>OY728145.1:1035937814-1038437814 GCA_963277665.1 Viscum album
AACATGTGTTGGGAAAACCCAAATTCCCAGTAGTGTAAGACGATATTTGAATTATCCCAAGGAGTAATTTCTGGTGAACCACAGTGAGTGTATATTCCTATTGATCATAACCATGTTGAGATTATTCTGATAGTTGTCCAAGCTCTAAGATAGGAACTGACACCCATTCCCATTCAATCTCTAGTTATGGAACCTCATAGGTAATAATATCAAAACCATTATTATAAGTTCCATCATAAAAATCCACCAGAGTTATAAGTATACAATGATCCTTAAGATGATGAGGATTAGTTGAGAAACATATATATTCTATTTTATTTCATTGAAATGTATGATTCTATTTAGGTGAATTATATGCCATCTTTAAGAAAGAGGTTCATAGTTGGGGATACCAGAATTTGATGGTTACTATAAAAAATCATAAGGGTTGGTAGTGGATTGAATTAAGGGTTCTTTTAACTAGTTAGTTATATCGAGATTCTATGTTTCAGGCTAAAGATATAGAGTTATTCAAACTTGAATTGGATGACAAGACCATGATGGAGTATGCAAACCGATTAACTAAGATTGTGTAGTTTTCACCTTGGAATATATCAAATGGAAAGATAGACTTGATAGGTCAATATGGGTATGTTATCTAAAATCCACTATCAGGTTTTCTTGTTGAATCTCTCTACTCATGCTGACATGATGCATAGGTCATTGATGGTTTATTTTGATTTGGATGGTAAGTTAGGGTTAATCGGAGTTCCTTTTTTTACGAATAGTGATTATAGGAGTTCCATTAAAGGTAAAATGAATCATGATGAGTTTTATTGTGGTTATCAACAAAATTAATCCTCTAGACCAGTCACAGTGTCTAGAAGAGTCCCTTTGACTTGTTTCTAGTGCAGAATGCCTGAGCTTTTGAGACATGTCTATACTGAGGTGCCAAAGATCTTTAGTCCTTGTGGTCACTCAAGACAAATATAAAAATTATTCCATTTCTTTTCTGCTTTACACAGTTTAATGGGTTCATAGGCATGAAAAAATAATGTGGTATAATAATATGTTTCTAGATCTATGGTCCTCTAGTCATAAGAATCTGTAATAAATCTTCTTCACACAGTGGACGAGTCTCCAAAGGAAGATGATACAACTCCAGCGACAATGATAGGTACCACCACTATACATTCATCTTTATTGGTTGTTTTATTTGATACCAGCGCATATCACTTGTTTATGTCAACTCATATTGTGAACCTACTAAATTTTCCTATTAATATTTTTTCTCATGAGATGGATATTTCTACACCCCTCAGAATTAAGGGAGATAAGGGTATTAATTTTCCAACTTGTGTCTTATTTTTATAAAAGATCAATTTGAAATTGGATTTTCTAGTTCTCAACATTATACATTTTCATGTCATTCCCATGATGGATTGGATTTTCCCAATAAGGCCATAATTGACAGTTTTCTTTGATGGGTCTCTTTTACTTTACCTAATGGTGTGATCCATATCTTTCAAGGATAATGGGACCCAAGGTCGAGTAGATTCAGAACTTCTTATCTGGATTTGGGGAAAGTAATATCAGTGTATTCTTTTGATCTGGAGTTGGACTCTTTGAGTTATTTTCCCCATCAAGTTGTAATCATTTTTTGATGTTTTTCCTTCTCACTTCCCTAGTTTTCAAATAGTTAAGGAGGTAGATTTTTATATTTTTTAATTCATTGTATTCAAAAAAATGTTCATTCTCTCTTTCCGCATGGCACCAGCTAAAATTAATGTGTTGAAAACCCAATTTGATGATCCATTGGATAAATGATTTATATGCTTGAGTGTATCACCTTGGGTGGTGCCTATTATCTTAGATAATAAAGCTGATAGAATACATCACCTATGTGTTTAATATCAAAAACTCAACCGAGATATAATAAATAACAAGTATATATTGCTAGAGATTGATGATCTGTTTGACCAATTGAAATAGGTGAAGTGGTTATCAAAGATTTATCTTTGGTTTGATTATCATTATTTGGGAATTAAGGACTCTAGAATTTAGGAAACAACATCCAGATAAGGTATGGTCATTTTGAGTATCTTTTCATTCCATTTGGTCTAACCAATGATCTCAATGTCTTTATAGAGTTGATGAATAGGATATTCTATTTTTATCTTGATATGTTTGTTGTGCTATTTTTGTATGACATCCTGGATTACTCTCAATTTGAGGAGAATCATGTGTGTTATCTGAGAGAGTTTTTAGAATTATGTAAAAATCATAGACTTTATTCCAATATATTGAAATGTGAATTCTAGATTTAGGAAGTGAATTTCATGATACAAATGATCTCAGAACATGGTATATTCATTTATATTAATATGGTTAAAGCTATTATGACATGGGAAAACCCATGAACTATTTTTGATATTTGAATATTATTAGGTTTAGTGGGGTATTATCACCAGTTTTGAAGGATTTATTGAATTTGTATTCTCTGATGATCACACTCACATAGAAGGGAGTGAAGTTTTAAAATGACAATAAATGTTAGAGTTCTTTTGATGAGTTGAAATTTAATTTGACATCTAAATGGGTGTTGAGTCTTCCATAGGTCAGGTAAGGCAATATAATATTATTTGAGTCATTAGGTTTCAGTTTGGGTTGTTTTAATATGCATGGTGGCCACATAGTAGCCTATTGTTCTCAAAATCCTAGGCCACACAAGAATAATTTTCTAACCTGTGACCTAAAACACATAGTCATCATGAATCTACTTATAATTTGGTAGCATTATATCTTTGGAGAATGTTTTTCCATGTATTCTAACCACAAGACATTAAGTTATATATTCTTTAAAAAAATATTTGAATCTCTATCGATGCTTTTTTGTGGAGTATCTATAACATTTTAATTTCAAAATTTCATATACCTTGTGGAAGGGGAATTTCTTTTTCGATTGTTTAATTAGGAATATTTCAACCTAAGACATAAAATAATCATCAGAATAGTGAAACATGATTGGTATTTTTTCATATTTGTGTTTAGGAGTCTAAAAGTAATATTCAAAGGTAGTTATTGAAATATATCAATTGACCTCTTCTCTTCTCATGATAATTCTTCACAAATAGAAACTTGATAATGAATTCTATAAAATTATAGACTCTCATTATGGTGGGGAGACCATTGCTGAGTGATTTTTTTTCCACATAGGGTATTCTATGTGTCTCGAACCGACACGTTGTAAGTTTTATAGTGATAAAATGTGTGATGATGGATTTTTATATTTCCTAATGGGTTATTCACCTAGAAACCACAAATATGTTTTATAATATAACACAATGATTTTGGGGTCTAGGTGTGATATGAGGAATCATAGACTTTGTTTTGTAGTGTTATACTTTCTAAAAAGTAAAATATGAGCACCAAAGACCATTGGGTTTTCTTCAAAAAATTCTTGTACCAACTTATATGTAGAATGAGATCTCTATGGAATTTGTGGTTGGGTTGAACATAACCATATAAAGAAGAAATTTATATGTCTTTTGATTGATTAGATGACCAAATCATCTCACTTTATACACATTCATGATTCAAAAAATGTTGAAAAGTTTAGAAATATATGTGTAAAAGAAATTATAAATTTCCACGGAATTCTATATGCTTTATTCAATAATAGAGATCCCCATTTTACCTCCCTAGAAATAGATTATTGATGAAAATTATTACTAAACCAACTTTATCATAACTACCCATGATGGGTTTTCCTCTTAGGGTATAGACTTCTCCTAAAGGGTTCTAGTATGGGGGTGTATTTGTGAGTGTATACCTTACTAGATTCATGATCACAATATGATGTGTGAGGATTATATTACATAATAAACCGACTTACCAAAAGTCTTTTATACATGGTTCTTTATTTGTTATGATTTATTTGTATTGTCATATATTCCATTGATTTTTTGAACTATTTGATTCATTACAGATAATTTATATAAACGATTTTATATAAAATGTTAATTTGAGCCTATTTGAATGTTATTTTGATATATCTTCCATCTATTTTAGTGAAATAATGTATTATTTTAAAGATCAAAATTGAAATTTCATGCGTAGTTTTATTTATATTGATAGAATATTTGTTTTATTGTTTTTTTAATTGATTATATAATTATTGGTGAGACCCTTATGGGATTTATAGCTCACACAATAACTTTTCCTTTTAATATTTTTATATTTTATTATTATATGTCTGAGTAAAGAGAAAGCACCACTTAGAGGTGGTGGATGTTCCTGATACTTTGGACCATGGAGAAGGGATGATTTTTCCTTTGATATTTTTGATATTTATCTATATATTTGTTGAGTATGCTAATGATGTACTACTTATGTTATACCTATTTCGGTATCTAGTTATTTATCCATTTGGTGTGTTCATAATACTAACATTTAATCATTAGCTTCTATTATTTTTGGTAAATTTGTTCCCTCTTTTATCTTATATTATACACCTCGTTTGGATTATAAATTATACCCCAAAATACTGGTTTTTTCAGAATACTATGGGAACAAGGATGAATGAAATGAATCTATGAATTTTTTTGGGTAGGTATTAGATAATATAGAATGCTTAAATTCTATAAATGATGGAGGAGATGAGTGACCTTTTATAAGTTAGGGGAGAGACAAATAATTAATTAATAAAAATTTTTCAATAATAAAATAAAACATTCAAGATAAAGTCACTATAAATGAAAAATAAATAAATAATAAGAAAATATAATGTTTAAAAATATTCAAAAAATAATATTTAGAAACGTTTATGTAGCATTCCTACCCTTATCTCTTAGTTTATCACCCCTTGGTAAACCCATTTTAACCCTAACCATGGTAAAACAAATTTATTGTTTTCACGATTCATTAAGACCAAAAATTAAGTTAACACTATCAAATTATTTTAATTATTATTATAAATATGGGATATATTTTAACTAATTCAATATCTATAAGTTATATATTTTAATTTTATAAAATAATGCAAAAATCAATGAAAACCCATTTCTAGAAAAAAAATGCATTTTTAAGCATAAAATTGAGTTTACTTTTTTTCTTTTCCATGTAAAAACCATGCAAATAAATGTTAAAATTTTTATTTAATATTTTATATATAAATTTAATTAGAACCATTAAAAATATATTTGAATTTAATATATAAATATAACAATCCACTGAGCTCATAAAATCATTTTTAGAAAAATGTGTTTTTAAGCCCAATAAACGATCTTATGCCAAAATTTAGAATAATGTTGATTTATATGAAATTAATTAGATTATTTATCATTAAAGGAAAATTATTTTACATTTCTATAAATATAAAAACAAAATTGTGTTTTAATATTAAATTATTTAATGAAAAGAAATTACACTTTTAGAAGAATATGCATTATTAAATATTCAATGAAAAATAAATATTTTTTAAAAAAATCCAAAATATTCACCCAATGATAAAATATAAGGTATTATTTTAAAAATTTAATTCATTCTCTAAAATATTATTTCAATAAAAATTATAAATTAATTATAATTTTTATGAAAAAAATTCAATAAAACCCATTTTTGAAGAAAACACATTCTGAAAAATAAAATCGATTTACTGATAATTGTGTTCTTATTTATTTTGAACTAATAAATAAGGTTTATTTATGTAAAAAATTAATATTTAATTTTTCATAATTTGGTTATTCCTATTCATACCATCAATTTAACAACTATGTTAATAAATTCACATTAAAGTAATGATATTTTTTGTAACATATTGCAGTTCATTTAAAGATCGGTGTTGTGTTTCTATAAAACTATCAAAAATACTATTATTTTTGAAATAATTTTTTTGCGGTGTTACATTGTGTTTTTCATATAATTATAATTTCATTTCAACAAAAAAGTACAAAGTTATGTAAGAAAAGTTTTGATTTCATATTCTTGGTATATATAGAGCATTTTAAATCTTATATATTCATGGTTATAGATTATAATGATATAGTATATGTTAATATAACTATTTAATAAAGAGATGTTATCTTTGATTAATCATTGTTTTCCACTTTACCTAATTAGGTATCAATTGAGTAATCAGTTTAAAATAATATAGTTCTCAAGAATTTATAGTCTAAGAGGTTTGTAAAAGTAAATGACTTCATATTCTCTGAAAATATGGATTTAATTTTTATGTATAATTGTTAGAAGATACTAATGATATTATTTTTTAAAAAAATTATATTTTTATTAATATATAGTCTCATAAGAATAATTTTGAAGTTATTATATCATCATTTTCATCTCTTTGGAAGAAATATATAAATAATCAAATAAATTAAATAACTAGGAATAATAGTTGGATATTAGTTGATAGTCCACATGGTTCACACAAAATAAGTTATAAGAGGGTTTTTATAAGGAAACTTATGTTCAATGGTACATATGAAAAAAATACTTATATATTGGTAGTTAGATTATTTTCACAAAAGAAGGAATTGATTATTTAGATACATTTGATCTTAGGGATAATACTGCTTTAATTAGAATACTTCCTTAGACTCCATATATAATTTATACATTCAAAAAATTATTATTAAAATATAATTATTATATGGTGAATTAAATTAATATATATATATATATATATATTTTTAAGGAACAATAAAAAATATTAATATTATAAGAAAAACAAATTACTAAAAAATTGGTGTATTCCCTATATGATTTAAAACAAGCTCTAAAACAACATAATCATAAATCTAATGATGTAATTTTATCAAATGGATTTTTCATTGACCAAAGATGATAAATTTTCTTATATAATATTATAGAATAGTCATATTTTTGTTATTTTTTAAATGTAGATAATATGTTAATTATTGGAATAGTAAAAAGTCATGTAATTGAGGTTAAGTCTATTTCATCAAGAAAATTTGATATGAAAGACTTAGGTGACTGAAATAAAATATTTGTTATAAAAAATTTTAGGAATAATAATTACCTTTTTATTTAAAAATTTAATCATATTTAAAAGGTAATAAATATTTATAAATAGTAATATTTTTCATCATTTTTTACCCAATATGCTTTAGGGAGTAATATTATACCGAATCTTGGTTGGGAAGTAACTCATATAGAATATTAAAGGGTTGTTGGGTATATCATGTGTGTTATTACTAGTGAAAGGCATAATATTTCATATTTTATTAGAAATTTGAACTTGTATAAAAATTGTACAAATTATAAACAATGGTTTTTTTTGTTAAAAGAGTAATAAAATATAAAAAGTGTATTATGGAATATTCTACATGTTACAGAGAAAACCCAAGTGTATTGGAAGGCTTTTCATATCAAAGATATATTACTTAACTTTAGTATTAATCTTCTATGATTGGTTGATTTTTTACTCTTGGAGGTGGATCAATATCTTGGGGATCAAATAAATAAACTAGTATAATAGAAATTATTATGGATTATGAGTTTCCAACATTAATAGGTAATAAAAAGAAAGTAGAAAAGATTATATATCTTTTATCAGATCTATAATTTTGTAATATGATTATATATCTTATTTCGATACATTTTTATATTCAATAAATATGATCTAGGGAATATATAATACTTATAATTGAAAATTGACACAAATTGGTCTCATACATTATAATGTGAGAAAACAGATAAAAGATTGTATTGTAATGATGACCTTTTTTAGATGAACCAAAAATATGGATGATCCAATAAAAAATGTACATTCTGGGGAATTTGATTAAAAAACATCCTTATAGATGGGATTAAATTCCTTTTTCAAAGATTCAGTAATGATAGTACCTCAAATTAACATGTGATAACATCGCATGTCAAAGTTCAATGTTAGAAATTATATCTTCTATGTGAAGAAAGAACAAAAAATATAATACATACCAATATAATAGTGTTTGGTTCCCATAAAAAATTAGTGTTTTTTTATAAATCTTAATGAATCAATAAAATCAAACAAGTTTTAAAATATGATATAACTTTTTGGTTCACATATGTGAATGTATGTATGAGGAAAGTTAAAAAATCTTATTACATTATACCTCAAAAAATTCAAGAAATTATAAGAGAAACATGACCATAATAGAATCTATGAGTAGATTATGAACCATTTAATTTTAAAATACTTTTTAATGATAGAACTAGATGATAATAAGTGTTACATATTCATGGAAGTTTCCACCTATTTCTCATTTCTGTATTGATTTGACTCTATTTTATAAATGTTCAACTTTACATATACATTTAGTAGTATGAACATTTTATCATTAATTAAAATGATAAAGTGAGAGGTAAAAGTATGTTGGGGGATGGTGTACTTCACTATTCACACACGCATTCCCGCACGTGTATAATCATGCAAGGTTCCATTGTCATGGTTCACTTTTCACTCTCCACACTGTAATTGTGTGAGGTTCATATTGGTGAATTTATTTTTTTAATCTATTATTTGGCCATAAAAATCTATCCCAAGACCTGAAAAGTGTTTTTGGTGGTTTAACTAAGTTCACCAAACTATTATGATCTATATCATCGATCTAGTCAGGCTCAATCCAATGAATATATCCTTTACCTGGAAAGGTGAAATTTGAGAAACTTATTTGATTGGGTATGATTGGATGGTCAATATTAAATAATTATAAATCATTTATTTCCTAAATAGGTTATTCAAATGGTTTCTTCTATATTACTATATAATTTAGTCTCTATTTGATAGAAAAATCAATTAAATCAATTCCAAGAACTCCTTGTTCTTTCTCAAATTGTGATTCTTATCATGTCTTCCACAAATATTAAAAGTAAATTTTTGGTGTGAAATAAAAATTTCATTTCAATATATTATTGTTTCTAAATAAAATTATTGGTTAATCTCTAGTAAGTACTAATATATAGTAATTATCCATCGTTGTATCCTAAAGTGTATTTTATTGCAACTCATAGTACTACCAATTTGTTAGGAGAGAATATACACCTAAGATGAGAGACATCATAATGTGACATGGTGAGAATAATATACTAACATCCAAATCATATCCATTCCATCATTACCCACATATATTCTCATCACAAACATATGCATTTCAAGTGGGTAGTAAAATTATTTTGAGTTTTCAAGTGATGCCTCAGTGAATGGTGGTGATGGTTGGTATGATTACAAGTGAGGTAGGAGTAATGATTATATCAAAAAAATTGAATGGGTTCCTAGAGTCATTGGAATCAATCATAGTGGTTTTAATGGAATTATGAAAAGAGGTGATATTGTGGGAGAGTATTCAGGTGAAGGTGGTTTCATGGTGAATAGAGGATGATATGATAACATGATGAATTATAGGTGTGTGGAGGTGGAAATATATGTTATAGGAAAAATATTTAGGCAGGATTTATATGAATGGGAAACATTATGGAGTAGATAATAAGGAAGTACCTCTGGTTTGTGATTTAGGAAGAAGACAAGCATCATTATGGATAACTATTACAGAGATTCCATGTGCGAGTTGCAGGTGAGCTGAAGAAGGTGACACTAATATGGGATTTCATGGAGGTAGCAGGTGCAAGAATCATAGAGGAAACACATGAAGTTGTTTTCCATAGTTTATGTGTAACATATCGATTATTGGGGTATATATATATACCCTTTTTAAAATAAATGTTTTGATTTCATATAAGATAATCTGCAATGAATTTTTATGAGATAAATCATTTCAAAATAGAATAAAAAACAACACATTGGGAGGATGTAAGAATAATCAACAATAATATCATTAATCTTTGGTTAAGTACACAATAATAAAAAAATACCACAACTATATAATCTTGATCCTCACAATTTTCTAGGAAAATCATCACACTGATCATAATTACTACCAGAATATTGATAAATTAAACATTAGGAACCATCCTCATGAGTTAAATTTAGAGGAACGGAAGCCTTGGTTTTAAAAAATAAAAATATGACTCTTAAAAGTGGAACCATTATGAAACTAACTATTCGAAGAAAATAATTATAAGTCCCTTTCATATAAGGAATAAATTGGTTTAAATTACTCAATTTATACTATATCTATATTTATTATAGAAATAATATGCACATATATGTTTATCAAACCAAATTTATTCTTATTATATTACCAATTGAAATTTTTCACTTATGTGATATTCAAAGTTCTTATTTTATTTGTGAATTTATGGGTAATATGTTAATAAAGAAAATTGTTAAATGAAATTTTTTAAAATATATTAATAAATAACAGTAAATGATAATTATGAATTGTAATAAAAACATAAAATTTATTGAAATATAAGACATTAATATGAGTGCAATATATTTAAGATAACATTAAATAAATATATTATTAATTATAATTAGAGAATTTAATGGGTAAATAATATTTACTATGATATATAAAATATTATAAGTAAATATATTTAAGGATAAATTTTAATAGTGTTTTGTATTTTTTATAAAATATTGATTTGAACTGAATATATATATATATATATATAATAAAGAATTTATATTGAAAAAATATATGGACTAAACCAATTTAAAATATTCACTACTTTAACAATAATATATTTAATTACTCATTAAATAATTTTCATAAAACTATTTTTAGTATTTCACATTTAAAAATACATACCTTAAACAATATTGTTTTATATTTAATTATATTTCATATAGTTAATGTATTTTGAACTTATGAATAATAAATTAATTATTAGTAATTTGGGTATTAATTGATACATATATAAAATATGGTAAATGAAATTTTAGTTTAAATGTAGTTATATATAGATTATATTAATTAGGAATACATATTTTTAATGGTAATTATAAAAATAATATATCAATTCTTAGTTTAAAATGAATATAGTAATTATAAAAAAGTATGTTTGTATATATACTGGAAATATAACATTATATTATGAAAGAAATGATTAAATGAACTATAATAAAAAAAATTAAACAATTTTTTCCCCTTTTAGTAAATAAAAGAAAGAAAAAATGGGGTCAATGTACCCATTTTTAAGGGCTAGCTCCATCGTGGTGGTTTATAGGTGGAGTAAAGCACACAAGAATGGGAAAATCTAGGTTCATGAAAGTCAGCATGCTAATATTTTTAGGTTATCCTCACTCGAAGGTTAGTTCAACAAAAAATTGGGAATAATCCATCCCCTTCAGGTTTCCATTTTCTATTTAGTATTGTTTGGGAATATTAGGAAAGGCATGTATGAACACAAAATCAATGTAGGACTCTTCAATATCGAATATTGTACACATGGAAAATAAAAAACCTACTCTCATAAATAAAATGTGTTATATCACATATCATATTCAACCTTCTACCCTTCACTATTGTTTTATATTGACTAAACGATTGTGTGTGTGTGTGTAACTACGTATTGAAGTATCACTCAGATAGATTTCATGATTTATAGTCAGAAAACATGTACAAAATCTTTTCAATAGCTTAACCCATTTTATTCCACCTCATTCCACTACTATAACTATTTATCAAAGATATGTATGCATACATACATATATACAAATATATATATATTTATGTGTGCAGATACAACCAAGGATTTGATTAATTTATGGATGGAAAATGAATGAATAAAAACCTTTGTGCAAGGATAATAGCTTAAATCAATTTCCATCTTCCTCAACATGCCTGAAATGAATTATTTAAAGGATTAAAATATATATAGCTGTGTTTTGTGTGTGTTTTTATGGTAATAGAGTCTCTATGTAATTCAAGGTGACGCGAGCCAAAAAATAAAAATTAAAAAATATTACTTCAATATGTCATTGTGTTCTAATAATATGATATTTTTTGATTTGTTGATTTATATATATATAAATATATGTGTGTGTGTGTTTCCAAAAACACAAAAACCTCACCCACTTCTAGTCTATATATATATATACACACACACACAAACACATTTATCAGGGAATAATAGAACCATTAGGGGTAGAGAAATTTACTTAGATGTGTCCATACAATTAAATGGGTTATCCTGTTGGGGTATAGTCATAACAAAAATATAAAGAAACTATCGTGTGTAAGATTCATTGCTTATAGAGTACAATTAAACATTTAAATTATATTATACTAATAGATGAAATGGGTTATAAAATAATCAACTTCTTATTTTGTGTTTAGGTATGTGGGTGAGGGGGAGAGAAAGTGAGTGAGTGAGGTGGAGAAAGAGAGAGAGGGGTAGGGAGAGAGATTTATAATGATAGAGGGGGAGGAACCGATTGACCTAAAAGAGTGAGTTTTGAAATAAAGAAATATATTTTGGTTAATATCCTAAGTTTAGTGGAAACTTTTCAAATTCAATTCATTTTTAATTTCCTTTTAACTCTTTTTGTTTTAAATGAATTTTTAAGTAATTTCATGCATTTTAAAATTATAATTTTCTTGTATGGAAATATATTTAAAATAAAATTCTATTTTTTATTTTATAAACTATATTTTGAAGGTAAATTATTTCAAAAAACATATATTCTAACATTTTTAAGTAACCCGCTATTTTTTATTTCTTTAAAAAATTAATCTATGTATTTGATATTTTGAAAATTAAATATCTCTTAAAATTTGATTTCCCAAATATAATATATGGGATTAAACTCCTTTCAGATTAACATTTCTTGTCAAGAATGTTTTATTTCAAAAGCTTGGGCCTTCATAATTTTTTTAAAAGTAAACTTTCTTTTAATAAAACTTAACTTTGCTGATGTTATTTATGCTTAAATTATTTTATGTCCTTGGAAAACTTTTCTCATTAATTTGACAAGTTTTTCTACATGATTCATTTTTAAATATTTATTTCTATAAATCATGTTTGATTTTTACCCATGTATATATTTCTTTATGAATTTTTGTTCTTGAAAAACATCTTTTTTTAATGTTTTTATCCAAAAACCAAGCATTTATTCGGATGTACTCCATTTTTTTATTAATACAAAATTCTTCTAAGATAATGAAATCCAAATCTTAAAAATATTTTAAAAAAAAGATATTTGGGAATTATATATGATGGTGAGGGATAGAGATTGAACCCAAAACTTGAGGGAATGTTTCCACCAAGTGATGGGTATGATGTATATAGACTTATGTGTTCCAGATTACCTCATAGATTGTTTTCCCTAACCTTATGAATTATTTTTCTAAAAATATATTGATTTACATAATTAGGATTTATTTTAAAAAAGTTAAAAAGTAAATTTTTATATTTGAGAAAATGAATTCCTAAATTTTATAAATTAGGAACGGTTTTTAATTTAAATAAAATGGTATTATAGTATTTTCAAAATGTAATCAAATATTTTGGGAAAGAGAAATTCTATTTACTCAAGATAGTAATAAAATTAGAACCCATTTTTTATATTTTAAATTAAAAGGTGAATTTTATGTTTAACTAAATATTTTATTAAATTTAAATTACTTTTCTTGTTGAAATTTTTTTCAAATATTCTTCATGTATTTTAAAAGAGGTATAACCTTATATTTAAAAAACACTAACTAAGATTATTGTGCTCACCCTAAGTTTTAAAAAAATCACATGGTTTATAGGTTGAAACTATTATAAAGTTTGGTATCAGATATATTATTTATAAAGAGTGAAGTTGGAGTATCGTTAAATGAATTTTTAATATAAAATAAAATAAAATAAATATTTAGAATTAATATGAGTTTATTCTGTAATAGAATTCCTAATTTTCTAAATATTTATACCTGAAAAATATTTCGAATATAGTGAATAATTATATGGAATTGAAATTATAATTATATATATATATTGAATTATTGTATTCAATTATTTTAACATAAACTCCCTTTTAAATAAATAAAAATAAAAAATTGATGATGTGTTTTTAGCACCTAACTCGGGAGTGTGGGTTCAGGGGACTATTTTTGGAATCAAATAAATTGTTTAGATATGATTGAAGATTTTGAGGAAATCATTTAATGATAATATGGAAATAGAAAAATAATAATTATTTTTAGATTTTAATTTTATGTAATTGAATTTTATTTGGATAAAATTAAACCAGAAATTCGAAAAAAATACTTTTGATTATTATTTTTTATATTAGATTTTAAAGTGATTCATGGTATTTTTGATTGAAATGAATTTTTAATAGATAAGACACTTGTCAATGATTTCTCATATTAATGTATTTATCAATAACCAATTTGATTTATTTTTTGTTGAAAACCATATTACAAAAAGTTGGATATGACATATATGTTTCTAGAAACAATTTTTCCTTATAATTTAATAAGTGTATTTGGAATGAATAGAAGTGAAAAATTAAAAACTAGATATATTGGGTTAAAAAACCAAGTCTCACCCATTATACTAATGTATATAACTCTTTAAAAAATTGATTGTGTGGATATTTAGAAAAACCATATATGTTTTTAATGGGGAGATAAATTTAATTACAAGGATGCAATTTAATTAAGGGGGTAGAATATAACATCTTGAGTATTGGTGTGTATATATATTTCCTTTTTAAATAAATTTTGTTCTTTCATATAAGAAAATTTTTTATACATTTTAATGAGATAAATCATATTAACATCAAAAAAATAATTACATTAAAAGGGTTCCAGAATTATAAAAAATTATAAAATTACTTTGGAGATTAATTCACAAGCATATAAAAATACCATGAACATATAATATTCATCCTCACAGCTGCCTAAGAAAATCATGACACTGATCACAATTACTACAAGAAGACTAATAATAATTATTATATAAAATAACCATCTGAAAAAAATTTAGAATAATTTAATGGTTTTTAAAAAAAAGGAAAATATAATCGTTATAAGTGGAACTATTAAGAAAATAAATATTAGAAAAAACCAGTATTGGGGCTTTTCAAATAAGTTATAAATTAGTCAAAAATATTTATTTGCTACATTATCTATATTAATTTTAGAAATAATATGCAAGTATATGCTTATAAAACATGAATTTATACTTAATATAATCCTAATTCAAAAGATATTCTAATGTGATAGTCAAAATATTTAGTTTATTTATGAATTTGTGGGAAATATATTAATACAATAAATTGTTAAATGAAATTATTTAACATAGAATAATAAATTAAAGTAAATTATAAATATAAATTATTATTAAAATATTATATTTTTTGAAATAAAAGATATTAATTTTAGATGAATATATATAATATAATATTAAATAAATTTATAATTGATGATAATATTAGTATTTAATGGAGAAATAATATTTTCTATGGTATATAAAATTTTATAGAAATATATTTTTAATGAAAATTTTTAATATTAATTATTATGATACATAAAATTATTATTTTATGTGAATATATAAATATATTATTGGAGGTATATTGAAAATAAGATATGTATCAAACAAATTTAAAATATTAACTACTTTAAATATAATTTATTTTATTATTCAAAAACAAATTCTTAAAAATATAGTTCGTATGCTCATATTTCAAAATAAATTCCATAAACCATATTAATATATATTTATTGAGATTCCATATATTTAATTGTTTTTGAAATTATAAATAATAAATTAACTATTAATAATTTGGGTAATGATTAAGAAATGTTGACATTATGGTAAATAAATCATTAATTTAAATATAGTTATAATAATATTATATTAATTTGGATTTTTTTATTTCAATTTTATTTGTAATAGTGATTTATTAATTATTAGTTTAAAATGAATATTGTAATTATAAAAAATTTATTTTTGGATATATATAAAAAATATAATATTTTTGTATCTAAAATTATGGAAGGATAAATAATTAAAATTTAAAAAATATACTTTTTCTTTTATAAAAGTAACAAAAAGAAAAACAATGTGGTCAAACTAGCCAAACATAAGTGTTGGATCAACAATGGTGGTTTATTGGTGGGACAGAGTGTGAAAACCTGCTAAAATCCATAAAAATGTTGGTTAATTCCCTATGTAGTTATGGATAGCCTGACTCAGGGGGGGTTAGACTGAATGATATTAGGTAATCTTCAATACCCCTTTGGATTTCAATAAACTTTTTGACCACGTTAAAAGTTATTAGGAAGAACATGGACAAAAAAAGAATTGATGTGGGACTTCACTATATCAGGTGCGCTTCATAAGTTAAATAAAGCACACGTGCTCGTAAATAAAACACACACCCCATCATTTATCATATTGAACCATCTACGCTAAATTTTTGTGATATATCGACTGAATGAGAATATGTATATATATATATATATATAAATATTCACCTAAAAAATGATTCATTTGAACTGTATGATGCATGGTTCAATGACACACAGAGGACCCTGATAATAGCATAACACATCATCTTCAGCCTATGAATGCTACTCTAACTAGTTATCAACAATATTATACATAAACATTTATGTATACACATACACAAACACAGAGTCATATATATATATATATATGTGTGTGTGTGTGTGTGTACAAATAAAACTAATAATTTGAGTAATGTGTGGATAGCCAAAGGTTGAATAAATCCCATGGTGCTATGATAATAGATTAAGTTGATTTCTTTCATCCACTTCACACCTAAAATTACTTATTTATAGGTTATAATAAATATATATATGTCTATATGTGTGGTAATGGATCAACCACATAGTTCACAGCATTGCGAGATAAAATAAAAATCATAAACTGATTTCTCAATATTTCATTTAGTTATCCCACTATGAAACTATTAGGAGGTCAATAGATATATAGATATTTATATATGGAATACAATTTGAGATCCACACACAAAACTAGTCTAAAATATTTGTATGTGTGAGAGAGTAAGAGAGGGAATAATATAACAAAAATGATTAAAGAAATTTACTTATTTTTGTCTACACAATTAATGGGGTCATCCATCTATGTTAGACCCATGAAAAAAACAATTGAAAACTCACTTGTATATAAGTTTCTACTGATGGAGTATAATTGAATATTTATATTATATCAAACACTCATTGGGATTGTAAAATAATCACTTTATCCTCCCATGTTCATCTAATAAAAATTCGGGTGTGTGCCTTAGTTTCAATTTTGGGGGGGAGAGGGGGAGGGTATTAAGTTTCCTATGGGAGGGGGTTCAACAAGGAATAAATATAGTTCCTTTTGTGGTGTATAGTAACGGGAAATATTTTTCAAATAATATGATTTATGAAATTATTTTTTAAATTTGTTTGTTTCTATTGATTTTTGAAGTTGTTTTAAATATTTTAAAATTATTATTTATTTCTAAGGTAAGATATATAAAAATAAAACTCTATTTATTAAAATTTTCCAAAACATCAATTTAAGGGAAACAAATTCAAAAAATATATTCTATTTTTTTCTAAATATTACTCTCTTTTTATTTTCTTTACCAAATCTAGTCTTTGTTATTTTGAATATTAAACTTCCTTTAAGAAATTTATTTTCCATATAGAATTTTATGATTTTAACTTCTTTTGGTATGTCATTTCAAATGTATAATATTTTATTTTATACTCTTCTACATTTTTTTATTTCTTGAATACCAATTTTCTATAAAAAAAATTATCCACACGGATGTCGTTTATGCTTAAATTTTTATATGGTCATGCAGTAATTTTCTCATTAATGTTCAATTTTTATTTTCCTGATTAAATTCTAAATATTGTTATCCATAAAATATGATTTCTTATAACTCATGTTTTTTTATTTAATAATGTATATTCTTAATAAAACATCATTTTTGAGGTTTCTATCTTCCAATTAATAATTTATTTATATATATTCTATTATTTAATCAAAAAATATTTTTTTTAAAAAGGATGGATATAATATTTTTGTATTTAAATATTGTATTTGGGCACTATAAATGATGATGTGGGATGGTGTGTGAATGCAGATCTCAAGGTAATATCTCTACTAAGTGATGAGTATGCCATATATAGACATAAATATTTTAGTTTTCCTCTGGGATTTTATTTTCTAATCTTATAAAGAGTTTTTATATAAATAAATTAATTAATTTTATAAGGATTTGTTTTAAAATTTTCCAAATATAAAATTTTTTGTTTAAAAATTATTCCTTGATTTTATAAAAAATAAATGGTTTTTGATTTAACAAAATTGTTTTTATATTATTTTAAAAATATCCTCAATGAAATATTTTGAAAAATAATATTTCTCCATACTTAAGTGTATATAAATTATCTTTAAAACATATTTGGAATTTAAATTAAAAGGTGATTTTTCATTCTTCAAAAAATTATTCATTAAATTTAAATAATGTTTTTTTGATAAAAATATTTTCTAGGAGTTTTAATGTATTTTAAAAGTTTTCAAAACATATATATTTTTTAAAAAAATTACTGATATTATTGTCATCACCCCAATATTTAAAAAAATCATGTGGTTATTTGATGAGTATGAACTACTATAGAGTTCAATGTCAAATTATTGTTTAGAAAGTGTGAAGCTAGGGTATCATTTGAAGAATTTGTAAAATTAAAGATAATAAATTACTCATTTAGAATTATTAAGGATTTATTCTATAATATAATTCCTAATTCTATCAATCTCATGACTAACAAGCATCGTGGGAATACAATGACTCTTTATTTGGATTTAATGTTTTAAAATTATATTTATTTATTTATTTGAGCCACTTATTATAACATCTATGATTTTTTAAATAGATAAAAATGATGATATGTCTTTAACACTCATATTAAGATTGTGGTTTTGGGGCACTGCAGTTTAAAATTTTATCCCCCAATCCCTTGTATTTTTATTTTTAGAACACCAGTTTTTTATCCTTCCCATATTGAAAAACACAAGAAGAGGAAGCCTTGTTGGTATGCTTTGGAATGAATATCTTTAATCTAAATTTTAGTTTATGGTTGGGGTTTTATTACTTGATATTAAAGGTTGGGGAACTATATTTTTGTCTTATTATTCCCCAAAATATGAAATTCATGGGCTATCCCATTTCCCACGAAAAATATTTTCTTTCCTAAGTTGCATGTTGGGCCTGCATAAACTCACATTTTACAAGGCATTTTTATGGGATTACATTGATTCGCCTACGTTGAGCCTATTTTTAAAACATTTTCCAAGAAAATATTATGTTTCTTCCATTATTTTTATAGTAGTATTTTTATTATCACAATCATATAAAAGTTAATTATTGATTTCTACCCAATCTAGTGAAAATACATTAATAAGAAAATTTAAATAAAAAAATTAATACACTTAACATTATAATTAAATTTTATTCCAAAATAATAAATATGTTTTTAATTCCTATATAGATAATAATATATTCGGATTTTATCAATAAATATAATGAAAATTTATGAAAAAATGGATTACCAATGGTAAAACAATATAGGGAGATTCTTATATTATTGATGGAATAAATAGTTTTAGAAGATCAAATTGCAACAATACGAGTTGAATCATGGTGGTTGATGGGTATTTAAAGATCAAACAACACCTTTTCAACATAGTAGATAAAATTATAAACATAAAAATCCCTGATCAACCATGAATGAAACTGAAACCATTTATATATAAATATGAAGAACATTTTCTTCACCTTGAATTGATTATGTTTGTTACATACATTATTCAATAATAATCTTGATGTATATCCCCTAGAGGTATTTAATAGAATCCCTCCTCCATGGTTTATCCACAAGTTTAACATAATCACCTAATGCTCGAGAGGAATTCACCAGTCTTCTTCAATATGCTAGTATCTCATAAAGAAAATGATAGCGGAATAGATCTTTTGGATGGAATAATTGGGAGGCGACTAAAATCACTCAGAAAACCATCTAGATTGAATTAATATCATTATATAGTCCCTTGAGGATTCTCCTCGAGAATCAGTATAATTTAGTCATACATTACTTAATAAATGAGTTATTCTCTATTCATTCATGAATTTAACATTTGAATGTAACCATTTATTGTCCCTTAAATTTAATCTTATAAAATTTTCAATGATTTAAAATTTTATGGAATATTTATAAAAATTAATTATTGACATTTAAATAATAATCTCTTTATTGGGGGGTTATAAGGATCGAACAATATGATTCTTTATGCCCCACACTATATCAAAGTCATACAATATGATGTAATTAATGAAATGGTATGAAATCTCCATTTATTACCTTAAAAAATACCAAATAATATTATAATATATAGAAATAAACTCACCATATGGGTTTAATTATTTATGTAATATATCACCCAATCTGTCTCTTATACTAAATCGTTATAAACATTGTGTCATTTAACATTATATTTTATTATATATAATAACTTTTGAAACCATATCCAAAAAACATATTGGATATCTTTCTAAACACTTTTGGAATGTTATCATATACTTCATTATGTATTACATCATATGTAATACCTTATGAATATCCATTCCAAAACCCTTTTAAATAAACACTAAAACAATTTTAGAGAATCTATAAAGGTAAAACTCGATCCATATTCCATCAACCAAAAAGTGTGACACCAGTGGCCTTCATATAATCGAAGAAAAATATGAATTCCTAAATCCATTGATGTAAGAAAAGATTATCCTCTAGTAAAGCATCAAAGACAAGATACAATGGGATCAGTTGTGATCTCCAATAAATAGATGTGTCTCTATATATGTGTCCACCAATTTTATCATACACAATATTTCATTTTCAATTGATACATTTTTTCAAGAAATCAAGTAAACATGGTATATAGAGTAAATCAATTACATAGAGCCTTCTCATATGTTCTTGATTATCAGAGTATAGACTAACCTGGTTAATGAATATATCACGTGTAATTTTTCCTTGTGGATGAGAACAACACATTCCCCTAATCCAATAGATAATTAAATCGCATGTTTTATATAGGCATAGTCTATCACTCCTCTATACTATTTCAGTATAAGAGAATATATGTCATACTCATCATATGATATAAAAAATCTAATATTAGGTAACCTCCAACCAATGACATAATCCGCACTATCCCTAACTATCCCCCACTTATCAAAGCCTCTAGTATTACGTAAAAAATGTATCAAAGTGTCATGGATTTCTTTCTAGGTATATTTTCAACATAAGTTATTGGTGAAATAAAAAAATAAACCATGAACCCATAATATACCAAAGATTTAGTATTTGTTTCTTCATGTTCTATACTTCATGGGTCATTATTAGCATTGAATGATGTTTGTCACACAATTTTTCATGGAAGCCATGATTCAATTCCCATGAAAGTGAAGTAATTCAAAAAATTTGAAATTGGATCTCTTTGAATTAAGGAGAAGAAAATGATATCTCCATGTGTCATATTATCGATCACACACTGAGGAATTTGTTTTCCTAAAAAACTAATCATTGTCCAATTATGTGTAAGTGAGAACCACATATTAGGTGTAGGTTGTGTATTTCATTTGTTAATCTCTAAAAAAGATTTTAAAACTATAAAACCCATTTTTTGTGGGGTTTTAAAACATTTTGGCATCAGAAAACATATTTTTTAAGGGAACCCCTTTTTTAAAGGAATGGTGTTTTTCACAGGCATCTATTTGACTACCCATGCTTCCAATATGGGTGTATATATAAAATTTTATGGTTATTTATTGTTCTTAATCTATCATGAATAAATATGATCTCATGATCAAGTTTGTGCACCAAAGTCCCACATGTTTGTTTCTAATTTTCCTAGATTTTAATCTCACCCAAGTCTAGACACTTGGGTCACTTCACTCTAGTCTTTAACTATTCATGCTTGATATATTTGATCAGGTTTACCCCAGTCCACCTATATAAAATATCTAGCATGAATGTGTGTTTTTCCAAATAATATATAAAAAATAACTTAATTTCACATTCAACTCATGCCCAGGTCCCTATATTTCTCAATAAATATATCCCCTCATCTCCCACATTCACATTAACGGACGAAGACGGCTAGAATAAATAGAAATGAAGGAGATTTTTTCTCTAGATTCTAGTTCCCAATAATAATTGAACCCGGTTCCCTATGAATCCTAGGTATCATATACTAGGGTTTCATTCACCCTTTTCACCTTGGAGTTACATCAAATTGTTAAACTTTTACCCAATTCTCCTAACCTAGGTGACACTTTTCCTAGAGATACTAACATCGGCGACACTTCACCTAGGGTTCTCAACCCAGGTGACAATTAACCAAGGGTTTCCTAACATAGGATAACCCTTCTCCGTAGCCTTCATTAATGAGAACCTATTAACCAACCATATATATAGTGAAAATTTATCATGTAGTTTCCATTTTGGGTGGATCCTTCACTAAATCCTTCATTAGGGAAAACCATTTCCTCCATCCCTATACTAGGGAAAACCACTTTTCCTTACCCTCTAGTAGGGAGAACCCTTTCACCCAACTCCAACACTAGGGTGAATTTCATGTCTTTTCAACCAACCCAACACTAGGGTGAAGTACTCACACCTTGATGTACCTACTAGGGTAAACCAATTTTCTCAAATATTTCACTTGGGTTCCCCTATAAGGGTGCGATCATTCACATAGGTATCACACTCATGTGACCCTATTGGATGAAATTATTCACTCAATTCTCACACATGGGTTCACCTACTAAATTGAACTCATTAACCCTAGTCTCACACCTGGGCACCCCTAAAATTGTACAATCATTTTCATAGGTCTCATACATGGAATCCCATACAAGGTTGAATTAATTCTCCTAGGTATCACTCCTTTTCACCCCTACTAGGGTTGATCGATTCAAGTAGGTCTCTAAAATATGTATCAATGAAAATAGACCCATTTACTTTAATATTACCCCCCAAAAAATATACCTCAATTTGAGATACTTTTCTTCGTCCAAAACACATATCGAGTTGAGATAATCTTCTTAGTTTTTCAAAAACTCCATGAGTTTACATACTCCTCTAAGAACACAAAAATAACTTCACCTGTATCAAATTCCATAAAGAACCATGTATGCAGATCTAGTTAGGTGTAATCTCTAACTAAACCACTACCTTAATCTGATTTGATGGTAATGTCAGGAACCTAAGGAAAAATCATCGGTAATCTTTCCACAATATTCTTTTCTTACCCATTTCATGACCCAATATTTCTAAATGCATGAAATAAAACCACACAACAATATCCATACCACATGATGTTAAAGTACATGGTAAGGTCCTATCACATGAACATAAATAATCAAACATAGACTATGGGAAATTTCTTTTATATTTACCAAGATATGTAGTATACCTCTCTGATGTTTAATTCAAACATAACCAAACAAGAATTCCCTCTTATGTGGTTATCATAAATTGATCAAATATACCTAAATAAATTGAATAAAGATACTCATATTGGTTTTTTTATATATCTTGATTTGAGATACTCTTATTTGTTTCCACATATTAACCTCATACTAGGGGTAAGTCCTAAACATTCTAATATTAATTTCTCTTATAGTTGATAATATATGGTTGGTATACATCCATATTTGGGCCTCTTACTATGTGTAATCCCTAGAAAACCCCTCCCATATGTAATTACGAATAGATAGGACAAGCCACTCTATACCTTCTACTAGGTGCAATCCCAATCATATCTAGTATTCTTTACTCGTCTAGAAACCAACAGATTAGAGGATGATATTTTAAATGGATATCTTACTAGGTGTAAACCTAAACGTTGCCTTCTTCTATTCAATTACTAATAAATATGATGAACTATACTGTTTTTCTCACATATAAGTCTTACACTAGACATTGATATAGAATTTTCACATAGTTTTATATTCTGTATGATATTAAAATTCATGGAAGTGGTTCTTAGAAGTGTTCATTTTCATCAACACTCTATCTTCATTCAATTAGGACTAGATTTAAAATTACACTTAGGTTCACTATAACGGCCCTGCTTCTTTGTAAATTAAAATTACATCATTTTAATGATAAACAACATAAATTCATTACATGTCAAGGATAAAAAGGTTTATTATCTTGGAAAAACTAGAACCATACATATATTTTACAAAATAAGACATAAATATTTATTTAATTCATTATTCTATAGCTTCTTATTGGCCCTTGAATTTTCCTTGTTATAAGTAGTCACCTAAGGATATACATCAAAAAGGGGTGATATAAAATCCCAGTAAGATGATATATAAGAACATGAAACAATATATCATGTGTTTTGAATAATCATTATAATCATAATGAAGTCATAGGATTATAATCATGAGATTAATCATAGATAAAAGACATAGAATGTGGCAATGCATAAAAATGAAACATCCTATCTTAGTGGTCAACTACCACACATAGTTGTGAACAAATCTATAATCATGTTCATGCATATTTATATTTAATCATGATATTCTTCACATTACCCAATTCATTGGATAACTATTTATTTCTGGGTGCACCCATCACAATATAATATTTACACTTTGCTATATAATTTCGAGTGCACCTATCGCATCCTAACATTTACATTATCATGCATGCCACATAGAACATATATAAATTAGGAACATATATAAACCCTAGAAATGAATAGGTTTAATCACATAATCATACATTCATAAACTTTGGGATCCCAAATTTAAGGGGGAATAACATTCTTGATATAAGAATCATCAACCTTGAGTTAGAAGTAAAAGGTGTGTTTTGAAAGAAGAGTTCTTTTGGAAAACAATATGCTTGTCATAAACTGAATTAGAAAGAATTTATATCCTATAAAAAGTAATATAATTATTAATAAATTATTTTTAAAGAATATTCATATTTAAAATGGATTGAAAGATGGAAAACCCAAAGAAAGATATTTGGGTTCAAGAACTCCCCTTAACTTTTTTCTAAAAGAATTCTTCACAGTAATATCCAATAGAATCACTTTAGATTCATTAATAAATAATCAGAGAACATTTTATACATTATTATGTTCCATTATGGTTTTATTATGTGTTTTTATAGTCTTTTTGATGATTTATAGTGTTTAAATTTCTTGTTTTGGAGTGTTCGTTTTCTTATTTTTCATGATCAGTTCAGTAGTATACATGAATGGAAGTTTGCGTAAGATATGGATAAACATCTAGAATTGTTATTATATGTTTCTAATGATATTATATAATTTTAAATTATATTATAAAGTATTTGGTTATATAAAATTATGATGATTCATTATATAAAAGGTAATGATGATCATTTTAGGTTAATTTTAGTGGTTTTTCGAACGCTATGAACTCTTTTTGTTTTATCATTTAGTATTATGAGTATTAGTTATTTAAATAACATAAATAGGGTTATAAAATAAAATTTAAAATATTTTTTGTACCATTTAATGGTTTTATTAACATCCTTTAAATTTTTTTAAGGAAAATGAAAATGCATCACCCACAATGTTGAAAACTTGACACATCACGGGCGACGATTTCATTTTTAAGATGAAAGAGATAAAGGGATGTGTTTAGTATTTTATATTCAATAAACATGATATAATTATAGTTTATGTAATTTACTAGAGTTATCATTACATTTGTATGAAGGTAGTTGAGGAAATAATAAGTAAAAAATTGAAATTGAAAGTAAATTAAAAGAAAATAGAGAGGATTTAACTATTGAATTCTCCTATTGAGATCCTCCTCAAGGCACCTAGGCATGGAATTTTGATGAGACCAAGATCACTTGTAAATGGGGGAGGGACTAGGAAATAGTATTTGTCTGAATTTAGGAAATTACCAAATCTTGATAGGTCTGAGGAGAATAGGGTGTGAGGGGTGGTATTTATAGTGGATGAGATGGGTGTTTTCTAATTATTTTAATCATTAGTTTACTATTTTTCTCAAGACAAGAAATAGTGGGGATTACTGTGACTAAATATAGTAATTAGTGTATGTGAGTTCTAACCAATGACCATTTACATCATCTATTACATAATAATAGTGCATAAATTAATTTATTTTTCATATTTCATAAATTATTGAATTTCACTATTCACCAAAAATTAATGTTTTTGCATAAAAAACCCTAAAAATAACCCTAAAAACTTTTTGATCTATAGAATTTAAAAATTGAATCCATTCTATCAAAATAATATTCTAAATATATTAAATTTAACTTTTAAATACAATTATCATTTACTTGGAAAATACCAATTTAAAAATTAAACTTTAATTTATAACACTTTGAATAATTACGTAAGGTCTCATAAAATTGTTCTAAAATCATGGAATGAAAATATATTTAGTGTCTTGGAACTATATAACTCTGAATATAATTTCCACTGATAAAACATTGGTTCATTACATTTTTTCCCCTTTTAAAATTTCTCCCTTGAAATTTTATTTTAAAAAAATAGGTGATGGTACTTATTCTTCATTTCCTCCTCTGATTCCCATGTTTCTTCTTTATACTTATGGTTCCTCCATAACACTTTGACATGGTGTGTTTTATTTTGTGTAGAACCTTATATCTCCAGTCTAGAATCTTTTCTGGTTTCTCTTTATAAGAGAGATAATCTAACAACACTACCAACTCTGATTTCAATACATGTGAGGGATATGGTATGTACTACCTCAAGAGTGATACATGGAAAACATCATTAACTTTAACCATATTTGGTGGAATTTCAAGATGACAGGACACAGCTCCTATGTGATCAAGTATCTCAAAGGAGACAATGTACCTTGGCCTTATCTTCCCTTTATTTCCAAACTACATGACTCCCTTCTATGGTGATATTAGAAGAAAGACTCTATCTCCAACATTGAACTCCAAGTCCCTTCGATGGTTGTCATCATAGATATTTTTCTGACTCTGATCATCTTTGATATATTACTGGATGACTTGAACATTTTCTATCCTCTCTTGTACAAGATCAGATCCAATTAGCTTTCTTTCTCCAACTTCATCCCAACAGGATAGAGTTCTACATTACTTTCCAAATATAACATCATATGGAGCCATCTGAATACTTGAGTGGAAGCTATTGTTCTAGGATAACTCAACCAATGGAAGATGATGATCCCGTCAACCTTTTAATTCTAATGAGAGCCCTCTTATAATATCTTCGAGCATCTGAATAGTCCTTTTAGATTTGACATTAGTATTGGGGTGATAGGTCATCTTGAAATTCAATTTATTACTCAAGTAATATTGAAGAATCTTTTATAATTTATATGTGAAACTAAGATCATGATCAAATACAATCGAGAGTGTAACCCCATGTAGTCGCACCACTTCTTTCACATATATCTTATCAAGTTTTTCAAGTGATAGATCTTCTCAAATAGAGATAAAGTGAGCAGTCTTGGTAAGTCAATCCACCACAAACCATATCAAATTTTTTCCTTTGGATTTATTTGAGAGACATGTGACAAAAGTCCATGGTGACATTTCCCAATTTCCATATGGGTATAGTCAATGGTTTCATCATTATTTTGTACTTTTGTTGTTATGCTTTAACTTGTTGACATATTAAGAACCTTGAGATATATTCCTCTATCTCATTCTTAATGTTGTCCCACTTGTAGTGTTCTTGGATATCAGGGTACATCATGGTGCTATTATGCTGGAGAGAGAAAGTTGAGCTATTTTCATTATCAAATAGATCCTTATTTCTCCAAAGTGATTAAGGCAAACAAAACCGTGTTCCAAACCAAATTATACCATCATCATCAATATGGAACACTTGAATCTTCTTTTGCTTAACTGTATTCACCTTATTTTGTAACTCCAAATAATCCATTTTTATCTCTTTAATATTCTCTTAGAAAGATGTTTGAGAAATAATTTGGGAATGGTAGTATTTATTCCCTTCCATTATGATTTCCAAGTTCATCCTTTGAGTATCCATCATGATATAGTCTTTCTCAATATATAACATGGATAGAGTATCAGGTTCTTTTCTGGTTAGAGAATTAGCTACCATGTTTTCCATTATAGGATGATAGTGAATAGAGAAATCATAGTCTTTGATTAGATCTAACCATCTCATTTGACCATGTTAAGAAAATTTGGTGTGAATATATAATTTAGGCTCTTATGATCAGTATATATGTCACACTTCTCACCATAGGGGTAATACCTCCAGATTTTTAAGGAAAAAATCATAGCTGCTAGGTCTAGATCATGCCACTACAGCATAAATCTCCATTAGTGGCAGTCTTTTAGAGGTGGTTTATAAAACCACCTCTAAACCCGCCGTTTTTTATAACAGAAATGCCCCCCCCCACCTGACCCCGACCCCTGAAACACCATCTTCTCCCTCCAAAACGAACTCTAGATCGGCTCCCCCTCGTGTCGCTGGTGACCTTGCTGCCCATAAGCGCGCCCCGCCGCCTATCACCACCATCCCGCCGAAGCCCTAGCTCACCTCCCAGGTATGTTTTAAAACATTCTCACTTTTCCATCCAATAATATTTGTTTTAACTCTTAATAAATTACACTTGTAATTTTATTCCATCCCAATGAAGATGACCTCATACATACAGGTATTTTTCTGCATAGAATAGAGGGAGTGTTTATTCAACCACTACAAATGAGACATGTATTATATAAAGAAATGATAAACACATTTTCTATTAAATTAAAAATAATTTAAAGTTGAATTATAATGGTAATTAGTAAACATAAAACATTCATGTATAATATGATATATGATAATAAAAAGGTATATAATCATACACATTTTAGTGTTTTATGATAATAAATTGTTATTATAAACACAATAGAATCCCTCATGAACTTGAAAATTGTTTATAACTTGATATAACAATGATAAAATAAAAATCATATAATATTCTAAATCTTGGGATGTGAAAATAATCATGGATGACTAATATAGTAGTTGATGACCTTAGAATAGTGTGTGAAAAATAGTTTGGACTAGTCGGTTATGACAAGAGTGTTGTGGAACCCTATGTGATTTTTTAAGGTGGGGTGGGGAATCAAGGTTCTTTAAAAATTTATTTTTTCATTACTTTAAATATTTAACCCTCACCGGTCATCCAATGTTATTCTTCTGTGAGCCAGATCATGATCAATCTAGAAATTTTTTGTCATTAACATTGAATTTCAAAAAAAAATATGAACCTTAATGCACAAAAAAACATAAGGTTTTATTTACTTATTTCATATGCACTAGGTTTCATCTAAATGGAACACAAAAAAGGAAGTTTCAATATAAAAAATTCCCAATCAAATAATTTTTCTAGAAGATATAAATATTTTAGTTTTGGCCACTACATTCCAAGGAACACATCCTTTATAATTATTTGGTTTTTGATCAATGGTCACTCAAGTAAAACTCTCTTTGCTTAACTATAAACACACTACTTCAAGGAAAAAATTTGTTTAAACAATTTTATTTCTCTTCCAAATTAGTATAGAAAGATAATTTTTTTTAATTATTTAATCCCAAGTTTTATGTGGTGTCGATCATGATGTTTTTGTGCACTTCTTCTTCATGTCCAGATGATATCATCTTCTTGGTGAGAAAGTTGAATATTTTTAACTCCACATAATTAAAAGAAAAATAATATAAAACTCTATATAGATAATAATTCTGTCAATATAATTATCTTATTATGCTCTATTTTAATCACAATCAACTAGATTAATCATTGTAACTCCATAAACAATAAAACATTATCCTCAAACACCTCATTATGAAACTTTAAAGTTGGTTGAATCTTACTCATTTATGTTCAATCTTGATTGTTGTGGTATGTTATTCCATTTATAGGTTCCCATTGTGGTTCAGATTCATGTGGTTTCAGTAATGGTCATTTATGATCAAGATCTTAATTTACCTCCCAATTATAAAAAATTTTATAGCATGCTTTTTTTCATTATTTTTTCTAAGCAGTACATTTCTTCCTCGGATGGAAGGTCAGATAGAGAGAATGATCCAAATTATAATTGATGTATTGAAGATGTTTATTCTTGATTATGTTTCTTTTTGGGTGAATCATTTCCCTTTGTTTGAGTTTTACTATGATAATAACTATTTATTAACCATTGGTAAAACTCAATTTAAATAATTATATGAGTGTTATTACATATCTCTATTGTGTTGGAACAACGTTAGATAGTTAATTAATCTTCGACCAAATTTGGTGAAGATAATGATAAAGAAGGTGTACTTGTTCTATGAATGAATAAAATATGCTCAAGACCATCATGTGATGGACCTAAGTAAAGAGTTGTTTATGTGAGATGGGTTTGAACCAATGAACAGTAATTCATTTCTCTTTTTATGATATCTTGCAAAATAAACATAATTTACCTATTAGAGTGAGAAATCTCACTGCATAACTCATACACACTATGCAAACAAAATAGAAAAAGACACTTGATATATAAGTTTCACCACCGAAATTGATAATTTAACCCTTGGCATGATCCAGAATCATTTAATCCAATATGATCCACTAGAATCACCATGATTGATGCAATGCAAGGGTATGTCTTTAACTTGTATTATAACATTAACAACAATTTCATCACCCAAAATATCTCATTATTTTCTTCACTACCATGCCGAGATAGTCTACACTAGGACAAAGAGAAATAAACAAGACATCCCAACATCCATATTTCAAAGAAGACATAGATTTTTGATATCCTTGTTATTCCACTTATACCTACCCAACAATGGGTCAAATATACATTGTATACTGACCAATCTACTTAAATGAAGTTCCAACTTATGGTAAGAGTTTGTTTCCATTTCATATTCCTAACTTCTATTCAATAATTATATGATTTATCAACCCCTTACCTTAGTGATATCTAAGTTATGGAATCATTAGCTTTCCCATCTATTTTGGTGGAGCACGACATACAAAGAACTACAAGGATGGGATCCTTGTTCTCATCTTCTTTTATGGATATTTTTAATATGCATGCATTGGTTTTCTAGTGGGTTATTTACCATATGTATTTATATAGGAGAACCTTATTTAACATATTTATATATTTTTTCAACTAGTATATATGAATATATTTACCTATTTAGTAGTAACTATGTGTTTTAATTTTTTTTAATATTGTGTAGGAACATTGTGTTATACATGGATAAAAGTTGGATCAGATTTCCGAGGAACACACCTCAATATGTTATGGGTTTCAAGGATTTTTTTGATTTTTAAATTTCCAATCGATGCGTTGAAGGGAGAATAAGATGTCCATGTTCTAAATGTAAATATAGAATATGGTTGAAGGGAGATGAAGTATATGAACATTCAATAATAAATCAATTACATGATCAATATTTGCGTTGGATTTGGCATGGAGAATAGAACATTATAGAAAGTTTGTGCAGTGATTTTAATCCACAGAATGAGCTCCCAACTTCATTAAAAATGGAAAATGAAATGCAAAACCTCATAAATGTAGCATTCGTAACTGCAAGACACCACTATCAACATCAAAACATAAAAGAACAACCATTTGAGGGTGCTAAAAATTACAACGTGACAAGTAATGTTTTTGAGACTGTAACACAAGCAGATCAAGATTGTAACATATCATTAGATCCTCCTCTTGATTCTATGGACACAAAAATAAGAGAAAACATCACTAAGGAAAATATGTTTCATTATTTAATTGGCGATGGAAATATAGAGTTGTATAGTTGATGTTTGAAATATTAAAATCTTTCTTTTCTGATAAAGTTGTACCATATCAAATTTATATGTGGATTTACAAATAAATAAATGTCCAAGATATTGGAATTTTTGTGTGATGCATTTCCTGAAGAAAAAATCCTGGAGTCTTTTTAAGATATGAAAAAAATGTGGAAGTGTTGAAGGCACATCGACTCAATCTTAAATACATCAGAAATCAAATATATTTCCTACTATTGGAATTATTATAGGAACATAGATATGTGCTGCTGAATAGTGAAATTGCAGATCAATTTATTGAAAAGTTTAGGATACAAACAAAGAGATGAATGAGACGGTGAAATCAAATTGAGATATATATAATTAAAGATGTTAATAAAGAGCTTGTTGAAAGGTTTTCAGGACGTGTAAGTTCATAAATATTGCAATTAATGTGAATATTAGTTCGACACATATATTTTGTAAATCTAATAAATTATATTTCTTTTTTCAGATCATGAATACTGATACTCAAGCAGAGATGACAGAATATTAAATGTTTCTTGCTCGAGGTCCTCTAAAAAAAGTTAGAAAGTTTGATTCATACAACGTGAATGGATTTGCATTTCATATAGTCGATCAAGAAAGGGGTTTGAAAACATAGATTAGTGGTATATTTTCATTTTCTGAAGTGGGATACTATGAAAATATGACTAATATTATTTAATTAAACTACCACGGGAATTTTTTAGTTGTTTTATTCAAATTTAATTGGGTCGATATTATTAGAGGAATTAAAATAGATTCCTTAAACTTTACTTCTCTGAACTTGTCTTGCTTGATGGATGTTGGTGATCATGAACTGCATGATCCAGGTATCTTATCATCACAAGAGAAAAATGGTATATTATGTAATTGTAGTTGTGGATTAAGGGTAGAGTGTAATTTCTCACGTAATACAAGTAGATTTGTATGATATGGGTGATGAAGTTAAATATTTGACCTCTGAAATTGAATCTCAACAACAACAAGAAGCAGAATTATTTGTCCATCATGATATTGAAAATATTAGTCTAGAAATGATGAATGAATTGGATGCAGTATTGGAGCAGAAAATAGACATGATTGAAGGGTAAAATGATTGTATGTACAATTATTTATTCATTCATCAACCACTTATTTCATTTGTGCAGTCATTCATTATCATTGTTATGTATATTTTGTTTGTTAGTACTGGACATCTGTTATCATTTTTAATTTTTTTTGGTATATGCTTTTTGAAATATATGTTCTGAACTTAATTTTATTTTATTAAATGACATAAATGCCAAGGAGGAAGTGATAATTGTTTCATCCACTACTGCAACAGATGACGACCCATCTGTCTCCCTCCCTACGTCATCTAACCCACAAGCTACCTGCCCCCCTGCACCATCTCCCCTTGCACAATCTCTCACACCCTCTGTGATCATCCCATTAAAAGCTAAGTCGTCGACTCCCCCTTTAGTAGCCTCAGTAGCGGGGCTGCGATGCGCCACTTCTAGTTCATCACGGGCATACTATAGGGTCACTATTATAGGTACAAATTTTAATATAAAAAATTTTATTTCACTTTTTTATACTAGTTTTTTTCATTAAAGATGAAAAAATGAAACTGTGAAAAAAAATATAAAAAGTTAAGATGTGTGGAATATGAATTGACAGAATATAGTCGTCCCATTTGATTCAGATGGGGTCCCTATGGATGACGTCGCAAGAATACTTGGCCAAATTATAAGACAGCTGGCAGCGGAGCCCATTTCCCTTCCTATTTATTATGATGATTGGGACATGTGCCTCCAATTTGGAAAAATGAGGTTTTTGATTCCCAAATAAAGGTAATTTTAATACATTATGGTGTAATTGAATGTTATGTTATTAATATGTTCAAAATGAATTTTTGTATACAGATGTTTTTCCACTTTACAGTTGCTGATGCTATAGCATGAAAGTGGATGTTGAAAAATCTTGGTAATAAATAGAAAGACTTCAAATGGATATTTTGGAAATATGTCAACAATACATCGTTGACCGTCCAACAAATATATGAGAAGCTACCCCATGGGGTACCCAAAGAATAGTGGAATCTTTTGGTTGACATACATCGTGATGAGAAGCAGATGGTATTTAAATATATATTATTATATTAACCTCATTTTACATTTATACATGTATATTAATAGAAGATGACATTGAATACATTACTATTTGATTTTATTTTATTTATTTCAGGATCTCTCAATAAAGAATGCATCTATTTGGGCTAATCAAGTCATCTCTCACACTGCGGGGTTAGAAAGCTTTTCTAGAAGTTGATCGACTCCAGAAATATTTTTATTATTTTAAATATTTTTAAGACAATATTATCTATTTAATATATTAAACTGTTGATTAATCATTGTTTAATGCAGTCACATAGTTTAGGGCATGAAGAAACCCAAACTGAAGTGTGGTTGGATGTTCACAAAAAATATGATGGATGTTTTGTTAATCAATCTGCCAAAGAAGTTGGGGTATGAACTCATTTTTTCATTATAATAACTTATTATCAGTTTTAACTATGTTAATATATATTGATATTTGATTTATAGGTAAAAAGTAAGGAAATATGGGATGCCAATCTTGGGAAGTCCTACTCAGTCTCCCAGGATGATCCGGTTGCTAAAGTCGTTAGAAAGGAGCATCCTGGTAGAGTGTGCGGGGTGGGTTTGGGACTCATACCATCTAAGGTCTTTGGTAGGCCATTGGGGATTGTAGCTGCATCTACTCCTGGTTGTAGTCAGTCCATACCCAGTGATGCTCAGAGAGATAATTTTTCCCTATGAAACACTGTTCAAGACCAGGGGGCTCAGATATCCTCTTTGAAGAAATCATTGACTGATATACGTCAGAAGATGAGAAAATATCCCCCTGGTGGTATTGCATCGACTGGTGGTGAGCAGGTAAATCAAAAAAATCCAAAATCATTTAGTTTGAAGACTTTTATTGGTTTTATGTTTTAATATAAATATGAAACACTATTTAATTTTAAATATAATGTTCTTACAGGTGGTAGTAGGAAGTGAAGATGGAGGTGGATAGGGTGACGATATATGATCATCACTAGAAATTGATTAGTAGTATTGTTGATATGTGGAAAAATAATGACAGTCAGTTTGTATATGTAACATGTGTGTCACATAGTTGCCTCCAAAAATTTTCAAGACCTAACATTTTCTAGATTTCTCATGTTTCCTTTTATGTATTTTATTTATTTATGATGTTTCCTTTTATGTCTTGATTTCTTGAGTATGGTATGCACCATATATATTGACTCATTGTTGCGATGATTCATTTTTTATGATTCATTTTTCCTTAATTAATTTTTTCATTATAATAATGTATCCTATATTTTCTAGCCCAATTCATTTACCACTACATTTCCATTTCTATGAAATACTTCTTAGTTTTTCTATTGTATCAATCCCTAGGGATTAGAATGTGTGTCTCGCTAACATGTTTAATATAGATCACCCTTTAGTGTGGCATAATCCTAGTATCCAAAATTTCAAAAATTAGTTGGAATCCATAGATACTGATACGATATTAGAAGAAATTTTGCTACACTGTCTAAAATGGGGTTTTCCCACCATTTCCAAAGTTGCCTCAAAGTAAAGTCAGGTAGTGTGAATGACAGTTTCCATTATCTCAGTAGCCATGACATGCCAATGGAAAACTCCCAATAGACTCTATAGAACCCCCTGCCCTTGAAAAGTGTTACATTGACTACATGATCAGTTACTTACCATTCATTACATCAACTACCCTATCAAAAATAATTTATTAAAAGCATCCATATTTTTTGATAGAATATATCAACCCCCTTAACGATAAACTCTTCCCTTTGAAGGAATGTGACTGATCACTTCTATTATATTCCACACATCAAAATAACTAGGATGCATAATGGGAGTTATAATATATTAGGATCCAGATTCCATTCCTTCTAAGGAAACCACACTAAAGACTCATTTTCCAAAGAAATCTCATGAGTGAAACAAATATGATACTTGAACCTGATCTATCACTCTTAAAAAAATTGAACCCTTATCCTTGGGAGAGATGATTTTAGATTTTTTCTATCTTTAGTGTCAAGTATAATAATTCCACATGTAATAACCCAAGTTAGAGATGGTTTTACCTAAATCCTATGTTATGTTTCATATATAATAATTCCACACGGAACACAAACATAAATTAATCCCATGAAAATATTACCAAATCTTTATTCCAATGATAAAGGGTTTAACACCAACATACTACACCCCACATATTTTGAGTAACTAAGGAATAAATAAATAACCACCCAATCATGTTTCTAAAGGACTGTAGGAGGGTTTAAATTTTTCAACACAAAGATGGAATTGAAATCTAAATAGTTACTATATATATAGTAGTAATATATATAGTTTATATATATTTCATCCACCTATATTGTCAAGGTATGTGAAGATTTATGTAGCCATATACTTATAATAATACCGATGAATAGACCATGGAATAACACAAACATCCCTAACCAGTCTAGTGAGCTTGTGTGTTCATGTAATTGGGTACATGCCCTATATCTCAATAGAGTGAGAGACGCCATGAAACAACACGTGGGATGTTGAGTGCGCCATCAGGTCAAAATTATAGTCATGTAATGTGGTGAGTAAATCACAATACTTATATTGTAACATTTTTTTATACGCCATGCTCAACACCTGATGTAAGGAATTGTGATATCTCCTTGCTCAACGATATCATACCATCATACCACAACCTCAATAAATCCATATATTAAATATAACTAGCAAGGGGAATTACCAAAAAACCATATCTTCTATCTACACCATATACATAATAAAGGAATAATCATTTGTATCATAATAGATAAGGAATAACCACTTATTCATGTCTTTATCCATGTTCAATTATCATTTAAAATATTACAGTTCATATGAATCATTTTATAAAGCATAAATCAAGAGCATAAAATCACAATTACTTGGGGTCATTCCATTTAAAACTAATTAACTTATTTTAAGAAAGGAAACCCATAGTAAATTATCCATTTCACATTATCAGTTACATTTAACTCATTAAATTCATTAAAACATTGGAAGCCCATATATAATCTCAATGGAGTCACATAGATGGTGACATATTTATCTATGAAATTTACCACTTTAGAAATTTCAACTATAAGTGGTCCTAACACCTAAGGGGTGCCTTGGATTCTATCAAATAATCATATATAAAGTGATATTACATTCTTGAACAATTCCAGAAGATATGTGGGAGTACCAACATTTGAAAAAATAATAATATTTTCCCATTTCACCTAGATCACCCAATGGGTGACCATATAAGCTGTACACAACATGTGAACATCCAATCAAGGTTCAACTAGTACATATGAGTCTGCAATGTTCAATTTTGAATACATAAATTCACTACTACATTTATTGGATACTAGGATTATGCCATTGGATATGTTTATTTTCATTTCTTTACTCACTGAATGATGCATTTAGTTGTGCTTAGTTAAGAATCACTTTTCATATTGACATTAGTATGTATTCTTTTGGTGTTTATGTATTCTTGGAAAGGGTGTTTTTTCAGGGAACTGGTACAGGGGCTCCAAAACCGGTTCTTTTTTTCTAAATCTTCTCTTTACCAGCAGTTTTAACCACCGCTAACTGTAAAAGGTACATTTAGTGGTGATTTTAACCATCGCTAAATGTCGATATTTTTTTCTATTTGTGGTGGTTTTAACGGCCGCTATATTATTAAATTTAGTGGTGGTTTTAACCACCCCTATAGTGTCCCATATTCCACATATTTTATGTGGTGGTTATATTGTTTTTCACGACGGTTTTTCCCGGTAGGTTATTAATTTTATAGCGGCGTTTATAGTGTTGAATTCCACCCTGGGAAGTATCATGAGATTTTCAAGAAGAATATTCCCACATATTCCAATAGGTCAAGTGTCAAACACTTGGGTTTAAATGATTTCACCACTAGGTGTTTTTACATATATCTCTACATCAAGTTTTTGAGGCTTCAGTTCAATAGTTCTAGAAAACTGGCATGATATGAAGGAATGCATAGAAGTAGAATCAAATAAGAATTTTTTCACTCTTTATTGAATAGTAAGTGTTCCTTGTATGACTTAATTCTCTTGCTCTAATTCCATAGTATTTATCGAATAATCCTTCCCTTAATCCTTTGTTTTTGGTGGATGATGACACTGATTACCCTTGAGGACTCGAGGTTTAGTTCACCGGCTTGCATAGTACTCTTTCTCCATATAGTTGTAGCATTGGACCATGGGTGGTTCTCTCCTTTCCTCCACCATATTTTCCTTCATTTTCATGTCTTTTTCACATTCATGAGGTTTGTGTCCTTATCTCTCACACTTGAAGCATTTCCCCATCCCTTTGAGTAAGTACCCATGATTATTCTTCCCACATTTTTTGACTTGTGGTTGGTTGAGTTTTTTTCCAATTTATTCATTAGATCCTCCTTTAGGAAGCTCCATATTCCATTTCTTGTCACCATAGCCATGGGAAAATTATCCAAAATCTATATCAACTTTGAGATCACATCAAACAACGTCTTCATAATTCCCAAAGTCTCAATTTTCAAGATCCTTTCGAAGGTGTGGTTTTAAACCATTAAAGAATATATCAATTTTCTATAATTTTTTATAACAAAACTTGAAGCATACCTTGAAAGCCTTTTTAAATGTTCTCCATAGGCCGTGAAATATTATCCTTCCTTTTTCTTCGGCTCTATGAATTCTGCCTCCATATTAGTTTAAATATTTTGAGAGAAATACTTATTTAGAAACATAATATTAAGTTCTTCACACTCCATCTCTTAAATTTCTACCATTGTCTTGGTGTTTTTAATCCATGCCCACCATTGATCAGCCTCTCCATCAAGATGATAAATAGAAATATTCACCTTCTCTATCTCAGAATAGTGAATCATAGAAAAAATCTTCTCCATCATGTTGACCCATAGTTCCGTAACTAGTGGATCAGAAGATCCGCTAAACATCGGTGGTCATTTCCATATAAAACACTTGATATCCAGTTTTTCCGTATTAGGTGAAGGAGGATTTTCCACATTATTCAGGTTTTTTTCATAACCTAAGAGAGTTTGGTAAGAATCAACATGAACCTTTTGAACTCCACCTCCCAATGCATTGGGGATGTCATTTGGGAAATCGCTTCATTATCCCTCACATGGGTTTTTGTCCTAGTTTCTCCTGGTTCCAACCATTTTCTAAAATATAAAAGGTTAGAATAAAACATAAGTCTACAAGTCATGCATATATAATTTATTAATTTGTGCAATTAAGTCTAAAGGAATATCTTATGGGATCCCTATGTTTAGAAATGCATCTTGGATGCTTACTTGTAATTAGTATCATACTAAGTTTATATAATCTTAATTCCCAAATTAACTAAATCATCCTTTTATACCTACTATAGCGAACCTTCTTTTTTTACATTACTATTACATCATTTTAAAAATAAACAACATAAATTCAGTACACATCGAGGATTCAATGGTCTAGTGTCTTAGGAAAACTAGGACCATACATAACATTTACAAAATAAAACATAAACATTTATTGAATTATTTCATATCTAGCTTATTATTGGACCTTTCATTCTTTTTAGAACAAGTTGTCATTAGAGGATGTACATCAAAAGTGGTGAGAAAAAATCCCAGTAAGAGGATAGAGAATAACATGAAATAATATAACATGGGGTGAGCATAATCATTATCATCATAACAAGGGAATAATATCATAATAATGAGAGGAAGCATTGAGAAAATACTTGGAAAGTAGAAATGCATAAAAAATGAAATATAATGTCTTAGTGGTCAACTACCACACATAGTTATGAACAAAGATAGCATCATGTTCACATATATTTCACTTTACTCAGGAGGTTCTTCACATTACCAAAAGCATTAGAGTGCTATATCATTATAGGCTCACCAATATGAGTTCGAATAAATGGCCATTTACATCAGCCATGACTCAAGCATTATGCATAAATTCATTTATTTAGCATATTTTGTAAACTATCGAATTTCACTATTCACCAAAAATAAAAGCATTTCATAAGAAACCCAAAAATTTACCCTAACAATTCTTTGATGTGTATAATTCAAAAATGGAATCCATTTTTTCAATGTAATTTTCTAAATATGTGAAATATAATTTTAAAATAAAATCATCATTTAGTTGGAAAATAAAAATTTAAAAATTATAACTTATCTTCTAACACATGGAAAAAATAATTAAGGTCTCATATAATTATCATAAAATCATGGGACAAAAAAATTCTTATCTAGGAATACATTTTATGAAACTGAATTTTATTTTAAATAAATTTATTAATTTAAAATTTTAATTAAATATTTATAACTCACAAAAATACCAATAATTAATTATTTATTTTTAAAATATTCCCTCTCATTTATAAGGTGCCTATATTTTATTTATACTTTCATGGGTGAGGTTACTATTATTTTGTCTAGTTTACTATTCATAAGAGTCATATTATTATTTTTAAGGGTAAAATTACTATACATAAAGGTATGTTACTATTCACCATAAATTAAGCTTGTCCTATCAGCCTCTAAATATCTTACTAATTACAACAGTGTATGTTATATTTTTGAAATTCAAACCATAGAAGTGAAAAAATTTTGTTTAACATCTAGTATATAAAGGTCACATAGTATTTAGTAGTTCATTTAAGCATTATGTTTCATTGTGTTTCCTAATGTGATTTTATGTGACATAATTATATGAATATAATTTCCATTGATAAAACTTTGGGTTGTTACATTAATCTAAAAAATATATAATAAGTTAAAGAACTATGAAAATGATTTTTTAGTCTCCTTCGTGTTGTAATTAACTATGAACTAATTAAAATGGATATAAAAATATTTCAACATCAACTTTATAACTAAATTATTTTGGATTGGAAAACCTAATATCTCAAAAAGTTTTCAATGAGTCCAACAATCATTCATACAAGAGATAATTTAGTAAAACAATCAACTATAATGCCTCATATGTCACATAGATATATTTTCAAACTCTCTTTTCGTCTTTTGGGGGATCTTATTTAATTTTTCTATGATGATGATTGAGTCCATAAATAAATATTTTATTTCTATATTATAATTGATAGCCACAATAATGTGACATTTTATATTAAGATAATCTTATTTATGCTCTTTAAAATCATCACTCTCCCCTAGGTCTTTCTAAAAAATACATAATCAAGGATAAACTTCTATAGAATATATAACTTCTATTTATTCCCAAGGAGAATCATTAGGTTTCAATACCAATTAATGAGGATTATACCATTAAAAATGTCATTTTCCTATATATTCTTAAATGAGAGGTTTGATTTTGGGTTTTTGGTTTTCATTTATCTACATATAAAAAATATATTTTTCATCATTTTCATGTAGTTATATATTTAATAAGAAATTTTATTTAATATTTATTAAAAAAAACAACCTTAATTAAAAAATTCGAAACTAAATTTAAATTTCATAAGAAATTGGTTTTATTAAAATTATTCTCTAGAAATTTTGTTATTATGGTATATATCACATTAGTAATGACATGAAATACAATTCTTGGTTGGTTGGGTGGTCCATACAATTTCCATAACAATTATCTGATGATTTTACCTAACATCTTGCCGCCATATACTAAAACTCATTAATAAATAAAAATAGTAATACCTTCATGTCTATCTTAGATATTTCACTACCTCTATTTTCAAATGTTATATCATAGGTTTCCATCTATGACTCAACCCACCATGTTTGATCATTAAATGTTTTGAAGAGTGTGTAAATTGGTTGGACAACAGCTGATATTTATATTGAGTAATTTCAATTTTATCTCACCATTTTAATGTGTGTAACATATTCATATCATCAATATATCAATTTTTTAATAATTAATACATGCATCATAATAATATCCATACAAAATTTAAAATGAATTTCATATATATAATTATAAATTAAATGTATATTTTCATTCGAAATGGTTTTTTTATATATTTATAGTACCCACCAAAAATTCCCCCAAAAAATATGGTATTCATAATAGAATATTCAAATCTTTCAAGATATAGACTAAGAACCTAACATGGTTAAATAGGTTATTAAAAACACTATTCATATATATGTCACCCTGGGAAAGAGTTTTTTAAATTTATAATAACATAATCCATAAAAAATGGAAAACATAAACCTAAAAATGTGTGTTTTTTGTATTCGTATTATTCATAAAACACTCCATATCAGTTAATAATCATGTTCAAATCCCCTTTTCTTCTATTTAAAGATTATATAATGAAAACATGGTGAATAACATATAAAAAATTATATAAAATTTATTAAACCAATTGTATCTCAAAAAAGGAGTGGAATTTGGGCTTAAAACCCTGGGAAATGGAATTTTAGTTTAATAATGGTACCTAAAATCACAAAAAGTTTCAATTTCCATAGTAAAAAACCCCATAACTCCAAGTTTTTTTAAAGTTATGTCCAATTTTAATCTGAAAAAAACCTATCTAAACTAGGAAAAACCTTTATATATACTTGAATAGAGCTCCAGAATGACCAGAAGGATATCTCTCATATATGGTGTAAAAGAAACATGGTCACGTATTTCTTGGTTTCTATGGAAACTCCCAATGAGTGGTTTATTTTATACTATAGTATTGGTTCATTCCTGGTGGATGGGCTCAAGTTCCTGTGATAAGATTCTAGTGGTATTAACTATTTTAGACCCCCTTTAGGGGAGCATTTTTTGTGGTTTGTGCCTTGTTGATTTTGTAGTCCTTCTGTACTTTTCCTTTGCTAATAAAATAAAATAAAAAGGATTTATGGTCATTTATAATGTTTCTCATACTATAATGATCATCATAGTTATATTTTAATGTTAATATTAAATAGTAAATAGTAAAAGTCATAAGTCATCATTTCTTCCAAAGATATGAGGTTAAGAAAAATTAAAATAATATCAGGTTTTAATATGGAAAGACTTTGATACAAGATTTTAGGAATTTATAGGGGATTCCAGAACCTCAGAGTTTAAACAAAAAAATAGAAGGAAAAAATTACTCCAAGTATATATTGGAAAGTAAGAACAAAAAAATTAATAAAGAACAAGAATTTAAGAAAATGGGGATTTTCATTATTCAAAATAAACTTAGATATTCTTCAAAAACATAACCAAAGAGTACATATTCCCCTAGACCCCAAATGGGATCATAATAAATTTAATCTTATTTTATAATCATGGTCATTAATAATCCAATATGGCATATCTAATGTATCATACTTCAGGCCATTATGATTCCTTCTTCAACATTCCCAACCATTTAAAAATATAATTATTCTGAATAAAAAATATTTTTTTATTAAATAATAAACCCCTTTTAAGGGATGAAGGGAAACCCAACATGACTTCCAAGAAAAAAGACATTAAACTATCCTCAAAATGATCAAAATCCATAAAACCAAATCAAATCAACAAAGGAATCCCCTCCCCAGCATAAATCAATCAGTCCAGCATCCACCTTTTCATCCCTACTCGGCTAGCCATCCCGTACGGAGATGCATGGGCCTGGTACCAATGGAAAAAGCCATACTAAAAATATAATTATTCGAATGTCAACCTCCATCAATATTTTTGGGTGTTTAATAAATGATAAAAAATGATTAATGGTCAGTAATGGTTAAAGGAATTAACTAGGAACTTATCATTTTTAGATCAGTTGTGATTATGGAATAGTATTTATAATCATTAATAAAATTTGAATTCATTAATCTAATATTATCAAGGGTTGGAATGATGTAGCTTGATTGTTTTGATAAAGTTGTAATGACTTCTAGAAACCCAAACTATACATCAGATTGTAACTCTCATGGTTTAACTTTTGTGGTGAGGTCATTGGGGGTTGTAGGCGGCCGCACATCACTACTAAGGGGTTTAGAGGCCAAATTCCCCCTAGTATGATTTTTTGGGTACTGTAGAAACTCTTATCATACTATATCAGAGATACCCATGAAATAACAATAGGGATCTATATTACTGCATATTATGAAATGAATACTATAGAATCTCATACATTGGAGAGAGTGGCACTGTATTTACACTGACTTCTAACCACAAATCACTATAGTATAGTGTACTTAATATGTGGTCGGTTGCATAGTTACATCATTGTATTTATGATCTCATTTTGAGATAAGGATTTATACTCTGATATTTTACCCTATAATTATTATCATGACATATTGGATTGTTCTACCACTCTGTTGATCGAGTTCTTTTTATGGAACCATGTAAATCATTATGTCTTTTGTTCATCTTATTCTTATTCTTTTGTTATTTTTTCTCTTCATTTGTGAACAATTTTGTCACTATGAATTCTAATGTCTTTGAAATAACTATTATCATTGGTTGGTTTTGAAAGATATAGTTTTTGTTTTGTTTAATTGAATGATGGATATGGAAGAAGGAAATGTGGTGATTGATCACTTCAATGTAACTGACTACAATTACTGGAGAATATATATCAAAGAAAATATTTAATAGAAATAGTTTCACCTTCCCCTTCTAGGTTAAATACTAATGGAGATGGAAAATATGGAGTGGGATATACTGGAAAAATGAATTCTAAGATTTTTACACCTTATGTTGGTAAAAAAGCATTACATTCCACATCAAAGAGGACAAGATGACAACTAGTTTGACGGAAGCCCTAAAACATTTGTATGAGAATCCTTCTTCATCAAACAAATTTTACTGGATACGATGACTGTTCAATATGAAAATGATTTAAGGGAATATTTTTTCAAATCACATCGATGAATTCAATAGAATCACATTATTGTTCTGATTGGTGGTAATTACACTTGAAAATGAGGTATGTGAACTGTTTTTACTATCTCATTAGATAAAAGTTGAGAACTAACTATAATAATCATGATTTGTTCTCTATAGAATAAAAATATTGTTCTAAAGCATTTCTAAGACATAATCCATAGTAAGTATATTTGAAGAATATAATTGTAATATTCTCTATTTTTACTCATAACATTGAAGGTAGAGGAGTATATACACTATAAGATAATCATAGCGGACTATCAAAATAAATAGAAAAAGATAAGAAATAAGGAAAGGGTTTTAGTCCAATGTATTTCATTTACAGTAATAAAGGACACAATAAGAATGATTGTAGTGAAAAAAATAAGGTTCCTAAAACTAATACAAATACCTGGTTGCAAATGGTTTTGATGATTTTTTTTTCTAAACGTGGATATCCCTATGGGGTATTGACTTTTAAACAAAGGGGAATAATTCCATTGCATGTTGGGGAAGGGTTTCCTAAAAAATTATGTTTTTGGAATTTTTTTAAAGTTACATCTTACCGATTATGAATCCTTGCAGATTGTGGGGAATGGTGATGCAAATATCAAGACCAATAGTGAGAGTTTGATCATTCTTAGAAATGTGAGGTATATCCCTGGATTAATAATAAATCTAATTTTTGTCAAGAACGTGATGATGTAAGTTTTAGTACAAAATCCACTATTAGTACATCGAATATTTCAATGGGAAGTATATTTGTAACTCATGGATTAATGATTGGAATCCTCTATAACATAAAATATACATTCATGGACATTCTTGCATCAATAAATCGAGGATTCACACATGTGGAACTTCATATTAGGCTACTTCAGTGAAAAGGAAATGAAGGTTCTTACAACAAAATGAATTATTTTAGATCTAAATATAGTGGAATATGGATTACGTGAAGATTATATTTTAATAAAGTATAATAAGGTATCCTTTTCAAAAGGGGAAAGAAAATTGAGGGATTAGAAGTTGGAACTAGTTTACACTATTGTTTTGGGGACTATGGTAGTAAATTTATTTGTAGGTTATCAATATTATGTTATATTTACCATTGACTCAAAAAAGAATGCATGGTTATACTTTATAAAAATAAAATTTTATGTGTTTAACATGTTTTATAAGTGGAACACCATAGTAAATAATAATTCATGATAAAAATTGAAAATATTGAGCCCTGACAAAGGAGGAGAGTATTGAAATGAAGAGTTCAGAAAAAAAATCTAATAATGGAATTTTTTTTGGGAGATTACTCTTCTAGGTACACCACAACAGAATGATGTAGCTGAAATGTTGAATAGGAAACTGAATGAATGTGATAGGATTATGAGGCTACACATGGGGTTACTCCAAGCTTTCTAGGTTGAGGAAGGGAATATAGTAGTATATCTCATCAATAGGGGGCTATCTGTACCAACGAAAAAAAGTATACTGAAGTAGATCTACTCTATATTGGAGGTAATACTCTCACATTTATGATTCTTTGGTTGTTTGTTATTTTTACATATAAATCCTGATGTAAGATACAATCTTAATGAAAAATAAAAATACTATTTTTTATTATATATAGTGTTGAGGAGTTTGGTTATCACTTTTGGGATGATAAGAAAAAGTTGACCATCTAAATATAGAATATGATATTGTATTAAGGTGTCACATACAAGGACCATCATACAGCTACATTTGATAATTGGAATAAATAATTATATTTTGAAGAGAAAGTGGTGATTAAAGGTGTGCCTGAGCATGTGACACTGAACCAAGAAAATACTACTCCTCAAGTAGAGTTGATGAGATCAACATGTGTAATAAAATATATGAAAAGGTATTCATCATCCTCATATGATTTTTTATTGACTAATAGTGGATAACCATAATGTTTTTAATAGAAAATGTATTTTAAAGGATTCAATAAGTGGGATATAGATAATAAGGATAATATTTCTTCATTTCATGATAATAATACATGAGAGATGACACCTTTTTACCATGGAATGGAATAATTATATAAAAAATGGGTATATTGTAAGAACTAGGTTTTTCTATGAGGTATGGAACTTTGGAATTTTGGTCTAATTTTTAATTTTAGACCCTTTATGGATTCTTAACGAGTTCATGGATGTTTTTGGTGTTTGGGGCATATTCAGATCTCAGAGCCTTGTCCTTTAGAAGAAACAACTAGGCCGAAGTATTATTAGAAACTGTGTAGAAAATCCCACACAATTTCTCCTAACATTTGGGGAATTTTAGTGGGTAGTAGTGGCTCCCATAGTTTTCCCTAACCATTATAACAAAGGTGTATACTCATGTAGACGATCTATAATTTTTTATTGATTTTTAAAGCGCATTTTTTAAATAGTTTTCCAAATCGTGTTAATAAACCATGTGTCACCCCACCAGGGACAGAGCCTGGTGCACGGTTGGTGGATGGTTTGACCAACCATGCAACCCTATAATTTTTTATTAGATAATTTAACATTTTATCTTAATAATATATATCTCACACCTCCTATTTTTTCTTCTCCAGTGGACTAAAGTCCTTATTTGTTCCCTATTAGAGCTATAACATTGGAATAAACCCAGGTTATTGGAAATATTCATCAACTGAAGTTTGGTCAGTCTTTCCCTCATCACTGCTTCCTTTGACTCGGGTTGACGCGACGACACTTATGGTGCTCGGTGAGATCTGGCGGTGGATCCTTGGTTGCGGTGAAGCTTCATGATCTTGATTCATCTCTTACTTTTCAACATTTCTGTACTCTCTCACATGATTCCTTCATAGCTGGATAGGGTCCCACATGGCGGCGTAGTGTCGATCCACGACTGAGTTTCCAGATCCAGTATCCTGAGGTCTCCTCCTTATCTCTGGTTTGTGTAGTTGGTTCATCATTGTGGTCTTCGAGTGCATTATGGTTCGTGGAGATAGGATCAGGGCGGTGGGTCTCCTTTTGGAATTATAATGATTTCTTCTACTTTTGTTTTCTTACAGATGTTTTGGTTTGGGTTTCAATGGTTCGTGTTGCTGAGTCTACACGACAGTTTTGGCTTCACTTTTTGTTGAGTCCTTGATTGTGTGTTGAATTTATGGTGATTTGGCTTCTGCGTATCGGATTCTCTCTACTTCTCCTGCTGAAAAATCCATAGTTTTGATGTTAAAGTCTCCATTTGATTATTAGTTGCAAGAATTCTTGTTGTTTGTTTTCTGTTTGATTTTTCTTTGTGTTCTTGTCTGATTTTGGATTGAATGAGGAAGTGATTTCTGTTCGGTTTGAGGATGTCTAATGTTGGGTGTTGGTTTAGTTTTCAAGTGTGTTTATTCTAATGAAGGAGGTCTGGTTATGTGGAATTTTGATACTGTTTCCTTGGATTCGAACCAATAGTTTTTTATTTGGATTTTTGAAGGATTTTCCAGACTATCTACATGGATTTTCTTCAGAACAGGATTAGAGTTGGTGCTTTTATTGTTCATGACTATCCATATTTGGAAGTTTCAGAGGGTATGGATCCACCATCATTACTAGGTCCATGCATTTTTGTATGGTAAATCTTTCTGAATAGTTTTGAATTGGTGGAGGTTTGTCGTACTGATGATTATTATGGGGGGGGGGGGGGGGGGGTTATGTCTATGTAGTCAAGTTCTCGGATTTGACCTACAGTTTTTGTTGATATTTTATGTCCTTGCGGTCTTGTGAAGTTTTCCCCCTTTTTTCCTTTAAAAAATTTTCATCCAAAAATTAATAAAAAAAATTGGCCTTTGGTCCATTCAATCAGTTATTGGATTCTTCTTGGTAATCCCTTCAATCATTAGGCATAGATCATTAGTTTTCTTCCTCTCAATAATGCCATTTTAATAGAGGATCATAGGCCTTATTTCAAGAGAATTGATATGTTTTTCCATTTTCTTCTGACCAGGATAAACTAAGGGCTGACAGTGGTTGAGAAGAGTGCTACGGTCCTATGGTTGATGGCCTATGACTCATTTGTTAAGTCTTGAAGTTTCATAAACTATTTACATTGTGTGCATTCTATTTTCACTGTGCATTTCCCCTAAAATTAAAATTCCTTAATTATAATCATTTTTCTCATATTATAGATCCCTTAATACACATGTTCATTAAGTTGACGGAGGTTATAACTTCAACACTGACCTCCCCAAGTAGGGTGTTTCTTTACTTTATGCCTTTGTGACCCATACAGGTCTATCTATGGCACTGTTTGGGTGTTCTTGGACTTTAAGTTGATAAGTTATGTGTTATAAATTAATTAATTAGTAATTAAATGGAAATTATATCGTAGATATCACTTGGAATTGACATATGAATTTAATTTTTTTCATTTCTTAAACTTAATAAAATGGAAGGGAATGAACCCATTAAATGTTAATAATTGAATGGTAATTGGTTTCATATCTTTATCCCACCTTTTCATTCATAATAAAAGGTAAAGGAATGAACATAATAAATGATTAAATAATGAACAAGATAAAAGGTTACATGCCTTTGATTAACCTTGTCATGATGCATAAAGGTCACTGAATGAACCAAATGAATTATTAAAATAGTGTGAGTATTATATGGCTTCAATTAAATAATTGATATATGTATAAGGTTCCTATTGAATATAGACCATTTTAACATAATAGTAATGGTCTTACTTGATCCATCCTTAGATTCCCAAGGGAATTCCTTGAGCACTCATAGGATATCATTCAAATTCAAGGATTTGGTTACCATGGGAGATAACCAACTTAGATCATTGTCCTTGTATACTAGTGAATTCCCCACATGATGTCATAGGATTTATTCAATATATTTTTGGAAATTATTATGCCTCGGATACAATCATTGGATCCTAATTGACACCTTCATACATGTGGCACCATGGATTCACCCCATTGAGTCCAGTTGTGCTTACTTCATTTTTACCATGGATGAGATCCTTGGACTCGATCAAAATTATTTATAGTGGAATGGCTTGGGTGTTTCCCCAAGGATTACACATAGCCCCCATTATTTACAGACATCATGAGTTACTACTATGAGTTGGTTGAGCCTTGAGGTCAAGGATTCCTTGGTTTCACCTTGGATCCTCTTTAATTGTTATTATTATTATCTATTACAGTGATGTTGACAATTTCACGTGATGTGTCCATATAAACTGAACTCAAATTAATTAATTAAATGAGCTCATATTTGGAGACATTACTATTTGAGGATGAAGAAGGTATAAGTTATTTATTTATAATTTCATTAAATTTATATATACCATCACACTATCAATTAATATTCACATTTTATATTGTATATACTCCATTTTTGGGGGCATACTGATATTTATTTCACACTCTATATGGGTCGTCGTCTATACCCAAGATGATTATATTATTGCAAGTATTGTAACACTCCATGTTTTTATGAATTTTTATTTTCCAAAAAATAAAATTATTTGATGGATTGCATTGCATGATACACTAGGTTAGTCTTATAGCACATGTAATACTCAGCCCCTTCGATAGATTGTGCTACATGCAAGACTTAGTTTTTACAAACAATAAAATACTATTAATATTATTATTAAAATATTATTATACATATAACCTTTACAATTAGAATGGAGGATGTGAAAATAATTAAATAAATTATGAAAATATGGTTTATGTATGTTTATAAAATCAATCCTTTAAAGGTCATGGAAGGTTCTCCCATCGAATTAAAAGTTACTTGAAGCCACACCATGCTGAATTGATGCTTTATTCTTGTGGTAAGGCTTCATTCTTTATCGTTCTTGATGTTTTTCTAAGATATACTTCTCCCTCTCTCTCAGTTTCTTAGATCTACACCCATTGTGGGTAGAACTAAGGTTTTTTATGAAAAATATGTTTAGATATATATTTTTTTATGATAGGTGAAGATATATATGGTAGGTTTGTGGAGTTTTCAACCTGGTTTTGTGACATTTTCCATGTCGTTTATCGTTTTCTCCGAAACACCCTAGGTAGTTGGATTCACTCTCGACTCCTCTTTCTAGAACTGATTGACTTAGTTTCAAATTGATTTAATTGATTGAAATTGACTGTGAAATTGTGGTGCAAATCCTGATATAAATCCTCTTTAGTGATGATTTATGGTTTTTGGGGAAATTATTTAATTGTGGCGATTTGTTATGAAAATTGATTTGGTTTATGGATTTTAAAATATAGATTTTAGAATATAGATTTTCTAGATTTTTAAAATGGATTTTTTAGGAAAAAATTTCTCAATAAAAATGTTATTTTATTGAAAAGGTTTGGTTATGTTTGGATTAGCATGGTATTTATACATAATTGGTGTGTCTATTCATGTTTCATTTATAAAGATTGGTTGAAATATGACCTTGTACTTGGTGCCAAAGGTGTAATGGTACATTGGATATAATTAACTTATTAATACTTGGTATATTAATGAGAGGTCACTCTTCATTATATAACTTTTATGAAGAAGCAGGCATGGTTGGTTGTGGAGATATGTATAATAGATTGGTTGTGAAAAAAATGGTACCTAGGAAATGGTTTTAAAGCTTTGTTTGGTTACATTCCTTGAAAAATGTATTTGGTTGGAAAACTGGTTGATATAAAAATTATTTATATTTGGTTATAAATTTTTTTATAATTCGTTTTTATATATATTGTTTTATATAAATGTTTCTAACTTTTCTATCCTAGTGGCATGAGTAGGGAATTCATTGGAGAAAACCTACTGAGGTTTAGTACTCACCCCTACTTTGCCACTTTGGTGATTTTGAAAATGTCATCTATAAGGACATGGGAAAAGGTAATTATCCCATGTCTTTAGCACTACTTTGTGATACATGGTTTGTTTGGTGATGTTGGAACATAGATCTTGTGGAGCTTGGAGTATTGTGGTTATCTTGGAGTTTTATTATTTTGTATTCTAATATTTACTTTGATGTTGCAGTATTTCACTGTGGCACTTGATTTTAGTATGATTTTGATAAATGAAATGTTGAGTTGTCTTTCATTTTTATCATACATCATACAGTGGTTGGTTTGGTTGTGGATTATGTAGTCAGTTTTTTTATTCTTGTAGGAAATTTTTTTTCTCACGTGTATTGAAGCACTTCAGTATTTATTGTCAGCCTTTAGCATTTTGGGGATGTCACTTAGGGACATGTAACATTCCTCCACCTTCCCAGTCCAATGAGGATAAGAAGGGACATTGAAAATGCTATCAGTTTACTTTGGTAAAAAGACTATTTGAGAAAAATCGTATCAATTTTGGTTCAGCCCAAAATTTAGTTTGAGAAAAAGGGTATAAACTTGTTCCTTTCTTGTGGAACAAGTAGTCATCATGTTTTTCAGTCTTGGAGTTGAATTTCATTCTTGTCTATTCCTTGAATTAGGATCATATAAAGGAGTAGGGTTTTCAGAACTTGAAATATTGAGCATAAAAAAGATGTATCTAACGATTTTATTTTGAACTTAAAGTTACCAGGGAGTTCGTTACATAAGTTTTTTGGAGACACTTATAGATTTTAAATAACATTGTTTTGGGTTTCTCTAATTAGATGAGCATGAAATTCATTAGAGGAATGACTTCCCACAAGGAATTCGTACATCATTTTGAGGAATGATATATGATTTTTCTTTCAAAATTGTTGATTTTTTAAAATGTTGAAATCGTTATCAAATTAAAGATATTGAAAAGAGATTTTTTGGGAAATTTTAAAAATGTATTGATTTTCAAAATCAATTTGAAAGCTTAAATTTTTTTCTTAACATGGTAAAGGTTGGTTTTGTAATGAGATTTTTTTATAGTTTATGTGTTACAATTTGAAATGATAATCCTTAAATTTCTAGAGAGTGAGACTTATAGCATTTTATGTTTGCATAGAAAATGACACTAGGAATGTTCCATAGAAACCAATTAGAAGAATATGTGGATAATGTGGTTACACGTGATCCACAGATTAATCAACAACTGGTTTAGAGTATCTTCCAAACATTTCAGGCTAAAGATATAGAAAAATAGAGGGACGAGGCAAGATTTGTGGATCATTCTGTCTAGTTATAGAAGCATAATCCTTTCATATTTTGGGGTGACTTTGAGCCAGAAAGGGTATAAGTGTGGATGAATAGGATGAAAAAAATCATTTATTTCATTAGTACACCAACGGAGCTAAAAGTCATGATTGCGATGTATATGCTATAGTATCTTTAATACTAGTGGTGGGATCTATCAGTGTAGGCTAAAGTGGATCAAGTCCTCGGTTTGGAGGATTTTGAGGAATTGTTTAACAAACAATTTTATCCTCACACATTCAAGATTCAATGTATGAATAACTTCTTTGGCCTAAATTATAAAATATCACTATCACTGAGTAAAGGAATAAATTTATGAATTCAGTGCACTTTACAACAGAGGGTACGACTAGTGCATCCTTGAAGGAACATATTTTGAATCGGTACTAAGGAAGGATATTTTCTTGAAGATAGTTGTGCTCAACATTATGGATTATAAAGAGATAGTGAAAAGAGCGATGTTGGATGAACGGGACATCATAGGAGCTATGGGAGGAGGAAGTATGTTGATACACATGGGAATATGTGGGAAATATAATGATGGGAGGAAGCAGAATAGGGGAACCTATTTTTAAGGTGGTAGTGTGAATTAGAATCAAATGGATAGATCATTGAATCTTCCTCTAAGAACAATGACGATGGTGGGATGTTTCTAATGTGGTTTTATTGACCACATAAAGTGACACCACACAACACCACTAATAGCATGCATAATTATAACAAGATAGGGCATATTTAGCACTATTTTCATAGTCTTCTAGGGTCAGGTGCTCGAGAATCTTCTTAGGTATCGTAGGCAACATATTCTTTGATAGGGTGAGGATAGTAGAATCAATCTTATCATCAGAATAGTGCTATCCAAGGTGGTTCTAGGAATTCCATGAATCCTCAGAAAAGGAAATATCATCAGGGAAACAAATAACAAAGTGCAGCGATGAAGAAATTATATGGATATGAATAGGTGATTGTAAATGATCAGGTTGAAACATTTATGGTGATATGTATGATTCTATTGAATTATACCCTTATTCCATTTTTTTATGTTACTGGTGCATCACGTTTATTTATTTATTCTCGTTATGTTTGTCTGATGAGTTTAAAACATGAGATGATACCTTGGGTAATAAACTTCAAAATCCTATTTGTTAAAGAGAATGTTGATCCTTTCTGTGTAGATCATCTTATATAACTATTTATGGAGCTGATATTAAATAGGATTTCTTTGTTCTAGAGATATATTCTTATGATGTAATCCTAGGTATGGATTAGATGAAAAATTTCAAGGCTCATATTGACAATTATAGAAGCATAATATGTTTCATCACTAAGGAAGGAATCAAGAATCTCTTTAGATCATAAAGGAATGTGAAGATAGTTGCAATGGGACTTTTGGAACCAGAATTTTCATGACCCATTCCCTCGGGGCCTGTGTCGTGACTACCCTAAGTATGACTTCCATAGGCTAGGGGCTAGAGACTAGCACCAAAGGATTAATTCCCTAAAACTAGGAAGGCATTACCTTTATAAACTGTAAACAAACACAACAGAGCACATAGTTGGATAAAAAAAACTATGTAAAAATGTATAACGAAAGAGTTATAAAAGTAAAAGGGGACATAAATACAAGCCCAACTGTAGAGTAAATGAAACTAAAAGTGCAGGTACAACTGAGGAAAAAAAATAAAAATAGTTATTGGTTTGTCAACTAGGTTCCTACCGGAAGGGTAGGTACAGATCACCTCCTCAGCACTCCACGTCTGTCCGTCTCCTCCGTGTATCATCACATCATATGGCTGCCTCTAAGTACTGTCTCGTCCTGGTACCCTCATCCTTAGTCAACATTTTTTGTCGTCTGCATCCAACACAATGAGGTACGGGCATAGACCGTGCAGGGGTGAGTATAACGATACTCTGTAGGGACCCCGAGACCCTCAAGGTCACACAAAATCCAACAAGGATAAACCAAAAAGTATGAAATCAACAGATAACCCCACTTAGGAATATGCTCATACTTATACCAATGTTATCATGTAATCCATCTCAATCATGAGGAAATCACAAAAGTTACTGACTAAACTCAAACTAGGATTTATTCTATGGGTAAAACATTTTGAACCCTCGGCTGCTGGAGTAATCCTCCTCTATCGAGTACAGTGGGAATTCCTCTACAAAAAGGCGCTTCCCACTATCCTTAGACTACTGAGGTACTCCACATGTTGAGTACCGTGGGTCTACTGCATCACACAGAGGCACTCCCCACCATGGGTCTTCTGCCACAACCAAGTGCTCCCCCTCATAGCATACAGAGGTACTCCTACTGTCGAGTACCGCGGGTTTGCTACCAAAACCAAGCACTCCTCTACCGTGGGTCTATTGCCACAACTAGGTGCTCCTCTACCATGGGTCTGCTACCATAACTAGGTGCTCCCTACTGGGCTAGTCAAGTCACTCCGATTCAATTGGTCAGTTGTCGTCATGTCTCAGCCAGCTATTAGGTTCCCACACAAATGCTCTCTTGTCTCCAGAATATTCTCTCCACAAGATACTATTTGATGTTATAACTACCAAAAAATCCCATGAAGAAGAATCCCAAAGGTCCGCCACATCATAGGGGTCTCAATGCAACTGACGACATGTTAATCGGAGGCCTGGTCAGTGAGTTATTAGCCTTCTAGTTACGGGGGCCCGGTTGGATTTGTACACGATCCATCCTGAAAGTTTATAAACTATAACCTAAACTCTAGTGGGGTATACTCAAAGAGACCATCACAGTCCCATAATTCCATCACCACTGACCAAAAGAAGTTCAAATGGGTCGTAGTGGGACCGGGTCTGGTCCAACCCAGTCAGACTGACCCGGACTGACCCAGTCTAGGCCGAACTAGTTTGGGTCTACCCCTCCAGTCAGGAGGTCCATCCTGTTGGGTTCATCCCAGCCCGTTGGGCCCATCCTAGCAGGCCACGACGACGGTTCGGCCCGGAGGGCGCCGCGTCGGCGTCTCAGCCCGGAGGGCGCCGCGTAGGCGGCTTAGCCCGGTGGTGCGGAGCCGGTCCGGAACGAAGCACTGTGATGGCGTATCAAGTTAGGTCTATGAAAACATGGCCAGGGCTTGTGGGCGCCGCCGGTGGGGCGGTGCGGTCGGGGGGGGGGGGCGACGGGGCTGCAAGCCGCGGCGTTGCCGGCGGGGCGGCGAGGCGCTGCTGGCTGGGCGGCCCGGCACAGCCGAGGGGTCAGTGTGGCCGGTGGCGAGGCGTAGCCAGGGTGCTCAGGGTTGGTGTTGTGGTGCACGGTTCAGTCGGCGGTCGGAACGTCGCGGGGATGGCGCGGGTCGCGAAGGCCGCGGGTGGCGCGGCTATTGTCTTGGTCACCTTCATCACTGTTTCAAAGAACACCACAATGAAGATTAGTAGGGGGTCGGGACATGTTAGTTTGGCCCACACACTCCTCATTTAGATTTGTAGCATACGGTTCACAAGGACGAAGCAAAGAAGTTCATGGAAGATATCTTAAAACCCTGAATTCCCATAATCCCTCATTTATCAAAATATATCCAACCCGCAAGGAAAAACATCCGCAGATCAACTTGATAATAAGTTGGTCTGCGTTCTTTTTTTAGAAGGGAATAATATCATAATTAAAATAAAATCCCTACCTTGTTCGTTGTTCGTCTACGGGGTCGTGGGAAGAAGACGAACTGTTTGGAAAAGATGGGCGTCGATTCGCCGTGGATGAAGACGTCTCATGTCGGAAGGAGTTCCAAGGAAGATGGTCTAAGTTGAGGTCGATGTTCTTCATCGGTGGAGCTTTCTTCACCGATGGAAGCATTATTCAGGGAGGAATCATTCTTCATTGGAGAGTTTTCTCCTTCTAATCCTCCTTTTCCAACCTTTTACCAACAAATGAATAGGTAGCCCCTCCAAATAATAAATTATCTAATATTTAGTTTGTTGGGTTTAAAATTCAAATTTTATCATTTAATTAAATGAGTTTGTTCACTTGATTAAAGGGGGAGGATTGACACCATTAATTAAGTTGTGTGGTGGTACCATCAATGGTAGAGGAGGTCAAGAGGCTCTCCCTCATTTATGAGGGATTTGAGAGGTTTTCCTCAATTAAATTGGTGGTTTAGTCCTAGGTGGTCCCACAATGTATCCTCTCATGGGATGCTAGGTTTAGGTGGGACCCAACACTATAACCTTTCATGGGAAGTGAAGGTGTGGTGGTCCCCACCTCCAACTTCCACATGGGTGGTTATAATAAATAAAATAATATAAAAAATGCTCTTATTTTATTTTATTATTTCCATGAAAAACCCAAAAAACTAACATTCACCCTCGACCAGCTGACGTCGAGGTGAAATTAATCTTAAGCGAATACCCGCACTACGAGTTCAACGGTGCCCTTGTATTTCAATTTCGAGCAACAGTTCAGAAGTTAGAAAAACCTTCTCGTATGTAATCTAAACGTACCCGAACAAAAATTTATAAATTGATTCCAGGCACACTAGGCCTAGGAATCACGTACCGTCAATTTTTGGGGACTCATACAATTCCCATATATTTAAAAAAAATTACATGGAAATTCTAGGTCTTTAAATTCTCCCCACCTCTGGGATTTACGTCCCCATAAGCTACAACTTGAACTATAAGAACAAGTTGGGGTACTGAGCACGCATCTGAGCCTCCCGCTCACATGTTCTCTCATGGAGGTTCTCATCCTACCAACGAACGTGCACCAGAGGTATCGACCATCCATAAAGGAACCGCTCCTGTCAATCCTCAATCCCTACTAGAACCTCCGTAAAAGTCACCCCATCGTCGACGTCCATCTCTCCACGGTCGATGATGTGGGAAGGGTCATGCACGTATCTCTTTATCTAGGATATGTGGAAGACGTCATGCACCCGGTGCAACTGAGGTAGAAGTTCTAAGTGGAAAGTCACCTCGCCAACTCTTCAAAGGACCTGGAAAGGTATGATGAATCTCAGAGATAACTTTCCTCCTCAACAAAATCTTTGTATACCTCGTCGAGGTGAGACCCTTAGAAAGACGTGGTAGCCATCCTTGAACTCCAGATGTCTCTATATCTTGTAATCATATGACTTCTTCCTACTCTGTGTAGTCTTCATCCACTCCTGGATGATATGTGCCTTATCTCTGGTATTCTGTACCTACTCTAGTCCCACTAGTGCTGACTACCCTGGGTCTGTTCAGCACAAAGGTGATCTGCAAGTTCTCCCATATAACACCTCAAAAGATTCCATCCCAATGGTGGAGTGATAGTTGTTGTTGTATGCAAACTCCACCAAAGGTAAGTGATCCTCCCATCTGCTACTGAAGTCGAGGACACAAGCACACTGCATGTCCTCGAGGGTATTAATAGTATGCTCAATCTAGCCATCCATCTTCATATGGAAGGCGGTGCTCAAACGAAGTTGTGTCCTGAAAGCCTCCTGCAATCCCTTACATATCTAGGAAGTAAAACATGCATCACGATCGGAGACAATAGTCTATGGTACTCCATGTAGCTGCACAATCTCCTGCACATAGAGTCATCACAAGCTCTCTACTGAACCCTGTTGTCTGATTGGTAGGAAGTGGTCTGGCATGTTGATTCAGTCGATGACCACCCAAATCAGGTTATGTCCTCTGGATGTATGTGTAAGACCCGTCATGAAGTCCATAGATATCCCATACCACTTCCACTCTGGGACCTCTAAAGGCTGAACCTACCCTGTTGGTACCTGATGCTCCGCCTTCACTTACTGACAAGTGAGGCATCGAGAGAAAAACTCTGTGACTACTTTCTTCATTCCTGGCCACCAGTGTTGTCTTCGGAGATCTAGGTACATCTTCCCCACTCCAGGATGTACCGTTAGAGGGGATATGTGGAACTTCCTCAACACTTCCTTCTGAAGTGACACTGGTACCATGGTACGTCCTCTAAAGAGGATGATGTGCTCCCTACCTTCAGAAAATCCATCAGGTGCCTACCCTATGGATATCTAAGAACGTCGCATCTCGTAGTCAGCATCCCCATGTTGTGCCTCTCTGACTCTCTAACGAAGTGGGGGAGTGAATGTTAGAGACTGAAGAAAAGCTGCTCCATCTCTATCCACAAAGGATATCTGCAAAAAGGCCAGCTGCTCTATCGCCTCACCTAGCAGTTATATACCAGATCTCTTGCTAAGTGCATCTGCAACAACGTTCCCCTTCCTAGGAGTATATACTATCTCGGAGTCATAGTCCTGGAGGAACTCAATCCAACTTCATTGTCTCGGGTTCAGGTCATTTTGAGAGAAGATATACGTGAGACTCTTGTTATTAGATTACACGGTAAAACGCCCACCCATCAGATAGTGTCACAACATCTTCAAGGTGAAGACCACTGCTGCTAACTCCAGGTCATGGGTAGCATAGTTTTTCTCATGCTGTCTTAGCTGTCATGAACCATATGCAATCACTTCTTGCTCTTGTGTTAGGACACATCCGAGTCCGGTCCCTGATGCGTTGTAGTGGACTACGTACCCCATGCCTTCCTCTGGAAGCCTCAATATAGGGGCACTAGTCAGCCTCAACCTCAGCTTCTAAAAGACCTGTTGGCATCTCTCCAACCACACAAAGGGTTTCCCCTTCTTCGTCAAGGATGATAGTGGTACTACAACTCTAGAGAAGTCTAGTACAAACCTCCGGTAATAACTAGCCAAATCCAGGAAACTCTATACCTCTGTCACACTCCTGGGTGGCTCCCAAGAAAGTACTGCCTCAATCTTCGCTGGATCCACTGCAACTCTAGCCTCTAAGATGACATGTCCCAAAAAGTGATCCTCTCAGATCTAGAACTGGAACTTTGAGAGCTTACCATAAAGATGGTGCTATCAAAGTGTGTCCATCACTACCTGCAAATGATAGGCATTCTCCTCCCCAGTAGTCGAGTGGATCAGAATGTCATCAATGAAGACTACGAAAAAGTGATCGAGGTATCGCTGAAATACCCTATTCATGAGTCCCATGAACACTGATAGAGAATTGGTTACGCCGAATGGCATAACCAATAACTCGTAGTGGTCGTACCGATATCTTAAGGTCATATTCTACACATCCTCGTCTCAAACTCTGAGCTAGTGATAGCTTAATATGAGGTCTATATTCAAGAACCATCATGCTCCCTTTAGCTGATCAAAGAGGTCATCAATCCTCGAGAGTGGGTACTTGTTCTTCAAGGTCACCTAGTTCAGGAGCCGATAGTCAACACAAAGCCTCAATCTCCCATTATCCTTCTTGGAGAACAGAATCGGGGCTTCCTAAGGTGAAACACTAGGTCGAATGATCCCCTTCCCTTGCAAGTCCTCTAGCTATACCCACAACTCGTGAAACTCCACGGGAGCCATCCGATATGCTGTTGTAGATATCATTGTTTTCCTAGGGTACACATAAATGTAAAAGTCTACCTCTCGGTGAGGGGGTAGACCTGGAACATCATCAGAGAAGACATCCATGTACTGGTCCACCACTACAGGATTGGTCAGACTCTCCGCATCAACTGATCTGAGGGTAAGGCTAGCCAACTGGTGAGTGATCGGCTACACTCTACTTCTATTAAGACCAACCCATGATGAAAATGCTCCCTTCTCACCGATGAAGGTAAACCTGGTCCCATCTGTGTGGACACACCGCACTTTGAGCCTAATATAGTCAATCTGAGCATGGACTGTTGATAAATAGCCTATACCCAAGATAACGTCTTAAGGCCTCGACGATGCTACTAAGAGATATCATCCAAATATCTCACCTCCTATAGTAAGCTCAGACTACTTTCACTAGTGTGTAATCTTCAAATCCGCTCCCATAGGAGTCTCTAGCCATAAGGATAGATCCCACGGATACGTCAGAATATCTGAGATTCGAACAAGGGAAGTGTAAATGAAAGAGTGACGGGAACCTGTGACTATAAGTACAACAACTAAAATGAAGTAGACACAGATCGTACCTCATATTATCTCTGGAGTTTCGTGATCATAGGCCTCAACTTCCTAGAGCTGAGCTCTCCCCTGTCCTACTCCTCCCTGTGGTTGGGGTGGTCCTCCTGGTGGTGGTGGTGGTAACACCTCGAATCATCATCCACCACCAGCTACACAACCAGCTCCTCTACCGCGTCTGCCTGCTCCATAAGGATTTACTCGATCGAATATCTATCTCTACCAGGGCGGTCCTTTGACCATCTTCTGATCATCTGAATGGCGGGTCGGGCAGTCACGGGTCATGTGACCCTTCCCACCTCATGCGTAACACTGCCCACTCCTGGCATGTCTGGCTCTGTCTCCTGTGCCCCGCACAACTGACCCTAAGTCATGAGGTAATCCACCCGTGGGTCTGGTCCTCTTGGACCTCTATGTCGATTGTCTACTTCCAACTATAGAAGACTCTGTTACATGATGACTGGTATTGGGTCTCGCTGCTGGTGACTACTCAGCAAGGAAACTCTCTACCAAGAGGGTTATCTCTAACACCTTCATCAGCATTGGGATGCTAAATGATATCATTGAAGCCATGATCTCCTGCCTAATTCCCTTCTCGAAGGTTCGGGCCCTGAAGAAAGGGTCTCACACTATATCAATGCAGTAGCGTGAGACGTCTATGAAACTTGATGAGTACTGAGATACAATCATGATGCCCTACTGCAGATGAAGTAGCTCCTGAATGCGCACAACGTGAAGAGTTTATGGAAAAAAAACTCTACGCAAAATAGGCTCTCAAAGTCTTCCCAGGGAAGCGCCATCTCATTGTGAACCTAGAGCATCAAGCTCCACCATCTACCCACTACTTCCTGTAGAAGGCTGGCAGCAAGTATCACCATGAGATCTGCTGGTGTCCTTAACAGTTGGAAGACTCTCACCACAGCCTCTAACCAATCCCCATCCACCTGTGGGTATGTCTCTCCCCTAAACCTGGGTGGCCTCTGGCGTTGAAACTCATGCAACACGCTCAAGCAGCATGCACCATCTGTTGCTGGGGCTAGTGGCATCGGTGGCCCAATGGGTAAAGGTACCGCTGGTGCCTCCACTAGAAAAGGACTCTGCACTGAGGCCTCGTCGCTCGGTGGGATATATGTGTGTACAACGCTCGAGACTCTAGCAGGTCATCCACATGGAGGCATACTGAAAGAAACAGATGTGACACGGTAAAAATATATAACTTGTGAGCTAACCTGGTTGAGCTGACTTAAAGAAAAATTTTGAAAACACACGCGCAATCAGTGTTTTCATGCACTGAGTCAGAAATCAAAAGTTAGGGTCCTTGTGTATGGATTCATTGGCAGCCACACCAACACTGGACTCCCTGATCTGAAAACCACACTCATTACCCTTAACACTATTTCTTTATAGAAAGGATCAGAGTCTTATGTTCTGTGGTATAATTGACTCCTATGATACCAATTTATCACAAACCATTCCCTCGGGGCCCATGTTGTGACTTCCCCAAGCCCGCCTTCCATAGGCCAGGGGCCGGAAACCAGGACCAACGGTGCAATTCCCTAAAACTATGAGGGAATTTCCTTTGTAAACTATAAACAACCCCAATAGAGCACACAACTAGATATGAAACACTATGTAAAACTGTATAACAAAAGTGTGCTAAAAGTAAAAGTGTCTGGAAATACAATCCCAGCTGTAGAGTACAAGAAACTGAAAGTACAAGTACAACTGAGGAAAAAAAAGAAAAAACGGCTATTGGGTCATCCATCGGGTTCCTACTTGAAGGGTAGGTACATATCACCTCCTCAACACTCCACATCTATCTATCTCCAATGTGTACCATCACATCGTATGGTCTACCTCCGGGTACTGTCCAGTCCTGGTATTCTCAACCTCAGTCAGCGCTTTCTGTCATCTGCATCCAACACAATGAGTTGCGGGCATAGCCCATGCAGGGGTGAGTATAACGATACTCATTAGGGATCCCGAGACCCTCAAGGTCTCACAAAATCCAACAAGGATAAACCACAAAGTATGAAATCAACAGATAACCCCACTTTGGTATATGCCCATACATATACCAAAGTTATCAGTTAATCCATCTAAATCATGAGGAAATCACAAAAGTTACTAATTCAGATCAAACCAAGATTTATTCTAGGTGTAAAACATTTTAAACCCTCGACTGATAGATAACTCCTCCTCTATCGAGTACATTAGGTATGCCTCCACAACAAGGTGCTTCCCACTAACCTTGGACTGTTGAGGTACTCCTCCTGTCGAGTATCGTGGGTCTGATGTGTCACACAGAGGCGCACCCCACCATGGGTATGCCGCCACAACCAGGCGCTCCCCCTCATTGCCTACAGAGGTACTCCTCCAGTCGAGTACCAGGGGTCTGCTGCCACAACCATACGCTCCTCCGCCTTGGGTCTGTTACCACAACCAGGCGATCTTTACAGGGCTAGTCGAGTCACTCTGATTCAATCGGTCAGTAGTCTTCAAGTCTCAGCCAGCTACTAGGTTCCCGCACAAATGCTCCCTTGTCTCCGGAAGATCCAATCCACAAGCTACTGTTCGGGTATCCAACTACCATGAAGTCCCATGAAAAATTATCTAAAAGTTCTTCCACGTCATAGGGATCTCAACGCAACAGACGATTCATCAATCGGATGCCCAGTCTGTGAGTTATTAGCCTTCTAGTCCTAGGGGCCCGGATGGATTCGTGCACAATTCAACCTGACCGTATCTCAACTATACCCCAAAATCCAGTGGGGTATACTCAAAGGGACCATCACGCTCCAAGAATTCCAGCGCCACTGACGGTTCGTCAAACGGACGTCTGGTGCCAAAGATATGGCCAAAATAAGCACAAATGAGTCGTATTGGGCTCGGGTCCGGTCTGACCCGGTCGGACCGACCCAGCCTGGCCCAGTCTGAGCCGAACTGGTTCGGGTCGACCTGGACTGACCCATTGGGTCTGGCCCAACCCGGCGGGTGGGCAGCCCGTTGGGTTCGACCCGGCCCGCTGGGCCCATCCTAGTAGGCCGCGAGGGCAGTTTGGCCCGGCGACGCGGAGCTGGTTCGGCCCAAAGTGTCGCGAGGGGGCGGCCGGTTCGATCGAGGGTAGTGCGGCCGGGGCATGTTGTTGCAGCCGGTGGGATGGCGCAGCCAGAAAGATGGTGCAGCCAGCGGGGCGGTGCACCCGGCACGGCGGCGTGGCCAGCGCAATGGGGCGGCCGGTGCGGCGGTGCGGCCGACGCGGTGGGGCGGCCGGCCCGGTTGGGGTGGTCTTGGACGGGGCGCAGGGCGCGGTTCAGCCGGCAGTCGGAATGCCGCAGGGGTTGCGCTATTTGCAGAGGATGCGGGTGGCACAATTGTTTCCTTCATCTCCTTCATCGCTGTTTTTAAGAACACCACAAAGAATATTGGTGGGGTGTTGGGCCATATTAGTTTGTCCCACACCCTCCGCGTTTAGAGTGGTAGCATATGGTTCAGCAGAATGAAGAAAAGAACTTCATGGAAGATATCTTAAAAACATCAATTCTCATAATCCCTCATTTAATAAAATATTCCCAACCCACAAGGAACAACATCCACGGATCAACTTGATAATAAGTTGGTCTGTGTTATTTGTTTTAGGAGGAGAGAATCAAGGGAATAATATCATACATAAAATAAATTCCATACCTTGTTCGTTGTTCGTCGACGGGGTCACGACGAAGAAGACGAACCGTTGGGAAAAGACGGGAGTCGATTCTCCACGGACGAGGACGTCTCACGTTAGAAGGAGTTCCGAGGAAGATGGTCGAAGTCGAGGTAGATGTTCTTAATCGGTTGATATTTCTTCGCTGGTGGAGGCATTCTTTGTGGAGGAAGCGTTCTTCATTGGAGATTTTTCTCCCAATAGCTATAATCCTACTTTTCCAACCTTTTTCATATAAATTAACAGGTAGCCCCTCCAAATAATAGATTATCTATTATTTAATTTGTTGGGTTTAAAATTCAAATTATAGAATTTAATTAAATGAGTTGGATCACTTAATTTAAGGGGGAGGGTTGACACCATTAATTAAGGGGGGGGAGTGTCACCAATAATGGTAGAGGAGGTCAAGAGGATCTCCCTCATTTATGAGGGAGTTGAGAGGTTTTCCTCAATTAAATGGGGGGTTTAGTCCTGGGTGGTCCCCCCACCGTAACCTCTAGTGGGCGGTTAAGTTCAGGTGGGCCCCACCACCATAACCTCTCATGGCAGGTTAAGATGTGGTGGTCCCCACCTCTAACTTCCACATGGTTGGTTATAATAGATAAAATAAAATAAAACATGTGCTCATTTTATTTTATTATTTCCATGAAAAATCCAAAAAACTAACTTTCACCCCCGACCAACTGTCGTCGAGGTGAAAGTATTCTTAAGTGAATAATAGCACTGCGAGTTCAACGGTGCCCTCAGATTTCAATTCCTAGCACCGGTACAAATGTTAGAAAAACCCTCTTATACATTTACGGAACGTACCTGAACAAAACGTCATAAATTGTTTTCGAGCACACCGGGCCTCAGAATCATGCACCGTCAATTTTTGCGAACTCGTAAAATTCACATATATTTAAAAAAACATACATTGAAATTATGGGTCTTTAGAAGCAGTGGGAAGGATCTCTTACCAGTTGAAAGTGTTGACTTTTTCATCGATGAAAGATATTAAGAATAACAGTTTTCTAATAGTCATGGATTAGTTTTAGATTTTGTTTCCTAAAAATATATTAGAGTTACCACCTATAATAAAAGTGGATTTTAGTATTGATCTCCTCCTGGGGAAAAGTAATAGCTCACTTAGGTCTTATAAAATGGAAACAATAGAATTAAGGTAGTTGAAAGTGTAGTTTTATGAGCTAAAAAGCAAGTATTTCATTCATCCGAGCACGTCTTTGTGGGTAGCATCGGTCTTGTTCGTGAATAAAAATGATGGAACTCTTTGGTTGTGTGTTTATTATCATAATATTAACTGAGTTATGATAAATAATAAATATCCACTTCCATTCATTGATGAATTATTCAATCAGTTGAGGGATGATCGGTGGTTCTCTAAGATTAACTTGCGATTAGGATATCACCAATCGCGAGTTCGGATGGAGGATATTCCAAAAATAGATTTTAAATGTAGATACGACCATTATCAATATGTGGTCAAGCCTCTAGATCTTACGAATGAACCAAAATTATTTATGGAATTGATGAATCAAATATTTCAGTGATATATGGATTATTTTATTATGGAGTTTGTGGATGAAATATTTGTGTATTCAAGGACAAGGCCTGAGCATGAGAAACACTTGGAGACATTATTGGGAATATTGAGAGACCATCAGTTTTACTCCAAACTATCAGCGTGTGATTTTTGGATACAAGAGGCATGTATTATTGGCCATGTAATTTCTGAAATATGTGTTTTATTGGATCCAGAAGAGATAGAAATTGTCACCTCTTGTAAACCACTTAAAAATGTTTTTGAGATACAGATTTTTCTTGTTCTAGCTGGTTATTACCGATGATTTTTTTAAATCTCATGACCATATTTTAATATGAAATATTCTAAAAAGAACAGTGCTTCTTTATAGTGGACTTAATAATTCTAGAAATGTTTTTAAAAGCTAAATGTTCACCTTACATCAGCACCAATATTTATTTTTCTAGAATTGGGAAAAGGGTATGTGGTGTATTGTGATACTTCATGATATGGGTTGGGTTGTGATCTCATTCAAAGAGAACATGTTGTTTCTTATGAATCAAGTTAGTTAATAATTCATGAGAATAACTATCCAACATGCGATTTGGAGTTAGTTACAATCTTCCATGATTCTAAAGAATTTTCGTTATTATATCTTTGGTGAGAAATTCACTTTGTTTACAAATCATAAGAGGTTAAAACATATTTCATCGTAATGGGATTTTAATCTAAGGAAAATAATACTGATGTATTATATCTAAATTTTTTACTTTGACTTGGTTTATACATCGGGTAATGGAAATTTGGGGCTCAATTCATTAATTTTATAGTTTTATCCTCAGTTGGTAAAAGATGGTTTTGATGAGTGACAGCTGATGTTAGTCCTAGGTGACATGCATGTGGAATGTGAGTTTTGAGGTGACGTTACAGTTTTATTTTTAGTTTTGGTGGTTAATGATTTGGTAAATACGGTAAAATAGGCACAAACATCTAATAAAGAATGTATTGTAATGTGTGCAAAACTCAATGGTGGGTGACTATTGAGGGCCGGAGGCTGGATGTGAGTTAAGTATTGTGGTTCAAGAATAATATGGTTGTACCTATGGATTTTTAGGAATAACTTCTTCATTCATACAACCATTCAATATGGTTTGTTCATCCTAGAATACATAATTTTTATAATCCATTGAAAGAGAAGTTTTGGTGGATTGACATATTAAGGATTGTGGCTGAGTTTCTTTCATGATGATTAACCAATCAGAAAGTTATAGCGGAACCTAAAATAACAACATGTATGTTGCAGTATTTACCTATTCCAATGTGTAAATGGGAGTAGATAACTATGGATTTTGTTATAAGTATCTCTATAATGGTTCAGAAATAGGATTTCATATGTGTGATAGTAGATCATCTTATCCCATTTCATCCCTATTCATGAAACACATAAAGTAGAGGATATGACGAAAATCTATTTCTGGGAAGTTGCAAAGAGACATGGAATACCAGTTTCGATCGTATCATATAGAGATCTAAGTTTTAAATCTCATTTCTACAAATACTAACAGAAATCCCTTGGGACTAAGTTGACTATGAGTACTTCATATCATCCTCAGAAGGATGGTTAATCTAAAAGAATGATACAAACATTGGAAGACAAGTTTTGGGATTGTGTAATGGATTTTTGTGGATCATGGTAAGAGAATCTTCCATTTATGGAGTTCTAATATAAAAACAGCTATCAAGACTTAATACATATGGATCCTTTCAACGCATTTTATGGGATTCATTTTCATTCTCCACTTTGATGGGTGTAAATAGCTGAGACTTCACTAGTTGGGCTGAGTCTTATCCAAAAAACAACGAAGAAGATTCAGTTGATGAGGATGAGGATGGAGATTGATTAGAGTTGTCAAAAATCACGTGGATCATCATTGTTGGTTGTTGTCATTTGCAGTGAGTGATTATGTGTAATTGATGATTTATCCAAGGTTTGGACATCAACATTTTGGAAAGTAGGTAAATTTATCTCCTTGATACATAGGACCTTTTGAGATATTGGAATGGGTTGGAGAGGAGGAATATCAGTTGGAATTTCTACCATAGTTCAGTGTGATTCACAATGTGTTTCATGCATCTTAGTTAAAAAAATATTTGCCTGACCCTGACCATATGATTAGATGATATCATGTTGGCTGAGAACCAAATGATTCATTGGTACATATCCCAGTGCAAATTATATATAGGAAATAGAAATTATTTCATGGAAAAATCATTGGTCAAGTGCAAGTTTTGTGGAAACATTGTTAGATTCAGGAAGTGACATGGGAATGAGGGAAATAAATTAAAGTTAAATGGTCAGAAATATTTTAGATTAATGTTGGTTTTCTAATTTTTTTGGGATGGAAAAACCAATGGTGGGGAGAATATAGCACCCCTGGTTTCTGGTATGTAACCCTTTATTAGTTCTTTTTGAGTATATAAAGTATAAGGGTGAGGTTTAGGGAGAGTTTGGAGAAATTTTGATAGTTTTGGGTGATTTTATACTAGTGCATGAGTGGTGCACGGTTTTTAAAATGCATGAAACATTTGTAAGAAACTATGCATAGTGAGATAGGGGAAAGAAGTAAAGGCGCTTATATGACACATGGTTTACCCCAATCGTGCGTCCACTTAGGAGAAACCATGCACTTTGAAATTGGGATTTGGCCTTTTGAGGTAGTTTCTTAGGCACAGTTGGTGCCTGGTTTTCAGACCATGCTAGGAGACCGTGCGAGGTGTTTCCTTAAGGTAGTTTCTGATTCATGGTTAGTGCATGGTTGGCCTAACCGTGTGACAAAAACATGTGTGGAATTATACTAGATCCTAAAACTATGGATTTTGGTCAGTGTAATGTTTTAATGCCATGTTTTTTCCATAAAAATGGCCCTAAATTAGTTTTTTCTATTTCAAAGTTCACTAAATGTTCTCCCATTGAATTGGAAGTGATTTGTAGCCATTCATTGGTGCATTTAAGTATAATTCTTATGGTAACACTTCGTTCTTCATCGTTATTGATGTTTTTATTCAATCTACTTACCCTCCCTCCCCGTTTCTTAGATCAATGCATGTTGTGGGTATATCTTTGATTTTGGATGCTAAATATGTGTATATTTAGCTTGGTTTATGGTAGGGGAAGAGATCTAAGTTGGGTTTGAAGAGTTTTCACCCCAGTTTTGTGACATTTTTCGTGTCATTCCAAAACACTCAAGGTAGGTGGCTTCACTCTAGACTCCCCTTGCTAGAACTAATTGGATTAGTTTCAAATTTATTTAATTGATTGAAATTGATTATGAAATTAGGGTGTAAATCATGATACAAATCTTCTTTTTTTAGGATTTATGGTTTTTTGTGAAATTGTGGAATTGTGGTGATTTATTATACATAGTTCTTTGGTTTCTTGAGTTTAAAATGTTTATTTTAAAATATGGATTTATAGGATTCTAAAATGGATTATTGGGGAAAAATTCCATAAAAATTTTATTTTATTGAAATGGTTTTGGAATGTTTGGATAGGCATGATTTTTTGTTATACTTGGTGTGTGAGTGTGTGTGTTCATGTTGCTTTTACAATGCTTGGTTGGAATATGACCTTGTGCTCTATTCCAAAGGTGTAATGGTACATCAGATATATTTAACTTGTGACAACTTGGTAGATCTATGAGAGAGCACTCATGAGTATGGAACTATCATAATGAATAATGCATGTTTGGTTATGGAGATATGTGGAGTGGAATGGTTAGACCAAAATATGGAACTTGAAAAATGGTTTCTCAGCAATGTTTAGTTGATTTCTTTGAAAAATAAAATTGGTTATAAAATATGTTGATATAAAACATGTTTATAATTGTTTATAAACAATTTTAAAAAAAATTATATAAATTGTTTAATATAAATGATGATAACTTTTCTATCTAAGTGAATTTATTGAGGAAGTCATTGGGGAAAACCTATTGAGTTTTAGTAATCACCCAATTCTTTGGTACTTTGGTTATTTTCCTGATGAAATCTATGAATATATGGGAAAAGGTAAATTATCACATATTTTTATCACCACTTTGTGATACTTGGGTTGTTTGGTGATGTCAGAGCATGGAGCATGTGGATCTTGGAGTCTTGTGGTTGTCTTGGAGTTTTATTAATTTTTATTTTGTAATTTATATTAATATTTTAGTATTATACTATGGTATTTGATTTTATTATTATTTTAATAAATGAAATTTTGAGTTTTCTTTCATTTTTATCATACATCATATAGTTGTTTGTTTAGTTATGGATTACCTGGTTAGTTGTTTTATACTTTTAGGGAAAATCATCCCCCACATGTATTGAATCCATTATGTATTTATTTTTAGAATTTATCATCTTATGGATGTTTCTTAAGGAAAATCAACATTCCTTCTCTTTCGCAATACAATGAGGAGAAGTAGGGACATTACAAGATAATAATAAATTAAATTTTAGGCATAAAAAGATGTATTTTTCAAAAAGTTAGTATTAGTTCCTTTTAATGGTGCACATATTTTAAAACTAAATTTTGAAAGAATTATAATTTTAAAGGAATAAATAAAATTAAGTTTTGAAATAATAATGTTAAAATTCACTTTGGGTGAATTTTTATTTTTCAGAGATGTGTCATTTTTTGATGAATAGTGAAAAATACTAAATTTTAGTTGAAAACTGACTTTTTGTATAATTTATTTATATAGATAAATTATTTTTATAATTAATTTTAATGAATAATTAGTTCAATTATAGATTCATAAATCCAATTTAGGAAATTTTAATCAATTTCACATTGATATTGGATATAAAAACATTTCAAACTTTTGAAAATTTTCACTCTAAAAACTTGTTGTTTTGTCTTATCTGTGGGATTAATTTTAAATTAATTTCTTTAAATTTTGTGATTATAATTTTAAAAAATATATTCCTTATTTTTAATCATAATAATTTACAATTTTTCCGGTGGAAAATATTTTTTTTACCCAAATTAATAGTGAAAACAGTCAAAATTAATTACAACGATTAAGAGAAAAATGAGTTTACCAAGGGAATAAACTTTAACTTAAGGGGGAGAATGACCTAGAAACATGTAAAAAACCAATTTAGATGACATATTTATACCATATAATATATTTTATCTATAATATTTCATTATTAGAGGTACATTATGTAATGGATATATCCAAATATTGTTTACCTTTTGGTATTTACAAGAATGTCACTCCTCCATTATAAAAGGGTACCCACCCCCACATCCCTTGCTTCTTCACACCTCTCAATCCTTTTGGATCAGAGAATACCAATACAAATATATTTCCAAATTCTCTTCTATAAACCTATAAGTCTCTCTTTTTTCATAAACCCAACCAAGGAATTCATTTGGTGCAAACCAAAAGGAGTTACCTGAAGGATAGGTAATGTTCATCAACATGATTTTTTATTTTGTTTCCTTATCCACCTCCTTAAAGTATTATTATATAAAGTTATATAAAAACCTCATTAGCCAAAAAATACTTAAATTTTTTATGTTAATTTTTTTAACTATAACTTCGCACACTTCCATCAAATGGGTTGTGAAATCATCATTCATGTGTACGGCAGACCATCGCCTCGCAAACTAATGTCATTCATTCTTTAATTATCAACTTTTGAAGTATTTAATAATGATATATTCATATTTTATATATTATATATTGGATATTTATAATTTTTTATGCATTTGTAGTTATTATATGTGATATACCTTCATTCTTTCCATTTTTTGGAAATTTTATAACGTCATTTGTGTGTAAAACGAACAACTACATCGTTAAATGATGTGATTCATTCAAGATTTAAATGGAATATATTAAGGATTGGTTTAATAGATATATGTTATATATATATGACATAAAAATTCTACTATAATGATAATATATACCTATACATATCATGTACTTTAATTTCTTTCAATACAAGAAGAAAATCAAAATAGTGTCCATGTGTACGTACGACCTACCATCTCCATGGATGATGTATTTAATTTACTATTCATATATTTAATAGAATATTATAAATAAATATATACTGAATATATATGATATTTATATAATGTTTTAAATTATCTTAATGATGAAATAATGATCTAATTAAGATGAGAAAGAATAACAAGTAAAAACATATATAAAAAAACAAAGCGGTTATTACCTAGAACATAACTTTAACATGAATATATTAATAAACAAGTAATATAAATTCATAAGTAAATCATAAATGATATTATATATTTTAATATTTTTTTATAGATTTATAATAAATTTATATTTATTATATATGATGATTGAACAAGTATGATGGGAGCCAAAAAATAAGTTAAGGGGATTTCAATTCTCACTTTTATTTTTGCGAGACTTATGTGTTATCCACCACTCATTTTTTTGAGGTTTATATAATTACCTATTAATTTTAATATTATTAATTTCAATTATTTCATGATATTAAAATTTTAATTTATTTCATTCTTTCACGAGACTCATGATTCAAAAGTTACTCAAGTAGAAAGGGATTTTTGTCTCAAATTTCACTTTTATGTGACACATGATTTATTCATGGCCTATTTATTTTATGTGGCATAAATAATTAACGTGAATATATTTTATGATTATTATAATAAAATTTATTACTGTTTATATATACCTTTTTTATCTCTCTTTAATGGGGTTTACAGTTCAAATGTTACCAAATCGGTGAATGAATTTTGTCTCAAATTTCCATCTTTGAGACACATGTTTTGTTATGTACCTATATTATTTTATGAGGTTTATATATTGACCCATTGAAATGATATATCATAAATCCCCTTATTTTCATGATATTTTACAATTCATGTAGTGATTTTATTTCATGGGGATTAGGATTCAAACTTACCAAAGTGGTAAGAGTTTATTGCTATAATCTCATTATTTCTGAAGATTATTTATGATTATACATAATTTGAAGAACTATTATCATCTATATCAAAATAATAATCATGAATTATCTTATAATATGGTTATTTATTGTAATTTCAAGTAATAGTACCATATTTACCCTCTTTGATACTTAAGATCATTAAAAAAACGTTTTTAATAAAATCAAAAATTATTTCTCTCTTCAATTATAAATATGATTTAAACCATGTTTCCAACAAAATATTTTAAACCATTATTTTAAATGATATTTTAATCTCATTTTTAGAGAAAAGTTTTTTAAAAAATAATGGTTTAAAAGTGTTTAAAATAGTATTCATAAAATCCTTTATAAATGTTCAAGGTTATTTTCCAAGAAAAAGGTTTTCAAAATGTTTCATGATTTAATTTTTCTTTTGAAAGTAGAAATAATATTTTCCCCAAGAAATGTTTTAAATTATTTTTAAATATTATTTAAAACATTTTCAGAGTGGTTTTCAAAAAAATGGATTTTAAAAATGTTTTAAGAATTAAAAAATAATTTTTAAGGAAATTGTATTTTCCTTAGAAAATGATCCAAGTTGTATTTCAAAATCATTCTCCATAAAAGATGACATCCATTTATATAGTTAATTCTTTAATGAGGATATTATCCAATGAAACCATTCTTATTATTTATTTTAATGGTTTATGTTAAATATGACAAGTTTTTTATGAAACTCGTTTCTCTTCTATGGGTTATACCGTGATGAAACCTACTTTTTTTAATGGGTTATGCTATGATGAAAGGATATGAAACTTGTCACTTTTCAATAGGTTACCATATTATGAAATGTTTATAATACCCATTTCATTGATGGGTTATGATATAGTGAATGTTTTATGATCTTATGCAATGCATAAATATGTTTTTTTCTGTGATGAGGGGGACATGTATCTATCTCCCCAATGCATTGGGTAATGATAAATTTTATACGAGCTCAAATGGTACATGGGTGGTTATCCCAAGATCGAAATAAGAGGGTACATAAGAGGGAATCCAAATCCATCAACAAGAGGGTACACAGGATGTCATCCCAAGCCTATAAAAAAGGGTACATTGGTGTTTATCCAAATACAAAAATAAGAGGGTACATAGAAGGTCAACCCAAGTCTGAAGTGGCTTCACATTTGATTATACCAAGACTAACATGTTATAAAGGTGTTGGTAGGTACCCTTGACATAAGATTTTCTATTCTGATGTGTATTCCACAATTCCAAATCTTGTTTCTATGTTATAGTCTCATGGATTATGCTCTTGATTCATTTTTTATTTATATATAATGATATACTAATATTTATTCCGTGAATCATGTGTATGATATTTGATATGTAGGGTATGGTCTTAAAATGTTATTTTCATGTTATCATACCCTTATGTTTATTTTATGCTTATATATATCCATTATTTAACCTTACTGAGCATCAATATTACACATTCTTTGGTTTTATTTACACAGGTTATCAAGAATGGTTTAAAATTAGGATTATTAAAGGGGGTCATTATGGGATATATTTAATATCCCTCACAATGTTAGAATATTGTGTTCCAAGTTTCCAAAGAAACTAAATTATTATGGTCCTTGGGCATGTACTTTTGTAATGTTCTGAATATTCATATAAAATTATGTAATATCCATGTATGCTAAGATAGGGTCCCTATAGGTTGGACAATGGTGAGCATATCACCTTGGACACCTGAATTTCTTTCTTTCTTTAGGATGAGAGATTAGTAGAAGATCACCAAGATAGTGCTTGCGGTGTTGGATACTTTTTTGTTTCTTTTTTATTCTTTTGTATAGAACATATTTATTTCTTCCATGTACAATAGTTTTCTATTCCTATAGATACATGGAATCACATAATAATCTTTTTTTATGACATTTTTCATCTTTTGAGTTGATTATTATTTATAGATGTTTATACTTGTCTTCCATTTCTAGATTTTTTATTCATTATTGTGATTCCTCTATTATTATCCATCCAATATTATATTATATATGTTTTCCTCCACTCTAACATGAGGTCATAGTCTCCCCACGGACACACCCTAGGCCTTCTCTACTAGTCAACAACCTCTAGAATATAGGGATGTGGAATTTTGTCCATGAGGCCCACTGGCTCGGGCACCCATTTAGTGGATTTTGCGCCAGGGCGTCACAAAGTGATATTAGAGGAATTTTCTTTTATTTTTTCAATTTTTTTTGAATATATATATATATGATATTAGTAATTTGTTATAAATTGTTTATAAGTTGTGTCTAGGAGTAGCTAACCCACATTCAGGGTAAACACCATGATTCCTAGGAATAGGAAATTTTTGTTATGTATTTTTCTTATTTCAATTAATATAATTTTACCATTGGTTGATGCACATGAGATTTTTGTTTTTATATTATTTATGGATATTTTTTCATGGCTTGGTACAAAAAGGATAATTGTTACAAAAAAAATTATAGGCACCTATAATTCCGATTACATTCATATGGCATTCCATATAAGTGCATGTCACTCATTGTATTACTTGTGATTCTTGTGATTATTGAGTGATATATGGTTGTTATATATACCTACTTCTATAATATTATATAGGGTAATGGAATTAGTTATTTAAAGTATCATCATCAATATAAATAGTGTTTTCCTTTATGGCATGATGGTGGAATCTTAAATAGCTACTTTCTACCCATGTCATCTATGTTCCTCTGGTTACATGATCTAGGATTTGGATATAATTGAGTGATTACCGGTTTCAATTTATGAGGTGTATGGGCCCTTGTGAAATGGAATGGGTAATTAACTGAGTTGATCCATCATAAAGTACCTATTACATTCTAAGACTGAATTTAGAGGTGTTGAATGAATCAGATGGGTTTCACTTTTAGTTATAAAGTGAAAGGACCTTTACTAACTATGAATGATGATCTATTTAAATGAACCATTATATATGTATATAATCAAATGAAAAAATTTAAATATTAATCTTCACTTATACAATCAAATGGTTTCTTGTAAATTAAGAGGCAATGTAAAATTGAACTTTTACCTATTGGAACCTCGGTTAAAAAATAAACACATACAAATAGCCTACCCTTATAAGAGGGTATATGGGCTAGAACCTTGGGTAGTGAGACCATATTCTTATGTTCTTCTTCTTATAATGGTTCTATATGTTACCAATATTTTTATTATACATTTTCTAGGAAATTTTAGAGCTATGCCACCATGATGTCCTCCAGTCATGCATCAGGAGGGTGGGGATGACCACACTCTTAAAGTGGTGGTACCTGAGCCACCAGTGATAAATTCAGTAGATCCACCTAAGGAATCACCTATTATCCCTGAAATGATAACTGATTCTTAGTTTTTAGAGGGTTTTGTACATCTGATCTAGTCGATGAAGGGTCCTCCATAACCTATAACTACAATGCACGATCTGGCATGTGACTTCCACAAACAGCATCCTACAACTTTTTCAAGGGATGTCAGTCCACAGGATACTAATTCTTATCTAGAGGTCACTCTTTATATCTTCTAGAATGTATATATACCTCTAGATAGTAGGTTCAATATTTCCACCTTCATGTTGCATGATTCGGACAATCTCTGGTGGGATGTGATTACCATTGCTTCTGGTCATGTGGGAATGGTTTGGGCTAACTTCTCGACTATCTTCTATGATTATATTTTCCCTTAGATGCTAAGATCTAACCGAGCCAGTGAGTTTGTGAACCTTGAGTAGGGTGCAATATCCATTTTAAAATATTTATCATGTTTCACTGAGATAAAATGGTTTTTTCTACATCTATCCAGTGACGAGATATCATGATTGATATTTTTCAGATATGGGTTCAAGTATGACATCATCATGTCTGTAAATTTATTTCACCTACCTAGATATTATGATATCATCAATAAGGCTCTTATCACTAAGTGGCACATGATAGAAGCTGACAGTACTGGGAATAATGGTTCAATTCTATGGCTGGGAATTAGTTCTTCTGGTAGCAGGAGCACTGCCTTGAGATTTCTTGTCAAAGAAGTGGTTTTCATATTATATTCATTAGATACTCTGTGATATTCTATCATAGTGGATGGAAAAGGAATTTGAATAATCAGTATTTTATAGAAACTCATGAGTGTTTTTTTATGTTTGTATAGGTCATCTTCTCATATTCTACCAGACCTTAATACTTGCCTCTAGTGAAATAAGATCTGAACTAGCTCCACCTTCAAGGCAAGGATCAATTACACTGCATTAGGCAAGTAGTTGTAGTAGCACTAGTAGGACAGACTGACTTGGAGGTTCTGGTCATGGTAGATGTATTTTTGATTATCAGTGCTAGAAAAGAAAATGTTATCAGGGTAGCCTATCTCTAGCATAGGGCTGTGTGTTAGGCCATTTTCATGCATTACAATCGATACTTGATGATCAGAGTGCAGGACCATCAACAATGTGAGATACTATTCTAGTAGCCTCTACTATCATATTTTCTTTATTTGATATGGTTTATTCTCACTCATTTATCTCTTTATCAACTATGGAAAGTCTTGGGATAAAAATTATGTAGTTTTATAGTGTGTTGACCTTAGATGCACTGTTGGGAGTGTGGTCCAGGGTCATAGGCCAATGTAGGGACTGTCCCATTGAGGTAGAAATTTATCCCTTCTTATGGGACCTTTTAATACTCAAGATGATGGGATTTGATGTCATTCTCAGAATGGATTTATTGGTTCTATATCATACCTTTGTGAACTACTATTTCTACAGGGTATCATTTGCATCACCATATAATGGCAGTTATCATTACAAGGGTGAGTGGAATGTCAAGCCTAATAAACCTAAACCAGAGCATCAGGGTATATGTGGAGTGACTTCCCATATTGATACTCTTTTCAAGGAGGATCATGGTTTACCTGAGACAAATTTTCCTCTGGTAATATATCATTTTAGGGATGTATTTCCTGATGATTTCTCTGGCATACCTCCTTAGATAGAGTTATAGTTTACGATTAATCTTTTTGCAGGGGAAGCTCTTGTGTCAATTCCTCTATACGAGATGGAACTACTAAGATCTATGGTCTTAATAGATATGTGGAGTATTTATAATCAAGGGGTTTTACAAATAAGGATGTGATGTTCCTATCTTCTTATGTGATTGGGAAATTCATTCAATAGATGAAAAGAAGGATTACTTCAACTTTGATTCTGATTCTTCTAGAGCCTAACAGAGTCTATATAATTTTTTTATGCATCAGGAATCATACTGTGTGTTGTAGTGATGTAGTAGGATGTATTTTCTCCATGTAGGTCATGCTAGTTGAGACCTCCTTAGTGTAATTCCTTAATGCATGACCTTGATCATGTATCAATTATTCATGCCTTCAGCTACTAGAGATACTATTTGATGGATGAGGTATTTATAGTGTAAACAGACCAAAATAGTCTCAAATATATCTCAATGAAGCATGAGGTGAATCTTAGATTTTGAATATGGGTCAAATACCTTCATTATTTAGACTTTGAGATTACATATCCAACTGGAAAGGGTAATGTAGTAGCTAATGTGCGGATCTGGAAAACTCAGGCACATTCCATTCAAGAAGCCAATGATTAATAAAGACTGACGACCCTATTTTATTAGCTACTTATAGAGTTTAATAAGAGTCATGGGCAGTATTGTCTTATTTCCTTAATAATTACCTCCTCACTCCATGATAGGGTGAATAGAATACATTTTTCAGATCCATAAGGCATGGTTCTTGATGAGAGTATTTCTGGTGAGGACCAACCTTCAGATTGGTATGTTGATAGAGATGACCTCTTACATATACAAGGACATATCTAGGTTCTTGCAGACATGATAGAGGAATTGATGCAAGAGTCTCATTCTTCTTAGTGGGAATTTCATTCAGAAATCTCCAATATGTATCGTGATATGCATCATCAGTGTTGGTGAATTGATATGAAATATTAGATAACATGTTTTTTCACAAGGTTATCCACCTTTCAGTAGGTGAAGGTGGAAAACCAATGGTATTTTTTCTTTTTACAGACGTTACTAGTCCCTAAATGGAAATAGTAAGATGTATCTATAGATTTATTATTTGGATTATTGAGGTCTCCTCAAGGGAGTGATGTAGTTTGGGTACTTATGGATCAGTTGACTAAAGTATCCCACTTCATTCCTATCTTGGATAATTTCTTAGTTGTTGAGTTGAGAAGACTATATGTCCATGAGATTATAGGTCAAAATGGGGTACCTCTTTTAATTATTTCATATAGGGATGTTTGTTTCACATAAATTATTTGGTTGGGGTTATAGATAGATATGGGTGAAATGGTGCTTCCAAGAACATCTTTTCATTCTCAGAATGAAGTCTTATCTAAATAGACGATACGGGTGTTGAAGGACATGCTCTGGGCATGCATCCTAGATTTTAGTAGTTCTTGAGAAAAGTGCACCCATATCACTGTGTTATCCTATAATAATAGTTATCAAGTGATGATTTATATGACTCTTCATGAGACCTTATAAGTCAATTCATTTCATTCACCCCTTGTGGTGGATAGAGAAAGGATAGGTAGTGCTAATTGGTTATCATCTTTTGTGGGATACATGGAGTAAGTATAGAAAATTAGGAAGAATATGTATACTACTCAACCAAGAAATAAATATTCTGTTGATTTCCCTCAAGGACCTATGGAGTTCATGTTTGGGGATCATTTTTTCATGTGGTTATCACTCAGACAAGGGTATTGATGGATAAAAGGAAAGGGAAGTTGACACCCCATTTTTAAGGTAGTTAAATATTATGGATAGAGTCAATCTAGTATCTTATCAGTTGATATTACCTCATAGTTACTATTTCTTGCACAATGTATTCTATGTTTCATAGATTCATCATTACCATGCTGACCCATATCATATTTTTTATCCCAAGGAGGTTGAGTTAGATACTAATTCTTCAATAGAGGAGTATCCCATATGCATAGTTGACTAGATAATGATGGCTCTATGAGGCCACTCAATCCCTTTAGTACTAGTCATATGTCATCGTTACCATGTGTAGGATGAGACCTGGGAGTGGGAGGCAGACATTCATGCCCAGTGTTTGGAGTTTTTCTCAAAAAACATTTTTCCACCCCTGGAAGGTGAACTCAAGGATGAGTCCTTTAAGGGGGGATACCAGTAAGAACCTAATTTTTCAATTAGGTATAGATCCATTAAATTTTAGTAATTATTTATTTTGGACCCTTTATATATGCCTAATGTGTTCATGGATGTTTTGAGGGTGTCTGAGGCTTATTCAATTCTTGAAAACTGGATGGTGGAAGAATCCTCTAGGTCACATGGTTAGTAGAAAATGTGTTGTGCAACCCACATATTTTTTTCTAACCATATAGGGTGTTTCAATGTCCAGTAGTGGGATGCAAGATTTTTACCTGACCATGCCACCAAGGGTGAACTCTTCTGTAGAGGATCTTTAATTTTTACCAGATGTGTAATGCATAATTTCCACATGGTTTTCCAAACCGTGTGCATGAATCATGTGGAATCCCACCATGGATAGAGTTTGGTGCATGGTCTGTCCAACCGTGTGGCCAAAATGTGAGCCCCTATAATTTTTGGATGAATTTACCATTTTTCCCTTAATAATTTTTATCTCATACCTATTATCTTTTTCTCATCTAGCAGACTGGGGGCCTTATTTCTCTCTTATTGGAGCTCCCACCTTGGCATCAACCAAGCATCATGGATGTCTTCATCATCTGAAGTCTGATCGGGATTTTTATGGTCCCATTATATTCCTCAATGTAAGATCTTCAATCCTTAGTTTTATTTCATCATTTTACTTATATAAACCCATCCTTAAAGAACATGGATATTTCATCATTTTATATTAATATTAAGCACATTATAAAAATACATGCTCGAGGATCATAATAGTTTAGTGTCTTTGGAATCATTGAAAAGTAATCTTCTATCTTTGTGAAAGATCATAAAAATATCCCTTAAAGATCTTACCCTTTAGTATTCCAACTTAAAACCATTATTCATAACCTAAGGAAATGAAACATAAGAAATGGGTGAGATTAGATGCTCGGTAAGGGTAAACAAGGGAGATATGTTAGCATAACATGAGCATAAGGGTATGAGAACATGATCATATCATTATAAGAGCTTACCCTGCAAATCAAATATCATAAACATGAATCATGGAATAAATATTGGAAGTTCATAAGACATAAATCAAAATAAAATCAATGATAATGATTCATGGGAGCATAAAATTTGCATAAGACATAGACTTATGTCGTACACATAATAATATAAAAACGTTCCTTGTAATTCTAGAATAATTCCTAGAAAATATTATATAACTTCATGGGGATTACACCTACTTGGTGGGACACACCACCTGTAATATCCTGTCACCTTGATCAGGTGCATTTTTTCATCTCTCCGAGTTCCCTTTTGTCATGGAGTTTCTCTATGTTTTTTTCTATATTTTTTTTTGGTTTTTTGAGATTTTCACATTAGGTTGCTTGGTTAAATGATGTATAATTTTTTTTGGATTCATACCATGATAAGGTTTCATGTTTTCAAAGGGTACATGACATGACGAGGTTTTTCACATCATGGGTTAATTAAATATCAGATTTTAATCCTAGGTGATGGATTTTTCATTGTATTTGGACATTATAGATTTTGCAATGTGTAATGGTATTACTGATCATGTAATTTCCCATGTAGTAATTTTTAGGGTGTTGTACATGGTTGTAGTGCCCATTAGGTAGTCTATTCTTCTTTTCTCTCAACCAAGGGTCCCTCTCTGCGGATTTTTTGGGACATCATTCCATCCTAATCGATCAGTTCAACATTCAATATTCATTGCATTTGTGGTTTGTGTCTTGGGGTGAGATACATTTCTGCTTCTTCATTTCCATTGATCATAGTAACACACTTGAGTTGTGTTATAGGTTTCATTGGTATGAGTTGGTGTTTTTTTGTGTCTTCTTCTAGATCTGTTGTTCGATCTCATTCTGAGGGTTGTTCTTTTGTTTGTAATGGTGTGGTAGGTGTTCATTCTTGAGGTATGTGGTGTTTCATCTTCTCCTCTAACTATATTTCTCAATTTGATCAATTTTGATATGTGTGTACAGGGTTTTAGGGCCTTCGTTAAAATTGTTAGGTTTTCGTTGTTCATAGATCATGTTGTAGATGTGTGCGACCTAAGCCTTGAGGTAGGTGGTTCCATATCTAACCTATGTTGATGAACCTAATTGTTTCTATTTTATAAAATGATTTATAAAATGAATTATAATGATTGTTTTATGTGTGCTGAAAATATTTTGAAAAAAAAATCCACTGGTATTTTAGAAATTAAAATAAAATGAATATTTTCAACCCATTGAAATGGATTTTTGAAATGGTTTTGAAAGGGTATTTTTAAATAATTGGAATGAATTGTGAAAATGAGAACATGGGTTACCTTGGGTACTGATGTGTAAGGTTTATCTTGAGGAAATAATCTATTATGGTGATCATTAGGAGGTTTTCTCATTGGTATTTCTTATAATTCCTATGCCCATTGTTCTTGGGGACTGAAAATGACATTGTTAGGGGGGTTAATCATGGGGTACTCTTCTACTTCCTAGGATTATATTATAGGAACCAAATTGTGTACATGAATGATTGTGGTATGAATAGTTTCTAGTCTTCCCTATAGTGATCCTTAGTATTGATACATGTTATTATCTTTTTTGATTTCTTGGATTTTCTATTTTAGCCTTGATATGTAAGTTTATGATTGTAAAAGACGATATGTTAAATGTTCTTTGAAATTGATATGCCTTGTTTGGTTTTATAATTGTGAAAGAGGGGGAAATTTTACCATGTTTTATATAAAACTGTTTCACTTCTTATCATACCATGTTTTTGTTGAAATGATCATACAATAATTTTTATACAAAGTCTTATTATATAACACCTGGGTAGGATCTAGTTAAGCATGTTTTGTCACACAATGCACACCTCTTCGGTAGTGTGTATACCTATGTATGTCTTCCAATTAAGGGAAACGAAAGGTTCCATAGTGAGGCGGTGAGGTTTTGTGTTAGTTGAGTTGGGTAACTCGTGGTGAGATTGTGGGAGTTCCTCTACACCATCACATGGAGTGGATATTGGGTTTTTGGCCTTTACAGTTGGAATTGTCTCTTAATGATTTTTCCTACTTTTAAAGTCAATTTTTCTATTGTATTTTTACAGTTATGGCATATAATTATTAGCTTTTTTTTGTTCCTTCCTCCTCTGTGTATATATATTTCATGTGTTTGTTCAGGTTGGGAGAAATTGTTCCCTTTGGTTTGTTGTTCGATGCATGGGTGCTTGTCGCCAGCCTATGGGGATCATGAATACACTTCGGGTATGTGACAGAATGAGTTGGGTTCTAGGATTCAGGGTAACCCGGGTTGGTTCATTACAAAGTGGTATAAAATGGGATATTTCTCCAAGATTCCAAGTCTTGGGATATCTATTAAACCGAAGATAGGATTTTTGGGACTTGAGACGTATATTGTGATATGTTTCTGGATATCTCTTATGGTGATGATACTCAATTTTAGATGGGAAGTTGGGATGTGTGTTTCTAGTGTTGGGTTTTGTTATAAATCTGAGTGTCTACTTATGGGTTTTCCAGTTTGAACTAAAATTTATTCTATTGTCTGATTGTTCTTTTGTTTCGGTGTGAAGCAATAAACCTCTAAGATTTCTTGCATGAGTTCCCCAAGAGGATGCATCTAATGATCCTCAAGGTAATCCACATACATATCAGAATCTCATTGAGGATATAGTACGGGTAGTTTGTGTTGTTGATCAAAACATACCATGTGTTCATAACGCAATTATTGAAGTACATCAATGATCTGGAGGAGAGAGAGATCAATCTTGGAAATTTATATATGGTAATAAACCATCCATTAAAGGAACAAATGAAAATCAAGAGTCGGAGGACTTTCCTGAAAGGATAGATCAAATATTAAACTTTTTGAAGAAACCTGAGAATATCAAGGTAAAGTTTTCACTGTTCAGGATCGAGGGTTCTTGTAAGCAGTGGTGGGATTCCATAGTCGATGATGATAGACACGTGGACATGTATTGGAAGGATTTTAAACCCTTTTTTCCAAAAAAATTCCAGAGTCCCTAATGTTGGTAAAGTATATGGATTTCCTATCATTGTAGTAGGGAGAGAATCTAGTGTTGGCCTACACAAATAATTTTTCTAAGATTGTCTGTTTTTCTCTATACATGGAATGACTAGTTGAAGGATTAAATGAATATAGATGGTTTGAGACCTGATATCAGATAATATGTATTTATGTTAAATATTTATACCTATACAGATATGGTAGACAGTTCTATGATGGAAGATATGAATATGGAAGGAAAGGTTGTCTTTTCAACCTTTTCTCTTATATCCAGTGGAAGCTTTAGTGGCATGCAAGGGAAGAAGAGGAAGTGGCATGATCATCATAGGAGTGGTGGATGTGGGACTCAGTAATGAGCCTTCTCCACACCATCCACTATAGATAGCAATATGTCTCTAACATTCTATCAGTGTTTCAAGGTTATAAACACAAGACATTCTTTTCCAATTCCCATAAAGATGTGAAATAGTTGTGGATGCATTGGTCACTTACAGTGATTTTATCAGGATATGACTTGGACCCATTATGATTAGGGTTTTTCAAATCCAAAGGCTACTGTGGGGAAGTACAATGATTTACGGGATGAAGGGATCCAACCACATGCCTGAGGAGTGAAGAAATTTCATGCAGTAGATAACTTTATAGTAGAGGTCGATGCAGGTCTAGAAATAGTGAGAGGTACTATCTATATTGCATCCTCTGTAGAAATTTTTTCTTTGATACTAGTTCCTCACACTCATTTTTATATGCACATTTTATCTATATGCTTAAAATTATAACAGAATTTATGTCCTTTTTATCAAGTTAGTAACACCCCTTGGAAAGAGGAAAGAGTAGGGATTTTGTTTTCCTTATTATTCATTAATGATAGCTGATACAATTTTGGTCTGGGATTTTCTCATTCTTGAATTGGATCTATTTGATGTCATCATCAGTATGTATTTTCTTGTCACACATTGAGATGAGGTTGGTTGTTATCATCAGTGTGTTTTTTTCAATCAACCAATGAGAGCTCTCGTGTGTTTCAGGGATAGTGGGACTCAAGGTCTAGTCATGTAGGACCCTCCCACCCTTATTTCAAGAGTTTTTTTCTTATTATTTCAATATATGACGATGAATATTATTCTTCTTTAATCTTCCCAATGTTTTTCAGGACTTTTCTATCATTTTCCCAAACGACTTCTCTGGTCTTCCCCCAGAGTGAGTGGTGGATTTTACCATTGACTTAGTTCTAGGTATGTAGTTGATATTGATACCTTATTATCATATGGAACTAGTGGATCTGAAAGAGATAAAGATTTAGTTTAAGAACTTTTGTAAGAAGGTTTCATTATCAACAGTGTTTCACCTTAGGTAGTACCCGTTCTATTTTCCAAGAAGGTAGATGGTTCAATTTGGATGTGTGTGGACTATTAGATGTTAAAAAAGCTAAAAGTTAATAAAAATTAACCTTTTCCTCATTTAGATGATTTTTTTGATCAGTTAAATGGGGAAAGTGGTTTTCAAATATTGATCATCAATAAGGTTATCAAATTATCAGATTTTGGGAGTTTGATATACCAAATATAGCTTTCAAGATCATTAATGGCCATTATGAATATCTTGTGATGCCTTTTGGTCTAAAAGATGATCCTAAAAGTTTAATGGAATTGATGAATCGGATATTCCAATAATATCTTGACATTTTTTTTGGAAGTGTTTTGGTTGATATTCTAGTTTACTAAAAATATGAGTGTGGGAATGATCACCAATTGAGTTTGGTTTTGGATATTATAAAAAATCACTATTTTTATTTAAATATTTTGAAATTATGTTTCAAGATTTGAGAAGTGAAATTATTAGGGAATGTACTTTTTGAAAATAGTTTATCAGTTGATCCTAAAAAGTTTAAGTATTTATTTTTATGGAGACATCGACCAAATTTCATTGATATATGGAGCTTCCTTGGTCTTTTTGGATACCATCAATAGTTTGTTTAGCAATTATCTAAACTTTCATAACCATTGACTTCTATTACCAGTAAATCAGTTAAATTCACATGAGATGCAAAGTGTCAGTCTTATTTCGATGAACTGAAATGACTTCTGACATCAGCTCATGTTCTGATCTTATCTAAGACCAGTAAAGGGTACGTGGTGTTTTGTTATTGTTCTAGTGTTGTTTTGGGATATGTGCTTATCTAGGATTACTATGAGGTGGTTTAAGAATCTCATAAAAATTTTAAAAATTAAAATAATTACCAAATCTATGATTTATATCTTGATGTAGTTATGCATGTGCTTAAATGTACAAACACTATCTTTTGGGGGGAATGTTTAACTATCTATTCTGATCATAAGAGTTTAAGTTAAATTTTTTCTCAGAAAGACTTTAATCCCTAATAGAGATGATGGGTAGAATACCTTTAGACATTTTAATTAAATAATGCCTATACCCCAGGGAAGGTGATTGTCATTACAGAGGCTCTTAGTATGAATTTACCATTGTATCCTATTCTAAAATTGAAGGAGGATTGTAACCTTATGAGGATTTCCACTCAGTTTCATTAGGATGCTCATGAAGATGATTCAGGTATGGTTCTAACCAATTTCAACTTATCAACATCTCACCTTGAGTCTATATTGTAGATTTAGAAGTATAATGATATGTTCAGTGAAATTCATGAAATCCTTTAAGATGGGGAGACCATTTCTGTTTGGTCTTTCTATTTAGGTGGAATGCTCCACTTTGGAAAGTGGGTTGTCATCCCAACATAGGTGAGTATTTTATCCTTGTTTAATTTTAACATATCTTCATTGGTCATTCATCTAGGAACTAAGAATATGTATGATAACATGAGACGATGATTCTGGTAATTGAATATGATGCATGAAATTGGATATTATGTGTCATTTTCTTACACCTACCAGCAGATAAAAGCCGAGAACTTGAAACCTTATGATTTTCTTCTACCTCTTCTAGTGCCGGTCAGGAAATGGGATGAGTTATCCAATTATTTTTCTTGTATTAGCATAGACTCCCTGAGGGCGAAATGTTTTCTGGATAGTTTTTTATCAGTTGAGGAAATATTCTCATTTCTTTCTGATCAAGGATACCACTAAGGTTTAAAATCTTGTTAAGATATATGTGTAGGAGATTGTGAGTTTACAGCGTAGTCCATCTAATATTGTTTCATATAGGGAAAATAGGTTTACCTAGAGGTTCTAGAGGAGTCTCTAGTAGGTGAAGGTAACTCAGGATAGCTTCATAATATCTTAGCATCTATAGACAGGTGGTGAAACAGAGCATGTGATTTAAATAATGAAGGATATGATCTGTGGTTGTTTCTTAGATATAGTGGATCATGGGATAGACATCTATAACTCATTGAGATTTTTATAACATTAGTTATTAATCTTAGATCAGAATGGATCCCTTTGGTGCATTGTACAGTCACCCATACAGATCAACTCTTTATTATGATAAGGTGGGTGAAGTATCTTTTGTGGTACAATGTTTGGTCTAGGAGATGTCAGTGATGATACAGTTTGTAAATCAATGTCTGGTTATATCCCAAAGTTGACAGAAATTGTATGCTGATTGAAAACATCATCCTTTGGAGTTTTCCATTAATGAATAGATTTTATTGAAATTTTATCCTTTATTAGGCCATTGTCTTCTTGGAAAACATGAAATTTTGGATTTGATATATTTTGGATCATTTCAGGTCACTGAGTGGCTCAGGTAGTTTTCTTATTGGTTAGAATTTCCTATTCAGTTGATGGGTATTCATGATGTTTTCTACATATCTCATGTAAACAAGTATCATCCTAATCACACTCACATTATGTGTTGGGAATAAATTGAGTTAGATCTATATGTTTTTTTTTTGGATAAAATATTTGAGATCATTGACTCTCAAGTGAAAGTATTATATGGGACGTCAATTCCATTGGTCAGAGTTTTATGGAAACATGGATCAAATTCTCATGAGACTTGAGAATACAATTCATTGATGAGGGAGAAATAGAATCATATTTTAATAGGGATTACACCTTCCACATGACTTCCTAGAGATGGAAAGTGTAACACCCCAAGCTTCCACGGTATGCTTCTCTTTGAATAATACAGTAGTGTGTGTTGTACGCAACTTCGAGTTCTAACACACCACAACCAATCAAACTAGTCGTTAAAAACAGTAATACCCACTTTTTGAAATTTTATAAATTTTATCTTTCAAAATGGACTTATTTTTTGGATTTGGAACATCGAAATTACCCTAGGGTGAAATTTTGGTACTTTTCAGATAACGTTTATTTTTTGATGAATCGTGAAAATTACTAAATTTTAATAAAAAACATCTTTTTTAATCAAAATAATTAATAGTGATAAATAATGAATTTGAGTGGTTTTAAATTATATTTAGAATATATTTTTACCATTCAATATAATTTTGGTCATTGGACATAATTTCACATTTAAATCAGACATAAACAAGTGTCAATATTTTGATAGTTATTATTTCTTAAAAACACGCGTTTTGTTTTGACTGCGGGAATTAATTTTAAATTAATTCCTGCCACTTTTATGTTTTGAATTTGTAAAAATGGATTCCATATTTTCAATTATGATATAAAAACTTTTTAAATAGGTATCTTTTATTTTTAGACATTTTTAATAATTACTTCAATAAATATTTTATTTACCAAGGTTAAAGGGTAAATCTGGTAAATAAGGGTAAAAAATAATATTATAATAATAATAAATTACGCTAAAACGAGTTCTAACCTTATTGGTGGATACATTTCCGACCATGGTCATCTTTGGGTCGATTTGGGGACCCCATGGAGCCACTTTTAGGTGATAAGGACACATTATATTAATTAAATTAAAGTAAATACAAAAATGACATAAGCATATATCTTTTAGAAAAACAATTTTTACATAGGGGTATATATGTTATATGTTTGAGTATAAATATTCATTAGAAAGATAAAACGCTTTCCTACATAATGGTATTTTATTTATAATTTTTAGACATTTAATAATTAAATTTATTTGTGACACAATAATGATGCAGTATTTTCCTTATTAATGAAAGAATCAAATAATTGGTATTATAAATGATAAAATAAATATAATTTAAAAGTTTTGATGAAATATATGAATTTTATTGGTTAATATGACATGTTACTATTTCTTAAATGTATTTTTTTTAGAATTAATAAATTTGTTAATAATTTAACAAAAATAAATTATTAAATATTGTGAAAATTGACATAAATGAGTTTTTAAAACAAGTATTATATAATTAATTGATATTCTATTCCTAAAAATCTAATGTTAGACCAAAGGACTTATATCATTATATTTGTATCATTAATTGACCACTTTGTGGTCTCTTGGATGTATAATAAGTTTATTAACTATATAATATAAAAATACAATGTGACATGGGGAATGTCAATCTAATTAACTTAGAGTTAAAACTAAAATATAAGGTTAATATAATGACCCAAACCTATCTAAAATATACTGGTTGAAAGGGTTTTGACTTATCCCCGCCTTATAATTTAAATTATATACTTTATAGCCATTAGAAATCGAATATGAATTTATTATAAAATAATATTTCTGGCATTTCCTAAGGTGCCCCTCACCCCTCTTATAAAAGGGCATTTCCCCTTCACTCTAATTCAAACCTTAAAATCCTTTTGGTTCGGCCAACCTCTACCCAAATACCCTCTCAAATATCCAACCTTAATCCTATAGGCCCTCCTTTAGTTAGAAAGACAACCTAAAGATCCCTTTTTATCAAATCACAACGAAGAACCCGAAGAAGAGGTAATGTTTTCACCACCCTCTTTCAAGTTCCTTTCTTCTTCAACTACTTATTTCTTTGTTATTTCCATTATAAAATAATAAATCCAGTACATTATATATAATTTAATGTTATTATAAATATGTTACAACCATATTCATTATTATATCCATCCTTTGAATGGCATGTCACCATACGTGCGTACGTACGGCCTACCGTCTCCACGTCGTGGTGTAATTGTTATTCAATATTTTATTATTTGGATGGATATAATAAGGATGTGTAATTCATGTAAATAATAAATATAAAATTATAATGATTTTTTATATATGATATACCATCCAATTATATATTATTTTAATATCAAAAGAATGATATTTTCTCTCGTGCGTACGTACGGATTACCGTCTCCACGAACGTGATGAGATTCATTCCCCATCATATCCATTCAAGACTAAATTTCATTCGATGATTAAAAATAATGTTTAAGGACATGATATCATTCTATATATGAATAAGATTCATCCCATTCATAACAAATATGGATCACATAACAAAGAATATAAAGTAAAATGAATCCGTTAACACCCGAAACGATGATAATACTAAGATATTATCAACAAATCAATGTTAAAAGATCATATAAGATATCATATTTATGTATATTATTCTTTTATAATTCAATAAAAATTATTTCACCATTATAAAGGAGGTTAACCTACCCTTTACCAAGGAATAAGTACAAAGTAAGGGGTTTCTTATCTCACTTTTAATTCTGTGATATTTCCATTGTTCACCACTTATTTATTGCATGTGGTGTGTGTACTACCCATATTTGTATTCATTTTGTAATATACGTTAATTCATGGATATTTAAATCATTATTGTATGATCCTTCTTTCATGGTTTTATGTTTCCTAAGTTACCAAATCAATAAGGGAATTAGAAATTTCAATTTCCACTCATTCAGCTTTACGTATACTTCATTGATTATTTTACTCCAAGATTATGTGTGGAATCACTATTCATTTGGTTATGTCATAATTTCAACTCCACTTTCTGAGGATATAATTTTGATAAACAAAATCACTTCATTGATAAATTCTCAAGTCATCGATATGAATCTGATAAGAGTAACTTAAACACAATCTCCATTTGTTGAGTTAAACATCCAATTCATTTGTGTTTTTTTTACAAAAATATGTGTGAATGTCCTTTGATTGTTTTACACTAAATATCCAATAATATTGAGTGTATTTATATTTTTCACACATAATTATGTCGTTGATTTATCCTTAACCTAAGGATACAGCCTTTATGAGAGATTTCATCTCAATTTACATTCCATTGAGACTCCTTTGTTGTTATACACCAAATCACTTTTTTATGGTGTATATAATGCACTTTGACGTAGTATATCATGAGTCCCTTTATTATCATGATATTACAATGTTTTTATTACCTCAATTATTTTTATTCAAGTGTCTCTCTTTTGGTTAGGAACTCTAACTAAAATATCATTTTAAATTTTTTTAAATATTTATTATTATAAATCTTTCTCATTAATGTCCATGTTTTAAAAATGGTTTTAAGGATTTATTTATATGGAAATTAAAGTTTAAAAATAAAAATTCATTTTAAAATTTTCAAAGTGGTATGGGACACTTTGATTCAAAAATCTATTTTAAATGGCTTCTTGACAAATAGTGTGACTTTTAAATGTTTTCAAGAAAAAAGGGGATATTTCTATCAATAGTTTGATGATTATTTTAATTTATGTCAATATACTTCATTATTCTCAATTGAGGTTAATATGATACAATAAAAAATTCCATATTGTATCGAATGAGTTATATTTGACTGTGGATGTGCTATTTTTATACCGTTAATGGTTTGTGGTTAAAGTATTGACATTTCGTATGCTAGTTTTAATACAGATGTTTATGTTATGTTTCAAACATTTCATATGAGGAATGAATTGGACTTAGTAAGTGATGGTTGGAACTCGCTATAGCTCCTAGATGCATCGGTAGGTCTCATGAGACAAACTAGTGTCTTGGGACGAGGCCATGACAAAATCTTATTTGTAGTCCTGGCACGAGGCCTTGGCTACATGGTTATGATAGTCTGGAATTATGCATTCCATCATTATGAAAGTGGTTATTGATATTTAATATGTGATTATTTGACTAGTAGAATATCCATGTGAATAAGTAAATGGAATTATTTCATTTTATTTTTTCCATATTATGCTGAAGTTCATGTTTAAAATGCTTTTGTTTAAGTTATAAATTACCTTAAATGTTTATGATTATTTATGAAAGTTTCTGCTATATTGTTATCCTTACTTGGAATTTAAGCTCACCCCTTTCTATGTTTTATTATTCCCAGGATGTGAAAAAGTATTTTATGAATGACATGCAGGGATAGTATAAAGGGATATGAGTGTGGAGAAAAGATGTTGTTGTAGTTTTTCACTTTATGATGTAATGTAAAATTTATGAATGTATCTAGTGATTCCAATGATACTAAACTAATTGGTCTTTTTAGAATTTCTCTTTTGTGATCAGGCCAATGATACGTAAAAATGCACAGACTCTAGGTAACTGGGGTCAGGGTGTTACAGTTGGTATCAGAGTATGTTTAGTACAAACCTTGAAAACTAGATTTAGATAAACTCTGATTAGATCACATCGCCCTAACATAGACTTTGATAATTAGTATAGAAGAACTTCCTAGAATTTTGGTATTGTAGAGATTTTGTGAGTTTTCAGAGCAATAAATCCATGTCTTGATATGAGCAGGTAGAGGCGGCTCAGGCACAGATGTACCTAGGGGTAAAACCCAAAAACACCGCTTGGAGCTAGACTCGAATGGGAACTGGTGCATGACAACGGACCTTACTATACTCCTAGTTACGACACTCCCAGGGGATATGATTAGGATAATTTACATTTTCTTTACAAACCGATTTGATGTATTTTAATATAATATGATAATAAATGACCTTAATTATTCCTAAGTTGTTTAAAATTAAGAATATGGTGTCCTAGTATTCTCTAAATGATTTTATGACTACTGTTACCCACACAATTCTTTCTAGTTTTAGTCAATGGCTGGATTCCAAGGAAGTCATAGTAACTTTTAGAATGATGTACAAGGTGGTAATGGTGGTGGAAATGAGCAACAAAATGGAATGTGGATAGGCATAAATGATATTCTCTTCATTCCGAATCAGTTACCCAAAAATATGATCAACAACATATATATTAACCAACTCCCAGACTCAACAAAGAAGAGAAAGGCAGTGAATGATAAGAGCTCCAGCTATGGATACATTGGAGAGAAGAAAGCTCAATTTCCATCATGCCAGAAATGTGAAAGGATACACCTAGGAAAATGTCTCAATAGAACAAAGAAATGCTTTATGTGTGGGAAAGAAGGGCATAAAGTAAAGAATTGCCGAGGAAAAATGAAGAGTACTACAGGAGAAAATAAAAATGATCCTAAGATTCCAATTATGGTCATTTGTCGTATATGTAAGGGACCTTGTAATCACCCAAGTCAATTCCCTATTATATAAGATAACCTCTTGGTCACGGAAGAACCTATGTGGAACTAAATGGATGGAAAAATGTTTAAAGGTATTACCACTCTTTGTTGTTGAGATTACTTTGGGTGAATTTTATCTTATATTTGTAACCCTACAATTTAACATGTGAAAATGGTATTTGAGGAAGAATTATCTTTTCTCTTGTGGATATAGTTATAAATAACCATTTGGTTTTATATGACCCTTGAATTTGAGGCAATTACAAGTTACTATATTTTGGGATGAAAATGAAATGTATGAGACAACATTTGTGGTGAAATTATGTTATGGTTATTTTGAGGAATTTATCTCATTTTGGTAATGTTATAAAATATAGTTTTTGAAAAAGTACAACACGCAGACCGTGTGACAACCCATTGTGTCGTACAAAGCTGTGGGAATCAAACCCACAACCAAAGTGCGATTGGGATTTATCACCTACCAATGGACTACGTGAAGTCTCTGGTTAGTGAGACTAATTATTTTTAGTTAAATGATTTTATTGACAAAAAATAAGTTGATTTGGGATCTTATGTCTTATCAAATAAATACCCTTAGTATAGGAAAATGATTTGGTGATTAAGTGATAAATGTTATTTTAGAAGACATTCGCTTTGTTGGGAATAGTATATGCCCAATGAAAATAGAACACTATGTGATTTCATTTGAGGAGTAATGGTGGATTTTTATCTATGTTTTTATTTTGGATTTATAGTGATTTGGTTTATTTTTGGAAATGATTAACCTATAATATAGAATATGTGATTAGGTTAATTACTTTTAAGTATGTGACTTTAAGAGTATTTGATGTCATTTAGAGATAAAATTTAATGTGGAAGACTACATAACCAAATTCTTCTATGTTTTGGGTTTAAATATTAGTTTGGATTATATTGAAGGATTTTAAGGACAATTGTTTATTGAATGGTATTTATTTAACTTTCGGGTATTGTTGGTTTAATTTTAGAAATTAAGATTAGTATTTATTTCTCTAATGGAATATCCTTTTGGGGGATCATCAGATCTTATACTAACCATTTTGGTTTTTATTAATCTTTATAGACAAGGTAAATATATAGTTTATCCTTCGTGGATCATTTGATTCTATAATAAGTTTATTCTAGATCTTCTAGTGTGACCAAGTCTTCTTGAATACTCATCGTTTAAAAATGAGTTAGTAGTAGAAATTTATTAAAGAATGAAACTTTACTTAAAAAGTAAGTATATATCTTTATGGTCTTATTCAATCTTAGAAATAAATTCCTCATCTTTATGTAATGTAACTTAAAACAGAAAAAATGTTGTCCATTTACTTTTCCAACCGGGAAACTAATGATCATTTGTCCCATCACAAGTTTGTGTTTTTCTTGTTGTTAACTTTCTCCTGAAAATGTTTTCTATCCCTATCCATTAGAACCTAACACTTAGTTAATCATCCATATCCATGTTTTTCTACATGGAATCCTAGTATATGTTATCTCAGGTGACCTTTGTACATCTCTTTCTTTCTTTTAAAGTGATAGTTTTATTAAATCTTTTTCCGATTTGGGACTTTCCATTATATTCCAAAGCCCAATTTTAAAAATTCCAAGGAAGCAATTTATTGAAGTAGAGGATAATGTAACACCCCAAGCTTCCACAATACGCTTCTCGTTGAATAATACAGTAGCGTGTGTTGTACGCAACTTCGAGTTTCAACACACCACAACCAATCAAACTAGATGTTATGAATAGTAATACCCAATTTTTTAAAATTTTATACAATTTATCTTTCAAAAGTGACGTTTTTTGGATTTTTAATATCGAAATTATCCTAGGGTGAAATTTTGGTACTTTTTGGATAACTTTTATTTTTTGATGAATAGTGAAAATTACTTAATTTTAATTAAAAACATCTTTTTTAATCAAAATAATTTATAGTGATAAATTATGAATTTGAGTGGTTTTAAAGTATATTTTTACCATTTAATACAATTTTGGTCATTGGACATAATTTCACAATTAAACCGGACATAAACAAGTGTCAATCTTTTGATAGTTATTATTTCTTAAAAACACGCGTTTTGTTTTGACAGCGGGAATTAATTTTAAATTAATTTCTGCCACTTATGTGTTTTGAATTTGGAAAAATGGATTCCATATTTGGAATCGGGATATCAAAATTGTGTAAATAGGTAACTTTTATTTTTAAACATTTTAAATAATTAATTCGGTAAATATTTTGTTTACCATGGTTAAAGGTTAAATCCGGTAAATAAGGGTAAAAAATAAAATTATAATAATAATAAATTACCCTAAAACATTTCTTAACCTTATTTGTTGATACATGTCTGACCATTGTCATCTTTGGGTCAATTTGGGTACCCCATAGAGCCACTTGTAGGTGATAAAGACACTTTATATTAATTATGTTAAAGTAAATACAAAAATGGCATAAGCATATATCTTTTAGAAAATTAATTTTTACATAGGGTTATATATGTTATATTTTTGACTATAAATATTAATTAGAATGATAAAACTATTTCCTACATAATTGTATTTTATTTATAATTTTTAGACATTGAATAATTAAATTTATTTATGACACAATAATGATGCAGTATTTTCCTTATTAATGAAAGAATCAAATAATTAGTATTATAAATGTTAAAATAAATATAATTTGAATTTTTTTATGCCATACAAGAATTTTATTGGTTAATATGACATGTTAGGATTTCTTAAATGAATTTTTTTCTAATTAATAAAGTTTTTAAGACTTTAAAAAAATAAATTATTAAATATTGTCAAAATTGACATAAATGAATTTTTAAAACAAGTATTATATTATTAATTGATATTCTATTCCTAAAAATCTATTTTTCTGAAAAAGGACTTATATCATGATAGGTGTATCATTAATGGGCCACTTGGGGGTCGCTTGGATGTATATAGTATGTTTATTAACTATATAATATAAAAATACAAAGTGACATGGTAAATGTCAATCTAATTTACTAAGAGTTAAAACTAAACGATAAGGTTAATATAATGACCCAAACCTGTCTAAAATCTGTTGGTTGAAAGGATTTATACCTATACCCACCTTAAACTTTAAATAATCCACTTTGGAGCCATTATAAACCGAATATTAATTTATTATAAAATAATATTTCTAGTTTTTCCTAAGGTGCCCCTCGCCCCTCTTATAAAAGGGCGCTTCCCCTTCCCTCTAATTCACACCTTAAAAGCCTTTTGGATCGGCAAAAATCTGCCCAAATACCATATCAACTATCCTCCCTTAATCCTATAGGATTTTCTTTAGTCATAAAGCCAACCTAAGAAGCCCTTTTGATCAAATCAAAAGGAAGAACCCGAAGAAGAGGTAATGTTTTCACCACCCTCTTTCAAGTTCCTTTCTTCTTCAACTTCTTCTTTCTTTGTAATTTCCATTATAAAATAATAACTCTAGTTTCTTTTATATACTTTGATTTTATTATACATATGGTACAATCATATTTAGTATTCTATCCTTCCTTTGAATGACATGTCACCATACATGCGTATGTACGGCCTACCGTCTCCATGTTGTGGTGTAATTGTTATTCAATATATTATTATTTGGATGGATATAATAATGATGTGTAATTCATGTAAATAATAAATATAACATGATAATGATTCTTTATATATGATATACCATCCAATTATATATTATTTTAAAATAAAAAGAATGATATTGTCGCTCGTGCGTACGTATGGATTACCATCTCCACGAACGCGATGAGATTCATTCCACATCATATCCATTCAAGACTAAATTTCATTTGATGATTAAAAATGGTTTTTTGATACTTGATATCATTATGGATATGAATAATATTCATCCCATTCATCCAAATATGGCTCACATAACAAAGAATATAAAGGAAAATGAATCTGTTGACACCCGAAATGAAGATAATACTAAGATATTATCAACAAATCAATGTTAAACTATCATATATGATATCATATTCATGTATATGATTCTTGTATAATTCAATAAAATTTATTTCACCATTATATATGAGGTTAAACTACCCTCTACTAAATAAAAAGTACAAAGTAATGGGTTTCTTATCTCACTTTTAACTCTGTTATATTTCCATTGTTCACCACTTATTTATTGCATATGGTGTGTGTACTAACCATATTTGTATTAATTTTGTAATATAATATAATTCATGGATATCTACATCATCATTTTATCATCCTTATTTCATGGGTGTATGTTTCATAAGTTACCAAATCAATAAGGGAATTTGAAATTTTAATTTCCACTCATTCGGCTTTACGCATACTTCATTGATTATTTTACTCCCAGATTATGTGTGGAATCACAAGTCATTGGCTTATGTCATAATTTCTACTCCCCTTTCTGTGGATATACTTTTTATATGCAAAATAACTCCATTGATAAATTCTCAAGTCATCGATATGAATTTGATAAGATTTATTTTAACTCAATCTCCATTTGTTGAGTTAAACATCCAATTCATTGGTGTTGTTTTTACAAGATATTGTGTGAATGTCCTTTGATTTTTTTACACTGAATATCCAACCATATTGAGGGTATTTATATTTTTCGCACATATTTATGTCATTGATTTATCCTTAACCTAAGGATACAACCTTTATGAGAGATTTCATCTCAATTTACATTCCATTGAGACTCCTTTGTTGTTAAACACCCAATCACTTTTATATGGTGTATATAATGTACTTTGACATAGTATATCATGAATCCCTTTATTATCGTGATATTACAAAGTTTTTATTACCTCAATTATTTGTATTAAAGTTTCTCTCTTTTGGTTAGGAACTCTAACTAAAATATCATTTTAAAATGTTTTAAAGATTTATTATTCTAAATCTTTCTCATTAATGTCCATTTTTTAAAAATGGTTTTAAGGATTTATTTATATGGACATTAAAGTTTTCAAATCAAAATTTATTTTAAAAGTTTCAAAGTGGTATGGGACACTTTTATCAAAAATATATTTTAAATGACTTCTTGACAAATAGTGTGACTTTTAAATGTCTTACAGAAAAAGGGGGATATTTCTCTCAATAGTTTGATTATTATTTTAATCTATGTCAATATCCATCATTATTCTCGATTGAGGTTAATATGATACAATAAAATCTTCCATATTGTATTGAATGAGTTATGTTTGACTATGTATGTGCTATTTTTATACCATTCATGGTTTGTGGTTAAAGTATTGACATTTCGTATGCTAGTTTTAATATAGATGTTTATGTTATGTTTCAAACATTTCATATGAGAAAGGAATTGGACTTAGTAAGTGACGGGTGGAGCTCGCTATAGCTGCTCGAAGCATTGGTAGGTCTCATGAGACAAACTAGTGTCTTGGCACGAGGCCTTGACAAAATCTTATTTGTAGTCTTGGCACGAGACCTTGGCTACATGGTTATGATAGTCTGACATTATGCATTCCATCATTATGAAAGTGGTTATTGATATTGCATGTGATTATTATACTAGTAGAATATTCATGTGAATAAGTTAATGGAATTATTTCATTTTATTTCGGTCATATTATGTTGAAGTTAATGTTTAAAAGGGGTTTTTTAGTTATACATTGCCTTAAATGTTTATGCTTATTTATGAATGTTTTCTCAATATTTTTATCCTTACTAGGAATTTGAGCTCACCCCTTTCTATGTATTATTTTTCCCAGGATGTGAAGAAGTATTTTATGAATGACCTGCAGGGATAGTATAAGGGGATATGATTGTGGAGACAAGATGTTGTTGTAGTTTTTCACTTAATGATGTAATGTAAACTTTATAAATGTATCTATTGATTCTAAGGCTACTAAACGAATCTGTCTTTTGAGACTTGATCTTTTGTGATCAGGCCAATGGTATGTAATAATTCTACAACTCTGGGTAACTGGAGTCAGGGTGTCACAGAAAGTCTTTATGGTGGAAAGTTTGTAACATCATATTACCTTGATCGGGTGAGTTTTTTCCTCTCTTTGAGTTCCCTCTTTGTATGAAGTATTTAGATATTGGTTTCAGAATTTTCTTCAGGCTATAAGATATTTTCATTTCATGTGACTAGGTTACACAACATGCAATGGTTATGTGGTGCATGTTGTGAGAAGGGTCCACACCATGAAAGGTTACATGACGTGAAGATCTTTAACACATCATGAGTTAATTAATGATCAGATTTTCATCCAAGGTGATGGGTTTTTCAGTATATTTGAACATCATGGATTTAGTAACATGTAATGGTATTACATGTCATATAATTTCTCAAGGAGGTATTTTTATGGAATCATACAGGGTTTGAGTACCCATTCAGCTACAAGTTATTATTTTCTCTCACCCAAGGGACCCTCTATAGTTATTTTTTGAGACATTATACCTTCCTGATTGATCCATTTAGAATTCAATCTTCATTGCAATTATGGTGCATCTCTCAAGGTGAGCGACCATTTTGATTCTTTGTTTCCATTAATCATGGTAGCACCCCAGAGTTTCATTATCAGATACAATGGTCTGAATTAATGTTTCTTTATGTCTTTTTTTGGATACATTTTGTGATCTCATTAAAGAGGCTATTCCTTTGTTTGCTGTAGTGAGGAGGATGTTCTTTTTGAGGTATGTGATGTTTCCTCTTCTTTCTTGACCCTCTTTCTCAGTTGTATCAATTCTGAGATGTGTGGACTAGGTTTTAAGGCCTTTGTTGACATCATTGGGTTTTCATTATTGGTGTATCCCATTGCGGGCCTATGAAACATGATATTCAAGGTAGGTTGTTTTTTCTATATCCTATTTTGATGAACCTTATTTTTCATGTTTTATAAACCATTTTATAAAAGTAATTGTCAACATTGTTTTTTGTGTGTTGAAAAGTTTTTTAAAAAAATGGATTTTCCCTTGTCATTGATAAATAGAATGAAATGGGGTATTTTTATAGCATTTAAATGGATTTTTGAAAGATTCTGAAATTTTATTTTCAAATAATTGTAATGAATTGTGAAAACAAGAACATTGGTTACCTTGGGTACTAAGGTGGAAAGTTTATCTTGAGGCCATTGTCCATTTTTGTGATTATAGTTTGGTTTGTTCATGGGGATTTTCTCTATCTCCTTGGACCATTGTTCTAGGGGATAGATATTGAAATTTTTATGGGGGTTTAGTAATGGGTTATTCCACTTCTTATTGTGACTATTTTCTAGGCACTGGACTCTGCACTTGATTGATTGGGGTATGAGCAGTCTTCTGGTCTGACCTATAGTGATACATGGTGTTAATACATGTGCTTATGTTTTATGATTGATTTTATTTGTTATTTTATCCTTGATATGAAATTTTATTCTTATAAAATATTATACTTAAAATTTTATTTGAAAATAATATACCTACTTTTGATTTAGAATTGTGAAAAAGGGAGAAAGTTTACCAAGTTTTCTATAAAACCGCTTTACTTATTATCATGCCATATTTAATTTGATATTAGAATAAATGAATTGTTATATAGAGACTTGTTATGGAACACTTATGTGTGATCCTATTGATTCTAATATCTCAAACCATGCACACTGATTTAGTGATGTACAAATCTATGTATGTATTCCAATTTAGTGAAAGGTAAGATGTCACAGTGATGCGGTGAGGTTTTGTGTCATATGGGTTGATTAGTTGGTCATTAGATTGTGGGAGTTATTCCACGCCACAACATAGAGTATTTATTGGGTTTTGGTCCTTTGCTTTTGGACTTGTCTCTTAGATATTTTGGCTAGTTTTGCTGTCATTTTTTCAGTTTTCTTTTCACAGTTAAGGCATTTATTTATTAGTTTCATGTTTTTAATTTATAATCCATGTATATATATATTCCATGTGTGTTTTTAGGTTGGGAAAAATAATTCCATTTCGTTTTTTGTTCGATACCTAGGTTCTTGTCACCATCCCATGGGGATCGGGAGCACCCTTTGACCATGTGACAGAACGGTTTGGGTATCAGGTTTTTTCGTAAACTGGGTTGGTTTTTTACACCACCATCCTTAGTCGTAGTCCTTTACTTATAAGGGATCATGTTTTCCATTATTACCATAGAGTAATGGGTTTCCCTTTCTTCCAATAGTGAATTAGGTTTCTGCATATTCCTACAGTTGATGGGGTTTCTCCATCTTCCCATAGTGAATTAGGAAACACCTATTTCCCATTTTGGATCAGGAAACACATATTTCCCATTGTGGATCAAGATCTTTGACTTGTTTCCCATTATCATATCATGATGTATAAATATTTACCCAATGAATTGGAGGGATATATAGGTTCCACCCATTACATAATAAAATCATACATATGTGTTCCACAAGATAATAAACAATCATCAAACCATAACCAATAAAAATATATGCATTTCATAAACATCATATCATAACCCATGAAATGAAATTTATATAAAAAATATGTCATAATATATTAACCTGTCAAAAATATATAGGTTTCATAATCATTTCATCAAATCATAACCTATAAAAAGAAGTGGGTTTCAAAATAATATAACATGTGGAAAGATACATGTTTCATAAACCACTTAACATATTAAACATAAACCAATCAGAGAAATAATTATAATGATTTCCTTTGATCAAATACCTGGTTTATCATAAACTATACCAAAGTATGTCACCTTATATGGAGAATGATTTTGAGAAATAACAAGGGGGATTTCATAAGTAAAATAACATTTATTTGAAAACCATTTAAAATAATACATAATATATTTTTAAACTATTTTTCTATAAAAAAGATTAGAAAACTTATTAACTAAGATTTAAAAATAATTTAAAACATTTCTTGATGAAAAAAATCCTTTGTTCTTTAAAAAAATATTTTCAAAACATAAAACCATTTGAAATAAATTTATTTTAAAATAACCTTGAAAATTTAAAAAGGAAGCTTAAAAACATTTGAAAAACATTTCTTTGAAAATAACTTTGAAAACATAAAAGGAGGCTCAAAAAATTTGAATATAATTTATTTTAAAATAAATTTTAAATATTTTAAAAGCAATCTTGAAAACCTATTGAATAACATTTCCTTGAAAATAACATTGAAACGTTATTAAAGAAGATTTGAAATTATTGAAACAATTTTTCTTTAAAATAACCATTTGAAAATGTATAAATTAATCTTTGAAAATAATTTAAAACACTTTTTATACATAAAACATTTTTAAAAACATTTTACATTGAAAATAACCTTGAAAACTTATAAAATAATATTGAAAACCTTTGTGAAACCCTTTTGTTTTAAACTGATTCTATAACGTAAAAAATAATATTTGAAGAAATTTAAATAATTTTCTTTGAAAAGGGGTTTAAAATATCCCATAAAATATTTTTGAAAAAAATTTAGAAAACATGTTTTTTAAATAAAACAGATTTTCGATCGAATAGCGAAATAATATCGGGTTTTTTGAAAAAATAATTATTAACAATATTAAGTACCAAGGAGTGTAAAACTAGTAATAATAAATGAAGATATAATGAATAACCATATGAAAATAAAATTCCTGATTTTTTTGTGATAGGGATCATATTATTTCATTATAGGAAGCATAATAATAAAAAATTCTCATAAATAATGAGATTGCTTTAATAAACTCTTACCATGTAAGTAACTTTGAATCATAAGACCCATGAAAGAAACAAATTACATAAAAAATATAATATCATTAAAAGTATAAGATTAATGATATTAAATTTCAAAGGTACATTATATAGAACTCATAAAAGAATATAGGTATATAGCAAGACATGTGTCTCAAAGAAGGCTGATTGGGACAAAATTACCTTACTGATTTGGTATATTTTGAAACATAAATCCCATGAAAGAGATATAAACAAATGCATATATAAATAACCATAAATTTGATGATAATAATAAAATAATACATTCATGTGTTGTATATACACCACACAATATAAATGATTGTTGAATAAGTCATAAGTCTCTTAAAAATAAAAGTAGGGCCCGAAATCTCCTTACCTTAAGTCTTGAAATTCTTTGTACACGTTAAAACCTCATGTATAATTAGTATAAGCTTATTATAAATATACCTCATAACCATATTATCATATATAATAACCTAAATTATATTATTATGAATTTATATTACTATTTTGTTAATAATTTCTCGTTAATGTTATGTTCCGGGTAATATCTACTTTGTTTTTTGTATATGTTTTGACTTTTTATTATTCACCCTCATACATAGATCAATATTTAATTATTTGAAAAATGTAAAAAATTATGTAAATATCATATATATTCAGTATATAAATATTTATAATAAATTATAAAATATATAAATAAAAAATTGAATACACCATTCATGGAGGTGGTAGTCCGTATGTACGCATGAATGTTGTTTCCGTTTTATTGTCAAGTTGAAAGAAAGTAAGTAAATGAAATATATGTATATATAGATATAAATTATAATTATAGTAGAATTATTATTTTATATATATCATATAATCTTATTAAACTCATCCTTAATACATTCCATGTAAAGTATAAACATATCACATCGCTTTGAGGAGGCGGTAGTCCAGACATCCACAGATGAAGTTATCATATTTACACAAAATGGAAACCCTGAAGGTGTGTTTTATTTAATAATTCCATAAGAATAAATAAATAAATATAATATAATATATATCATATAAAATTTTTATTTCCATAACAATTCCCAGCCTCGAGAGGTGGTAAAGGAAAAAACGAACAATATCATCTCACGATGAATAAGCCTGTCATACACATAAATAGTAAGTTCGTTACCCATTAATGGAAGTGTATGTAAGTTTATTTAAAAACCTTATAAAAACAAAATATTAGTATATTAATGATATATAGGTTATTATATAATAATGTAAAAATAATAATTTAGGGGGTGGAGAATTAAAAAAATAATAGAGTTTGTGAAGGGATGTTACCTCTTCTTTGGGTAATTCCTTTTGGTCTTCACCAAAGGACTAACTTGGTTCACTTTATACCAAATTTTTGGTTTCTAGGTTTAGAGTATTAAAGTTGTGATATTATTTGGTAAGGTTTTTTATGAGGAAATGTTTTTTAGAGGTGTGAGAGGGTGAGGGGTTTTAGTGCCCTTTTATAGTGGAGGAAGATTGGCATTCTGGTAAATATAAAAAGGTAAACACTATTGAGAGGTATCCGTAACATAATGTGCCTCCAATAATTTCCAATTTTCAATTAAAGGTATTATAGGCTCTTAATATGGACATAAATTATCTTTTGGGACATTTTTTATGGTATTGTTTCCCTTAAGTTAATATTTAACTACTAGTAATCTCTTTTTACCTTAATCACTGTAATTAATTTTAATTACATTCATAAATATTTATTCTAAAAAACTATGTTGAAAATACAAGATATTATAAATTATTATTATTAAGAATATTTAATCCATTTTTCAAAATTCTAATCACATAATTGGTAGAAATTAAATTAAAATTAATCCCACAGACATGTCGTGTCAGCAGGTTTTTAAATCGAAGAATTCCAAATATTTTGAATTTTTTATATCCAATTTCAATTAGAAATTAGTTCTAGTGACCTAAATTTTATTACTTTATGTATAATTGATCTAATTATACTTTAAAACCAAATTAATATGTAATTTATATATAAAAAATAAATTAGATGAAAAAGCAATTTTGAATTAAAATTTAGTATTTTTCATTATGCATTAAAAAGAGAAACTTTTCAAAAAAATAACAACAATTAACCCAAAGTAAATTTTTATATTAAACATTAAAAAATTAAATTTATTTTTCAAATAAAAATTAAAAAAGTGTGAAATTGTATAATTACAATGGGTTCACCATTAAAAGTCCGTAAAATTTCCATATAGAAAATACATCTTTTATTCATAAAATTGGTTTTATTCTTATATTATACCTATCAAAAATATCATATGAGTATCAAAATTATTTATTAAATATATAATATATAAGTTTTATTGGAATCATTCATCAAAATTGTTTTTTTATTTATTAATTTAATTTTTTTTACAGAAAAATAGTTTTACAAGAAAAGTAATTTCTTTATTTTCAAATAGTTCTTACATTCATTTATAACTAATTGATAAAAAATATTAATTTTATATACATGTGTAAATAATATTTTCACAATTTAATTAATAGTATCCTTAACTTCAATTATAACAGTTATCTGGTAATTTTAATAATTTTTTAATTAAAATATTAATAGTATATAGTAGTTTGGTAAAACATGGTCTTGCGTGTAATCAAAGGAACTCAATATTTTGTGTAACACAACCAAAATATAGATTCACATGTACTAAAATTTAATCTACGTTCTTCATGTATCATAATATTAAATTGGTGTTTCTTATAATAAAATACAAACTTTTTGATTTCATATAAAAGAATCTATATAAGTTGTTGTGTGAAATAAAAAATATCAAAAAGATTAAATTAATTTGAAAAAAAATATTTCACAAAATATTAGGGCATTACATTTTACCCCCTTGAAAGAAATTTCTCACTCAAAATTCATATGGGTTATCAAAGATTTATTACTTGAAAGTTACTTTCTTAGAAACCCACATCGTAAAAATAAATATAAAAGCATACATTAAAAAGGGACAGCTTGAACTATAATTATTGCCCAAGGTAACTAATAAATTAGTTTCTACATAGAAGAACATAGGATGGGAGTGAATATTTGACATATAGGATAATCATAAATAATTATAGAGAGTGATAAATATTATTGATCACCAGAAACTTAATGATTAATGGAATGTTAAGGGCCTCAATACTATTAATCTTTGATTATTTATAAGACCATCAGTTCAATAGAAACAAAAGTATTATGATAAATATTTTTTAATATCTTTTTCCTCAGGTTGAGGAATTATTTTACGATATAAGAACATAAGAAAATATGCTTCCTTTATTTTATTTCTTTTCATATGCACAATCTAAACCTTTGGTTATTACTTTCTCAATTTCCACTTCATCACTTACTCTAAGAAATAAAGGTGAATTTTTCATCCATAAAGTTCTAACAGATGATAAGGTAGAATGATAATTCATTCCATCTGTCTTTAGTTAGCATCATATAAAAATGTTTATCATAGGTTATCCAATATTCATAAATCCCCATATGGAGAGATAATACTTTAATCTCAAAAAACAACTTAGAAATGATCCCCTGTATATAATAAAGATGCTCTTCTTTTTCATATACTAAACATTTGAATACCTTCATCATGTATTCTCTTGAAACATGGTAATAACATGAATTACCATAAATCATTTTTGAAAACATTCATGTTTCTTTATTCCAAAGTTTATTTGATATATTACATAAATCCAAAAATGTTGTTAACTTCATACATGATATCAAAAACTACTGTTTCAAAAACTATTTTATCAGTTCTAAGGTAATCAGTACCATCCAATTTACTTATTAATATCCAATATATCTTTATGAAAAAATCATTATCTCAACATCAGAAACATATTTAGGGTTATCTTACCTTAATCAAAATATCACCTTTCTATTAAATCACCTTTATAATTCTAAATCATTATTCAATATATCCTTTTTAAACCTTAATGAAAAACATATACTAAAAATACATTTATATTTCATGATTTTTATAACATAATATTTGAATTCCAAAACATATACACTTCTATCATCCAAATTTATTCTTAAATTATTACTCAGGGTTCATCAGCTTATTATTTCCTATAATATAAAATTGGAATCAGGTCTTAAGGTTCTTGAACCTCAATATAATCATGATTCCTAAATTTAATGTACAATACTATTAGAACATCTCATACCTTTCGCATGTTTTTTGTAGACTCTTTATCATTATAAGTATAACCAATACTCATACCTTATTCCAAATTATCTTCATGAGGTTTTAACTTATACATAAATTTATATAATTCCCAAACTTTCCACATCTAAAACATTCAATGTCAACCTAGTTCCATCTGGTTACCGCTATTTACTAGGACCAGAAATCATAGTGTGAGAAAAACTTATAATAGCATAAACCCAAATAATCATGAAAACTTACTTATAGGATGGATATATCATGACACTTTCTTTTAAATATATCAAACCTTGGGATTATCCTTATATACATCCTTAAATATATCTATAAAAATATCCCTAGGGATCTAACTAATGTTTTATCAAACTAGTTTCCAAAGGTTGAGTAAACCTTTACTTTGATACCAAATATAGTGACTCGGGCTTAACATACATGGATATGGCATCATTTTACATGAATATTCAGTTTATTAAAAAAATGCCCAAGGATTATAATAGTTTAGTATCATTGGAAACTTGGAAACATAATCTTCTATCTTGGCGAAATATCTTCAACATATCCCTTAAATATCTTCCCCTTTAGTACTCATACATAAAACCTTTCTTCATAAACTGGGGAATGAAAATAAAAGAGAGGGGTGAGATAAGATGCTCATTAAGGGTAAAAAATGGAGATATTTCAGCATTACATTAAAAACAGGGTATGAGAACATGATCATATCATTATAAGATCATAGCCTTCATATAAAATATCATAAACATAAATCATGGAATAATGTTTGGCCTTTCATAAGATATAAATCATAATGAAATCAATGGACATGAGTTGTGAGTGCATAAAATTGGCATAATACATAGACTTTTGGCATACACATAAGTATATAAAAACACTCCCAATTAGTCAAGTATCGTTTTCAAAACTTATCAAAACACTTATGGGTACTACATTTTCTAGGTGGGACACCCCACCATCCCCAGTCATAGTCATTTCCTTAAATGGGATCAGTTTTCTCCTTCTTACAACAATGGATAGAGTTTCCCCTTATTCCCATTGTGGGATGTGTTTCTCTAATTATCAATGTGTATCGGGTTTCACTATCCTCCCATAGTGGATCAGGTTTCTCTATATTTCTATAGTGTATAAAGACACACTTATTTCTCATTTTGGAATAGGACACACCTGTTTGTTATGTGGATCAAGAGTGTCAAATATTTTCCCATAATTATCTCATGAGACATGAATCTTTAACCAATTCATTAGATTGAGATATAGTTCCCACCTGTCACAAAATAAAATCATACATACATGTGCGATAAGATCATAAACAATAATCATATAATGACCAATAAAAAAGATTTTTTTCTTAAACATTATATCATAACCCATGAAATAAAATAGTAATCGTAATCATTCCATCATATCATGACCATTGGAAAATATACATGTTTTATAATCATTTCATCAAAGCATAACCCATGAAAAGAAGTGGGTTTCAAAACCATATAACTCGTAGAAGAGAAATAGGTTTCATAAAAAACATAGAATCTTAAATATAAACCATTCAGATAAACAATGAGAATGGTTTCCTTAGATCATATCCTCAATAAATCATAAACTACATCAAAGGATTTAATCTTAGATGGAGAAGGATTTTTAAAGATAACATCAATAATTTCTTAAGGAAAATAACATTTATTTGAAAATAATATAAAATAAGACATAAAATATTTTAAAAATTGTTTTTGTTGAAAACCACATTTCAAACCAATGAAGTAATATTAAAAATCATTTAGAACATTTCTTGATTAAAATATCCTTTCTTATTTGAAAAAATCTTTTGAAAACATAAAACCTTCTGAAACCATTTTATTTGAAAATAACCACGAAAAAATATAAAGCAATATTGAAAACGTTTTGAAAAACCATATATTTAAAAATAACATTGAAAACTTATAAATTAATCTTGAAAACATCTTGAAAACCATTTATTTTATATGAGCTTTTAAAACTTATAAAGGGAGCTCAAAAACGTGTTGAAAACCATTTCTTTGAAAATAACATTGAAAATTAATAAATAAAACTTTGAAACTATTAAAATATTTTTATTTGAAAATAAAATTTTGAAAACATATAATGTCATATTTAAAAATAATTTAAAATATTTTTTAAACATAAAACATGTTTTTGGAAAATGTTTTTCTTTGAAAATGACCTTGAAAACTTATAATGGAATCTTAAAAACATTTTAAAAACCATTTCTTTGAAAATATATTTGAAAATTTGTGAAGGAATATTTTTTAAAAAATTCAGATAATTTTATTTAAAAAAAATTTAAAATATATATTAAAAACATTTTTGAAAGCGTTTTTAGAAAATATGATTTTTTAATTAAAAAAAATTTATGATAGAAGATAGAAATAAGGTTAGATTTTATGAAATTTTTTTATTAATTATATTAAAAACAAAAGAGTGGAAATTTGTGATAATATAAGAATATATCATGAATAACTGTAGGATAATAAAATTCATTATTGTTCTTGATTAATGGGTCATAATATTTTATCAATGGAATAATAATCATAAACAATAATGATAAACGATGTGATTGTTGCAATAAAATCTTAACACTTTGGTAACATTGAATCATAATAACCATGAGAGAATAACATTACATAAAAATTATAATATGATTAAAATAAAAATATTCATGATATAACATGTCAAAGTTATATTATACACACATCGTAAGAGAATATAGGTGTATAGAAAAACATGTGTCTCAAAGAAGGATAACTGAGACACAATTACCTTACCGATTTGATAACTTTTGAAACATAAAAACCATAAAATAGAAGAAATAAAATTTATATTTATATACCCATAAATTTATGTATAATAATCAAATAGTATTTTCATGTGTATTATATACACCACACAATAGAAAGAAGTGGTGAATAAGGCATAAGTCTCACCGAAATAAAAGTGAGACTAGAAATCCCCTTACCTTAAGTCTTAAATTTCTTCACACGTGTTAAAACCTTATATATAATATGTATAAGTTTATTATAAATTTATCACATAACCATATTATCATTTATTATACCATAAATTATATTATTATGACTTTATATTACCCTTTTATTAATAATTTTATGTTAAGGTTACATTTCGGTTAATAAATGCTTTGCTTTTTGTATATGTTTTGAATTGTTATTCTTGATCCTATTACTTATATAATTATTTACATATTTAAATAATTTAAAACAAGATTTAAATATAATATATATTAAGTTTATAAATATTTATAAATATCCATAAAATATAGAAATATGAAATGAAATACATTATTCATAGAGATGGAAGGTCATACACAAGAATGCATGTTGTTTCTATTTTAGTATAATTTTAAAATAAATAAAGTAATCAATACATATATATATTATCAATATTTTAGAATTATTATTTCATATATTAAATATATCTTTACTAAATTCATCCTTAATACATTCCATGTAAAGTGTAAACAAATCATATCGCTTTGAGGAGGTGGTAGTCTGCATGTCTACAAATGAAGATATCATATTTAAAAAAATTGAATTCATGAAGTTATGTTTTATTTAATAATTTAATTAGTATAAATAAATCGTAAATATCATATATATCATATAAAAACATTATTTCCATCTTGATTTCCAGTCATGAGAGGTGGTAAAGGAAAATTGAACGACATTGTTTCGCGAGGCAGTAGTCTGTCGTATACACGAATGGTGGGTTCCTTACCCATTTGATGGAATTGTGAGTAGGTGTAGGTATAAACTATATAAAAACAAAATATCAGTATATTTATTATACTTATATTATTATATAATAATTCAATAAGAATAATTTAGGGGGTGGAGAATAAAAATAAAACAAAATAGCTGGTGGAAAGATGTTACATCTTCTTTGGGTGCTATTGGTTTGCACAAAAGGACTAACATGGTTTGATTGAATCAAAATTTTAGGCTTTTGGGTTGAGAGGAGTGAATTTGGGTGATTATTTGGGTAGGTTTTAGATGAGACAAAGTGTCTTGAGAGTTATGAAGAAGTGAGGGGGTGAGTTCGCTTTTATATTGGAGCAGTGACATTCTTATAAATATAAAAAGTTAAACACTATTGAGATGTTTAGCTTACATCATGTACCTCCAATAATTTTAATATGGTCTAAATATGACCATAAAATTGATTTTTTCACGTTTTTATAGTGTATTTGGAACCTTAAGTTAATGTCTAACCACCAAGTAAAGTCATTTTTACCTTAATCATTGTAATTAATTTTAATTACTTTCACTAATATTTTTGGTTAAAAACTGTTTTTAAATTAATAGATATTATAAATTATTATTATTCTAATTTTTAATCCATTTTTAAAAATACTAAACATGTAGTTTGAAGAAAATAATTTAAAATTAATCTCGAAGACGTGTCATGAATGGGGGTTTTCAAGGTGAGAAATTCCAAATATTTGAAATGTTTTTATCCAATTTAAATGAGAAATTGGTTCAAATGACCTAAATTTAATTACTTTATTTATAATTGATCTAATAATACTTTAAAATCAAATTAATATATAATTAAACTATATAAACAAAATTATACAAAAACAGTTTTAAATTAAAATTCAATATTTTTCACAATTCATCAAAAAGTTGACATTCTCAGAAAAATATCAAAAAATCACCCAAAGTAAATTTTGATATTTCACACTCAAAAATGATGTTTATTTGTTCAAATAAAAATATAAAAGTGTTATAATTTATAACTAAAATTTGTTCTCCATTACAAGGTGGTAAAATTACCTTTTAGAAAAATATTGTAGGACCCCAGGACACCCTGAGAGGGGAGGGGTGAATCCGGGTGTAATTTTTTTTTTAACTAATGGATCTTGTTCCCACATTGGTAGGAACTAGTCAAACCTATATGATTGATAAGATCAGAAATCAAACATTCACATGTAAAAATATAACACAACACTTTTTACTTGGTTCACTACTAAGGGCTATGTCCAAGGAGCATATGCCGACAGGTTGTCAGTCGTACCTAATTCCACTATTCTTCACTAGTTGTGGATTGCAATGGATTGGGAACAGTCACTCTATCCCAGGCTCACTGCCTTTACAAATGTTCATGGATAGCCCATTGCGTCCCTCGGGTCACTCCCATTGACTCCTCCTGGCTCACTGCCTTCGGTGAAGTCTTAGTCAGTTTATAGACGGGAAGGTATCTTTAATAGATTCACATTGAAGTCTTTGCCTCAGCTTAGCACGAGACTATGCTTGCATCGAAGACTAGAATAGATTCACTTGAACACACTGAACCACTAAACTAGATAATCAGAAACGCGCAAACAGGTTATACTGAATATTTCGCGCAACACCTTCCCTTTGCACGAAATATTTCACTTTTGCACAAAATACATGATTTTCGTGCAGATAATGTTTCGTGCAACAGCATCCTTTATGCACAACTTTACGAGCAACACCTTATTCGTGTATCTTGTCCTTTTTCGCGCTGCTCGGAATTTTTTGCGCAACCAAAAATTTTTTGTGCAATGTCTGCGTTTTCACGCAGCTTAGCCTTTTTTTGTACAACTCGGACTTTTTCGCGCAACTCCCTTTATGCGAACATTTTACGCGCATCAAACCTAGGATCTTCTCAAAGTCTTCAACCATATGGAATGAGCGGGTTCATCACTTATTTAGAGGCATCAGTAACCCCTACGCGCAAAACCCATCTTGGCGTGATAACCTCTCAGTCTGCGTGCCATACATTTCACGATGGAACCGTTTTTCACGCACAACTCCATGTTTTTCACGCAGCCCATGACTTTTCCATTTTCTGATGTTCTGATTCTGAAACACCTCTTCCGTGAAAAAAATCTCTCCACTATTTCTCGCACCACGCTCTTTTTTGTGCACCACTCTGTTTTTCGCGCACGCCGCTATTTTTCGTGCATGCCTCTGTTTTTCGTGCAAGCCTCCCTTATTTCGCGCTCCACTTTCTTTTAGTGTGCACCTCATCTTTACAACAACCTATGTCTTCATTTTCCAATTTTTAGGCCCAAAAAAATGGAAAATACTGGGAAACGGTGCAACCTTCAATACTGTTGTCTGCTTGAACTGTATGATCACTTTACTGGCACACATTCTGAACTTCCACTGAGAAATGACAACAAACACAAATCATACTCCAATTCATGCAAAGAACAGCCATGGTTCAAACAAATACATCTTTTTATTCATAAAGTTGGATTTATTCTTATCTTATACCTATCAAATTTATTGGATGAATATCAAAAATATTGATTGAATATGTAAATTTAATTGAAAAAATTGTTCAAAATGGGTTTATTTTAATTAATTGAGATAAATTGTGCCTGTACATAGAAAAAATATTTTTCTTATGAAAATAATTTCATGATTTTAAAATAGTTATTACATTAATTTCTAACTAACTGATAACCAAAGTATTCATTTTATATACATGTGTAAATAATATTTTCAAAATTTAGTTAATCTTATTCATAACATCCATTCCAATGAATATGTGATAACTATACTAATATTTTAATAAAAATATTAATAGTATATTGTAGTTAGGAAAAATTTGGCACTACGTGGAATGTAAGCTATCAAAAAAACTCAAAATTATGTGTAACACAAGAAAAACATAATGTTCTGTGTACCTAAATTCAATTGTAGTGCTCTGTGTACTAAAAGATTAACTTTTTAGTGCATATAATGCAAGAAAAACATAGTGATTTCATATAACAAAAGATACATTCATTGTTGTGTGAAATGAAAAATATTAGAAATATTAAATTAATTAGAAAAGATATATTTCAAAAAATCTCAGGGTATTACATGTATTCCTCTCAAAGATGTTGTTTCAATGCAGGATCATATGCCCTATTTCATAGCATCAATTTTTTATTCTATTTTCATTTGATCCAGGATAAATTAAGGGCTAATACATAATGATGAGAATGATACAAACCTATGGTGAGTAGTCTATGACTCATAACTTATGTCTTTCCATTTCATAAACTGTTGATGTTGTGTGCACAATGGTTGCATAGGGGCTTGTCCCTAAAATTCATATACCTAAATTATAATCATTGTGCTCATATTCAAGAGTTATTCTACCACAAATTAATCTTGTCATTAGAGGTTATTACCGCAATGTCGACCACCCCAAGCAGGGTTTTCTTTATTTTATTACTTTGTGACCAATGTGGGTCTATCTGCTGCACCGTTATGGTGCACATGAACATGAACCTAATAAGGTAACTATTATAAATTAATTAATTAATTAATAAGTGGAAATTATATCTAATATATCTCTTGGCCATTGACTTATAAATTTAATTGGTTGCATGTCCTGATTTACCTTGTTGTATTTAATAATAGGAAAGGTAATGAACCCATTAAATGTTTATAATTGAATTGTAATTGGTTGAATATACTTAGCCCTCATTTTCATGTATAATGAAAGGTAAAACAATGAACATAATAAATTATTAAATAATGAAAATAATAAAAGGTTTCATGTCCTTAATTAACCTTATCATGATGATGATAGGCAATAAAATGAACCAAATGACTTATTAAATGGTATGAGTATTTCATGGCATTAATTAAATAATGATATATATATAAGGTTCCTATTTCAGATGGACCTTTTTATCTTTATAGGAGTGGTCAGACTTGATCAAACCTTGGATTCCTAAGGGAATTAATTGAGTATTCAAAGGATGCCATTATGATTTAAGGATCTGGTTTCCAAGTGAGATACCTGACATAGAACATGGCCCTTTTCTTCTATAAGATTCTTTACATAATACTTAAGGATCCCTTAACTATCTTTCTAGATATTAGGATGCCTCGTATACACTCTTTGGATCCATCCTAATGTCTTTGGGCACGTAGCACCATGGGTTCACCCCATCAAGCCCATTTATGATAATCTTGTGTTTACCTTTGATGAGATCCTTCGAATCAGTTATAATTATATACAGTGGAATCCCTTGGACATTTCCCATTGGATTAAACTCAGTCCCCCTTTGTTTCCAAACTTTATGAGTTACTACTATGAGTTAGGTGACCTTTGAGGTCAATGATGCCTTGGTTTCACCTTAGATCCTCTGTCATTATTATTATGGTATATTACAGTGTTGTTGAAACATTAATTTTATTTATCAATATAAACTAAAATGAAATGAATTAATTAAATGATCTCATATTTAGATACATTTCTATCAAAGGCTTATATAGGTATGAGTTATCAATTTGGAATTGCTTTACATTTATATATAACTACACAATGTTGGATTATATCTATAGACTGAATTGTATAGAAGACATTTTTTGTGGCTTATTGAGATTTTTCTGAAATCCCATTAGGAATTACATTTGTAAGTATGAATATTATATGATTGCAGGTATGGAAAAGGGGGAGCATCCTGCCTTGGACACCTAACTTGCTTGCTTGATTTAGGATGGGATCTTTATTGCAGATGACTGATCTAGCACTCGAGATACTGAATTGTTTTTGGTTTCTTTTATATTCTTTTGTATATAATGTGCTATATGTGTCCATGTATATTGATTTTCTAGTTCTGTGGATACATGAAATCACGTCATCAACTTTTATATATGATACAATTCAATATTTTGAGTTGATTATTGTTTATGGGTGTTTATCCTTATCTTCCACTTCCAGTTTGTTTATTAATTATTATGATTCCACTATTATTATCCATATAATATTATATTATATCTGTTTTTCTCCACTCTAAAATGAGGGAATAGTCTCCTCCTGAACACACCGTAGGAAATCACTATTAGTTAGAAGCCTTTAGAGTACTGAGAGACGCACTTGAGTCCATGTGGCCCATCATCTCAGAGAACCTGTTTAGTGGCTTCTAGGTCAGGACATCATATATCCCAAGTTAAGAAAGAACATGATGTTAAGGGGAGATACAAGACAAGTCTGGTATTTAATGTCTTTTAATAGAAAGAATGTGTAGATTTCACTGAACTTTTCTCACTTCTAGCGCAGATTAGCATTATCTAGTGGTTCTCGGTATTGTTACATCAGAAGATAGGCATCTAGAGGAATGTGATGTGAAGTTGAATTTACATTATAGATATCTAGAGTAGGATCTTCATATATAATAGCTATAGGGATACATTTCATCGAGGATATAAGAACTATTTTGAAATATCTAGAAGAGTTCATATGGGTTAAATCAAGCACCTAAGAAGTGGAACAAAATAACATACGGATTAATGAGTAAAAATTCATAAAAATGATATAAAATAGATCAATGTTGTTACATCAAGTCTTTTGGTGATGGATATATTTTATTTATTCTTTATTTGGATAGTATGCTCATTGAAGTATCATGTATATAGAGTATTGATGATCAGAAATAGAAACTAGCTGAGTAGTTTGAGATGAATGATCTTGGAGAAGATGATAATATTCTGGGGATGAAAATAGAAAGAGACTTCATAGCAAGAACCTTAATGTTATCATAGGTTGAATATATTGGAAAGGTTCTAAGAATATTTATTATACTAGAATAAAATTAATTTTATATTCCATTAGAAAGACATTTTTGCTATTAAAGGAGAAAATGAAAAATATAGTGGAAGAGGTTGAGTACATGTAAAAAGTTCCATATGCATAAGTTATTGGAATACCGATGTATTCCCTGGTCTGTACTCAACCTGATAATGCTCATGTTGTGGGAGTTGTGAGAAGGTACATGAATTACCCTAGAGAACAACATTGGGAATCTTTGAAGTGGATATTGGGGCATCTTAAGGGAAGGAAGAAAATATATTTGTGCTTTGGGAAAGGAATTTCATTATAGGGGTATGTGGATTTTGACCTTTGAAATGACATGGACAATAGAATGAGTACCACAAGTTATGTATTTAAAAATGACAAAACTTCATTGAGTCAGATATCTCATCTATATAAAGTGGAGGGGATTATTCACCATAGAATAAGAACACATTTTAGTGATATAATCTGAGAAGGAAATAGTTTAGCTAAAGAGCATTTTGGATGAGCTATGTTGAAAGTGAGAGGAAAATGTATTGAATCATGATAGAGTTCCATACATATAGAAAAGAACATAGTAATTAATTCTTAGATGAATAATATTCAGTTGAAGTAATATTTTATTAGAGGCTTGATATAGGATGGTTTTCTGACATTAAATATGATTCATAGAGCCAACAATCTGGAAGACATGTTGATAAAGCTGATGGTAATAGAGAAGTTGTGGCATATTTATTCCTCTATTATTCTTCATTTATGAATAGATTATGAAATGTGGAATATGGGAGAATCGTATGGAGAATAAAATATAAAATATCTATAATTTCATGAATCATTACCTTGAAATTGAATTTTTAAATGTAAACATGAACAGGTAAGTGAATAAGAGGAGGAAAATAGATAAAGTAAGTTTTCTAAGCCGTAGCATAAAAGAAGTTCATCATAGAGAATAAGGATCCATGTGGGATATTATTCTAATGGTTTATCCTTTTCCTTTGGATTAATTTAGACCAACTTAATTTGGCCTAGAATATACACCAAACTGCAACTCTGACTGGACTACAGTAGAACTGACTAGGTGAAACTGATAGAGCACTATAGCAGTGCAGACTTTGATATGGTTACTATATCATCTTGGACTTTAGAGATAGTGGTACCACTACAAAAAAAGGTCATTAGGGGTAGTTTTTTGTAGACTAACAGAGGTTTAAACTGCCACCTAATATTATAGAGATGGTCAGTAAACTTTTCATGTATTGTAGGGTCACTAGTCATTTAGTGGTGTTTTTTGGATTTCATGGTGGTTTTATTACGTGTCATTTTTGAACATTTAGTGGTGATTTATTGTGTATTTGCGACAATTATTTTATAGTAAAATAATTGGGGGGAAATATAAATAAAATGAAATAAGCTGCCATTGAACATACTAGTAGTGGATAATTGTAACTGCTGCTAAAACAAATTTTATTTAATGTATTTAGCGCAAGTTACAAATAACACCGCTAAATCAATTTTTCTAAATAATTTAATAACAATTGATTATATATACACAATATATCCATAGTAATATATATAAAGATCTATAGTCATTACAACCTCAATATCATATAACCCATATATCTTCCAACCAATACCACAATAGTAAATATATATATATATAATATGTCTAAAAACAATTGATGTCTAATATACATCCACGTCATGACCTCCACTACATCTGTCTGCATCCACATCATCTCATCAACTGAAACTTACCATATAATCTCATCAATTATAACAAAAAATAAAAAAACTTAAAACTAAACATAATAAATTAGTATTATATTAGAAAACTAGAAGAATTTCATTTATTGGAATAGTCATCCTCCTTCATACTTCCAGCATCTTCCATCTAAAATCAAAACCATAGCATTTATGAAAAAAATGAGAATGAAAAATGAAAAAGAATATATTCATTATAATGCACATAAAATTTGTTATTTTTTTAATCTAACAGAATAAATTTTAGCATAAAAAAATATATAATGAAAAACACTTTGAAAACATAAACTTTCTATTTAAGATAAGATTCAACACTAAAAATAGAAAAGGGATAGGTAAATATTCTAATTTACTTTTAAAGTGATGTGTGGTGTGCTTGAGCTTTATCTAATAAAAAATTTAAGAATTTGATATCACAGTATGTCCTATATTTCAGAAACATCGTATTGGTTGTTGTACAAAGATTTTAAATCAATCTGAGGTTTTTTTCTATGTTTTTGACCATTCCATGGATGTTTTCATGTTTTAAAACTCAAAAAATACATTTATGTCTATCAAGGGAAAATCATAATTATAAATTATGTGTAATTGGTTCTTATATTTCACAGTAAATTTTATGTTTGGTTTCCCTTGATTTTAGGTCAATCCAATATCGTTTTCTTAGTTTTGACCTTCCAACACTTGTTTTTAATGGCTTTTGTACCATTAAAAAGTGTTTAACGAATAATTTTGACCACACAACACATCATATTGATGTTTTTTCTGCATGTAAAAACAAAACAACAACTCAGAAGTGGTTTTCACATTATTTCACATCAATCTAAGGTCATTTTATATGGTTTTACCCTTCCATGCATGTTTTAGTGTTATAAAACACTATAAATGTGTTTATGACCATCCTTGGAAAACAGTATGTTATAATGACTTGTTTTCTATTCCTAAATTTAAAAATTAAATATACAGTCTATGTGTAACACCCTGAGATTTTATGAGAAGTATTCTTTTTAATTTATTTGATTTCTTCTATTGTACGCTACACCAATATTATCTTGCGATATGCGCAGCACCGTATTAGCTTGTAGTAAACGCAACACTAATCTTGGATCGTGTTACACACAATTTCAAGTTCGTTGGATAGAAGTTATTCTACGCAACATTGAGTTTATATATATATATATATATATTCAATGTATAAATCAAATATGGTTGGATTATGTTATACGTAACACCAAATGGAGCTTTCATTACACACATCCTTGACTTGGCTTGCATTACACGGAATCGCAACCTTCCTCGATAGCGTGTGTAGTACGCAATACCGGGTTTCACTAAATAATGATATATTATTATAATATTATGAACTAGCCGTTATAAATAGTATTAAAAAAATTTAATTTTATAACATTAATATTTATCTTACACATTTTATAAAACATGGTATGTGAACAAAATAATTTTTTCGGGTAAAATAAGTATTTTTCAAAAAATGCAGTTTTGCCGCCTTTTGATGGCGCACCCACTTTAAATCTAGTTTTGACAGTTTTATATGTTCAATTTAACAAAATAAAAATCTTCTTTGGAATTAGGATATAAAAATTTACTTTGGATAAATTTTTCATATTATTCTAATAACTTTCTTATTTTAATGAATAGTAAAAACACGCTATATTTTAATTAAAAACAACTTATTTCATCGCAATAATTTATATGGTTAAATTATAATATTTAATGGTTTGAAAGTATAAATAGAATTATTTTTTACCAATTAATATAATATAAGTCATTACCATTAATTTTATATTGAATTCATAGGTAAAAACATTTCAATCATTGGCAATGTTTTAACTTTTAAAACCCATTTTCTTAACAATGAGATTGATTTTAAATTAATTACTAAAACTTATATGTTTTGAATTTTAAAAAATGGATTCCATATTTGAATTCAGTGGGTCCAAATTATGTTAATAGGTTACTTTTATTTTTTTCATATTATGAATAGTAACTACGGTAATTTTTATTTACGGCAGTTAAATGTAAATCGGGTAATTAAGGGTAAAAATAAGATTATAAAATTACCCTAACACCTTCCAAAGTTCTATTTGATGACTAAATGTCAACTCATTTCACCTAAGGGTTGGAATAGATTAATTTTATGTACTTTTGACCATGAAAATAATTTAATTATTATTAAAACCAAAGAAAGTGACAACATGTCACTCTCTTAAATCTTATAAGTATAATAATTTTAATTTAGTGATAAACTTCATAAAACCTAGAATATAAATAGTCTCCAGAAATATAATACAATTATCTACACCATGATAATTTATTTATAATTTTTAGGGATTAAATAATTTCCATTAATGGTGACACAATAGTGATGCAGATATTGTTTATTTAGTGAAAAATCAATAATATAGTTTTTATTAAACTAATAGTGACCATAAAAGGAACCAAAAAATGACCAAAACATATTGATCATGTAGATTTAAACCATAATCATCCAATGGCCTAATATTTGGCAATTTGGAGCCTTATAAAAGCGATTATGACACTTATATTATTTTATTTTAAATGATGTCAAAGTTGTCACCTTCATAATTTAATAAAGATAAAATTTTAAAAGTGGGTTGTTTTAAAAGATAAATTCGACTAAAATAATTATTATGAAATATATTATATTTATCTACATCATAGTATTTTATTTTTAATTTTTATACAAAAATAAGTATATTAAATAATTATACAAAAATGTTGTATTAATTATTTTGTTAAGGGAAATATCAAATAAATGATTTTAAAAGTATTAAAATAAATATTATATGAACTAATTAATACACTACACTAATTTTATAGATGCATATGACATGTTATAAATATATTAAATAGGTTTTTTAAAAAATATATTCTCTCTAGATTTTATTTTTATTCAAATAAATGAATTGTGTCAAAATTGACACTATTGATATTTTATATTATTAAATTGTTTAAAAATTACAAAAATATTTAAAAATTACAAATTAAAATTTATATGATCTAAAATTTCATATGATATCAAATTATCTAAAATTAACAACACATAAGTAAGTATTTATAACCATATAAAATTTATAACATTATTACCACAAATAACATTAAATAGATTAAATAAGGATAAATCAAAATGATAATGTTTAAAATAAAATCGAAACATGTATAAATTTAATTGGTTGATGCGATTACAACCCTATCTTATCTAATATCCTAATTTTAGTCACTTTGGATGTTTTTAAGTGGGTTTTGGGTTTATTATAAATTAATATTTTAGAGGTTTCCAAAGGTTCCCCTCTCCTCCCTTATAAAAGGGCACCTCCTCCCTCTCCTCTTCATAACACTTTGAGCCTTCAATATCAGCCAACCCCTGACCATTTCTCTTCTCCAATTCCCTAGAAACATTCTTGTGGTTCTGTTCTTCTCAATAAACCAACTCTAGTCCCTTAATAGGAAGTTTAAAAGAGGTGCATCGAAGAAGAGGTAATCTCTTCTACTGATTCTTTCAAGTTTCTTTCTTCTTCATCTTCTTCTTATTTAGTTGTTTCATTATAAATTAATAACATCAGTATCCCTAATATACTGATATGTTATTATAAATATGAAACAACCCCATTTCACCTTCTATCCATCCTACGGAAAATAAAATCATCGCGCGTGCGTACGTACGGAATATCGTCTCTACACCGTGGGGTAATCTGTTTTTCCACCACCACCTTACATGGATGGGTATAATGGTGTAAGGAATAACTATATATTGATATCATAACATCATAATGATTATGAGATATTATATCATCCACTCCAATTCCATCCAATAATTATGGGAATGATATCATCGCTCGTGCGTACGTACGGATTACCGTTGCCACGACGCGATGTGATTCAATCTCTATGTTTACCATTAAAGAATGATTATAAAGTATATATAATGAATAATAATGGTATATATAACATAATAATTCTACTGTATTTATGTGTATGTTATTTAATTACTCTCATTCAAGTAAATAAGGAAAGGAAAACAGCGTTCATGCGTATGTACGACCTACCGTCTTCATGAACGGTGTGTTTCATTTCATTTATATATCTATTATATATATATATACTAAATATATATAATATATAAATCATGTTTAAAATTCTGGAAGTTATTAAATCGTGATATAAGTAATAATAATATCAATAACCACAAGTCCAAACACGTACAATAAATAAAACGATTTTTCCCAAAATGCTGCTTTAACATGGAACTTACAAAAGAACGGGTAATATAAAGTCATAAGTGAACCATATATGATACCATAACAATGAATATGATTCTGTAATAAGTCAATGACATTATTTAAATCATTATACAGGAGGTTCGGATATGTACAAAGCATATCGGACCTAAGGTAAGGGATAATTTTTCAATCTCATTTTTATCCGAGATTGCTTATACATAAGTATTTACTGGGGTCCTATTTTTCATCCATGTCCATAAAATGTTTTTCATAAAGTGTTTAATATTCTTCCATGTATGTTTAAAGTCAGGTTTACCCTTCTTTTACTTTTAATTTGTGCTATGGATGGAATCTTTCTTTTGTTTACCATACGTGGTACTTTTTTACTTTTCTGTTAAAAGTACGAGGAGAATGTTTTTTTAACTCATACGGCATGAACAGATTTTTACGGTTTCAAAACGCCTTATTTTTATGAGGTTTACTCTATAATATTTCTTGTTTATTTTCAAAAAATCATTTTCTTTTAAAATTGTGTGGCATTTTGTGAAGATAAAATTATTTTTAAGAAGAAAGGATGTTTTCCTCAAGAATTCATTTCAAGTATTTTATCAAAACCATTTCCATCTAAGATGACATTATTTCATATGTGTATGTTTCATGTACAATGTATCTATGATTTACATTGTTTCACTTTTCTTATGATGAAATGATATTCATTTTTTATGGATTATGTTATGATGGGATGATGTTTATGAAACCCATTTTATTATTTGGGTAAGGATGAATGATTTATGTTCATGTTATGGCACACGTAAAAATGATTTCATTATGAGATGGGTGGGACCTATATCTCCCTCCAATGCATTGGGTAAATATTTATATCTCATGAGATAGATATGGCTGGAATAACAAGTTAATCTGGTTCAATAATACAGGACTGAAATGAGGAGTGAAATCGGTTCAGTAATGGACTTTGTCCACTAAGATGGTCTTGGAAATAATGCATTGACTACCATGGAAATCATATCAAGTGCTTAATGGTTTTCCACAATTACATGTTTTATTCCCAGGTTATTTTATCCAAATTGATGTTCCATTATGATATATTCCTTACGTACTTCCAAGATTTATGTCTTTGCTCAAGATTTTGATGTTTAGATTTTATGTTCAAGTTTTTGCATTCAAATGTTAATGGATTGTTTTATGTTCTCTATGTTTACCCTTAATGAGCATTTGAGCTCACCCTTTTTATGTTTTCTTTTCCCCAGGATATAAAGAATGGTTTTAGGAAAGAAAACAAAAGGTGAAGATCTTTATGGTAGATTTGGAAGATCTTTCACCATGATTAGAAGATTATGTTCCATGTTTCCAAAGACACTAAACTATTACGGTCCTTTGGTGTCTATTTTCATTATGTATTAGATATTCCGAAAAAGTAATGCAATGTCTATGTACGTCAAGTTTGGGGTCTCTACAGTTGGTATCAGAGGAAAGGTTTATTTAACCTTTGGAAACTAGGATACGAAAACTTTAGTGAGATCCCTAGAAATATTTCTAAAGTATGTCTAGGGATGTCCGTACGGTTAAGTATAAGTATAGGTTATAGTCCTAGAATTACGGTAACAATATTATAATTAACCCTAAGATTTTATATATTGAAGTTACTTCCCCTTTATTATGTTGTTTTCCCTATCATGATTTTTTCCTCTCACACTATTCTCTTTGGGTTTTAAACGATGGTCGAACCTAAAGGAACCGTGTTGATCAATGTAATGGAAAATGCAATGATTGTCCTCGTAAAAAACCAAATGTGATGGGAGATGGAGTGAAAAATCTTATTGCTACACTTACACAAGCTATGAATCATTCTGGATTTCCAAATGATCATAGAAGGGAACAATATTCTATTGAGTCCTTCATGAGGCAACGTCCACCTTCTTTCAATGGGTCTTCTGATCCACTTGTTGCTGAAAAATGGATCAGTACCATTGAAAAGATATTTTCCATACTTCGTTGTTCGGAACATGATAAATTCATTATAGTTGTTTACCATTTAGAATGTGAAGCAGACCAGTGGTGGACTCTAATTAAGAATACAATGCCCCTAGATTAAATTGAATCCATTGAATGGGATGAGTTCAAGAACTTGTTTTTTAGTAAGTACTTCCCTCGTATTCTTCAAAAAAAAGATGGAAAATGAATTCCTTGAGCTTATGTGGAAGGATGATGAATCTGTTGGTATATACGAAGTGAATTTTACAAGACTTGCAAGGTATGCATCTGGTTTTATCATCCAACCTGAAAGTAATGTTGATCGATTTTTTAGTGGCTTAAAACCAAGTCTTCGAAGGGCATTATCTATAAGAGACTTCAGTAGCTATGAAGAAATTGTGCTTTGTGCTATCAAGGTAGAACTGGAAGTTGGTGTAACATATACATCTCATGGTTTTGACAAGAAATGAAAGATGGAGTTCAAGGAAAAATATCAGAACAATAGTGAAAAGAAGGTGAATGTTTCTTTATGATCAAAGTGTGGAAAGAAGCATGTTGGAGATTGTCTTAAAGGGACTATAAAATTTTTTTAAGTGTGGAAAAGAAGTTCACCGAGCAGCTGAGTTTCGAAGTAATGGAAAAAGGGTTGATAATGTTATGAATAAAGAAAAGACTACAGAGAACGCACCAACAACAATTCAATGCTTCAAGTGCAAGGAAATGGGGAATTATGCTAATCAATGCCCTAGTCAAAGGGTTAATGATGATCAATGTGAGAAACCTCTTAAGAAAAAGTATAAAGAGAAGTCACATGTGATCATTATTTGTGATGATGATTATGACAATGATGTTGTGTAATGATTAAGTGTTTATGTAATGGGATTTCAAAATAGTATCATGGAATCTCATTTATGGTATCGTGGAATTTTGGAATATCTATGTATTGGTTTTCAATAATTATATGGTATCAGTAACCATGAAAGGTGATTGAAATATTTTTGGAAATAAAATGATATGCGCATAATGAAGGGATAAAGAATAAATAAAATGATCTCATGACGGATATAAGGACAATGTTGTATCATGGTTTGATTATATAGAAATTTTGGGATTTTGGTATGTGGAAACTGTTAAAGTTTAACAGCATTCATGTTTTCACTAAGGTTCAATGGGTATTCATTTTTCAATAGAATACATGATTAAGAAATTCACATGTTTATAATGTGACCAAAAAGATATATATATATTATGATATATGAGTGATAAATGGTTGTATTCAGTGCTTGGTAGACGACCTTTCTAGTAATAGTTTTATTGGACAGAAGTATTTTGGATAAGCCTAAAGATTGGAATGGATTATGTTGGACATAAGATAGTATTTTTTATGGATATATCTTTTTTTTTATTTCTGGAATGTTATAATGTTGTTGTTTTAGAAAAAGGGAAAACCTACTGGACAGACGACAACCCCTCACGTTGGACAAGGTTGCGAGAATCGACCCAACAACCAAAGTGTGATAGGCCTTTATTACCCACCACCGGCCTACAGGAAGTCCCTGGTTAGTAGAAACTAGTTTTATTTTATTAAGCGGTATGATAGATTAAGTATAAGTCAATTTTTTGAATCATATATGATTAATCTCACCATAGATGGACTTATTTATATTTAATAACTTATGCTAACCTTTTTGTCATAGAAACAGATGAGATTTCTTATCATTCTATCACATGATCTGCTAACACTACACGAATGACAAATTCAACTTCATTTCTTTAAGAGATGAAGTGGAAATTTTTCAAGGCACGAACAACAGTGAGATTGTACCAAAATAAAGTAAGTATTTCTTCTAATTCAAATTCTTCAACTTTAGGGATATTATCTTGAAAATGAAAAATTTTGTCCTAGTGCCCTTATATCCAAGGAATCAGATGGTACCATAGATCATTTGGATTTTTCATAGCCATGTTCTCTACCACTCTCCATCAGAACATGATGGTTAGATTTCTCTTCCATATCCATATTTTCACCTATGTTCTCTTATGTGGAAACCCAGTGATTAGTTAATTTTGGTAATCGTTACATTTCACACATCAGTTTTTCAAGATAAGTTTTGGTATTCCTTTTTACGATGGGGGTTTCTATGAAAGAAACATTCAAGTAGTAAACGATTTATAACCCCGATGAATTTCGAGGGTGAAATTCATTTTAAGGGGGGTAGAATGTAAGACCCTGAGATTTTATGAGAAGTTTTCTTTTTAATTTATTTGATGTCTTGTGTTGTATGCTACACCAATATTATCTTGAACTGTACGCAACACCGTATTAGCTTTCATTATATGCAACACTAATCTTGGATCGTGTTGCACACAATTTCAAGTTCATTTGATAGAAGTTATTCTACGCAACTTTGAGTATATATATATATATATATATATATTCAATGTATAAATGAAATTTGGTTGGATTATGTTATATGAAACACCAAAGGTATCTTAAACTACACGCATCCCTAACTTGGCTTGTATTACACGCAATCGCAACCTTCCTTGATAGTGTGTGTAGTATGCAATACCAGGTTTCACTAAACAAATATATATTATTATAATATTATGAAATAGATGTTATGAATAGTATTAACTACATTTTTAATTTTATAACATTAAGATTCATCTTACACATTTTCTAAAACATGGTATGTGAACAAAATAATTTTTTGGGTAAAATAAGTATTTTTCCAACAATGCAGTTTTGCCACCTTTTGAGGGCGCACCCACTTTAAATATAGTTTTTGATAGGTTTATAAGTTCAGTTTGAAAAAATAAAATTATTCTTTGGAATTAGGATATAAAAATATACTTTGGATAAATTTTTCATATTATTCTGATAACTTTCATATTTTAATGAATAGTACAAACACGCTATATTTTAGTTAAAAACAACTTTTTTCATCGAAATAATTTATATGGTTAAATTTTAATATTTAATGGTTTTAAAGTATAAATAGAATATATTTTTACCATTTAATATAATATAAGTCGTTACCATTAATTTTATATTGAATTCATAGGTAAAAACATTTCAATCTTTGGCAATGTTTTAACTTTTAAAACCTGTTTTCTTAACAATGGGATTAATTTTAAATTAATTACTACAACTTCTGTGTTTTGAATTTTAAAAAAAGAATTCAATATTTTAATTCAATGCTTCCAAATTATGTTAATATGTAACTTTTATTTTTTTCATATTATGAATAGCAACTACGGTAATTTTTATTTACTGCACTTAAAGGTAAATCGGGTAATTAAGGGTAAAAATAAGATTATAAAATTACCCTAACACCTGAAAAAAATTCTATTGGATGAATAAAAGTAGAATTTTATCACCTAAGGGTTGGAATAGATTAATTTTATGGACTTTGGACCCTGAAAATAATTTAATTATTATTAAAACCAAAGAAAGTGACCACATGTCACTCTCTTAGATCTTATAAGTATAATAATTTTAATTTAGTGATAAACTTCATAAAACCTCTAATATAAATAGTCTCAAGAAATATCATAAAATTATCTACATCATCAGAATTTATTTATAATTTTTAAATATTAACAAATTGTTATTAATGGAGACACAATAGTGATGCAGAAATTGTTTATTTAGTGAAAAATCAATAATATAGTTTTTATTAAACTAATAGTGACCATAAAAGGAACCAAAAACCTGACCAAAACTTATTTTTCATGTACATATAAACCCTAATCATCCAATGGTATAATTTTTGACAATTTGGAGCCTTATAAAAGTGATTATAACACTTATATTATTTTATTTTAAATGATGTCAAAGTTCTCACCTTCATAATTTAATAAAGATAAAATTTTAAAAGTGGGTTGTTTTAGAAGATAAATTAGACTAAAAGTATTATTATGAAATATATTATATTTATATTCATCATATTATTTTATTTTTAAATTTTATACAAAAAATAAATATATTAAATAATTATACAAAAATGTTGTATTAATTATTTTATTAAGAGAAATATCAAATAAATAATTTTAAAAGTATTAAAATAAATATTATATGAACTAATTAATGTACTCCACTAATTATATAGATTAATATGACATGTTATTAATCTATTAAATAGGTTTTTTAAAATATATTCTCTGTAGATTTTATTTAAATTAAAATAAATGAATTGTGTCAAAATTGACACTATTGATATTTTATATTATTAAATTGTTTAAAAATGACAAAAACATTTAAAAATTACAAATTAAAATTTATATGATCTAAAATTTCATAGGATATTAAATTATGTTTAATTAACAACACGTAAGTAAGTATTTTGTAACCATATAAAATTTATAACATTATTACCACAAATAAAATTAAATAGATTAAATAAGGATAAATCAAAATGATAATGTTTAAAATAAAATAAAAACATGTCTAAATTTAATTGGTTGATGATCGTAAAACCTTATATTATCTAATATACGAATTTGAGTCACTTTGGAAGTTTTTAAGTGGGGTTTGGGTTTATTATAAATTAATATTTTAGAGGTTTCCAAAGGTGCCCCTCTCCTCCCTTATAAAAGGGCACCCCCTCCCTCTCCTCTTCAAACCACTTTGAGCATTAAAGATCGGCAAAAACCTGCCCATTTATATTCTACACTTCCCTAGAAACATTCTGGAGGTTCTTTTCTTCTCAATAGACCAACTCTAGTCCCTTAAGAGGAAGCTTAAAAGAGGTGCGTCGAAGAAGAGGTAATCTCTTCTACTGATTCTTTGAAGTTTCATTCATCTTCAACTTCTTCTTATTTAGTTGTTTCATTATAAAGTAATAACATCAGTATCAATAATATACTTATATGTTATTATAAATATGAAACAACCCCATTTCACCATCTATCCATCCAACGAAAAATGAAATCATTGCGCGTGCGTACGTACGAAATATCGTCTCCACGCCGTGGTGTAATCTGTTTTTCCACCACCACCTTACTTGGATGGGTATAACGGTGTAAATAATAACTATATATGGATGTCATAACATCATACTGATTATGAGATATTATATTATCCACTCCAATTCCATTTAATAATTATGATAATTATATCATCGCTCGTGCGTACGTAAGGATTACCGTCTCCACGACAGGATGAGATTCAATCTCCATGTTTACCATTAAAGAATGATTATAAAATATATATAATGAATAATAATAGTATATATAACATAATAATTATACTGGATTTATGTATATTTATTTACTTACTTCCATTCAAGTCAATAAGGAATGGAAAACAACGTTCATGCATACGTACGACATACCGTCTCCATGAACGGTGTGTTTCATTTAATTTATCTATATTATATATATATATATACTGAATATATATTATATATAAATCATGTTTTACATTCTGGAATTTAGTAAATCATGATGTAATTAATAATAATATCGAGAACAACAAGTCCAAACACATACGATAAATAAAATGATTTTACCCAAAACGCCGCTTTAACATGGAACTTACAAAAGAATTGGTAATATAAAGTCATAAGTGAACCATATATGATATCATAACAATGAATATGATTCTTTAATAAGTCAATGTCATTATTTAAATCATTATACAGGAGGTTTGGATACGTATGAAGCATATCAGACCTAAGGTAAGGGATAATTTTGCAATCTAATTTTTATCTGAGATTGCTTATACATAAGTATTTACTGGGGTTATATTTCTCATCCATGTCTATAAATTTTTTTTTCATAAAGTGTTTAATATTATTACATGTATGTTTAAAGTCATTTTTACCCTTATTTTACTTTTAATTTGTGTTATGGATGGAATATTTCTTTTGTTTACCATACATCGTACTTTTTGACTTTTCCATAAAAAGTACGAGGAGAATGTTTTTTTAACTTAAACGGCATGAAAGGATATTTACGGTACCATAATGACTTATTTTCATGAAATTTACGCTACAAGATTTCATGGTTATTTTCAATAAAATCATTTTCTTTTAAAATTGTGTGCCATTTTGTGAAAATAAAATTATTTTTAAGAAGAAAGGATATTTTCGTCAAGAATTCATTTCAAGTGTTATATCAAAACCATTTTCCATCTAAGATGACGTTATTTCATATATGTATGTTTCAAGTATAATGTCTCTATGATTTACATGGTTTAACTTTTCTTATGATGAAATTATATTCATTTTTAATATGGATTATGTTATGATGGGATGATGTTTATGAAACCCATTTTATTCTTTGGGTAATGATGAATGATTTATGTTCATGTGGTGGCACACGTAAAAATGATTTCATTATGAGATGGGTGGGACCTATATCTCCTTACAATGCATTAGTTAAAAATTTATATCTCATGAGATAGATATGGCTGGAATGGAATGTTAATCTGGTTCAGTAATACAGGACTGGAACGAGGAGTGAAATCGGTTCAGTAATGGACTTTGTTCACTAAGATGGTCTTGGTAGCAATGCCTTGGCTACTATGGAAATCATATCAAGTGATTAATGGTTTGCCACAATTACATGTTTTCTTCCCAGGCTATTTTATCAGGATTGATGTTCCATTATTATATATGCCTTACGTACTTCCAAGATTTATGTCTTTGCTCAAGATTTTGATATTTAGATTTTATGTTCAAGTTTTTGCCTTCAAATTTTTATGGATTGTTTTATGTTCTCTATGTTAACTATTACTGATCATTTGAGCTCACCCTTTTTATGTTTTCATTTCCCTAGGATATAAAAAAAGGTTTTAGGTAAGAAAACAAAAGGGGAAGATCTTTATGGTATATGTTGAAGATCTTTCACCATGATTAGAAGATTATGTTCCAAGTATCCAAAGACACTAAACTAGTATGGTCCTTTGGTGTCTGTTTTTGTTATGTATTAGATATTACAGAAAAGTAATGTGATATCTATGTACGTCAAGTTTGGGGTCTCTACACTATGTCCTCTGATCTCATGGAAATCTAACATCATTTCCTAGGTTTTGACCCCCCGATACTTGTTTTTAAAGACTTTTGTATCTTTAATAAGTGTTTAACGAGTAATTCCAACCACACCGCTTGTAAGATTAACATTTTGTATATTAATACACATAAAAAACAATTAATCAATTATTTTCCCATGATTTCACATCAATATGAGGTCGTTTGTTATATTCTTGATAATTCCTGCACATTTTTTAGTGTTTTAAAACACTAAAATGGGTTTACGGCCATACAGGGATAATCGTATTTTGGTATGACCTGAGGATAATTCATAAATGTCAAAAATGAATTATGTATCATTTTACTAAATTATAAAAATAATACAAATGATTTTTCTCATTTTGGAGTAGGTCAGTTTCCCTTTTTACTAAAATTGATGTCAATTTTAAATAAAAGGATCCACTTAGAGACATAATAGGAACATAATGTTTCAGATTGAGGTGTGGTTGATTCCTACACATCACAAATGACTTATTTATAATTTTTATAGACTATAAAAACAATATGAATGTGTTTTATTAGTTTTGGTTATGTTATTTTTTTTAATAAAATTATTGTCAATTTTATATAAAAAGATGCACATTGAGTCACACTGGTCTCATCATGTGTCAGATTGAGTTTCTATGATTATTAAGCATCTAATATGTATTAAATATATTTTTACTTAATGTATAAAAACCATCCAAATGTGTTTTATTTGTTTTAAGTACGTCACTTATTTTTGTTACTAAATTGAAATTTTAAACTCAAAATGCACACTTTGACTCATACTGATCATATTTTGTATCTTTTTTATGTGATACTAATTCATATATGTAGCAAATGAATTATGAATATATGTCCTAAATTATAAAGAAAATATATGTGTTTTTCTAGGTTTTCAATGAGTGGCAATTTTTGAACTAAAATGTCGACTTTAAACTAATAAAAGACACATCAAGTCATACCAGACACATCGTGTATTAGATTGAGGTGATCATGATTTATAAACATCATAAATGACCTATGGATAATGTTCCTAAATTATCAAAAAAAATATGAATTATTTTTCTCGATTTTGAGTAGGTTAGTTGTTCTTTTAACTGAAATGGATATCAATTTTGAATAAAAACGCGCAATTGTAACTATATTGGGCACATCATGTATCATATTGTGGTTTCGTTGATTCCTGCATGTCAAAAATGACTTATATATCATTTTCCTCAACTATTAAAACAATATAAATGTGTTTTCTTAGTTTTGAGTAGGTTATTTTTCCTTTTTACAAAAAATGATATCAATTTTAAATAAAAAGTTGCATTTGTAGTCATACCAGTCACATTGTGCGTCGGATTGAAGTGAGGATGATTTATACACATCTCAAATGACTTATGGATGTTTTTTCTAAAGTATAAAAAACAATAAAATTCTTTTTTGTTAATTTTTATTATGCCAGTTGTCTTTTTTACTAAATATTCATTTTAAATTAGAAACACACACTTTGATTCATATTGATCACATCATGTATTGAATTTATGTGAGACTAATTCCTACACATCAAAAATGACTTATGAATCGATTTACTGAATTATCAAGAAAATATGAGTGTGTTTTATTTTTTTTTCAATGAGTGACACTTTTTGAACAAAAATATCAATTTTAAACAGATAACGAACACATTGAGTCATACCAAGAACATCGTGTATCATATTGAGGTTCATATGATTATTATATGTCATAAAAAACTTATGGATCACATTCCTAAAGTATCAAAAAAATGAAAATGTTTTTTCTTGTTTTTTGAGTATGTCAGTTGTCCTTTTTACAAAAATTTATGTCAATTTTAAATAAAAAGGCGCACATGGAGCCATACTGAACACATAATGTATAATATTGACATACGGTTGATTAATACATTTCAAAAATGACTTATAGATCATTTTAGTAAAGTATAAAAATAATCAAAATATTTTTTCTCAGTTTTGAGTTTGTTAGTTTCATTTTTTAATAAAATAAATTTCAATTTTAAATAAACATTATCACTTAGAGTCACAGTAGTCACACCGTGTGTCGGATTGAGGTGCAGTTGATTCAAACACATCCTGAAGTCTCAAAAAACTATGACACCCTATGTTACCATGAATTCCATTGTACTTATTTGTCAAAATAAAAAACCTAAATATTGAATCGATGTTGTTATCCAAAAAACCATTCTAATTGTTGAAATCTAGAAGAGTATAGGAAGCTAATGTACCCATTATATCATCAGAAGGTGCCACAATGGGAACATGATCTTCTTATACTATTCTGGGTTTCAAAAACAAGAATGTTTTTTCATCTAATAACAACAAATCAATATGCATTGTTATCAGTTTGAAAAATAAAGGAAAAAAAATAGAAATCGTGGTTACATTGGAAGAAAGAAACATTTTATCTCTTTTTTCCTTATTCGGAATTGTTGAAATAAAAACATGACTTCCCAAGATATCTATTAAAATAATTAAATAAGTATTTGATAAAAATGATAAGTAAATTAACTTACAATTTGTAGGTAAAATAATGAAAAAATTAATTAAATAAATAGTAGGAATTCACATTTTCATGGTTCTTAAATGAACTCTTAACGCATTTCCTTTTTTGTGATTATCTCAGTTTTAGGCTCACAATCCAATCTCCAATAAGCATGAGCATCATTGAACAAACCACCCCAAAAAAGAATCTTCTTGTGTAAGAAAACACTTATTATATGAGTAATACAAAAAAGAAATAAATTAGACATAAATATGAAACAATAAATTTTAGCAAAGAGGAAACCCAATAACATTCTAAAATATATCAAATATGTCTTCCAAAATTGGGAGTTGGAAGATGAAGTGTCTTTCTTGGTAATGGTAAAATTATTTATTCTTATATATTTACTTTTTACTTTTTTTATTTTTACTATGGTAACATGTTTTTACCTATATAAATTATATTTCACTAAACATATAAAATAACCCATATAACAGAATTTTTATGATTTCAGCTTTGATTTTTATGAATTTAATATAATTCAATTTATAATCATGATAAAACAGACATTTAAAATAAAACATTTTATGTATTGGAAAACAATTTTCTATTGAAAAATGATATTTTTACTAATATTTTCTCGTAATTTTATAATGCATTGACTACCAATAAAATGTCCATTAATATAATCATATATGTTTGTAAACATCATTATAGTGTCGTTATTTTAAATAGATCAATTTAATTTATTAGTTAAATGATACAAAAAATTAATTAAAAATATCTTTGAAAATAATATTTTTATCATTATCATGGTCATCAACATTAATCATAGTAATTATACATTTATTCCCAAAAAATATAGTATAATTATTACATAATATTATAATATTGATCTAAAATAAAATTTACATTTTATGGATATAATTTCAACATGTGAAGAAAAAAAATCAATTTAATCAACTAAATCTATATTTGGATTAAAATATTACATATATTTGAAAATTATATACAAGTATTTTATAAATACAAAAAAGTATATTTTTTATTTATTATATATATATATAATATAAAAAGTGTTTAAAAATAATAATTCATTCATCCATTATAGTAATTAATTGGAAGTTAATTCTTTAAAAAAATTGTTATTTTTTCACTATTTAGGTACAAAACAATTATTTATGAAAATTATGAAAAATTATTCATAAGATAATATTTACCTATTAAAATAAAAAACTGATGTTTATTTTATAAAATTAAAATTCATAATCATTATAATAATAAAAAATTAAGTAATGAAATGGGTTTTTGTAGGAAAATTTCTATTACAAAATATTCAACTCTATGTGAGCTCACGATATGTCATGAATAACCAAAATATTCAACTATATATGTCTATCATGGATATAAAAGATAACACAACCCTTTATAACACAATAGAGGATTCACCCATGCTCTATTTTATATATAAATAAACTTCTTATGAGGGATTTTTCTTGGAGAAAATACAAAAGACACAATTATAATTACATATTAACTGACCAATAAAGTGTAATCTAATACCATGTAAACATAAAATTGGAATTGTATATAAAAATTACAAGAAAATAATCCCCTTGAGGAATAATATATTTAGGGTGATTATGCGGAGGATGATTCAACATTTACACTATTTTTGGTAATGTATTAGTAAAAGAAAAAGAAATGATTTCATAATTCATAAAAGAAAAGAAATGAGATGAAATGATTTCTTTTTCACTTAATTTTGTTTGAATGTGAAATTTTGTAAAATAAAATAAATGATTGTCATTTCTCCATGCCGTATTTGATGACAATTTTTAATATAAAATAAAAAAACTATTTTGGTGCAAATGACAAAAATAATATTTATTAAAAAATGACACATACAAACCGGATTATAGGGAATACCTACCCATGATTAAAAACAACCATAGATTAAAATCCCATAGATAGAACAACTACTACCCAGTATGCCAACAATCAATAATTTATATTATATAAAGAAAATAACCCTTTTTTAAAAAATTGTTTTCTTATTCCCTTTTTTATAACAAACGAAAAAACAATAATTTTAATTTTAATCAATAATTATCTTTCATATAATAAAAATTTGGTAAACATTAAACTACGAACATATATTAATAAAAATATTAAAATTAAAAAATAATAATGAAACAAATATATTAAACAATTCATTTCATAAAAATTTCAATATAATTGTTTTTTGATATTTTAATTATCTGAAACATAAATAAATAATTTAAAAATTAATGCAGTTCAAACAACTGAAAATTAATAACTGAAATTTCCTAAAAAAAGTTATCTTCATACCCTATAATGTATTACATTTTATTTACAATTATTTATAAAATTATCTTTATGATTTTAATATTATATATTGAATAAAAATATAATATTTATTTTATGAATTTCTTATAATAATATAAATGGTCAGTCATATTCAACAAATTATATTAATGTCAATATTTAATTAAATAATTCATTAATATAATTAATAATCACACTTATTTATAAAAATCTTAAATTTTGTAATATACCCTAATAATAAATCCATTATAAACCTATATCACAAATTGAAATATAATAAAAAATAATCAATAAAAATTTGATCTTGTGAAATTTTTAATAATATGTAAATCAATAATACTTTTATACCAAGAAATAATTACAATTTGTCAATTGCAATGCATTATTTTTTTCTTATACTCTTTTCAATCTATATGACTATTTGTATGTTCATTACATAAATCTCTAAAAAATATTGTATTCATAACTGAAATAGTAATTTTGTATTACAATAAAAATATAAGTTGCTGATATAAATCATTAATCTAAAAAATTACCAATTTAAAATAAATATATCATTAAAAACACAATATAAGAATTTTAAAACAATTACTTACAATAAAAATGCATAATACAAACTATGAGCATTGTTGAAGATGAAGTGAACCATTTGAAAATAGGATGTTAAAAATAGTGGGTAGATGGTGGAATGAATTAATTTTATAGTATGATGGGAAAAAATATCATCTTATTATGATGAAAATCAAGAAGGGGGGACGACACCATAGCCTGAAGGAATACTAGCATTGGACTTCTATAGTGGCGGGGTAATTGTATGGGGTCAGGTTAAATGGGAATGGAAATTTAGGTCGAAGTAATAAAATCTGTTTATAATTATATATAAGGATAATTTTGGAAGTTTAAAAAATATCTCAACCAAGCGTACGATTTTTTTGTCAAATCATCCTGATTTTGGGATGATTAGAAATGAGTGGTTGGAGAGAAATGAGTTTCTCCCCATTTTTATGCCAAAAATTTTTCTCACTCACTCTGACCTCTCCAAAAAAAGAAATCAATTTAAATTCCACTGAATGGTTCATTTTCCTCCCAAATCTTCACTGCGAAATGAGCTCTAAAGGGGGGGTTATGTGTTGTCGGTGGGGAGGGGATCTGAGCTGGGGAGAGGGAGGTCAAAGGGGGTCAGAGACACCACCAAGGAGGGGGACTTAGATGGAGAGAGGGAGGTCAGATATCGGGGAGGGGGGGGTCTAAGATGCCTATGAGTAGGGTAACATCGATCTGGGATGAGGGATGTTGGAGGGGGGTCATGGGTTTGGGGTTATAGGGGGGTGTCGCGGGGGTCGAGGTATCCATTGAGAAGGTAAAAGGTATGTTAAAGGGGTGGGGGAGCAGGGGTCTTGAGGTCATGGTCACTATTAGGGAATGGAGAGGAGGAGATCAGAGGGGTGGAGGAATTGGGGTCATGGGTTTGTGGTCTCCTCCAAGGAATGAAGTGAAGGAGGTCGAAGGGGTGGGGGGAACAGGGGTCACGTGGTCGGGGTCGTCATCGAGGAACCAAGAGGAGGAGGTCAAAGGGGTGAACGGAACGGGGGTCATAGGGTCAGGGCCTCCATTAGGGAACTGATATGAGGATGTTAGGGAGTGAGGGTTGTAAAGGGGTAGGGGCCATGCATAAGGACCAATGGGGGTGGAATTAAGATTTATTTTAATCATTTAGCGGCAGTTTAATTAACACAGCTGCAAATTGTTAAAATAATAAAAATATAGTGGCAGTTTTATAAAACAGATGCTATATTATACATTATTTAGATGGATTTAATTTTAATTGATTAGTATAATTGTTTCTAATAAACCACCACTACTAATTTCTTTTTATAGTGTACTACATACCCCTTTTATAAACATGTCACTACAACACATTGGACTTACTGTACAGTTGGCAGCACGATTGCATCATCCTCTTTATGATCTCATTTTGAGATAAAGTTTCATTATCTAAGATTGTAACCAGTAATTTTTCTCCCAAAATAGTTAATTGTTCTATCTCTCCATGGAAATTGGGATTTTTTCTAAACTATGTAACTCAATGTGTCTCATGTTTATCTTCTTCTAGTTCTTGTTTTCTTTCTTTTCTTCATCTAAAACCTATTTTTTATTTTGTCTCCATAAATTTCCACAACATCGTGGCCATAATTATTCACTCAAGTTAGATATTTCCATACAATATATTTATAATTATACCGATAAAATCATAGTCTATTCATAATCAAACCCTGTGATGATTTATTTAGTTTATGAGAATATATTTTTCAGACTCCATTAAACCGTTTATTTTTTTAGTATTGATTATAAATTTATTTTTTAATCATAACATGTTGAATAAAATATCCATGGTTATTTGAACACCAATATGTATATATAATCAAATTCATTTTATCCATGGCATTGAGTATGATCACAAGATGTGGATCATGTAAACCCTATATCACTCAACTCTAATATATCTTTTGAATCAATAGTAAAATTAAACATATTGGAATAATAAATGTATTAGGAATGATTATATGTGTTATAATTAAAATGAATCAAGGATCATGACGTTTAATACATTCTATAGGAAAACTGAAATTTCACCTAAGGAAATTTGATCAACACTGGTAAAATCATTATTGCCCTATTTTTAATAGTTTTTATCAAACTGGACCTTTACACATTTTAGAGTGGCTAGATCAACTTTATCCTATTTAAATCACAAATTATATGTATAAATTAAAATATCCTAGTAGACACAGTTATTTTAAAATGATAATCTCATAATTTGGAAGACTATATCCTTATTGTGCATATTATAAACCAGGACATAGTGATCCACTTATTTTATAAAGTAGAGACAACTTGATATATTTTTATCTTTAAACCATTACAAATTATACATAAATCCCACCAATTTTGGTTCTAATCCTATTGATGAATAGACTCCTCCTTAATGTCCTCTGGACAAGAAAAGAAAAAATTTGGATTCTCTACTAGAACTATTGATTTAAAACAATTCTACATATAGTAGAAATGAATATTCACTTTTCTCATATCCTTGTAAGAAAAAAAACATCAAATAATGGATTTCAGAACTATTATTCAACATTATGGATCCTCTTCATATTCAATTGAGACTTATTATTATTATTAAATGTTATATGGAATTAATTATATCTTATCAAAATAATATTATAGGTTATACCCGTATTTCATTAATTATAGTATTTTTCAGAGTTCTATCTTTGGTTATAAATAATTTTCATGTACCACACCCTTATCTCATTTATCATAAAATCGAGTCTTCTTATTTTTATCATTGGGAACATATTTCATTATTATATCATCTAAATAAAGTTCATTACCTTTATAAATGGATATACTTTACATTCAATCATAGAAACCTATTTTCATAATTACATTTATTAAAAATGTTCAATTTTTACTGAAGAAATCATCATGTATATGGTCTTACAAACCTCTATTTAAACTCACAAGAATTATTTCCATATGAATCATTTTGTATTCAATGATCCATCAAATACATCTCCCTGAAATCCTACAACAATATTAATATATATTCAAAATTTAAATCATGTAAACTAATATGATTGAATATTTCATTTAATTCAAATAATAAAAAATATATGAAACCTTTGGAGTTATTCTTTCACCTTTATGAAACTACATCTCAACACCTACACATACTCATAAAATACTTGAGGGGAATTTAGAAATCTCAGTTCTCAGTTATTCGTTCTATGAATAATTGTTACAGATTGTGTCTCCAACTTTTACATAGAAGGTTTAAATCATATTTTACTCTTAGGAAACTTTAATACTTCTCAATTAACTCTCATGAAAATCATCTTTAATACTTACATAGAGTTTTTAAAACATGTTTCACTACTATATAGTGCTTCATAAACTCTTAGGCAGTGTCATATTTCTATTATGTATAAAATCAATTTGGAACTTTACTCATATGAAACCTCAATAATTTTCAACTCACTATTATGAAACCTTCAACAATACCATCAAATATTGTACAAACCTCATATTATACTTACACAGACTTTTAATTTTTATTTTCACTCTTATATAAGAAAATTAAACTCATATTTACACTAATTAAACTCTTTTTAACTATATATCATCAACTAAAAACATCAAGGATAAAAAAACACTTCAATCGAACCATCTCCAATATAGTTTATCAGTAATTAAATGATCCTCTAAGATTCACAATCCTACATGAATTACCATAAAGGATTATTTCTTTATCACATCTTGATTACTCATCCTCATCAGAAGTAAGTTGACAATGAGTTATTATATTCCTCATTAGAGATTTTTTATCTTCATCCATAGTTGTGTTATATTCTGAACACATCAAACAGTATATAGACTTCATCATGTTTGATATGTATTAGAATCTATATACATTTAAATCATAAAATGTATTAAAAAACAAAAATAATTCAGAAATCAATCTTGGGAAACTTCAATATACCTCATCTACTATTATAATAATGTAAAATTAAACACAAAAATTAATAAAAAAATTGATGTTGTTTTGAAAATAATTTCAAGGTTTGGTTTGTTTACAATTTTTTTTAGAAATTTTCAATTAATAGTGTATTTATTAGAGGTGATGAATGGATATAATAGATGAAGAGGTTGAAAATCATAGACATCCAAGAGTTTTTGTGTTGGATGAACATGAATATTATCATTATGAATGAAACTAAATACAATGGGGGATCCAAAGTGAAACCCAAAGGTGATATATTAGAAAACCACATATAATGGATAGTGTTAGAACCATGGAGCATATGGTATGTGAGAAGACATCATATATCTGGTTTTGTATGAATGAATATAAATATAATATCATATCCACGGAAAGTAAAATTGGTGAACGATGATTAAAATTAACATACATGGTATTGCTATTGGAAATTTAAGAGCAATAAGGATTTTATGAGGAATAACTAATGTCACCACTATGACTATATAGAGTATTTGGAAATGAAAAGGTGAATTTGGTCTATCTTGGTGAGACTATATAATCTTTTATATGATGAGTATTATTTGAATAAAATGTATTGATCTATCATTTATGGATGTTATATAGGAAAAAATTGATTTTTCCTTTGCATGTAATTAAAAGAAGTGTGGGTGTGTATAAGAGAATTTAGAGAAGTCTGAAGTTTATTTTAGTGGAGGACACAACACCATGAAGTAATGGACTTATTCATGATGTGATATATGGTGTGTAGTAATAAACCCAAGATTAATAGGAATTAGTTTCAAATAATCACACCACAACATTATTGGATTCATCATGAGTTAAAAGGTTTCATTATGGTGAAGAACTCATGATAATGTAGTGCACCTTTGGAAAGATATTATTATTGGATCATAATATAACATGTGTATAATGTCACAAGAATGCAAGACATATATATAATAAATAAAAGATCACATATCCAAAAAAACTATTAATTTCATGAGGAGTTTGGCTATTTTAAAAAAGTGTTTCTTGTGAAGGTTTAGTGTGACTGTGTTTAATGATAGAAGAAACTCTCCATAGTGAATAATGGGGTCACACCACAATATATGTATAGATTAATATATCATAGGTGATTGATCCTTGATTTTATTAGAAGTGAAATGGGATCATTACATGATTATCAAATTAGTGGGTGACTGAATTATTTCATGCCACAACAAAGGATGCTGCATAAAAAACTGGTGACAGAATAAGAGTGTCACACTGCAATTCTTTGCAATGCGCCATGATATGGGTAAAAACGTTTTATTTTAAAAATTATATTAAAATTAAAATATAATATATATATCACAAGTTCTGATATAAAAACCTCAATCTCATGCATAAATTATTATATAATTTTTAATATAAAGATCTATAAAATAAAACCTAAAAATATAGAGATCTGATGACTATGAGAGATTAGATACAAAATATATCAACATAAAAATAAAATACATAATATTTAGTTTAATTTATATAATGTGATATTAAATCCCATTAAACTTATATTAATGTATATGATGTCTTGGGGACATAAAAAAAGAGAAAGGGTGAGTTTTAAAGTCCAGTAAGGGAACAATCTTGATAAATAAGTATAACACATGATTCCAAAAAAAATAATATGATATAATTAAAGAGTAGGATCATATATAATCACATGGAAAATGGAATAAATGATAATATTTAATAATATTATGAAATCATAAAAATATGGAAACAATATAAAACCTGACATCATAACCATAAGTCTAGGATCACTACCAAGACAACATAACATTGTTTTCTAGGATTATTTTCTACGCACGAGACATGGTATATCATGAGATGATATCATTAAAAAATTACATTTATAGGATGTATAATTTTATACAAACCATCACAAAATAATATTTTCATTAATGTGTTTCATATAAGGAAACCATTTACAATGAATAAGAAACCCCATGATAAGGGGATGGATTATATTGTCATGTCTTAAAGCATAACCAAATGAAATGTCATTTTGATTCATAAGAAAATAAGAGAATAGAAATTTTATATGCTTATATATGAATAAATAAATATTGGTCATGAGGATAGATCTCAATTTAATATAAGATGATGAGGAAGGGTGAAAAAGTATGTATGGTAATTGACACCTTAAATGTTATTTTAATAATAGAGTGAGGAATATTTGAAGGAAATAAGTACATAGTGTTTTCATTAAAAATAAAAATATGATATAATTATTTTCTATAAAATAATATATATTTTTATAAATCATAGAATTTTATTAGAAAATTAAAATATTGGTACTTGAAATGAAACAAGAAATATGAAATTCCTTTTTATTAAGTTTTATTTAAAGAAAATAATGATAAGGGAACTTGAAAATTTTATATATACCCATAAAATAAATTGAAGAAAAACTTGACATAAAAGTAAGAAACATGTATAAATAATATATAAGAATTTCTTTTTAATTATATAGAGAGATAAATAGAGATAAGGATTGTTAAATATTAACTTGAAGAAAAATAGGGTTCTTTAGAAGTTCCCTTACCACTGGTCCCGAATCACTTAATATGTTCATAAAGCCGCATGAATAGTCAAATTATGTTTGTTAAATATTTTATTCAAAACCGTTTTCATGTATAATTTAGGTATTATTATTCTTTTATTTTCATTTTTTATCATTTTATTAGGATATTATATTTATTCTCATTATCCCAAGGATGTTTGTTTCATAGTTCCAAGGTCACATTGGTTTATTAATAATGATGGGAGTTCTTTTTAAATGATTTTATAATTATATAATTTTAATGGTATGGAGTTATTATCTTACTATAATTATAAATTGGTCAAAATATCAAATAGTCTTAAAAATCATGATTCATGGAGTATACAAGTTATTATTTTATAGCTATTTCGATTAAGAGTTTTTTTGGACCATAATAAACTTTTTTTTAATTTTATTTTATTTAAACATTATGAATATGAAAAAAATAATATATACTTATTATGATAATATTAACCATAAAATGATTATTACAACCATCAATGAAGGAAATGATTAGAACTGAAATATGTCATCTAGGGAGGTTGTTAACTAGCTATAATATGAGAGATATTTTCATTTTAGGGTAAATGATAGGAAGTTATATAACAGTTATTCCATTAATATAATAAAATTTTAGTAATATTATTTTATTTATTTTATTTAATTATAATGGTTATAATATCTTTGGAGTACGTAAAAGAATAATAAAACTTAAATAAGATTGGATAAGATAGTTACCTATTCCATTGGATGCCCTCTTATGATAAACTACTATAGAGAATAAATTTTTATCCTTTTGAGACTATAAAATATATCTAGGAATTTTTTAGGATCAAAGTGGTGAGACGGAACATGATTTTGAGACCTGGTTTACCCAAAAACAATTTTACAAAAACATTAAAAATATTTTATATTACATTTACAAAATTTTTGAAGAAAATGGTAGAACTCTTAAAAAGAGTCTTGGATTGGAAATATGAGACAACGGCTAAATCTGGAAAAAAGGTTTTATCTTATGAATGACCCAAACACATGGGACGTTTTGATAGAATGATCATTGGTTGGTGGGTTTAGTTGATTATTTATTTATTTAATTAATTATTTCATTAAATGGCCTAAAACCAAATTCCCTCTTTAAATTACTTCTTATGGAGGATCACCGGGGTAATCCACATAACCCTAGGACCCTTCAAATAAGGATCCACTATTATTCATTGGAAGATCAAGATCGACTGATGATCAACAGTCTGATTAAGGAAAATTGAGGTGCAGTGAATGAAATTGGTCTTCCTCCTTCATTGGCACCATGTATCTACACCAATGATCAATCCAAATCGAGGCATGCCTCATTATTTGTGGATTTCCAACCTTATTGTTTATGTATTGAGAAGAATAAAATCTATTTCTTTGATATGTGCTTGTTTTGAGCCTTTTCATTTTCCCACATATCAGATTTAATTATTTATTCAATTTACACTGTTGTTCCATGATTTCACACTCTGTATATCTCTGATCTCATTTTCTAGCCAAGATAAGTTGCCCAATGATTTGTTTTGTTGAAATAGAGGGTTCTCTAAACCCAACTATGTAGTACATTTGATTACCATTTCATCTGTACAGTTAGATAAACATGATGATACCTTACCATTATAGTATATATATTTCTGCATCCACTATTTAATAGTAATGTCTATATATTAATTTTCATATCAAAATTTTATAGCATATCCCATGATATAATTAGAACCTTGAGATACAAAGACATTAATATTAAAAAATGTCATATATTCTAGTTACATCTCACTAACTGGCATAGTAGATGTTTGACTATTAGGTGTTGGGGGATCACAAGCATTGAGACATCTTCTCAAGAAGTTCGCACTTGGTGATCTCCAGTAGTGAGATGATGAGTACAAACCTGTTAAAAGGTACACCACATGTTTTGGGTGTTATTGGTTGTTCATATCTATGGACATGTGTATTGGTCTTCTGACTTGGGATCATTATCAGAGTGTACCATTTGATCACGTAATTTGATGAAGGAAAAACCCAGGGTAATTAAATTTTGGAGAGGTAGCTTCTGTTGGGTGCGTCATTGGTGGTATGACATTAGTTGAATGGTCAAGAATGGATTTTTTTCTTCTAATTTAATTATGTTGTATATATAATTCTTGGTTAATCAAGATGGTTTTACCTTCATAAGTATTTAGCCAAAGTAGTCAAAAGGTAAATCTATTCGGATAGAGCAGAAAATAATAAAGTAAGAAATGGTTGATGACACAAGTGTGCATCCTTCTTTATGAGATATTTAAAGACAGAGATATTATAGTAAATAGTATGTGTTCATATGATGGTTGTCATTGCTATGATAATCCTTCTCTCTTTAGGAGCCTTAATGGGTTACTAGACTCCGCTCTCGGTCTGTGGAATTTTTTCACTAATATCAAGATAAGGTCATAGAGTGTCACACACAATAGCATATTCAAGAATCCTCCTTATTCAGTTGAATATCTATATTGGAAATTGTGGGCCCCACCATGGGGTCTGAGTATTGTCTAAGGTATCGATCACCAAATAAATAAATAAATTCCTTATTATAAAAGTCATGAATAATTGAGTTTAATTTATTTACAAGTTAAGTAAGTAGGAGAAAATATTAATTCAATGAATATCGTTTTAATATTCATGGTTCATTTAATATTAAACGGGAATGATGAGTCGAGTTAAATGACTAAGGTTTATCACATAATATATTTTGTCTATATTATAAGAATGTGATAAAATAATAAATAATATTTTTTTAGTTTCTTTCATCATAATAATTTATTTCTTGGACGTCAATTAAAAATGGGTTGGGAAACCCAACCGAGTATCTAGAAACTCCACTATAAATAGAGAGATATGATCTCTAGCAACCAGATATTTATTCATTTAGAATTAAAACCTCTCTCTCTAAAAACTTTCCAAAAGATAGATTATATCCCTATCGAGTGTGGATCTAAGAATGCCTTCAAGAATCGAAGGTAGAGGATCATGGTGATCGTTGGGATGTTAAATATATAATCCTATCATCGTCCTATCACTCAGAATTTGAAGATCGATACTATCGTGTATTTTTAAAGTGTGTGTGGATGATCTAGAGGGATCCTTCTATAAATACATTAAGAAATAATCATTGACAATGAGTTTTTTTCGACCACGCCTTCAGATCTATAAAGTTATGTTTACAGTTTTAAATTTTGAGCTCTTTTAATTTATGTGTGATACTTAGACTATACTGGGGCTCAGATCGTCAGTGACGACAAGTTCCTTCATCCCGATGATTAAAATTTTTAAAACCCTTGGCCCATCAATTTCCGTTGTGGGCCTCAGTACCTATAATTTGTATCAGAGGGAGGCATAAATTTTATTAGCCTAGAAAAATAAATTTTCATTATAATTAAGTGAAGGGTTTAAATTTGGTCTCAAAGAATCAGACCACACATTGATCTAATTTGGAAGGTCCAAGTTATGGTCATTTGAAATTTTATATACATATCTAATTTTCGGGTTGATCTCGAGTTTTAAAATTTATTTGATTATCGTAAATAGTTTGATTTATGTGAAAATTATAATTATACAATTTTATAATTTGAATAATAATTTTATTATAATAATAATATTATAATATAATTATAAAAAATAATAATTTATTATTTAATATAATAATTTTGTTATTATTATAATAAGGCTAATTTAATTCTAGTTCCTCTTTCCTACACATGAGTATTTTTGAACTTTGGATGAAGATTATGTTTGATGTAGACCCAACCAAGATGAGGCATTGTACATTAATCAAGACGATGAAAGATGTGATGTGGACCCCACCAAGATGAGGAGGTACTCTAAGATATGACGTTGTCCTTGCCGAAACGAGTTGGTACTCGAAGATTTGATGTGGACCCCACTAAGATGAGGTGGTACTCCAAGACGTGATGTAGACCCCGCCATGATAAGGTGATACTTTAGCAGAGAAGTAGACATACATGATGGGCTGAGCTAAATCACGAGTCAAGTGACGACTCAAGTACGAGGCCCCAAGGTCATTTAGATGCTCAATACTAGTTGGGTAGTAGTTTACTTTTATGCATTTATTTATTATTTTATGCATTCTATAATAGCAGGAAAATCCATAAAATAATAAATAATAAATTACATAAAGAAGAGACGTAAGTTTTTATATTAATGTTCAGTTGTGAGTGAAACAACATAGATGATCAAGATTAATATAAATGGATTACATTTGTTGGGTGAAAAAACACAAGAAATCTCAAAAAAATATTAATACTTTACCTCCTTCCATCATTCAAATTTGAGAAAAACTGGGTGTTTGGTGTGTCGGTCATGCCATAGTTGAAGGTTCCTCTTACTAATGGGGAGTTATTATTAGAGTGATGTGTCTAATTAACTAAATTTGTAGTGATTAATATCCATATCTAACTTTCTATCATTTTATATTCAAGAATTAAGTAAATCATGTTAGGATTTTTGAATCATGGACTTCTCTCAAAAGATTAAGGAACCGCGAGTTAATGTGGTTGGCCAGCCAAATGCCTACCTTGAACCATCTGATTAGTGGAATATCCATAGCTTATAGACTATAATAGGAGGTTCAAGGATTTATTCCACTAGAATACTCAAGCGATAGATTATTCTGATTTTAGTATAGAGGGTTCTTAGAATTCGATAAAATAGTGGGAGACATTTAATGATTAAATTAATCGATAATGTCTAATTAGATAATCAACATAAAAGTACTAATATGCTAAAGTTTATTTTTGTTGTAAATGGAAATTTAATATCATGTGAAAAAATGTGATAAATATTGGAACAAATTTCTGTCCAAACTAGCATGAATTTCAATGTGTAGTACAAGTTCTTGCACATAATACCATAGTATTGGAAATTCAAGGTGCTTGTGGCCCTACCTCTTAAGACACCTCAGGAAGAGTGGGTGTAAAATTGATTATAGGAGACTCATATATGAGGCATATGATGGTTATGTCATAATTCTATGATTAACATCATATGTTAATATCAGTCACAACATCTGGGAATGGATGATATAACATGTAGTCTCATATCAAAGAAGTTTTTGAGGAGAAAGTGAAGCAATATATTAATGGGTGATAACTACACTGGTTTTATGAAATTTGGAAGATATATCACAATATTTCAAAGAATACCATTTCTACACTAAATCACTCCAATTTTGTTTAATATTACAAACGAATAGGATTGATTGGATGCTTCATTACCTATTATGGTAAGGATCACCAAGTAATAAGAATACTTAAGACAGGTTAATATTTAATGCTTATGATGAATAAATTGGAAGAAAATGAGAAAAATACAATGATAAGTTACGCGAAATAAACCTTTATACTATTATTAAAAGAATATAGCTTCAATATTAAATAGGAGGTTATTTTCATCACATATTATGAAATAACATTATGGAATTTAAAGCGAAATGAACTGAATTGAATAACCGAGTACCCACTTCTTCATCAGTGTATATTCATCAAATAATGGTATTATTTATTATATACCTCTTGGTTATTTTTTAAAATATTAATTTCACATATATTTATTGAAATATGGTAACCAATTAATTATAGAATCATTACAAGAAGTAAGGTGTCTTATCCAAGCTTTTGAGAAATGGTGATTCCTAATTCAGTGGTGGGAAGCACATAACTTCTATTTGTAAGTGATTGATTCTAGTTGAACAAGTTAATAAGTATAACCAAAATATTTATCTCATGTTCCCTATCGATAAAATGAGATATTATAGCTAGTTTAGGAAGGAATTATTTTTGTGGTGTATCATATCAAAAAATAGTTCGATGATACTAGAATCATAGGCAATAAGTGATGAATATAAAAATGTTAAACTTATTTACCCAATTGTGGAAACATAATTATTTATCAAAAACATTAAAAGTATACATCAAGGATATACCTAGTTTGTTATTTAGTCTTGGTACAAATAAACGCCTTTGGTATTATTGACATCTTTAGTTTGGACAGAAAAAACCTTTAAAAATAAAGTTATGTCACAATGATTTTGGAATTAGTTCAACAAGAGATCGTAAACTATTCCAAGGGAAAGCTAGTGGTAAATATACTTCATAAGATTCTTTTAATTTATTAATGAATATGATATTTAAGTATACTCATGGTCAAAAGATATGAGTTTATTTAGATCAACATGTTGAAGAGTATCTTGACCAAGCATTCATCGATCATGATAATGCAGCATGGAGTAATTCATAAACGCACATTGCATTATCTAAATCACAGAAATGTTGTTCATAAGAAGGATCGATGATGAGTATTACATATTAACATTGAATAAAAAAATGTTTCGTGGAGAAATTTCTAAACACTCATTTTATACATTTATGTTATGATGTAAGTAGTATCAATGTTACAACCTACAGTAACTTCCATCGTATTTCAAGATGGATTTTCAAATAATGGCGAAATCCTATAACTAATATGCAAACTAGAATTGATAAGTGGATATCATAAAATTAATAGTATGATGGAAATCAATTATATCATATTACATGTGTTTAGATGCAATGATTTTGTAAGCATATAAACAAACTTGAATTAAGATAAACACATTGTGAATCTAAGGTAATTATCCAAACGGTTTATTAGTATATTATATCAATACCTAATATATACAAGTGCTATTCAAGTGTTAGAATAAATTTATATATAAATTTTATCTTCTCAACTTGAGATAGTGGAAGTTGTATTGACTTGGATTTAGTCAATGATTGAGATGCACGAATGGTTGGAATAGGAATAAGTTCCAAAAGTATATGTGGAAGTGGAATGTTCCAGATACACATACTGAGTAAGAAGGTTAAATCCATAGTGATGGTTTTATTTTCATCATGTCCAATGATAAATTAATCATTGTTCATAATAATTCATACCAGTAAACAGTATATTGAAATTAGCTGAGATTTATAAGGTCAGTTAAAATTTCATAATGGATTCCATGTATCAAAGTATAAAGTGGCTTATAAATTCAATAATGTGGTAGGTATTCAAGTGAGATGATACATGGATGGTACAATCATGGTACCAATAAGTCTTGATTGGTAATACCAATTTGGTATGCCTATAATCATTAAAATTTTACTTGTCATAGCTGACTTTTAAGATCATTAAATTTGTCATTAGATGTCAAGATCAAATTTTGTGGAAGGTTTCTATATAAAGAAACTGGAAATGGATGATGACACCATTGGATGCTAGTAAGGGTTACAAGTTACATAAATATAGTTCATGATTAATGTAAGAAATGAGATCTTAAATCATTCATATGGAATGAATCTTTTACATGTGTCTACTAGAGGTTAGTTGGAGTCCCATTGTTTTCCAAGAGAAATACATTCGAAAACATATGGAAAACATATATTTGTATTATACTTAGTTAAGACTAGGATGAAAATAATTATCTAGTGATTTACTTAAAGTAGCAACCTAAGTTCTGGGGAATATGATCTACTAAGGTAGATCTAATAGTTGTATGGACCTAGTCAATCGTACATATAGTGACATTGTATTGAAAAATAAAAGATGGAACAATTCAAGTTATGGATTGTTTGTAATGTAACATGGAATAATCTCTCCAGGTTGATATGTTTGGAACATGGAAGTAGATTCGCATGGTGAGTTGAAACCCATTCGCTTAGGCGATGCATCAATCATGTATTCCATGATACATACAAAAATTGATATTTCCATGATATACGTTATGGTATGAAAATTTGAATTATAACCAGGAGTATTGTAAGAGAATCCATCAAAACTATCTGATTGTACTATGGAAACTATAAAATATATGCACCTGGTAAGTGGAGAAGGATGGATACTAGTTATTTTAGGACACAAACTATTCTTCCTTCGATAAATTTGATATAGTATTGCAATCAGTCTAATGTTTTGATAAAGAAAAGCTCATATAATCCCATGGTATCCATATCTACAAAATACTAAGTACGTTGCAGCTTCGGAGGCAGCTAAGAAGCAGTTAAATGAAACAATTTGTTCAAGTTCTTGGAATCACATCTAGTAAGTAAAGTATTATCATAATATAAATTATGATATTCTTACTATCCAATATATCAATTTACGAATGATTAAAAGGGGGTATACTCAGGGATACCATCTCTTTAAAATCTTTACTCAATGAGATGAGTTTTCATATAGAAGAACTGCTATGCAGCGTGAAACATGGAAGACCCCGCACTAAATCCATTACTCAGCAAAAACATGATCTTTATCATGTTAGTAGCTAATAATTATGGTTATAAAGTTGGATCTAGTGCAATTGTGAGTGTTGAAATAGTGGGTTCCCTAGACCCAACTATGCATAACTTTTAATTACCATATCATGTGTATAGTTAGGTATACATGATGATAACATAACATTATAGTGTAGATATTTTTTCATTAAATATTTAATGGTAATTTCTATAGATTAAATATCGTATCAAAAGGTTATAGTATATCCCATGCTATAATGAGAACCATGAGATACAATGACATTAATCTTAAACAAATTTCATATAGTCGAGTTACATATTATTGATTGGATACAGTAAATTTTTTATATCAGGTGTTGGGGGATCATATGCATTGAGACTTTTTCTCATGAAGATAGCACTTAGTGGTCTCTAGTAGTGAGATCATGTGGATAGACCTGCTAATAGGAACACTATGTGTCTTGGGTGTCATTGGTTGTTCCTATATATGGACATGTGTATTGGTCTCCTAACATGAGATCATTAGTAGTGTTTACCATTTGATTGCATCCTTTGATTCAAGAAAAAAAACCATAATAATGAAATTGTGGTGAGGTAGTTTTTGTTGGGTGTGTCATTGGTGGTATGACATTGGTTGAATATTAAACAAAGGATTTGTCTCTTTCAATTTAAAGAAGTTGTATATCTCAAGCCTGATTGATCAAGATGGTACTACCTTCATAACTATTTTGCCAAAGAGGTTGAAAGGTAAATCCATCCAGATAGATCAAAAAATAATAAAGAAAGAAAAGGTTGATGACACAAGTATGTGTCCTTATTTATGAGATATTTAAATAAAATGAGATTATAGTATACATGTTCATAGGTTGGTTTTCATTGCTATGACAATTGTTATCTCTTTAGGTTCCTTGATGGGTTTCTATATTCTACTCTTGGACTATGGGTTTTATTCACTTCTATCGAGATATGGTTCCAGATGGTCACACACAGTATCATATTCAACAATCCTCCATATTCAGTTGAATAGGCATATTGGACATGGTGAGCCCAACCACAGGGTACGGTTGTTATCCAAGGTATCGATCACTAAAAAATAAATAAATTCATTATTATTCAATTTATGAATATTTTAATCAAATTTATTTATAGTATTTACATGATAAGTAAATATGAGAAAATATTAATCGAAGGAAAATTACTTAAATATTCAAGGTTAATTTAATATTAAGTGAGAATGATTGGTCGAGTGAAATGACTCGGTTTTATCATGTAATATTATATATATATATATATATATATTATAGGAATGTCATAAAATAATAAATAATATTGACACAGTTTATTTCATCATAATTATTTATTTAGTGGATTTTAAATAAATGGGGGCGCATGAACACTACAGGGTATTTAGAAACTCCACTATAAATAGAGAGAGGCTCTCTCTCAACTAATTATTCATTCATTTATAATGAGAGCCACTCTCTCCACCCTCTTTCTAGAGAGAGAGTATCTCTCTCTTGAGTGGAGATCTAAGAATTACTTCAAGAAATGAAGGAAGAGGATCATGGTGATCAGTGGGACATCAAATATATCTTCAGATCGTCATACTAGCACTTGGAATTTGAAGATCGACACTCCTGTAGATTTTTCAAGGGAGTGTGGATGATCTAGATGGATCCTGTTAAGGATCCTTCAAGAAAAAATCACCGATGATTAGTTTCTAAAGACTGTTCCTTTAGATCAATAATGTTATGTTTGTAATTTTAATTTTTGTGCTCATTTAATTTACACGTGATCCTTATACCATATTGGCGCTCGGGTCGCCGATGACAACAAGTTTTGTCATCCCAAAGATTAAAAATTTTAAAATCACTGGCCCATTGGCTTCTAATACAAGACTTGGTACCTATATGTTTTACCTTTTTATTGTAATTTTCCCCTAAAATGTTTTTTATTCTTTATCGTTGGCTTACTGAGACCACAATTTTACATTTTCAGGCAGGGATCATGTACGATCAGGCCCTCAGATTAACAGCATATTTACATGTGACAAATGCCTTGATGATCTAAGTATGGATTGAAGAGTGTTGTGGGATTCAGGTGATTCCAGCATGGATTTGTAGATCCGATGAGGCAGCACAAGGTTCCATGAGAGATGGTAGTGAGTACAGGCCATGAGAAACAAATTGGAATCTAATTTTCAGCTGCTGAAGGGCCAGAATCGGTGGCTGGAGGTGGTTCCAATTGATCTCGAGTGGTTAGACATTGGGATTTATGGTGGTAGATATGGATCTAAGGTTTGTGGACTAGATCTATAATTTCATTGGAAAATCCAACTATACATCATGCCGCATGAAGAACACATGTCGTGTAGACCCCTAGATCTGACTACTAGGGTTTCCGAGTAGGAAATAATATCACACCATGTGGGACCCCCACACATCATGTGACCCGGTTTTGTCAACCCAGTGTGTACTCTAGGAGTACATGGGCATGGACATGGCCAGGAACATGTCTAGTGTACACAGACACAGCCCAAAGGACATGGGCATGGCCGGGAGAACAAGACATGAACCCATGTGGCTGAGACACACTGTGTAGTCCCCTAACATGTCATGTAGGGCTACATAGTTAGGATTTTGTGTACCAGTGGGGACATGACCATGCAGAAGAGCGGGACCACACATCATGTGGGTCCCCAACATGTTGTGTAAATCCTTTTTAGGAAACTTTTACCTCTCACATCTCCTTCATTTAGACTCATATTTTATTCTACGAGTAGCCTATCCTTATTTTTTTCACATAGAACATGATCCTGGATTCTATAGTGGCTTTTGAAATATGGTGTGAAATGTTCTGAGCATGAAGCTTCTTTAGGAGGTGCTCGACGACAGAAATGATCAGAAAATATCTTCAGAGTGGAGACCTCTTACTCGGAAAGGGTATGGGTCCTCTACCTAGTGAGTGGAAACCCTTGATAGATGGGGGCATGGGTCCTCTATCTATCCATATTTAGAGTCAGACCCACTTTAACATCCCAAGATTTTTTGAAATATATTATTTTAAATTATTTTAAATTTTCTGATAGATTGTGTTACAGGAATTTCATAGTTTATCTTTTGTTATATACAACATCGAATTTTTCTTGGGTTTCACGTAACATTGAATTTTTTGATAACTTTTGTTATACTCAAGTCTGATTCTTACCGAAAATAAATATACTATTAATATTATATACTTAACATAATAGTTTTTACCTAGCCATTATAATGGAAGGAATAAATATTATTAACTATATAATAAATTTATGTTTTAATCATCTTTATATAATAAATACATTGATGAAAAATTCATTAGAAATGAAAATAAAAACCAATTGAATATAAAGGATGGGTTTTTCTAAAAAACTATTTTTATACCAACAAATTATTTTTATCTTAATAAAATAAATTAATCACTATTAGTGGCTGATATTAATTTAATTTATTGTTTATATATTTAATTATTTTTTAAATTCATCTAATATTTATAGGCATAAATTAAGAAAAATACAATTTTAAGCATTAAAATGGTGTATTTTTCTAGAAGGCAGCTTTATCACCTTTTAATAGAAGATTTTATTTAAAACTAAATTTTTACACTTTTATAAAATTTATTTGATAATATAAACTTATTTTTTGAAAACCAAATATCAAAAAATTACTTTGGGTTAATTTTTGGTATTTTTCTGAGGAATTTTAAATTTTGATGAATAGTAAATGACACCAAATCTTAATTGAAAACTTCTTTTTTTCTAAAAAAATCATAATGTAAAAGAATATTTTTAATTAATTTTAAAGTATAATTATATCTATTGTGTATAATTTAAAAAAATTTAGGTCATTAGAATTAGTTTCACATTGAAATTGGATACAAAAACATTTCAAACTTTTCAACTTTTCTCTTAACAAACCCATTCTCTCATCATGTCTGTGAGATAAATTTTAAATTAATTTATGCCACTTATGTGATTTTAATTTTTAAAAATGGATTGAATATTTTTAATCATAATAATTTATAATGTAAATTTAGTTCAAAATATTTTTTTACAAAAAAATTAATGAAAAAAATTAAAATTAATTACAACAATTGAGGTAAAAAATGTGTTTACTTAGTGGTGTAACCCAAAAGAAGTTACCGAAAAAAGAGGTAACATTTATCAACGATCAATTTTGTTTTATTTCTTTCTCCAGCCCTTAAATTATTCTTATTACATGATTATATAATAAAATTAGTATAATAAATATAATAAAAAATTATTTCAAGGGTTCGATCTACACCTATGCAAACTTGTATTAAATGGGTAATGAAATCATTGTTTGTGTGTATGACAAACTACCGCCTCACGAAATGATGTCGTTCTATTTTCCTTTACCACCACTTATGTTTCGGAAATATTATAAAAATGCTATTTTTATATGATATATATTATATTTATAATGTATTCATACTTCTGTAATTATTATATAATACATACCTTCACGCTTTCTATTATATGGGAATATGATAACATTGGTTGTGGATGTGTGGACTATCGCCTCCTCAAAATGATGTGATACGTTCACCCTTTACATGTAGTGTCTTAAAGATGGTTTTAATAAAAATATATGATATAAAAAAATATTTATTATATTAATTAAATGATTATATATCTACACATATAGCATGTCATCTTTATCATTCCATTTCACACACTATAAAAGTGATAACGTCTTTCATGGACATGTGGACTACCACCTCCTCGAAGCGATGTGATTATTCCTTTTTCATCACCACATCACAAGAATGATATATGTATAAGTATATATAATTAGAAAAAATGGCTTTTATGATATAATTGTCATTCTAGAAAGATAAACATTTTTTACCTTATTTCTATAATGATCGTTGAAAATTGGGAATGTTACTAATGTGTACGTTCGGCCTACTGTCTCCATGATCGTAATTGTCACACCCCAAATTTTAAATTTATTTTTATTTTATTTTTTTCTGGATTTGTGTTCTCGCACCATGTTCTGGGTTGGGTCCCAGTTTAAAAATTTTGTCGTTTAACAATTTTATTGGGTTTCTGACCTGTGCACGGTCAACGTGCGGTTGGCGGTAGTCGTGCAGTCGGCTGAGGAGTTTTGTAATTACTAATTATTATTATTATCATTGTTCTTATTTTATTATTAAAATTTTGTTATTATTATTCTTTATATTATTATTATTTTTATTTTTATTTTTATTATTATTGTTTGTATAATTATTATTATTATTATTCATATTCTTTATATTATTATAATTATTATTATTATTATTTGTAATATTATTATGATGATTATTATTATTTATATTATTATTATTGTTATTATTATTGTATCAGTATTCTTAATATTTTCATTTTTATTATTATCAATATTATTGTCATTATTGGAATAAAATGAAAAAAAAATAAAGAAACCTAGGTCTACCCATGGCCCCTCCCATATCCCGCTACACGTAGAAGCCACCCCTCTCTGTCCCTCTCCTTATCTGTGTGGGGTGTGGTGCTCCCGACACACAAGACCCCTCTAGCTCTTGGCCTCACCCTCTGCCTCCCGGTATCATCCTTCTCCTGCCAACCCTCACCCTTTCATGCCTCCAGCCACCCGACCTAGCCAGCGCAAACCAGCTAGCCAGTGATGTATCTGGCCTCCCGTACTCTGGCTAGGCTATGCTCAATCCAAGCCTTCCCCCTCTGTGCTCCAACTGGTTCTTGACCAGCGCTCGCGCCTCACCCCAGCCGCTCTGTCCAACTGACCATCCCCTTCCCTATTTGCTTCGGACCCCAATAACCTCTCCTTCCATCACCGAGGCTTTGTTTTTCTCCATCTCCGGCAGTCACACCTTCTCCACCAAAATGGGTTACCATTCAATTTATGAGAAGTTTTCTTTATTTTTATTTAAACCCTAACATCTCATGTCTACTTCTTTCATTTTAATTATTTTCTAGTGTGTGTGAGTGGTCTGTGGTGCATTCTTCTTCCTTTCCTGAAGTTTTTCTCCATCCACACTTGTATTGAGGTAGGTGAATCCGTGTTTTCCTTTCTGATTAGGTCCACTTAATACATGAGTGTTTTTAATCAATTTTTTGACTTAGTTCACCCCTTTTAAATACACTTAGTTAACTTTTTATAGTGTTTTCAATCTAGTTGGGTTAGTTAAAAATATTTTTTAGGTACTTTCTATGGTCATTTTTATGTGTTCTTGTGAAAACTTTGTTCGCTGGGTGTCAAATGTTGTTTTGATAATGTTTTAATCATTATACATACGTTAAATATAATCGTCAATAGGTTGTGACTGTGTTTCTAGTTGGAAGTAATTGTTTATAAATTATTTGTTCCCTTTATTAAACTTTTATAAAGTTATTTCATTTGTTAAGAAATATTTTTAATAATTTGTTTGTTTTGTTATAAAATTATTTATAAATTATTGGGTATTTTTATTAAATTTTTTATAAATTGTTTCAAATATTTATAAATATTTTTAATAAATTGTTTGGTTCCATATAAAATTGTTTATAAATTATTTAGTATGTTTATTAAATTGTTAATAAATTGTTTTATATATTTATAAAAGTTGTAATAAACTCTTTGACTTGTTCTTCAAATCATTTATAAATTTTTTGGCTTATTTGTACGATATACACAAAATTGTTTGGTTTGTTTTAAAAAGTTTCCATCACTTTATAGTTTTTTAAAGACGTGATGAATATTATATAGTGTGAGATGGGGAAGTTATTGATTTTTTCAATAAGAAGTTTGATGTTCTTTCAAATAAGGGGAGTGGTTGGTTTTGGTTTTTAAAGAAAGTGATGAATTTATAGATATGGTTTTCAAATAGTTTCTTGTTTTTTAGGTTCTCCATTAGATTTTTACACATCTAAGGATGCACTAGGTTCACACATTGATGTTTCTTCAAATGACTATCGCACCTTCAAAATTGTGTTTTTTAACCATGGTTTCATAAAATGGTTTCTTGGATCCTAATGGATGGGGGTTCTTTTGTGTGTTTTACATGGAATGGTTTCAGTTGTATTCCTCAAGGTTTTGGCTTGTTTTTCCTTGGAACATATTTTGATGATATTTTAAAAAGGGGTAAAGGCTCATTGTTTCATTGTGAAGTGTTTGGGCATGTATATTTGGAACTTGGGCCTATTTGAAATTGAAAATGAAATAGTGGGTTTTGTGTGATAATATGGGTAATGTTTTTGTCTAGGTAAAGATAAAGGTATGATAGGAAAAACTTGTGTTTTCAATGAAGTGATTTAATTGTTTAAGTAATATGACGGCCCGTTTGGTACCTCTGACTCAAATGATGATGTTTGTATGAACTTTTAGAAATGATTTTGTTTAAAAACTGTGTACTCGCTTGAAAAAAATTTTGTTTTGTGAAATTTTACAAATATTTATATGTTTTAAAGGCATGGTTGGAACTTTGTTTAATTTGAAATGACTGAACATGTATATGGGGCGCTCCTGTCTAGGGTATCCCTTTATGGGTGAATGCATAGGAAGAATCTGTGTTTGGGGTAGGCAAGTGCGGAGAGACGAGTCATGTGCACGAGGGACTCGTACTTACATAGTATTTTTATAACCACTATGGGTTCCTGGGAATCTTTTAGATGATCGAGTGACATTTTCTGATCAACACCGCTTAGACGGGTTGGCACCCCCTACATTGGTTGTTAGGCCAGGCAGGCTTTGCTACTGGATTTGATTAGTTTTAGGGAAACCAGTTGGTTATAAACTTAGGAGCTTCCCCAAACACTGGTAGGTAGTTTCGAACTGAGTACATCCCCAGGGATGTTTAGGATCACCCATGGTTAAATATTTCCATTTCTTGTTTACATTCTGTTTTACTAGTTTATTTCCAGCTTTCATTGTATACCTGATTTACTTTACCCAGCTTTGGTATCATTTTTTTGGGGTTTTGTTTATAAGATGACAGATGGTGTTGAAAATAGTATGTAGTGTATGTGGGATTTTCATTTAAATGTGAAAACACGTTTCTTATTTTAAAATGTGAAAACCATAATTTTATATTTGTATTTCAAACTCGTTTTAATGGATTGTTTCGGGAAAGGAGACATTGGATTCTGTGGTTTATCTCAGAAACCCTACTGAGATTTTTAATTCCCATGCCTATTCTATCATTTCAGTTTCAGGTACTATTTTCTCAAGTTCTCTTGGCTGAGTTTCTCATTATTGGAGAAAGGCCGGCCTTTGGTTGGGTGGTGACTTGGAAGGTCACATGAAGGTATGTGTGGTTTTTTTCTTTCTTTCTACTGCTAGTTTTATTTTTATTGTCAGTTTTTATTAATCTATTTAATTTTTTTCATGGTCCAAATCATTATCAATGGTTAAATTTTGATGTCTGACACTAGTTTTCATCCCATGGAGATTGGGAACCCCACCCAGATACCATTTTTCACGAACCTACCCGGGTCGACCCGCTCGGGCCAAGCCGCGAACCAGCTCGGGTGATTGGGTGAGGTTCTACCCGAGTTGGTTCATGAGAAAATGGTATAAAAATAGGCCCTTATTATTTGGGGTGTCTGAGAGATATAGATTACAAATATTAGGAATCATGAGGTAGGTATGGTAAGGTCTTCATGAACCCTCGCTCGTTCTGAACATCTAGTTGACAGGGGTAGTTCGGGAATTGAGTCCATGTCTTGTTCTGGTTTCTTTTAGATTGAGGGATGATAGTAGGGGAAATCCGATGTTACATTGTGATTTCACATAGATTAGTGACTTATATGGAGCCCAATTACATGGTTTAAATTCCTCCTAGTTATTAATTCCTACATGGGGAATGTCCTACTACCATGTTTCTAGTTTAAGCATGACTATTAGTCCCTCAATCCAGTAGTTTGATGCAAGTTGAGGGTTATCTTGGTTCTTGTTGGTGTAAGTGAACTTTTGAAAATGAAAAGGAGGTTTTTGAAAAGAGAATGATTTATTTTAAATGGATTTAAGTTCATGAAATGGTTTTTAAAACCTAATTCTCTTGCTATAAAAATCCGGTGTTTTGTTGGAAATGGTAGAGAAATGGTTTGGGTAAAACCTCAGGTACCCCTTATGAATGTTTGTACATGTGAGGGGATGCATGGGAAGTACGTGTTGGTGTGTATGGATAAAAGTAGATGAAGACATGTGAAACGGTTCATGGGATTACTAGGGCATGTACTTGGAATTAAAGTCTTGACCATGTTTTTCCAAAGAGATTTTAGAAGGGGGAAATGATTTTGTAAATTGAATTTGGATTGAAAAGTATGTTTGGTATTTAAAAAGTGGCCTTGAAAGAAAGAGGTTTATAAATATAAAATGAAAAGGTAATTTTGGGTTTTGATTGTATTTTTTTGGTTTTTGAGCGGGGAATTTTGGCTTGGGATGTTACTTTTAATTATACTTTTATTTTATATCGGTTTCTACATTGTGATTTATATATTGTTCAGAAAATGCCACCCATAAAGGTCCCTAAGGTTTCTGATAAGTCATGCCCAGTTTTTGGTTCTTCTTGGGCATTGCCTATCCTTCATAGTGATCGGGGTTTATTATAGGAATCACAGTGTCTTGAAGAGCTCGAGCACTTTTTCAGGGTATTGGGAACTCCTGAAGATGTCAAAGTGCCTTCCGTTTTGGGTCTGTTCGAAGGTCCATCTTTGAATGAATGGGAGTTGTTTTACCCACCATCAATTCCAGTTGGGATGAAATAAGGTGTATTTATATCCATCTTCATCTGATATTTTATACCTGAATATGTGAAGATGAATAAAACGGAAGAGCCCATGCATATTCAACAAGGACAACAGATAGTGAAAGCATATGTTAACCATTTCAAGGAACTTGTGTCCTTTTCTTCAGAGGTAGCATCACAGGATTTGATGAAGACTTATCTATTCATTGGGGGTCTTCATCTAGAGATCAAGGAGTGGTTCATCCCTTCTATGGACCATCATTTTGAGAAGCTGGTGGATGAGGCATTCCTAGCAGATTTGGTCTCCAGAGTGCATATGGTTGGAAATCTAGTGTATCCAATTGCTTGTGAAGGTTCCAAATATTGAGAGTAGAGTGTGCTAGATGGATCTATTTCTAAATATTCTTATATAGTGGCTTTGACTTCCAGTTCATTGGACCGTTCAATGGTGTGCCGTCAGTGTGGATGTTTAGGGAACACAAAACCATCATGTTGTATCCCTCCGAAGATGTTCCATCATTGCATGAGTTTGGGTAATCTAGAGAAGTTATGCAGGAAGTTTCTCTTGAAGAAGATGTCATGACCAGGGGATTCTAGTGCCTGACTATGAGGAAGGAGATGCTTCATCCATCAGAGCCCCAGCTACAGGTCTTGGGTTGAAGCTCGCACGCAGTCAAGAGTTTTCGGTGGTGTGATGCCTCGGATCAGTTTTTGGGATGGAAGTGGAACATTTAAAGTCTTTTCAGTCTTGTATTTCTGCTTTTAATGTTTTTACATTGTTATAGGTTTATTGTTTAATCATGAAGTTATAATGGACATGTTATATTGTAATCCAATAGTTTCATTTGTCTGATTATGGTTTTCTAAATCATGCGTTTTTCTTAAAAGTGTATTTGTCCTTTATCTTGGTTGATCTTGGTTTAGGTGTGTTCATTTGGAGATGTAAGATCCTATGGAAGAATCAATGTTTTTAGTTATTCTTGGGTTTACTTCTTGTGTTAAGTTCTGTTCGGGGGGTTTTCTCTAGTGCTGGGGTTTTTTTCTGGGTTAAGAGTTCCAAGTTTCACCGGAGGTGTTGTTTCCCTCGTGCTATAGAAGTTAGTTTTGATTGGTTGGGAGTTCCCGCATCACCCACCCTCCTGGGGTGGTATGTTTGGGAGTAAAATTTCCGCACTAGTTGAGTTCTTGTGGTGGGGAGAACCCTGTCATGTTCTCACATTATCTTGTGTTGTGGCTTCTTCCAGTTTCAATCAGGCATGGATTCTTGTTTTGTCTATTGTTCGAATGGGTTCCTTTTTGGGGGAATAAAGTGTCTGTAGTGGGGATAATTGTCACACCCCAACTTTTAAATTAATTTTTTTATTATTTCTTGGCTCTAGGTTCTTGCAGAAAGGTTCTGGTGGGGTCCTGGTTTAATGTTTTTGTCACTAAACAATTTAACTGGGTTTCTGACCCATGCGCGGTCACCGTGCGGTTGGCGATAGCCGCACAGTTGACCAAGGAGTCGTGAAATTACTCATTATTCTTATTATTACTGTTACTGTTAATATTGTATTATTATTAATTGAATTATTATTATTATTATTATTATTATTATTATTATTGTTGTTGTTATTATTATTTATGTTATTATTATTACTATTACTATTATTATTATTATTTGTATTATTATTATTGTTATTATTATTTATATTATTATTATTATTATTATCGTTATTATTATTATTATTATTTATATTATTATTATTATTATTGTTGTTGTTGTATCAATGTTATTATTATTTTCATCATCATTATTATTATTATCATCATCATTATCATTATTATTATTATTATTGTAATAAAATAAAATAACATAAAAAAATCCAGGTCTATCCATAGAGCCCCCCTTCCCCCTAACCCGTTGCACACAATAGTAGCCCCTCTATATTCCTCTCCTTCAAATTGCAGCATGTGGTGCTCCCAACCCACACACCCCCTACAACTCTCAACCTCACCCTCCACCTCCCAGTCTCTCACTCCACCTATCGACCCCCGCCCTTCCGCACCTCGAGCCACCCGACCTAGCTAGCTCCAACTAGCCGGTCAGTGATGCATTCGGCCTCCCGTGCTCTGGCCCGGCCATGCTCCGGCCAGGCCTTCCTCCTCTATGCTCTGGCTAGCTCCCAACTACCGCCCTCACCTGTCCCTATCCACTCAGGCCAGATAACCACCCCCTACCCTCCTTTCTTAGAACCCCGCTGGCCTCACCTTCCTTCATTGAGGCTCCATTTGTCTTTATCTCTAGAAGCCACACCTTCTCCACCAAGGTGTGTTACCATTCAATTTATTTGGTATTTTCATTCATTTTAGTTAAACCCTAATGTCTCGGGTTTGTTTCGTGTGTTTTTTTATTGTCTAGTGTGTGCGAGTGGTCTGTAGGTCATTATTCCTGCTTTCACTTAATTTCTTCTCCATCTGCACTAATTTTAAGGTAAGAAAATCTGCATTTTCCTTTTCAATTAAGTCTACTTAATACATGAGTATTTTTAATTAAATTTTTGACTTAGTTCACACCTTCTCAATACACTTAGTTAACTTTCTATAGTTTTTTCAAGCTAGTTGGCTTTTTTTTAAATGGTTTTGAGGTACTTTTCTAGTCATGTTTACTTGTGATTATGAAAAATGTGTTCAGTAGATGTCAAATGTTGTTTTTGTAATGTTTTAAGAATGAAAAAAACCTTATATATACTCTTAGATAGGTTTTGATAGTGTTTCTAGTTTAAAGTAATTTTATTTAAATTACTCATTCTATTTAATAATTTTTTTGTAAAAAAAAATCATCTGTTAATAAATTTTTTGGTTTGTTATAAAGTTGTTTATAAATTATTTGGTATGTTTTATAAATTGTTTCATCTTTTTATAAATAGCTATAATAAATTTTTTCGTTAATTATAAAATAGTTTATAAATTATTTGGTAGGTTTATTAAATTGTTTATAAATTGTTTCATCTTTTTATAAAAGTTGTAATAAACTGTTTGACTTATTTTTAAAATCATTTATAAATTCTTAACCTTGTTCATATAATAGGAAAGAAGTTTTTTGGTTTGTTTTATAAATTTTCCATCACATTAGTGTTTTTAAAAGACGTGATGAATATGATATGGTGTGAGTTTAGAAAGAGATTTATATTTCCAATAAGAAGGTAGATGTTCTTTAAAATAAGGGGAGTGGTTGGTTTTGGTTTTTTAAGAAAGTGATGAATTTTTTGATATGGTTTTCAAAGATTTTATTGGTTTTTAGGTTCTCCATTGAATGTTCCCTCGAATGATGATGACACATTTGAAATGTTGTTTTATTAAACTTGGTTTCATAAAATGGTTTCATGTATCCTAATGGATGGAGTTCCTTTTGTGTGTTTTCAAAGGAATGGTTTCAATTGTATTTCTCAAGTTTTTGGCTCGTTTGGCCTTGGAAAATGTTTTGATTAGATTTTAAAAAGGTGTAAAGGCTCTATGTTTCGTTGTGAAGTGTTTTCTCACAACCCTCCTTCACCAAAAGGAGGGAAGGGTCGGTTGATTTTCAGGCCCTTCCTTCTTTAAGTTGAAGGAGAGATAATGACCCCTGAAACCATCCATCAATAGGTCCTGGAGTGGAGACCAACACCAAGGGTATAGAATCTCACACAAAATGGATGGCATTACCCTTTCTATTTTTATAGGATCGTGAGATAAGATAGAAACCCCAAAAATACCAAAGTTGAAAGTAAAGCTAAATCCAAAAGTAAACCATTCCCATATGCATGTTCAAAAGTAAAAGATACAAGCCACAAAAACTCAAAAGTTAATGTAGCAAGAAAAAGGAAAATGACAACAGCAATTACCCCAAGGTCCGAGCTAGTACGGTCCCGCACGATCCCTAAAGTCCTCCTGGAAACCTGAAAATAGTTTTATATATGTAGGGTGAGAATACAAGTACACTCAGTAGGGAAAACCAAAGACTCCCGTGCACAAGTGGAGAGGCATCCTAATGCCCTGTGAGAAAAGAAAAACCAAAGCACCTAGCAAGGAAAAACTATCCACCCAAGTCTCACCCAAGAACACTCCCCAAATAACACAAGGTAAGTATAGTATAGTAATATCACATTGATATTTGGGTACCCCATGCCACTTTACCATTGGTTATTGAAGACATCTTACGCATCGAACCAATCCTGACATTCTCACCGCAGTCCCACTGCCAAACCCCACCCGCACACACCTGGTCCATAACCTCACAGTAGTCCCACTGCCAAACCCCGCCCACACACACCTGGGCCATAACCTCACCGCAGTCCCACTACCAAACCCAGCCCACACACACCTGCACTACAACCACCACACATAACCACACCTGCAAACACCTGGGTCAGAACAACTACAACCACGCCCGAAGACACCTGGACCTCATCCCAAAGACACTTGGGAAACAACCTGCCCAAAAACACATGGTCCAACCACCACAACTGCTCTACCTGAAGATTCTTGGACCGATAATGGACTTCAGGCCATCACATCCTGCCTGAAGAGTCTTGGGATATTAGGGAAAGGGAGAAGAAAATGATCTAATAACCAGCCATTAGTAGGAGTGTTGGGAAAAACACCCTCTCCATTAAATGAGGTGTTTGTCACTAAGTGCTCAACTTTGGTGGGGTGTGAATAAGAAACATAAAAGCTACAGATATATGTATAGGTAACAAAAACTCATCCCAACCTAGGGGTTCTAAAACCTAAGCATAAACACCCTTGTTACTATTCATTCACAAAAGAAGCCAAAACACTCACGGCCAAGTCAAAAATCATTACCAAACTAATTCCCCACTCAACAATTCTTGTTTTCATGTTCAAGTGATCCCATTAGGGAGAATTCTGCACTATCGGGAAACTAACAGGCATAAACATAATCTAAGAAAAAAAGAAATATCCAAACAACAATTTAAGCATTCACACCCGGTTCTCTTGTAAGGTCACAATGACAAAGGGATAAGTGAGATCCCTCAAAGTACTAGACCCAAAGAAAACCTCAAAAAAGGGATAAGTAAGATACCTCTAAGTATTGGAGACAAATCAAACCCCAATACACAGCCTCATGTCCCCCAAACCAGGAACCCACCATTTCTCAACGATAGTGGATTCCACCAAAGTTCGTGTCATAGCAGAGCAACCACACAACTTCAAATTCACAACCAACAATCATGCCACAACAGAGGATCCCATCCCTATTCACATCTTCCCATAAGCACCAGGAAGAACAACACACCCACCACCAAACTGAGTGGAAAACTTCCAGGTTCAAGTACATCATTCATTTGGTTCTTCTTTCTGTTTGTTAATCGGAGTGGTCACACAGAGATACTTGTTTTACTGAAAATCCATTTAAACCAATTGAGTTTATGTGATTAACCAATTTCCATGTTAAGTCATTTAATCATCATAGAAGAAAATGGTTCATTAGTAATCAAGGAAAGACCACCAACATCCATGATTTTCAGTGAGCATAGGCCCGCACAATTCACAACACATACAACATAGAAGTAGTACAACAGAAACATTGATCACACTCCCCCTTCATTCTTTAAAATTCTGTTCATTATCTTCATTAAGTTTGGTTTCATAAATTCCCACAAAGACAAAAGTGTACCCACCCCCGCATGATACACAGAAAAGAGAGGCGTAGGAAAACCCTACCTGATTGATCAAAGATCGAAGTTCATCTCCATGTGCCAAGAATTAGGGAAAAGAATGACTCATAGGGGAGGGACGTCGGAAACTCCAAACGTACTATGAAGAAAGGAATCCATCCAAGAGGAAGAATAAGGAATAAGAAATTCCCATTCAATATATAGATAAGATCCCATTGTTATGGGATATGGGGATTTTAACAGCTTTAAATTCGGATCGTGGTTCCCCACGCGGTTGGGTGGTTACACATGACATAATTAATTGTTATTTAATTATCCATTGAGGAAGTCCCTCGGGATTTATTGGGTGTTAATTATGATATTTTAAATGGATTTAAACCACTTGAAAAAAGGTTGAAAAGCCCAAAAGAGGCGTTATGGGAAAAACTGTAGAAGAGAAACCCGACAAGGCTTGGTGACACCGATCGGTCGCCCCAATCGGTCGCGTCGATCGGTCGCACGCCGAAATGATATCCTACCACCAAGACGTCACCCCTAGGATCCAGAATTTGGTAAAGGGATGGACCGCGAGGTTCCAGGTCATCACATCAGATACCTCTCAAAGCATTCTCGCCCTCAAGAATTTAAAAACAGACCTGAAGAAAGAAGGGGGGTCTGAACAACCGCCCCGGAAGATACATCTCAAGAGTGAACCTAAAAAATTATAATCACCGTAAAACAAATAATTAAATGATATGGCCATGTGGTGAGGGGTTTCCCTTCCTCCATGTTAAGATACTATCCACTTTGGTCGGCTCTGACTCACCCGCACGGGTTTAGGTGCATCCACTCTAATGTGTCTTAAGTAGGGATTAGTTCCTCCACTCCCCACTTCTCAGGATACTTCACACACATCCACAGAAAAAGGAAAACCACACATTCTATAGTTAACAAGGTAAAGTGTTCTGTCACAACAAGTACAAAATAGAACAGCACAAAACTCAAAACAACTCTGGGTACTGGGCACGCATATGTGCTTCCCATTCCCAGGTACTTTCCTCAAGCCCACCATGCCTCCAAAACACATGAACCAAAGGAATGGTTCATCCACGAAGCACCTTCCCCTCCTGATCCTTGATCATCACAGGTCGCTCCATAAACATTGCATTGTCTTCAATATCTAGCTCTCCCCAGTCAAGGACGTGTGAATCTTTATGCAGATACCGACGGAGCTGGGACACATAGAAGGCATCATGTATCCTTAGTAGTGGAAGTGGTAACGCTAGATGATAAGACACTTATCCAACCCGCCTCAACACTTTGAAGGGTCCGATGAATCTGGGAGAGAGCTTGCTCCCCCTACCGAACCTCTGTTGTCCACGACGAGGGGAGACCTTCAAGAACACGTGGTCCCCGACCCCAAACTCCAAGTGTCTCCTCCTATTATCGGCATATGACTTATGTTAGTCCTGTGCCACCTTCATCCATTCCTATATAAGTTGAACCTTCTCTGTCATGATCTGCACTTCTTTCGGTCTAAGAACACTCGCTTCCCCAAACTCAGTCCAGCACACGGGTGAGTGAAATGGCCTCCCGTACAAGGATTCGAACTGAGCCATTCCAATGGTAGAGTGATAGCTATTATTGTAGGAAAAATATATCAGAGGAAAGTGTTGCACCCACGATCCCCCAAAATACAGAATACATGCCCGTAGCATGTCCTCCAACGTCTGGATGGTGCGCTCTGTTTGTCTATCTGTCTGGGGATAGAAAGCAGTGCTAAGACATAGCTTGGTGCCAAAAGCATGCTGCAATCCCCTCCAGACTCGTGAGGTAAACCACGCATCCCTATCTGAGACTATGGATCTCAGAACTCCATGCAACTGCACCACCTCATCCACGTACCTTCGTGCTAAATCATCAACTGCACCCGACTCCTTGATTGCCAGAGAGTGGGCCGATTTCGTCAATCAATCCAAGACTACCCAGATAGCGTCGCATCCTCCTCAAACCATGGGTATCCCTATGACGAAATCCATTGATATGTCATCCCAAATCCACTCGTCAACATCTAAAGGTTGCAACAAGCCTCCCGGGACACGGTGTTCAGCCTTCACCCACTTTCACACTAATCACATTTCTACAAACTCTACTACTTCTTGTTTCACCCCGGGCCACCAAAACTATCTCCTCAGGCCCTGGTACATCTTGGAAACTCCTTGGTGCATCGCTAGGGGTGAGTTGTGTAACTCACTAATAACTTTGTTATGCATTTCTCCTGGAACAAATAGCTTTCCTTGGAAAAGCATCTGGTTCTGACCATCCTTTGTCCACCCTTCTGGAGCATTGCCATGGTCAACTCGTTCACGCATCACTTCACATTCTGAGTCTCCCCATTGGGACTCCTCTACCTACCACAATAGAGAATATTGCACTGTCATCTGATACAAGAAACCTCTACCACCTTCCATCCTAGCATCTGGGTGCAGGGCAGCCAACTCCTCCATCGCCTTCAAAGTATCTACCGACTCTCGGACTGCATCCTTCTGCAACTTACTGCTCAAATAATCAGCCACCACATTCCCCTTACAAGGTGAATGAAATATCAAATTCGTAGTCTTGAAGGAATTCCATCCACATTCACTGTCATAAGTTCAGGTCCCACTGGGAGAAGATGTATTCAAGATTTTGTGATTTGTGAAGACCACGAAGCGCTCACCAACGAGGTAGTACCACTAAAACTCTAGTGTGAAAACGACCGCTACAAGATCTAGATCATGGGTGGCATAGTTACACCCATGGGGACGTAATTCCATAGACCCATAGGAGATCACCCCTTGCTGCTGCATCAACACACATCTGAGTTCTTTCCTTAAAGCATCACATAACACCTCATATGTTGCCCCTTCTTCTGGAAACGTCAGCACTGGGGAACTAACCAACTTCTCCTTTAGATAGCTGAAGGCTGCCTCGTAGTGCTCGTCCCATACGAAAGCCTGGTCTTTCTTGGTCAAGGCTGTCAAGGGTGCCACAACTTGGAAGAAGTTGGGAACGAACCTCCAGTAGTAACCTGCTAGTTCGAGGAAACTACGAACCTCTGCCACGTTCTTGGGTGCTGCCCAAGAAACAACCACCTTGACCTTCTATGGGTCCACTACTATCCCATGCTCGGACACCACGTGCCCAAGGAAATGCACTTCTCGCATCCATAACATGCACTTGGAAAACTTCCCATAGATCTGGTGCTATCGGAGGTCCTCTAAAACTGTTCTCAAGTGCTCAGCGTGATCCTCCTCTGATTACGAGTAGATCAAAATATCATCAATAAACACGACTACGAACCGGTCCAGATATTCCCAGAATACAGAGATCATGAGCCCCATGAACATAGATGGTGCATTTGTAACGCCGAACGACATCACTACAAACTCAAAGTTCCCATATCTTCACCTGAAGGCAGTCTTTGAGATGTCTCCCTCCTTCACCCTAACTTGGTGATATCCAGACCGCAGATCGATCTTCGAGAACCAACCTACTCCCCTCAGCTGGTCAAAGAGATCGTCTATCCTCGGGAGAGGGTAGCGATTCTTGACCGTCACCTGATTTAGCCTCCTGTAGTCTATGCACAGCCTTAGACCACCATATGCCTTCTTCGCAAACAAAACAGGAGCACCCCACGTGACGCACTTGGACGAACAAAACCCATCTTCATCAGATTGTCAATCTGGATCCGCAACTCTCGCAACACCGAAGGTTCCATCCAATAGGGGTCCATCGAAATCGGATGACCATCTAGTTTCAAGTTTATCCCGAACTCAACATCACGTCGAGGGGGCAGAGTTGCCACCTCTTCAGGGAAGACGTCCATAAATTCACTGACAATTCCTGGGAATTTCACCATTTCTGCATCCACTGACTCCACTGATAGCTCAGCTAGCATGGAGAGGAGGGGTTCCCCTTGCTTGCTTCATCCCTGGAAACTCCGCTCGCCAATGAAAGTCACCCATCAGCCGCCCAAGTCTAAAAACAAAACCCTTCCTCAGAAGCAGTCAATGATGGCACATACAGAGAATAGATAGTCCATTCCTAAGATGACATTGTATGGATGTATCTACAATAGTGGAAGATCCATGACTGACTGATGTGGCCTTATCATCAGTCTGCATCCTCAACAAACATACAACAAGTTGGTCTATCCTCCTACTGGTGTGCTCAGCACTAGGGGAATGGGAAGTCTCTTAACGTCTAAACCTAGAGCATGGGCCAGACTGGGTGTAACAAAGGAATGCGAAGCTCCTATATCGAACAAGGAATATTCAAGGGTACTAAACAAGTTGATCGTACCTCGAACGACCTCTGGCCCTGCTGGAACTGTTGCCTCTGCGGCGTGCAACTGCCCACGCCCAGCTCATATTCCTCTCAACTATCGAACACCTCCGCAACCATGCCCGGGTCAAGTTCCCTGAGAAGCACGCTGAGGTCGGCCTCCTTTTGCAACGTTAGCCCTTGGAGGAGCGGGAGCCCTCTTCCCCTACTACTGCTACTGAAAGGGCCTAGCCGGGAACTGCTGCTGCTGAGGTGGATGTTGGACCTGCCCAACACCACTATACTGTACTCTGTCTGGGCACTGGTTTTGAAGGTGCACATGGCTGCCACAGATGAAGCACCTCGGTCCTGGGCCCGAAGTGAAAGGGTGAGGATTGGGAAACTGGAACTGGAACTGCAGTGGCCTACTCCCTACTGGTCGGAACCTAGAGGGTCGTGATGCTGGAGACCTGCTACTGACGGCCTTTCCCTTTGACGAGCCCAACTGGATCCCCTCTCATGACACACCTCCCAGCATGTGCATCCTCTCCACCACTTTAGCCTTCTTCTGCACCTCTAAGTATGTCAATAGGGAGAAGGGGTAACAGCAAACTAAAGAGAAGGTCTGAGTGCCTCCTATAAACGTCTCGCCTGAGACTCCTCATCCGGAAAGAGGTTCGTAGAAAAGAAAAGGAGATCCTTATATTTGATCCCAAACTCTATCACTGATATACTCCCCTGCTAGAGGGAGATTAGCTCCTACCTCTTCTCGGCCTTCATCATGGAAGAGAGGAATTCCGCCCGGAACTCCTTCTTGAAGTCATCCCACGCAACCTCATCTTCCCTCTTTTCTCCAAGATAAGAAGAGTCCACCACTGAGGCACTGTTCCACACATCTAGCTGATGGCCTGAGGAACTCAGTTCTCTATCGGAGCCTGAATCATGCCAAAATCTATCACTAGTTCCTCGAGCCAGCTCTCCGTCTCCATATCCGAGGTGCTTCCCACGTACATCCCGAGGGTCTGTTGCTGAAAGGCTCGAAGAATTTTCTTCCACTGATCATCCTCCTCCTCTCGGTCGGTCTCTGCCGATCGGCCAAGTCAATCTTCTGGGCCTCGATCACCTACACTACTCGTGGTCGCATCCCAGGTGCCATAGCTACAAGGTAAACAAGCAATGCCTAATCCCAAGTAGTGTCAAATATTGTTCTTAAATTTTTTGGGACTCCTTTATTTATTTTGAATCCCCAAGACACCCATGAAACATAATAACACAATTCATTATGATGCATGTACCTTTTCTAGGGTCTCTACCCTGTAATCAGTATAGCCTCACTTGGTCGTTCAGTAGGTCCAAAGTCCTTGCATCAGATCACGGGGGGCCCTAAAATCTCATGTCCTAGTCGGTCTTCCCTGGCCTAATTCACGCACCAAGGTCACCCAACACTGTATCCCTACCACCCCATGAAATCCTCACTGTGCCTAACTCTAGACTCCATCCTATCTCTCAACGGACCTCTGATACCATCTTGTCACGACCTGCCTTCACCAAAAGGAGGGAAGGGTCAGTAGATTGACAGGCCCCTCCTTATTTAAGTTTATGGAGAGATAATGACCCTTGAAACCCACCTTCAATAGGTCTCGGAGTGAAAACCAGCACCAAGGGTATATAATATCACACAAAATGGAGGGAATTACCCTTTTTATTTCTATAGGATCTAGAGATAAGATAGAAACCCCAACAATACTGAAGCTAAAAGTAAAGGTAAAGCCAAAAGTAAACCATTCACATATGCATGTTCAAAATTAAAAGATACAAGCCACAAAAAACTCTAAAGGAAATATACCAAGAAAAAGGAAAACGACAATAACAACTGCCCTAAGGACTGAGATAGTACGGCCCCGCAAGATCCCTGAGGTCCTATTGGAAACCTGAAAACAGTTTTATATACATAGGGTGAATATACAAGTACACTTAGATGGGAAAACCAAAGAATCTCATGCACAAATGGAGAGGCATTCTAATTCCCTGTGAGAAAATAAAAACCAAAGAACCTAGCAAGGAAAAACTATCTACCCAGGTCTCACCAAGGTACACTCCCCAAATAACGCAAGGCAGGTAAAGTATAGTAATAGCACATTGATATTTGGGTACCCCACACCACTTTCCCACTGGTTATTGAAGACATCCTACGCATCAAACAAATCCATCAATTCTCACTGCATTCCCATTGCCAAACCCCACCCGCACACACATGGGCCATAACCTCACCGTAGCCCCACTGCCAAACCCCTCCCGCACACACCTGAGCCATAACCTCACTGCAGTCCCACTGCCAAACCCCACCCGCACACACCTGGGCCATAACCTCACAGTAGTCCCACTACCAAAACCTGCCTGAACACACCTGGGCCACAACCAACACACGTAACCACACCCGCAAACACCTGGGTCAGAATAACTACTACCACGCCCGAAGACACCTGGGCCTCATCCCAAAGACACTAGGGAAACAACCTGCCTGCAAAAAACTAGAACAACCGCCACAACTGCCCTACCCGAAGATTCTTGGGCTGATAATGGACTTCAGTCCATCACATCCTACCTGACGATTCTTGGGATATTCAGGAAAGGGCGTAGAAAAGGATCTAATAACCAGCAACTCGTAGGAGTGTTGGGAAAAATACCCTCCCCATGAAATGGGGTGTTCGGCACCAAGTTCTCAACTTGGTTGGGGCGCAAATAAGAAACATAAAAGCTACAGATATATGTATAGGTAACAAACACTCATCCTAACCTAGGGGTTCCAAAACCTAAGCACAAACACCCTTGTTACTATTCATTCACAAAAGAAGCCACGACACTCACGGCCAAGTCACAAATCATTCCCAAAAAAATTCTCCACTCAACCATTCTTGTTATCATGTTCAAGTGATCCCATTAGGTTGAATTCTGCACTACTGGGCAACTAATAGGCTTAAACACAAGCCAAGAAAAAAAGAAACATCCAAACAGAAATTTAAGCATTCACACCCAGTTCTCTTTTAAGGTCACAATGACAAAGGGATAAGTCAGATCCCTCAAAATATTGGAACTAATGAAAACCTCACAAAAGGGATAAATTAGATCCCTTGAAGTACCAGATACAAAGAAAACCCCAAGACACAGCCTAATGTCCCCAAAACCAGGAACCCACCATTTCTCAACAATAGAGGATTCCACCCGAGTTCTTGTCACAACAGAGCAACCACACAGCTTAAAATTCACAACCAACAACCATGCAACAACATAGAATCCCATCCTCATTCACATATTCCCATAAGAACCAGGTAGAACAACACACCCACCACCAAATAGAGTGGAAAACATCCAGGTTCAAGCACATCAATCATTTGGTTCTTCTTTCTGTTTGTTAACCGGGGTGGTCACACAGAGATTCTTTTTTTACTGAACATCCAATTAAACCAACTGAGTTTACATGATTAACCAATTTCCAGGTTAAGTCATTTAATCATCATATAAGAAAAAGTTTCATTAGTGCTCAAGGAAAGACCACCAACGGCCATGATTTTCAATGAGCATAGGCCCGCACAATTCACAACACATACAACATAGAAGTAGTACACCAGAAACATCGATCACCCCCCCCCCCTCATTCTTTAAAAGTACGTTCATTATCATTATTAAGTTTGGTTTTATCAATTCCCACAGAGAGAAAAAGCATACCCACCCCTCATGATACACAAAAAGGAGAGGTGAAGGAAAACCCTACCCGATTGATCAAAGATCGAAGTTCTTCTCTACGCACCAAGAATCCTGGAAAAGCACGAATCGCAGGGGAGGGACATCGGGAACTCCAAACATAATAATAATAAATAAATCCAACCAAGAGTAATAAAAAAGAAGAATAAATTCACGTGCGATATATAGATAATATCCCGTTGTTACAGGATATGGGGATTTGAACGGCTTTAAATTCGGATCGTGGTTCCCCACGCGGTTGGGTGGTTACACATGACGGAATTAATTGTTATTTAATTATCCATTGTAGAGGTCCCTTGGGATTTATTGGGTGTTAATTATGGGATTTTAAATGGCTTTTAACCACTTGAAAAAAATTTAAAAAGCCCAAAAGAGGTGTTACGGGAAAAACTGTATAAGAGAAACCCAACAAGGTTGGGTGACACCGATAGGTCACGCCGATCGGTCACACTGATCCGTCGCATGCCGAAATGATGTCCTACCACTGAGACTCCACCCCTAGGATCCGGAATTTGTCAAATGGATGGACCACGAGGGTCTGGGTCATCACATGTTTGGGCTTGTTTGTTTGGAACATGAGCTCATTTGACATTGAAAATGAAAAGGTGGGCTTTGTGTGATATTTTGGGTAATGTTTTTGGCTATGTAAGACCAAAGGTCTGATTGGAAACACATGGTTTTTAAAGAAGTGATTTAATTTTTTAATTAATGTGAAGAACTATTTGGTACCTACAACTCAAATGATGACGTTTGTATGAACTTTTAGAAAAGATTGTGTTTAAAAACTGTGTGCTCGCTTGACAAACTTATTTCTTTTTGAAATGTTCTAAATGTTTAGATGTTGTAAAGGCCTAGTTATAACATTGTTTAATGTGAAATGATTGAACATGTATATGGGGTGCTCCTGTCTAGGGTAACCCTTTATGGGTGAATGCGTAGGAAGCATCGATGTTTGGGGTCGACGAGTGTGGTGAGATATGTCACGCATGCAAGGGCCTTCTACTTACATGGTATTATTATAACCACCATTGGTTCTTGGGAACTTTATAGATGATTGAGTGACATTTTTTGATCAACCTCAATTAGATGGGTTGGTACCCCCTGGATTGGTTGTTAGGCCAAGCGGGATTTCCCAATGAATTTGGTCAGTTTTCGGGTGGCCAGTTGGTTATAGACAGAAGAGCTTCACCATACGTCGGTAGGTGGTTAGGAACTGAGTAAGTCCAGGGGTCTTCTATGGATGTTTATGATAACCAATGATTAATTATTTTTATTTCATTTTTAATGTCTGTTGTACTATTTTCTTTCCATCTTCCACTGTATGCATGTTTTACTTTAACCCGTCTTTGGTATCATTTGGTTTGGATTTTGTTTATAAGATGAAAAATGGTGTTGTAAATATTAGGTAATGTACATAGTATTTTATTTTAAAAGAGAAAAACATGTTGCTTATTTTAAAATGTTAAAACCTTACTTTTATATTTTTATTTCAAACTTGTGTTAATGGATTGTTTTGTGAAAGGAGACATTGGATTCTGTGGTTTATCTTGGAAACCCTACTATGAATTTTAATGCTCGCGCCTATTCCATCATTTTAGTTTCAGCTCCCATTTTCTCAGGTTCTCTTGGATGAGTTTCTCATTATTGGATCAAGGTCTACCTTTGGTTGGGTGGTGACCTGGAAGTTCACATGGCTGTATTTGTGGTTTTTTTTCTTTCTATTACTAGTTTTATTTTTATCATATGTTTTTATTTATCTTTTTATCTTTTTTTCATGAGAAAATTTGTTCCCAACAGTTAAATATTGATTCATAGAACTAGTTTCCATCCCATGGGGATCAGGAATGCCCCACGGGACATGTCATGGAGTGGCTCGGGTGACCAATTCAGGGTCGACCTAGGTTGGTTTGGGACAAAAATGTTGGTTCCTTTTTCATAACCATATTTAATGTATTATTTTAAAAGTATAATTGATGTTGAAATGTGATAATTATTTCACGGTTATTATTTTGAATATATTTAAATAATTACCTCATTGTCCATAGTCGACCTATCAAAGTTAGTTTTGACACATAATCCAGATACGGTCAAAACATCTCACTTAAACATTATTGAGTAAGTAATTGTATATAAATTTGTTTATAACTAAAATAAAATTAATAATAAATTTTTAAAAGTTTCTAAAACAAGTAAATAATTTATATAAGTTTATAATTCTATAATATAGAGTACAATCATTACTAATCATACCCAAGGTAAGGGGTTTCGTCTCAATTTACATTCCATTGAAACTTATTTTTCATTATGAACCAAGTTACTTTTATATGGTTTATATACTTCTATATGAATTTTTATATCATATGTTTCATTTATTTCATGATTTAAAAAGTTTTAATTGATCTTATTCTTTCAAGGATCTCATGATTCAAAAGTTACTCAAGCAGTAAGGGATTATTCTCTCACATTAACTTTCACGATGCATACACCATAATCACCACTTATTTATTTTCTATAGTGAATCTACAGACCATTTTGATATATTATATCATTAATTATATTATCTTTATGGAATTTAAATATTTCATTTGTGGATTATTACTTTTTGGGATTTCTGATTTTGATGTTACCATTATTGTAAGGGATTTCTTAACTAAATTTCTATCCATTGGGTCCAAATTCTATCTCATTAGTTATGTTATGCCAAGAATATGTGTGAAATGACTATTGATTGTATTATTCTATATCTCCATTTCTATATTTTTTATTTAAATTTTTCACACATATTTATTTCATTGATTTATTCTCACTCCAATGATACGATCTTTATAAGGGATTTTCTTCTCACTTTTTACATCTGTGAGATAAATGTCATATTCACCACCTACTTATTTTATGTGGTGTATCTACTACCCATTTTGATATATTATATCATAAATTGTTTTATATTCCATATATTTAAGTGTTTTATTTAATTATAATTAATTTTGGGATTTTTGATTCAGATGTTACCACAGTTGTAAAGGGATTTTTAAGATTCTTATTAAAGAGGGAGAACTTGATCCTCCACATAGGTTTTCCTCCTCTCCATTGATATATTACGTTAGGGAATGGACCCTAAATCACTATGGAAGGGGGAAGGCTCTTCTATGGCCCCTCTCACCTCTTGGTAGTGCTTCTTTTCCCACTTCAGTGGCCCTAGGATTCTCATCACTTCCCCTGAATGCAATGTGTAACCTAAAGTACAGTCACACATCGATGGAATTCAGTCTCTTGTGATATCTTTCTAGGAGTACTCACACAATTATTCATTGCCGTATTTCTCATTAGTGGTTATTTTTAGCTAGTGTATCCATTTGGTTGATGACTTAGAGAGTTACGTCTCTAAAACATGGGATTTTTTGTGATCGGACAGTCATTGGTCTTCTGGATCAACATCATTGTTGATTTGGTTTTCATCTAAATTAGATCTAATATCTTCATCATAGAATGTTATATTATATTTTTCTAGTTTCTACTTCTTCTTGTTTCATTGGTTGTAAAATTTTCACCTCAAAAAGGACCCACACCCTCCACTATTATTTGGATTTCACTTCCCTATATTCTTCTCCAATTCCAGATATGGTGATTCTTATGATAATTGGAATCATGGTGGGTAGATTACTATGTTAAAATATCCACACTCGTGTTCTGTTTCATCCAACATATCCTCATATTTTTTGTAGAGTTGAACATCTCTAGGGATCCATTGGATTCAGCTATATTGATATTGAATTTTAACTTCATTGGAATCATAAGGTTTGTTATAAGTCATGGGTTGGATTCTTCTTATATTTTAGGTGGTTGGTCCAAAAATACTATAAATTATGGTAAGGGGTAAAGGATAATCCTCCTACAGATCTCTTAGTTGAACAATCATGCACCATTGTTTCAGATTTTTCTACCTTTAATCATAAAGTTTTGAGGCCTCTAAACTCATACCCAAGGGTTGCTGACTTATTTTCCATACTGAGGGGTGACATGGATGGCCCCAATCCATCATTGAATGTCACTAAAGTTGTTGGTCTAAGTTTTCCTATTGCTTAAACTTCTTTCACTCAGGCTTTTTTAGGTGGTGGTGAAGAAAAAGGTCGGTATCTTGATGCCGGAGCCTTTTGTGATGCAACACATGACACCAGGTCCAATTATAACAAAAAAAATTCTAATTCAATATTGTTTTCATATCTTCAGGATGATTCTATTTAGGTTATAGGGTAATATCAAATGTCGGGGTATTCTATCTTGAGGGAACCCCTAATATCAGCCCACCTTCAAAACTAATTCACATCCTTAAATGGAAATACAGAGGAGGAATTTGATCCAAAAGGGTGGAAGTCAGTCATTCTAATAAGGACGAGGTACAAGACTAAGTCTAGGATATGGGTGGATCATAAGTAGAGTGAAAATGATATGGACTCCTAAACTAATTTGTAATTTCAATAGGATCCCCATGAGAGATTATTTAGGGGGTGTGCCTTGAGGAATGTGAATCAATGTAATATTGATTCTGGTAATTTTACTATCATCAAAGTGGGGAATATACAAACCACAAATACTATTATAGTCAACTAAATCCCATGTTCACTAGTTAATCAAGAAAAATTAATAATGCTACGGTTGATTCAAGTTTTGTGGAAATGAAAGGTGTAGGATGAGCTATTTTGGATCCAGTCAATCTGGTTGGGAACATTTCTAACTCTTTTGGGTGAGGTAGAGGAGGTTAAAGATGATAGGATAAATGACCTTGAATAGCCATTGGGAAGGGTGAAAACTGAGGATACCTGGGTGGATCTAGGGAGGGAGGAGGAAAATAACTCTAATTTCTTGATGTTGCTTCAACATTATAAGGAATATATGTTGGATAAGTCCATCAAAATCAATGTTCCAAAAGAGGAGGCTGATATAATTTATGAGAGAGAGATCCAAGTGGATCTCAATGAAGATCAATGATTTTGGATTAAAAAATAGGATAGCCTCTTAGATTTTGTAATTAGTGAGGGGAAAATAAATTTTGAGGAGTACATTCATACCTTGAACAAGATGGCTTATCATTTCAAAGACCTCATCAAGGATGATCCAGACAAGGAAGTATCCTCCATCGAATAGAGCCTTTTACTAGGTAAAGGATTCATCCTCTTCTAAATTCATCTAGAATGGATTGGTAATTTATTATCTTTTATTATTTTTCAACTGGTTGATTTTTTTTGTTCCCACTTATCCCTTTTAAAAGTTCTCCTTGAAATAAAATTTTCATTGATGATGATAAAGGGATTTCTAATCTCACTTTTATTTCTGTAAGACTTATGTAATATTCACCACATATTTTTATTATATAGTGTATATACTACCCATGAATGTACTATATAATTATTATACATGAATTTATGGGGATTTACATATCCATTTGATGATCTCCCTTTTATAGGGTATATGGTTTCAAAGTTACCAGAGCGGTAATGTATTTTTGTCATAATTTGTCTTCTTTGAGATGTTTCTTATGTTACACACATATCTTATTTTATAATGTGTTTATACTTATCCTTTGACATGATATATCATGAATATATTTATTCTCAATATATTATAAGTTTCATTTAATGTTATTTTTTCATGGGGATTATGATTCAAATATTTCAAGTTGGTATGGGACACTTTGTAAGGTATAAATATTATTTTCTTTATAAATATTTTAAATGTTATTTTAATGGTATTTCCATTAATCAAGGATGAAAACACTTGTGGTTACTTATCCTCCACTGGGAATATTTTTTATCAATAAAATCCTAATTATTTCTTTGGATGGATTATGACTATTTTGAAGATATTTTTAGGGAACCTGTTTTTTTCACTGGTTAATATTATTTTAAAGAGATTGTAATTAAACCCATTTCTTTTACATGGGTCTATCATGTTTTAAATAGATCATTATAGAACCCATTTTATTTCCATGGTTTAATATTTTATCAAAGAGTTTATTATTGAACCCATTTCGTTTCCATCAGTTAATCATGTTCTAAAGATATTTTTATGGTACCCATTTCTTTTCCATGGGTTTATCATGTTTCAAAGAGATTATTATACAACCCATTTATTTTTTACAGGTTAATAAATTTATAAAATATATAATGGTTGTTCCTAAGAGTATTTGATGAAATGAAAGATTTTATGCCTTATGACTTTATAATGGTACTTGGAAATTGGATAGGTGGTTATGTTATAAACCAATGACAGGTGGTTACGTGATAAATTAATGATAGGTGGTTCAATGGTAAACCAATCATGGGTGGTTTTTTGGTAAACTGATGATGTTTGGTTCCATGATAAACCAATAATTAGTGGTTACGTGATAAAGCAACGATGGGTGGGTCTGTGATAGCCCTGTAATTCATTGGGTAAGAAATCAGTCATATGGCTATTCCATTTGTAATAGTGTCATGTATGGAAGTCAACTGCATAGTTATTCCATTTATAAAAATGAAAAGTATAACGATGTCCCAAGATAACATTATATGTTTATTTATGTGTGTTATAGGTTTGTAATGTTTTTAATGATCGACATTGATATCACATGGATTTTTATTATTGATTACAATAACTCGTTCCTTGGACATGTTTTCATAGTTTATGATCCAAGTATTTAGTGGTATGAGTTACTTTATGGATCTCCCATGAACTTTTATTATGTAATCATACCATTATTTACACTTATACTAATTGAAAAAATTTAATTGTTAATGATTATGTTTACCCTTAATGAGTATCTGATCTCACCATTCCTTAAATTACTTCTCCCCATGTTATAAATAATGATGTTTGATTTTTAATGTAAAAAAATGATTTCACAAGGTTGATTTTGATGACCTAATGTGAAATACTAAAATTTCGGTATAATGGGTGATGATTTTAAACTTTATGAACTGGTTTTTTATGAGTCCCAGTAGATGTGAATTGTTTATGTAAGATTTTTTATTAATTATATAATACTCTAAGCATAAAATTTCCTTCGTAATGTAAGTGATACAAATTTTCATTTTGGTTTTTATGATTTTGATGGAAAAACATTGAGTCACAATTATTGATATCATATCCGGAAATGTAATGTTAGGTATTATAGGACAGGATTTGGTAGTTTGGGTATTAGACTATTATAGTTGGTATCGAAGGTCGGTTTAAATAACTTTGGAAAATGTATTTTTTTCATATGAGGTTATTTTAAGATCAATAGATATTGATATAGTTCTATAAGTTTAGTTTTGATTATATGTTCAAAGTCTTAGACATGAAGTTTGAGGTTTTTAAGTAGTAAAAATTTTAAGGTTATCAATGATGTTTTTGGAGACTTATTTTGGATTGAGGTATTTATAATCCCTAGTATTAACATGAATTTATTTTATGGGGGATTTATTTTTCAGGATTAAATAAAAAAGACAACCTGAAGGCTGGGTGACAACCCTTCGCATCTGGTAAGGCCGCGGGGATTGAACCTACAAAAAAGGGGGACAGAGGTATAGCACCTACCACTGGCCAATGGGATGTACTGGTTAGTATGAAAATTTTTAGAGGTTAAGATTATGTTTATTTCTGAAACATATGGGATATTATTTTAGGAATAAAGGTTGTTTTATCTTGGAATAATATACGATCAAATCATTTTAAACGTTGTTTTTTAAACTATGTAAGGAAATGTTTGAGGAATTTTAAGGATAGTTATTTATGTAATATTTTATTTTGAACATTGGGTATTACTATTTAATTTTTAAGATTATTGTGTCATTAGAGAGTTTAACCATTTTTTAAAATATCATACCATGTTCTAACTTTTTTTTGGATAATGTATAAAGAGAGGTGGAATAGCGTGACTATACCTTTTATTGTCATGTGGTCTTTAAAAGCTTATTTTAGTGATTTAAGAATTAAAAATCCATCTTGAATACTTGTAGTTTGGAGAAAAATATGATATTTTTTTGGAAATTTATTAAATTATGAAATTCTACTCAAGTATATTTACTTTTTCTTTTTCTCGTGGTCTATATGGTAATCGAATTCTTTAACTTTAGGAAAAGTATCTTGAAATAAAATGTTATCTTATTACCATATTTTTTGATGATATAAATAACCTTTTCCACATCTATTTAGACTGTGTATTTTTTTCATTATTGACTTTCTCTGGACCATGTACTTTATCTCTCTTTATTAGTCCATGAGAAATAGTTTTCCCTTTCAAATCCATCTTTTAATTTCCCACCAATTCTCTACCTAGGTGAAATCCTTATAATGCATAAATTTTGGTAACATTTATGTTTCCACATTCCCTTTTTAGGAGTATGCTTTATTAATTCTTTTTATGATGTGGGTTTTGATAAATTAATTCTAAAAATGTTAATACTTTGATAACAAATACAAATTTTGATGTTAAATTTTATTTCTCGGGTGTACGATGTAACAACCTAAGATATTGATAAATATATTCTTTCAAATTAATTTAAATTATATGATATCTTATGTTACATCAAATGAAAAATTTATCTTTTTTTTTCACAACATCAATTTTATCTTTCTTTCCACATGACATTTAGTTTCTTCGATAACTTTTGTTACATTCAAGGTCAAGTATTATTAAAAAAATATTAATATTATTTATTTAACATAATAGGTGTCACCTAGACTTTGGAATGGAGAGAATGAATATTATTAACTGGATCATATATATATATATAGTTTAAACATGTTTATATAATAAATCCTTTCGTGACCAATTAATTACAAAATAAAATAAAATCAATTGAATATAAAGGATGTGTTTCTACGAAAAAAACTATTTTTATGCCCACAATGGAATATTATCTTAATAAATTTAATTAATCCCTATTTTTAAATGATGTTAATGAAATTTATTTATTAAATATTTAATAAAAAAATTATATTCACTTAATAAGTTTATAGGCTTAAAATAAGGAAAATTGTAATTTTATGCGTTAAAATGGTGTATTTTTTTAAAAGACGGTTTTGCCACCTTTTAATGGAAAATGTTATTTTAAAAAAAATTAAATTTTTTTTTTTATTTTAAAAAATAAAATTCTTTTTTGAAATAATAATATCAAAATTTTCTTTAAGTGGTTTTTTGGTACTTTTCGGAGAACTTTCATAGTTTGATGAATAGTAAATGACACTAAATTTTAATTGAAATTTTTTTCATCTAAATAATTTTACTATAAAATTATGTCTTTATTTATTTTTAAAGTATAATTAGATAAATTTTATATCATTTAAACCATTTTTGGTTATTTTAATAAATTTCACATTGAAATTGGACATACAAACATTTTGAACTTTTGAGCTTTTCTCCTGAAAAACCTGATGTCTCATCTCGTCTGCAGGTTTAATTTTAAATTAATTTATGCTATATATGTAATTTTAATTAGGAAAAAATGATTCCATATTTTTAATTCACATAATTTATAATTAATATTATGGACAAACTATTTTTTTACAAAAATTATTAGTGAAAGAAATTGAAATTAATTACAGTGATTAATGTAAAAAAATTATTTACTTAGTGGTTAAACATTAATCTTAAGTGTCCAAATGACCTATAAATTCGTCCAAACCCCATTTTATGGCTATTATTCGACCATATATCCAATATTATAGAATTTGATTTATTATTTGAGTCTCATGGGGTAAGGCACACCTTCCAATAGTGTTTACCTTTTTATATTTATGAGGATGTCCCCCCTCTTCTACTATAAAAAGGCACTCACCCTCCCCATTAATTCACACCTCTCATGCCCTTTTCCATAATGACCTAAACTTGTATCATTGTAATTTATACCTTATTATAATTTTTAATATATTATAAATCAAATGAAATCACATAGATACCACAATAAAAACTTTATAAATGAATAATGAATTAATTAAGAGGCTTTTTCTGAAATTAAGGATCCTATACTGGTGGAATAGTAACTTGGCCTTTGGAAATGTAACACGAACATAAGGAATAGTAATATTTCCAATAGAATAGTAACCTATCCTATGAAAATATAAATAATATTTATAAATCTTATAAATGATAATATGATATAATTATATCATGGTATAAGTAATTAAATATTTTAAAAATTATTAATTAAGTGTTGGTATTTTTATAAAACATAAATGTTTATTTATAATTTTATATTTAATATAATTATTTAAAAAAATTATTTTCATAAAATAGATTCTTAAATTAACATTTTTTTCAAATGATTATAAGAAAACAATTTGTGATAATAATTAATTTTTCAAAGTGTCATAAAATTTGTTATAATTTTAAAATTGATATTTTTCAAATAAATGAGAATTTTATTTGAAAATTAAAATTTTCACACTTATAAAATTATTTCCATAAATTGGATTTCATTTTTTAATTCTACAAATTTAAAAATGGTTAGGGTGATTCTTTTGGATTTTTATAAAATTCTTGATTTTTTTGTGGATGGTGAAAATTGATAATTTACGATATAAGATAAATACATAAATTATTGACTCATAAATGATTTTTGGAGGATTTAATCCCATAATATCATAATATAATTCATTTATTTTATATATTTCTTTATAATTCTCAAAATATTCATAGTCTTGAGAAAAATAATAAATTAATGAATAAAATAATGACAAAACACCCTTCTCCTCCACTATAAATACCACCCCTCCCCACCTCTTCTCCTTACACATTCCAAGCTTTGAGACTTGTCAAAATTATTCCAAAATCTATTCCCAAGACCTTACACCACTTCTAAGATCTCTTTTTCTCATCAAAATACCAAAAACTTTTCCCTAAGGAGGTTCTTAAGGAGGATAAATTTAGGAGGTAAAATCCTCTTTCTTTTACTTTTAAGTTATTTTAATTTATTTTTCTTTTATTATTATCCACTAATATCCTCTATAAAAATGTGTATTATAAATCCATTATCTTTTACATACTTTCATTTTATATTGTTAATTTAAGAAACATCGTCAAACTTTTCTCTCTCTCTCTTTTATTCAAAAAATTAAATCATTGCTCAATGTGTGTCAATTTACAGACATCATGGACGATGAATTTTAATTTTACTTTAACACATTAAAGGTTTTTCATAAAACCAATATAATAGTTGTTAAATATTGTAAAAGTTATGTTATAACCATTTTTATGTTTGATAACTAACTTTTATACACAATAATAAATAATTGAACAAAACTAGTTTGTGATGTTTGAAAAACCACCAAAAATATAAATGATTGTCACTAACCTTTTTTATAATGATTCATTATTATAAAATTTAACCAAATGATATATATAACCATTTATAACTATGTATTTTTATTAATAATATATAATTTAAATTCTGTAGAATTATACCAATTCCACATAAACATTCATACTAATATTCAAGTGAATCCTTCATGGAAACCAAGATAATAAACACTCTCAAATGATGGAATTGAACTCTATAACTCATATAAAGGGATATAAATGAACTTAATAAAACTATAATTAATAAAATTCATGTATAATAGGTTTTTTATTTTTTTTAATTAATTATTTTAATTTTATTATCCATGATATATAATTGTAGAAATCACTCAGGAATAAGGTAAGGGGGTTCTTGAAACCAACTCCATTTCTTTAAGTTTTCCCAATTTCACACAAATTTCAGTTTGTGTATGACCAATAAATTCCATTTTTTATTATTCCCTTTCCTTTTATGGGATATACATTTCTTCTACTTGTTTTTCTTAAAAACAATTTTTCCAAAATAACTTTTCATTTTAAAAACACACATTTCACTTCTCTTGAGATTTCTTATTCTTCACACAAGATTGATGATTCTTATACCAAGGGCGTTATTCCCTATTTCATTTATAAACCCCAAAGTTTATTCATGAATTTATATTTTATTAAATAAAACACATTCCTTTCCAGGTGTTATTTTATGTCCAAGATTGATAAATGTTCTATGCGGCATTCATTATTATGTTAATTTATGATGTGATAGGTGCACCAAAAATTATATAGCACAAGTAAATGTTATGATGTGACAGATGTGCCCAAAATTATATAGTGATCCTATGAATTGGGTGATGTGATATATCTCATGAGATAATTTGAAATATGTATGGACATGATGCCAGATTTGTTCACAACTATGTGTAGTATTTGACCACTAAGACATGATGTTTCATTTTTATGCATTTCCACATTCTATGCATTTATCTAATTATTCCTCTCATGATTATGATGATGATCCCATGATTATGTTATTATTATGAGAATTATTCTCACCCCATGTTATATTTATTTATATTATTATCTATCATCTTACTGGGATTTTATATCACCTCTTTCTTTGATGTATATCCTTAGGTGATTACTTTTACTAAGTAGAACCCAAGTACCACTAATAATCTATAGAACATGGAATTAAATAATTGTTTTTGTCTTATTTTTTAAATGTTATATATGGTTATAATTTTCCCAAGACACTAATCCTTTGGATCTGGGTTTTTTAATTATTTTATGTTGTAATAATTTAAGAAAATTATGTTTTTAATAGTCAGCATCAGAGTACGGTTTAGTTAATTTGGGAATTAGGATTATAAAACCTTACTGAAAACCCGTAGTATAAGAATAAATATATGTGAGAAAAAAAAATATTTTCTAAACAAATGGATCCCATAAGATATTTAGAGTTAATTTCAAAAAGGGTAAAATTATTCATGACTTGTTGAGTTATGGTTTGTTCCAAACTTTTCTATTTTAAAAAATGTTGGGAACTAGGAGAAACCAGGCGAACAACTCGTGTGAGGGATAATTAATAAATTTGTCAAATGACATCCCCAATGCCTTGGGAGGTGGAGTTTAAAATTTCATACGGACTCTTACCCATCTATCTCAGGATATGAATAATAAACTGAACAATGTGGAATATCCTCCTTCACCTAAGAGGGAGAAACTGTATATCGAGTTTTTTATGTGACAATGACCACCGATTTGTTTTTGATATTTTGATCCACTAGTCATGGAATAGCGGGTCAACTCAATAGAGAATATATTTTCTATGCTTATATATTCTAAAATGGATAAGGAGACTCAATACATGTATCATCTAGATGGAGAGCCCATCCAATGGTGTGTGTTAATTAAGAACACTAAGCTAAAGGATGAAATTGAAGAGATAGAGTGGGAAGACTTTAATATAGTGTTTCTCAACAAGTATTTCCCTTGATATCTTTGTAAAATTATGGAGAGGTAATTCTTATACCTTAAGTAAAAGGATGGTGAATATTTCACAGCCTATAAAGAAAATTTCACAAGGCTTTCAAGGTATGCTTTGGGTTTTCTATCAACAATGATAGAATGATTAATAGATTCTTGAGTGGGTAGAAACCACACCATATAAAGGATCTCTAGATTCAAGAATTTTGAAGTTATGAAGAATTTGTTTGATGTGATCTCAATTTGGATATAGAGATTGAATAATTATTGCGTGGATATGGTGACAAGAAATAAAATATGGAATTTTGAGTTGGAGGATATCATGAAAAAGGTGGGAAGAAATCTCAACCACTCACATGTCAAGAATTTGGGAAGAAGCATCATGGAAAATAACTCAAAGGGATAGTGAAATAATATAAGTGTGGGAGATTATTCCACTGAGGTCATGAATGTTAAAGAGACATAAAAATTCAGCTGATACAATTGAGGAAAAGAGAAAACCACCCATGGTCCAATGCTACAATTGTAGGAAGAAAGGGCATTATGAAAGATAGTTCACTAAACCTTGAGTATTTGAGGGTAATCAATTCCATCATCCACCAAATAAAATAAAGAAAGGTAAGGATTATTCCATTACAACAGATGAAGTGTCTCAATAAAATTATGTCCTAAAACGTACACTTACTATTCACTAAAGAATGGAAAAATTATTATTTTATTATGGTTATATAGATTCCTTTATATCTTGAATGTTTTCTAGAACTATTTAATCAGTTCCCCAAAACTTTATAGTAGAGATGTTTGTAAAAACACCTAGGGGTGTGATAACTGCACCCTAAGTGTTGAACTCTTATCATATTGGAATATGTGGGGATATTCTTATATTAAATCTCATGATACTTTCCTTAGTGGAATTCGATGCTATAATCAAGATAGATTGTCTTTTGTTATAAATAGAATACATCAACTGTGGGAAAAAAGAAATATTTTTTCATATTTCAAGACATCCCATGATCATCTACAAATTCATGGAAGATCATGAATCACCTTTGGAAAATTATTCAATGGTGTGGGTGTTGATTCACTATGAAGAATCATACCTCACTCAAATAGTTGCGTCAAAGGAGGGAGTCAACCTAGGGAAATTCCCATTATGAGGTAATACAGGTATGTATTTCTTGAAGAGTTACATAGACTTACCCCAGATTGTGAGGTAGAGTTCTCAATAGAACTCATATCCAGAGCTACTCCTATATCAGAATACCCCTACAGGATGGCCTTGATTGAGCTGTAGAAGTTAATAAAGAAGTTTTAAGAGCATTTGGAAAAAGTTTTCATACACCCTAGTGCATCACCTTCGGGTGCGCCAATACTCTTTTTCAATAAGAAAGATGGATCAATGCAAATGTGTATCGATTATCAGGAACTCAACAAGATCATCATAAATAATAGGTATTATCTTCCAAGGATTGATGACTTTTTTGATCAAATACTAAGAGATCAGTACTTATCAAAGGTGTATCTTCATTCTGGATATCATTAGCTAATGTTGAAGAAGTAATATATTTATAATTTTGACTTTTGTATAAGGTATGGGCACTATGATTTTCAAATAATTCACATCAGACATATTAATACCCTTGTGATGTTCATGGATTTAATGTATATATAATTTAGAAACTACCTTGAAAATTTTTTGGTAGTGTTTATCAATGATATTCTCATTTACTATAATAGCATAGAAGAATAAGAAGAACATATAATGATTGTACTGGTGACATTAACGATGGATAAATTTTACTCCAAGTTTAGAAAGTGTGACTTTTGGATTCAGAAAGTCACATTATTCGGATATGTGATCACAAGTGAGGGAATTTCCATAGACCCTTTAAAGATAAAGGCTATTGAGGAATGGCCTAGACCCTCTATTATCACATAAATCTGTAGTTTTCTTGGATTTACAGGGTACTACCAACATTTTTTGTGGAACTTCTCAAGATTTTCTAGCCTAATAGATATGTTAATGGGGAAAGGGATAAATTATGTATGGATGGAAGAATGTGAGAAAATCATTAAGAAGCTAAATAAGACGCTGATCATTACACTTGTACTCAAATCACCAAAAAGTGGAGAGTGTTTTATGATATATAGTGATGCATAAAATAAATTATTGGGTTGTTCAATCATGAAGAATGATAAATTGATATCCTATTCCTCATGATAGTTGAAGATACATGAGTAGAACTATCCAAAGAATGATATAGAGCTATCAACGATGATTTTTTCTTTGAAAATATATCATCACTACCTCACACATGAGCCTTAGCCTAGTTGGTGACGTATCCTTAAGCTCATCTATAAGACCCAGGTTCAAAACAAGGTAGAGGAATATTTCTAGGTACTATAGCAGTACTGTACACTATGCAGGTAATGTAGCAGGCACTGTAGTAGTTACTGTAGCATGTATTTTTCGGTACTTTAGCAGCTGAAACTATTCACCTTGATCCACCGGTTTGGGCTTGGAGTCCTTAAGGATTTTAGGCCACCCAGGCATTTATGTCAATAGGTCTTTCTGGCCACCTTTAAGGCCTTTGGGCCACCTCAAGGCCTTCAGGCCACATGAATTTTTCCCAGACACACTACAAAAAAGAAGCAGCCCCAGAAGATGATTCAGAGTAGGTGCACTCACCAGAGCATAGCCAAATGGATTTTTCAAAATGAGCGGGTTTGGATATGACATCGGGACCAGCCTATGCATGCACAGGAAGCCTGGCTAGATGGCCATGCAAAGGTGGAGAGCTACTATCATGATGTAAATTCTGGGGAGGGGCAGTTCCTTTTAGATAGTCTGGTTGAATTCCCTAAGAACTCCGGTTCATGTAATCTTCTAAGCCTATGAGCCATGTAATCTCTCAGCCTACGGTCCTTGTAAGGGTTCCCCTTCATCCCTTTAAAGGGGGGTTATCAAAAATCAATAAAAATGAAGGCCTTCAGGCCATTCGGGGGGAGTATCACTACCTCTATAGTTATAATTGTGACATATATACCAATCAAAAGATCCTAAAGTATATATTCACACAAAATGATCTCAACATTAATCAAAGGATATGGTTAAAGTTAATCAAGGACTATGATTTCTTTATACGCAATCTTCCTAAGAAGGCGAACAAGGTAGATGATGCTATTATAAGAAACAAACATGCTACTCTATCCATGTTGTGGATTGAGAAAGACTACATATTTAGGGATATGAAAAGGAAAGATTTGGAAATAATAACTATAGGGAATGAATTCTACCTTTCCCAAATTATTTCCCATCCATATATTCCAAGAAAAGATTAATGAGGCATAAAGGGATGATCTAGAGTTACAAAAGATGGTGAATGTAGTAAAGTAAGGGAAGCTGTAAGAGTTCCATATCAGTTATTATGGTGTGATTTACTTTGGAATGAGGATTTTTGTGCCTTAATCACATGAAAAAAATAAGGATCCATTGTATAATGAACATAGATCAAATTTTTCTATCCATCTTGGGAGTACCAAAATGTACTGTGATCTTCGAGAACACTTATGGTGGGATAATATAAAGAAGGGTATTGTGGAGTATATATCATGGTGCTCGATATTTCATCAAGTTAAATCAGAGTGACATAAGTTCAAAGGGATTATGTAACCATTTCATATACCCATGTGGAAATGGGATAATTTCACTATGTACTTTGTCATTGGTCTCTTGAATAAATCCAAATTAAATAATGTGATATGGGTTGTAGTTGACCAACTCACTATGAATTCCCAGTTTATTTCTATTTAGGAAGCTTTTTTGCTCAAATAAAATGCCAAGAAATATGTGAAGGAAGTTTTGAGGCTACATAGGGTTCCACTTTTGATCCTTCGTGATCATGATTCAAGGTTAACATATTAATTCTAAAGAAGTCTTCAACATTCCTTGAAAACTGAATTGAATTTATACATGTCCTATCAGCCCCAAACTAATGTTCAGTCTGAAAGGACTATTTAGACAATCAAATACATACTAAGAGCCTTTCCAATGTAATTAAAAGGTGTATGGGATCAGCATCTCCCATTGGTTGAGTTATCACACAATAATAGATTCCACTAGATCTTTTAGATGGCTCTATATGAAGATCTATATGGAAAGACATGTAGAAGTACAACCTGTTGGGATGAAGTTGGTGAAAAAAGGAAACTTTGACCTAATCTTATGCAAGATATGACAAATAATGTTTTATCCATCCAGAAACATATCAAATCTACTCAGATTCGGAAAATAAGCTATGTTGACAACCATCTAAGGGATGTGTAGTTATAAGTTGGATACTTCCTTAAAATATCACTATGGAATAGAGTCATTTGGTTTTGAAGGAAAGGGAAGCTTGTCCCAATGTACATTATCACCATTGAGACCCTTAATCTCTTAGTGGTAGTGGACTATCAGTTTGAACTTCCTCTAAGTATGGTATAAATTCATGATGTGTTCTATGTATCTCTCTTGAGGAAGTACATACCTGACCCCTCACATGTACTGAACATAGAGGTGGTATAGTTGGAAGATGATTCTCTTATGAGGAGAATCCTGTAAAGATTCTATATATGAGAGATAAGGTTCTACACAACAAGACAACATGCCTTTAAAAGTGTTGTGGAAGAACCATAAGAATGAATAAGTGACTTGGTAACTGGATGAGGAGATAAAGGAGAAGTACCCTCACCTATTTTTGTAAAATGAAATTTAGAGGGTGAAATTTCCAAAGGGGGGAAGAATATAACGACCCAAAATTTTATCAATGGAACTTATCCCTTATTATAATAATGTCACATAGTATAAATCACATAAAATCACATATAAACCATAATAAAAACATGATAAATGAATAATTAATGAAATAAGAGGCTTTTCACAAATTAAGGAACCTATACTGATGGAATGGTAACTTGACCTTTGGAATAGTAACATAACCATTATGAATAGTGATCCATCTAATAGAATAGTAACCTCACCTATGAAAGTATAAAGAAATAAGGAATATTATAAATAATGATGTGATATAATTATATCAGGGTATAAGTAAATAAAAATTAAAAAAAATATTAATCATGTGTTGGTATTTTTGTAACACATAAATTTTTATTTATAATTCCATAATCAATATAATTATTTATAAGAAAATTTATTCTCATAAAATAGATTTATAATTTAAAATAATTTTTCTTATGATTATAATATAATTTTTTATGTCCTTAATTTATTTTGTTATGTGTCATAAAATCAGTTATAAATTTAAATTTTGTATTTTTTGAATAAATGATTATTTTATTTAAAAATTAAATTTCTCACCCATATAAAATTATTTTCATACAAGGGAGTTAATTTTTTAATTATTCTCATCGAAAAATGGTTAGGGTGAATTTTTTTTTTATTTTTATAAAATACTTGAATTTTTAGTGAATAGTGAAATTTGATATTTTACAATATAAGATAAATACATGAACTATTGATTCATAGATGATTTATGGAAGATGTAAGATCATAATATCAAACATTCCTTCATTGTTTTAATATATTTATTGATAATGTTAAAAATATTCTTAGTCATAAGATAAAATAATAAACTAATGAATAAAATAAATGGAAAACACCCCTCACTGCCTCTTCTCCTCACACCTACAAGATTTGAGACATGTCCAAATTCTACCAAAATCTCTTCCTAAGCCCCATTTCTATAATCCCTTGGTCTCATCAAAAGACCAAAACCTATTCTCTATGGAAGATCTCAAGGAGGATAAATTCAAGAGGCAAAATCCTCTTTTCTTCCTTTTAATTTCTTTTAATTTCTTTTTCTTTTCTTATTATTCCCTCAACTATACTATCAAAATGTGTATGATAAATCCAGTATCATTTATATGCTTTAATTATATCATGTTAATTTAAGATCCATATTCAAACTCATTTCTCTCTCTCAACTTTATTCTAAAAATGAAATCATCACCTGTGATGTGTCAATTTACCGACATCATTGGTGATGCATTTTAATTTTCATTAAACACCTTCAAGGCTATTCATAGAATCACTATAATGTTTGGTAAATATTATTAAATTTTTTTAATAACCATTTTTATGTTTTGTAAACAACTTTTAAACTCAATAAAAAATAATGTTACAAAACTAGTTTGTGATTTTCGAAAATCCGTTAAAAATCTAAATGGTTATCACTAAACTTTTATCTAATGATTCATAATCATACCATTTAAAAAAAGATATATATAACAATTTAAAAATATTTATTTTTATTAATAATATATACTTTCAATTGTGTATAATTATACCCATTCTACATAAACTTCTATACTCGTATTCAAGTGAACCGATCCTAAAAACCAAGAAAATAAAAACCACAAAATGATGGAATTGAACTCTATAACTCATATAAAAGGCTATAAATGAACTTAATAAAACTATAATAAATAAAATTAATTTATAATAGGTTTTTTATTAATTAATTAATTTAAATTTAATAAATAACTCGAACATAAGGCAAGGGGATTCTAAAAACCAACTCCATTTCATTGGGTTTTCCCTCTTTCAGTCATTTTTATTGATTTTTGATAACCCCACTTTCAATGGATTAGGGGGAACCCTTACAAGGCCCGTAGGCTCAGAGATTACAAGGCCTGTAAGCTTTAGGAGATTACATGACCTGAAGGTCTTAGAGAATTCAACCAGACTATCTACAAGGAACCGCCTCTCCCTAGAATATGCATCCTGATAGTAGCTCTCCACCTTTGCATGACCATCTGGCTAGGATTCCTGTGCAAGAACAGGCTGGTACCGATGGCATAGCCATACCCTCTCATTCTGACAATCCACTTGGCTCTACTCTGGTGAGTGCACCTGCTCTGAATCCTCTTCTGGGGCTGCTCTTTTTGTAGGGTGTCAGGGGCCTGCATTCCTGTGGCCCGAAGGCCTTGGGGTGGCCCTAAGGCCTTAAGGTGACCCAAAGGCCTTTATAATCAACTGGCCCAAAGGCCTTGGGTGGCTCGAAAGCCTTGTAGGACCCGAGGACCAAACTAGTGGCTCGAAGGCTTAGATGGATGAATAGTTTCACCAGCTATAGTACCGAACAGTGCCTGCTACAGTACCCTAGCTTCATTTTTTTATTCTACCATTACCTTTTAAGGGATATACATGTCTTCTACTTGAGTTTATGATAAACACAATGTTTTCCAAAAGAACGCTTCTTTCTAAATACACAGGTTTTACTTTTCTTGATATTTTTTCTTCCCCACTAAATATTGATGATTCTTATACCTTATTACCTATTTATTTTGGGAACCCCAAAGGTTATTCATTAATTAATGTTTTATTAAATGAAACTCATTCCTTTACATGGTTTATTTTATTTCCAAGATCGATATATGTTCTATGTGGCATGCATGATTGTGTAAATGTTTTTATGTGATGGGTGAGCCCAGAATTATATAGTACAATTAAATTTTATGATGTGACAGATGCACCAAAAATTATATATAAATCCAATAAATTGGTTAATATGTTGTATATCTTGAGATAATTTGAAATATGTGTGTAAATGATGCTATATTTGTTCACAGCTATATTTTTTAGTTAACTATTATGACATGATGTTTCATTTTTATGCATTGTTGCATTCCATGACTTTATCTAATTATTCCTCTCATGATTATTATTATAATCCCATGATTATGTTATGATGGTGATTATTATTCTCACCCTATGTTATATTGACTTGATGAACCCAATTTTTGTATAGATTTTCATATACTCTATTGAAAAATAAGAACAAGTTTTCAGAAATTACCTACTTCTTAGTGGACAAATACTTTGATTTTGGTGATCTTGTTCATTTTTAGAAGATTTATGTCCAAATGCACAAAACGGAGCAGAACTAAGATAAAATTTCCAAATACATAGATTGTACTTATATACACACCGTGTACTTTCAATCTCAGACACAGGTTGACCGGGACAAGTACATTCCCAAGTAACTAGAATCCAGGACACATCATGTGCTATTTCTACACACCGTGTATACCATTATAGAAGCCGTTGGTGGCTGAGAAGAGCCTATACGCCCATGTGTCAGGCTGAAGTAGACACATCGTGTTCCATTTTTACATGCCATGTATACCATTCTACAAGCAGTTTGTAGCTGAGAAGAGTCTACACGGCCATGTGAATGACTAAAGGAGACACATCACGTGCCATTTCTAAGCGTCGTGTATGCATTTCTAGAAGCGGTTGGTGGCCAAATTTGGAGAATACACACCGTGTATGGTGGTGCTACACGCTGTGTACATTCACCTACCAGGCGGAGCTGTGTTCCAAGTCAATGAAGCGCGTGTTAGGCCACCTACCAGTGGAGAAAATGGAGGAAAACGCGTTGGAAAAAGTACATGGCATGTACTTTTTCTACAAAAGGAGTCCTTGGCCTGCAGACTAGAGGGAGGTGTGTGTAGTATTTTTTGGAGAAACGGTTGAAGTTCCAAAGGAGATATGCTCTGTCATCGTACTACTATCTACCGAAGGATCATTTTCACCTCGAAGTTTCAAGTATGATCACATCAGGTATCAAGGGTTTTGTGTTTATTTTCTTCTCCATGTGTAACTAAACACCCAATGTGTTGGGTTTATGGGAGATGTTGAGTTGTAATTTGAATTAAGTTGTTATTAATGTGTTTGTTTTATTAACCTCTTCTTATTCTTCTTAAAACACTTCATATTGTCACTAGAAATTTTGTACCAGACCAAGGGCAGCATTTTCAGGGATTCAAAAGAAGAATACTGATGAATAATTTCATGAAAATTGGAAGTATTCATCGACTCAAAATAGACTAAGACAAATAAAGATCTGTAAAATACTAACTACCATACCAAGGAGTTAGTAACTTCATCTCTAAATATAAAGTTTACCGGACCAAGGAAACGTTATTACAAATTAAACCCATAGTGTTGTGTTATTATGAACAACACAACCTCATAATAAATTTGATTTAATAAACAACTTCTCATTAACCCATAACCCCAATACATGTATTTCTTTATCTATATCAAAATCAATTTTCTTGTATTTTACTTTTATTCTATTAAGCACTTTGTTAAAATAAACTTAAAACCAATTGTTCTTTTTTATCCAAACAACAACAATCGACTCTAAATTCAGAAAACTTCATGAAAATAAAAATAAAAACTAAGTTAAACAAGATGAAAATAACTCATTTTTTCATGTGGATCGACCCCTTACTGGTTCTATACTTGTTAGGGTAAAAATAATTTGGGACACCGATAATATACCTTCGGTGAAACAACTCGCAAAATTTTGGCACCGTTTCTAGGGAACTTAGAGATAATTTTATTCTAGTTTTAATTAAATTTGCATCAAATTTTAGTGAAAATAAAAATCATTAATTAAAAAAAATCTCTTTTATAATCATATTTCTTTTTATATTTCTTTTTCCTCGCTTATGATTGGTGTTTTGTTTTGTTTTGTGCAGGTCATTAGGTGTTTGAGCGGCCACCTCACGAATTCCAAGAAAACTGACCCATCAGGGTTTTCCCAACTGACCCAGAGATCGAATGGATGTTTTTGAGGTGCCAATGAGCACTCATGGCTGAACACAACCAAACCACTCCACTGGCGCAGAACGTGGAAGGGAATATAAATCTTGTCCAAGGAGATTGTCAACAGTTAGGACCAGATGACAACAGGAACCAGCAAGTTCCACTTGTTCGAAGATATGGCCCGCAGCAGCTCCAACAATTCCAACTAGAGAAGAAACCATATTTCAACCAAGTTTAGGGGCCATACTACGCCCCTCAGGACTAACAATTCATGCTAGTTCCCCTTCCTCACCAGCCACCTCCATGCCGTACTCTCATGGAGTATGGTTTTCCATCAATCTACAGAGATGATACGGGCATCGTATGACCACCAATGCAAGCCCAACATTTCGATATCAAGCCTGATATCATGCAGCTAATCCGGAACACTGTTCAATTTGGTGGCCTTCCCAGTGAGGATCCCAATGCCCATCTCTCCAATTTTCTAGAGGTCTGTGACATGTTCCACTACCACGGCGTGTCCACCAACACCATCTATCTTCACCTTTTCCATTCTCTATAAGGGATAAGGTGAAATATTGGATTAAATAATTTCTGCAATGATCCATCCTCGCCTAGGAGGATCTAGCTCAGGCTTTCCTATCCAAATACTTCCCACCCTCAAAGATAGTGACACTATGGAATGGGATACACAATTTCCAGTAGCATGACGCAGAATCATTGTACAAATCCTGGGATCACTTTAAGGAGATGTTTCACAAGTTCCCACACCACGGACTTCCACTTTGGATGCAAGTCCAAAACTTCTACGGAGGGTTGACAACTAATACCAAGTCAGTGGTGGATGCTACTGTTGGAGGTACGGTAATGAGGAAGTCCCCCGAAGAACTATTCAAACTACTGGAAGATATGTATGCCAAAAGCTTCCAGTGGCATTCCGAACAGGGAACATATAAACCAGGTATGAATAAGATAGATGCAACTTCCAAGCTAGCTGCCCAGTTGGACGCTGTGTCCAAGAAGATCGACACGCTCAATTTGAAGGGAACATCCCAAGTACATGTGGCGGACCATCCGACATGTAGTGAATGTGGTGATAACCACATAATGGGAGAATCCTCGGGTTCTGCTGGAGGCCTATCAACAAGCGAGGTAAGTTATGTTGCACAAAACTGAGGGCCCAACCAGTACAAGTAGTACCAGAACCCGGCATGGCATGATCAGAAAAACATAGGCGGGGGCCAACAGCAGCAAAATCCACCACCCCAGTGACTGCCCAGCTACAACCAACCTCCCTATCAGAACCAGTAACATAAATAGAAGCAACCCCAACATAGATCTTATCAGTAGCAAGGGTATCAAAACCCTTGCCCACAGCAGCCGCGACAACCACCACCTCCACCAGCTCAAAAACTTCTTCAGTAGGAGAACACCTCAAGGTTAGAGGATCTTATGACCAAATTCATATCTACTGCTGAGACCGGGTTCTAAAATTAGAAGTCATCAATTCAAGGCCTAGAAAATCAGATTAGCCAATTGGAAAACCAACTCTCGAGAAGGAAACCCGGTACTCTACTGGGTAACACAGAGAATAAACCGAGGGAGGATGCCCATGTTGTCATAATCAGGAGTGGAAAAGAGATCCAACAGAATCAACAAGCACAGCCAGGTGTATCAACACCCCTTGATAACGAAGAAGGTACCAATACCGACCCCTCCTCATCTAGAATCTCATAGAAGGAGGCTTCGCAGTATAAACAGAAGGAGGTTGTCAAACCTTTTGTACCTGCCTTACCCTTCCTATAGAGATTGGAACAGAGAAAGTTGGAGCACCAGTTCGGAAAATTCATATACCTGTTCAAGAAACTACACATAAATATCCCATTTTTAGAGGCACTAATGCAAATCCCTACTTATTCCAAATTCATTAAGGACATAATCGATGATAGAAGAAAGATGGAGGATATGGTCACCATTTCCCTAACCAAGGAGTGTTCTGCAGTTGTCCAACACTCAATTCCTCCCAAACTCCATGATCCAGGTAGTTTCACTATTCTCTATACCATTGGACCATGCATGTTTGGGAAGTCTCTCTGTGACTTAGGGGTCAGCGTGAACCTCATGCCCCTTGGAGTTTTCAAGAAGCTCGAGCACCATGATTTGAAGCCAACCCGAGTAGCCCTTCAACTTGTGGATCAATCCATCAAACATTCGAAGGGAATACTGGATGACATGCTCGTCAAGGTGGTTCGGAAGATCCTTCCAGCTTATTTCATCATCCTCGACATGGAGGATGACCAGGTGGCACCTCTCATACTTATAAGACCTTTCCTAGCCACTGGAAAGGTACCAATTGACGTTCACTAAGGAGAACTAATTTTCCAGGTAGGAGACGAGAGAGTCTCCTACAATGTCCTCAAGGATGTTAAACATGCATCATTGCCTAAGAATGAGGATTGTTATTATATAACCACCATGGATGATCATTTGATCAAAAAAGGGAATGATCTTGTATGTTATTTTTCAGGTACCTTTATTTTTTCAGACATTCCAGATGAAGAAACTCCAGAGGACTTGCAATTCCTAGAAGGTCAGGGCGGCCACTATTGGTAACGTATGGTTATTCCTTGTAGTATGAAATGGGAAAAGTTGCAACCACTTTTACCTTCGATTTTTAAGGCACCTGAACTCGAACTGAAACCTCATACATCTTCTCTAAAGTATGGGTATTTGAGACCCAATCAAACATTTCATGTTGTACATAATGTAGAACTGTCACAGGAGAAGGAAGATGCACTTATACAGGTTTTGAAACAATGGACACATGCTATTGGGTGGATAGTCGCCGATTTGAAGGGCATTACCCCTACCATTTTCACCCACAAGGTGCTACTTGAAGTAGGTTCCAAGAAATCGCGACAACCATAGCGGCGCCGGAATCCCCACATGAAGGAAGTTGTAAAAAAATTGGATTAAATTATTGGATGTCGACATCATCTATCCCATCTCAGATAGTCCATGGGTGAGTCCCCTCCAAGTGGTACCCAAAATGGGGGGTATCACTATAATTTCAAATGAAAATAACGAGCTCATCCCTACATGCACTGTCACGGGATGGCGAGTCTGTGTGGATTACCGAAAGCTAAATGATTCCACAAGGAAGGATCATTTCCCCCTGCCATTCATGGATCAAATGATGGAGAGACTATTAGGGCACAAATTCTATTACTTCCTCGATGGTTATTCAGGCTATAACCATATTTTCATTGCTCCATAGGATCAGGAGAAGAGAACATTCACTTGCCCATATGGTACATTTTCTTACCAGAGGATGTCTTTTGGCATGTGCAATGACCCCACCACCTTCTAGTGCTGCATGATGGATATCTTCCATGACATAGCAGAACAAATCCTGGAGGTATTTATGGATGATTTTTCCGTTTACGGGAAATCATTCGCCACTTGTTTAGGGCACCTAGAGCTAGTTTTGGAACGATGCGAGAACACTAACCTAGTTTTGAACTAGGTAAACTGTAATTTCATGGTGCAATGTGGAATCATCTTCAGCCATATAATCTTAGAAAAGGGGATAGAGGTGGATCCGAAAAAAATAGAAGTCATTTCACCACTACCTATTTCGACTTCTGTCAAAGCCATCTGCAGCTTCCTGGGGCATGCCTGTTTCTACAGGCGGTTTGTCCACAACTTCACCAAAATAGCCCAGACCTCCACCAATATTCTAACCAAGGATTCCATATTTGAGTTTGATAAGACATGCACCAGAGCTTTTGAGCATCTGAAGCATCGCCTAATGGAATCTCTTATGATGATTTCTCCCAACTGGGAAGAACAATTTGAGGTGATGTGTGATGCTAGTTACTATGTAGTGGGAGCAGACTTGGGCCAGTGTCTTGATCGGATTTTCTAACCTATATATTATGCCATCATGACGCTCAACTAGGCACAAATAAACTACACCACCACAGATAAAGAGATGCTTGCATTGGTTTTCGCATTTGATAGGTTCTGTTCCTACTTAGTGTTGTCTAAAGTTATTTTTTATATTGACCATGTAGCACTAAAATACCTAACGAACAAGAAATATGTGAAGCACTGATTGATCTGTTGGGTACTAATCTTACCAGAATTTGATCTGGAGATCTGAGATAAGAAAGGGAGTGAGAACGTTGTTGCTGACCATCTCTTCCGCCTAGAGCTACCTCATTTGGAGAAGGAGGAAGATCGAGAAATCAGGGAGGATTTCCCTGATGAGCATATATTTTCAGTTAACGAAACACCTATACCATGGTATGCTGATATCGCTAATTTTCTAGTCATAGGTGTTGTTCACCCTGACCTCTATTTCCAGCAAAGGAATGGATTTTTCTCTGATGTGAAAATGTACTTCTGGGAGGATCCTCTACTATTATGATCCTGTGCAGATGTAGTGATCTGTTGTTGCATCCCAAAGAATGAAGTTCACAATGTCCTAGAGTTTTGTCATGCCTCACTAGTTAGAGTACATTATGGACCTGATAGTATAATAGCGAAGATCCCACAATCTGGGTTTTTCTGTCCCACCATGCACAAAGATGATCAGGCCTTTATTTCCTGTTGCGATCGGTGCCAGAGGACTGGTAATGTGGGACGTAGAGATGAGATACCCCAACACCCAATATTGGAGGTCGCGATTTTAGACGTATGGGGCATAGATTTCATGGGTCCCTTTCCCCCATCTTTTGTGAACACTTACATCCTGGTCTGTGTCGACTACATCTCCAAATGGGTGGAATCCACTGCTACAGCACACGACACAACCAAGGTAGTCATTATCTTTTTAAAGAAAAATATTTTTAGCAGGTTTAGACTTCCGTGAGTACTGATCAGAGATATAGGGACCCAATTCGACAACACACTGATGAGAGGAATACTGTCAAAGTATGGAGTAAAGCATCAGATGGGTACACCATATCATCACCAGTCTAGTGGAGAAGTGGATCTCTCTAACCGTGAGATCAAGTAGATCCTAAAGAAAATAGTAAACACTTCAAGGGAAGACTAGTCCAAGAAGTTAGATGATGCTTTGTGGGAATATCATACTGCTTTAAAAACACCACTGGGAATGTCCCCATTCAGCCTCATCTATGGCAAGCCATGCCATCTACCAGTGGAATTGGAACACAAAGCCTACTGGGTCGTCAAGGCCCTGAATTTTGATCTGAAGGAAGATGAAGAGAAGAAAAGGTTCCAACTGTCTGAACTTGATGAAATCAATTTATAGGCATATGAAAATGCTAAGATTTACAAGGAGAAGACGAGAGCTAGTCACGACCGGATGATTTCAAAAAAATCTTTCCAACCTGGTGATCAGGTACTTCTCTTTAACTCTCGTCTCTTCTTATTTTCAGGAAAGTTAAAGTCATGATGGTCGGGACCATTCCACATCATACGCATATTCCATCATGGAGTGGTGGAAATTTCTAGAGAGTATGGTCAACCATTCAAAGTGAACAGCCAACGGTTGAAGGCTTACCATCACATAGACGACACGGTGGGAACATTTTCCACCATACAGCTCAGGTAAGAAAAGGTAAGTAGGTCGAGCCAACAACACAAAACAAAGGCAGTTTCTAGGAGGAAACTTAGAGGATACACACCGTGTACCACCTATCTACATAGTGTGGACTCTTCCCTTTTCATTTTTCTAACTATTATAAATATATAGTTTAAATAATAAATAAACTGGGATGATGCCGATGTTGATGGTAAGGCCACTGAAGTTTATCTAAGCCATCAGAGGTTCAAATCCTCCCAAAATACCTTCAGCACGGGGGTCCTTTTTATAATTTCTTAAATGGTGTGTGTAGTAAATTTTACACATATATATATATATATATTCATATAAGAAAACCAATGGTGGTGATGGATCGGTTAACCAAGACCGTAACCCGGCTCCAAAATACCCAGGTTCGAATCCTGACAACTGCCCTATTTCCATCATTTACCCTTTTAATAAAACCACACGGCGTGTCTTTCGATATACTTGGTGTGTTCCATGTTTTTCCTTCCAAAATTAAAAACTTTTCCATATAAAGTAAGTCATGCGGATGAATTTGGAAGATTGGAAAAGTCTCGGCCTTTGATAAAAAAGACCGAGGTTCAAACTTGTCTAATCTCCCTACTTCATCCCCTTATTGTATAATTAAGAAAAACATGCCATGCATTTATTTCTTCCCGTGTGTATGGGTTGTATGGATTAAATGTATATAAATGATAAATATGTGCATTAGTACAACCTTCACTCCAATGGTAGAGGGCTTCTGTTTGGAATGGTCGATTGCCGGTTCGAACCTCGCCCCAAGCACCGGACCAAAGGCTGTACTTCTCTTTTTCTAATTTTTAAACACACGTCGTGTATTTTCCCACTACATTACATGTTTAGTTTTATTTTTAAATTTTGTATATATATATATACATTTTATTATTTTTAATTAGTAATATTAATTATTATATAGTTTACTATAATAATTATATATATATATATATAATCTAAAAAAAATAAAAATTTTGAGATACACAGCATGTAGTACAGATATACACGCCATGTACCTCGGCTATATAAGCTATGGCCACCTGGATTTATGTTGTGTCACATGGCTCTTTCCCTCTTCCCATTTCTTCTCTCGTACGACACCCGGCCTCCCCACTTCCAAATCCGTCGATTTGGTTTGTTTCGGGTTTTGATTCTTATTGCACTATGATCATCGGTCAAGGTACACCCTTCTACACCCTCTATTTCAAGTGTTTATAACCGTTTAAAGTAATCTTGGGATCTGTCGACCATTCGGATTCCACGATACACATCCACAAAATGAAGAACACACACTGTGTACCTTTGTACACGGCCACACATGGAATTATTCACAATTTGAATATACATGGTGTGTATGTTCGGTACACACTGTGTACCAGCCCCGATCATGCCCGAGTTCCTATGCACATGGCCTCACACACCATTTTCACGTACACGGCATGTTTGTTCGGTATACGTCGTATATGTCATTTCTTTTGGCCCCTCCATGTGTAGCATAGAACACGAACTCGCATACCATGTTCATAAACACGGCGTGTGTGTTCGGTACACGCCGTGTATACCATTTATTTTGGTCGGACCATGTTTATCCCTCCACACGGCCAAGTTCCTCTACTCATATACAGGTCGTGTCGGAACCGTACACGGCGCATCCTTCATGATTATAACTGTTAACAAACATGGTCGTGTCTTTACTCATACACGACCATGTCAACGTTGCAAGAACATAGTGTGTATACTCGGTACATGCCATGTACCCTTATGTGGTCTATCTTCTACTCCCTCGACATGTTTATCCAGAGAACACAGGATGATACTCAGGTTCACTACACGCCGTGTACTCTAGATGTACATGTCGTGTACTTTTTTTCAGTTTTATCACATTTTATTTTTTTTCATTCTTTTCTTTATATTTTGTTTGGTTTTTATTTATCTTTTAGTTTATGGAAGACCGAGATCCTTCCCATAGGAAGCGGCCCACATCTACCGCTGAGGGTGAGAGGCTCATTTATCATCAGATACAACTCCGACCTACGACTCAACCTGGCCAAGACGCTCCAGTCTATGATCTCCCTCCATTGGCCATCCTTCCACCAGCCACTGATTCAGCGGAGGCTGGGCCTAGCACAACCTCTCCTTCACCACCCTCTCTGGTGCCTCCGATCTCCATCGGTTCATCTCCACCGCTTGTCGCACTTCCTGTGACCCCTTCGGTAGCAGCTGGCTCCATATCGACCGATTCATCCAACGGGCCTCTATCTACTACAGTGGATACAACCCCAGAGCCATCTCCTACTACTGCACCTCCACCTAGACCAGGACCTGCAGGTGTTCCCTACCCATTTATGGTGTTCCCAGTCACCGACTTGGCACATGACAGGATCCGGTGCTTCTATCGACGTTTGATTCTGTTGAGTGGTTGCTACCTCGACAGTAGCGTTCCTTAGAAGATAGGCATATGGGGAGAGTTAGAGGATCTCCTTGGACACACTCCACTAATTTCTATTTTCCAGGTCAGCACTCTTATATTCCAAGATTTATTTTTGGAGTTCGCTTCCTCATTCAAGTTCGATAGAGCTGAGCACTGGGATACACCTGGTGATGTGGTACCCGTGGTTCATTTTCGGTTGGGCGGCCGACGCTTTTTCCTCACCATGATAGAGTTCGGCTGAGGGTGCAGTTTGTACCCCATCATATAACCCCACCCCCTATTTCTACCTTGACCAGGCCCAAACACTCTGAGCTCGTGGCTATTTGGTGGGAGATTTCTATGCCTGACCACCACTACACCCCTACCTCGCAGAAGAGTACCCTCATCACCAACCCCATCCTTCGTTTCACCCACCGGTGCTTTAGCACCATTCTTTTCCCCTGGCATGAGGATATGGGGTTCATGACCGGTCATGAAATGGATCTTCTTACCTATGTCATCCAGTAGGACTACTCAGACCTCCCTTATCTAGACACCTCCCATTTTCATGCTATGTGTACCGGCCGTCAGGGTAATCTGAATGACGAGTTTTATGCCACCTGCCTTACCCATCACCTTAGGGTCCTTGAGCTTCCCTACCACATGACCTGTTATGTTCACCTCAGAGGATGGACGATCTAATGATTATTCGCATGGGATTGGTCCGGAAGTAGGGGGTGCCTACACCCTTGCCCTAGCTCCAGCCCACCCACCTGCTGACCCTCCTGCACGACCCGCCGATGCACCACCATCTCCTTCCCCAACCCCACCAGCTTCCCCACCACACCCCACTTATACTGACCCACCTATTCTAGCCTTCCTTCTTCTGTACCACCGCCATCCCCACCTACCCCCACACCCTTGGTCGATCTCACCCTTTCCCTCTGGCTAGCCGTGATGGAGTAGCATTTGGCTCATCTCGACAGCCAGCAGGACTGGTTGGAGTAGATGTTGGGGATTATTCTTCAGCATCTTGGTATTCCACTTCCCCCTCCACCTGCCTCTACCTCGGCTTATGGCCCTCTCTTGTTAATCTACCACCTTTTATTGCACTGGACACAGATTCTGTTCTCCTCTCTACTGTGGGCTCGACTGCTACTTCAACTAATGCCACTGCGGCTACCAGTCTAGGGGGATGTCAAGCTTCCTTTATTGAGTCCAGCACCTACGGCTCATACTTATATAGCTTCTCTTCCTGGTGCAGACTCTGAGCCTCCAGTTTCCACGGCTCCTGAGCCTTCTCTCCCGGCAGGTTCTGTACTGGATGATGCCTCTTCTGAGGTGACCCCTGACTAGTTTTTGGGACATATCTTTTCATTATATATATTTTTGTGATATCATGTGCCTATTTGTATTGTGTATGCTTGAAGTTTTCTCTTTCTTCCGCCCTCACAGGTACTCTGGCACGTTTTGCGCTGCACTTTTAAATGACGTTTTGTTTTTCTATGCCTAAACACGAGGGGAGTATTCTTGTACTTTTCTTTCTTAGTTTCCTTCTTTCATTACTTCCCATCAATATGGTCCACTATTGTGTCCCCACCTTGCCTTGTTCCTATTTTTGGGAACTTGGTGGACCATGTGTGGTTTTAAGTATGGGGGGGCATCTATCGATCTCTTTAGTCTTTTCCCTTTTCAGATTCTAGGAGACATAATTATTGGAAGATATGTTTTAATATGTGATGAAATTTTTTGTTAATCATATTTTTAAATAATAAGATTAAGGTGGGAAATTTTAAAAAAAATTATATGTTCATTTTGGTTATTAAGTGTTTTAAAATTATTTCTTATATAATTTAAATTGCAACTTGTTATCCTTGGATAATTACATCAATTAGACTAATCAATTATTTGCAAGTCATGACATGATTGTCTCTTAATTTGTTTTTCCAACTTCTGAGAGGTATTCTAAACCCTTTTTCATATTCTTTATAATACCCTCTTTCTTGAGATATTCTTAGAATATACATAACTACCATAATTTGGAAGTTTTCTTTTCAAAATATGAAAAAAATTTGAGTAACATTAAAATGATTGAGGAATTAGATTGTTTAAACCCCTTTATCTTGAGACCTACCCTATATATTATCTTCATGAAGACCCTAGAGACCATGAATAGCCTTTATAAGAAGCCATATTACCATCCTATTTCCCTTACTACCCTAATTATTTTATGATTTTGCATAATTATTTATTTGAGCTCAAAAGAAGGGATTGGAGACTCGTGGAATAATTTCATGAATTGTCAAGAAATTAAGTATGGGGGAGAGCCTCTTGATCATCTGGGGAAAAAAGGGTTCCAAACCTCTATTCGTGGACATTATGAGAGGTCCCCTTTGTTTTGAAAAAAAATGGTACAAATAAAGGGTCCTTATACTCACTTTTTGGTTTGTGAACCCTACCTACTCAACTAAGAGAATGGTGGTGATGAGATTTTATGATAAAGCTTGTGGAGGACATTTTTACAATGAGCTTAATTTTTTAATATCATGCATTATTATTTAAATAATTTAGCCTCCTCTTTTAAGCCTCATAGTTATTTTCACATCTTTACCTACCAACCTTTAGCCATAGAAACATCTGATCCTTATTGAAAAGCCCTCATGATTTTTGTAAGTAAATTTTTCTAAAGTGGAGAACTAGATTTCTTGCAATCCTATGGATAGAGTGTATATATCTTTGATTGAGAAAAAACTTTTATTTAAAAATTCATGAGTGTTGAGTATTTTATTGGTGAGGTAAATCATCAAGTGGCTCGGTTTTTTTTTGAAAGGTGGAAATATGTGTTAAAATATGATGAAAGTAGTTAATTGAATTATATATGAGGCATGATTAGAATATCTCTTGAATTGAAAATGTTTTGTATTCCTTTTGAAATTTTCTCCCATAACTTATTATTTACATTTATGATTAACTGAATTCCTTCCTTATAATATAGACTCTTTTAATTAGATGTTGAGATTTTCTTGAGGGAAATAAAATTACAAAGTATGGGGGAGTTTTATGCACCTGATTTGTGTATAAATTTTTATATACTCTATTGAAAAATAAGAACAAGTTTTCAGTAATTACCTACTGCTTAGTAGAAAAATACATTGATTTTGGTGATATTGTTCATTTTCAGAAGATTTATGGCCAAATGCACAAAATGGAGGAGAACCGAGCAAAAATTTCCAACTAAATGGAGTTTAATTATATACACGTTGTGTACTTTCAAGATCAGACATGGGTTCACCATGACAAGTACATGCCCAAGTAACCAGAATCCAGGACACGCCGTGTGCCTTTTCTATACGCTGTGTATACCATTCTAGAAGCATTTGGTGGATGAGAAGAGTCTACATGCCCATGTGGATGAATGAAGGAGACACATTGTGTTCCATTTGTAAACTCTATGTATAGCGTTCTAGAAGTTGTTGGTGTCCAAGAAGAGTCTACATGCCCATGTGCCTGGCTGAAGGAGACATGTCATGTGCCATTTCTACACGCCGTGTATGCACTTATAGAAGTGGTTGGTGGCTGAATTTTGAGACTTCACACCATTTATGGTGGTGATACATGTCGTGTACATTCACCTACCAGGCAGCGTCATGTTCCAAGTCAATGACGGCGTGTTAGGACGCCTACCAGCGAAGAAAACGGAGGCAAAAACGCATTGACAAAATTAAACGGTGTGTAATTTTTCCACATGTCGTATACTTATTTTTTCTATAAAAGGCGGCCTTGGCCTTTGGGCTAGAGGGCGGTGTGTGTAGTAGTTTTTGGAGAAAGGGTTGAAGTTCGGAAGGAGATACGCTCTATCTTCGTACTACTATCATTCCACCATTTATCGAAGGATTATTTTCACCTCGAAGTTTCTAGTACGTTCATATTAGGTATCAAGAGTTTTGTGTTTATTTTCTCCTCCATGTGTAACTAAAAACCTAGTGTGTTGGTTTTGTGGGAGATGTTGAGCTGTAATTTGAATTAATTTTTTATTAATTTGTTTGTTTTATTAACTTATTCTTATTCTTCTTAAAACATGTCATATTATCACTGGAAATTCTGTACCGGACCAAGGGCATAATTTTTAGGGATTCAAAATAAGAATATCGACGAATAATTTCATGACCATTGGAAGTATTTGTAGACTCAAAATGGACTAAGACAAATAAATATATGTTAAATACTAACTACCGGACCAAGCATATTGTTACTTCAGCTCTAAATATAAAGTTTACTGGACCAAGGAAACGTTATTACAAATTAAACCCAGAGTGTTGGGTTATTATGAACAACACAACCTACTAAAAAATTTGGTTTAATAAACAACTTCTCATTAACCCATAACCCCAATTCACATCTTTTTTTATCTATATCAAAATCAATTTTCTTGTATTTTACTTTTATTTTGTTAAGCATTTTGTTAAAAGAAACATAAAACCAATTGTTCTTTTTATCCAAACAACAACAATCGACTCTAAATTCAGAAAACTTCATTAAAATAAAAATAAAAACAAAGTTAAACAAGATAAAAAAACTCATTTTTCTCTGTGTATCGACCCCTTACTGGTGCTATACTTGTTAGGGTAAAAATAATTTGGGACACCGATAATATACCTTCGGTGAAACGAATCACCATGCCTAATGTTCTTATATATCCTCTTACTGGTCTTTTATCTCACCCCTTTATTTAATGTGTATACTTAGATAGTTACATAAACTAAGGAGAACATAAGGACCACTAATATGCTAGAGAAAAAATAATTAAATAAATTTTTATGTTTTATTTTTTAAATTTTATGTATGGTCCTAATATTCCAAAGATGTTAAACCTTTGGATCCTAGTTGTGTAATGCTTTTATGTTGTAATCATGTAGTAAAAAGTAGGGTCTCTATATTTGGGTCATCCAAACCCTACCGAAATAATCTTCAAAAATCCCTCCTATCATACTAGAATCCTTACTTTGGTTAGAAATCAATCCAAGGAACTAGTTTGGTGTAAACCAAGAGAAGTTACTGGAAAAAATTGTTAACATTATTTATTCATCACTTTTGTTTTATTTCTTTCTCCATCACTTTAATTATTCTTATTACATGACTATATAATAGCCTTAGTATCCAAAATATTCAAATATTTTTTTTAATGGTTCAACCTACACCTACTTACACTTCCATTAAATGGGTAAAGGAATAACCATTCATGTGTACGGTGAACTATCTCCTCAGGAAATGATGTCGTTCTTTTTTCCTTTGACACCTCTTACGGTTGGCCATTATGACGGACATACTATTTATATATGATATATATGATATATATGATATTTATAATGTATTCATACTTTTTTAAATATTATATAACACATAAATTCATTCTTTCCATTTTTTGGGAATAAGATAATATCATTTTTGGATGAGTGGACTATTACCTCCTCAAAGCAATCTGATACATTCACCCTTCACATGGAATATATTAAGGATGGTTTTTGTAATAAAACATGATATAAATGAAATATTTATGATATTAATAACATAATTATCTATCTATATATATAACATTTTATTTTATTCTTTCCATTTCACACAATGAAAAGTGATAATGTTGTTCGTGGACGTGTGGACTATCGCCTACTCGAAGCGATGTAATTTTACATTTTTAATAACCACAACATAAGAATGATATATATATATATATATATATATATAATTATATATAACTAAATAGGAATGTTACACATGCATACCTATGGCCTATCGTCTCCCTGATCATATCGTTGGTTCATTTTTCATAAACATATTTAAAATATGATTTTAAAATTATAATTGATGAAAACAATTTATAATTATATCATGATTATTATATATATATATTTAAATAATGGCCTCATTGGCCATAGTCAACCTATCAAACTTAGTTTTGACAAATAAGTAAAATATGGTCAAAACATCCTACTTAAACAAAATTTATTAGAAACTTTTATATAAATTTTTTATAAATGAAATAAAAGTGAAAATAAACTTGAAAATTTTATTTAAAATTTGAATAATTAACATAAGTATGTTATTCAGAAAGGTATAGTACAATCATGAAAAATTAGACTCAAGGTAAGGGGTTTCATCTCAATTAACATTACATTGAGACTTATTTGTTAGTATTCACCTTGTATCTTTTATATGGTGTATATAATTCCCTATGAAGTTTTATATAATTAGTTTCATTAATTTCATGGTATTAAATGTTTTAATTGATTTTATTCTTTCACGGATCTCATTATTCAATAGTTACTCAAGTATTAATAGATTCTTGTCTCCCTTTTGCTTTCATGATGTATATTTCATAATCCCAACTTACTTCTTTTATGTGGTGTATCTACTTCCCATTTTGATATTTTATATCCTTAATTATATTATATTCATGATATTTAAATATTTAATTTGATGATTATTACTTTTGGTGTTTTTGATTCAAATTTTACCACATTTGTAAGGTATTTTTTAACTCAATTTCAATTCATTGGGATAAAATTCTATTTAATTAGTTATATTATTCCAAGAATATGTGTGAAATGACTAATGATTTTATTATTTTGTATTTACACTTTTACTGTGTGAATTTACATTTTTCACACATAATTATTTCATTTATTTATTCTCACTCCAATAATATGTTCTTTGTAAGGGATTTTCATGTCACTTTTTACATATGTGAGATAAATGTCATATTAACCCATAATTATTTTATGTGGTGTATCTAATGACCCTTTTGATATATTATATTATGAATTGTTTTCTATTAATGGTATTTAATTGTTTAATTTAATGATTATTAATTTTGGTATTTCTGAATCAGATGTTACCACAGTTGTAAAGGGATTTCTACTCTCACACGAGACTTAATCCATATTCACCACTTATTTTTTGGTGGTGTATATACCACCAATGAATGTATTTTATAATTTTTATTCTTTAATTTATGGTGATTTAAATATCTATTTCATTATATATCTTTTATGGGGTTTATGGTTTCATAGTTAGTAAAGTAGTAATGGATTTTTATCCTAATTTTCCTCTTTGAGATATTTGTTATGTTAAACACATATATTATTTTATGAGGTTTTTTTACTTATTAATTGACATGATATATCATGAATTTATTAATTATAATTATATTTTTAGTTTCATTTAATTTTATTCCTTCATGGGGATTATGATTCAAATGTTTTAAGGTGGTATAAGATACTTTGGAATGTTTAAAGATATTTTCCTCATGAATGTTTTAAATGATATTTTAAGGGAATTACCCATAATGAAATTCAAAAACCCTTTTTTTACTTATCCTCCAATGAAGATATTTTTTATTGATACCATACTCATTATTTCTTTGTATGTATCATGATTGTTTCAAAGATATTGTTAGGGAACCCATTTCTTCTCCACTGGTTAATATTTTTTCAATGATATTGTAATTGATCCAATTTATTTTCCATGGGTTAATCAAGTTATAATGAAATTTTTATAGAACCCATTTCTTTTACATGGGTCAATAGTTTCTCAAATATATTTTTATTAAAACCATTTCTTTTCCATGGGTAAATCATATTCTAAATAGTTTGTTATGGTACCCATTTCTTTTCCATGGGTTAATCATGTTTCAAAAAGTTGCTTATAGAAACCATTTCTTTTACATTGGTTAATCCTGTTATGAAAGGGATAATGGTTGTTCCTTTTAGTTTTTGATGAAATGAAATATTTTATATCTTATGAATTTGTATTGGTACATAGACATTTGATGGGAGGTTACATTATAAACAAATGATGGGTGTTATATGATAACCCAATGACGGGTGGTTCCATGATAAACTAATGAAGGGTCATTTTTTGATAAATGGATTTTGTGTGGTTCCATAATAAACCAATAATGGCTGTTTATGTGATAAACCAATAAGGGGTGGGACCATGATATCCCTCCAATGTATTGGGTATGGAAGTTAGCTGTATGATTATTTCATTTGTAAGTGTGACTTGTATGGAAGTCGACCACATTATTATTACATTTATAATAATGAAAAGTATAATGATATCCCAATATACCTTCATGTTTTTCTTTATGATTTATATAGGTTTATAATGTTTTTAATGATCGAGATTGGTATCACATGACTTTTGATTATTTATTTTGATAACGCTTTCCTTTTCCATGTTTTCATATTTGATAATCTAGGTATTAATGGGTATGAGTTATTATATGGCTACTCATGCACTTTGATTATGTATTCATACCCTTATGAACCCTTATGAAAATTGATGACATTTAATTGTTAATACTTATTTTTAACCTCACTGGGCATTTGAGTTCACCCTTATTATGATTCCTTTTCCCCAGGTTTTAAAGAATGATGTTGAATTATTTATGTCTATAAAGGATTTCATAAGGATTATATTGATGACCAAATGTGAAATAATAAAATCTGGGTATAATAGGAAATGTTGTTCAACTTTATAAAGTGGTTGTTTATAGTCCAAGTTGATGTGAATTGTTTATGTAAAAGTTTGACCTAATTATCTAAAACACTAACCCTATAAGGTCATGCATAATTTAATTGATCCAACTTTTCCTTTTGATTTTTTACGGTATTCGTGGAAAGAAATTAGTTCATAATTATGAGCATCATAGCTGAAAATGTAAAGTTATGGATTTTAGTATAGGATATAGGAGTGCAAGACCTGGGTTTTTATACCCTCCTACTACAAAATGGAATGGGTCCTATACTCATAGATTGGAACCCCTCTGATGGACTAGGGGATGATTCAACTATTTATCCATCTTTATAGTTCAACCCCCTTATTGGGATAGGGCCTGGTTTCTCTACCCATAGAGTGGAAGTCCCTGACCGACTAGGGCATGGGACCTCTATTTTTCCATCTTCAGAGTGGAACCCTCATTCTATGATAGGTAATGGGACATATACCAATATAGTGTTCATTGGTGGGTGTGATCAGTCGATTAATTAATTAATTATTCAATTAATTTATTAAATTACCTAAAACCCAATTCCCTCTATAAATGCTTCATTATGGTGGATCTCCAAGGTTAAGTATATAAACCTAGGACTGTTGAGAGTATGATCCACCATTATTTGTTAGAGGATCAAGATAGGGTGATGCTCGACAATTGGATCTAAGAAAATTGAGGCACAACGAATGCAACAGATCTTCCTCCTTCAATAGCAGTAGCATTCTTCACCAACAATTGATCTGGATCATGGTAGGACTCATCATTTTTGGAGTTAAGACCTTATGATTAAAATATTGAGAAGAATGAAATTTATTTCATTGATATGTGTTTTTTTGAATTTTCATGTTCCCATATATCATATTTAATTATTTATTCGATTTACTTTTTTTTGTCATGATTTCTCACCCCTACTATCCTGGATATCATTCTTTGTCCAAGAAAACTTGTCCAATAATTTTTGTACCTTTTTTATTATGATAATATCCCACCATTCTTTGAATTATTCCCCATTGTCCTATAGAAACTATAGTTTGGCATTACTGAGAATGGATTGACCAATATCAGACCCTTAAATTCATGGAATATTTACATTTGGTTGATGATTTAATGATCTAAGGATGGATCTGGGAGTGTTACGAGATGAAAGTGATTTCACTATTGATTGAGAGATCCATTGAGACGGTGGTAGGCACCACGAGTTATAGTAGTGTGTATATGATTCAATCCATGGATCATAATCCAACTTTCGGCCATTGAAGGGATGGAATCGATAGTTGAAGGAGGTTACAACTGATCTCAGGTAGTCAAAACTAGGGATTCATGGTGGAAGACATATATCTAAGGCTCATGGGGTAGATATAAAATTTTGGTTGAAAACCTAACTACACTTCATGTAGTCTAAATAACCCATGGTGTGTAAACTTCTAGATGTGACGGATAGGGTTTCTTAGTGAGAAAAATATCACATGTTGTGTGGGAACCCACATGTTGTGTGACCTGGTGCTGTCAACCCAGTCTGTACTCTGGGAGTACATAGACATGGGCATGGATAGGTACACAACTTGTGTACATGGACATAGAATAAAGGATGTGGTCACTTCCCAGAGAATAAATCACTGCCCTAGGTGTATGAGACATGCCATGTAGAGACCCAAAGCATGATGTACATGGACATTACATTACTTTTGTGGAATACTTAATACATAACAAAACTGATACCGAAGGACCGTAATAGTTTAGTGTCTTTGGAAACATGGAACATAATCTTCTAATCATGGTGAAAGATCTTCAACATCTCCCATAAATATATTCCCCTTTTGTTTTCTTACCTAAAACCTCTCTTTATATCTTGGGGAAAAGAAAACATATAAAGGGTTAGATCAAATGCTCAGTAAGGGTAAGCATGATGAAAATAAAACAAACCATATTCATTTGAACTTCAAAACATGAACATAAAGTTTAAACATCAAAATCATGAGATGTGGAATAAATATTTGAAGTATGTAAGGCATAGATCATAAAGGAAAATCAATCATGATAAAATAACATGGGAATAAAACATGTAATTGTGTCAACCATTAAGCACATGTTATGATTTCCATAGTAGCCAAGGCATTTTTTCCAAGACCATCATAGTGGACAAAGTTCATTACTAAACCGGGTTTACTTGCCATTCCAGCCCTGTATTACTGAACCAGATTCACTTGTCGTTCCAACCATGTCTATATCATGAGATATAAATCTTTACCCAATTCATTGGAGGGTGATATCGGTCCCACCAATCTCATAATGAAATCAATCTTATGTGTGCCACAAAACAATCTTAAATCATTGTTAGGTCCACTAGGCTAGATACCCTGAGAGGGGGGTGAATCAGGGTATGAAAGATTAAAATGACTGCCCCTTTGATCTTGTTTTTCTTTTAAACAAAACCCTCTTATCACTCCTTCAGAATGCAGAGTATTAATAAAACATAAAGCATGCACAGGACACAACAATTTTTACTTGGTTCACCCTCACTGGGCTACGTCCAAGGAGAATACACCGGCAGTGTTCCGATTTACCAATTCCACTATAATCATACTGTTGTTTACAAGTTCGAAGCAGACTCACTGTACCTCCTAGTTGACAACCACTCAGAATTTGAGAACTCACTGCTCTCTCAATTGAAATGATCTCACTACTTCCTCAGAAGATCCACTCACAGTTTATAGACTTGTAGGTCTCTTCATTTTCATGAAAGAATGCATCTTCAACTATTGATAGATGCTCTATTAAAGTTCAAAGTTCATCCACTGATGAATACCCCTTTTCTCCTAAACACTGAGAAAATCCTTTGGAAAATACATTCACAAAGCACCCTACTTCGTGAGGCTCCCAATTTTGCGAAGCTCAAACAAGCCTTCGCAAAGCTCCTTCCTTTTTGTGAAGCACTCTCACGAAGCTCAAGCCTTCGCAATCCTTAGGCCGTCGCGGAGCTCCTTCCTCTTTGCGAAGCACACTCCTTAGAGAACACGGCCTCACGAAGCACACTTCCTTTCACGGAGCTAGATTAGCCGCTGCGAAGCACCTCTCCTTCGTGAAGAACACTACCTTCATGAACCACCTTCACGAACCAAGAGAAAAATATTTTCTTCTAAATCTCTCTACTTCTCTCAAGGGGGGTCGACCTCTATTTATAGGCGATTCCACTGACCCTCGACCCTTCCTCGCGAAGTTAGCACCACATCATCGCCAATCTCAATGCTCTGAAATTTCCACCGGAATTCACTCAAAATCGTGAAGCACCTCGGCAATTCTTGGATCGTAGAGCTCGTCATAATTGTGGAGAATTCCGTCAGTTACCTCGCACCGCCTCCGTGATGCTCCCTCGCATTTCCTTTCAACACTTCCATTCACGAAGCTCGTCGTAAACATGAAGCATCACCGTCAACATTTTTCTTCTCTTCGTGAAATCCAATCCATGAATCTTATCTTCGCAAAACTCATGACTTTTCCATATTAAAATATGATCTTCATAAATATCCGCTTTTCGCAATGCTCACCAACTTCCAAATTTTGGACCCCAAAAATTTGTTAAACACTAGAAAACGGTACCACCTTGTACTGATCTTTTTGTACTGCCTCCAGATCGCATGTTCCTTTGTCATGGTTCTTTATCAACATGGATTGTCAACAACTTCACTTGAACTTGACAATTCTCCATGGAAACCTAATTTGTCAACAAACACAATCAATACAAAAATACTACAGTGTTACCATGAGAGATTTTTTCCCAACAATCTCCCCCTTTGGGTTTGCTGACAACTCTTAAAAACTCATCTCAGAATGATTTTCTACACTTTGATACCAATCTGAATCTCCTTCCAACCACTACCACCATTCACCTCTTGCAATTCTGATAGCATTCATGGAATCACTTAACACATTCTCTAAGCCCACATGAGCAATGCTCGACGTGAGAAACAAGAGTAGTATGAAAATTTCATCAATGAAACACTTCTTGTCAAACACCAATTGTCGATTCCAAACTGATACCAATTGCAAAATTGATACCAATTGTTGAACCATACTGATACCAATTAGTGATAGCTGGAAACCTTCTCTCACCATTCCAACATCACTCTTTTTCTTTTAACATGGTAATCAGCTGTCGTGATATCTACTCTTTGATCGATCACTTTTAGCATCGTCAGATTTAATACTCTCCCCCTATCTCATTGCACTCCCCATATCTCGTTGCTCCACCTGTCAGCTTCTCCCCATATCATTCAAGATTTCTCAAATAGCCACACTATCTCCCCCTTGAAAAATCACAATTTTCTCCCCCTTTGTCAATGAACCCAAAGGTCACTTATTTGTAGTCTGCAATAGAGTATAGATCACATATCAGCACATTAGGAAAAAACACACACCGAACCTCAGGGGGGAGGGGATGGGGGTTCCAAATCCACACTCTTTTAAGTGTGGGGAGTCGACTATACTCCCAGAGCCAGTCGATGCCTTTCAAACGCTTCCTTGGGTAAGGCCTTTGTCAGAATGTATACAACCTGTAGTTCTGTTGGTGCGTACTCCAACTTCACAATTCCTTGCTCAACCTTCTCCTTGATAAAATGATACTTCATCTCAATGTGATTTGTCCTTGAGTGATGGATGGGATTTTTGTGGAGATTTATTGCACTTGAGTTATTGTACTAGATTCCTATCAGATACTTCACTTCAACGCCCATATCATCAAGTTGTTGTTTCATCCACAATAACTATGTGCAAGCTTGAGTGGCAGCAATGTACTCAACTTCTGCGGTGCTCAATGAAATTCAATATTTATTCTTTCTTAGCCAAGAAACACACAATCCGCCGAGATAGAAAGCACCTACTAACATTGACTTCATATCATCCACTGAACCAGCCCAATCTGCATCTGTATATCTCAATAATTGAGATTTATCACTATAGATCAAGTTGAATTCCAATGTGCCCTTGATATAACGAAGTATTATTTTCACTGCAAGCATGTGGCTTTCCTTGGGATTACTCTGATACCTCGCTGCTTGGCATGTGGTGAATACAATGTTAGGCCTTATTGTAGTCAAGTATAGCAAGCTTCCAATTATTTTCCTGTATTTTGTGATATTAACTGTCTTTCCATCCTCATATTTGGAAAATTTCTTCCGGGTAGCTACCAGAGTCTTCATCTCCTTGGAAGTTTCCATTCCAAATCTTTTCAAAACCTCCTTGTCATATTTGGATTGTGAAATTAATGTTCCATTCCTTCCTTGTGTGTAAAGACACGGAAATTTTAAGGGAAACTTTTTCTTAATTTCTTTGGAATTTTACAAGACTGTGGCTTCTGACGCCACATGATTCTGAGGCCCGGTGTTTCCGAAATCAATTTCCGAAGATTAGCTCGGGTACGTTTAGTGAAAGAACGTGCGGGTTTTTCTATCTTTTCAACCGGTGCTCGGAATTAAAATCTGAGGGCACTGATGAACTCGCAATGCCGATAGTTTCTTAGGGGGATCTTTGTTGTAGTTGCGTTTCGTGTGGGTTGAGGTTTAATAAATTAGGATTTAGAATTTAAAAAAAGAGATAAAATTTATTTTGTACAAATTTTATATAAGGAATGTGGTTTAAGTGTTGTGTCACAACACTTTTTCCCTCTATTATGTGTTTTAACATCTAGGTGTGGGGGTTGGAGCAAGACCCATTGGGTTTCTAACTTCCCTTGGGATAATAAAGGAGAGGTGGGGCCCACACGAGCCCCCACCTTTTCACATTCCCCATAACCCCTTAAAACTCCTCTTAAAATCTTCCTTGTAATTAATTTTGTGACTTTATCTCTTCTCTTTTAATTAATGCCAACACACTCTCTACTAAATTAATTGAACAAATTAATTAATTGATTTTTTTTGAATTTTTTTTTAAAAAAAGTGTTGGCATGTGTGAATAAATTAAGACAAAGTCTTAATTTATTTTGGTTTGGTTCGTTGTGTGGAGTTTGGGAAGGGAATAACCAAGGTCTCGAAGAACATCATCTTCTATGTTGAAGAACGCGAAGAATAAAAAGACCTCAATGAAGAATGTCGTCACCGCAAGGAGTGATCATCGTGCCTTTCTTCTCCTCTCTGCAACCGGTGTGAGACACTGCTCCACCTCAGACGATCTTCGTCAAGCGCATACGGAGCTTTACCTCGCGACATTGTTTCTGCGATGCTCTTCGATCGTCAACTCATTATCGAGGTAGGGGTTTGATTTTGGTTCATGAATATTCTTTGACCGTCCAAATGTCAATTTTCTTAGCCGCTTGATATCGGATTAACAGGAGGGGGCCGGACCGCACGAACATGGCTGACCCTCCTCCCCCTTTGATGATGTGTTTATCGCGGCACGAACAATGGTAGCACGCTGCAACGGCACCGCGCGGAAACAAAGAAAAACGGATGAAGAAGCGTGGCGCCATCGCACTGCGCCGTTGAGGCCGAACAAATCCGCGGCGCTGTCGCGTCGCGCCAGAGAACCACGAAGAGGCCGTGGCCGGAGCGGGGTTGCGGCGGAGGGGCGTGGTGCCGTCGCGCCGTGCCGGTCGGACAAGGCCACGGCGATGCAAGGCGGGGCGGCCAGAACAGTCGGCCGCAGGCACCTCAGAGGGGCGGGACCGCGGGGTCCCACGGCGGCTGCACCAGCCGGCCGGACCGGGCCGACCGTTTCGGAAGGAAAACCTGGGGGTCGTAACCCCCGACTGGCAAGGTGTGGCCCCCACATGGGGGGTCGCGGTTACAATAAAGGGGGGAAGCCCCCCCCCCCCCTTCCGCTCGGCTCAGCCAGCGCCGAGCTGGCCACACCGGGTTGCGCCCGTGCCAGGCCACCCGGCCGCCCAGGCCGGCCGGCGGCACTGGGTCAGGCCGCCCAGGCTGGGCCGGGCCGCGCCGGCTGGGTCGGGCCGCTCCCACTAGACCGGGCCTCGGCAGCTGGGTCGGGCCTCACCCACTGGACCGGGCCGCGCCATATTGGGCCGGACCCGGACCTGGGTCGGGCCGGGCCTAGACCCCCCATTTCGGATTGTTTTCAGTCATTTGCCCATAGCATGGGCTTCGGATCTCCGATCGACGCACCATTAGTTGCGTTGGGATCCTTGGATCGATACGGTCGTTTACGTATATTACACTTATGGTTTTGGAGAACTTTGGGTATGGCTGGGTTGGTTCGAACACGAAACCAATCGGGCCCTTGGAGTGGAAACGCTTATAACTTGAGCTTCTGACATCTGATTGACCTGCCGTCGACTTTGTTGTATTACTCTTAGTGAGAAGGACCTTTTGGATTACTCTGATTGAGGTTTGGACATTGTTGGAGTGCGGTCTTGTTGGTTTTGATTTAAAAACCAACCGAGCCCCTGGAACGAAAAAGCCAATAACTCTCAGACTGGGCGTCTGATTGACGTGTCGTCTGTCACGTTGAGTTCCTATTGTCGAGGCAGAACTTTGAGATACATCAAATCTAGACTACATTTCAGTTGATGTATCGAACCCTTGGCTTGTGGAGCGGACCCTCCCAGAATCGATCATGTTGTGTGCAGGAATCCTAGAGCTGGCTGCGACTGAGACGACGATGATGAATGCACTGAAATCCTCTATGGGTTCGGCAGTGACGATGACTGACTGAAATCCTCCATGGGTTCGGTAGTGACGATGACTGCACTTAAATCCCCCGTGGGTTTGGAAATGATGAAGACTGCACTAAAATCCTCTGTGGGTTCGGCAGTGATGACGACTGCACTGAAATCCACTGTGGGTTCGGCAGCGATGAAGACTGCATTGAAATCCTCCGTGGGTTTGGCAGCGATGAAGACCGTACTGAAATCCTCTATGGGTTTGACGGCGATGAAGACTGCACTGAAATCCTCCGTGGGTTCGGTAGTGATGAAGACAGTACTGAAATCCTCCATGGGTTTGACGGCGATAAAGACTGCACTGAAATCCTCCGTGGGTTCGGCAGCGATGAAGACCGTACTAAAATACTCCATGGGTTCGATGGCGATGACTAATGTTCTTGTATCCTACATGGGTCTGGTAGTGTTTGACTCTGTTCTTGCTATCGTATGTGGTTCTGGAAGAGTAGATGGTCTGTATCCTATGTGGTTCCGACAGCTTAGCTGGTTTAGTATCCTACGTGGGTCCCATCTTAGATGAATCAGTGGCTACATCTGATCATCTATTTTATCTTATGAAAAAGTATACCTGTGTGAGCTGAGTCTGGACTTTCAATCATTATCTTTGATATGATTTATTTTCTTTCCTATATGGATTGTGTTGTATTTTCCTGTGTGGATTGGGTTGTACTATCCTGTGTGGACGTGATCGAACTTGGGCTCGGATGTTGGAGTCGAACTGGAATTGATGACTTAGGTATATGTATGGGCATATACCTCAGTAGTGTTGAATGTTACTTTGTGATTTTATCTTTCCTTGTGGAAGATTCGTTGTGGATTCTGGGTGACCATCGGGGGTCTCGGGGTCCCTACTGAGTAGCGTATACTCACCCCTACATGGGCTATGCCCGCACTACGTTGTGTTAGTTGCAGACGACGGACATCACTGATCGAGATTGAGGCTTGTAGAGCTGGACGGTTCCCGGAGGAGGAACTCATGACGAGTCGGTGCCCGGAGGTGGATATCACGATGAGTTGTTACCTGGAGGTGGACCACTGGGCGGGACGTACACAGGGCGGACGGTAGGACCCGAGGAGCTGAGGAGGCTATCTGTACCCACCCTTCAGGTGGGATTTCTAGTAGACTGCTCGGTGTTGCTGCTTTACTTTTCAGTTTCTGTACTTCCCTTTCAGTTGTACTTTACTTTTAGTTTGGGTTTGTATTCTGGCCCACTTACATTTCCTCACTTACTTGTACTTGTGATTACTTAGTGTTTACTTCTGCTGGCTTACTCTGTGGTGTTTTTTTACTTTATAAAGGCAATTCCTTCCCCTTTTTCGGGATTTGCACATTTGGTGCTAGTTGCCAGCCCCTAGCCTATGGAAGGTGGGTTTGGGGTAGTCACGGCACGGGTCCCAAGGATGGGTCGTGACAAATTGGTATCAGAGGAGTTCGGTTCTACCACAGAACTCAGGACTCTGATCTTTCTTCTATGTGAAGCAATAATGTTAAGGTTATTGAATGTGGTTATCAGTCCAGGGAGTCCAGTGTTGGTGCGGTGGTTGACGTATCTGTACACCAGGACCCTGACTTCTGATTTCCGACTTAGTGCATGAAAACACTGATTGCATGTGTGTTTCGAAAGTTTTCTATGTGATTACTTTGTGTCAGCTCACCAGTTATAAATCATTGACCGTGTTGCATCTGTTCATGATGTCTTCATGCAAACAGTTAGTTGAAGTTCTGAGATAGTACACGATGACGACCCACCGAGCGATGAGGCTCCGGTGCAGGGCCCTTTGCTATATTGGCACCCTTGGGTGGTACACCAGCAGCACCACCACCTGTTGGGCAGTGGATACCACTTGCCATACTAGGAGACGGTGCACACCGGAAGAGCATGGTGCACGAGTTCCAGTAGTAGAGGACTCTGAGGTTACGAGGCAAGGTAGATTCCCAGACAACAGAGGACTGGATGGAGGAAATTGTTAGACTTTTCACCCAGTGTAGACACTAGTAGAGCAGATGGTGATCTTAGCTACCAGTTTTTTCTAGTGAGTGACCATGAGGTTGGTCTGTTTAGTGAAGAGGCTTCGGTATGTGGACCGATGCCTGAGATAGTTACTTCGGGTAGTGTGTGAGCTACATCACTACCTGTTGGTCAGCAGACACTACCGGCGGTACCGATAGAGGACACTTGTAGGCTTAGTGCCTTACATGTTTCAGCACCAGATATCCCTCAAGTTCTGCGGCAAGGACGACTCACAGGCGGCTGATGACTGTCTTGAGGAGGTGGCTGAGAGTTTCCTAGAGCTTATACAGCTTCGGCAGGATGAAGTGTCGGTACCTGAGATTTCATCGTGGCATACCAAATCATTACTGGTACTCGATGACTACGATGCGATCGGTGCTTCAGGGCTCGGACTTCTGAGTGAGGTGTGTATAAAGGACATCCGAGCCAGCACGTCTTCCTCTATGCATTCCTACATATACCAGGGTGCTAGAGAGAACCTTTGTGGTTGATAATTCTTAGGCTGAGTGGATGCATCTAGTTAAGGTTAGCATTGGGAAAGCAGGAAACTGGCGCCAGTCACAGAGACTTGGGCGTGTAAAATGTTTCAAGTAAAGGAAGTGAAAAGGACAGATAAATCTGTAGGGCAACAGACGTGGAAGTGGAGCTAGGAGAGCAGCATGGGGTGGTGAACTTTTTGGCATGTTTCAACCACCCACCTTTGTAATCCCCGCTAGGCTCAGGGAGCTGGAGGGAAGGGGAAAGAGTAGCTGCATGCGGTCAGGGAGTGCGACCGAAAGGGCTCTAAGGATGATTCGAAGTTCAATCTATGTCTTCCACAAGCTGCCGTAAGAAAAAAAACATTGACACAAATCATCCCTTCCTTCCATGAATCTTGTCCTAGACCTAGAGTTTCTGGTTAAGCTGTTGACTTGACCCTCACGTCTGGAGATACCTCTGGGAAGAGACTCGATAATCACACTTACGCCGATGATGTGATCTGACCCTTGAGGTGAGAGTTTCGATTGGAACCTCTTGGTGACAGAGTCGAGGCCTTACGATGTTAGTTTGAGTATGGACTGGTAAATCACAGTTCATACACAAATTTACAGTATTAGGCAGACGTCGGGATGAGTTTTCCTTGGTCGGTGAAAAAGGAAACCTCAGGAAGCATAGGAAAAAAAACTCATGCACAGGAGGGTGCGGTAGATCACTCTTGAGTCGGCCAACCTTACCCTCGTGGTTGTAAGAGTTTTTGATTTTCAGTTTTAATCAGAAAATGGAGACATTTAGAGTTCGAAGATGGCGACCACGTTCTTATACGGGTTTCACCTCAACGAGGTTTACGGAGATGCATCTGAGGCGTCGAGATATCTCCGAGGTTCAACGGACCTTTCTATGTCCTCAACAAGGTTGGTGAGGTGGTTTACCTCTTGACCTCTCCACCTCAGTTGCACTGGGTGCACGTTGTCATCCACGTATCTCAACTAAAAAAATACATACATGACCCTTCACACATCATCGACCGCAGGGGTTTGGACGTCGATGATGGGGCGACAATCACAGAGGTTCTAGTGGAGAACGAGGATCAACAGGAGTAGGTCCTACGTGGATGGTCAATTCCTCAGGTGCACTTTCACTGGCAGCACGGGAACCTCCAGGAGAGAACATGGGATAGGGAGGCTCAGTTGTGTACTCAGTACCATTTTTGTTTCCCTAGTTTATGTTATAGCTTTACGGGGATGTAAAGCCCTGAGGTGGGAGTAATGTAAAGACCCATAAATTTCAAGGAATTTTTTTTTCTTAATTTATTTGGAATTTTACGAGACTGCGGCTTCTGACGGCACCTGATTCTTGGTCCTGGTGTGTTCGGAATCAATTTCTGAAGATTAGCTGGGGTACGTCCAGTTAACAAACGAGCGGGTTTTTCTATCTTTTGAACCGATGCTCGGAATTAAAATTTGAGGGCACCGATGAACTATCAACACTGATAGTTGCTTAGGAGGACCTTTTTCATAGTTGTGTTTCATGAGGGTTGAGGTTTAATAAATGAGGATTTATAATAAAAAAAAGAGATAAAATTTGTTGTGTACAAATTTTATATAAGGAATGTGGTTTAAGTGTTGTGTCACAACACTTTTTCCCTCTATTATGTGGTTTAACACCTAGGTGTGGGAGTTGGAGCGGGACCCATTGGGTTTCTAACTTCCCTTGGGATAATAAAGGAGAGGTGGGGCCCACATGATATCCCACCTTTTCACATTCCCCATAACCCCTTAAAACTCCTCTTAAAATCATCCTTGTAATTAATGTTGTGACTTTACCTCTTCTCTTTTAATAAATGCCAACACATTCTCTACTCAATTAATTGAACACTTTAATTAATTGAATTAGTTTTGAATTTTTTTTAAAAAAAAGTGTTGGCATGTGTGAATAAATTAAGACAAAGTATTAATTTATTTTGGGTTGGTTCGTTGTGTGGAGTTTGGGAAGGGAATAACCAAGGTATCGAAGAGCATCGTCTTCCACATTGAAGAACGCGAAGAATTTCAAGACCTCGATGAAGAACACCATCACTGCAAGGAGTGATCGTCATGCCTTTCTTCTCCTCTCTGAAGCCAGTGTGAGATACCGCTCCACCTCGGAAAATCTCCGTCAAGCGTATACGGAGCTTTACCTCACGACGCCGTTTCCGCGACGCTCTTCGATCGTCCACTCATTATCGAGGTAGGGGTTTGATTTTGGTTCATGAATATTCTTTGACCTTCCAAATATCAATTTTCTTAGCCGCTTGATATCGGATTAACGGGAGGGGGTCGGACCGCATGAACACATCTGACCCTCCTCCCCCTTTGATGACGTGTTTTTCGCGGCATGAACAAAGGGAGTGCAGTGCAACAACACCACGCGGAAACAAAGAAGAACGTGCGAAGAAGCGTGGCGTCGTCGCGCCACGCCGTTGAGGCCGAACAAAGTTGTGGCGCCGTCGCGCCGTGCCAGAGAACCACGAAGAGGTCGCGGCCGAAGCGGGGCTGCCGTGGAGGGGCGCTTTGTCGTCGCGCCACACCAGTCAGACAAGGTCGTGGATCAAATTCGCGGCGGTGCAAGGCGGGGCGGCCGGAACCGCCGGCCACTGGCACCTCAGAGGGGCGGGACCGTGGGGTCCCGCGGCGGTAGCACCGGGACGGTCGTTTCGGAAGGAAAACCCGAGGGTCGTAACCCCCGGCTAGCAAGGAGTGGCCCCCCCATGGGGGGCCGCGGTTACAGTCAAGGGGGGCAGCCCACCCCCCTTTCCGCTCGGCTCGGCCAGCGCCGAACTGGCCACAACGGGCAGCGCCCGCGCCAGGCCAACTTGCTGCCCAGGCCAGACCGACAGCACCGGGTCGGGCCACACCCACCAGACCAGGTCGTGCCCTATTCGGAGAAACCCGGACCCGGGTCGGGTCGACCCGGTTCGGGCCGACCCAGGGGGGTTGGGCCAGGCCGGGCCGGGCCCAGACCCCCCATTTCGGACTGTTTTCAGTCATTTGTCCATATCTTGTGATTCAGACCTCCGATCGACGCACTGTCAGTTGCGTTGGGATCCTTGGATCGAGAAGGTCATTTCGGTATATTATACTCAAGTTTTTGGAGAACTTTGGGTATGGCCGGGTTTGTTTGAACACGAAACCAACCAGGCCCTCAGAGCGGAAACACTTTTAACTTGACCTCCGGACGTCCGATTGACGTGCCGTCGACTTTGTTGGATTCCTCCTAGTGAGACGGACCTTTTGGATTACTCCACTCAAGGTTTGGATGCAGTTGGTGTGCGGTCAGGTTGGTTTTGACTTAAAAACCAACCGGGCCCCTAGAACGAAAAAGCCAATAACTCTCAGACCGGGCGTCTGATTCACGTGCCGTCTGTCACGTTGAGTTCCTCTTGTCGAGACGGAACTTTGAGATACATCAACTCCAGACTACGTGTTAGTTGATGTATCGACCCCTTGGCTCGTGGAGCGGACCCTCCCGGAATCGAGCATGCTGTGTGCGGGAACCCTAGAGCTGGCTGTGACTGCGACGACGATGATGACTGCACTGAAATCCTCTGTGGGTTCGGTAGTGATGACGACTGCACTAAAATCCTCTGTGGGTTCAGTAGTGACGATGACTGCACTAAAATGCTCTATGGGTTCGGCAGCGATGAAGACTGCACTGAAATCCTTCGTGGGTTTGGTAGTGACGACGACTGCACTGAAATCCTCTGTGGGTTCAGCAGCGATGAAGACTGCACTGAAATCCTCCGTGGGTTCGGTAGCGATGAAGACCGTACTGAAATCCTCCATGGTTTCGATGACAATGATGACTGCACTGAAATCCTCTGTGGGTTCGGCAGCGATGAAGACCGTACTAAAATCCTCCGTGGGTTCAACGACGATGACTACTATTCTTGTATTCTACGTGGGTCTGGTAGTGTTTGACTCTGTTCTTGCTATCCTACGTGGGTCTGGAAGAGTAGTTGGTCTGTATCCTATGTGGGTCCGACAACTTATCTAGTTTAGTATCCTACGTGGGTCCCAGCTTGGATGAATCAGTGGCTACATCTGATCATCTATTTTATCTTACGAAGAAGTATACCTGTGTGACCTGAGTCTTCACTTTCAATCATTATCTTCGATATGATTGATTTGCTTTCCTATGTGGATTGTGTTGTGTTTTCCTGTGTGGATTGGGTTGTACTATCCTATGTGGACGTGATCAAACTTAGGATCAGATGTTGGAGCCGAATTGGAATTGATGACTTAGGTATATGTATGGGCATATACCTAAGTAGTGTTGGATGTTACTTCATGATTGTATATTTCCTTGTGGAATATCCATTGTGGATTCTGGGAGACCTTCGGGGGTCTCAGGGTCCCTACTGAGTAGCCTATACTCACCCCTGCACGGGCTATGCCCGCACTACGTTGTGTTGGTTGCAGATGACGGACATCACTGATCGAGGTTGAGGCTTGTAGAGCTGGAAGGTTCCCAGAGGAGGAACTCACGACGAGTCGGTTCCCGGAGGTGGATATCACGACGAGTTGACACCTAGAGGTGGACCACTGGGTGGGACGTACACGGGGCGGACGGCAGGACCCGAGGAGCTGAGGAGGCTATCTGTACCCACCCTTTAGGCAGTATTTCTAGTGGATGGCTCGATGTTGCTGCTTTACTTTTCAGTTGTTGTACTTCCCTTTCAGTTGTACTTTACTTTCAGTTTGGGTTTGTATTCTGGCCCACTTACTTTTCCACACTTACTTGTACCTGTGATTACTTAGTGTTTACTTCTGCTGGCTTAATCTGTGGTGTTTGTTTACTTTATAAAGGCAATGCATTCCGCTTTTTGTTAGGATTTGCGCCTTTGGTGCTAGTCGCCAGCTCCTGGCCTATGGAAGGCAGGCTTGGAGTAGTCACGGCACAGGTCCTGAGGACAGGTCATGACATTGTGTCACCTGTAGACCAAGGAAAAATGTTAGCTCTCCAATCATTAACATTTCGAACTCATTTTTCATGAATTTGGAAAAAAAATTACACTGAGATTCATCTGATCCGCCAAATAATATGTCATCGACATAAACCAAGACCATCATCCTTTGATTACAGTTGCTGTTGAAATAGATATTGTAATCAACTCCCCCACTCTAGAAACCAAGCTTCTTCAAATACTGATCAAGCCTTGAGTACCATGCTCTTGGTGCTTGTTTCAGCCCATACAACGCCTTCTTCAGTCTACAAACATTGTTCTCAACCTCATGAATGAGAAAACTATCTGGATGCTCAACATACACCTCTTCCTTCAAAACCCCATTCAAAAATGCAGATTTGACATCCATCTGCAAAACTTTGAACTTTCGTTGCACTGAAATGGCTAGAAATAGTCTGATTGTCTCTAACCTCACAACCAGTGAAAATGTCTCATCAACATCTATTCCCTCTATCTGTGAGTATCCCTTGCACACCAGTTATGCTTTGTTCCGAATCACTGGGCCATCTTCATTCATCTTGTTGTGAAAGACCAATTTATTTCCAATGACATTCTTATCTGCTGGACTTGAAAGAATCTCCCATGTATGATTCTTCTCAATCTGATCTAGCTCTTCATTCATTGCTTGAATCCAGTTTTCATCTTCAGCTGCATCAGCAATGCATTTCGGCTCAACCTGAGATAGGAAAGATGTATGCTATAGTGAATTCATTCTTCTTGTCTAAACTGAAGTTGACTGATCACCAATGATATTTTTCCTATCAATTTCATCTTGAATCCATGGCTTTTGTGCGGATACATATTTAACTTTTTCATGCTCATCATCAGTATCTTCTTTTGAATCAACATCATCCACTTCTGCTTCCCCTGTGTGGCTTTCTTCCTCATCACTCTAATCAGAAAATTTTTCACTGTGCTGTTGAATGATCTCCTCATTCTCCACTAAAGTGACATCATTGCTCTCAACTACATTTCCCAGCCTTTTGTTAAATCATTTATATGCCTTTCTTTTTCCTGAGTATCCAAGGAATATCCCCTCATCTCCCCGTGATTCATATTTCCTATGATTTTCCTTATTGATGATAAAACACTTACTTCCAAATATATGAAAGTATTTCACTGTTGGATTCTTTCCATACCACATTTCATACGGAGTCTTTCCTTCCTTCGGACACAACAGAGCCCTGTTAGAAATGTAGACCAATGTCAAAACCGCTTCCTTCCAAAATTTCTCTAGCAGGTCTTTTTCAATGAGCACCATTTTTCCATGTTGTTGATGATCTGATTTATCCTTTCAACCACTCCATTATGTTGGGGAGTTCTTACTGAAGAAACTTGATACCTTATCCCATGTTTCTCAAGATAGTCTTCCACCTGACTGTTTGTGAATTTCGTACCTTTTTCAGTACTAAACTTCAGAACATTCTGTCCAAGAATCCTTTCACACTCCCTTCGATATTGTTTTAAGCAGCTGAACACATCATACTTATGGGAAATAAAAAATACCCATGCCATTCTTCTATAATCACCAATGAAAAGAACGTAGTACCTCTTTACGTAAATTTATCTAGGTGTGATAGGCCCACAAACATCAGCATGCAGCAATTCAAGAATTATTGTTGACTTCTTTTCTTTTTTCCTTATACGTATTTCTAATGATATTACCTTGTTGACATGCATCACAAGTGTGAGTACGATCACATGATAGCTTAGGGAGGTCTCTTGTTGCATCACACTTTACCAGATCTTCCAGGGATGGTTGGCATAGATGGCTTAGTCATTTATGTCACAACTTATTTTCCTCCTCTCTGGAAAAAAAGCACATATCTTCTTCTCCACATACCAGGTAGAGATTCCCCTTTTTCCTTTTTCCTTATAGAACCACTTCCTTGTCTCTTCCTTTGACGATACACACCATCTTAGTAAACCTTATAGAATTTACTGAGTCACATAGTTGACTAATGCTGAGCAAATTGTGACTGAGGCCTTCTACTACTAAGACATCAACACGACTCATCTCTTTTACCCAAACTTGGCCTTTCCTGATCCAATTATCTTCAAGCCTTCATCATTTCCAAACATGAAAACTCCATCTTTGTCTTATTTTACGCCTGTGATAAGATCCTTATTACCTGTCATGTGAGATGTGCAACCGCTGTCAAGCATCCACACACCATAGCGATATGATACTTTAAGGGAAATTTACTCCACCACTACCTTCTCATCCTTTCTCTTATTGGTCCATATTTTTGCCTTCATACTTGACATGGATTGAGACATCTGATCTTTCTCAGAGTATGATGGACCTGCTTCAGATTGTGAGGCTGCAAATCTGTTTTTCATTTTCAACTCACCTGCTGGTTCATTGATTTTCTGCTTGCATACATTTTGATTCTCCTTTGGCACATTCCTCTTTAGGGTCGAAGTGCAATAGCTAGACATGTGCCCAAATCCTCCACCCCAAAAATAGTGTCCTTTGAAATATGTTCTGGAGAACTGTTCTCTGTTTGGCTTCCACCTTTGTTATTGTGCCCTTCGATATCTCTTGGCTATGGAACACACATATTGTGAATATCCCATCTTTCACCAACAATAACACTTGATGTAAGGGTAATTCCATTGAGTGACTTCTACACTATGAGTTTCCCCTTGGGATATTTGAATATTCTGATTCTTCCTTGTTCCCAAATCAACCTTCAATCTCAGAGTGGGTGCTTGTGGTCTGACCTCAATTTTCATAGCTTTTTGTTTTTAGTCAAGCCCTGAATCATCCATAACATCTGAGCTCAATTGCTGCTTCTTTCGTACTGAACTACTATGCTCTTCTTTCATCTTTTCAGTCTTCGGAATGACCTGCTTTCCCAAGAATGTGTTGGGAATCAATGGTTTCTTCTGGTCTTTAAATTTTCTCTGCATAATGACAACTTCCTCTTCATGTTCTTCGATACGCTTGACGTAATATTTCTTTGGGTTTTTCAAAACATCGACCTCCCCTTTCTGTTCTTCAATCATGATTTTATACTCACTAACTGATCCTAAGTTCTCTGGTGTTGATGACTTGAGTTTCTCAATTTCATCCTTCAACTCATACTTCTCTTCTTCCTGCTGTTTCACATAGAGTTTGGCGTCATGAAAAACTTTGTTAGATTTCTTTGTTTTTGTTCTCCAAGCATCTATCTCCTCAAGAGCATATTCTAACTCAGCTTTCAAATAAACTCTTCCTTCAACTTCTTCTTCTTTATCAATGTTGATTTCTTCCTTTGTATGAGTACTACCGACCACTGCCACCATATCATTTTCCCTACAATCTTTTCAGTTTTCAATCTCGTTATCCTATTCATCCTCAGACTCATCTGAACTTTCAAATTCTTGTGAAAGAAGATTCTTTTTCCTAAATAAATTTCTCTTGAATTGTTTCTTCCCTTTCACAAATGCTGAAGACTTATTCTTGGGAATTTCTTCTTCATCGTCATCATTATCGTTATCTTGAAACTTCTTGGGGCACCATTCCATAAAATGACCAACCTTTCCACATAAAAAACAATTAAGTGGAAGTTTTCCTTTAAACTTTCCTTTTCCTATTTGAAGGTTTGAGGAGAGTAATGACATTACCTCATCTATCTCTTCTTCTTCATGAGAGTCTTTAATGGTGAGCATCTTCATGACCTTGAATGCCACCTCTTTGGATTTCCCCTTTTCCACAGCATCATTATCATCATTTCTCATTTCATATACAACTAGGGTGTTGTACATGTTATCCAATGTCAGCTCTTTCAGGTCTTTATCTTCCAAAACCGAAACTTTCAAATTAAATCGAGGTGGAAGTTTCCTCAGGATATGATTCACAATATTTATGTCTTCAATAATTTCTCCAATAACTCTCATGTATTCCACTACAACATTTACCTTGTCAAATAATGCATCAATAGACTCATTCGAGTTCATTCTCAGATATTCATACTTGTTCTACAATACTTGCAGCTTTGCCTCTCTGACCTTTTTATCTCCTACATATATATTCAATAACTTTTCTAACATGGCATGTGATTTTTTTCAAGAAATCACCTTTGTATATATAGGATTGGATAGGGATCCCCCTAAGGCATTGATTGCTTTGGCATCAGCATCTAACTCTCTACGCACAGCTTCTGATAATGCACCATTATTAATATCAGGTGTTATGTCATGCATTACTATTATGAACACATCCATTCCTAATGATCGGAAGAAGTGTTTCATCCAATTCTACCATAGCTGAAAATTTTTCCCGTCGAAGATTGGAATCCCTTTATGATTGGTAACCTCCATTTGAGAGAGAATAATAGATATTAACCATTCGCTCTGATACCAATTATTAGGTCCACTAGGCTAGATACCCTGAAAAGGGGGTGAATCTGGGTATGATAGATTAAAATGATTGCCCCTTTGATCTTGTTTTGCTGTTAGACAAAACCTCCTTCTCTCTCCTTCTCGATGCAGAGTATGAATAAAACCTAAAGCATGCACATGACACAGTGATTTTTATTTGGTTCACCCACACTGGGCTACGTCCAAGGAGCATACACCGGCAGTGTGCTGATGTACCAATTCCACTATAAGCGCACTACTGTTTACAAGTTCAAAGTGGACTCACTATCCCTCCTGGTTTACAACCAATCACAATTTGAGAACTCATTGCTCTCCCAACTAAAGTTAGCTCACTTCTTCTTCATAAGATCCACTCACAGTTTATAGACTTGTAGGTCTCTTCAATTTCATGAAATAATGCATCCTCAACTATTGATAGATGTTCTATTAATGTTCAAAGTTCATCCACTGATGAATACCCCTTTTCCCCTAAACACTAAGCAATTCCTTTGGAAAATACCTTCGCAAAGCACCCTACTTCGTGAGGCTCCCAATTTCACGAAGCTCAAACAAGCCTTCGCAAATTTCCTGCCTTTTGCGAAGCACTATCGCAAATCACTCTTGTGAGGCACTCTCACAAAGCTCAAGCCTTCATAATGCTTAGGTCATCGCGGAGCTCCTGCCTCTTCGCGAAGCACACTCTTTAGAGAACTCGGCCCCGCGAAGCGCACTTCCTTTCACGGAGATACATTAGCCACCACGAAGAACCTCTCTTTCGTGAAGAACACTACCTTCGCGAACCACCATCGTGAACCAAGAGCAAAATATTTTCTTCGAAAACTCTCTACTTCTCTCGAGGGGTTGACCACTATTTATAGGCGATTCCACCAACCCTCGACCCTTCTGTGCAAAGTTGGCGCCACATCATCGCCAATCACGAAGCTCCTAAATTTCCGCCGGGATTCTCTCAAAATCGCGAAGCACCTCATAAATTCTTGGATCGTGGAGCTCATCATAATTGCGGAGTGTTCCGTCAGTTACCTCGCACCACCGCCGCGAAGCTCCCTCGCGTTTCCTTTCAACACTTTTGTTCGCGAAGCTCGTCGTAAACGTGAAGCATCACCGTCAACATTTTTCTTCTCTTCACAAAATCCAATCCATGAAGCCTATCTTCATGAAACTCATGACTTTGCCACATTAAAATATGATCTTCATGGATATCAACTTTTTTTGATGCTCACCAACCTCCAAATTTTGGACCCCAAAAATTTGGCAAACACTAGAAAACAGCACCACCTTGTACTACTCTTTTTTTACCTCCTCCAGATCGTCTATTCCTTTGTCATGGTTCTTTATCAACATGGATTGTCAAATATTTCACTGGAACATGACAATTCTCCATGGAAACTTGCTTTGTCGACAAACACAATCAACCCAAAAATACTACAGTGTTACCTTGAGGGATTTTTTCCCAACAATCATTCATCATAACCTAAAGAATAAAATGGGTTTCATAAACATCATCCCATGTTAACCTAATCCATATAAAACAAATGGATATCATTTCATCATAAGAAAATTAAAACCATGTGAATAATAGAGACATCATACTTGAAACATAATTACACTAAATAATTTCATCTTATATGGGAAATAGTTTTGATAAAACACTTGAAATGAATTCTTGAGGAAAATAACCTTTCTACTTCAAAATCATTTTCTTTTCACAAAATGACATGTAATTTTAAAAGAAAAATATTTTGTTGAAAATAATCATGAAATCATGTAGAGGAAGCTTCATGAAAATAAGGTATTATGAAACCATAAAAATCCATTCATTCCGTATAAGTTAAAAAAACATTATCCTCGTACTTTTTCCGGAAATGTCAAAAAGTACCCCGTATGGTAAACAAAAGAAAGATTCCATCCATAACTTATAGTAAAAGTCAAAAAAGGGTAAAAATGACTTTAATAATACATGGAATAATATTAAATATTTAATGAAAATATTTCAAGAAAACATGTACATGGATGATAAACATAACCCGAGTAAATACTTACGAATAAACAATCTCGGATAAGAACGAGATTGGAATAATTATCCCTTACCTTAGGTCCAATTTCTTATTTATGTGTCTGAAACTCATGTATAGTGGGTTTAAACATATTATTAACTTGTAACAGAACCATAATAATATTTATGATATCATATATGATTCACTTATGACCTTATATTATCTGTTCTTTTGTCAATTCCATGTTAAAGCAGTGTTTTGGGTAAAATAGTTTCATTTATCGTACGTGTTTGGACTTGTTGTTCTTGATATCAGTACTTATATAACGATTTACATACTTCCAAAATGTAAAAAACAATTTATATATAATATATATTCATAATATAATATATATAATATATCGATAAATGGAGTGAAATAGACCGTTCATGGAGACGGTAGGCCGTACATACGCATGAACGTTGTTTTTGTTTCCTTATTAAATTGAATGGAAGTAAATGAAATATATACATATATACATAAATCCATTATCATTATTATTTCATATATTTCATGATTACTTATTATATATACTTTATAATCATTCTTGAATGGTTGAGATGGAGAATAAATCTCATCGCATCTTGGAGACGGTAATCCATACGTACGTACGAGCGATGATATCGTTCCCATAATTATTGAAAGGAATTGGAGTTGATTATATAATATATCATAATTAGTATCATGTTATAATAACCAAATATAGTTATTCTTTTCACCATTATACCTATCCAAGTAAGGTGGTGGTGGAAAATAGATTACACCACGGCGTGGAGACGGTATTCAGTACGTACACAGGCGCGGTGATATCATTTTCCGTAGGATGGATAAAAGGTGAAATATGATTGTTTAATATTTATAATAACATATAATTATATTATTTATATTTATTTTATTACTTTATAATGAAACAACTAAATAAGAGGAATTAGAATAATACAGAAACTTGAAAGAATCAGTAGAAGAGATTACCTCTTCTTCGATGCGCCACTTCTAAACCTCCTCTTAGGAAACTAAATTTGGTCTTTGAAGAAGACCATGACCTATATTATGTTTCTAGGGAAGTGGAGAAGTAAAATGGGCAAGGTTTGGTAGATCTTGAAGGATCAAAATGTTGTAAAGAGGAGAGGGGGGAGGTTCCCTTTTATAAGGGAGGAGAGGGGAACCTTTAGAAACCTAAACAATATTAATTTATAATAAATTCAAAACCCACTTAAAACCTCCAAAAATGAATCCAATACAAATATTAGATGATATATGGTTTTAATATCATAAAAAATAATATTTATACATGTTGGGAATTTATTTTTAACCTTATCAACTTTATTTAACCTTATTTAATCTATTTAATTTTTTTTTGGTAATAATATTCTAAATTTTAAATTGTTATCAATAATTACTTATGTGTTTTATATTTTCCATAATTGTATAATTAATGAAATTTTAGACCATATAAATTTAAATTTATAATTTTTAAATATTTTTGTGATTTTTAAACAATTTAACAATATGTCATTTTTATAAAATAACAATAGTGTCAATTTTGACACTATTCATTTATTTGAATTTAAATAAAATACACACAGGGAATATATTCGAAAAAAAATATTAATAGGTTTCTAACATGTCATATTAATCTAAAAAATTCTTGGATAATATTAATTAGTTCATATAATATTTATTTTAATATTTTTAAAACCATTTATTTGATATTTCTCTTAATAAAATAATTACTACAACATTTTTGTATAATTATTTAATATACTTATTTGTGGCATAAAAATTAAAAATAAAATACTATGATGAATATAAATATAATATATTTGGTAATAATACTTTTAGTATTACTTATCTTCTAAAACACCCAACTTTTAAAATGTTATGTTTATTAAATTATGAAGGTGACAACTTTGACATCATTTAAAATAAAATAATATAAGTGTCATAATCACTTTTATAAGGCTCCAAATGGTCCAAAATTAGACTATTAGATTATTATGGTTTAGATACATATGAAAAATAAGTTTTTTCCAGGTTTTTGGGACTTTTATGGGTATTATTATTGGAATAAAAACTATATTATTGATTTTTCACTAAATAAATAATTTCTGCATCATTAATGATTAAGCTATTTAGGTAATTAAATATTTCTTAAAAATTAAAAATAAATTACCATGACAAAGAAAAACATTTTATATTTCAAAAGAGTATTTATAATTGAATTTATATTTTGTATCACCTTATATTAAAAATACTTTAATTATTAAAGTTTGAGTGAGACATATTTCACTTTCTTTAAATAAAATAAATTAAAGGTCTTAATCACATCCAAGTGGGCTCCAATAGATTAAATTTTGACCTAAGTATGATTTAAGGAAAACTATAATCATACAATTGTATTAATACAAGTTTTAGGGTAATTTTATAATATTATATTTACCCTTAATTACCCGATTTACCTTTAACTATGGCAAATAAAATTTACTGTAGTTACTATTCATAATGCCTAAAAATAAAAAATATCCTATTAACATAATTTGTACCTAATTATTAAAAATATGGAATCCATTTTCTCAAATTAAAAACAAATAAGTTACATTATTTAATTTAAAATTAATCATGTTGTTGAGAAAATGGGTTTTTAAAGTTAAAACATTGCAAAAGATTGAAATGTTTTTACCTATGAATTCAATGTAAAATTAATGATATTGACTTAAATTGTATAAAATGGTAAAAATATATTATATTTATACTTTAAAACCATTTACTATTATAATTTTACCATATAAATTATCTTGATGAAAAAAGTTGTTTTTAAGTAAAATTTAGCGTGTTTTTACTATTCATCAAAATAAGAATGTTGTCAAAAAAAAAAAAAAAAAATTTATCCATTGTACATTTTTATATACTTATATCAATGAATAAGTTTATTTTGTCTAATTTAACTTATAAATGTGTCAAAAAATAGATTTAAAGTGGGTGCTCCATCAAAAGGCGGAAAAACTACATTTTTTTTAAAATACTTATTTTACCCAAAAAATTTATGTTGTTCTCATACCATGTAATATAATATGTGTAAGATAAATTCTTGTTTAATAAAATTCAAAATGTAGTTAATACTATTCATAACGGCTACTTCATAACAATATATCGTTGTTTAGTGAAACTCGGTATTGCGCACAACACATGCTATTGAGAAAGGTCGCTCTTGCGTGCAACACAAGCCAAGAATTGTGTTTGTGTGTAATAAAAGCTCATACGGTGTTGTGTATAGTTCAAGATAATTTTTTTGTAGCGTACAACGCAAGACATCAATGAAATTAAAACTTTATGTTAAAAATTAATGTTATAAACACAACAGATACCCAAAGTAACTCATCATTGGGATTCCACATAAGAGAATATAGGTGAAAATATGGATATGGAAGAGAAATCTAACCATCAAGTTCTGATGGAGAGTGGTAGAAAACATGGCTATGAAAACTCCAATAATCACAAATCCATAAATTTGTGATAATCTAAGTTTCCATCTGATTCATCTGATATGAGGGAACTAGGACAACATTTTTGGTTTTCAAGATCATTTCCCTAAAGTTGAAAAATTGGAATTAGAATAAATAATTACTTGATTTTGGTATAATCTCATCGTAGGTCGTTCCTTGAACAATTTCCACTTCATATCTTAAAGAAATGATGTTGAATTTTTCATTCGTGAAGTGTTAGTAGATCATGTGATAGAATGATGGGTCATTTCATCTATCTCAAACAAAAGGTTAGAAAAAGTTATTAAATATACATAAGTCCATATATGGTGATATTAATCGTATATAGCTCCAAAAATGGACTTATACTTCATATATCATACAAATTAAAAAAGAAAACTAATTTCTACAAACCAAAGACTTCCTGTAGGCCAATGGTAGGAGATAAAGGCCTGTCGCACTTCGGTTGTGGGTTCGATTCCTGTATCCTTGTCTGACGCGACAAGTTGTCGCCCATCCTACGAGTTTTACTTTTTCTAAAACAATACTATTATAAAATTTCAGAAATAATGTCAAAAGTTATAGACATAAACAATACTATCTGATGTCTAACTTAACCCATTCCAATATTTAGGCTTATCCAAAATACTTCTGTCCAAACTCACAGTATAATGAAAAAGATTACTAGAGAGGTCATCTACCAAGAATGTGAATACCATCATTTATCCACCATATATCATAAGATATATCTTGTTGGTCACATTCCAAACACATGAATATCTTAATCATGTATTCTCTTGAAACATTAATTACCATAGAACCTTAGTAAAAACATTAATGCTTTCAAAAGTTAATTATTTCCATATACCAAAATCCCAAAATTTATATATACTCAAACCATGATATCACTTTGTCCTTATATCAGTCATGAGCTCATTAATACTATCAAACATATTATTATTTTTCTTATCCCTTCATTATGCACATATCATCTTATTTATAAAAATATTTCAATCACTTTTCATGGTTATCAGTACCATACAATTATTTAAAACCACAATAAACCAATACATAGATGTTCCAAAATTCCACAATACTATAAATGAGATTCCACAACACTATTTTGGAATCCTGTTACATAAACACTTAATCATCCCACCACTTAATTTTCATATACAACATCGCCAATAGTGATCGCATGTGACTTCCCTTTGTCGTTTTCCTTAAGAGGTTGTTGATGTCGATCATCATTGACCCTTGGATTAGGGAATTGGTTAGCATAATGCCACATTTCCCGACACTTGTAGCATTGAAGTGTTGCTGGTGCATTCTCTATACTATTTTCTCAACTCACATCATTAGCTACCTTTTTTCCATTACTTTTTCACTCAGATGCTCAATGGCCTTCTTTTCCACACTTAAAACATTTTCTTGTCCCTTTAAGACAATCTCCACCATTCTTATTTCCACACTTTGAGAATAAAAAAACATACTTCTTCTTTTCACCATTGTTTGGAGATTTTTCCTTGAACTCCATCTTTCGTTTCTTGTCAAAAATATGAAATGGATATGTAACACCAACTTCCAGTTCTACCTTGATAGCACAATGCACAATTTCTTCATAGCTACTGAAGACTCTTGTAGATAATTCCCTTTGAAGACGTGTTTTTAAGCCACTGAAGAATTAATAAACTTTACTTTCATGTTGGATGATAAATCCAGATGCATACCTTGAAAGCCTTGTAAAATTCACCTCGTATATACCAATAGATTCATCATCCATTTTCTTAAGCTCAAGGAACTCCTTTTCCATATTTGTTCGAAGAATAAGAGGGAAGTACTTATTGAAAAACAAGTTCTTGAACTCGTCCCATTCTATGGGTTCAATTTCTTCTCAGGGCATTGTATTGTTAATTAGAGTCCACCACTAGTCTGCTTCACCTTCTAAATGGTAAAAATCCAAAATGAATTTTTCTTGTTCTGAACAATGAAGTATGGAAAATATCATTTCAATGGTATTGATCCATTGTTCAATAACAAGTGGATCAGAATACCCAATGAAAGAAGGTGGATGTTTCCTCATGAAGGACTCAATAGAATATTGTTCCTTTCTCTGCTCATTTGGAAGTCCAGAATGATTTATATCTTGTGTAAGTATATAAATAATATTTTTCACTCTATTTCCCATAAAATATGGTTGTTCAGGAGGAAAATAATTGCATTTCCTAGTTCATTGATCATTAACACGGTTCCTTCAGGTTCCATCCATTATCTAAAACCCAAAAAGAATAGTGTGAGAGGAAAAAATCATACTAGGAAAACAACATAATCAAGGGGGAGTACATTCAATCTCTAACATCTTAGTTTTAATCCTAGGATACTCATGATCGTTATCTTAATTCTAGGATTATAACCTATAATTTATACTTAACCTTATGAACATCCCTAGATATACCTTAGAAATATCTCTAGGGATCTGACTATAGTTTATGTATCCTAGTTTCTAAAGGTTAACTAAACCTTTCCTCTGATACCAACTGTAGAGACCCAAAGATTGACATACATGGCATTACATTACTTTTTCGGGATACTTAATACATAACAAAACATACACCCAAGGACTGTAATAGTTTAGTGTCTTTGGAAACATGGAACATAATCTTCTAATCATGGTGAAAGATCTTCAACATCTCCCATAAATATATTACCCTTTTGTTTTCTTACCTAAAACCTTTATTTCTATCCAAGGGAAAAGAAAACATATAAAGGGTGAGATAAAATTCTCAGTAAGGGTAATCATGGAGAAAATAAAACAAACCATATAAATTTGAACATTAAAACATGAACATAAAGTTTAAACATAAAAATCTTGAGATGTGAAATAAGTCTTTGCAGTACGTAAGGCAGAGATCATAATGGAACATAAATCATCATAAAATAACATGGGAATAAAATACGTAATTGTGGAAAACATTAAGCACATGTTATGATTTCTATAGTAGCCAAGGAATTGCTTCCAAGACCATCATAGTGGACAAAATCCATTACTGAACTGGGTTTACTTGTCGTTCCAACCCCGTATTACTAAACCGGATTCACTTGTCATTCCAGAAATTTCTGTCTCATGAGATATAAATATTTACCAAATGCATTAGGGGGAGATATAGGTCACAACCATCTCATAATTAAATCATTCTTATGTGTGCCACAAAATAATCATAAATCATTCATCATAACCTAAATAATGAAATGGGTTTCATAAACATCATCCCATCTTAACATAATCCATATAAAACAAATGGATATCATTTTATCATAAGAAAAATAAAACCATTTAAACAATATAGACATAAAAATTGAAACATAATCATACAAAATAATGTCATCTGAGATGGGAAATAGTTCTGATAAAACACTTGAAATGAATTCTTGAAGAAAATATCCTTTCTTCTTCAAAATCATTTTTTTTCACAAAATGCCATGTAATTTTAAAAGAAAAGGATTTTGTTGAAAATAATAATGAAATAATGTAGAGGAAGATTCATGAAAATAAGGTTTTATGAAACCATAAAAATCCATTCATTCCATATAAGTTAAAAAAACATTCTCCTCAAACTTTTGCCGGAAAAGTCAAAAAGTACCCCGTATGGTAATCAAAAGAAAGATTCCTTCCATAACTTGTATTAAAAGTAAAAAAAGGGTAAATATTACTTTAAACATACATGGAATAATAGTAAATATTTAATTAAAACATTTTGAGAAAACATGTACATTGATGATAAACATAACCCCAGTAAATACTTACGAATAAACAATCACAGATAAGAACGAGATTGGAATAATTATCCCTTAACTTAGGTACAATTTCTTCCATACGTGTACAAAACTCATGTATAGTGGTTTTAAACATATTATTAACTTGTAACAGATCCATAATAATATTTATGATATCATATATGATTCACTTATGACTTTGTATTACCCGATCTTTTGTCAATTCCATGTTAAAGCAGCGTTTTGGATAAAATTGTTTCATTTATCGTATGTGTTTGGACTTTTTGTTCTTGATATCATTAATTATATAATGATTTAATTAATTATAGAGTGTAAAACAAGATTTATATATAATATATATTCATAATATAATATATACAATAGATCGATAAATTGAATGAAATACACCATTCATGGAGACGGTAGGCCGTACGTATGCATGAACGCTGTTTTCGTTTCCTTATTTAATTGAATGGAAGTAAATGACATATAAATATACATAAATACAGTAGCATAATTATGTCATATATATCATTATTACTTATTATATATACTTTTTAATCTTTCTTGAATGGTTAATATGGAGAATAAATCTCATCGCATCATGGTGACGGTAATCCGTATGTACGCACGAGCGATGAAATTATTCCCATAATTATTGAATGGAATTGGAGTGGATTATATAATATCTTATAATTAGTATCATGTTATAATAACCATATATAGTTATTATTTACACCATTATACTCATCCAAGTAAGGTGGTGGTGGAAAACAGATTCCACCACGGTGTGGAGACGGTATTCCGTACGTACACACGCGCGGTGATTTCGTTTTCTGTAGGATGGATAAAAGGTGAAATATGGTTGTTTCATATCTATAATAACCTATTAGTATATTATTTATACTTATGTTATTACTTTATAATGAAACAACTAAAGAAGAGGAAGTATATGAATAAATAAACTTGAAAGAATCGGTAGAAGAGATTACCTCTTCTTCGACGCACCTCTTCTAAACCCCCTCTTAGGGCAATAAAGTTGGTCTTTGAAGATAACCAGGACCACTAGTATGTTTCTAGGGAAGTGGAGAAGGAAAATGGGCAGGGTTTTTCCAATCTTGAAGGCTCAAAATGTTTTAAAGAGGAGAGGGAGGAGGTGTCCTTTTATAAGGGGGGAGAGGGGCACCTTTGGAAACCTAAAAAATAGTAATTTATAATAAATTCAAAACCAACTTAAAAACCTCCAAAAATGACTCAAATACGAATATTAGATGCGATAGGGTTTCAATATCATCAAAAAAATAAGATTTAGACATGTTGGGAATTTATTTCAAACCTTGTCAACTTGATTTAACCTTATTTATTCTATTTAATTTTATTTGTCGTAATAATATTCAAAATTTTAAATTGTTATAAATAATTAATTATGTGTTTTGAATTTACCATAATTGTATAATTAATGAAATTTTAGACCATATAAAGTTAAATCTATAATTTTTAAATATTTGTGCGATTTTTAAACAATTTAATAATATGTCATTTTTATAAAATAACAATAGTGCCAATTTAGACACTATTTATTTATTTGAATTTAAATAAATTACACACGGAGAATATATTCGAACCAAAATATTTAATAGGTTTAAAAAATGTCATAGTAATCTAAAAAATTCTTGTAGAATATTAATTAGTTCATATAATATTTATTTTAATATTTTTAAAACCATTTATTTGATATTTCTCCTAATAAAATAATTACTACAACATTTTTGTATAAATATTTAATATACATGTTTTGTGTATAAAAAATAAAAATAAAATAAAATAATGTATATAAATTTAATATATTCCATAAGAATACTTTTAGTTGAATTTATCTTCAAAAACACCCATCTTTTTAAATGTTATGTTTATTAAATTATGAAGGTGACATCTTTGACATCATTTAAAATAAAATAATATAAGTGTTATAATCACTTTTATAAGGCTCCAAATGCTCCACAATTCTACCATTGGATTATTACGGTTTAGATACATACGACCAATAAGTTTTAGTCAGGTGTTTGGGCCATTTATGGGTATTATTATTGGAATAAAAACTCTATTATTGATTTTTCATTAAATAAATAATTTCTGTATCATTAATGTATAAGCTATTTAGGTAAATAAATATTTCTTAAAAATTACAAATAAATTACCATAACAAAGAAAAATATTTTAGATTTCAAATGAGTATTTATAGTCGAGTTTATATTCTATATAACCTTATATTAAAAATACTTAATTATTAAAGTTTGAGTGAGACATATTTCACTTTCATTAAATAAAATAAATTAAAGGTCTTAATCACATCCAAGTGGGTTCCAATAGATACCATTTCTACCCAAGTATGATTTAAGGAAAAATATAATCATCCAATTATATTAATACAAGTGTTAGGGTGATTTTATAATATTATATTTACCCTTAATTACCCGATTTACTTTTAACTATGGTAAATAAAATTTACCGTAGTTACTATTCATAACGCGTAAAAATAAAAAGTGTCCTATTGACATAATTTGGTCCTAATGATTACAAATATAGAATCAATTTTTTACAATTCAAAACACAGAAGTTTTAGTATTTAATTTAAAATTAATCCCCCTGTTGAGAAAATGGGTTTTAAAAGATAAAACATTGCAAAAGATTGAAATGTTTTTACCTATAAATTTAACGGAAAATTAATGATAATGAATTAAATTATATTAAATGGTAAAAATATATTATATTTATAATTTAAAACCATTTACTAATATAATTTAACCCTATAAATTATCTCGATGAAAAAAGTTGTTTTTAAGTAAAATTTAGCGTGTTTTTACTATTCATCAAAATAAGAATGTTCTCAGAAAAATAACAAAACTTTATCCATTTTAAATTTTTATATTATTATATCAATGAATAAGTTTATTTTGTCTAATTGAACTTATAAATTTTTCCAAAACTATATTTAAAGTGGGTGCCCCATCAAATGGCGGGAAAACTGCATTTTTTAAAAATATTTATTTTACCTGAAAAATTTATGTTGTTCTCATACCGTGTTCTAGAATATTTTTAAGATAAATTATTATGTAATAAAATTAATAATGTTGTTAATACTATTCGTAATATCTAGTTTATAACAATATATCATTGTTTAGTGAAACTCAGTATTGCATAAAACACATGATATTGACGAAGGTCGCTCTTGCGTGCAACACAAACCAAGAATAGTGTTTGCGTGTAAATCAAGATAATACGGTGTTGCATATAGTGTAAGCTAATTTTGGTGTAGCGTACAATTCAAGACATCAATTAAATTAAAAATAAAATTTCTCATAAAATCTCGGGGTGTTACATGCTATGTAGTCCCCTTACATGTCATGTAGGGCAACATGTCCAATGATCTATGTACTGGTGAGGAAACAGCCTGGTAGAAGAACGAGACTCCATTATATGTGGGACCCCAACATGTCATTTACTTCCTTTTTTAGGAAACTTATAATTCTCATATTTTCGTTGTTTAGACTCATATTTTATCCTGTGAGTAGCAAATCATGAGTGTTTTTATATATAGAACATTATGGTGGCCTCTGTAGTGGATTCTGAGAAATTATGAGAGATGTTCTGGGTGTGATGCTTCTTTAGGTGGTTCTTGAGAATAGCAACAATTAGACAGTATCTTCATAGTGAAAACTTATTAGTGGTACAAGGCATGGGTTCTCTACTAATATAGTGGAAACCCATGACGAACTAGGGATTGGTTCCTCTTTCAATCCATCTTTAGAGTGGAACTCTCCGATTGAGACAAGTCATGGGTCCTATACCCATAGAGTGGAACCTTACTGAAAGACTAAGGGGTGGGTCCTCTATTTATCCATATTTATAGTGTAACTCTACTTCTAGGATAGGGAATGGTTCCTCTACCCATAGATTAAAACCCCCTGACGGACTAGGGAATGGGTTCTCTTTCTATCCATCTCTAGAGTGGAACCTGTAGGACCCTAGGACACCCTTAGATGGGAGGGGTAAATCAGGGTGTCAACTTTTTCTCTTAATGTGATGGATCTTGTCTCCATGTTGGTATGAACTTGTAAACCTTGTATAATGGATATGATCAGCAATCGAACATTCACATGCAAGGAGTTAACACAACACTTTTACTTGGTTCACATCTAAGGGATACGTCCAAGGAGCATACACCGATAGGTTTCCAATCGTACCTAATTCCACTATTCTTCACTATTTGTAGATTATAATGGTTTGGGAATAGTCACACTATCTCAGGCTCACTGCCTTTACAAAAGATTAGGGATAGCTCACCGCATCCCTCAGGTCACTCCCGTTGACTCCCCCTGGCTCACTTCCTCTTGTGAAGTCCCACTCAGTTTATAGACATGAAGGTATCTTCAATATATAAACATAGAAGTCTTTGTCTTCTATTAATCATGATACAATTCTGGAATCAGAGTCCTGAGTTGATTCTCTTTTTTATTCAATCTTCTAATTTAGTGCAATAACTGAATGCACTAAATATCCTTCTTCTATTCCATTAATTCCCAATACCGACACCTGAGTGTATCATTATATTTCCCTCTTTCTGTGTAGATCTAAGTTTAGTTGCATGACTCATTCTTATTCTCTTCGCAAATCACAACTAGGGTTTTAAACACCAGTCATGTGTGTGCGGTACAACTTCTCTTCATAAATCCAAATGGTTCATTGTTCTTCCGTCTTTGCAAAGTAGATTTGAGAGTGCTAAGCACCTGTCAAAGGCCTGTCGGACCCCCAAATTTTTCGCACACCCTTCCCGGTGTCTTTCACGTAAAATTCAAATCTTGTGTGTAAAAATACCTTTTTGGTGCAAAAAAGGCTTTTCATGCAACTCTTCTTTTTTGCGCAGAACTTCCCTTTTTCACGCAACACCTTCTTTTCCGCACAACCCTTCTTATTTTCATACACCAATCTATACCTCAATTTGTATGCTTGTCAAAGCTCAGGATTTGTCTAGGTGTCATGCTCTTCTAATGAGAGGGGTCACCTTGTATTTATAGGTGTTTTTGACCTTGCACGTAAAACCCCTTCATGCGCGTAAAACTGTCTCTCAGTTCGTTATATTACGTGTGCCTTACTTTTATTTTCACGCACCACCGGGATTTCTCATGGACATCATGAATTTGTCATTTATCACCATTCTGAAAATGGAGCCTCTCTTGCAGGAAAAACATCAATCCCACATTTTGCGCACAACCATATTTTCACGCACAAGTTTTATTTTCTGCGCACATGGCGCAAACGTCTCCGATTTTTCACGCGTCTCTTGCCTTTGATGATTTTCAGTATTTCTGATCTGATACCCTTCTTGCACGAAAAACACACCCAGCTATTTTGCACACATCATTTTTCCGTGCACATTCCAATTTTTCTACGCACTACTTTAGCTTTTTCACGCAGCCCATTCCTTTTCCATTTTTCGACGTTCTGATTCCAAAACACCTCTTGTGAGAAAAAACTCACCACTATTTCGTGCACCACGCTGTTTTCCTCACATGTTGTTGTTTTTCATGCATGCCTCCCTTATTTAGAAAACCACTTCCTTTTTGTGCACACCTCCTTTTACCAACAACCCATGTCTTCATTTTTCGATTTTCAGGCCCAAAAATTTGGCAAACAGTAGGAAATAGTTCCACCTTCAATATATGCTCCAGCCGTAACCTTCATGCTTCTTTTTTATGATCTTCCTTCTTCAAAAACTCTTCTTCTTAAACCGTCATTCTCTACTTCATGAAAATCATATGATTCAATTCTTCAAGTAGGATCTTGAATGGTTCTCATGAAATCATGAAGAATTGAATGGTATTCATAAAATCCACATTCTTCTTCAATCATCCTTATATGGATTATACCTCACAATTTTTCACTGTTGTAAACAATGTGTCACCTTAGATTGACACAAGTTCTTTGAATTTATTATCAGTACAATAATCATCTGAATTTATATTCCTTAATTTCATTGGATTACTTCTTGATCTCCTTCATTTTGATCTTCATTGACAACTATTGACAATAAATACAACCTTATACACAAAGTGGTCCCAACAGAATCCTCCTGCTAGAACAGGGCATGGGTCCTATACCCATAGAGTGGAACCCCCCCCCCCCCCGATGGACTAGGGTGTGGTTCAACCATCTATTTATAGTGGAACACTCCTATCATATTAGAGTGTGGGTACTCTACTTAGAGATTATGTCCCCTTGACTATGGGGCATAGTGGTGAGGTTTTCATTAAAATAGATTTTTCTACAGTAGACGTATGAGATATTGGGAATCATTGATGGTCCTTTCGAATGGATAATAGAATATTTTATTAGGTTGGGTTGTGATAGGGAGATCCCCTTTATCTATTATCTGGGTTTCTTTTATGAGCATATATGTCAATTTTTTGGATTTGATTTCTCTCTAGATATGGGTTGATCTATTTACTTTTATCAGATATCTTACTACTCTACCTTCATCTTTTTGGTCATCTTAATTTGTATGTATATACTCACCCCTGTATGGGATTTTCTCACACATGTCTTGTCTTGTGCAGATGACGGATAGCTCTGTGGTGATTATAGAGTGTCATATGGATACCCTAATTCATTATAATGTGTACAATGGTTGAGGCTTATAGATCTGAAGTTGGGCTCTCTCAGCATTTACATTTCCAGTTTCATCAGGTTGAGACATCTTTCTGGTTGGGAGTGTATATTCCCCCTTTATCCTTTCATATTATGCGATCAGACTCTTGTATTCCCTAAAGGATGTTACATGAATGATTTTTACTCTATGTTCATGTCTTTTCTTTTATCCCTCTTCACTTCTGCATAGATATGGTTGGGTGTGTGTGTATAAGTATGTTAGGAAAATTCCCCCCATATCAGTTTTGTCTTTCAGTGCTTGTTTTTATCCCTTGGACTATAGAGGTAAGTTTGGGGTAGTTGTGGCTTAAGCCTAGTTGGGTCGGGCCATGACAAATACTTAGGCTTAAGGAATGGTCTTTTACAAATAAAAAACCTCCATAACATATATAAGAATATTGGGAAGGTATTATGATAGGGATTTAGCAAGGTAACGAATTTATGGTGTGTGGAGACGTGGGTGGTGAAGGGTGGTATTTAAAAGGGTGTGTGAGGGGTGTTTTAGAATAAAATATTAGCATAAAATATTATACATTTAAATATTGACCAAAATTTTGATTCAATGGTAAGGGGACTATGATTTAATGTAAAATTAGACACTAAAATACAACAAAATATGATACTTATATATTGTATTTTAATATATACATATGTATTTATTATTCATGAAAAATACCAAAACATTACACTAATAAAAATTTGACATGCAGATTCCCAAAATTAAATACATTTTATAAAAATAATTTTCTATATATTATAAATTTAATTTCCAAAAAAACACATTATATATTAAAAAATACCAATTTTTAGGACATAGAAAAAAATTTAATCCATATAAAAATTACTTATGATTGTGAAAAATTATTTTTTTATTTATATAGAAATAAATATTATTACTCTAAACCATTTTTAAAAAATAATGTTTTGTATAAAAAAATTAAATTTATTATAAAATTTTATTTTGGTGAAAATAAAAAACATATGTTTTCTAAAAATACAATTATAGTTTCTTTTTGTCAAATATTTATTTTATCATATTTAACACTTTTTAAATTTATTTATGGTATAAATTCTTTATATATTTTTTCATAAGATAAAAAAATATTATTTTACAATTCCAATGTCTCGGATACTATTCCTAAGGGTCATTTTACTATTACAAATGGTTAAGTTTCCATTCTAATAGTCATATTATTTTTATAATTCCAATGAATACATCATATTTCCTTAATTCACCATCCACATAAATTATTATATTGGTTGTATTATTCATTTTCAAAAAAATTGATTACATTACTAATATTTTTTTCATTTTTATAGTATTGTTTAATTGTGAGATTATTCTAAGAGGTCAAAATGATTCAAATTTTCCTATTATAGTTTTGTTATTTTGTTTTTTTGTGTGTTATTATCTCATTATACTATTTTTAATTTTATTGAGTATATTTATTCTCTAAATTTAATATTCTAAATTAATATAATAATGTATTATTATATTACATTGTGTTGGGGATGTGTTTTATACTATATTATATTCTTAAAAACGACACAAATTTTATTCAAAAAGAAAATTTCATATATATGTATATATATATATATATAATTATAGGTCATTACATTATTCCCCATTTAGAAATTTTATTTTGGGAATTTTATTTCACATGCTAAGATGGAAATATATAGTGGTACGTCTATTTCATTACATCCATAGGTTACCATATTTCCTCTTCATACTTATTGTTTCTCCAAATTAATTTGACAAGGTGAGTTATATTATTGTGTAGAAATTTTTCTTTATTGTATAAGATATTCAATAGATACTCCTCATAAGAGTGATCATTCTCAAACAATACCACCTATGTATTTATTATATGTGATGGATTTGGCACACACTTCCTCTAGAGGTACATGTTGAAGAACTCATGTACTTGAGATGGGTTTAGTGGAAATTATAGTCTATATGACATAGCTATGATGTGATCAATATTCTTAAAGTGTTAAATGTATAATGGAATTAGCTTTCCATTCTTCTCAAACATCATGAATCTCTTCTATATAGATATTTTAGGGGAGATGTTATAACTAAATTCAAACTTAAGATCTCATCGATGACTGCCATCATAGATTATCTTTTAACTCTATGCTAATTTAATTTGTTGTTGAATGGTTTTGACCTTCCCCATAAATTCTTCAACCAATTCATGTCCCAATATCTTAAATTCTCTAAATTTTCTCTAAATTTTGGAGTTTATATTCATTCTAATTGTGGGATTCATAAGAATCCATATGAATTCTTGAGTGGAATTTATTATTGTATGAGATATTTACCAAAGGAAGATATTGATCTCACCTCATTTTATGTTCATATATTATGATTGAAGTATATCCTCAAGAATTTGGATAGTAATTTTATATTGTCCATTGGTTTGGGGTTGATATGTCACACTAATGATTAACTTTGTGCCCAAGGTACTATCAAAGACTTTTCGACAACATTGATTTTAACCTCATATATCAATCAGAGTCAGTTCATAGTAGTATTCCATGCTTCATCACCAATTATAATAAGTATATTTTTTTCAAGTTGATCAAGTGATAACTCATATCAAATAGTGATGAATTGAGAATTATTTGTAAGATAATCCACTATAACCAATATAGCATAATTTACTTTGGATTTATTTGGAAAACTAGTGACAAAATACATGGTTATTCTCTTACATTTACATATAGGTATGGGAAATTTTTTTATCACCCCTTTGGAATTTTTTATTTGTTTGTTCATTTGTTACCATACCAAGGACTTTGATGAATATTTATAAATCTCATTGTTCATATTTTACTTTTATAAGTTCTATTTGATATATTTATACATCATTGTGATTGAAAGTAGGATTTGGAATGTTGAGATATGAGCATAATCTAACAGCTCTTTATTTATCTCAAAATCTAGTGGTAAAAAGAAGCATGTCTCAAGTCTCACAAATACTTCATTATCAATATTTAACTCTAGGGATTTTCGCTTACTTATTACATCCACCTTCTTTTACATATTATTATCCTCCATATAATCTCTCTTAATAATCTCCAGAATGGATGGTTAAGAAGTTATTTATGAAATTTAGGATGGTTCTCCTTAATTTTTTATTCTCATGTTCATATTTAACATGTCTAAGAATATTAGATCCTTATCAATACTATTCACTGATACAGTTGTAGGAACGTTTCTACATAGATCATATGAAACTTTATTCACATTATTATGATGGTAATAGTTTGAGAAGTCATAGTCATTGATCAATTATAACCATATTAATTGGTTAATTTTGAGATCCTTCTATGGGAATATATACTTTAGTCTCTTATAATCCATATGTATCAAAATTTTCTCCATAGTGATAATGCCTATAAATCTTCAATGAAAAACTTACTATTACCAAATCTAAATCATGTGTTGGATAATTTTTCTCATGAACATTAAACAATATTAAGTAGTAGACTATCACTATATCATCTTTCATGTTCAAATAACCTAAACCCTTCTTGGATACCAAAAAACCTTCCCCACATGATAATAATGCGAGTACTTATGTAGTTAACCTCTTCTTTAACTCCTTGAATATCTATTCACATTCATCGGTCTAAACAAATTTTAATACATTATTTCCTAACTTGGTCTATGGTTTTTAAAATCCTGAAACGTTCCTCACAAATCATCGATGCAAAACATTTAATCTGAGTAAACTACATTACTTTATTATAGATGTTTGTATGGGTCATTCCTCAATCACTTTTTTCTTTTATAGATCTATATATATCTTATTACTTGTGATAATATTCCCTAATAATGTTATTTTCTCCATCCAAAATTTACATTTATAGTGCTTTTCATATAACTTTTCCGTTCTCAAATTTGTTATAAAAGTTTCAAATACACCTCGCATTCATTCTTTCTTTTGGAGTATACGATAATATCATCTATAAATATAACAACCCTACTCTTTATTTCACACCTAAAAATAATTTATTACATAAAAGATTCACTTGATACAACATATAATATCGAGAGGTCTAGTGTCTTTGGGGATTAGGAACATTACATAACCACTTTAAACATAAAATGCAACATCTTATTGAAAACGTTTTGTACATGACCGCATCATTCCTTTTTACTTAGCATTGCATGGGATAACTTGAGAACATGCATAATAAAAGGGTGATCTATAAATCCCGGTAAATAAGTAAACAAAGACTAAAATGAAAAATATGATATATGATATGAAATAATAATATCAATAGATAATAAGAGAAACATGAACATAAAAGCATGATATAACATGATTATCATAACTTGAAAATGTGTCAACAACATTTAACATGATTCTAGCATTAGCCAAGGCTCATTGCACATGGATCATGGGTAAACCCTCATTTTACTTGAATTATCATGAGTAAAACCTCATTTCACTTGATGTATCATGAAACTAATCTTTACCCAATGCATTGGAGTGTTGTCAGGGCGCACCCTTCTTAATAATTTCATTTCATGCATAAATGTGCCACATGGATCATATAACATGTATTAATTAAACATAATCATTTATTACATGTTAAAGGAATTTAGAATTCATACAGGAAACTCCATAATAAATAATTAAATTTTTATAAAGTTAAATCCCATTGATAGAGAAATGGGAATGGTATTCACTACATAATGACTTTGTCTTAGAAAAACGCAGAGCAATTTTAGCAGCCTAACAACGTGACATAAGAATTCATAAAAATAATTGATGAGAGATAAAGGTGTGTATATTTATATTTACATTAAATGGAAATTACGGGGTCATATATATACATGTCCCAAAATATTTAATAGAATTTTAATTCATAATACAAAAGAATTCCTTGAATGTAAACTAGAAGAGAAAAATTCCTTACAGAATTTCGTCATGGTAACGGATGTACATGGGAGGTATTAATGAGAGAAAAAGAGGTATATAATAATTAAAAATTAAGGAGGGGATTATGGGAGAGGTTATAAATAATACCTAAACATTTTTAATTTAAAATTAAAGGATATAGAAATGTAAAGATACTTAGAAAAAATGAGAAATGAAGAAATCCCTTACATGGAAGTGTGATATCAAAGGCTTGGTAGAGGCTTAAGAGAGGATTATTGGGAGCTTGGGGCACCTTGGGAGGATTATAGATAAAGGACGGAAGATTTTGTTTGAGATCCAAAGGATTTGAGTGAAGTGTTAGTGGGGGCTTGGTGGGTTTATATAGGAAATGATAGGGACCTCTTTATTATTTAATTTTTGGACACCACACATTAAACTAATCAAAACCAAAAACCAAACCATGGTTTTTTCACATAGTTTTTCCATATTGGAGTGTAAAACATTATTTTATAATTCCAATGTCCAAACTTCTTAAAATATTAGGCTTTCTTATGTGGAGGTGAGCCACACTCTCAAGGAAATCAATTTAAATATTTAAAATGTTTTATAAGTCTTGGAGGGTCCACTAAAGATGTAAAATAAATAAAACAAACATAAAATACCATTATTTTAATGTTAAAACATATATCGGCCTAAAATATAATTTATAGTATTTTATTACATCACTATTGGGTCATTCTGATGTCATAAAACACATTATATAATTAATCGGTATTTAATTTTTACCCAAAAAATTGTTTGTCTCAGAAAATTATGAAACATTTACCATTGGATAATTTCAACATAATAATTCCAAAAATAATATTCATTAAATCTAAATAATTTTATAAATATTATAATTTTTACTTTAAAAATAAAAATGAACATTTATAAAAAAATTCATGGGTTTTGACAAAAAACGGCTTTCAAACCTTAATAAAAATTACGATTGTATTCATAAAAATTATACGATCATTTATATTTAATAAAAATTAATTTAGTAAATATATTTTATTAAAATTTTATTTAATTAAAAAATCTATTAATTCATCAATATAGATTTCTTAATTTAATATTAACTAAAAATACTATTTGTTCTTTAAAAACTATTTACAAAGTAACAATAATAAAATGAATGTATATTATTTATTATATAAAAAATAATTCGCATAATAATAGGGTAATGTACTTGTTACATAACCCCTGATAACACCTGAATAATACTTAAGGGTAAGGTGTGTGATGGTGACAAACTCTTGGGGTGGCTCAGAAAACATCACTCGGGTGGTAATCTCTATCAACTACCACCTCTTCTGTAGGAGGTTACATTCGAGCTTAATGTGTTGAAGATCATCTTGGTATTGGTCAAGATTGAATTCCAATGACGCCACCTACTTTCCATGTTCTAAAAAATGGGGTTCGTATGGATAAATTCTACTGGATGAGGCCATCGCTTCCTTTGTCTGAGTAAATTTGATTTGTTAAAGCCCTATATTTTTATGAATTATGTGATCATTGTTCAACAGATATATTAGCAATGGTAACAATTCTTAACGGTATTTTGAAATCCAAAACCAAATAAGTGCATATGTTATATAACCATTTTACAAAATAAGACATTTAATTAGATCAAGAAGAATTTTTATTAATAAAATTTTGGGTCGTTACAATAAAGGCCACAAAAAATTGTCATGGAAATCTCTAAAGACTATATTAATCAATTACATGATAATTACTGGAGAATTTTTGAGCCCATATAGAATCACTGTGAACACATAGTTTACATGATTTTTTAATGGGAGTCTTTGGAATATACTTCTTCACCTTAAATTACTGATATCCTGATGAAGGATCCACTTTAGAAAAGTAATTATCGTTATGTAGTTAGTAAAAAAATCATAAATATTTGTAAGGATATACTTCTTATTTATCATGGTATTGTTTAGTTCATGATAATCAATTCATAGATACAATGGATCATCCTTATTTTCAGAAGAAAAAAAAGGACTAAAACACTGTTTGGTGTATCACTTAGGTGTATAAAACTCTTCTCCAAATTCTCTTATAGTTTATTCTTTAGTTATTCCAATTAAACAGAGTCTATTCTATAGGGACTCTTGGATATGGGAATAGTTCCAGGTATATATTCAGTTGAGAAATAAACCTCCCAATTTATAGGAAGATCGGGAAACTCTTGGTGGAAAACATAAACATATTATCTTAAAATGGGAATGCCGTCAAGGATGATTCTATCATTTGTATCAATAAATTGAGATGGTTATTCCGACTCATATAGAAACAATATCAATAATCAAGAAGGATTTTACAAAGGAGATTCAACAAAATCCTTAAAAAAGTATATAATTGGGGGATTTTGGATATGTAAAGTGGTTTCCCTCTCCTTGAAGTTGATGTTGGATCTATATAAATACAATCAATACATTCTATGTATAACATCAAATTCTACTAAAGGGGTTATAACAAGTTTTTCTAGTAGTACCTTCCCACAAATTTTAATTAGTGAGGAGTTATATACTAGAGATGTAATAATTACTACACTTAGTGTTTTCAATGATAACTAATCATATATTTATAGAGTTTTTGTCTATATATTTATTCTAAACTAGTATTATATGAAGGAATTCACATTAGAATAATAAAATAGGACATTACTTATTCTTGGATAAATAACTTATATACCTTACACTACTGCATTTTTATGATCTAATTTAGCAATAGTGATATCATAAACCCATCATTTCTCCCTTATCTATATAGGCTGTTGTATTTAGTTATCTTTGATGACCCTTAACTTAGTTCACTAACTTGTATAGTGTCAATGTTATTTTTTGTTGAAAAATTAGAATATAGGTGTACGGTTGATCAGAACCTTTCTTTTTTTCATCATATTATCTATATTCTTTATCCCCATTATACATTAATTACCTTGATTCCACTCCTTTCCACACTTTAAATGTTTTTTTATTCCCTTGAGTTGGTTTAATGGATGGTTCTTCCAACACTTATGACATGTGGGTTGTTGGATTATCCTCCCTTTATAAAATTTATCCTTTGGTCCTCTAGAATTAATTATTCTTCTCTTATTTTTATCTTTATCCCCATGAGTCAATTTTGAATTACTAATATATATCTCAACTTTAATAAAATGTCCAATTATTTCTTCATAGATTTAAAATTCTCAAATTTCTTTTATTTTTTAGATACCCAACTTTAGTCCACTAAATAAGTAGTCAACCTTATTTTCAAGATCAATGAAAAAGAAAAAGGCATACCTTGCAAGCATTGTAAAGTTTTCTACATAAGTCCTAATTGATTCATCCTCCCTTTTCTTGAATCCAAGAACCTCCCTCTTTGTTTTAAGATGGAGAGTAAAAGGAAATTATTTATTGAAAAATATTTTCTTTAATTAATCTTAATCCATAGATTTGATGTCTTCCATGGGTTTCATATTATTGATCAGTGTCCACCACTAATTAATTTCTCCCATTCATGGATATATATTCCATATAACTCTATATTTCTCAGAGAATTGTATGATATATAATATCTTATTAATAAAATTAATACATTGTTCCTCAACTCAGTGATATAAATATTTACTAAAAATAATTGGAATTTATTATATAAATTACTCTACCATAAAATTTTATCTCTTTAGAGGATGGTGTTCCATGTGATTCAATTTATTTTTCCGAACTTGATTCTGTTGTACAAGTACTGCCATGATGTTCTCAACTCCCACTCCCATCATATTACATATCTCATTTGTTAAATAATTACATTGACCATTGCATTGGTTGTTGGGAGAGTTTCTCATATTTTTATCTATTTACTCATGAAAATAAAAAATATGCATGATAATACTCAAATTAATAAGGATATAAAAAGGAAAACTATGAACATAAGAGTAATAACTCATAAATGACATGTATATCCTAACTTATAGATTTCTAGTTTTCAATATAGGCTATTCATGGTATATTTTCTATTAGGTTATCTAACATAATACAAAAAAAATACCATTATCTGATACGAAATATAACAAATCAAGTCTCATACACATATTATTAAATGATTTTGAACATAAATATCCACAAAAATCCTTAAATCTTCAGGTCTAACATCTTTGGTTGATTAGATACATATATGCCAATATAAAAATAAACTAAATCATATTTATTTAAATCACACTAATTTATTCATAAATCTCATTAAAATTATATTACTGTATAGAATTACCTAGGGATATACATAGATATAAATAGTGATCTATAAATCCCAGTAAGGGAACAAGAATGATAATGAAGTATACCATAATAATCAAGAGTCATGACATGATAACATAAAAGAATATGATCATATATAATCACATGTAATAATAAAATAAACAAGAGTATAGCATAATATCAATTCATCATAAGAATGTGGGAACAATATAAAACATTCCATCATAAGAATAAGTTAAGGCTAGGCGCCAAGACAATATAGCATAGTGTTCTATGTTTATTCCCCATGCACCATACATGGTATCTAGCAAGATAAAAACATTATTCAATGAAATGGGGGGATTTATAATTATATTATAACCTATAACATCATAATATATATTTGAATATGTGTCCTATATAATTAAATCATACATCAATCATAAAAAAATATGTGATAAGTGAATGGGTAACAAAATCATGTATTAAAACATAAAAAATTGATATGTTATAATGGTTCACAATAAAATAAGGGATTTAGAATTTTTATAGGTTTATGTCTAAATTAATAAATATAGGACATACATATAGAGATCAATTGAATAAAATATCATGATAAAGGGATGAATAAGTACTCATGGTAATGAACCCATTAAACGATGTTTTAATAATTGAGTGAAGAAACTTTGAAGGAAATAAGTATATATGGTTCTCCTTAAAACCAGAAATGGAATTGAGTTATTTTACATAAAATAATGATTCTTTTTCTCAATAATAAAATATTAAAACATTTAAAATAGTGGTACATGAAGAGAAAAAATAATTAAATTATTTTTTACATTTAACTTGGGTTCCTTTAATGAAAATATTGAGAATGGAACTTTTAAAAATTATATATCACTAGGAAAAAAAGGAAAGATGAACTAGGTTTATATGTAATAAAAAATTATATATAATATAAAATAAATAATTTTAAATAATATAGATATAAATAGAGGTAAATAGGGATAAATCATAACTCAAAATAAAAGAGGGTGGTTTGGGAGTTCCATTGCCTCAGGTCCTGAATCGCTTGGTACGTGTGTCTAACCTCTTGAATAATTAAATTAAGTTTATCAAATAATTTTTATAGAAAATTTTTCAGGTACATTTAATGAATTATTATTTTATTATTTTTTATGACCATTTTATTAGAACATTATATTCATGTTTTCCATCCCGATGTTTTTTGTTTCATGGTTTTGAGGTCACATTGGTTTATTTATAATTATGGAAGTTTTTTCAAATGATCCCATAACTCCAAAAGTGTAATGGTATGAAGTTCATGAATTTTCAAAATATCCAACGGTTTTAAATATCATATATTCTTTAACAATAATCAAGCTTCATATAGTATAAGTTTTTTTGTTTAATGGTAAGTTTACTTAGGTTTTTTTTTACCATGATGGACTTAATTGGATATTAAATATTTATGTTTATTATCCTTAAAAGAATATAAAAAAATAAAATATAGTTATTAATATCATATTAAGCTATAAAATTATTATTAAAATCAATTATGAAGGGGTTATGAAAAATAACATACTTCATCCATTGAGGCGGTGAACCAACCATCATATGGATGTTAATTTCATTTTAGAATAAATAAAAGAAAGTTAGATAATTGTTATTTCATTAATATGATAAAATTTAAATATATTTATGATACCAATTTCAATATATTCGGATGGTCAGAATATATTTATAGGTGTTATAAAAAGAAAATATTTTAAAAGAGTTTGGTTGAGATATTTAACTCTTCCTATGGATATCCTCCTTTGATACACTACTTTGGATTAAGGAATGATATTTTATGAATAAAAAACCTATATAATATAAATATATATTTGGTTAAGATGTATGGATAGGTATTTGTTAAGGTAATGAACTTTTGTTGGGAAGTAAGGTGGGGTGGTGAAGGGTGGGATTTATAAGGGGAGCAGAGCGGTGTTTTAAAATAAAATATTATATCTTCAAATAGTGACCAAACTTGTGATTCATTAGTAAGGTAATTATGATTTATAAATAAACGGGACATTAAAATATTCATCTATATTCTATAAAAATATAAACAAATCATTCATATAGTCTATTAGAAAACAAGGTACTTATTTGATATTTTATTATTCAACTTTGTATTTTTTTATTTAGGAAAAATAAAAAAAATTACCCCTGAACAAATTTTAGAATGATGATTCTAAAATTGAAAATAAATTTTATTAAAATATTTTTTATAATTCAGATAAATTTAATTTTTAAATAAAATACTTATTTATTGAAAATTACTAATTTTTAGTAGCCTAGTAAAATTAATGATCCTTAAAAAATTACTATGATTCCATAAAATTATTTTAATATTTATAAATTAATTAATATTGTTGTTTAAACCTATTTTTAAGAAAGAAAACTTCATTTAAAATTTTTAAATTTATCATAAAAAATAATTTTAATGAAAATGAAACTTTTATCTTTCCTTAAACACAATTTTGGTTTCTTTGTGTGAAATTTTTATTTTATCATATTTAATACTTTTATTTATTTGTATTATGGTATATATTCCTTATATTTTTATTTCATAAGATGACCCTATATTATTTTACTATTCTAATAGTCAAGTTATTATTCCAAATAGTCATTTTACTACTCTCAATGGTTATATTACTATTCAAATGGTTATATTGGTTATATACTTCTGATAAATACTTCATATTTATTTAATTCATCATTCACTTCAATTCCTATAAATTTTATATTCTTAATTTCCACAAAAATATATATTACATTACTAATGTTTTTTTGAATTTTTATAATGTTTTCTGGGGGAGTTATTATTCTATAAAACAAAAATGTTTCAAATTTTCCAATATTAGTTTTTTTATATACTATCTCATTCTACTATTTTCAATTTTATTGGGTATATTTATTATAATAATCTAATTTTATAAATTAATATAATAATTTTTTTTGTTTTTTATTATTTGATTCATGTATTTTATACTATGCTATAATTATAAATATGGAACTCATGTTTATTAAAGATGAAAATTCCAAATATATAAAATTATGGGTAATTATATTTGAGGGATTGACTCAAATTTGATGGATAGTTTTTTACCCAACTAAAATGTATGGGATGCCAAGAAAGATCTTGAAACCTCATATTTATGAGATTTAATCATAACCATGGATTTAATAGTTAGAGATTGAGAAGACTATATAGAAACAATTGTAGGATATTCTGTAGAACAAATATAATGAAATTTTTGTATCTGATTCTGAGATATAAATAAGATAGCTGAGACTATGATTAATTTCCTTATATCACATATTATTTTTTTCTAAAAATTCACTCAGGAAGATAATGTTTTATAAATTTATCTAGTTATCAATGTTGAAGGATGATCTTATTGAGAATTATTCCAATATGGAATTAGTCTTCATCTGGGTGAGATTTTTTTGTTTTGTTTATGTGGATTACATTAATCAAACTCATTTATTTTAGAGTGGATCTCATATACCTTTAGAAGAGGAGTGCAATAAATGGGACTTCATTGGTGCATCAAATCTAGAGTTATTGATGAAAAACAATCTAGTTTCATATATTTATCTGGAAGAGTCTTACACATCTATAAAATAATTTATCTTTCCTTGAAGCAGTGTTTGGAGTGATAATAAGAGGATTTTATCCTTGGGTTAGTAGTGTTCCATGCCTAAACGCAGGGAAAGTTAGTGTGATTATTAATACCATGAGTGTGTAAAAAGATTGATAATAAGGAAAATAAAACAAATTACCATTAGATCAGGGTCATAACATCATCTCTAATAAGTTGTACCCAAATAAAAACCAAGTAACTCATGTGAATTAAATTAATCAGGGAAAATCAAAATAAAAATTTTAACTCATTATATTTTGATTGAATGTGTCTTCGATCCAGAATCAGTGTAGAACGAAACAATAACAATGAATGGAAGTTTGACAGGTGTTGTAACTCAATACAGTGCATGGATCAAGGAGTTCCCTAGGTTTTTTTTGATCTTATAGAGACCCACACTTTTCATATATATATATAACACATCTTTATAAATTAATATCTATTTTATTATACAAAAACAATCATGAAAACCATAAAGGTTTAGTGTCATCGGATGATAGATACATAATATTCTTATTTCATGAATGATCGTCAACATCTACCAGAAATATCTTTCTCTTTATTACTCTTTTTAGACATAACCTACTTAAAACATTTCTTTATAACCCATGGAAAGGAAACATAAGAATTTGTGAGATCATATATTTTGTAAGGGTAAACATGGGATATATCAATCAATGATCATATGAGAGAATAATACAATCATAAGTGTATGAGATCATAAATATAACTTATAAATTTAACACTCAATCAATCATGGATTGTAAACATGATCCATGTCAAAAATCATTATCATTTCAAAATACATTAATCATAAGTGTGAGGAATCATCATAATTAAATCATGAACTGTAATTACATGTCATATAATTTTTCCACCATCATATGTATAGATACATTTCATATGTCAAGGTTAACAAATAAGACCAAAAAATCATTTTGGATCAGGAAACCCTACTAGTTCACATTTCATAAAGAATTGAGAATCGACAATTTTTTAAAATATTGGATCGTTCATGTAAACTTGTTTCCCATAGTAGATCAAACACATCAGTTTTTTTTTCTATAGCAGATCAAACACATCATCTTGTATCTCTCAATTATCTCACAAGATATAAAAATTTACCAAATTCATTGGAGATAAATATAATTTTAGATTCACTCATCACATAATGAAAACCATATATATGTGTTCCATAACATAATTAATTATTCACCCTTTAATGATCTCATAACCAATGAAAATAAATCAGGGTTGATAAACATTTCATCAATACACCATATCATAACAGATGAAAAATTAATGTGTTTTATAAACATATTATAAGGAACTGGCCTTATATATTATATATTTTGATGAATTTATACTAGAATTCACTTTCTTTGATTCCCAAATATCTATTAGGTTTATATTTTGTAGGTAATTAGGGCATACAATTACATAGTAAATACATACATTTCAAATTTAAACTTCTACACAGTATCTAATTTTTTCCATAATACAATATTCTTTAAAGTAAAACATGATTTATTTTCATCATAATAAAATCTTAAAAACATTCATCTTGGCTTCTTCTCTTCTCTTACCCATCCTTAAACCACATTTAAAAATGTAAAATAGAGTATAACGACAAAAATCTCAATAATAGAAATAAAAATAAGGAAACAAACCATTATCCCGTGAATACTTATAAACACATGAATACATTTTCACAAAGATATACTTCTCACCCTTAAAATTAACCTATACTTACTTTGTGAAAACAAGAGATCTCCATAAAGCATAGAAAGAATAAATAAATCATATATGTAACTTGGGGAATCATTTTATTATCATAATTACTTATAATTGTAACCTTCATGGCTACCATATGATTTGTAACCAACATGGCTACCATAAAATAACCCTCATGGTTATACTTGGATAAAACCATTGCATTTACACATGGAATAACCATCATAGTAAACATCCAACATACCCAATACATTAGAGGTATATTATGGACCCACACATAATTGGTTTATAACAAAACCACCCATAATCATAAAAAATTCCCAATAACCATAGCATACTCATTAAACAAGAACACTTGCATCATAAAAATCAGTCTTTGAGAAAAATCACTTATTTTAAATGAATATTGCACCCATATAATGGAAAAAAATTTATTTAAAAAAACCATAAAATAATTTAAAGTATAATTTGAAGAATTAAGGAATAATTAAAGTGGGAAAATATTATTAATTCAAATAATTTAAAAAAATATTCTTCTTGAATTTTGTAAAAGGATACATTAAAGAGGATTTTTAAAGTTATCTTATGTTCGAATGCATTCTACACTTATACTTAATTTCCAAGATAATATTAGATTCATTAATTACTTAATAAAATACTCATTCCCTATATATTTTATTTATTATAATTTTATTAAGTTCTTTAATAACTATTTTGATGAGTTATAAAGATCAATATTTCTATTTCTGGAGCATTTGTTTCACGATTATGTGGTTGGTAACTTGTGAATATTTATGGATGATCTTTTCAAATGGTATTATTACACAAAAAGTAATATTATATGGTATTAATTCACCTATATAATTTCATATGGTTCCATATATCATTTTTCTTTCTGACATGAGTATGATTCATTTGATAAAACTTTAATGATGATTCTTAAGTTAATTATGGTGGTTTTCCTACCATCAGGATCTAGTTTTGTTTTGTTTATTATTATGTAAATATATTAATTGTATAATGTGTGAACATATATATATATAGGTAATTTTAAATAATTATAAGTGAATTTAAAATTAACATGAATTTGGTAAATGGAAATAAAACTCATCATCCACGAAGGCGGTGAATCGACATACCATGGAAGATGTTTTCATTTTTAAGAATAAAAGAAGAAGATAAAAGATTTGTTGATAGATATTACATTAACCCAATAATATTAAAATATATATATGATATTATACTTATCATGAAACTTATTATAGGGGTAGTGATAAGGTATAATGGGAAAGAATTTAAAAGAGAAGAAGGATGAATTTATCTATTGAATATCGTCTCTCTAAAAACCTCTTTAAGAAACATGGAATTGGTCTTTTGGTGATACCAGTAGAAATAGTTTGTGGCTAGATATGAGGATAACAAAATTTGGTAGATTTTATTTTGAGATATAAGGGTCAAGCTGTTTAAAATAAGTAAGGGAATGACTGCCCTTTTATAATTGAGGTTAGTGGCATTTTAAGAATTTATTAAAATATTATAATATAATAAGACTATTTTGGGGCCAAAGACTTACAAATGGCCTATAAAGAATAAGGTATAAAATTATAAACCATGTATTATCATTTTTCGTATTATTTGAGATTATAATTATTTTTAAATAATTTAATAAAATATTATATTCATGGAAAATTATTATTGTCAAATTTAATACTATTCATTACTATGACGTTAAGAAACAAGTTTAAAATTATGAAAATATTATTAAATACTAGAAATATAATATTTATCTATATAATTTATGGATATTATTAATTATCTAAAATTTTATTTATTTTAATATTTTTAATATCATTTAATTGATTTTTCACAATCATTTAATAATTACTCCATCATCATTTTTCAAGTATTTAAGGTATTATGTATTTCCTAAAGAATAAAAATATATTTAAATGAAGAGGATACATATTTTAACTTTCTAGAAACTATTTATAGTCAAATATATCTTCTAGAAAAATATATATTAAAATATTATACTAATTAAAAACGATTGTGTGAACACTTTAACTTTTTTTTAAATAAAATATTGAAAGGGAATTAATTTCAAACAAGTGGATTCCAAAAGGACCTAAATTTAAACCAAGGAATATAATAATCTATAATTACTCATAAATTAAGGTTTATAAAAAATATTGGGTCATTTAACAGTTAATATAATTTTAATTAAAATAATTTTATTGATTTTTCTTCTACTTGCGCAAGTAATGCGTCAATATTGCATAATAATTAAAGGTAATTATATCATTTAGAAAAAATTAAAAATAAATACAAATCCAAGAAATTTATTATGATCAGTATAATATTTTATATTCTTTAATTATGTATATTTACGCATATCCATGTCAATACAACTTCTTTAATTTGTTAATTGTTCTTTTCTGGCCTTACATAAGCATTGCACAAGCATCTTGATAGGATCCATGATATATAACTCTAAAATTATAAAATATAAATAAAATTAATCTTAAATATATAATATTTAATGAAACAATTGGTCACTGACTATTTATCACACAATTATGTTCTCTAATACACCAAATTTTACTTTTCCAACACTACGCAGATACTGCGTCGACACTGAAAATAATTTTTATATTTATCTCAAAATAAAATATAATTTACATGTTCTGAATTATTAATGCACAATATTTATATTATAATATAATAATTTTTTCCTTAAATAATTCTAATAAAGTTTATATCATAACTTTGTCATGATGATATCACAAAAAAATATTTTATTTTATAAAATACTTAATTTTTTACTATTTACTGAAAATTTATCTTATTTTGAAAATTATCAAAATTTAACCATAGAATTATTTTGATATCACGATTTAAAAAATCAAATTAGTTTCTTCAAATTAAAATTCCATTATTTTAAAATTAATCTTTTAAATATAACCATATAAGAAATTATTTTATTAAAACTATTTATTTTAAGAATTACTTAACATATTTGTAATGAATTTAACTATCTAATTAAAGAATAATAATAAATGTGAAATCTAATTATTCAATCATAACATGGGTTATTAAATTCCCCCCCCCATTTTAATTTTTTTCCTCACAATTTAGTCACTTTTTAAAAAAAATGGTGATAACTTTCCCACATAGCATTTTCAAATTCCCATGTTGTTTCTTCTACGATATGGTTTCTCTACATAATATTTACCTTGTGAATTACCTTTTTCTACAATAATTTATCTTTTTGGTCAATAATATTAATATTTTATTCATCATAAGAAATTTTATCTTCAAACTGAACTACTTTAGGTCTCAAAACATGATATGAATCAGGTACATATTTTCTTAACATTAAAAGATGAAATACATCATGTATCTGGGATAAACAAAGAGTCAAGGATACTTAGTTGTAAAATGGTCCAACATTATTTAGGATTTCATATGGTCTAATTAACCTTGGACATAATTTTACTTTCCTAATAAAATACATAACACCTGTCCATGGAGATATTTTGAAAAAGACATGATCAGCTACTACGAATGAAACATCTTTCCTACTATTTTCTCCATAACTTTTATGATTTCTTTAATCTTTCCTCATATGTTACTGAATCATTTTTACCTTATACTCCATTTTTAATACTAATTATGGTATCATCAACTTTCTTTCAACTAATTTATCCCAAAATTATGGATTTCGACAACACTTTCTCTATAAGGCCTCAAAAGGTTTAATTCATATACTTTAATGAAAATTGTAATTATAAGAAAACTAAACTAAATAAATATAATGATACTAAATTCCAAGATAATCCATTGAAAAAAAATCATGTACTCCAAAGTATGAATTTTCTACTCTGTCTGTTCATCATATTGAGGATGAAGAGCACTGCTGAAATTTAATTTAGTACCTAATGACTTCTGAAGGCCTTTCCAAAAGTTAGAAGTGAACCTGGGATCACGTTCAGATACAACAGAGATAGTAACTCCTTGTAATCTAAAATTCTCTTTAACATACAACTAATAAATTATATCTAAAGATAGGGTATCTTGAAATGGAATAAAATATTCATATTTAGTTATTTGATCAACAATAACCCAAATTGCATTATTACCTCAAGAATTATTTGGTAGTCCCACCACAAAATCTAGGGATATATTTTCATATTTATACTCTGGAATTGGAAAATTCTAAAGCATCCCCTTTGGTAATTTTCATTATTCTTTAACCTATTTAAAATTCAAACATTTAATAGTGAAGTCAGTAATATGTCTTTTCATTCCATCCCACCAGTAATACTTCTAAATATCTCATTACATCTTAGTATAGTTGGGATTGATAGAAATTAGGGAACTATGAGCATCACTTAACAATTTTTTCTTCATATGGTAATCATAAGGAACACATAATATCTTTCCAAATATCAATACACAGTCATTATCTACATTAATTTTCAGTCAACTTACCATTATTAAAAAATTATCCTTTTTTCTGTAACTCAAAGTCTTCCTTATGATCTTCATTAATTTTGTCTAATAGAGATGATTTCACTAATACCTAGAAAAATAGAGTAATTTCTTGAAACCATAACTTCTATGTCAAAATTAATCAAATAAATAATAAAAGGTTCATGTTCTAAATGTAACATTATTAATTTATCATTACTTTTCTAACTCAAAGAATCAAAAATTTTGTTTGACTTTTCAACAAAAAATTGAATCATGCAATCATAATCCTTAATCAGTTCCAGCCATATTCATTAACTCTTGTTCAATTCCTTCTGAGTAAATATATACATTAAACTTTTAGGATCAGCATATATTTCACACTTGTATTTATATTAATGATGTCTCCAAGTTTTTAAATAAAAAAATCTTAGCATGTAATTCCAAATCACGTGTAGGAGAATTTCTATCATGAGGTTTCAGTTATCTTGAAGCATAAACAATTACGTAATTATTATGAATTAGATCTAAACCAAGTATCTTTAAGGAAGAATCATTGTTGATGAAAAAATTACAATTTCTCTAGGGTAAGTCCAAAACTAGGGCATTTTCCAATATTTTTTTTAATTTATGAAAACAATCATTACAATATTTTTTCTATATATATTAAACTTCTTTTCGAGTTAATGTACTTGGTGGGATAAATAACCAAGAAATGTATTCAAAAAACTATTGTTAATATTCTACTAATCCAAGGAAACATAGAATCTCATTAAATTTTTTAGGTATTTTCCATTCATCATCCACTTTTGTTTTGGTGGGATCAACTGTTATGACATATTTATAGACAATGTTACCAATGAAATAAATCTATTGTAACCAAAAATAAAATTTTCTAAATTTTACATATAAATTATTTTCATTGAGGGTTTGAAAAATAATCCTTATACATTTTTCATGATCCTCATAACATTTTTAATAAACCATAATAACATTAATAAAAAACAACAAACTTATCCAAATATTCATAGAAGACATTATTCATAATATCTATAAATATAGTAGGGGCATTCTTTAAACCAAAGGACATAACTACAAACTCATATTTCCCATATCTATTATGTAATGTATTCTTTATAATATCATACTTCTTTAACTTTAGCTGATGGTACATAGATCTCATTCAATCTTGGAAAAATACAGAGCTCCCTAGAGCTGATCAAATAGGTCATCAGTATGAGGTAACAAATACTTATTCTTAATAGTAATGTTATTCAAATATTTATAATAAATTATAATCATCATGGAACTATATTTATTTTTAACAAAAATAATAGAGGCACCCCATGGTGATGTTCTATGATGAATGAAACATTTATCAAGAAACCCCTAAAAATACTTTGTAAGTACTATAAGTTCTACTTGAGTAATTAGATAAGGGGGTTTTGAATTTGTATTAGCCTCAAGAACTAAGTCAATAGTAAATTCAACTTCCTAATCAGGTATAACACTAGGAAAATCATTAATATAAACATCCTGGTATTCATTTTCTACTAGAACTACATTAATCTGAATAGTTCTCTTGTTTTTAACAATATGTGTAGGATACCATTAATTTCCATCTTTTATCAGTTTCTCAGCTTCTTGATATGTTATCAATGTATAGGTTCATTCCTTTATATAAACTGAAACTCTTTCCAAAAAAACTTTTTTATCTCTACAATAAATATTTTTCCGGTAAATAGAGATCTAATCCATATCTAGAATATCATCAAACTCTACTAGGGGAAAAACATGGTTTGTAGGTAATTTATTTCCATAGACAACAATAGGAAAGTTCTTCAAATTCATTTTTCCCATAATATTTTCCTCTATCATTTTTACCAAAATATCTGGTTCCATTTTTAAGGTTAAATTTCCAATTAACTTGAAAATTACTCAGAAATGATGAAATGTGTAGACCCCATATCAAACAGGACATTAGAAAATTTTGAGAAAGTAAACAACATACCTAATACCACTTCATTGGATGGACCAATAGCTACTAAAGTAGTTGCAAAGTATTTCACCACACCTATCTTCTTATAATCCGGATGCTCCCCACCATTCAAATCCTTCATTGTCCAGGCATGTAAAAAATTTCCTATCTCAACACATTTAAAACACATTACAGTTTTCTTATCATAATTTTAACATGCCAACACAATGATATTTTTCATTACAATCACAGTCCATATGTCTAAACTTACCACATTGGAATCACTTCTCCAATTTCTTAAGGCATTCCCCAAGATTATTCTTACAACACTTTTCATGAACTATAAACTTTATTTTCTTACATTCATATTTCTTTGATTGATTCTTATTTATTATCTTTCATCTAGACCTTTTATTTTTATTGTTTTCAAAGTACATGTGATCATTAGAAAACTCCATTTCTACCCTTTCAACACATGGAACAAGTTTCTCGTAACTTTTGAATTCAAAATAATCTAATACCCTTTGATATCTTGGATTCAATCCTAAGGAAAAGAATAGATTTTACAATTAAGATCTATAATAAGATTAAGAGAATTACTTTTCAATCGAGTGAAGTTTTCTTCATACACGGCCACTAAATCTTCCTCATTTTTCTCTATTTTTAGGAATCTATTTTCCATTCTAAGTCGAACCTCCTTAGTAAAATATTTTTCAAGGAAAATATTTCTAACTTTATCCCATTACAAGGTCTGGTATTCTTGACCATTAACAACAACTAGTTGGCTGCACTTACAAAATGATAAATAGAAAGACTAACATTTTGATTACAAGTAAACCCCATTACATCCAATATCGTTTCACGGGATTTAATACACCCTTCAAATACCACAAGGTTAGAATATCCACTAAAATTATGAGGGTGTTGCCTCGTAAAATTTTCCACTATCATCATGTTACTTTGTCGTATCTCTATTTTTTCTCTTATATGGATTTCACAACCATTTATAGCCTATGATAACTTTTTTATTACTATCATAGACTTCTTAGTTCCAATTCCCCCCATACTAGGTTACGGATTTAGAAGGATATTATCCTCTCGGTGTCTTCCTACTTCATCTTTCCTCTTTCTTCTACAAAAAACCATTCTAAACAGACATAATTTAGTTGAAGTAACATGTTAATCTTCAAATTATATATCATTCAACATAAAAATAATGTAAAAATAATTTATGGTATTATATTAGCATCATCCTGACAATAATGTTATCTAAACCATGCTTTGATACCAACTTTATGGACCTGGACTTATATATTAAAGATTATAGTGAAGTAATATCACAAAATAATTAATAATGTTTTTATAATTAAACCACCCATCATCATAAAAACTTCCCAATAACCATGATTTTATCATTAAATAATAACACTTGCATTATAAAAATTAATCTTTGAGAAAAATTACTTATTTTAAAGGAATATTGCACACATACAAAGGGAAAAAAATTGAAAATAACCATGAAATATTATAAAGGAGTATTTAAAACAATATGTTTCATGAAATAGGAAAAATATACTTAAAACATATAATTTAAGAAAACATTTTCAGCTTTGTAAAAAGAGACATTAAAGATGATTTTTAAAGGAAAGTCTCTCACCTTATGTTTGAATGTGTTATTCACTTGCACTTGACTTACTAGATAATCAAATTAGATTAAATAATTTCATAATTCATAACCTATTTCACATATATTTTATCTATTATAGTTTTATTAAGTTTTTTATGGATATTTCGATGAGGTATAAATATCAATTGCATCATCCTGGGAGTGTTTGTTTCACGGTTCCATGGTTGATAACTTGTGTATATTTGTGAATTTTAAGTTTAAATAGGATTAGTAATCCCTAAATGAGATTATATGGTATTAATTCACCTTTATAAGTTCATGTGTTCCCATAAATAATTTTAATTTCTGACATGAGGATGATTCTTTTCAAAAAACATTAATGATAACTATTCATTTGTTATGGCGATTTTTCCAACCATTACCAACTAATTTTGTTTTGTTTATTATTATGGACATATATTAATTATAGAATTTGATACCATATATATATATATATATATATATATCATTTTAAAAAATTATAAGTGAATTTAAACATTACAAGAATTCAGTAAAGGGAAATTAAAACTCATCTTCCATGATGGCGTCGAATCGACATAGCATAGATGATGTTTTCGTTTTTAAGAATAAAAGGAGAAGATACGAGATTTGATTATGGATATTCCATTAACACAATAACATTACTATATATATGATACTGAATTTATAATTAAAATATGGTTATGGGGTGAAGATATGGTATAATGTAGAAAGAATGTAAAAGAGAATAGGGAGGAATTTACCTCATGAATATTGTCAACTTGAGAACCTCCTTAAGGCACATGGATTTTGTCTTTTGGTGAGAATAGAAACACTAGAATGTGTCTAAATATTAGGAAAATAGTTTTTTCAGATTATGGAAAATCTAGAAGTCTCAAGTTGGTGAAAATATGTAAAGGAAGGGGTGTCCTTTTATAATTAATGTGAGGGGAATTTTAGGAATTTCATAAAATATTAAAATATTATAAGATTATTTTAGGGACAAAGACTTAAAAATAGACTATAAAGAATAGTGGATGTGATTAATTACCATATATTATACCCTATTGTCTTATTTCATATTTTTATTATTTTTAAATAATTTAATAATATATTATATTCAAGAAAAAATTTTATATTATCAAATTAAATATTATTCTTTACTATGAATTTCCAAAACATCGAAATAATGTTTCAAATTTGAGGAAAATATTTTATTAAATCATATAAATGGAACACTTATATATATAATTAATGGATCAGATTAATTATCTCAAAGTTTAAATATTTATTTATTTTTAATATCATTTATTTTATTTTTCAATTAATTTAATAATTATTATATCATCATTGTGAAAAACGTTAAGGAGTTATAAGGTTTATAAAATGGAAAAAAATTCCATGAAGAATATAAATCTCTTATCCTTCCATATACAAATTGTAGTTGAATATATATTCCTGGAAACAATTTATTAAAAAAATTACTAATTAAAAACCAGTGTGAAGAGTTTTAAATTATTTTAAATAAAATATTATAAGGGAATTAATGTCAAAAAAGTGCATTCGATAAGGTCATAAATTCAAACCAACGATGATTATGGTCAACAATTACACATATATAAATATTTACACGTATTTTTGGGTCATTTAAGGGTTCTTATAATTTTAATTAAAATCATTTTATTGATTTTTCTACTCCTTGTACAGGCACTGGGTTAGTGTTGTATAAGAATTAAAGTTAATTATTTCATATTGAAAAAATAAAAAACATGATTCCATAAAAAAATTAAGTAGGCTCAATATGATAATTTATATTCATTCATTATGTATATTTACTCATATCCATGTCAAGACCACTTCTTTAATTTGTAAATTTTTTCTTTCCATGCCTTGCATATGCATTGCATAATAATTTGGATCATATTCAAGTAATAGGACTATAAAATTAAATAATATCAATTAAAATAATCTACAATAAATAATATTTAATAAAAAAAGTTATTCAAATACTTCTTATCACTCAATTATTATCTCTAATAGACAAAAATGGACATTTTCCAATGCTGTGTGGCACTACATCAGCACTAAAAAATAATGTCTATATTTTTCATGAAATAAATTATAATTTACCTATTCTACATTATTTTTGTACAATATTTATATTATAATATCATAATTTAGTCATTCTATAAGTTTAATAAATTTTATATCATAATTATTTATTTATGATATCACAAAAAATGTTATATTTTATAAAAAAATGTATTTTTTACTATTCAAAAAAATAACTTTTTCTGAAAATTATCAAAATTTAACCATAAAGTAATTTTGATATGATGATTTGAAAAATGAAAGTATTATTTTTTAAATTAAATTTATATAATTTTAAAATTAATCTTACATATATAACAATATAATAATCTAGTTTATTAGATCTACTTATTTTAAGAATTACTTAACTTGTTTATAATGAATTTAAATATTTAATTCAACAATACTAATAAGTATGAAAACATATTTTCTATTTGTACCTTGGTTGTTACACATATCATCATATTAATCATAAACTATCCAAATAAGTAATAAGTATGGTACCATTAGATCATGTATCCAATAAAACAAAAGCAAAACCACAGGTTTTTGTCTTTGATGAATATAAATTCCATTAAAACATTATTAAGGAAAAACTACTTTCCATTTTTAAATTGCTTATTTATGTTATAAAAATTTCCCAAATAATAAATTAAAAGTTTTCTTTTAAAATAACCTTTAAAACAAATACATGAATCTTTAGAACATTTAGTGTTCATGTTGGTGATCAGTACTGTCCTTGCTATAAATGTTAAAAATATTTCTTTTTCATTTTTTATTAATATAAAAAAGTACCTCGTTCGTAAAATGACAAAAATATTCCTTTTAAAACATTTTTTAAAATGTTTAAACAATGGTAAAAATTACATTAAACAATCATTGTATAATATTAAAAACCTTATTTAAAACATTTTTAAAATACAAGGATATATAATGAAAAGGGTTTTTGATTTGAGACAAAAAAATTAAGTCAATTTTTGTTAAAACCCTTCTTTAAGTCTATTGAGTACTTAAAGAGTGGAAAATTAAAGGAAAACTTGTATTCTGTGGAAATTTCTTGGTGAGATTAAAATTCATGAGTTTCATTAGATATAGATCATAATATTTCATCATAAGAATCATAATAATAAACAATGAGATTATGTCATATAACCTTTAACACTTTGGTAACATTTCAATCATAAGACCCATAAAATTAACAACCTTAGATTGATATTTAAATCACAATAATTTTAATGTGAATCAGAAAAAAATACATGCATGGGTTGTATATACACTACATAAAAAACAAGTGGCGAATATGGAATGTGTCTCCTAGAAATAAAATTGAGACAAAAATCTCTTACATTAAGTCTCGACTTTATTCATACATGTTAAAACCTCCTCTTCTTTGGAGAACCTCTTTAGGCTTATACCTAAATCCTTATTATGATACTTTACTAATCAAATAGGGCCTCAAATACATGGGTATGGAAGTAATAAATGGATTTGAGTATGTATTTTTCAAACCAAAATTATTTGGAAGTGTGAAGAGGAGAGGATAGGATATGTAATTTTATAAGTGGGGGAGATGACCCACATGGAAACCACTTGGAAATTTTATAAAAGAATCCAAAATGATAAGGCAAATCCCAAGAAAAATGATTCTGAGTAGCCATAAATTCGATTTTGGGATAATATAAGGCTTAAATATGGCTATCCAATTTTATTCGGACAAGTTTATAGGTAATTTTAACCCTTATCTTTTTTGTTTGACCCCTGGTAAACTCATTTTAACCCTAACCAGAATAATTAATTTTGATTTTTTTACTATTAGTTATAACAACAAATTAAATTGAACTTATTATATAATATTAATTATTCTAATTCCAAATATTTAATCCATTTTACTAAATTTTATTTAACAAAATTGTCATAATTTAATATAAATTTAAACTTGTAGTCGCAATGAAAAAGCGCTTTTCCAAAGAATTTTTTTTCATAAATATAAAACATTTTACCTCAAATTTGAAAATAAAATTGATTCCAATGCCCAAAATTAGGTTAATAATACAATAGATCTAATTTTACTTTTAAACTCATTTTAAAATAAAATGTAACATTATAAATTCTTTAAACAAAAATGTATTTTTCAATAAAAATCAGTATTTTTCACCATCCATCGAAAAAAAATAATCTTTTTAGGAAATTATAAAAAATAATCCTAATATAATTTTGTCATGATGAATTAAAAAACAAAATTTAATTTCTTAAAATAAATTTTCTAAAATTGGAAATAAAATTATTTTTTTATTTTTTCATAATAAACAATAATAATGTTTTTTGGGAAAATATATTTTTAAGGCATATAAAGAATTTACTAAAAATTATTTAATTGTTTATCAATAAATTTTATTAATATAAAACCATTATATTTAATTTTTATTTTTTGATTATTTTTATTCAAGCTTCCATGTTTTATGGATCGGTTTTCAGTCATGTTTAAATAATAATATTAATATAATATTGTGGTTCATTAAAATGCAATGTTTCATGTAACACGATCTATTGAAAAAATAATTTTCTTTGAAAAAAATATTTTATAACTTATTAGGGTGTTACATTATACCCCCATTAAAATGAGTTTTTTCCTAGAAATTTTTTCACTCTCGTACAAAAAAATGAGGATACTTCTTCTTCATCACATCCTTCAATTTCTACGTAGCTTCTTCAAATTTCTGATTCCTAAAAAAATTACCATATGAGTAATCCTATCATATAGCACTTTATCTCTATGATACAAGTATTCTCCTAGTTTTTCATTATAATAAATATCATTATTTTGGGGTATGACTTATAATTTCAATTCATGTGTTGGATTAGGTATTTAATTCCTTAGGATAGATACATGGAACATATCATGAACATGAGAGAGGTTTGGTGGAAGCTCCAAACGATAAGGTACCATCCCAACTTGATAAAGAATATATAAGGGAACAATATACCTATGTATTATCTTTCCTTTCTTCCCAAATATTATAACAGTATTCCTTAGAGAAATTCATATATAATCTTTCTCACCAGCTTCAAAATTCAGATCATGCCGATGATTGACAACATACCTTTTCTATTGAGACTAAGCTTCTCTGATGTACTATTGAATTGATATGACATTTTCTACCATTGAATCAACTATCTCAGGTCCCAATAATATTTTTATCTAAATTTATCCCAGTATATTGGAGTTATACACTTCTTTAAATATAGGGATTCCAAAGTATCCATCTGAATGCTTGAGTGAAAACTATTGTTGTAATAAAACTCAACTAAAGGAAGGTGTTAATCCCAACCACCATTAAAATCCATAAAAAATATCTCAGTATATCCACTAGGGTTTTAATTTTTCTCTAGTCATCTATCTGAGGATGATACGCAGTGTTTTAACTCAATTTTGTATCATGTGATTGGTGAAGACTTTTCCAAAACTTTGAGGTAAACCTTGGATCTCGATAAAATAAAATGGAATGTGGTACTCTATGAAACCTTACCACTTCCTTACTATTTATCATAGAAAGATGGTCTAGAGTTAAATATTCTATGATGGAGATGAATTGTGATGGGTTTTTAAGGAGGTATACTACAACCCAAATAGCATTATTCCATTTATATGTTTAGAGGAGTCGAATGATAAATTCCATGGTGATGTTTTCCTATTTTCATTTTGGTATGGGTAATTGTTGTAATATCCCCTTAGATCATTGTCTCTAAAACTCAAATTAGTAAAATACTAAGAAACAAGATACAGACACTATAATATCTCTCTTCATTTTATCCCACCAAAAATACTCCTTTAAATCTCTATACATATTTGTACTTCTGGGATAAATAGAGAATGAAGTTTTATGAGCTGCCTCTAATAAATACTTATTCAAATCAGGTATAGATGGAACACAAAAATAGTTACTAAACCTTACCGTTGAATCTTAATCAAATTTAAACTCGGGAATATTTCTAACCATTATTCTATAATGCTACATCATCCTTTTGTGTCTCTTTAATCTTCACTTGGACAGATGGTCGAATGCTCAATTGAGAAAGATAATATTTCTTCCCTTACTTCATGATTTCTATATCAATCCATTAAAAATATATAAATATTGGATCTTTTTTATCCTCAACATAGATAATATATCATTATCTCTTTGACTCAAGACATCAACCACCTTGTTCACCTTCCTAGGGTGCTAATGTATTGGGAAATAAAAATCTTTAATCATCTCTAACCATCTTATTTTGTTCATATTTAATTCATTGTTTTTGAATATGTACTTTAAATTTTTATGATTAGTATATATATCACACCTCTTTCTATGAATATAATTCCTCCATAACTTTAATATAAAAATTACTACAACGAAATCCAAATCATGATTTGGGTAGTTTTTCTCATGAACCATAAACTATCATGAGGCATAATATATAACTATGTCATTTTTCATGATAATGAATCCAAATCCCTTCATTGGTTCATCATTATAGATTAAAATCCATTCTATACTATATGGTAATGTAATAATAGGTGCATTGTCTAACCTTCTCCTTAGTTCTGTTAAGTCTTATTTACATTCCCTTGGAAAAAGGAACTTGAATCCCTTTCTAGTTAACATGGTGGGTAGATTATAAATTCATGATAAATTCTCCAAAAAATGTTGATAATATCCATTAAAACCTATAAAACTTCATATCTCAGTCACATTGGTTGGTTTGGGCTAATGTTCAATAGCCTCTATGTTTGATGGATCCACCAATATACCCTTTCTTGAGATTATATGACCCAAAAATGACACTTTTTTGTAGAAAAAAAATCAAACTTATTAATTTTTTCATACAAATTATCTTTACTTAGAGTCTCATTATAATCCTATGGAGATCTTCATGCTCTTCCATACTCTTTGAATATATAAGAATATAATATATATATATACTACCACAGACTAATCAAGGTAATATATAAAGACTATATTCATTAAATTCATGAAAATAGGAGGATCGTTAGTAAGACAAAATGTCATCACTAAATATTCATAGTTTCCATACCCTATACAAAATGTTGTCTTGGTTATATACTTCTTCTTGACCCTTAATTGTTGAAATCCAGAACAAATGTCAGACTAGGAAAATCATTGATCTCTACATAATTGATCAAACAAGTTAACAATATGGCGTATAGGACAATTGTTTTATATTATGATCTTGTTCAGTTCTTTATAGTCAATTTAGAGTCACACTGATCCATATTTTTAATTTAAAAATGAATAGTTTGACCCCATTGTGACACATTTGGACAAATAAATTATTTATCAAGATTCTCTTGTATTTACCTAATTAATTTTTTCAACGCAATTAGGGTCATTCTATAGTAAGTATTTCAAAATGTTTGTAGCACCCAGTATAAGTTCTATGGAGAACTCAACCTTACGATCCAGTGAAACACTAGGAAAATCTCTCAGAAATACATTAAAAAACTCCCAAAAAATATAAATATCATCGATGTTGATTTTATATACAACCATCTGAGATAAAGAGCCCTTTGAATGGGAATATAACCCCATAAAATGGATGTGATCTACATTAGAAGTTCATATTTGTTGTATCATAAATAGATGATCATAGATTGGTTAAAAATCTCAAATGTTACTTTCCTTCTATGTAAATTGATGTGGGATTCATGTAGAGAATTTCAATACATGACTAACATATTATCAAATCCAACCAGAGGGAGAATAACATGATTTGTTGGGAGAAAATTCCCACAAACGTCAACTAGGTAAGATTCATATACTTGAAATGTGACCATTATACCATTAGGTGTTTTCAATAACAATTCATCATCTAATCATTTGGGTGGTATCTTCACACCCTTATAAAATTCTCCATATATAAAATAATAGGTATATTCTTAGTCAAATAAGAAATTAGCAGTTATAGAGTATATGGTAAGTGTACCTTTCACCACATCATCATAGTACCCCTCATCATAAATAATGATCTCATGATATTTCCCTTTGTCTCATGGCTTAAGAGGTTTCTAACATAGATCATCATCATTAACCTTTATATTTGAGCACTGGTTAGAAAAATTCTCATACCCTTTTCATTGGAAGAAATGGATCCTGGTTCGTACATTAGTGTGTATATTCTTCTATTCCATTTTTTAACTAACTTATTCATTGCCTTTTAATATTTATAAGATTTATAACCCACCCTTAAACATTTAAAGAACCTAAAAATTTTATTTAAGAAGATACCTTGATGTTTCATACCATATTTCTAGCATGTATATTCTTTCCACCATATAATTTATTTGAGTTTTCATGAGACTCAATTTTCTATTTCTTATCAAAACCATGGGAATAGTGGTAATATAAATGTCTATTTCTACCTTTATTTCACATAAAATGATTTCTCCATAGATACTAAAGTCTCTTATAGCTAACTCACTTCAAAGACTCGGTTTTAAGCAACTGAATAATTGATCATTCTTACATTCATATTGGGTGATAATACCAAGAGAATACCTCATGAGTCTTGTAAAATTCTCCCCATAGATACCAAAATATTCAGAATCCTTGTAATTTAGATCAATAAATTCCTTCTCCATTTTTATACAAAGAATGAAAGGTAATTACTTATTGAAAAATAAGCTATTAATCACTTCCCACTCCATGGATTAAATTTCTTCATGTTGCCTTATAATATTGATAAGATACCACCATTGATCCAATTCACCTTCCAAACAATAGAAATCCAAAATTAATTTTCATGCTTTAATAACTGAAGAATGAAAAATATATTTTCAATCGTAATGATCCATTACTCGAGAACTAGTTGATCAAAAAAACACTAAAACAAGGTAGAAATTTCATCATTAAAGACTCAATTGAACTTTGCTCCCTCCTCTTCTCATTTGGATGTTCAGAATGATTCATATCTTAATAAAGTAATATGATTACAGTAACAATATTTTTCATTTTATATTTCAAATCAGTTAGTTTATTTGGAGGAAAAACAATATATTACATGTCACATTCAGCATTAACATGGTTATTTTAGGTTCTAGCCATTGAATAAAACTAAAAAACATAGTGTAAGAAACTCTAATAATAGTGGTAAACCACATAATCATGGAAAATCATTTACAGGATGTCTAAATAATAACACATTCTTTTCAATATATGACACCTTAGGTTTTACCTAGGTTATTAATGATCATTATCTATTCAAATCCTTAATGATGGTTCTAAAAGAGGTTATGAATTTCCAAAAAATATCCCCCAGGATTGTCAAACTATGCATCAAGTCCCATTTTCATGCACCCGGTGATGATCAAGTCAATTACCATTACAACCTTTTTGGATTCATTACCCCTAATTCTATCTATATCATTTCCACATATTATTGTAGAATCCAAAAAGGAATTAATTTTTCATAAACCACTCACTCTATCCTTCAGCATAATTCTAGGATATTTTTCTATACTCAAACTTATCCTTAGTCGTATACCATGTCTTCACACTAAATATTTGTCATACCAGTTCCAAAGGTTAACTAAACTTATCCTATGATACCAACTATATCAACCCACACTTTTCGTACATTGATATTACATATTAATTGATGAATTTTGATTTCATTATATAAAAAATGCATGAGGACCATACATTTTTAATGTATTTGGAGTCTCGATACACAATATTCTTATTTCATAAAAGATACTCAACATCTCCCATAAATATCTTCCTATTTATTACTCTTTATAAACATGAACTATTTGAAACATTTCATCATAACTTGGGGAAAAGAAACATAATAAAGTGTGAACTCATATTCTCATTAAGTGTATAACTGAGAGATATTATTCTATGATCACACAAAATAATAACATAACCATAATGGTATAATATCATCAATATAACTAATAAAGTTAATACCAAATCTACCATAGATCATAAACATGATACATTGAATAAAACACAAGAATTTAAAAATATAGGAATAATAAGAGTGATTAATCATCATTAATCAATAATGAACCATATTTACATGTCATATAATTGTGTCACCATTATAAGTAATGATACATTTCGTATGTCAAGGTTAAATACCAATACCATCAAATCATTATAGATTATAAATCCATATATGTTTCCCTTATCATAACAGATAAGGTATCAACACCTATTTCTCATAGTGGATCAATCCCACTGACTTGTTTCCTGTAGTGATCAACTGAGTCATCTTATTTCTCATAGTGGATCAAGCACAACAACTTTTTTCTTATGGATGACCAAACGCATCAGATTATTTCACATAATTGTCTCCTAATATATAAAACATTACCCAATTCATTGGAGGTTTATATAAATCTAATCCCACAAATCACATAATTAAAACCATACATATGTGTTCCATAAGATCATTAAACATTCATTATATCATCATATCATAACCTCTGCAGAGAAATTGGGTTTCATGAACATTTCATCTATCCACTATAGAATATCCCATCAAAAATGAATGGGTTTCAAAAACATTTCATTATCATAATCACAAACCATATAGATAAATAATAAGGATGGTACCATTGAATCATATCCCTATTAAAATATAAGCAACACCAAAGGTAGTTTTCTTTGATTTATGGAAATTCCATTCAAACATTTTTTAGGAAAATATCCATTCCATTTTGAATTCAATTTTCTAAAATAAAAAAATTCCCCAAATACTAAATAAAAATTTTCTTTTTAAATAACCTTGAAATTTTTTTGGGATTATTTAAATAATTTATCATTCATGATGAAAATAAATATTGTTCATGTTTTACTCATTAAAATAATGATTCCTTTCATATTTTTAGTAAAATTCAAAATAACCTCATTCAGAAAACCACAAAAAGATTCATCTTAAACATTTTTTTAAAAAAGTAAAACAAGGGAAAAATAACATCATATAATCAATGGTGAATAGTAAAAAATTCCTTTAAAACATATTTAGAAAACATTAATATAGATGAAAATGGTTTTTCAGCTGAAGATAAAAATAAGCCGCATTTTTTTAAAATATATAATTTGGCTCTCTTGAATACTTAAAGAGAGGAAATTTAAATGGAAACATGTATTCTCTATAAATAACTAGAGTAGAAATAAATTCATGATTTTACTTAGAGTTTTATGTTTAGAGGGATTTTTTAGGAATCCTTATCCAATAATTTCTCATTTTTATAAGAATGGAGCATATAGTGCACCCTAGGTCCAATCACTTGAGTAGACTGCTCACACACACTAATTTTCAATTGTTACTAATTATAAACTAACTAATATACTTCTATTAATGTACTACTATAGTTTGTGGGTTTGATATGAATAAAATATATAAATATGAAATCTAAACACAATATATAAGAAAAAAATACAAAGAATTTAGTGAAGAAGCATTTTTTTTCTTAAGATATTATTGTGTTGTTATCATTGGTCTATAAAATAATAATTCACAATATTTTAATCAATGTTGAGATAAACCTTATCAATAAAAAACCTACTATTAAATTTTTATTTTCCCACACTAACCCTATGCATGTGATATAATAATCCCTCTCATCATCACCTCAACATAACTCCACCCCATATGTAGTATTATGGTAGAGAATGAGAGGAAGAAAAATTAACGTAAAGAATAACTCAATAGTAGTAAAAGTAGGCTAAACCCTACAGTAAAAATGGTTTCAACACTTTTTAATTTCTAAGAATATAATAATGAAAAATAGTTTAAGCACAAAAAAATCAATCATCTTCACCCCCCCCCCCCCCCCCCGTTAACAAAAATGAGGGTAATTTGTCCGTTTTCATGGATATTAGAAGGAGAGTGGTGCGTGGAAGAAAAAATAGAAAAATTAAAAGAAAAATAAAACAGGAATTGATATAAACTAATTAATTTATATTAAACATATAAAGTAAGATTATATAAAATATACTCCGCCTTATCTCCCTGGAAATGTCTATCCCTTGTAATGGAATAAGAGGTACATATTTATAGGGAGAGGAGTGGAAAATTTTAGATCCAAAATCTATCCTCTAAAGGTTTTCAATTTTTAGGCCAAATAAACGGTAGAATATATGAAATTATTAACCTCAAAAGCTATTACTATGATTTATATATGGTCACTCGCAAAATTTGAGCTCTATTTTATGCATTTATAGTGCAATAAAACACTTTTACTTTAAAAATATTTTCTGGACAAGAGACTGTTGTAATTCCAAAGCATTGAATTACCATGAATTTATGGCATTTAATTAGGCCGAATCTCACATGAACATAGTTAAATAATATTTTACCCATTATTTTATATACCTCCATGTGACAATTATTCATTTGGGATTTTAATCATATGTATATTTTCCCATATTTAAAATTCTCTAGATCTATACATAGATTTCGAGGCCTGGATTGTGGGCTAGTTTTGTGCCTCAAAACCTCATATACATCTTTGGATTTATAATAATTTAATAAATCCAATAAACTTTTTTATCATAAAGAAGTTCATTTCATGAATTTAATATTTTAGGACATGTTATGGATCAAACAAATAACTAATGTAAAAATATTTAAAGTCCAAAATTTAGAAATTTTCACAACTAAGATTAAAATGTTAAAAAACCTAAAATTATGAAAATTTCCCTTAAGATATGAAATTTTTGGGATTAAAACATTGAATAAAATAATAATCTAGGTAAAATTATGAGCTTCATAAATCCCATGCACTTAAACATTTCACTCATGTGCAATCATCGAATATCTGAATCAAAATCCACAACAAAATCAAAAGTGAGAAAAATTCCAAGATCATTTACAAAATTGAATTTCATCATGTGTCATTTATTATAAATTTCCCTTTCATTTTCATCTCTTGCGTTTATATTCATTCAACCTAAAAAATACATTTATGTCCCAATCAAAATCTTTCTCACATTTAATTTAATGTCACACTTATCCCAAGAGAAATGAAATATAAAGTTATGATCTTACTTAAAAATTTCATGTGTTGCAATAGGCTTGGGGAAATTATCATCTCTCTACACTACAAAACATAAAAAAATCATTCAGGAGGAATTTTTCAAGGAGAATTATGTGGCTAAAGTTTTTTTGGTAAAAACATTGAAAACTTTAAGGTTAAAAATACACTATTAAACTATTAAATACCAATGCATTAATATTAAATAGAAAACCTAGTAAAGATACCACACTCAATTAGATATACATGTGAAACACAACCCCCCTATTGTTTTACATGGTACATGATTCAAACAATGACTAAAAGTAAATATTTCACACAAATTCTTCCATTTTCTCTCTCCTTTTCTTTATTTTTATTTATTTCATTTTTTCATAGAGGTTTTGATGAAAATAAAATACAATGAAAGAATAAAAAGGATAACCTAAATTTTTTATTTGGAAATAGTCATAAATGTGAGCACAATTAATAATTCAATATCACCACTATTTTTTCATTTTCTATATTTCCCCATTTTTTCAAAAAAAATCTCATTTTTAGGAGAACCGGATGATAGAAATTAATCAAAATGAATGGAAGTGACTCATCCCCATTTTTTAAATGCTTAAAATGATGACACACCACACAACACCCACAAATGAAACACATCCCAAAGAATGCACACAAATGGTCTTTCCCCCACACTGAAACATGAATTATTCATGAAAAAATATTATGAGTGAATGTATGTAAGGAAAAATAGGCTTTTACTTTTGCATAAACATATATTGAAATTAATGGATTATAAAGGATAAATAAGGATATATGTGATGTTGGGTTTCATGTTAATATATATATTTCAAAAAATTATCAATCATATTAAATAAAAACTTATTAGACTATAAATCTATGAAAAATAATAATCAAAAGTTACGGTTTGTATACAAATCCATTTTTCTATGAGGAATGTGTTTGTATTTATAATAATATGTCAAAGGGGTTTAAAATAACTAACAGGATCGTAAAAATAATTTTATTCAGTATTTCATGGGTATGGATTTAAAAAATTATCTAAACTAATATAAAATCATGAAAATAAAAAATCCTTGAAAAAGTATCCACATCCCCAATATTTTGAAATTAATTTTATCCAAAATCAAGAAAACTCTCAAAAATCAATTGAAGTGTGAAAAATGAAAAAAGATATTCATTGAACCTAAAAGTTCCTAAAAAACAAAAACAAAAACAAAAACAAAAAAAAACTCTTAAATATATTGACACTTTGTACCACCTCAATGTTTTGAAAAATAAATAGAGAATGCAATTTTTCCTCTTATATGTTTTGAATTTCATGAAATGTTCATCTAGAGTTGTGTTCAGTAAGTCATTTGGAGTCTGATATAAAAAACTTGATTTTTGGTAAATAGTAATATACCCTTATGAACAGTAATATGAATAGAAATATGAATAGTAATATGACCCTTGAATAGTAAATAATGATATTATTTTATTTTATTAAGGCAATATGATAATGGGATCTTAATTAATTTTTCAATGTCACATAAAACAAACTGCACTTCAAGATTGTTATTTTAGAATTAACTATGACCTTATTTAAAAATTAAATTAATAATATTTAGAAAATTATTTTTCAAAAATGGATTTCAATTTTTAATTCTACACATCTAAAAATAGTAGGGGTGAATTTTGGGGATTTTTCTGAAATTCTTGAATTTTTGATGAATAGTGAAATACGGTAAAATACCGTATATTCAATTTATCAGTTAAATAAAAAATTTATGACATCATAAGTGATGTAAGGCCACTTGATTCAAACTAAAATTATCTTATTACTATTAGGGGTATCATCAAACAATACTATTGGTTGTCTTGATGGAAATAATAAAATAATGAAATTAAATATTCAAAATTTACCCCTCTCCTCCACTATAAAACCCCCCACCACTACCTATTCTCTTCACTTCTCTAAGCCTTGAAGCTTCTCAATGTTCGGCCCAATTACCCTTCCCTAGTCACTCCCCATGACCAGGAAGCTCTTATTCTTTCCAAAATAACAAAACCCTTTCCCTTAAGGAGATTCTCAAGGAGGTTATTTCAAGAGGTAAAGCATCCTTCTTTTTCATTTGGTTTCATTTCAATTTATCTTCCTTTTCTATCCTCACCTCACCTCCTCTCTCCAAATGACCATTATAACTCCAGTAACATTTATATACTGTATTTATGTCATGTGAATCTAAGAACCGTCATAAATATTCTTACTCCCTCCCTTTTATTTTTTATAAATGAAATCGATGTCCATGAGGTTCCGATTTATAACCTTTGTGGACGATGAAGTTTAGTTCTTCAATTTCTTCTTCATTACTGGTCATGGAACCATATTCATGGTTGAACTAGACTATAATATATTTTTTATAACATAATTAAAATTCAGGAACCAGAATATGTACATATAATTAAGTTATATGACAAAACTAGTTCATAATATTCCAAATACCGCCAAATAATCGAAGTGGTTGTCATCTAATGATTCATAATCATTACATGTAACAAAATGATAGAAATGACCATTATGAATTATTTATGTTCATTAATAATATATAATTCCAATCCTGAAGATTTATAACCATTCCACATGAACTTCATTACTTAAAAACAAGTGAACCAAATATGAAAATAAAGGAAACGAACACTCCAGAACGACGAAATTCAATACAATAACTTATCAATAAAGAAAAACATGAACTAACCATAATTATGGTAAACTAAATACATGTCTAATAGGTTCTAAAATAATTTATTAAAAAGTATAATTTCATATTCCAGGAGCTTAAGTACAAGAGCGGAACACGTTTGGAGTTAAGGTAAGGGTTTTTCCACCCGAACTTCAACTTTCATTTGGGATACTTTCATTGTCTAATTACCTCGATGTAATTCTTATTTATTGTTATTTAATCATTGTATATTCTGTGTGATTATTATATATATGTTTACAAACTAGAACCTTTCCTTATTTTATGGATAGTTACACGTTTTAAAAAGGAACTTTCAAAATTGTTTCAAAAATACAAGCCTGATTCAAGGGAATTTCTAAAATTCTTACATATTTTCAAGGTCACTATATAATATGTTTTTTGAAACCATTATCTTTATAAAATCACTCATTTTATTATGAAAATACTATTTGAATTCAGATCTAGTTTTATGCAAATATTTTCCAAAAGAACTCTTCTTTTCAAAATAAAAAGTGTATTTATCTCCAGAATTGCTTAATGATTTTATAAGAGTGTTTTCATATAATTCAACACTCTTGTTGATTCCATGGTATTATTGGGTTTAATCAATTATGAATTCATCTACCATATTTGATTTAATGTTTTATGACTAACCCTATTGTGTATGATCTATCCTAAAACCATTCACCATATTATTCTGAATGGTTAGTGTTTTATGTTTAATGGTTGGGGAAAGATAGTTACATTTCATATGATAGTTTCAATGTGAATGTATTTGTTATTTATGTTTATCCCATCTCATATGAGGAATTCATTGGACTTATTATATGATTGGTGGGGCCCACTATATCCCCTCGATGCATCGGTAGGTCCCATGAGACAAACTATGGTCTTGCCACGAGGCCTTGACAAAATGATTATTTTATGGTCCTAGAATGAGGCTTAGGCGGTATGGTGATGATGTCCAGAATATGCACTTCCCTCATTATGAAGATAGTAATTAAAATTTCATGTGGTTATTTGACTAGTAGAATACCCATGACTATGTTTTATTATGGCATTATTTACTCAACTCATATTCCTGCCATAATGTGTTTCATGTTTATTATTAAAGGAATGTGTTTTCAATTATTGACCATGTCTAATGTTTATATTATCTTCCGCTTTATTACTTACTCTTACTGAGTATTTGATCTCACCCCTTTCTTATGTTTAATTTTCTCAAGGCATGAAGAAGTAATTTATGAATGACTTTGAAGCATAATCTAGGAGACGTGATGACTCTAGTGGAATAAATTAGTGTTGTTTTTTCTTTCCTTATGTAAAGTTGAACTTATATATGTATCTTGTTTCCAATAATACTAAACTACTTGGTCCTTCAGGATTCGTATTCCTTGTATGTATTCCAACGTAATCAAATAAGGCACTGAATCCGGGAAACTAGGGTCAGTTCCTTACAGTTGGTATCAAAGGAAGTTTAATAGAATACTTGGAAACTAGATTTAGAAAACGTAGAATTAGGAAAGAGTACCTAAGTTAGTCTTTGAGGATATTAATACAATAATGTCACAGTATTTTGGTAAGGAATAGATTATGCGGATCTTTCAAGAAATAAATCCCTGTCTGGATATGATCATGTAGAGGCGGCTCTAGAACAGATGTATCTAGGGGTAAAACCCAAAAACACTGCTTTGAGCTAGACTCGAATGGGAACTGGTGCATGAAAATGGGCCTTGTTGCACTCTTGGTTACAACACTCCCAGGGGATATTCTTAGGATAATAAGCATTTTCTTTACAAGACATTATGAAGTATTTAAATGTAAAATATTCCTTAAAGAAACTATATTTGTGAATATGGGATTAGCCGTTCGTAGGATCTCAATTTTCTTTTAAGTATTTTGTTAAGTTAATATTATACATTCTGATTCATAACCTAATATAGTGTATTCCATTATCTAGATATGGCACCTAGTGGACGGAATGGAAATTTCAAGAATGCATGTGTCCCCTATAGGGATTTTCCTCCGACGCAAGATAATGATGTTGGTTCTGGTGTTGTGACTGGTTTTGATCAACTTATAACTATACTGAGACAACTTACTTGGGTTATGAATAATAACCTTACCCATATGGAGCATCAGGATCCACCACATGGAGGAGCCATGCTAGATCGTTTTATGCGACAACAGCCTCTATCATTCAACGGGACTACAAACCCGTTTGTAGCATAGCAGTGAATATGTTCCCTTGAGAAGATATTTCTTGCCTTGGGATGTAATGAAAGAGAGAAGGTTGTCATGGTAGTCTATCATCTATCGGGAGATGCAGATTAGTGGTGGTCCTCAATCCAAAACACTAAGGAGGATGAAGATATATAATAGATGTAATGGAGGGATTTTAAAGAAATCTTCTTAGAAAAATATTTCCCTCGTGAGCAACGAGCAGATATTGAGAGACAATTCTTGAATATGAGGCAGAAGGAAGATGATAATGTTTCAAGGTACGAAGCTAACTTCACAAGATTATCAAGACATGTTGTAGACTGTATAAGAAATCCAAGGAGAAATATTTATCGATTCTTTGATGGCCTAAATCCATTCCTATAGTGGGCACTGGTCTCCCAAAGTTTTTCATCATGTGAGGATATAGTTTCATGTGCCATCAAGACAGAAAAATAATTCTCAAAGTCTTATGACTTTAAGGGAAAGCAAGAAAATAATATGGCTGCTGAAAACCCTGGGAAAGGAAATAAAGAAATAGGGAAGAAGGGAAGAGTTGAATTTCCACCATGTGAAAATTGTGGAAAGAAACACCCTGGTGCATGCTTAAAAGGAAAAGGTGTATGCTTCAAATGTGGTCAGAAAGGCCATCTTGTTGGTGACTGAAAAGGGAAGAAGGAAGCCAATGATGTTCAATGATATAGTTGTCAGGATATGGGACACTATGTTAATGATTGTCCAAAACGTCAAGGAAATATGATACAGAGAAGGCCAAGAGATCAGGGAAAAGCTTATACAATCACAACTGCAGAGGTTGAAGTTCCTAATGACGTGGTGTAAGGTACATTAATTGTTTCCTAAAGTTTATCCAATGATTTATTGGATTATGTATCATCGCATTATTTCATATCTTCTTAGTTTTTTAAGAAAATTAGATATTTACAATTTGATTTATCAATGGAGTTGTCAGTCAAAACTATTAAGGGAAGTATCATTGCTACAAAGTTCTGTGAATTAGTTCCCGTTAGAGCATATAAATGTTATTTATTTTCTGATCTCATTGTCATACCCATGATTTAATTTGATATAATCCTCGGTATGGATTGGCTTTCGGACCATGATGAAAAAATTTATTGTAAGAAGAAGGAGGTTATGATTTTTGATGACGATGATAAAGAACACCTTATCTTTAGAGCAGAATCTTCACCACCTAATTCTTATCTAGATCCACCCCCAGTAGCTCAACTAAATTCAATTATTGGGGAGGAAGAGAATGAAATAACAGTGGGTGAGGAAAGGAATGTTCAAATAGAGGATGTACCTATTGTGAGAGAATATTTGGATGTGTTACCAGAAGATTTAGCTAGACATCCTCCAGAATGAGAAATTGAGTTTTCCATTGATTTAATTCCTGGTTCAAGGCCCATATTGAAGACCCCTTATAGAATGGACACTGTGGAATTAGTGGAACTAAAGAAAAAATAGAGGAATTGAGTAACAAGGTATTTATTCTCCCTAGTGTTTCTCCATGGGGAGCCCCTATCCATTTTGTTAATAAGAAAGATGGATCTATGAGGTTATGTGTTGACTATAAGGAGATAAATGCTATAATAATAAAGAACAAGTATCCCCTACCTCGCATTGATGATTTATTTGACCAACTTCATGGAGCTCAATACTTTTAGAAGATTGATCTTCGATCCGGATATCATCAGTTTCGTGTGAGGAAGGAAGATATTTCAAAGACCGCATTTCAGACCAGGTATGGGCATTACGAGTTTATAGTGATGCCTTTTGGATTGACTAATGAACCCTCTGTATTCATGGATCTAATGAACATATTTTTTAAGGAATATCTCGATGAATTTTTTGTGGTATTTATTGATGATATCTTGGTATACTCCAAAATCTATGAATATCATGAAAATCACTTGTGCATTATCCCGAAGACTCTTAGAATACATGAATTATATGAGAAGTTTAGAAAGTGTGAATTCTGTCTTCAGGAGATTTCTTTTCTCGGTCATATTGTCTCTAAGGATGGAATCCTAGTTGGTCCTGTGAAGACAAAGGCAATTCAATATTGTCCCATGCCAACAAACATAACTGAGGTACGCAGTTTTACTATCATAGTAGGTTATTATTAGCGTTTCGTGCAGAATTTTTCCAGACTGGCTAACCCACTAACGAAGCTGACACGTAAAGGGGTTAAATTTGTTTGTACAAAAGATTGTGAATAATGTTTCGAAGAACTGAAGAGAATATTATTCAATGCTTCTATATTGACTCAACCATCATGGAATGATGGGTTTGTCATTTATAGTGATGCTTCAAAGAAAGTACTTGGTTGTGTCCTTATGCAAAATGATAGGGTTATTTATTATGCATCACGGCAGCTAAAAATTCATGAGCAATACTATCCTACTCATGATCTTGAGTTAGCTGTCATAATCTTTGCTTTGAAGATATGGAGACATTATCTCTATGGTAAAAAATGTTAGATTTATACTGATCACAAGAGTTTGAAGTATCTTTTCTCACAGAAAGAACTCAACATGAGGCAAACAAGATGCCTTGAACTACTCAAGGATTATGATTTCACGATACACTACCACCTGATTAAGGAAAATTAGGTGGCAGATGCCTTGAGCAGAAAGGATCATGGATTTTTGAACAAGATGAGAGTTGAAAGGGATCCTATTTTCATGGATCTAGTAAAAATAGATATGGGAATAACCATGGAAGGTGAAACATCAATGACTTTTCAAATGGTTGCCAAACCATATTTACTAGAAAGGATAAAAAGTTCTCAGGCTGATGATGAGGAGTTTCAAAAGAATATTAAAGCTGTGAATGATGGTAGATTGAGTGAATTCGTATATGAAGATGGAATTTTGAAATTTGGGAAGAGACTTTGTGTTCCTGATATACCTGATCTAAAAAGTTAATTTTTGGATGAAGCTCATAGTTCCAATTTTTCTATACACCCTGGTAGAACTAAGATGTATAGAGATTTGAAGGAACATTTTTGGTGGGACAAAATGAAGAGGGAGATTGTTGACTTTGTGTCAAGATGTATGGTTTGTCAAAAAGTGAAAGTTGGAAGGAAACAGCCTGGAGAAGTACCGCACCCTCTTCCCATACCTGAGTTGAAATGGGATAATATCACGATGGACTTTGTCATGGGACTAAAAACGACTCCTAGAAGGAACGATACAATATGTTTCATTGTTGATTGTCTTACAAAATCTTCACATTTTCTTACTATAATAGAATATCTACCACTTGAACATCTAGCAAGACTATATATTAATGAAGTTTTGAGACTTAATGGAGTACCCCTATTGATTGTTTCTAATCGTGATCCATGTTTTACATCAATATTCTGGAAAAGTCTTCAGAAGGATACTGATCTTCGTTTGAGCACTGCCTACCACCCAAAAACTGATGGAAAATCAGAACGGACTATTCAAACATTGGAAGACATGTTGAGGTCTTTTTCACTTGATTTTCATGGCATGTGGGATCAGTATTTACCTCTCTTGGAATTTTCCTACAACAATAGCTTCTATTCAAGTATACAAATGGAACCAAATGAAGCATTATATGGGAGACGATTTCATACACCAACTTTCTGGGATGATGTTTGTGAAAGAAAGCTCATGGGACCATAACATCTTGAACAAACAATGGAAAAGGTGAAGATTATCCAGAACCATATCAAAATAGCTCAAAGTAGGCAAAAGAGCTATGCTGATAATTGAAGGAAGGATTTGTAATTTCAAGAAGTTGATCACATTTTCTTAAAGGTATCTCCATGGAATGGTGTTATAAGATTCGTTAAGAAGGGAAAATTAAGTCTCATGTACATTGACCTTTTGAAATTCTGGACTGAATTGGAGTCATAGCTTACCGTTTGGAAATTCCGCCAAGTCTCTCCAAGGTTCAAAATGTGTTCCACGTGTCAATGTTAAGAAAGTACATGCCAGACCCAACACATGTACTCACTTATGAAGAAGTGTAACTTGAGCCCAATATACCTTACTATGAAGAGCCTATCAATATTCTCGATACTAGATAACAAGTATTGAGAAATCAGACGACTCGTCTGGTGAAGATTCTATGGAAGAACTATAAGATGTAGGAAGCAACATGGTAGCCTGAGGAGCTTATGTTAAAGACATACCCAAATCCTTTTATGTAATATTCTGTGAATTTTGAGGATGAAATTTTTTTAAGGAGGGGATAATGTAACACCCTAAGGTTTTGAAAATAAATATAGAATGCAATTTTTCCTCTTCTATGTTTTGAATTTCAAGAAATAGTCATCTAGAGTTGTGTTCAGTAAGTCGTTTGGAGTCTGATAGAACAAACTTGATTTTTGGTGAATAGTAACATACCCTTATGAATAGTAATATGAATAGTAATATGACCCTTGAATAGTAAATAATGACATATTTTATTTTCTTAAGGCAATATGATAAGGGGATCTTAATTAATTTTTCAATGTCACATAAAACTAACTGCACTTCAAGATTCTTATTTTTCGAATTAACTATGACCTTATTTAAAAATTAAATTAATAATATTTAGAAAATTATTTTTGAAAAATGGATTCCACTTTTTAATTATGCATGTCGAAAAATGGTAGGGTTGAATTTTTGGGATTTTTCTAAAATTCATGATTTTTTGATGAATAGTGAAATACGGTAAAATACTGTATATTCAATTTATCAGTTAAATACACTATTTATGACATCATAAGTGATTTAAGGACACTTTATTCGAACTGAAATGATCTTATTACTATTATGGGTCACATGAAACAACGCTATTGGTTGTCTTGATGGAAATAATAAAATAATCAAATTAAATATTCAAAATTTACCCCTCTCCTCCACTATAAACCCCCCCCCCACTACCTCTTTTCTTCACTTCTCTAAGCCTTGAATCTCCTAAAAGTTCTTCCTAATTACCCTTACCTAGTCACTCCCCATGACCAGGAAGCTCTTAGTCTTTCCAAAATACCAAAATCCCTTCCCTTAAGGAGATTCTCAAGGAGGTTATTTCAAGAGGTAAAGCATCCTTCTTTTTCATTTGGTTTCATTTCAATTTATCTTCCTTTTCTATCCTCACCTCACCTCCTCTATCCAAATGACCATGATAACTCTAGTAACATGTATATACTAGATTTATATAATGTGAATGGAAGAACCATCATAAATATGCTTACTCCCTCCCTTTTATTTTTTATAAACGAAATCGACGTCCATGAGGTTCTGATTTATAATCTTCGTGGATGACGAAGATTCATTCTTCAATTTATTCTTCATTACTGGTCATGAAACCATATTAATGTTTGAACCAGACTATAATATATGTGTTATAACCTAATTAATATTCAGGAACCAGAATATGTACAAATAATTAAGTTATATGACAAAACTAGTTCATAATATTCCAAATACCGCCGAATAATCGAAGTGATTGTCATCAAATGATTCATCTTCATTCCATGTAACCAAATGAAATAAATGACCATTATCAATTATTTATGTTCATTAATAATATATAATTCAAATCCTGGAGATTTATAACCATTCCACACTAACTTCATTACTTAAAAACAAGTGAATCGAATATGAAAATAAAGGAAACGAAAACTCCAGAATGACGAAATTCAATAAAATAACTTATCAATAAAGACATAAATGAACTAACCAGAATTATGGTAAAATAAATACATGTATAATATTTTCTGAAATAAGTTATTAACATTTATAATTTCTTATTCCAAGAGCTTAAGTACAATATCGGAACAAGTTTGGAGTTAAGGTAAGGGTTTTTCCACCTGAACTTCCACTTTCATTCGGGATACATTCATTGTCTAATTACCTCAATGTAATTCTTATGTATTTTTATGTACTAATAATATATTATGTGTGAGTATTATATATATTTTTACAAACCATAACCTCTCCTTATTTTATGGATAGTTACACGTTTTAAAAGGAACTTTCAAAATTGTTTCAAAAATACAAGCCCGATTCAAGGGAATTTCTCAAATTATTACCTATTTTCAAGGGAACTCTATAATCTGATTTTGGAAACCAATATCTTTATAAAATCACTCATTTTATTATGAAAATACTATCATAATTCACTTCTGGTTTTATACAATTATTTTTCAAAAGAACTCTTCTTTTCAAAATAAAAGAGTATTTATCTTTAGAATTGCTTAATGATTTTATAAGAGTGTTTTCATCTAATTCAACACTCTTGTTGATTCCATTGTATTATTGGGTTTAATAAATTATAAATCCATCTACCATATTTGATTTAATGGTTTATGACTAACCCTATTGTGGATGATCTATCCTAAAACCATTCACCATATTATTCTGAATGGTTAGTGTTTTATGTTAAATGATTGGGGAAAGATAGTTACATTTCATATGATAGTTTCAATATGAATGTATTTGTTGTTTATGTTTATCCCTGCTCATATGAGGAATGAATTGGACTTATTATGTGATGTGTGGGGCCATCTATATCCCCTCAATGCATTGGTAGGTCTCGTGAGACAAACTATGTTCTTGGCACGAGGCCTTGAAAAAATGATTATTTTATGGTCCTAGCATGAGGCTTGGACAGTATGGTTATGATTTCCGGCATATGCACTTCCCTAATTATGAAGTAAGTAATTGAAATTTCATGTGGTTATTAGACTAGTATAATAACCATGACTATGTTTTACTATGGTGTTATTTACTCAACTCGTATTCCTTCCATAATGTGTTTTAAGTTTATTATTAAAGGCATGTGTTTTCAATTATTCACCATGTCTAATGTTTATATTATCATCCGTTGTATTACTTACTCTTACTGAGAATTTGTGATCACCCCTTTTGTATGTTTCATTTTCTTAAGGCATGAAGAATTAATTTATGAATGACTTTCAAGCATAATCTAGGAGACGTGATGACCCTTGTGGAATAAATTAGTGTTGTTTTTCCTTTCCTCATGTAAAGTTGAACTTTTGTATGTATCTTGTTTCCAATAATACTAAACTACTTGGTCCTTTGGGATTCGTATTCCTTGTATTTATTCCAACTTAATCAAATAAGGCACCGACTCTGGGCAACTAGGTTCGGGTGCTTACACACTCCCCTATAAATAATATTTAACTGCTTAATAATTAGGCTTAAAAAACAATAGTGTATGAGTAGAAAAATGAAAGATAATGAAATATACAACTAAAATTTATATTCTAGTGGAGACTTTGAGTTAGTCTCATAACTACTACTACATGGACCTAGAAATAAATAATAAAACAAAACATAAGAAAAACAAGTAAAATAAAGGATAAATGGGAAGGAAAAGTCATAATTTTTTGTTTAAAACACCAAGAAGTTATTGGGTGTTTACTACACCTATTTAATTAGTTGTAGTGTTTAAATAAACTTTGATTATGGATTTTGATTGTGTGATTTGAACCCTTATATTGATTTCCTTTTAAATTACACGCATTCATATAGGTCATAGAGGACTCCAGGGATTGAGTAATATAATTCCATCCCCTTAGTAGTGTAGTATAATTTTCATGGTGGGGAAAGGAGAAATAATGGTTCCTCCGTAGATTTGGTCACAAATAGGTCTTCTTCTCTCAATTAAAACTCTATTTTCAATTCATGTCATTATGGTTCAAAAAAATTAATAAATGGAATGTCAGGAAACAAAAATTCAATGTGAATATAATTGAAACATTAAGAATCAATAAATAAATCTTCCCTTTCAATTAAGTCATATTGGAATGTGATTTCTTTAGAAAAGGCCACTAGTGACTCAATATCATTGGGTGTATTTTCTTCATATTATCTCAAATTAATAATTAGGTATATAGGTACTAATGTTTATCAATGATCGTAGAATCACATACCTTTTTATCTTCTAAAAAATCATCCCAAAAATCATCCAATTCACCTTGATCTCCCACATGGGAATCAGTTGGAATTTTTTATTCTTTAACCTCTTATAGAATTATTATAGATTGGTTTGAGGCCATTTACTTCTTAATTTCTTCCTCATATGGTTACTTAATTGAAAATGTTTTAAAAAAAATTGATTACTCTTTTTCTAAAGTCTGCTTTTGAGCTTCCAATTCCATCAAGAAAGCTGAAGTACTTTTCATTTGATTCAGAAACTCTTTAATAATTTTTTCATTCCGATCTAATTCCATATTCAATTAAAGATTTATTATAAACTCATCATAATTTCTATAAATAAAATCAATTGAAAAATCACTCTTAAATTCCATATTTGAACCAAGAAAATAATGATATGCAATAAAATTCAATTTTTTTGGTTTTTGAAATTTATGATTTTTTGTTTTTTTTAAAAAACCATTTTCACGGGCTCTTAATCTCCTTATAAATGGTTCCAAATTAATAGGAGGTATTTTTAATGAATACCTCCTCAATAATTTCTTATTTTCATAAGAATACAATATAGGGCATACCCTAGAGTTGGTCTCTCAAGGAGGCCACTCAGACACACCGATTTTCTATTATCACTAACTATAAACTAACTAATATAATAATAAAAATATAATAGTATAGTGGGGGAATTTTTAAATTCATTAAATATATAAATATATAAACCAATCACAAATAAGAATAAAAAAACACAAAGAATTTAGTGAAGAAATGTTTTCATTATTAGGAGATCATAGAGATGTTATCATAATTCTTTAAAATATTAATTCTCAATATTATACTCAATGTTGAGATCAAATATATCAATAAACACCCACCTATTGAATTTTTATTATCTCAAGATGAACCTCAACATGTGATAAAATACTCTCTCATATCACCACAATATTTCTACTCTACTCCATATGCAGTATTATGACAATGAATGATAAAAATAAAATGAGCAGGAAAAACTCAATAATAGTGAAATAGGGTTGAACCCTATACAAAAATAGGTTTCACCAAAACAAAAATTATCAGAATAGAATAATAAAAAGCATTTATGAAGAAAAACTCAAGCACCAACACTCCCCCTTGAATAAAAATGAGGGTTAGTTCACTGTTTTCATGGATATTAGAAAGAGCACGGTAGTGGAAAGAAAAAATATAAAAATGACAAGGAAAAAAGGGGGAAATAATTGAGATAAACTAACTAATATATATTAAACATATAAATGAAAATTAATGAAAAACAATTCTCCACCTTATCCCCTTGAAAATGTATATCCCTTGGAATGGAACAATAGGTGCACATTTATAAGGAGGGTACTGGAAAATTATAACTCCAAAATCTATCCTCTAAAAGTTCTCAATTTTTCATTGCAATAAATGGAATGTTCTAGGAAATTAGTAATCTATACATTTTTTCCTTATATTAATCCAATAACATGCACAAAGGTTTATCCATATTTTCTATGTGTAGAGGTAGCTATGACACTTTTACTCTGAAACTATTTTCATATTGGGAGGGTGTTGAAATTCCAAATCACTGAACTCAATTTTATTTATGGAATTGAATAATTCTTAATATCAAATGGAAATATTTAATTTATTTGTTCCCCCAAATTTTCTCTACCTCTATGTGATGTTTTAATTCATTTTGGATTGTATGTGGAGATATATGGGACCATCTTCAAAATTCTTCAGATCTATGCATAAATTTTGTGGCTTGGATTATAAGCTAGTTTTGGCCCTCATAACCTTGGATTAGACTTTGCCTCAAACATAACTAAATGAATCCAATAAAATATTTGATCATAAAAAATAATTTCATGATTTTAATTTCATAAAATAATTTATGTTTAAATAAAAAACTGATGTACAAAAATATATAATTTTAAAAATTAGTCCATTTTAACATTTATTCTCAATATATTAATAAAACATAAAATTTTGACACTTACCCATAAATTATAAACTTTATGGGAAAAAATTAAATTGTAGAATAATATATTCAAAACTTATGATCTCAATCAATAGATCATAATATTTCATCATCATAAGAATAATAATAAAAAAATCCCGATAGATAATTAGATTTTACCATAAAAATTTTACCACTTTCATAACTTTTGAATCCCAATCCCTATGATATAAATTACCATAGAAAGATGTATAAATCCCCATTATTTTCATGAGTTTCATTAAAAAATTCATTTATTTTCATTATATACACTACATAGAAGAAACAAGTGGTGAAAGGTGAATTTTTCTCTCAAAATAAAATGGGGATGAAAATCTATTACCAAAATTCTCAGAATTCTTTGTACCATTCGAACCTACACTTATTTAGTGAACCCCTTTATACATATACAAATAGCCTTATTAGGAGGGATTTATAATCAACTAGGGCCTCTATAAATTGGTTAGGTAATAAAATAATGGATTTGGTAAGTTCTTGGTTGATCCAAAAATATTTTAAAGTGTGAATAGTACTGGAGGTGATATGTCCTTTTATAAGTGGGGGAGAGGACCCTCTTGGAAACCATTGGGAAATTTCTTAAAATAATCCAAAATGATAAATTAGTTACCAAGAAATATGCTTCTAAATTTAAATATATTAAAGCTTTGTAAAATATAAGGTTGAAAATTTTATATCCAATAGTATTTTTACAAGATTATAAATCATTTTACCCCTTATCGTTTTAGTTTAACCCCCTGATAAACCCATTTTAACCTTAACCGTAGTAATTAATTCTTATTAATTTTATTAATAATTATTGAAAATAATTTAAGTTTACCATATTATATAATATTAATTATTGTAATTCCTAATAATTAATCCATTATACCAAATTTAATTCATAGAATTGGAATAATTTTATTTATATTCAATTCCACTGATATGATGAAAAAGATATTTTCCAAAGAAAAAGTTTTCATAAATATAAAATGTTTTTATATCAAATTTGTACATAAAATTATTTACAATGACCTAAATTTTATTAATCATGATATAAATGAACTAATTTTACTTTTAAACCCACTTAAAAACAAAATGGTTCTTTATAATATCATTAAATGAAAATGTACTTTTCAATAAAAATCAACAACAATTCACTATTCATCGAAAAATTAGCCTTTTAAAAAAAATATCAAAAATTCACCCTAATATAATTTTGACATGTTGATTTAAAAAATCAATTTAATTTGTTAAAATAAATGTCAAATAATTTTATAATTTTTTCACAAATAAAAAATAAAAAAAAAATTTTGGAAAAATGTATTTTTGAGGCATATAAATACTTCACTAAAAACTATGTACTTATTTATCAATATATTTTCTTTGTCTAAAAATATCATAGTTAATTTTATAAATTTTATTTTTCCTGTTAATATCTTCAAGTATAATAACTAGGTTAATATTCATGTTTAAATAATAATATTAATAGTATATTGTGGTTTGTTAAAACTTAGTGTTGCATGTAATGCAAGATATCAAAGAAATTCAATTTATTTGAAACAAAATGTTTCATAAAATCTCTGAGTGCTTTAGTTCTATTACCTACTTGATGGATCATATAAATACCTATTACCTTTTTATCATGTAATTTTTAACCTTTGTTTTTGTTTTCCTTTTCCATTGGATGAATAATGTAAAAAAGGCATTGGGAGGACACCTATAATGGTGAAGTTTGATATTTTTTGTTATTTTGAGCTCAAACCTTTGTTTTGTTTTGTTCAATGGGAAATTACATTTCATGTAATGGGATTACACATCATATATTGCCTTATGGGAATAATTTTGGAACTGGATACACAACATGAGAGGTTTACAAGTTGTGTAAGGTGTTCACGTCATGTGATGGAAAATGTCAGGTTTTTAATAAAAAGGCATCCCTTTTTTTAGAATATATGATCTTTGTAAAATACACAATATGTAATGATATTAGAATCCATTTAATATTCACAAATTGAGATTTTATGGTGTTTAATTAGTGTTTTCTTATTTAATTCACTGCAGGATTCATTACACTTGATCTAGAGGCTATTCCTATGAAATTTTGAGGGATTTCATACCTTCTAAGTCAATTACTTAAGTAATTAATCACCGTTATGGTTGGGTTACTTCTCATTGAGAATGTAATATTTCTGGTTTTTCTTTTTTTTTGTTTCAGATATGTTTCTAGCTATGTTTTTGTTTTGGTTTGTCATCGAATTGTGTTTACTATTGATCCTTTTCAATTTCTTAGCATGCCTCATTTTTCAAAGTTCATTCTCTTGGTTTCTAGTCACCATTGTCGAAGGAAACTTGGTTTCTACAATGTTGTGGTGGTAATTGCTATAAAATGGGTTAATTTGATGAATTTTAGGCCATTCTTGATAAATTCTTTTAGTATTTTCATTGAATTTAAGTGATAATTTGTTTCAAATGACTTATTTGGAAGGTAAATGTTTACAAAAAGAGATTTCTCTTTTAAAATAGATTTTAATTATTTTGAAATGGGTTTTCAAAATACAAATAATATTGTCTTGTATTCAAAAACATTTTATAAAATTTTCTTCATGGTTTTTAAATGGATTAATACCATTGTGCATTGGGAAAATTAGTTGCATCAGGAAAGAGAAATGGGTATCCTTAGTGCATGTTTTGCACCACTAGGAGATATCATTTTTGTAATATTTATTGGATGGACATGATATCGATTGGATCCAATGTTATGCCTATTTAGTATCTTTAGTGTTCAGTATGAAGTTTCCCATAGGTTAGGTCCCAATATGATTTTCTTTTTCATTTAAGATTATTTATCATATGATTATTTTTATCATGGATTATTACTCAAAGGTTTTTGTACGAGTTTGTATGACATAGATTTTCATGATAGGTTTTTTCCTGGATATACATACCACTTGATGCATGGATATTCTTTCCAATTTTATCACTTCTACTTTTCATTTTTATGGTTTGATAATATGAAATTTTTTTATGAAAATAATAGGAGAAAAAAATAATATGATTTACATCTAGATTTAGTTTATGAAAATTATTTTTAAAACTATTTTGTTTTAAAAGCTATAATTGTTACATTCTTGATATTAGAACATGTATAGAAACTATGGTGGTATCTTTCTAGGATTTTTATAACACCATACTTGTGAAGTTGGGTTTTTTAGATGTTTTATTATAGGATTCTTGTAAATGGAATAGAAGATTGTAGTATGATGGATTCTCTCATTGATGGTGCTTTTAGTTCGGGTTGGTCTTGAGGTGACTGTTGGTCATTTGGGAATTTGGTATACATTCTGGTTTAGCCTGTTTTGGATTGGATTTTATTTCTTTATGGTATCTATTCTATTTCATTTTTTACTCTAGTTGTATGTCTTGTTTTTTATATATTCAAGACTAATTTATGCTATCTTGTTTTACCTATATTACGTGGTCAGCCGGTTTGGGTAGATTTTCTAGTTGACCTGGGTTAGTTCATTACAATTTGGTGCTAAAGGGATTCTAATCCTAAATTTTATTAACACTTACTAAGTTTGGTTATGTTTCTTGGGTACAAAGGAGTTAGGACCATTGGAATTCGAATACTATGTGTGGAAAAGGGGCCTGACCAGTTCACTTCTGTGAATAAAACTGAGTTACCATGGGTGGTTAGTGACTTTTACCAGGTTTGAGACTTGGAGTTTAGTGTAATTTTAATTAACTATATAGGAAGTTTATTTAAATTGACTTGTACCATTTTAAGTAAGGTATTTTTTGGATGTTTTAAGTTATTATTTTAAAGATTTGATATCAATACCTGAAGTTTGTCCTGTGACTTTAGAATTCTCCCATAACTAATTATTTTTTGTATTTATTTTCAATAATGACTCCAAGAAGAGATCCTAAAAATTTGAGAGTGGACTCTATGATATAGGTTCCATAGGAAAACCCTCCAGTATACATTACTTTAGTAGAAGATGTTATCTGCACTATTAAAACTCTGGGTCAAGTGGGTTTCAATAACCCAGAACATATGGTGTATCATAGATCTAAATTTATAATGAATCATCCACCCATATTTCGTTGTGAAAAAAGACCCTGAGAATCTGATGAGTGGATTGAACTAAAAGAGATTATCTTCAACTTCTTGAATACATTTTAAGACTCTAAGGTGGGTTTTCCTACATATATTATCAAGGGACTCTGAAGAATATGGTGGGAATCTATTATGTAAGCTAAGATTCATAAGGATCTAACATGGGAATCATTCAATAGAATCTTTAACTATTAGTTTTACCCTTATTCATTTCATGTGGTGAAGACCCAGGGGTTTCTAACCTTAGAGTTGGGGGATTATACAATTCTGAATTATTATACCAGTTTTGTGAATCTACTAGCATGGCTTGTCACTAATGAGTAAGTGAAGTCTGGAAGGATTGAGTTTGGAATGAGGCCTAATATTTGGTTAATTCTGAGACTCATGTTCCTTCCAAACGTTATGGAGATAGTTGATAAGGAGGCTTTGGTTGAGATAAACATAGTTGGGAAGATAGGTTTTGGTGGAGATTTAGTTGGTTCAGTGGTTATCTAGGGTGTATATTTTGGCCAAGAAAAGAAGCATAAGAGTGTTTAGTTTTCCTCACGACAAGTTTCATAGGCTTAGATAGGGTAGTATAAAGTTACCATTATAGTAGGCATGGTCATACTAGGTCTAACTGTATGGAAGTTCCTAGGACTTTTCATCTTTATGGATGATCGGTCCATATAAAATGTTTCTATGAAATAATATCCTAGGGTAATAAGGTTGGATCCACATTTACTAAGGGTTCATAGATTTATATTTATGCTTATAAGGGTGGTGAGTCTAATCCTTAATACAATGGGGATGCTCATGTGGCTAAGACTATATGACTTTATTCAGTAGAGTATGTTCCATAAGAATCTAAAGTAGGGCTGACTACTGTTAGAGGTATGGTGTTTATCTCATCATTTATGGTTCTATATTTTTTTGATATAGGTTCTAACAATTCCTTTATATCATCATAATTAGTTTACATGTTGGGATTTTATTCATAACTTATTCCATTCTTATTCTATATTTCCACAACTTTAGGAAACAGGCCTGAATAAGATTTTAAATGTCCTACTTTTTGGGTGATGATAGCAGACTATGAGGTATTATGGTGATTCTTAGTGCTTGATCTTAACATATTTGACTTGATTATTGGAATGGATTGGATTATAAACTTTAAAAAACAAATATACTATTATCATAATTGGGTTTTTTTCTTATTTATCGATGGGGTCACTCATGTTTTCCAGGGTGAGTGGAACTCTATATCGGGAAGGGAAGAGCATGTTGTTCCGTATACTAGGGTAATATCATTCTATTTATCAGATTTGTTTCTTAATGAAGTTGACCCTTTTTTGGGTTTCATACATCCTAAAGTATTCTATTGATACCTTGAGTACTTTACAGATGATTTTTTTGTCTACCACCCTAGAGAGAGGTCGAGTTTACTATAAACGCACTCCTTGGTACAATGCCCATTTCTATGTAGTCTTGCCAAATATCACCTAATGAGTTGTTTAAACTTAATTTCAAACTTTGGGACCTATAGTAAAATGATTTATTCATCCTACCATGTCACCATGGTATTATCCTATCCTTTTTATTAATAAGGAATATAGGATCCTTATACTTTGTATTGATTATTGAACGTTTAATTGGGTGACTATTAAGAACAAATAACCTTTTCCACTGATTGATGATCTCTTTGATCAACTTAGAGGGTATCATTGGTTTTCTAATATTTTCATATGGTTATGTCACCACTAGTTTATAATCCTAGAAAAGGATATACATAAGAAAGCATTTATGAGTCGATATGGTCATTTCAAGTTTTTGGTTATTCCATTCGGTCTCACTAATGATCCTTTAGTGTTTATGAATTTGATGAACCAGATATTTCATCGGTTCTTGGACTCTTTTTTTGTGTTCATGGATGATATTTTTGGGTACTCCAAGATAGAGGAAGATAACATCGACCATTTGGATATCATTCTTAGAACCTTGAAGAAACATCTTAAATATGGTAAGATTTACAAATGTGAGTTTTGGCTCTAGGAAGTAATGTTTTTGGGGAATATGATATCTCAGAGGGGTGTATTAGTAGATCTAGAAAATATAGAGGTAGCTATTTCCTAGGAGCATCCCAAAAACTTGTTTTATATCTAGAGCTTATTGGGTTTGGATGGTTACTATAGATGGTTTGTTCATAACTTCTCAAAGATTATATCTTGGATGACATCTTTAACCCATAAGGGTGAAAAGTTTGAATGGGGTTACAAGTGTCATAGATCTTTTGAGTAGATAAAGGTTAGGTTAACTTCAAACCCTGTTTTGATTCATCTATAACCAGGATCATGTTATGAAGTTTTATGTGATGTTATGGTATGGGTTTGAGATGTGTCTTGATGCAATGAAAACAAGTTGTGTATTATGGCTCTCCGCAATTACTCCATCATTAGAAGAACTACCCTACCCATGATCTTTAGTTGTCAGTGCTTATACATACACTGAAAACAAGGCATTACTAACTCTTTAGGTAGTGATTTTCGGTATATTCTAATCATAAGAGACAAACAAATATATTTTTACTCAGTGTGATATGAATTTGTGACAATGTCACTGGGTAGAGTATCTTCAAACTTTGATTTTGATATTTCTTATACCACTAGGAAAGGTAATGTGGGTTCCCATGAATTTAGTATAAAATTACTAACACAAGTCATAAAGGAATCAGTTTAGGAGTGGTCTATGATGAGTTTGTTTACAGAGACGAGCTTGGGAGTGGAAGAGGTTGGTTGATAGGTTTTTTGTCTTTGAGGAAAGTTGAACCTTATTTTTATGAGTGATTTTTCCTCAAAAGGTGATAGACGTTGAGTTCCAGAGTCTTAGTGAAATCCTTTATGGTGTAGAGACCTCGGGTGAGTGGTCCTAGTCTCCCAGTGCAGATTTGTGCTTCTGTAGTAGGTTGGTTGTTTCATTTTCCCTAATTTGAGGATCTTTTGATACTGGATACCATTCTTATTGGTATGTTCACACTGATTATTCCAAGATAAATCATGAATTGAGGCATTAGTATTGGTTTAAATGGATAATATGGTCGATTAATAATTTTTTATCATGATGCCTTACTTACCAGAGAATTAACATGGAGCACCAGATACCTTCAAGGTTGTCGCAGACCTTAACCATTCTGGTATAGTAGTGTGATGATAAGAAATTTAATTTTATCATTGGTTTTCTATAAACATCTAGTGGGTAAGATGATACTTGGTTGATCATTGATTTAATCAATAAATTAGTTCATTTCATACCTATCAAGTAGACAATGAATGTGGATTGTCTTGGGAACTTGTATGTTTGAGATATTGTGATAATTCACAGAGTTACCTATATAGTTGTTTCTAAAAAAGAGGTTCTGGAATGGTTTATAGGAGGTGATGGTTTCCAATATTAAATAAATCCAAAATTATCATCCATATATGGATTGAAATATAGAGAGGGTTATCCAGGTTCTAGAGGACATTCTCCTAGATTGTGTGCTTGATTTCAAAGGGTGTTGGGAACATAATTTTTCTTTGGTTTAATTTTCCTATAATAATAGTTATAAATACTTGAAAATATATAATCCTTTGAGGCTTTGTATGGTGGTCCATTTAGATCTCCCTTATACTGTAAAAAGATAAGAGAGTGGTCCTTGGTTGGACCGAGCATTGTTTAGGAGACGACATAAATGGTACAGTTGATCCATAGATGTTTGATCATGGCACAGATTCATCATAAATCTTATGAAAACTATTGGTTTTGACCAATAGAGTTCGAGGTTTGGGATCAGGTCTTTCTAATAGCTTAATATTTGTTAATAAATCGTCACTTAGGTAAGAAAGGTAAGTTGGAATAGAGGTATGTGGGTGCCTCTGAGATTTTTGTATGACTAGGGAGGGTGTACTATAAGTTTTAATTTCCATATAGAATGAATTTTATCCTTGATTTGTTATATGTTCAAAGTTTAGGAGGTATATACCATATCCTTCTCATGTTATTAGATGGGAGGATGTTTATCTTGATCCTGGTATCACTTTGGTTGAGTAGCGAGTTTAGATTATAGATATATTGGGTAAGGTACTATGTGGTAAAATGACATCTATGGCCCTGGTATTGTGATAGTGTAGACAATATCTCCATGATATGTGGGAGAGGGGGTTGTTGATGAGGAAACAATGACCTTCCCTCTTCATGGATCTAGGATCTTGAGGGCTTTCCAGAGGAAAAAATAATTTTTGGTGGGGATATTTTAATGCCCCGTTACCTTTCTTTCATATATTTTATATCCTTTTTTTGGTTTCCTTTTTCATTAGATGAATAATGCTGAAAAAGAATTGTTAGGATTCCTATAATGGTTAATTCATGTATTATTTTGAATTTTTAGCTTAAATATACGGTTTTTTCTATTCGTTGGTAGATTACATGCTATGTAATGGGATTAAACACTATATAATGGTTTCTGGTAATAAGTAAAAAATTAGATAGATAGAATAAGAGGTTTACATTCCATGTAATGGGTTTACATCGTGTAATGGAAAATATTAGGTTTTAAAAAAAAATACTACAGGTGTTTCGGTGTATATGAGAATCATGGAATACACGATGTGTAATGGGGTTACACACCATGCCATAGTATAAAATAGGGATTTTAGGTGCCTAATGAGTTCTTTTTTATTTCATTCATTGTAGGATTCCTTGGTATTTACCAATAGGGTCTTCCTATGATATTTTTTGTGATTCCCTTATATCTGGGTCGCTTCATTCAGTGATTGATCACTGATGTGGTTGGGTTGATTCTCTTTGGGAAAGTAATTTTTTTTTGTTATTTATTTTTGGTTATGGATATGGTTTTTTCTATGTTTGTGCTCATGTTTTTGATTGGATAGTGTTTTCTATCACTCCTTTTTAGTTTCTTAGTTTGCCTCATCTTTTAGAGGTTGTTATCTTGCTTTATAGTCATTGTTATCGAAGGCAGCTATGTTTTTACAGTGTTGATGTAGTTGTTTCTATACAATGGGTTAAATTTATGAATTTCATGCCATTCGTGATAAATTCATTTAGATTATTCATTTATTTTAAGTGATAATTTATTTCAAATTATTTTTTAAAGGAAAATGTTTTCAAAAAGGTTATTTTATTTTAAAATAGATTTTCTTGATTTGGAAATGGGTTTTCAAACTCTAAATCATATTTTCTTATATTTGAAAACATTTTAAAAAATTTTGATCATAGTTTTGAGAATTATTTGTAAAATTGAACATTAGTAACCTTGGTTGAATCAGGAAGGATACATGGTTATCCTTAGTGTGTGTTTCGAACCACTAGGTGGTAACATTTTGTGATATTGACTGGTAGGACTTAATATCAGTTCGATCCAATGTTATGAATGTTTAGGATCTTTGGTGTCTAATACTTAGTGTAACATAGGATATATCCTAATACAAGGTGTTTTCTAATTTATTTTTATTTATCAAATGATTATTTTTATCATGGATTTTTTCTCACTTGTTTTAATATGAGGTTGTATGACATAGCTTCACATGATAGGTTATTTCAAGGATATGTGTACTTATTGATTCATGTATATGATTTCCTATTTTATCACTTCTACTTTTAATATTTTTGGTTTGATAATATGAAATGATTTTATGAAAATAATTGGATAAAAAAGGGAAAATGATTTAAAACTATATTTCCTTTATGAAATTGTTTTGTAAAACTATTTTGTTTTAAAATCTTGAATTTTTGTATTCTTGATATTAGACATTGTATAGAAACTATAAAAGTATCCATTGGGATTTGGACCAGGCCCTAATTATGAATTTATGTTTTTTTAGATGTTGTATTTCAGAATTCAGGAAAAGGTAAGAGCATCTTGTAGTATGCTAGCCTCTCCCATTATCACTGCTTTGGGTTCGGGTATGTCTGGAGATGACTATTCGTCACATGGGGATTTGATGTACTATATATTCTATCCTATTTCGGATTGTATTATGTTTATTTATTTTATCTAATATGTTTCCTATTTTTACTTCTTTTTTATGTATTGTTTTTATTATATTTAAGATAAGTCTATGTTATCCTGTTGTACCTATATTATGGGATGGTCAATTTTGGGTGGCTTGTCTAGTTGACCTAGGTTGGTTCATTATAGATCAACCAGTAGAACATAATCTCATGATTACATCAATTTTTTTTATTCCATTATGCAAGGTTAATTATTTGTGAATGTGTTGGTTGTATGGGATCATATAGAATACTTAACAAGTATGAAATGAAAAAATAAATGAACATTTGTGATGAAAGTATTCAACATATACATTGATAAAGTTCTAATTGCAATCACATTGGATAAGAAAAATAAATATAATTGGATATCAGTCATAAACAAAATTAAAACTTGAAAATCCCTCAAAAGAAATATTATGTCCTAAAATGTTATTAATTTCAAAATTTTGAATAAAATCATAATACAAGGTGTTCAGTAGACATAGTTTAGGGTACCTCCCCAATTGGGGAGTTCAAAAAAGAGTGGTGGGTCGATATAACTAAATTTAGAATCAAATAATATCCAAATATAATTTTTTTTGTTTTAGGAGAAAATAATTGAGTAAAACAATGCAGCTATTTTTTTGATATGGGAGTTCACACAACCTTGCAAGTATCCTTAAGTTAATATGGTAGTCCAGCCAGAATCCTACCATGAAACTCTCTAAGTAGTGGTGTAAAAATAGCTTTGAAGATGAGGATAGGTTTTAAGGATCATTTCAACTAAAATAATCAAGAAAATGAGTATTCTAAATCTAATAGTTGAGGTCTATTGGGATTTGATAAAATAGTGGGAGATATTTAATATTAATAAATCAATAATGTATAAAAATCGATAATCAAGATAAAAGTATTATTCTGATTATGTTTTATTTTTCGTAAAATGGAAAATAATACCACAAAAAACATTGATAAATAATGGATAGTGAAAACAACCTAATTGGAACAAATTTTCAAGAATAGTATAGGTTCTTTCACATAATACTATAATATGATAGTAAATTTCATGTCCTAAAATCCCCACTACCTATTAAGAAACCTCAGGTAAAAAGTGAGTGTGTAAAGGTATTTTATAGAAGATGTGGATAATGTATATGATGCTTATATCATAATATAATAATTAATTTCCAATCAATTTTGAAAGATCATATAAACATATATGGTTATACTAGGTTGTTTCATCTCTGAGATTTTTGTGAGGAGAAAGTGAAGCAAGAAATAAATGAGATAAAGATTACATTAAACAAGTGTAAATTAAAAGATGAATACATATTGAATTGTGATCATTCAATAAATATAATTTTTTAATCTTTTTACACAATTATTCCTAATTAATTAATTTTTATAAAATTAAAATTATGGAGAAATATCTTTAATATATTTTGAGTAAGTTTCATCAAGAAAATGAGAACTTAAAAAAGATAAATATTTAGTTATTATAGTGATCAAAAAAGATAATGTGAAAAGAAAAATGGTAAATATAACGCTAAAGACGCCTTTATAGTGTGATTCTAATAAACTAATGATAAATTAGGGGATCATCAAACAAGAGTTTATTTTCTTTTTATGTGATAACATAGGTCACTATAAAAAAATTATAATTAATTGAATAAGAAGAAATAAAAAGCTCCTAATGTAGGTATATTAATCATTTAATGGGATATTTATGATTTACATATTAGATATAATATACTATATGTGTGTCGTTAATTTTTATCCAAATACATTAACTAATTAAATTTAAAAACATTAAAAGATGTGATGTTAATTCTCCATGTAAATAAGGAGGGTTAATTCCTATATCAGCAAGGAGCATAATACAAATACCAGTTTTTCAAGTTGATTGATTCTAGATGAACTATATTTTCGGGTTAGTATTACCAATATATTTTTATCATGTTTCCATTGTATATGAAAATGAATTGTTTCAACATAAAATGAAATTATTTTGTGGTTGTACACAATTAATAGTTATTTAATACCTAAATCATTTGCAATAAATAGAGAATATAAATTTTAATACTCAATAATACCTAATTTTGGAAAGATAATTCTTCTTCAAGTAAAAATAAAATTATTTTTCAATGACATACCTAATATGGTGTTTAGACTCTTTGGACATAAAAACCTTAGGTATAATAGGCATACTTGCCTATCAGGTTTTAGACAAAGAAACCTTTAAAAATAAAGGTAATGCATAAATCTTCTAGTACTAGTTCAAAATGATACATGTGAACTATTTCAAGTATAATCTAGAGGTAATTCCATGATATTCCTTTAAAAAATTAGGTATTCCTAGTGATTTATTGAATAAAATTAGTACAATATATTATTTCCTCTATGTAGGCTTGTTTAAATATATCTTAACCAAGTATTCATCGATCATAAAAAAAATATAGAGCAAATTTATTTTTAAACTTACAATTACTTTTGAACATTAGGGCTATGTTGTTGGTAAATGTGGAATTGATGATGAGTCTTATAAGAATTTATTGATAATTAAAATGTAGAGTTGTTTAATTCATAAACTCATATTTCCTTATATATATCATATACATGACGTAAGTAAAAAAGCGGCTCAATGATGAATTTTATAATCTTTATAAAGTATTTAGTTATCACTTTTGAGACATTATTGTCAAATAGTGGTGTTAACCCATAACCATATGCCAATTAGAATAAATATGTATATCATATGAGTTAAAATATAAAATAAATCCATTATGACACGAAACAATTATTTAAATGCAAAGTGTTAGTCATAGATTAGTCAATAAAAAATATCACATCAATAATAACACAAAGTGAATCTAATGTAATTATCCTAAATGTTTCTTAGGAGATTACATAAATACCTAAAATATAAGATTATTAGTCAATTCATATCCTATATTTCTTTAAAAGTGTGTGAATCTCTATTTAATATATCTGGATAAAGATTGACTTAGATAAAGTTGAAGATTTAGATGCAAGAATAGTTTTTATGAGAACATGTTCCACAAGAGCTCATAGAAAAGGAATATTCTGGATACACATGTGGTGTAAGAAATCTAAAACCATAGGGTTGATTTTTATTCACCATGGAGAGTGATACATTATTAATTAAGAGTAATAAATCATATAAGTAATAAGTAAATTGAAATAATAATTTAATGTTAAGTGAATATTAATTAAATAAAATGGATTCCATGTACAAAAATTCTGTTTAATATTTTTGAAGTTTCTATAATGGATCTAAATTCATTGTTGGGCATTCAAGAAAAAGTATACATGGGTGGTACCAGTTTGGTACCAATAAGGCTTCATTGGTTATATCAAATTTTTATGCTAAAATGTATTTTAATATTAGTTGTCATAGAAATTTTGTAATCATAAGTATATTGGGAATTCTCATATCAATACTAGTTTCTTTATGAAAAACATATGGGAGACATCTATATGATGCAACTGAAAGGGTTGGTGATATTAAAGAATTCATTTAGGAAATGAAAGTTTCACAAATCCAATTATGGATAGAAGTAGTCATAATGATCATTAAATATTTCATTGGAATGATATATTATCATTTTATATAATAGGTTTTTGGGAGAACCATAGTTTTTCAAGAAAAATATTTTGATAAAATATGAAAATAATTATAAGTCTTGTAGTTAGTAAGACTATTATTGAAATAATATCTCTAAATATTGAACTCAAGTAATAACCCTTATTCTAGGGAACATGATATTATGATGATGATCTAAGGGTATCTTAGACCATGTCAAAGTACATATAGTGACAATGTATTGATAAATATAAGTTGGAAAATATCAATAGGGAATTGTTTCCAATTTTACAAGGAATATATCTCTCCAAGGAGTAATGTATGATACATGGGAGGTGACTAAAATTGTTATTAGAACAAAATATTCTTCCATGATATATTTATGACATATATGATTCTATGTACTAGATATGGTATTTCCAACACATGAATTAGAGTAGGAAAATATCAAATAAATATAGAAGAACTATATAATAAATAGTTAGAAATATCTAAAAATACTTGAGATAATGCAAAGGATGTGTACCTGGTATATGGATAGGAAGGGATACTATTTATTAAAGGGAAAAAACCCGTCTTCCCATGGATCAATTTTATCTAAATCATAGTGGGGGAAAGGTAATGCGAAAGAGTGTATCAATAATTCTAGTGGTATCCATATCTAAAAATGTTGAGTATGTTATGGATTCTGGTGTAGCTAAAGAATAAGTTAAAATAGGCAATTATTTTTTCTAGTCCTTGGATTCAGACCTCGAGAGTAAAGTATTATAATAAAATAACTTTTTTTAGACACTCAATAATGTTACTTTCCATAATTTAATGTTCATGATAAACGGAAAATGGGATATACTAGAAGATATAATCTCTTGAGGAATATTTAACTCAAATAGGTTAAGTCACGGATAATAAAGTATCTGTGTAGGAAGACATGGCAGTACCAATGACTAAATACATTACTAAAAATAAGCATGATTGTATCATGTGGAATATAATAGGTATAGATAGAATATTGGATCTAGAGAAACACTAGAAACCGCTACTCAGATTCACCCATGATCTACATTTAATTAAATTTTATCATGACAATCAAAATCAAACGAAATAGTAAATGGTGCCTTTTTCATGTTGGAGTTGGTTTCCTAGGACCAGTTAATTATACTTTGATTACATGTATAGTTTATGTATTTAATATTAATTAAATATCTTAAAAAATATTGGTCATTGTTCTAAATGGATTTAATATAATAATTTTCTATAGTATTTTTAACATTGATAGGGTTATAGTAGTACCCAACTATGATGAAAACCTTAAAGTTCTATGAAAATATTCTTAATATGGTTATGTGGTTGGATAACAGATAATGATGGGGCATGTAGTATTTAGACTTTCAGGTGTGAGTACTCATAAGTCGATGAGTTTTATTCTCATTAATTCCTCACATGGTAATCTTAAATATAGTAGATCATAAGAATAAACCCTCCAGTAGGAATTATGTATGATTTGGTGTCATTGGATATTCATATATGTGAGCATGTGTAATATTCCTTGGACTTTAATATTATCATTGGATCATGTCATGACTCACACAATTTGATTTACTAAAAAAACAGACATTCCATATTTTGGCATGAAGTATGGTACGTTGGGCACTTCATGATTGAAATGTCATTAATGGATAATTTGTGGAATTATTTTTCCCTTCCATATTTATAGAAGATGATATCTCATCCATTTAATTGGAATAGAACCTTCAACCTAAATTATATACATCATGGTGTAACAATGTGTTTAATTTAAATAGACAAATAAATATGTATCAAGCATATAGGTTGAAGACACCATCTTGTATCCCTCTTGATGAGATATTATGACAAAGATATTACATTACACAATGAAAATTAATATATGGTTTTCAATTTTTCAACATTAAGTTATTTATCTTTTGTTCTCTAACCCACTCCAAGATGTTGGATCGAAATAATGATGTAGATGCTCAATATACAAGAGGGGGTGAATTGTATACTTTAAAATTTTCCTTTGGAACTTTTAAAGATGGTAATGTTATAAAAAGTTAAACAAGGTAAATTCACAATACCTCTTAGTTCTAAAAACTTTCTAGATTCTGGAAATATGGTTCCAAAAATGTAACTTAAGAAATGTTTATCATGGACAAAGATTCTACCTTAAATCATATAGAATCTTACTAATCAGAGTAAAAGTATAAGAAAGTATAAGAAGATTATATTTTTCTTATCAATCAAAAAGCAGCAGAAAACAAACTTTAAACAATACAAGTAACAAGTAGTAAATCTTTTAACCCAAAGAGTAGGGTATCCAACAACCTTGGATAAAGGTCCCTTGATTTATACTTTCAAAAAAGTATATCTTACCCACACCAGGGTAATCCCTCGATACGAATATAAGAGTCTGTCTTGATATCCCTACAGGCCCTTGAAATTCAAGGTAGTCAGCACCTCTGTCTTTCTATCCCCAGAAGCCCTCGAATATACTCAGCAACATTAGGAGTCGCATGAAGAAATTCTGAACAAGAAGTTCAGTACACACAAAGAATTAATGTATATCTCTCTAGAAATCACTTCAGTAACATGTAATATCTAGATTGATCAACATGTCAAAAGTACTGAGCTCGTTCAAATGAGCTCTTATTTATAGGCGCATCTTCAATGGTCGGCTCCCTCCTCAAACAGTCATATTTTCCCTTGAATTTTGGAGGGACCTACACACATGTCACTCAAAATGGATAGTTAGTAACAGAATGCACAACGTCTTTTTATAAATCAAACAATAGTAAGTAAAAAATGGTTCCTCAACCGAATTCAATTTTTCAAAGTCTAAGGAAAAGTAGAATTTAGAGTCTAAGAGAGTAAATCTTCGGAGTTTATGTTACAAGGATATACGGATTCTATTTTTCAAGGAATTAGGTATCATAATTATATAGATTATAGAGTCTGAATTATGAGGAATTAGGAACCTAAATTCTAATGAATTCAGAGTCTGAATTCTAAGGAATTCGGAACCTGAATTATGAGGTATTCAGAAACTGAATTCTAAAGAATTTGGAGTCTGAATTATAAGGATTTTGGAACCTGAATTCTAAGGAATTCAGAGTCTGAATTCTGAGGAATTCAAAACCTGAATTCTAAGGAATTCAGTGTCTGAATTCTAAGGAAATTAGAGTCTAAATTTTAGAGATTTTAGAGTCTGAATTTCAGAGAATTCAGATTATGAATTTTAAAGAATTTGGAACCTAAATTTGGATCATGAAAACACACTGTGCTATATCTAAGTACTTTATAGAATTATGAGATATTAGATGTGAAACAAGAATTTTTAATTAGGAATAAAAAGAGTTAGACTTAAATATGAACAATGAAAAACAAGTAAAGATAAATTTTCTTTGGGGAAGGAAAATTTTCCTCATTAAAAAAATCATAGGGAAAATGAAATTTTTCTTAAGATAGAGTTTTTGTGATTTTCAAAACATGAAGGAATGTAAAATTCATAAGGAAACCTTATTAACTCAACACTAGATAGTAATCTTAGACTTTAGGCAAGCCTGACTAATTTCAATGACAAATAATCCTTGAGGGGCACACACTAAGTTTTTTTGTTGATCTATAATAAATTATATTTGAATTTAATTAAAGGAATGAATATTATTCCCAATACCGAGGAATAATTTTATTCAATTTATATTGATCATATAAATTTATGGAGTATTTTTTCACCAACATGTGAAGAAGAATACATTAATTTATTTTATTTAATGTCTAATTAATATTTATTTTATGGTATGTGAATGAAATATTTGTTTATTACTAAAATATATATTTAGGTATTCAATAAATACTTAGGATTTCAAACAGACCCAGTCCGTGTTCGGTGATAAATAATTATTTACAATCCTATAAATATTATTTATCAATTTTTGAAAGTTGGAGTGCGCCGTAAAATAATATTATTATTATTATTATGTGGAATGGTGTTTCATTAAAGGCTATAATATTATTTAATGGTCAGTATGAGATTAATTTATTATTTTAATCTAAACCTTATCTCTAAAAATGGATGGTTATGTCTATTATGACGAGCCTTAGTGCGCAATCAAAAAAAAGAGAATTTTTTTGCACAACAAATTCTCTCTAAAATCCTCCTTCTCTCTCCCTCTTAAGAACAAAAAAATGAAAGAGATATTTATTCAAGACTGAGGAATGAGTGATCAAGAATGAACAACGCAAGACATTTGATTCTATGCACTAGCACCAAAAGATAAAATGGAATAGTTAAAAGATCCTAGGAGAACATTTGGATCATCTATTGAGGGATTCTATCCTTGGATCCTCACAGAACAATGAAGGAAATTTAAAAGGGTCTTTTTAGATGATCAACATTCATAAAAAAAGCATTTAATCCCAGGTATTCATTTTTTCATATATTAAATAAATTAATTATAAATTTTTCATACAGGATCCTCGGTCATGGTTTCGAGCAATGATAATTAAAATAAATTTTAATATATCTCCCACCCATGCACACATACACTATGGCCAAAACCAATAAGTGGTATCAGAGCGGTCATATTTAAATTTATAATTATTTATTTTATTTTTGATCTATGCATAATTATGGATAGATTTTCATTTAATGTTGCTCATTCTTTAATAAAATTTAAATTAATATGATTTGACATATTAACCATGATTCGTTTAGTGTTTCATTTTACTAAAGGTATAAGAGAAAGTAAAGAACAATCATAGATTTTATTGGGAACTACTAAATTTTTTGTTAATAAGATAGGGTTACATGGTATGTACTCTAAAGTACACACTTTGTACCCTAGTTCATTGCATCTAGATGTGTTGAGGGATAAAAGGGGTTTTGTTCAATAATTACATGTATTGTAGAATGTGTGTTGACCAGACAACCTGTTACATGATTGTCAGATTACACAACATGTATCGATGTGCACGTCGTGTAGTATACATGAGTTAGTGGTGTAAATAGCACAATTTGTGAGGTAATTATATATGGTCAAAATTAGGTAAGACTGAAAACTTGGATAATTTATGATATACACAACTTGAATGTGGTGTACACTATGTGTAGGTCATTAATTCCCAAATCCGAAGAACAAATTGACCCACTCAGAAATAAAATAGACACACTAATCAAAGAGATACATGTCATGTGGCTGGAATGTACATGTTTATAGTCTGTCGAGAAACACACCAAAGACCTAGGTGTGCATCCCAATCCCTTGGAAATAATAACACACGGCGTGTAGCTAGTCTGTACACATGGTGCATTCCAACCGAGGTACATGCCGTATACTCAAGCATGTGACCCAGATACATTGAAACTGAGATACATGGCATGTAGCTAGATTTACATGATGTGTAGTCTCCCATTAAAATATAGGATTAAAAGTAACTTTAAATTTTAAAATTATTGCATCTAAAACTTATTTTATCGATTATCACACCATTATATGTTTGAAAATTTAATAAAATTTTTAAATAATTTTAAATGCTCAATTAATTTATTTTAATAAATATGTCATTAATGGTTCTACCATTTATTTTAAATGAATTTAATAATTGATGGGTATATCCAATTATGTTCATATGATCATTAATATGAAGGGGAATTAATTAATTATTTAATTAATTAATTAATTAATACACACATGTTCATCTTTATATAAAAGAATAAACAATTAAATGAATATTATCCAGTTAATTTTGTGTATTTTTTGCATGTATGCTCGTTTATGAGATTGACGAAGACCTGTTTTCATGTTGGATGTTTTAATTTAATTTATTGTATGGTTTTAAAATAATTGATATTAAATTAAATTATGGTCTGTGATTCATTGCTCCCACCATTATTATATAGGTCTTGTGTGTCCAGGGGAATTTATGAATTCCCCTTTAACAAATCCTTTGGATGTTACACCCTAGAATGATAAAGGCTTAAAGTACTAAATGATATGACTCCTGTCAAAAAGATACCACCTTATTTTGGGGAGCCAACATGATTAAAATTCTATTTTTAAGTCCGATTGGTCTGGAGTAGTGATCAAAATGGGTGACCTCCTGGGAAGTTTCCCAAGGTTCGTACGAGTGAGGAAAAAGCACTTTGGAAAGAACATGTGTTGGCCAGTGGGGATAATCATTAGTCGGATGACCCATTCAGGCATGTGGGTGGGTCCCATGAAAGGGACCATGTGTATGTGGGGAAACTGTTGGTACCTAGTGGTCCAGTACCTGATGACTATGTTAAGGCGTGGCGTTTCTTATATCAATGAGGCCAAGTTCTTACATTAGTATTAGAACGGGAAATCATCCTTAAGTGTGGTGGCACTACCTGGATTGGGATGTAGGGTCCACAATTACGACGTTGTTCTCTAAAGGAGGGGTGAATGTAACAATCCCAGAATGATAAAGGGTTAAATGACTAAATGATATTACTCATGTCAAGAAGGTGCACATTTCTTTTGAGAAGCCTACTTGATTATAACTCCATAGTTAAGCATTCTTTTCCTAGAGTAGTGATCGAGATGGGTGAACTTCTGGGAAGTTTCCTATGGTGTGTGTGGGGGAGGAAAAAACATTAAAAAGAACATGTATTGTCCTGTGGGGATATTCATGAGTTGGATAACCTTTTGGGCATGTAGACAGGTCCTATAGAGGAGACCACATGTCTGTGAGGCAACTAGGGGTACCTAGAAGGCCAGGACTTGATGATCATATTAAGGGGGGTATTTGTGCTTCCAATGGGGCCATGTTGCTACATTGGATCATATCACCTGCGTTTGAGTAATAAATACATGTAATTAATGGAGTATCCCAAGGAGCATGGAGTCAGTTCAAGATTAAACCATGTTGATTCCAAATCAAGTGATACGCAGGTGTACATATGGAATGTTGTAAATCATGCGAAGAACGAAAAGAAGAGTTATTTCCCCTAGGTCATAGGTTGATTTAATGTCCACTCTTTATAGCAACCATTATAAAAATTTCATGAATGGGTCAATTAATTATTATTTTATTTCTATATATGTAATTATTTATTTTATGAATGTAATTTTGCGGTCACATCAATAAATGAATTAATGTATAAATATGGAAATTAAATAAATTAATTATGTGTAAATATTTATCCAACATGGTTAATTAATTGTGTAATGTCTACTTAATATTAAAATTACATATAAAGGATAAAATAAGATAAAATTTATGAATAATAAATTAAAATCCCTCAATTAAATATTAATTCAGACTTCATCTTCCATTAATTTTTTAAAAATAAAACTCAATAGAACTAAGTGTTTGTCCAACCCTTATTGGGACACTAGATTTTATAAGTGGAGGTTCTTATGGGGGTTTTGGATTTAATTGACCATTTTACATAAATTGGTGTATCCCTTGCTATAATTGGTGTAATTTGGAGGCATGTGTTGAGGAAATACAAGTCATGATTTTAGGATAGGGGAGTCCACTAAATGGATCAAGAAGTTACAAGCCTGCGGTTAGAAAAGACCTTCCAACCTAAATATCTTTAAGTAGATTTACCAACCCTTTTGGGTTTATGAGAATGGGAATATGGATCCTCACCACTAGAATTTCTTGGAAACTATAAATTCCAAGTTCAATGGAGAGGTCTATTAGGAATTGATAAAATAGTGTGAGGTTTAATAATTTATGAAATCAATTAATTATTTATTTCTCACGTAATTTATTAATCAAGGAAAGTAATAATAAGATTCTATTTTAATTATAGAATAAATTGGAAAGATTTCAATCCATATTATCCATGAGATCAATATTGGATAAATATAACCTTCTAAGTTTCAATAACTTCTAGTAATGGTACAGATTCCTTCAGGCTATTTTGTTCCATAAAATGAAATCATACATGCTAGAATTCTCATTTCATAATATTATTACTAAGGAGGCGAGTGATGAAGAGTTCCTAGTCTGTGAGAAACATATGAAAAAAGTAGTCGATGTTCATTTTTGATACATTATTCTATTTCTAATTAACTCGTGAAGTCTCATGAAAACATGGATGTGCATTATTGGGGAAAATCCCTTGAAGTAACATTGTAGTGTTTTTCAGTTTATTGTGTTTTTTGAAAAAGTAAGTTTCTAAGGATAGTGGTGGATTTGCAGATATATTTTTGACTAATAATGTTGAAAAAATAATCATTAAAAGGGAGTTTATTCCTTATAAATGGTAAAGAAAATAATGTATATAAGGTGGTATAATTTCCCAGTGTTTTCAAACTTTTGGGGTCCAAAATATGTAGGATGGAAAAAGGTGTTTTGGAAAAGTGATTAATTTTTCATAAAATTAAAAAAGTTGTATGTAAGGGTGATGATGGTTTGTAAAGTTGTGCATAAGTAAAGATTTGGGATTGACACATCAAAATACAGCTAAGGAAAAAGGTGCGCATAAGATCTTAAATTGCATGAAAGATGGTTTTTTTCTAACACATGAGTTACGTGTAGTACTAGGTACACAATAATATTATGAACTAAGTATGATTTCAAATCATAATGTTCAATTCTTGAAGGATGTTGTGAACAATCTAGGATTTTATAAACAAAACGGGTTTCTTGCACGCATAGTGGAAGACGCGTAAGGTTTTTTCATGTAGGGCCAGGTGGGTCTATAAAGAGGTGGCTACCCCCTAATTTATATATAATAAACCGTATAGAAAATCAAGGCTCTAAATATCATAATATGTTCATGAAAATAAAAAACAATCATGCAAAATAGTTTCATGAAGCAACAACTCAAATTTTTATTGCGCGCAGAAAAGAAATTGTTTCTTCATGATGAAGGGATGTGCACATAAAGTGAAATATTTTCAAGTAAGAGGATGTTCATGACAAAAAAAGTTGCATGAAAGTTTGGAGTTCCATTAATAAACTTAAATGTTGTGCACAATGTGATAAATTTTCATGCAATCCATGAAAAGGACTCTTGAAAGACAAGGTTGTGTGGACCTATAAGAATTTTCCCAGTAATTCTATGGTAAAGGGGTATTCATAAATTTGATGAAATTGGAACTTAATGAATCAACAAATAAGGTGTGAAAATATATAAATTCAAGTGATAAAAATATGAATCTTCTGATGGAGTAGTTAGCACACTTTAGTTGAGGGATTAGTGATATTTAAAACTTTGATTGCTTGTAAATAAGGAGGGACATTGAATCCTCTCTAAACTTATTAAAGTCAGTGATTATGGTCATAGAATTGATCTAGCCTTAATCTTATTTTGGTAGTGAGCCATAGTGAATTTGGTACATTGGAACATTTTCACTATTTGCTTCTTGGATGTAGCCCGGTGAGGGTGAACCAAGTAAAATTCTTTTGTCTTGTGAATGATTTCATTTTTGTTCATACATTACTATGGGAAAGTGTAAGAAGAGTATTTTTCTTAACAACAAAAAAAGATCCAAAGGGGTTGTTTTTTTAATCTGTCATACCCTAATTCAGCCCTCCCCCCCCCCCATATTAGGGTATTTATCATACTTGGGAAAACATTTATAACATGATTGAGAACCTCCATGGTATTTTCCAGAAGAGAGATATATAGGAAAATATTTATATTTCCAAGATGATCTTTTAGAGAAATCATGGAGAGGGTTCCTCAGATGGGACTCAGGTAGTCAATCTCATTAGATACATTGAGCGCTTAAAGGTTCTAGGTTTTAAACTCCCCTGAAGAACTTGGTTCTGGTCTCATTATTGAATTTCTCCCGTATATCCTCTCTAACATTTTTATGAATCTCAATATGAACAATATTGATAAGTCTCTTCAAGATCTTCTTACTTTTCTCTATCCAATAGATAAGGATACGATGAGAAAAAATACTTTTGTCCTCAAATTAAACAAATAGAAAGTGAAAGTGAAAATATTTAAGACCAAATATTCTTCCCACCCTTACAATATGAGAAAGATCAAGGGGTGATAAAGGTAATAGGTCACTTTTTATTTCTCATGTGGTAAAAAGGTTCACTAGAATAGAAAATGCACCCATCCAAAGAATAAAGGGGAAGTATCAAGTACTTTTTTTTATCGAGTGCACTTTATATATTTCTAAAATATGGGTATTAGATATAAATTTTAGTGATCACATATGAATTCAAATATGGGAAATAATTATATTCATAAATATTGACTGAGTGGAGGTAGATCAATGATTATCCAATTGAGATAAAATCGATGTTACGACTATTGGGGACTACCACCTCACATTGTTGATCAGAATGATCTTGGTTTTAAAAGGTTGTTGTTATTTTCAATCTGTAACTAAAAACATTATTATTATATCCAAAATTTATATGTATGGATTTATGTTCAAATTTGGAAATAAATGTTTCTTATTTTCAAAAAAAATATCATTTTTTATGGTAATGCACATTTAAATAATGGTCTTTATGTGTTTGAATACAATAACCAAGTAATAGAAATTGATAACAACTTCACATCACATGAATCATACCAAAACCAACTTTGGAATCACCAGCTAGGTCATGTAATTAGAAATAACTTGACTATATTACATCAGGATTGATATTTTGATTCCTTTTAACTAAATACACTTAGTGTATGTCATGAATGTTTATATGGAAAAATGACCTAAGACCCATTTAGTGGGAAAGGTAAAAGTGATAAATATCTTCTTTAATTAGTCCATACCAATGTTTTTGGACCATTTCTTATTGAATCAAGGAGTGGATACTCATAATTCATAAAATTTACTGATGATTTTATAAAATATGGATTTGTCTACTTAATAAGGTATAAGTTAGGATCTTTTTATAAATTAAAGGAATACAAGAATGAAGTTGAGAATCAGATTTGTAAAAATATTTAAAAACTATTCTCAAACCATGGTTTAGAATATATTAATCACAAAATCATTGATTACTTATGAGATTTTGGGATCTTATCACAACTCACTCCTTCGTACACATATTAGTGGAATGGTGTAAGTGAAAGGAGGAACCATGCCTTGTTGGACATGGTGAGATAAATGATAAGTCATGTGATTATTCCATTATCTTTTTAGGGATATGTGTTACAAAAATCTACACAAATATTTAACCAATTACCAACTGAATCAATAAATGGTATTCTATACAAATATTTGAGTGGAAGAAAAAAAAGTTATTAAATATACATTTGTATGGAAATAAAGAATTTTTAAGTCCTCCTCAGGTAAGAAACTTCCACCCAGAGACAAAAATTCTACCTTTATAGGATATCCCAAAGAAACAAGAGGATATTGCCTATAAGAAACCTCATAAAAATATTATAATGTAAATAAATGCCATATAGTATGAGAGGGATCACATCTCTAAAAGAGATACTTGGATCGAGATAGAATTAGATGAAGTCAAGGCTCAAGGTACATAAGAGTTGGTACATGAACAGATTCTAGAAATCCTCATAGAAGATTAAACTATTCTGGAGACACAAGTACTGCATAATAATATAAGAGACATTACAGAACTAGAACGTTATTTTTTTCTTGTCAGCACGGATGGTGATGCATTATTAGTTGATAATAGTAATCTTATAACATATAAGGAATCAATAAGTGGTATAGATGTTTCCAAATAGAAATAATCCATGAATTATGAAATGGATTACATATACCAAAACCATGTATGGGTTTTGGTATACACTCCAATAGATGTAAAGACTATTGGTTAAAAATGGTTATTCAAAAAGAAAATTGAAATGGAAGTACAAGCCAATACCTATAAGTCATGACCGATTGAAAAATGTTTTAAAAAGATTCAATGAATCGACTATAATGAAACATTTTCAATAGTTTTAGTTTTTAAATCCATTAGAAGTATACTTGTTATTGCATCCTTTCATGCTTATAAGATTTTGGAAAATGGATGTTAAAATAGCTTTCTTTAATGGAAACCTTTAGGAATATGACTATATGATACAACCTGAAGGTTTTGTAACTCCAAAGTATTCCAAAAAGTTATACAAGTTGAAAATATCCATTTATAGATTAAAGAAAATATCCATTTCATGTAACATTCATTTTAATGAGGCCATATTGGAATTTGGTTTCATAAATAATGAATGTGATTCATATTTCTATAAACAGTTTAGTGGGATCATAGTTGTTTTCTTAATAGTATATATTGATGGAATATTACTTATAGGAAATGAAATATTATTCTTATTGTATAATAATAAATTATTGAATAAATTATTCTCCATAAAAGACTTTGGAGAGGTAGTATATATTCTTGGGTTAAGATCTAACGTGATATATCCAAGAGACTTTTCAGTCTATGTCAAGGTATATACATTGACAAGATACTGAAGAGATTCGGTATAAAATAATCCAATAGGGGGTTGTTTCCAGCGTCACATGGAAATAAACTTTCCAATAAATTTTTTCCTTAGACTTATGAGGAATGAAACATGATGGAAAGGATTCCATACATTTCATTGATTGGTTCATTCAATTATATTATAATAAATACTATGATATATGTTTCCTATGCATTGAGTGTGGTAGGAAGATATCAAGATGGTTAAGTTGACTGCCATTGGATGGTATACAAGACTATCCTTAAGTGTCTAAGGTTTAGTAATTATATGTTCCTGTTATATAGAGGAGATGAGGAACTATTCATAAAAAGATATTAATATTCTATTTTCCAAACATATCAAGATAAAATGAAGTCAAAAATGAGATACATCTTCACTTTGAAAAAATATTCTATGAGATGGAAGAGATCAAAGCAGGTTCTGGTAACAGATTCTGTAATAGAGTTTGAGTATATTGTAGCTTCTAAGGTAGATAAATAATAGTTATGGATATGAAACTTCATCCAATAGGTTTATTTGGTACCTTGTAATAAAGATACTATCACAAACTATTATGATAATACTGTAGTGGTGGATCTCATAAAAGATTCAAGGTCACATCAATTGATGAATAACATGCTTTAAAATTATCATATATTAAGGGATTTTTCTTATAGAGGTGAGGTTGTAGTGAGTAGTATTTTCACAAAAGAAAATGAGGAAGAACCCTGACTAAAGTCTTAACTCAGCAGAAACATGATTATCATGTGATGTCTAGCATACTCAAAGTCATCGATAGTTCTCTATAGTCCAAGTGGTATTTTTTTAGAGTTGGTTTCCAAGGACCAACTAATTATACTTTTATTACATGTATATTTTATGTATTTAATATTAATTAAACATATCATTATATATTTTTCATTAATATACATATATTTAATGTAATAATGTATTAGGGTATTTTTCTAATTGATTGGTTCATATAAGTTCTCCACTATGATGAGAACCTTGAAGTGATATGACAATATTCTTAATATGGTTCTTATATTGGATAACATATTTTGTTGGGGAAATATAGTATTTAGACCATCAGATGTGATTACTCTTAGGAGGATGAGGTTTTTCTCATTAAGTTCATACTTGGTAATCATCAAGATAGGAGATTATGAGAACGGACCCGCTGGTAGGAATTCTGCATGTTTTGGTGTCATTGTATATTCCTATCTATAGGCATGTGTAATGGTACTTAGATGTTAATATTATCATTGGTTCATGTCATGACTTGTTCACTTGATTTTACCAATGAAAGATATTACACCATATGTTGGTGGGAAGTACGGTGCATTGGGTGTGCCATGATTTACATGTCATTAATAGATAAGTGGAGGAAGGATTTGTCCCTTATATCTTTAAAGAATAAAATATATCATCTCTTTTAATAGAATATAAATATATCCCTAAATTCCATGGTAATGGTGTAATGACTTTTTTATTCCAAATATTCAAAAAAGACATATCAATCATATAGGTTGATGACACTATCGTGTAACCTGCTTGATAAGATATTGTGACAAGAGGATTATATTACTTAGTGAAAAAAATTTATGTAGTTTTTGACATTAAAACAATAGTTTTTTTCTCTTGGTTACCTTGACCCACTTCTCGACAGTAATAATGGACTGTAGGCAAGTCCTCCTAATTCCAATGAGAAATAATCCTAGAGGGTTGCACACTATGTGTTCCCATTGATCTAGATTAAATTCTATTTGAATTTAATTAATAGAATAAATATTATTCACAATAATGAGTAATAACTTTATTTAATTTATATTGATCACATAAATTTAACAAATATTTATTCATCGGTATGTGAATGAAAACATAATTATTTATTTTAATGAATAATTAATAAATATTTATTCCCAGGTATGTGAATGAAATAGTTATTAGTGAATGAAATATTTATTTGGGTATTCAAAAAATATCAAGGAGGTCAAATGAACCAAGATCACATCTAGTGAAAGATAATTATTTAAAAGATGATAAATATTATTTATCAATTATCAAATGTTGTAATGCACCACAAAATAATATTATTATTATTATGTGTCATGGGGTATCATTAAAGGTTATAATATTATTTAATTTCCAACATGAAATTAAATTATTATTTTAACCTAAAACCTATATTTATAAATGGATGGTTATGTATATTGTATGGGGAATTAGTGTGAAATTAAAAAGGATTGAATTTTTGTGCATGATGAATTCCCTCTTGACTCCTCCTTCTATCTCCCTCTCAAGAATAAGAAATAGATAAGATATTTCTTCAAGAAATAAGATTGAGAAATCAAGAAAGAATAACTTGAGATATTCGAATCACTACGCTAGAACCTGGAGATCGATTGGGATTTCTTAGAGATCATGGGAGAATTTGGGAATCACCACTAGAGGGATTTTATCCATGTATGCTTACGGTGTAATGAAGTCAATCCAAAAGGGTATTTTCAGACAATTAAAATTCATCGAAGAAGAAAGTTATTAAGATTAGGTATACATTTCTTTAAATATTAAATAAATTATTTTTAAATTTAATGTGCAATATCATCATTCATAGTTTTGGGAAATTATAATTAAAATAAATTTTAATATATCACCCACCATCGCACGCTTCTACTACGCCTGAAACCAACATTTCATTCGTCAACATTGATATGATCTACTTGTCATCAGAATGTTGTGGCTTGAAGGATCCAAGCAAGGAATCATCTATATTTTCAATATGTGCACTACACCTCATAGATTTTCATACATATATTTTTAGGTGTTATCATAGGAAATTGAATCACTTTACAAATTCCCTTTTGATCATGTAAATAGCATGGACTCAGTTTGAGGAGGATGGATCAATCCAACCTTGTTTTTCTATTCTATTTCTCTCTATAAGATTAGAAGAGGATATATCATATATATAAATGCATGAAAATGGTGGAGGTCACTATTTATGAGTTTAAAATTCAATTATATATTAAGGTTAAATTTTCTATAATTATGTTTTGATCCTTGGAAAGTTATAAACTTTATTTTGGACCCTTATACACACTTATGACTTATTTAATCACATCATAAATATCATGAATATTTTATCACTCACTTGTAATTAATTAACATGTCATGTGATAAAATATAAACCATTAACTCAGCATGAACCTCTCATAATTATTTAATGAACCTTGAACATGTAACATTCATTCAAGAAAAATATTCTCATATTAACATTTATAATTAAAACAAAATTGAATACATTAATAAATTCATTCAATTATTATTATTATAAACTCAAATAATATAATCAAGTTATTTTACTTGTGATTTTTCACACTCATATTTCCATTGGCCCCTACACTTGGGTCCCACTTCATCCTAAACTCATATTCATCTAAACAGGATGAACATATGGATACGCAATGGTTATGAAACTATAGGACCTTATATCAATAACCTTGAGGCATACTCATAAACTATGAGTGGTATCTAGAAACACATCATATTCTAAAAGGATATAATAAAAAATTAAATTTATGACTATCACCTATGAACAATCACTTTGTACTATAATTTTGATTATCATGATATCTTATAAAGTGGGATGCACACTTTGCATCATCATACATGATTATTCCTGACTTTACAAGATATAATTACCTTCAATCACCATGGCCGTGAATTTAATAAAGGTACTAAATTCCAGGTCAACTAGACCCGAGATATCTCTTCCTTTTGGAAGTGAAAAATCCAATCTTTGATCATTCAATCAAAGTTATTCCACTAATGATGCACCAATTCAATATACCTAACCATGACATAAATTTCGTAGTTTTAATCTTGCATCAAAGTACTTGATCAAGTGAAACATTGTTGAGACTAATAGGTTTGGATTCATTATTTTTGGAATGATGAAGAAGCTAATGAACAAGTAATGGGAATTCTCATGGTGTTTTTTATTATTGTCAACACACATATTAGTAATTAGTGGAATGAAGAGTTCTTAAATCTGATGATAAAAATTTAAATGTTCTTATAATGTTCAAATATCATGATGATGGATATCATTATTCTTATAATAATTTTTAAAATGAAGTTTGAAAAAAGGTGGACTATTTCATTGTAGATAAGATAAAGTCTGTAAATTTGTTAAAGAATCACATAACCATGTATAAAAATTTACATATTTGTTCCACATAATAGAATATCAATGTAAATTTTTTCCTTTATAGTAAAATCTATATAGACAAATGAATTTTATGTATCTGAATTATCTTATAAATAGATCACCACATATAAAAAATTTGGATATATGACTAGTCATGTTGGTGGAAATGTCACATAGTTGAATTGGTCATGTAGGAGAATTTTCACATAGGTGAATTGGATATGTGACTTTACATTGGTTAAATGGTTCACATAAAAGAATTTTAATATGTGATGGGTTTCATGGGCCAGTCTTCATACCTGAATGTTCTACAACATATAAAAATATCCATGTCAGATAATTTAGTTTTGTCTGGGAATCTGAAGGAGAAGAATGAAATATGTGAATTATACATATATTAAAAATCCAACATGCAAGAGAATATGACATTAATGGGATTTGTCAATATCAGAGAGAAAATCTCAATGTAAGCAAACGGAGCTTGGTGAATGTAATTGAACTATGATCTTTATGACACAAAGAAAGTAATCCATGACCATAACCAATGTAAATTAAAATAAGTTGACATGGATATATAGATACTTTTAAAATATAGAGTGTTTGATGTTTTTTATGAAAAATATTTAAAAAATTAAAGTTTACATGAATGTTCATGAGGTGTTTTTAGTTGTAAAGATGATATCATGGGATCTAATGTGGAATAAATTCATGTTTAAATAAGTATAAAGTGTTTGGGATATTTCAAAAAGTTTATATGTAGTTACAATAAATTATGAAAGAAGTTTCTTATAAATATAATTGTGAATAACAATTTAATTTTTTTTGGAAATTTGAATTTTCAATTATTGATTTTGTGTTACAAATACTTGAATAAAGAAGAAAGATAATAAGTAACCAGTACTATAAAATATATAATGTATAATTTTTGTTGATCTAAGGTGTTCACATGGTGTGAAAGAATAAAAAAGAGGTAAAAATAATTGGAAGAGTTTATTTATCATTATTATGAAATAAATCTATAAATAAGAATATTTGGCTTACATAAGGGGAATTATAAATAATTTAAGCAGCACAGTGATAATGTGTTGAATCCTATTACTGAAGGTTCATTTTTTGTTGAAAAAAATATGTTTTAACATGTTATCTATGTGAAAATAACATGAACTATCAAAGGACTATAGTTAAATTAATGTTATAGATATACCTAACTTGATTTAAGCTATAAAGTATTATTTTCAAGAGGAATGTGTGATATAAGATTGTATTCAGATCATAGAAAGGACTAGCTACACTTATTGAGTAGTAAACCTTGTAAGTTTCTATGTTTCTATGGGTGTTATTTTTTTTTCTTTTTTATAATGTTAATTTTTATATAAATGTTGGTTAAGGTTGTTTTAAAGTAATAAATAACCCTAATTTACCCCCCCCCCCTCCCCCCCCCCATGTCAGTGGTCACACAGATCATGACTAGTCTTTTTAATTGGTATCAGATGAAGGTTCTTTCATTGAATCTCAGATATTTTAATTTTTAATAATAATAGAACTATAATGTATTTTCATAACTCATGTAATAGTAATGGAAATTATATATTTTATAGTAAGAATAATCATATCTAGAAGTACATAATGTTACTCTATCTAATATCCATTGGATATAATGTTTTGGAATCTGTTATAGCAGATTTCACTCCTCCTACAAATATTGATCCCTTAAATTCTATAAAAAATATGAATCTTAAGAATAATAGATGATCCAAAAATTATATTCTTTCCTCTCTCTAATAAATCAGATTCCTTCCAATTAATGTAATTGTAAAGTCTATATAAATCTTATATAAGTTAATGAATATTTATAAATGGAATATTAAAGTAAAGAAAGTTGAGTTACAAATATGGATATTGAAATATGAATTTTATAAAATAGGAGATGATGAATATTTTAGTGATTTATTCAAAATGGTTAATGATATTGTACGCATCTTAATATGCCTTAGATAAAAGTTATAAGTCTCAAAGGTTTTTAAAAGAACATTATTAATCATTCCTAATATATTTAATTACAAAGCTTTATCATTAGAAGATATATAGCCTAAAATAAGTCCTTATATATCATTTTAGTAGTATTCTCATTACATATTAGGATAGAAAAGATAATATTTTGAATATAATGAGAAATGATGAACATGAAACCTCTTTTATATCCACTAAGAATGAAAATTTGAAGAAAATTTTGATTGAGAAAAATGTTTCATGAATATGATTTGGAAGATGAAATAAGTAATAATTTTGATGAATTTATGTATTTATTATCAATAAATTTGAAAGAATCCATAGTGAAGTATAAGGTAACGTTTCCAGTAAATATCTTAAACTGTGGAACAATTTGACATTTTGTAGCACATTTCCCAAGACTAGAGAAAGAAAAATATAGTGATGAATAATATGGAAGTACAAGAATACTATTGAATAAGAAATCAGATGAATCAAAGTTATATTCAAAAGGAAGGAATTGTGTGTTCTATAAATTTAAAAATAGAAACTTCTTGTCCAAATTTAATGAAGATGGTGATATTGAGGATAAATTTGATTTTGATAATTCTAGTGATGAAGGTGTTGAGAAGTCACATACTATAAATTTGAATGATGAGAGTTTAACTATTGATAAAATTATAAAATATAAATAAAAAATTATGAAAATAATATATATTTTATGTTAATTAGATAATTTAAACAATGTCTCTTCAAAATTTCAAAGATAAAGAAACATAAAAATAGTTAAAGAAAGATGGTCAACCTACTAATAATCAATAAATATTTTATGAAGAATAATAATCTAAATTATTAAAAGATATTCACAATGTGAAAATGTTACTTGATGAATATAAAACACTCATCATCAATCTATATGAAAAGGTAAAGGTAAAAGATAAAGAATATGATCTTTTTCAACATAAACTGTTTGAAGATAACCAAGGAATACATAACTTTAAAAATTTAATTCTTGAAGTTATTGAAAGCTCTAATGTGTTTAGATATTATAATTATCTAAAAAAATAATCCTAAAAGTTTAATAACAAGGATAAATATGTTGTGAAATTTTTTTATATGAAGAAACAAGTCTGTAGGATCATGTATATAGCTAAAAAATCTAAAATTATGGAATTTTTGAGAAATCAAACATTGAAGTAAAAACTCATATAACTAGAGTCTATTTTAAGGATGATAAGAATTATAATATGTAGAACAAGAATATATAAAGATTCTATCAAAATTATTGTTCGCATAACATATCCAATATTAATGGTTATAAAGATATTGGAATAAATATACACTATTCTAGACAACATGTATGCTATAAAGAAAAATATCCTTTTAATTAATATCATTGGTGTTGTGAAGGATTGTTTTTTATACATAAATAAACTTTTGGTCAATAATATATACTATAATAGATATATAAAGTAATATAGGTATATTTTTAGATGTATTTCACCCACTCAAAGAAGATAAATTCAAAATCAATCTAAAAAATTCAATTTAATGATTGAGAATAGATTGCAACTTCTCAAAACTCACTATGAGAGATATGATCAGTTAAGAAACCTTGAAAAAAAATTATCTTTTTATGACACTATCTCAACAAATATTTTATGGAAAATTTAAAACGATTAGGAGAAGAAATAAAATGTAAAATATAATGCACTTGTGGTTGAAACTATACTTATGGCTATAAATGGTGAACAATCTTGGATTTTGGATAGAAAGTGTTCTTCACGCATGACCAGAGATTTGAAGCTATTTAATAATATAAGAGAATATAAATAATAGACATTTAATTATTGAAATTATTAGTATCTCATAATCATATACATTGGATCTAATGTTATTGGAAAAATAAAGTTGAAACCAAGAGGTTTCATATTTGTTTATGGATTGAAACACAATTTTTTTACTATTTCAAATATTTCTTATTAATCAAATGAATTATATTCAAAATATATGATTTTATTTTTAATAGTCTTGAATATGAAAAATGTGTGACAAGAGGTTAGAAAACCAAGGAAAACTATTCCAGGTTGGAGATGTACAAAATTCATGTTATATTAGTATGAAGAAATAAAATCAATTATGGCATAGAAGGCTTGGGTATTTTTTCCAGATAAACATGAAAAAGTTAACACACATGAGTAGTGTATGTAGTGTCATTGGATTTATAAAAATAAGATATTTTTTTGTTCCATGTGATGGAAAAGTAAATTTTTAAATTATTCAAATAATAAGGTTTATATACATATATATCATCCCTTGGAAATTATTTATTCTGACATATGTTGACCTATAAAGAAGAAATATAAAAATGTTGAAAAATATTTTATTTCCTTTACTTTTTATTTCACTTGTATTACATTTATTATGTTTTTAATATAAACATCATAAGCTATCAAGATATTCAAATGTTTCAAGATAATAGTACTAAACACACAAATAGAATTTTTAAAGGTTGTCTTGAGAATCATGGTTTTTATTATGAGATTAGTGAACCATACACACCTTAAAAAATAATGTATCCAAAGAAAATAATAGAATCTTGGTTTAGATAGATCAATCCATATTTATTGAACATGATACTTATTGGTTCATTTAGAGAAATTATATTTTCAAAGTAGTTCATATTCAAAATCATTAATTATAAAGACCAAATTTAAACATTTCTCCATGTTATATGTTTTATAAGACCACAGTTTTGATGTACTTAAGGGTATTTTTTAGCCCATGGATTATGATAATTAAGTATAAAAATACTTATAAGTTTGATCAAATAGGTGTCGATGGAATGTTTCTTTTAAACTATACAAATGGTAGAGGATGCATATGTTATAGTAAGGAAACTAGAATACATGTTGATTCTAAAAATGTAAAAGTGAAAGAACATTTGGAAAGAAAATTTCCACTTTCAAATATAGATATAAGAGGAACTTAAGATGAAGTTATTTTTATTAAATAGAATATTAAAGTCACTGTTAGAAGTGATAATTTAGAAGCATTATAGGATGAGTATATTGATTTAGATATTTCAAGTGATGAATTAAAACTATGATTATTTCATCCAAGGCTGAGTAAGCAATTGGAAGTTCAAAATATCATTGAATATTAAGTAGAATATATTCAATATAGAAGAACATTGAGGAATGTTTCACATACCTATTTGTTTTCATAGGTTGATCCAAGAGATGGTGAACAATCATTAGATAAACAACATTGGATTGATTCCATGAATGATAAACAAGACTCGATTGACAAAAATGAGACATGGGAGTTCTTAACCAAACCTAAAGATAAAAATTTAATTGTAATAATGTGGGTTTTCTAGATAAATTTGAATGAAAGTAGTGAAGTGGTAAAATACAAGGAAAGATTGTTTTATAAGGGATACTTGTAGGTTTAAGGTATTAATTTTAGTGAGATATTTTCTCTAGTTTCAAGGCTTTAAAGCATTATAATATTTATTTAAATTACTTTATAAAGGAAATATAATATTTTAAAAATGAGTGTTAAGTATTCCTTTATCAATGGAAATTTGGAATAATAAGTCTATATTGAGAATCAAAGTGGTTTTTTACTAGGAAAAGAAGAGAAATCTATGTGAAAAATGAAAAAGGATTTATATGGGTTGAATCAAGCTCCAATATCTTAGTATTCCATGTTGTATTCCTATTTAAAGAAGCTTAACTTCACCAAAGGAAAAGTGGGGGAAACTCTATATAAAATAATATCAAGAGGTTTCCCCCATTTTGGTTGTTTATATTGATGATATTATATTTATATAGAATAATAAATAAGACTATGAATGGTTTTCCAGGGAGATGAAAATGGTGTTTGAAATTTCTATTCTCGGATAAATTAGGTACTTTTTTGGATTGAAAATTTTTCAACAAAAGGAGCACATTTTCTTATGACAGGAAAAATGTGTCAAGGAAATACATAAAAGATTTAGCATGGATGATTAAACACCTATTTCTACACATATATGATTGGGAAAAAATATTTTTAAGGATTATATTGGTATGGATATTTATTATAAATAATTATGAAGTTAATTGGGATCCTATTATATTTAACAACTTCTAGACCAAACCTGGTTTATGTTGCTACCATATGTTTCAAATTTCAATGTACACCAAAAATGACACATTTTCTAGATAAAAAATTGATTCTTATAAATATTTAGGGCACTATGTATATATCAATTAGGGACATATGAATCTATTTGGATATACATATATGGATAGAGTGGGTTGTGTTGATGAAAAAAATCAACATATTGTGGTGTTTTCTTTCTCGAAGAATTCTTTTTAAGTTAACATATAAATAAGAAAAGTTTAATGACTCTCAGAACTATATAATATTAGTATGTATTTTCCACTCAATCTATAATAGAATTAATTTGTATTAAGATATAGTTATAAGACTTGTTGGTTGATGTGAATTTTCCACTTCTTTTGGGCAATGATAATGAAAGTTATATCAATCTCACAAAGAATCCAGTGAAACATTCAAGATTAAAGGAAATTTATATTAAATACCACTTTATAAAGAATATTTTTGAAATAAATAAAATAAATGTGGAGTTTTCACTTATGAGGGAGCATGTTCATGATATTTTCACTAAACCGTTGTTGAAGGATACTTTTCAAAATATGGGGTTAATTATGGGTGTTCAAACTTACCCTCTTCAAGGATAAGGTATGTGATTTTCATCCACTATCTAATGTTGTAATTGGAAATTATTGTTAAAGGTGGATAAATATGAAAACATAAATATATCTATTGATATGAAATTTATCTATTTAGGGATAGTGTTTAAATGTCGTGAGTTGTGATGTCAACATGTGTTATCTATATGCACTATTTTAATAGTTTGTTGAAGTGGGTGTAGGAACGATTTTATACAAGTTGAAGTCATTTTCTATGATGAAGTTGTGATGAAAAAGTTTTTAATAGAGAAAGAAGTTTGGAATGATTTTTTATCACTTATTTGTGGATAATATATTATTTCTATTCAATAATTCTTATTTACTACACTAATATTACTCATTTGGGAATAGAATTTATGGATAGTGATCCATATATTGAGTTTTTAAGATTCATTAATTTATGTTCCTTGGTTTAAATAAAATAAAAAGGTATAGTGTTTTTAGAAAAAAAATGGATTTTTTATTATCGGATTGATGATGAATAAAATGAATAAGAAGTGGTAATTATCATGGTGTTGTCTTTTTTTATCAACACATAAATCATAAGTAATGTTAGGAAGAGTTCTTAAATTTTAGAATGTAAATTGAAGTTTTTTTATAAGGTTAAAATTTCATGATAATGGTTGTAATGATTTTCCTAATACGTTTTTGGATGTATTTTGAAAGAAATAAAAAAGTTTCCATAGGGGAGAAGATTAATTATCAAATGTGGTTCAAGAAGTGAATAACCATGGATATTAAATTTTATATGTGTTCCATGTAAGGTAATATTCATGTATTCATTTTCTAGAATAGTAAAATCTGTAATTTTGAATGCCTATTTAATATATGAATTCTCCAAGAAGAATATCTCCATGTACGAAGAATTTGGATACAAGACTAGTCCCATAGGTAAACCCGTCCCAAAGGAAACAATTTCACATAGTAAAATGTTCAGATTGGTGAATTTAGATATGTGGCTTCACATAGTTGAAATGGTTTCCATATAAGAATTTGAATATTTGATGGGTTACATAGGAAAATTTTTATACTCGAATGTTCTGCTATATCTAAAAATACCCAAATCTGAGACTTTTTTTACATATAGGAATGTAAAATCCAATAATAATATATTTAAATTAGACATATACAAATTTTTTATCACATATTTGAATGATTCACGGATAGTATTTGGCTAGGTCAGTGATAAAAGTATAATGTAAGCAATTAGAGCTCAGTATATGCAATTGAATTTTGAGTTGTGTGTCATGAAGCAAGGAATCCTCCATTATTACGAATTCATATTAAAATATATATTTTTTAATATGTGTATAGTTTTAAAATATTGAAAATTTAATGGTATTTATCAAGAATAATCCCAATATTTAAGTTTCCATGATTTTTTATGTGGTGTTTTTAATTCTGAATATGATCTAATGGGGTTTTATGTAGATGAAACATGGGTTTAAATGAGGATAAAACGTTTATGATATATCTATAGGTTTATATAAATTTATAATCAGTTATGGAAAAAGTTTATTATGGAATTTATTTGAATAACATATCAAATATTTCTATAGATTTTAATTTGAAAGTATTTACATAGTGTCGTAAAAGAAGAGAGAGAAGAAGTAACAAATTTTGCATGATATATAATTTATAGTTATTATAGATATAAGGTGTGTGTTTGGTGTAGAGGAATTAAAGAGTGAGAAAAATAATAGGAAGAGTTTATTTCAAAATGTTTTAAAATAAATTTAAGAATAATAATATCTAACCTTTATAAGGGAAAGTGTGAAGAATTCAAGTAGCATGGTGATGAAATGTTTTAGCCAATTAGTGAGTATTTATTCTATTATTTAAAAATATATTTTATCATAATATTTATGTGAGTATAACATTAAATTTAAAAGGGCTATATTGAAATGAAATTTATAGATATACTTCTCTTATTATAAAACACAAAGTGTTGATTTCTATTGGAATGTGTAATCTTGTATTAATTTAAGATCATGATAAGGAATAACTTCTCTAATTTTATAGAGAACCTTGTAAATTTATATGTTCATATGTGTGTGGTTTTGTGTTTTTTTATAAGATTCATTGGGGAAATGGTTTTTTAAAAGAATAAAACATAAAAATATATGACCATTGATTCACTCATACTCTCAGTGGTCACACAAATCATGAATGGTCTATTCATACACACTGATAATGATCTCAAGTCTATATACCAATATACAAGACAAAATAAAGTATCATCTAATGAAACCTGAAACATGTGGTGTTTTTATTGGAAAGTAACTCCTCATGATCTCTTTTACATAAGATCACCCAATTTGAATTTCATGAGAAGAAGTCTCGATGCTTATGAACCCACAACACCTTATAGTTAGAAATCATTTTTATCTTATCTGTATGGTTTATTTATCCATAGGATATATGATTACTATTACTCACATAGTATCTCAAGGTTCTCATTATATCTAGGAACTACTATAACCTATTTATGCAACCAATAATCTAAGTACATTACCATGTAAATTGCATATGCAAACGTATGAACACTATTATAGTGAGATAACATCACGAATAACTCTCTATATACATGAAATGGTAATCAAAAATTATTTTTCAAGTTTTTTATAGGGTACCCACTTTCACAATAGCGCCTTGGAATGTAGTTACCATGAACAAAATATGAATAAAACAAATGGTGAGTATAGTGGATTTTTGGTGCATTAACACATCTTTATTTGTATGGTCTTTGGATATAGCCTAGTCAGGGTGAACCATGTAAAATAATTTTATCTTGTATATTATACATTTATATATTTTTTATTTAATTTATTAATAGTGGTGGTTAGGAAGAAAAATATTGAACAATTTTCTACTAATGAGGGAACAATATTCGACATGTGAAGGTTTTAAAAGAAAAATTTTAGATTGGGTAGTACTCTGATTCACCCCCCCCCCCCCCAGGGTACCTTGGGACTTTAATAATAACCTTATTGTCCTAATAATTGGTATAAAATCACAAAGGTTTAAATTTGGAGGTCAATCATCTAGTTTTAAATTTATTGAAAATATGAAATCATTGATGAGGCCCCAGTTTTAAATGATACTACATTTGATGGTTGGAATTTAAAGAAGATTAGTTATCTACATGATTGAAATGAAGAAATTGTGGAGTATATTTTTCATTATATATATTTTAATGTTCATGGTGAAAGGTTTCATGATTCAAAAATAAAAAAATTCTTAGTTAGTACTTTAACCAATGGTGTACTCAAGAGGTTCATTCCCTATTCCACTACTTTTATGATGTAGAATACTTTGGAAAAAAATTGTGAAGTGTATAGATTCCAAGTATAATGCGGTTCCATTTAAAAGATATTATTTTAAATTCGATAATGTTGAGTTTTTAATGAACATATATGGATAAAATTTCTTAGTATCAAAATAAAATAATGGAAGGAATAAAAAATAAATCTTATAAGAGTAAGGACCCAAATTTTGTGGTATTTTAAATTTATTTTGTTAATAAATATGATAATAATGTTTTTGTGGAAGACTCCCATCAATATGGAATATGAAATTTTCCCGTGTAGATAAAATATAATGGTGATTCTATATAAGAAGTAGAAACATCATTAAGTCATCTATATGGAGATTCATTATGCAATAATCAAGTAGATACCCAATACTTATATAAAAAGGTGGATCGACTAAAGAATATCAGTGGAATGTATTATAAATTCATATTAGGTTTTGTTTTTTATAATATGTGTTTAAGGAAATATGACTTGTTCATGAATAAATCCATTGAAATAATGGGTGTAAAGATGATGAGTCAGAGTGACTTACTCGAATTAATTTTATATAAATAAGAGAAAAATGGATATTGAGGATGAACTAAAAGAAAATTCGATACCTATAAAAACAAAAAAGGATAAAATACAGAAAATAATCCCACTCGAGAATAGAGTACATGGTTTTCCTATTGAAATTTTTGAAAATCAATGATCTGTAAATGAGGTTGAAAACAACAAAGGGAAAGTTAAAGACATATCCTAAGATTACATTAACAAGTAGATCTTAAAAAATTATAAATATTGGATTGGAAATAAAATGTAAGGTTTTATCTAAATCTATAAGTGATTCAAATTTAAGAAAAGTGGAATTGAAGTACTTATACAGTAGAGTTTTAGGATACATCATGAATGTGTGTCTATAAGACAAAGTGGTAAATGGTGGAAAGAGAAATGCCACAATATCTCAACTGAGATATGAATACTTGAGGTATGACTTTATCCAGAGATTTTTTGTTTGTAATAATCATGTATATATAGTGAGGTACTATAGAAAAATATGTTATAAGGATTACAAGAATAAATCCCTAATTCATATGTCAAAGGGAAGGAAAGTATGAAAGGAAGAAAAATATATTGCTTTTAAAATAAATTATGACTCTAGAATAAAGTGATTTTGGAGAGAACAAAGGGTTTATCACGTACCACTATCTAATTATTTGCAGAAAAAATCACATAAAGAAATAAATAAATTATGGAAGAAATAGAAAAGGCTTTTATTGTATAAAAAGATATTGAATGTTAGGATAATTAATCATCAAGGAAAAATAATTCGGAGGTGGCTCTAATGGTTATCAACAATGAAAAAACATGAATCAGGCACAAGGGGTTATTTTTTAAAAAATTATACCATAATGAAATATTAAATGATTGGTGAATTATCCGTCCTATGGTGAAGTGATCATGATAAAGGAAATAATAATAATGTATCAAGGGAATAAACATACACAAGTGGGACTCATTTCAGAATTGTAATATAACTTAAGATGAGGAAGATGGATAATTCTAAATCAAACATCTATAATGAAGTTCTTGTAAGTAGTATCACTCAAAGGAGAACCACTTAAACGACCTAAAAGTAAGTTTGAACCAAATATTTGGTTTAATATGACCCACTAAATTCTTTTAATTGAGGATATTGATGATATACCCCTCTCTCCATGCTCATTATTTTTATAATAGTTGTGGTTGTGATATAGTTTAAAAGGTTATATATGATCCATGGGGTGAATATATCAAGATGGTTTGAATTCATTGTAAGAATATGAATGTAAAAAAAAGTGGTTTCACAGTAATAACTATTAGAACTAAAGAACAATATAGAATTTCAAGTGGTAATAGATCTCTATTCATTATTACAAGTAATTTTAGATAAATTTCATTTAGTAACAAATCTCAATATAAAAATGAAAGGGGTATATTTTTAAACTTAAAATTTTCATCACAATAAAGATAATCAAGTAAAATGCAGTTTTTCTCAAATTATGAATTGATTTAAAGAAAAATATGGTGATCAATGAGTTATATCATTTCATATCTAGTGATTTTTGGCTATAGATAAAAAGTGGAAGCTACTACATTCAAAAAATAGTTTGTGTTTTCATTTGATGGGAGTTAAAAAATGGTGAAATATATTTGGATTTTAGGATACTAAAAGCTACTTCAAAAAGGCACCTGAAAAAAATTAATTCCATAAATTTTTTCAAGAGCTAAAGAATTTTGGAAAAGTTTTATAGGAAATTTAATGTTTTATTGATCCTCATATGTAAACAATAAAAAACCAGATGAAAGAGATAAATTATTTCAACAATGGGTATCATATGTTATGACTCACATTCCTTGTGTTTTATTGATTATTCACTAATGTTTTTTATGAATGTATAATTGTGATCACATATATAAATGTTTAGTGAAATTAAAATATCAAGTTTCATGTGTTTATAGAAGTATGTGAGTGAAATGGAGAGCATCAATCCTATTAACTTATAATTTTCTATCCTATACTAATTTCAAACTCAATATACTTAGAGGATGTATTCACAAAACATTGAAAAGTGGTATGTTCAATCACTAAAAATCATTTATAGTTTTATTTTAACACTCTAATATTTTAAAATAACACTATTTTTGATACCATATACGACACACAACACTCAGTCTGAAGGAACCATGAAATATTATTATATAAATATAATTTTAATAACCTAGCCATTAAATTGGTGGGTATAAATAGGATTAACTTATTTATGAAATATATAAAAAATTCCGAATCAATATAAATTTATTGATAACTACTTAGTAAATAATCACTAAATTTTTAGTAAATCCATTTTATTCTTCAAAAATATATTTTCTTCAAAAATGGATTTTATTTCTTTTTTTGAGAAAATTTTATAATTAATTTTTTAAAATTTTATAAATTGTATTTGATAAACTAAATCATTTTTTAAATCAACATATCAAAATTATTTTATGGTAAAAATTTATATTTTTTAAAACAAATTGATTTTTCAATGAATAGAGAAAAATATTTCTTTTTATTAAAATAGGTATTTTCTATTAAAGTAATTAAAAATTAAAATTATATTTTGGATTGGTTTTAAAAATAATTATTTCCTTATAATTAAACCTAATCATGTTGTTGAATTTTTAATGAATTTTGTACATGAATTTGGTATTAAAACATTTTTATACTTAAAAAGGCATTTTTCTAGAAAACTATTTTTCATTGTATTTATTATTTTAATCATAAATTAATTTCTTCCTCTTATATAAATTTAATAATTATAAATGAATTCTGTATTTGGAATCATGAGGTTCATATTTGTTATATAGGACCCTTTTATTTTTTTGTTATTATGAATAGTAATAATAATTAATCATTGTTAACATGATAATGGTATAATGGGTTAATTATGGATAAAACTAATGTGATATGAATTAAAATTCATTAAAAACTTGACTATACTTCATTATATGAATATATTTCAAAAATAATCATCCAAACATAGAAAACGTGACATTTTGTTTCCTTATAGCTTTGATTTCGTCCTTTTTATTATTTTATGTAAAGAAAAGTCAAAAATATTATTGTCTTTGTTTTACTATCTCTACTTTTTTGAAATAGGGATAAAAAAGGATATGTTCTATTATAAATTAGTTATTTAAAAGATAAATTATTTTTTTATCATCATAATTTATTTATCTTTTTTAGTGATGAAATAATTACTTTAAATTATTACACAACGCTAATAGAGTATATATTCAATTAATAGAAAAATAAAATAAATTATTTGAAAAATGTTAAAATAAATATAATTTGAATGAATTATAGTGTTCCATGAATTTAATATACAAAAATAACATCTTATATATTTTTGAATAAATTATATTCTAATTCCATTATTTTCATGTTGTTTTTAAATTCAAATTATATGAATAGTTACCAAAATCAAATTTATGTTATTTAATAATTAATAATATTTTATTACATGATTTAAAATTCATAAAACACCTATATTTGTAAAATATGTTGTTATATGTTTTAAAATAACAATTATAGTACATTTATGGTTCAATTATATTTTTATTGTAACTATATTGACCTCTAAATAGTAAAAAACATTATTATCGTGGTAATTATAAAAAAGGGTTAATACAGGTTAAAAGGAATAGATAAGGGTAAAAAAATAATATAATAGTATTTTTACCCATTATAATCCTATATTAAAATTATATCATTTTTTCCTTTTTCCATGAAAATGAATTTATATTAATTCAATGTTTTAAGTAATTCAAAGAGTTCCCCTCCCCTCAATTACAAAAGGACACCTTCCCTCCTCTTTTTTTATCACTTAAAAATCCTTTTATTTCATCTAATACCTTCCTAGTTACCTTCCTGAAATCCCTCCCCAATTTCTATAGGTCATATTTTAGGCATAATACCAACCTTAGAGGGTTTAAGGTGTAAATAAAATGAAAATTTCTGAAGAAGAGGCGGAGTCTTTAACCGGATGTTTTAGTTTTATTTCTTCTTCTACCTCATTCAAGTGTTATTCGAACATGATAAAATAATAAAACCATTATATTATATATAATAATATTTTATTATGTTAATTTAATCATCTATATCCATCACCTCTTCTATCGAATCATAAATGAAATCATTATTCGTGTGTACGGTGGACTACCACCTCGTGAACAGATGAAGTTATTTTTCCATCGCCGCATCTCATAAATAGTTATAATGATTAATTTAATAAATATTTATTTTATTTATAATATTATTATTTTGTAAAGGTAAATTATATTTACCTTTATTTTATTCTATCCATCAAAAATGGAAACAACATCCATGCATATTTACGGTCTACCGTCTCCATGAACGGTGTAATTCATCTTTTTATTTCTGCCTTTTATGGATGAATATATATATATATAATGAAAATATATTATATTAATATCATGGTTAACATTATGGATATGATATAACCATGATAAATTTATGAATATTGAGACTTACGAACAAAAACATGCTTGAAAAACAAAGTAGTTATCACCCGGAGCAATGATTTTTATAATGAATTGTTAATAAAAGAGTGGTAAGATGTTATAATAAAATAATATATGGTATTATATATATTGGTATGGTTATATAATATATTTATAATAAATATATTTCTATTATATAGGATTTTATAATCCATATGAAAAAATATGAGACTTAATGTAAGGGATCTCTTTGATTACCATTTTTCTTCAGGTTATGACCATTATCTCTCTAACTCACATTCTCTCTCCCTTTGTTATTATGTATTAAATCTAAATTATATATATATATATATATATATATTTCTATTACATATATACCTATCTCATTATAACTTACTTTAATGGGTTAATACATTCTATAAATTCATTTATCAAATTCCTTCTTTAAAACCAACCCCTATTAAGGAGAACTTGTCTATCCCTTAATCATTTTATATAATGCTCATTTAAAGTTTTTATTCCCTAATGGACACATTATTTTGAGAAATATGATTATTCACTCAGATATAAACATGTATAATAGTTAATTCTATCTTATATTTGGAATCATTATGAAATTTACTTAGATTATGATATGAGGTAAGATTATATAACCCATTTATTTTCATGGGTAATTATTATGATTATTCCTTATGATTTATTAACTTTTATGGAATAAATATTCATGGAAATTTCATGATATGTGAACCTGAATTAGGATCCATTTCATTGGGAAATTATTTTTTCTCATGAGACATTATGTATGGGGTTTGGAAGTAAACCTAGTCCACAGTGGGACTTTGTCCACCATGTGATTTTGTATTGGTAGTTAGCCTTGAATTATACTTATGTAAGGTATTGTGTTTCTACCAAATTTACTATGTTGTAATGATCTTATGAAATCATGTTACTTATGTTATTATCCCATGTTATTACTCATAGTCCTTGTCTTTTATGATATCATGTTATACCTTTGGCTCACACATTATGCTTCAGTATCAAGTTTATTCCATTACTGTAATTTTTAGCTCATACATTTTTTCTATCTATTCCCCATGTTATCTCATATAGTTTTAGGAGATCAAATGGATATATGATCCCATTATAAAGATTAAAATAAATACATTTTATTTTCATGTTTATGTTTTATGTACCTTGTCTTCCAAATTCACTAGGTCTTTCGATCATTATTTTTAATTTAATGGATAATTATGTTAAAAATAATATAATAGTATGTATAAAAAAGGCTTGGGTTTATATAGTTTATATCAGAGGAAATTTATAGTTATTTTTTAGGATTTGGAATAGAACACTTTAGTGATAACACTATGGATAATTATAAGTTTAGGAAAATATCATGGAATTTTTGTGAAGTATAGTGCAAGTGGTTTCAAAGAAATTACAACTCGGTCTAGATACTACAAGTGTATTTGGATCTAAAATGTTTGTACCTATGGGTAATATCTTTGAAAATGGTGTATTGGTAATTAAATCAATTTTCAACTGGTGTAAGAAAAATAGGCCTTGTTTTACACCTAGTTTGACACTCCTAGGGGTTATGCTTTTAAAAATTGACAAACTATTTACAAACTATTATGAAGTAATTAATATTTGTTGTTATGTTATAAAACATAATAAGAAAATTACTATGGACAACCTAGATTGAAACGTAGAGGACAATAATTTAGGATATAATTATCATTTATAATTCATACCAACTATTTTAATAAGTTTCCCATTGTCATGTATATTAGTTATATTGTTCTCATCTTGTTTTTCTTTTTTTAGTTAATGGTAGTAAATAGGATAAATCATGCCAACAACCAATGTGATAGTAAATTTTATGATTACCCTAATGATATGCATAACCATACGAGTGCAGGAGCAATTAAATTCATATCAGTATTGTCTCAGATGACTCATGACATGAATAGTAACTTGAACCATGTGGAATAGCCTCCATATCTTATGAAAGAGTAAGTCACAGTCGATAATTTTATGTTACAAATGCACCCTACCTTTAATAGATATTATGATCCCCTGATCTTGGAACTATAGATTAACTCCATTGAAAAGATATTATCTATATTAAAATTATCAAAACAATATAAATTTGTGTTTTTCATTTATCACATATAGGGTGAAGCTAATAAGTGGTGATTTATGATCAAGAACATACATTACAAAGAGTATATTGATTCCATGTAATGAAAATAATTCATTAAAGTAATTTTCAATAAATATTTTCCTTAAACTTTACATCTTAAAATAGAGAGGGAGTTCCTCATACTGAAGAAAAGGACAATGATTCTATTGAGTTGTGTGAGTAAAACTTCAAAACGCTTATATGATATACCTATGGATTCATAATCAATATTGAAAGTAATGTGGAATTATTCTTTAGTTGATTAAATCCAATTTTACAAAAAAAATGGTGATTTAAGACTTAGACAACAATGAAGAGATTTCCTATTTTTTCCTCAAGGTTTAGATAGATATTAGAGGCACTCATTGGTCTCATAGGCCTAGAGATAAAAAATATAAAATGGATTTTTTGGGGGATTATCAATAGATAAATCTCATAGAAAAAATAAATTCAAAATCACAAGTGTCAAAAGTATGGGAAGGAGCATCTCAGAAACTATCTGAAGGGAACCAAGATATTTTTTAAGTGTGGAAAAGAAGGGAGTCATACTAATCAATTCTAAATAGAGATGAAGAAACCCAAAAATGTAATGGAGTAAATGAAGAATCATATCAGCACTCACCCTTCAGTATAATGTTTCATCTATAAATAACATGGGAATTATTTAATCCAATTCTCTATGTAACGATCTAGAAATTAATCAATGGAATTTCCCTCCTTAAAATTGAGTCATATTTAGTAATGCATTATAAATAACATGCCCAAAATTATGTAACTAACAACATTTTATTATATTAATTTGAATATTATATTTATAGAATAAAAATTTCTATATTAATTGAAAGTATTACAATGTGATAAAAATATAAAACAAGATAACTAAAATATGAAAATTTGGATCTGCTCGATCTTCTAGAACAACCTCACTCATGAAAAACATTATAGAAATGAATCAAAATGTCAGTAATCGAATATGAGTTTTTATTATAAAAATATATATAAACTTTATAAAAAGATATAAGTGTGTGAATAAATTATTTATGTAGTATTTATTAGAAGTAGGGAACTCATATGATCATTACAAATCTGGTCGTCGGAGTAGTTACGTGACCATTGGAATAATAATCTGAAAACTATAAATAATAAATTTACTATTAGAATAGTAAAATCTCATATAAAAGTTTAAAATAATATTTATGTATGTTATAAAATTAAATATGATATTTTTATACCATGGTTAAATTAAATAAATGTTTTTAAAAATAATAAATTAAGTATTTGTATTTTTATAAACCATAAATGTATTAATTATGATTTTATAATAAATATAATGATTTAAAAGAAATTTTTCTTTCATAAAATGGATATTTAAATTAATATTATGTTTTATTATAATGATAATATAATTTTATAATTTGATAAGTAATTTTTAATGGGTCATAAAATTGATCATAATACTAAAATTTTCATTTTTCAAATAAAGGATGATTTTATTTAAAAATTAAATTTCTCATATTTAGAAAATTATTTTCATAAAATGGAATTCATTTTTTTATATACATGTCAAAAAATGGTTAGGGACAATTATTTATATTTTTAAAAAATGGTTGAATTTATTGTGAATACTGAAATATGGCAAAATACGAAATTTAATATTATAAGAAAAATACATGAATTTTATAATCACGGATGATGTAAGAACCCGTTAGTTTTAAATCACATTAATGATTTACTTAATATAGTAATAATAATCAATTTTATTGAAATACTTGAAAAAATATAATAAACTAATGAATATAATATTAAAAACACCTCTCTTCTCATCTTATAAATAAAAACCCTTGCAACCCTTTGTCCTCACACATTATAAGCCCTGGAGCTTTCCAAATTTCTACCCAAATCTCTTCTCAAACCTATACTTGATGTCTTATTTATGATGGTATCCCCAAAATACCAATTCCAAGTTCTTTGAGGAGTATTTAAATGAGTCAACATTTAAGAGGTAATATTGTCAATTTGCTACTTTTATATTCTTTCCTTATCCTAACTTATCCTCACCACCCTCATCCAAAATAAAATAACGACTATTTTATAATAAATATACTATAATATTAATTTTTTAATGTAATATCTATCTTCAACCCTCCCTTCTTTCATTCCTAAAATGAAACTGTTGCTTATAATATGGTTGGTTCACCTCCCCCATGAACAACGAACTTAGTTTTCATCCACCACCTTTAAGTGTTGTTATAAAATTATTATTATGGTTATATAAGATTATAATAAGTATATTATATATTATTTAATGTTATATAATGAATATACTTCCATAATATTAATTAAAATGAATCTATTTTGTGATGGTCAATAAAACCACCTAAATGAACTAACTACGTGACATTGGTGTTTTTACTCAATGATTTTACCCTATAACAAAACAAATATGGATACTTAAAACAATTTATATTTATGTAAATTCATTAATATCATTTCATTTCACTTATAGAGTTATATCTCATTTTATAATAACTTCAATAATTATCCATGAGTGATCTGACCATAGAACCAGGAAATGAACACTCCCAGAACAAAAAAAAAATTAAACATTATATATCATTGAAATAGTAATAAATTAACATAATAAAATTATAATAAATAAAATATATATGTAAAATGTTATTAATTAAGTAATTAATGAATATAATTTGATTATTTCTGCCATTAAGTGTACACATAGAGTGATTCTGGAACATAAGTTAATGGATCTCTTCGAACCATGCTTTTTCATTGGGTTATAACCTTTCTCTCTCCAACTCACCTTCTATCCCTATTCAATGATATGGAATAATTCTAAATTATTTATATATTTCTTTCACAAATATACTTATCTTACTATCCCTTCCTTTTATGGGGTAATACATTCCTTGTATTCATTTCTCATATTGCTTCTTTATGAAATCTTATGTTATTATGATATGAGGCAAGATTATAAAACCCACTTCTCTCCATGGGTATTTATTATGTTTATTCCTTATAATTTATTTCCTTTATGACATAAAAAATCAGGTACATGTTATGATGGGTGTTCCTAGATAGTTATCCAATTCATTAGATAATGGTTTTGTCTCATTAGATGTTATGTATGTGTTTAGGGAGTGAACCTAATCTGTGATGGGTATATGTCCACCATGTGATATTTTCTTGGTTGTTAGACATGAATTATATTTATTTCATTTTATATAATGCTAACACTTTCCTATGTTTCCAATATCATATGATATTATGTTCATTATGTTATTCTTACATATGATTATTCATGATCCTTCTCTTTTATGATATCATTTTTTGTCATTTAACTCATATGTTATGACTCATTCTCATATTTTTTCTCGTACTAGGATTTTTAACTCACCCATTTTACTAATTTATTCCCTAGTTTATCTAATAATTTTTTTAAATATCTAAAGGATTTATTATCTAATTATAGAGATTAAAATAATGTTAATTTATTTGTGTTTCACTTTTTAGTATTATGAACCTTGTCTTCCAAAGACACTAGGATTTTCAATCCTTTGGTTGTATTTAATGGATATTTATTTTAAAAATCATGTAATAATATTTTTAAATTGATTGGGTCACTATATTTGGTTCCATGGATGATCAAGTTATTTTTTGGTATTAAGAATAGAATACTTTAGTGAGAATCATATGGATAAGTATAAGTATAGGAAAATATCTAGGAATTTTTGTGAAGTACAGATTAAGTGGATTATAATAAATTTCATCCCTATATGGATACAAAAAATATAATTGGGTATGACAGAGTTGTACATATGGGTAATAACCCCAAAAGGGGTGTATTTATAATTGACTCAATTGTCACCTGGTGCATGAAAAAATTCCTTAATTTGCACCTGGTTTGGCACTCCTGGGTGATATGCTTTGGAAATTCACAAAATCTTTATAAAGAATTATAATGGACATAAAAAATTATTAGGTTAGAAAAAGTAATAGAGAAGTTTCCATATATAAACTAGATTGAAAACTCAAATACTCTTAAGTTATGATTTATATTTCATTTATATTATATTCCTTCCAATTTTATTGTTTCCCTTTTATATGTTTACTAGTCAAAGTATTCTTGTCCCATTTTTTCTTTTATTTTAGTTAATGGAAAAAAATAGAAGGAATCATTAAAACAACCATTGTGGTAGGAAACATTTTGATTTACCTAATTATATGCCTAAAATTATTGGATAATGATCTCATAACTTTATAGAATTACTGTCCTAGAAGACTCATTATATGAACAAAAACATAAAGCATATGGAATGCCCTGCTACTCCTAATAAATTTCATGTTGAGGTCGAATCCATTATGTGAAAAAGGGCTCCTACCATTAGCATATATTTTGATCCTCTCATCTTGTATCAATGGATTAACTCCATTGAGGATATATTCATCGCCCTATAATTCTTTAAATAAGATAAAGTCATGCTATTTATCTATTATCTTGAAGGTAAAGTAGATTAGTATTGAAAACTAGTCGAGAACACATAATCTTGAGATGAAATTGATTACATGTAATGAAAATAATTAAAGAATATATTTTACCTGAAAAATCCTTCTTAAAATGGAGAGGTAATCACTTAGATTTAAGGAAAATAAAGATGTTTCTATTAGGTAATATGAGGAAAACTTCACAAGGCTTTCACATTATACTGTCAGCTCCATCATCAATACTAAAATCAAGTTGTACAATTTCTTTAGTGGGTTAAATCCAAGTTTATAGAATGTTTTGAAATTTTGAGACTTTTAAAGATAAGAAGATATTTTCATTGTTCCCTTAAGGTTGATATAGAGATCGATTACTCTCATTATTCTCATGGTCGTGGAGGAAATAAACATAAAATTGAGTTTGATTTGGGAGGATAAATGGATAAATCTCACAGAGGTAAGAAAAATCAACTATCCAAATTTTAGATGTGTGGTAAGAATCATCCAAAAAACTATCTCAAAAGAACTAGTAGATGTTTCAATTGTAAAATATAGGGGCACTAGGACAATAAATTCCAAAGGGATATAAAGAAACCCACTAATGTGATGGAGGAAAATAAGGTTCCAGTCAATTCATAGCCTATTTTATAGTGTTTAAACAATATGGAACATGGTAATTATGAAAAACAATTCCTAAAATACAAGTTTTTTTTTTGAGATAATCGATTAAAAAAACCCATAAGGCCTAGAGATAAAGGAAGAGGATATGTTATCACTACTGGTAAAGTAGATCCTAAGAACTATGTGGTGACAAGTATGCCAGTTATTTATTCAATATTAAAGAATGAACTTTTTCATTTTGGTTCTACACGTTCTTTTATATCTTGAAAGTTCAGTAGGACTATTCAAACACCACCACAAAATATGGGGGATAAGCTATCTATGATATTAAAAAATGGATCAATTATTACATACTAAGTATATAACTCATCCCTAGTCAATGATTGTTGACTAAACCTACATTAAAATATTTTATTACTTATTTTAATATAGTTTTATGCAATATTGGGAATGGATTTTATATCCTTATATAAATACAACATCAAATGTCAAGAGAAGAAGGTTACTATTTACATCTGGAGTCATCCTATGATTACATAAAAGTGTAAGGGGGAATATGAGTATCCCTTGGAATATTATACTCAAGTATGGATATTATTTACTTATAAGAAAAATTATCTAGCTCAAATTATTGAGACCGAGGAGAGAATCATGCTTGAATACATTCCCATTGTAATGGATTATACATATGTATTCCTTGAGTAATTGTCTGGTCTTCCTCCTAACTGAGAGGTTGATTTCTCAATTTAACTTTTACATGGATCTCTTCCCATATAAAATACTCTCTATAGAATATCCATTATTGAGTTTTCATAACTGAAGAATAATTTATAATAGAATATGGATAAGTGTTTTATACACCTGAGTACTTTACTATAGGGTGTGACAATCCTATTCATCAAAAACAAAGATGGTTAAATATGCCTCTGCATTAATTTTCATGAACTCAATAAAATCCTGAAAAAGAATAAGTGTCTCATATCACGGATAGATGATTTTTTTGATCAACTGTGTGGGGTCTATTATTTTTCTATGGTGGGCCTTCAGTCAAGATATCACCAATTAAATGTAAAGAAGGAAGATATCCCCAATATCACCTTTATAATGAGGTATAGACACTATGAGTTCAGAGTTATTCCCTTAGAAATATTTATGGAATTAATGAATAGAGTCTTTATAGATAACCATGAAAAATATTTGGTAGTCTTCATAGATTTTACTATGATATCATCTAAGAGTAAGGAGGAGCATGGGGAGAATTTTAATACCATGCTAAAGACTTTAAAAAGGAGAAGATATATGAAATTTGTATTAAATGAGAGTTATGGATAAATAAATTATCATTATTATAGCACATTATCACCAATGAAGGGATATATATAGACCCTTCTAAGAGAAAGGTAATTTAGGATTGATTAGACCATCATTTGTAATAGAGATCTATAGTTTCCTCATACTAGTTAGGTATTACCAATGATTTTTGATAAATTTATCATGATTATCAAACTTTTTAACCTATATTAATCATAATAGAGTAAAGTTTTTGTAGTCTTACGAATGAGAAGAGAGTTTTATGTAATATAAAAAGAGTCTTATCACTACACTAGTACTCACACTAAACTCAAGTGTGGAACTTTTCATGGTATACAGTGATCATTCAAAGAATGTATTGGGTAGTGTGTTGATGTAAAATGACATAGAGATAGCCTACATCTCAAGGAATTTTATATATAATGATTAGAAATATCCAAGTCATAATATGGAGTTGGATGCAGTGATATTAACATTAAAAATGTGGAGGAATAATCTCTATGGTAGAAGTGTGAAATATATATAGATCATAAGATCCTGAAATATATATTAACATGGAAGGAGCTTAATATATGATCACAAAGATGGTTATAAATGATTAAGGAATATGATTGTCTAAACAACTACCATCCTAGGAAAGAAAATAATGTGGCATATTCTCAAAGTAGAAAGGATCATATGACCTTATTAATGATGATAATTGAGAATGAACCAATATTCTTAGACATATAGATAATGGACATGGGAATAATAATGGAAGGAAAATAATCATTGATTTCCCAAATGATTGATTAACTATACCTCTTAGATAAGATAATGGATGATAAAAGGGATAATTTGGAAATATAGAAGAAGTTGTAATCTATAAAAAAATGTAAATCCTCATAGTTCAAAATTTATGAAGAAGTAGTTTTAATACTGGGCTCATGACTATGTATAACATCAAATCATGAGATAAAGAAGGAGATATTAAATTAAGTGCATAGCTCGGCCTTCTCCATCCAACAAGAGAGCATGAAGATGTATTGGGATATCTGAGAGCAATATTGGTGGGATAATATGAAATAAGAGAACATGGAATATAACTTAAAATGTCTATTAAGTCATCAGGTGGAGTATGAAAGGAACAAAGTCTAAGAGAACGATACAACCATTATTTATACCTATATAGAAATGGGAAAACATCACCATGGACTTTGTCTCTAGTCTTTCAAAGACATCAAGTGGAAACAATGTTATATGAGTTTTTATAGATAATCTTAAAAAGACTTATCACTTCATTACAATTCTATAGGACTTCTCACTCGATCAATGTCATGAACTAGCCTGGGTACCCTAGTAACTAGATAACCATGTCATCCCTGACACAGCTCGAAGTGTGTTCCTGATCCCCATGGGTCAATAACTAGCACCTGGTATCATACTAACTAAGAGTGGGAATGATTTTTCCACTAACAGTGTGGAAATAAAATAAATAATACAGTATGCATATAAAAAGAAAATACATTGGGAGTAATATACCATAATACAATAAGGAATAAACAGAACCAAAGTAATATAACCCAAGTACCAAAATAGGGAAAATAGACCAAGGTCCCTAAGGACACAACTCACCAAGTCCAACGTTCAACAGTTGGATCCACCTCCAAGAGATCATTTCCCCTTATTCGAACTTGGAAGGAGAAAGTCTAAAACCACTCAAAGGAAAAAATAGGGTGTGATCCAAATCCTAGTAGTATTACACCAATGATTCCATAATATATGCTAATAATAGATTAAGCAAAAGAATGCTTTCAATTTTAATGTAAATAAGTTTGTCATTTTAAATAATTTTTAAACAAATCATGCTATACAATTGAAATGATAGAAAATACTTTAAATGAACAGTCTTTACTTTACAAGTGATGGAATATTTCTAAAACAGTGGATTAAATAAAATATTTTATATAAAAATTTTATTTAAATTCAAAAAGGAATGTAAATTAGGTTAGAAACATTGTCATACATTTTATATCCCAAATATAAACAAGATAGAAACATGGTTGTCATCTAAATAGGTAAAAAAATTTAGGCTATAGGACTCTTCAATCTCTATGTGATCATGAAAATATGTGTACACATACATCCTTTGGACACAGGTCAGAGAGGACTCATCCCCATCACCTAAGGTATGTGACATATTGTATGTATTTTTTAGAAAATTATAGTAATCGTAGAGTGTGTCCAAATAACTCACAATATAACTAAGGATTTCATATTCTCTACAGTCAATGATGGGAAATTTATTTTAATAAAACTTAAAATACAATTAAATTCCATTTCCCCATTTTAAATTCGAATTTTCTATTTAAAAAAACTAGTTTTAATCAAAAACATGCCTCTTTAACAAGATAAACCCACTGGGTTTCTATAAAAACATTTTAATCCATTTTCATAATTTTAAAATCTATTCAAAACAAACTCTATTAATTTCACAATTATTTTCCAAAATTTAATTCAAAATTTTAATTTTAATCATTTCCGTCAATCCATAATTTAAATTAAACAAATTAAAATAACCAATTTCCATAAGCACACCCCAATTCAATGGAATTGGGGGTTTTCCCATTTTTTATGCCAAAACCATTTCCAAATCTCCTAATTCATTTGAATTGGGTTTTATAAAATAAATTGAAAGAAAGTTTGATCAATTGAATTTAAATTAGTAGTTGAAATAAATCAAGCAATACAAGGTTAATCAATTTGGCTAATCAGGACAGAACCACCTAACTCAAGTTCATCGATGTCAGTGGAAATGATAAACCACCCCATGTGGTTCAATACACAACCTCACAGCCTTATTATCATAAGTTTCAAGACACCAAATAGATATTCGATCACATGACAACGAATCCTTGAACCATCCCCATTTCAACATTATTTAGAATCATCATTATCTTTGATAATTAAAAATATTTAATTAAATCTGAAAAAAAAATACATTTCCTTCTTCAAAAAAATCTTAGGATTAAGTTTCCACTCATCTAGATGAATATAAAGGAACCGATGGATCATCACTCTAATCAATATAGAATTATATATTTAGGATATAATTTTAGAAGAATAAAATATAAGATAGAGAGAGAGGTGAGAGGTGTGATAAATAATGGGCTTCCTTCCCATGCCATGCGCACCACCCCAAATCCAATTTATAATACTTTTTCATTAATTAATTTAATTACATTTATTAATTGAATCACTTGTTTATTAATCTCTCCTATTAATTTCATGCATCAACCCATCATCATATTTGGTGTTTCATGGACCTATACCATGAGCCTAAATTAAATATTAAACATTGGTCTTGAAATGACCGCCTCAATTTTAGGGTCACGCTGCTGATGGTGGCATGTTAATATAAAACCATACAAAATATTTATGACTGAAATGGTATTTTGAATAAAATTATCTTCTCAATTTTATGATAATAATAATAATAATTATTATTATTATTATTATTATAAAATATCTTCCACTATTAAAGTTTCACCAACAACGTTAATTAAATTCTAATAATAGTTAATAAATTAATATTAATCCCACATTGCATTTATTTAGTATTGACTAACAATTTCACCCCTATTAAATTGATAAAAAAATTCACACGTGTCAAAACAACATTCATCTTTTAAGTGAAAAATAATATGTAATTACACATGTACTTTTCCATTCATTTTTTGATAGAAAAATAATAATAATAATAATAATAATAATCTTGTTATTAATAATATTTTTTTATCTTCCTAGTAATTATAAAAATTCTAGTTATTTCAATTTAAAACAATAATAATAACAACAGAAATTATTATTATTATTAAATATGTTTCAACATTTTCACCATTAATGTTTCAATATAATCTATTGTTTCGTCTGAATCTTAATGGAGGAAATGTTTAATGTTTCCCCATTAATGTGTTGCATATTTTAAATTGGACAAGATGGGGTAAAATTAAAGGTTTGAAAAATCTTCAGTGAGAAATAATGGAGTTTACAGCACGTGGTTAGGTGTGAAAATACTTTTAAATAATTAAATAAAATTAATTATTTAACACAAAAAATTAAATAATACCTAATCCCCATTGACCATAGAATTTATGTCCCAACTAAGGTAAACCCCCCATTTCGGACCTAACAATGCTCTTAGATTTCTCAAACAACACATCCTTTGGGAGAAATTAATTAATTATTATTAAAAAATCTGAATAAATAATTAATCAAATATAAAATATGATTGTATCACATGAGATGTTTCAAAACACCCGATAAGCGTAAAAGTTTTACCCTGCCTAGGTAAAACACCACATTACAAACCAATTTGTGGTCTCAGATTTCTTATACGAAGCACTATTTTAGAGATATTAATTATTTAATATAAAAAATAAAAAAAACTAATTAAATATAAAAAATTTATTTTCGCGGTCAAGACGTCCAAATGTACGATGCTTACAAATTTTATACCCCGTCTAGGGTAAACACCTTATTCCTGACATAACAGTGGTCTCTAATTTCCCATAAGTTTCATTGTTTTGGAGTTATTCAATTATTTTGAATAAAATTGTACGGTTAATATATTATATTTAATATTTTTATTCAGTCTTCACCGAGACTTTGTGGGCCTCATAATATCATACTAACTTAGTGTAGATATCCAAAAATATTCAATTGAATATTCCAAGATGTTAACTGGTATTTAAGTCCTTTAACACAGTTATCAAATTATTTCACTAATAAATCATTTTTTTCACTTGTGATATTAATAATTTAACACAATAGGGTTTATCATCATAAAAAATGATATTACAATTCTTCCCCTATATCGAATTTTCATCCTTAAGAAGCATCTCTATTGGTCTTTCTCAAACAACTCAGGCCACTGAGCTCGAACATTAGACTCATGCTCTCACATCTCTTGATTATCATAACCATTCTACCATAGTACACGAACCAAATGTATTTTCCTCCCATGAAGTACATTGGTCTCGGAATCAATTATAATGATCGGTCACTCTGTTAGGGATAAATCAGGTTCAGTATCAAGATCACTCGAGCTCAAAACATGATACAGATCGGAGAGATACTTTCTTATCTATGATACATGGAACATGTTATGTATTGACATCAACTATAGTGGTAGTGCTAAATGGAAGTAACTTTTCCCACCTTTTCAACAACCTCAAAAGGTCCCATAAATTGAGGAGAATGCTTCCTTTGCCTCCCAAGTTTTCTATGACCCAATAGGGTTGAAACCTTAAAGAAAACCTAGTCACCAACTGAAAATTACAAGGGCCTATGGAGAATATCAGCATAAGATTTATATTGGATATTTTCTATCAAAATACTCTAACAAATAAACTAAAACTTAGTTTTTGTCTCTTTGACCAAATTGAGTCCAACCAAGGAATTTTCACCCATCTCTGACCAACACAATATAGATCTATAAGGATAACCATACAAGGCTTCAAAATGATCCATTTTAATTGAGTACTGGTAACTATTATTATAAGAAAAAATAACCATCCCCAAATGATCACCCCAATCCTCACCAAAGTCAGGAACATAAGTCCAAAATATATCCTCAAGGATCTACATATCTCTCTCTGTCTGGCCATCTGACTACAGATGGTAAGCTGTGATCAAATGGACCTAAGATTATAGTGCCTCTTGAAGACCTCTCCCAAAGAGAGAGGTAAACTAACGATCTCTATCATAGAATATATAAGATGTAACTCTGTGCAAAAGAAAAATATCATTCCCAATGAGACTTCCCAACTCCTCAACTTTGGATATATCTTGAATGGGTATAAAGTGAGCCAACTTGATTATCCTGTTAATCACAACCCATATCGCATTATTCTTCCTCTTGGAAAGAGGAATCACAACCAAAAATATCCTTATAATTAATCAAATAGATCATAAATATGTGGTAACATATACTTTGTCATTACTTTCACTCAATTGAGCTTTCGGTAATCAACACATAAGTGATCATAACCATCAGTTTTCTTAGAAAATAGAACTGGCGCCACCCAAGGTGGAACACTCGGGAATATAAATATTTTCTCTAAAAGATCGTCCAACTAGGACTTTGTCTCTTTAAACTCAGCTGGTTCCATATGGTAAGAGGAAATTGAAATTGGTTGAGTATCAGGAATCAAGTAAATTGAACACTCAACATTCCTTACTGATGAAAAACCAGATAAGTTAGAAGGAAACACGTTGGGAAAATCAACAACAACTGGAGAGAGATAACCACTCAAATAATCCTTCTCTAGATCAAAAGCAAACATAGATATTACTTTCCCCAACTCGAGAGAAGACGGTCCATCTCTTATCAACCTTGGGCCTCATTCTCCTTGAAAGACATGGTACACACCACTATTTTTTATTAAAGTAGATCCATTGATGATATCAATCAATTAGGGATTTATTATAAAGGATCAAATCCATCCTAGAAATGACATCAAGAGGTTTCATGTCAAGAACCAAAAAACTCAAAGAAATATTGACATATGATAGAGAGAAGGCACAAGAGGGACTACGGAAACCCTACTCTCTCTTCATACCAGGGGGTGTAGTAATATCCATTTCACAAGATAAAAGCTCCATAGGAAGATTTATCATATAAATGATATAGGTTGAAATAAATGAGTGATATACACCAGTAAAAAATAGAGAACTCACTAAATATGAAGCTATAATAATGGTACCCCACATGACCACTAAACATGTATCATATTCCTCTAGAGAATCTTCAACCACTTGAAAAATCTTCGTTCCATATGCATATGGTTATAACCCTTTTGTATGTGAAGCATTTGATTTCCCCATAGTTTTTGGAGGTGCTGATGATCTCATGTAACTGTGAAGAGTGGAAAAGCTATGGCAGAGCATCTGCAAGTTCTCTAAACATCCGCGGGAGCCACAATTATTGGGTGCATCGGTGCAGACCCTCTTTGAGTTCCCTGGCTGACCACACTGGTATCATATCAAAGGGCCTATAATAGGCACTACAGGAGGTTGAAAATGACCCTGATACTGAGAACCACTAAGATAATCATCATACTTCCTCTTTCCTTTAAAATAACTTATGCTTCCACTGGGAGAAAAAGAAACTACCATCATCCCTGAATTTCTATCCATGTCAATATCAACCATCATTATCCTATCCATCACATCAACATAAGTGTTCATATTTAGAAAAAAACATGAGAACATATGTCTAATAAAAGTCCCAAATATAACTATTGAGGATTCTTCCTCTCACAAGATACAATCTCAGGATCAGACTACACCGACTTAGTAAAGTGATTTGAATACTCAATTACAGTTCTATCAGCCTGCTCAAGCTTGAAAAAATCTACGTCCTTGTCCAACGCCATTGACTCTAGATAGAACTGGTTAGTGAAAATAACATTGAAGTCTTTCCACTTTAATCCCTCATTTTTCTTCACCATTACCATCATGTCCCACCATATCCTACTCAGACCCTCCATCATGGTGGTGGAACACTTAACCTTGATCTCATATGGTTCTCAAAGAACTAAAAAATATGTTCTACCCTACCCAACCATTCCTCAGAATGTTTAGTATCAGTAGAGCCTTTGAAAACTATTGGTTTTTTGGAGAAGGAACTCTTGAGAATGATTTCAAATAACATAACCCTTATGATCCACAGCTGGAGCCTGAATGGGGACTGGTGGTGGTGCATCTCTCAATGATTTTACAATACAAGTGATCACCTCAACTAGATTTGGATCCATAATAGGATTATCTTGTTGAGGTTCAGCAATATCCTCCATCTGGATTAGATTCGCATGTCTTATCAGAGGAATGATGTTACACAACATCAATATAAAACATTGAAGACATTAGGTAGTACACAAACAGAACAATGAGTAAAATTAATCCCAATAGAAAGAAAAAACAATATTTGGATTCCACTGTATCCAAATAAAAATAGGAAAAATACTATAACTAATACACAAGGCACATTCCCCTATAAACCTCTAGTGACTTAAGGTTAATTGTGGTGAGATCCAGCTGGGCACTCAATTGGAATTACCTCTTAAGTCCCGACAAGATTACATGAATTCATACTGACTGAAGACAAAAGATCAAATTGTAGCTCTAATAACACTTTTTCACAAAATATCATAGGTACCCTGGTAACCTAATAACTCTTATGGCCCTAAAATATACCTAAGGGTGTTCTTTATCCCCCTAGGTCGACGAATAGCACCTATCATCATAAAAACTGATATTGGGAATGATTTTACTACTGAAAATGTGGAAATATAAGAAACAAGAAATTATGCATATTAAAAGAAAGTTCACTGGGAGTAATGTACCAAAATAAAAAAAGGAATAAACAAGCCCAAAGTACTACAACCAAAGTACCAAAATAGGGAAAATATCCCAAGGTCCCTTAGGACATAACTCACCAATTCCAAAGTTCAACAGCTGGATCCACCTCTAAGAGATCTTTTCCCCTTCCTCAAACCTTGAAGGAGAAAGTCTAAAAACACCCAAAGGAAAGGGTGTGAGACAAATCTGAGTAGGATTCCACCATGGATTTCATAACAGATGCCAATAATGGATTGAACAAATAATGATTTTAATTTTAAAGTAAACAGGTTTGTCATTTAAAATCATATTTAAAAAAATCATGTTATACATTTTAAATGATGTAAAATACATTAACATCATAGGATTGACTTTATAGGTGATGGAATATATAAGTCCCTAGCCTTAAACATTACAGAATCTTGAGTTAAGTCAAGAATTCACATTGAGGATCTTTTTAGGTTTAGAGTTTTATAGAATTAGGCCATAACTATTACATTACATCTCAAATATTACAAAGTAGACACTTCTACTTAATCCAATTTTTTTCACAACAATAAAACTCCTTAAAAACAAGATTTCTTTTCTTGATAAAAATATTATTGAATTATTCCTTTCTATTAAACTTCCTTATATCCTATGAAAAAAAATTCAAAAACTTGGGATGAGCATAAAAATATCAGTAAAGGACATAAAAATAAAAAAAACCATTAGTATAGTTAAAACCTGACAACCCATTCAAAGTTCATTGAGGGGATGAAAGAAAACATTTTCACATGAATAATAATCATAATTTTTTCACAATGAAAAAAAGTAAAACGCATAGAAAGTAATTAAAACTCATTTATCTGACTAAGAGAATCATATACGTAAAACCCTTTCAAACATATTACAATTAGAATAACTATATGGTTGACTTAAAAATTAGAGATCTATAATGTGTATCACCCTTCATATATGCTATATCAGGCTTACATGTGAGCTATAATGGGGCTCAACCTTTCATATAAGCTATATCGTCTCACCCGTTACATATAATTCTCAAGTACTATTTTAAAAACATGTTCATCCCAAAACCCTTTTGAAAAACTCTTCTAATCCCATATAAAAAAAATCTATATAAAAATAAAATTTTCATTTAATAACCCATTTTAAATACCAATATACCCAAATAAATGGATAAGGGACTTATTTTATTTTTAAAAAACATTAAGGCTTATAAAGGAAGCCAAATATCAAATAACGGTTACGGCGGCAGAGAATTCATTGTCGCCATATAGGTTAAAAACATTTCTTTTATAATTTTTTAAAAGAATTAACATGATTCATATAAAAATATTACATTTAAAAACTTTGAATGAAATTCAGGATAGAAATAAAATTTTCTGTATATTACTTTTATACCCATATAAATAAATGTGTAATTTAATATCCTGAAGAAAAATGTTTGATAATTAAATCTTCAAACGTTCAAAGTGTCCCAAAACAATTTGGAAATTTAAATATTAATATTTATTGTTTAATAAATAACATTATTATAGATAAAATATGTATATGAAGTATCATATTGTCTGTATATACACTTTATAAAAGAATAAAGGTTCATATTATCAATAAAAGCCTTAATGAAAAGAGATTGAGACAAAGTCCCTTACATTGAGTCCAACTTGTCTTGTTCATTATTTAATTTAATAAATACTAAACATAGGTTAATTTTTAGTTTATTTATAACATTTTTAATTTTTATTATTCATTTTATATCACTTTTTACTATATCATAGAAATTAGTTAATTTTTTTGACTTCATATCGGATGTTTTGTCGATGTTCGGTAATTGAGTCAAAAATGAACTTATTTTGATGTAAATTATACATGTGGTCATAAGTCCATTATCTCAAAAATATTATTCATGATTTAAATATCATATATATCCAGTATATATGTATTTATAATAGTCTATAACATTTTTAGATAAGAAATTAAATGCACAATTCATGGAGATGGTAGGTCGTACGCATGCAGGAACGCTACTTTCATTTTTTTCCATATTCAAAGAATATTAAAGGAATAAAAAATACATAGGTATATTATAATTATATTATAAAATAAATGTTATATATGTTATATAATTTCATTAATTACATCCTTTATATGTTCCATGTATGGAATGAATGAGTCATATCACTTTAAGGGGGCGATAGTCCACACTTCCTCAAATAAAATTATCGTATTTACACATTATGGAAATCATAAAGTAATTTTGTGAATAAAAATTACATAATAATAGAGAAAATATAATATATATCATATATAAATAAATTTCCACCATAGTTTCCATCATGATAGGTGGTGGGAGAAAATTGAACAATCATCATTTCGTGAGGCAGTAGTTTGATGTGCACTAAAACAGTATGTTCTATATCCATTAGATGGAGGTGTGTATAGGTGTAGGTAAAACCCTTAGAATTAAAAAAATCTTAGTATATTTATGATACTTTTTTTTATAAAATAAATGAATAAAAAAATCGTAGGGGTGGATAAGGAAAATAAATAAAAGAAACTTGAGGGAATGTGTTACCTCTAAATTGGGTAACTCCTTTTAATTTAAGGCAAAAGGATTTCTTGAATTTTCTTATGCACAAAGTAAGGAATATAGGATTAAGTATGGGATGTTGGTATATTATTTTAGTAGAAGTTGGATGGGACAATGGGATTGATAGGTGTGAGTGAGTGGGTAGAGGTGGTAGCCTTTTATAAGAGGGGGACGGGGCACTTTAGGAAAGACTTGAAATATTATTTTATTATAAATTTATTTCTGAATTATAATAGTTAAAAAGTGATAAATTTAAAAGATAAGATGAGTATGGGTCTATATAATCTCAACCAATAGGTTTTAGACAAGTTTATTTCATAAACATAACCATATATTTTAGCTTTAACCCTTAGTTGAAAACATTAACTCTTACCATGTCTTATTATATTTTCATAATATATAGTTACTATAGGTACTATAAAATGCCAAGAGAACCACAAGTGGATAATTAATGACACTTTTAACATTATATAAGTAATTTGGCTGAATATTATATTTTTAGTAATATTATATAATTTAATAAAATAGTAATTGTTTTAAAAACTCATTTATGTCGATTTTGACACTATTTAGTAATCGATTTTTTTAAAGTCATAACAGCTTGATTATTTCAAAAAAAAATTCATTAACTCATCCCTAAAATTTCAATATAATCCAAAAAAATCATGGATGTAATAAAAATGTTCAAATTATAGTTATTTTAATATTTATAATATCATTTATTTGAATCTTTCATTAATAAGGTAATCAGTGCATCATCATTGTGTCATAAATAAATTTATTTATTTAATATATAAAAATTATAAATAAAATAACATGATATAGGAAATATTTTTATCTTTATAATGAAAATTTATAGTCTAAGATAACATTTATATAAACCAATTTAATTTTTTTGTTAGTAGATACATTTTTATGTTCTCTTTCCCTTTTCTTTAAAATAAATATCATAAAAGGTCATTATCACACCCAAGTGGCTCCATGGGATCCAAAAATCGACCCAAGCATTATCATGGTTAGGAATATCTAATCCAATAGTATAATTACATGTTTTTTTATAGTTTTATATTATTATAATATTATTTTTTTACCCTTATTTACCTGATTTACCCTTTAACCATGGTAAATAAAAATTATTACTGAAGTTACTATTCATAATGTCCAAAAATAAAAGGTACCTATTTACACAATTTGGAACTTCTGATTCCAAATATGTAATTCATTTTTATAAATAATTCACTGATTAATTTAAAATTAATTCCCATTATCAAAACCAGAAAGCAGGTTTTTAAGAAGTAAAAACTATAAAAAGATTAGCAAGTGTTTATGTCCAATTTAATTGTGAAATTACTTCCAATGAAAAAAATTGGATTAAATGATAAAATATTAATCCAATTAAACTTTAAACCCAATTAAAGTTACAATATAACTATATAATTCAATTAGATGAAAATTCAGTTTTGAATTAAAATACAGTATTTTTCAATATTCATTAAAATATGAATTTTATCAGAAGAATACCAAAATTTCAATCAAAGTAAATTTTGATGTCTCAATTATAAATAATAAGTTTATTTGGTTAAATATAAATTATAAAAGTGTCAAAAACTATATTTAAAATGGGTTCTTCATCAAAAGGCTGTAAAACTGCATTTTTTGAAAAATACTTCTTTTGAAAAATACCTCTTTTATACAAAAAATAAAATTTGTTATTATATCATGTCTAGAAAGCATATAATATGAATTTTAAATATTAAATTAAATATATTAAATATTTATTTCATTAATAAAATCCATCAATATTGGTTTTATTATTTTATAAACTCACTTATTTTCATTCAAATAGTTTTTTAGAAAAATATTTCCTTTAAAAAAGGGTTTTATTTTGATTTATAAATAATTGTTGACAAAAGAATTAATTATATAAATGTTTAAACGATATATTCATAAATAAATTAATATTTTTCATTCCTACCAATACAACGGTTATGCATTAACTAACATTTAAAATAATAATATTAATGATGAATTATTTTTTGGTATAACTCAGTTCTGTGTGCATCGTAAGATTTCAGAGAAACCCATTGTTGTGTGTCGAGTAAGCTATCGAAAAAAGTATCCCATTTAATGTAAAATTTATATATTATACATAAATATTATAAAATATTAAAATGTATTATTCTATAAATACCTAGGATGTTATAGAATATTTCAAAAATAATGGCTTAAATAAACAAATTTATATAAAATAGTTTATATAAATTTAGAAAGGCATGTAAATAAGTTTAGAAACATTATCATGAATTTTATATCTAAAATATAAACAAGAAAGTAACATGGCCATATTCCAACTTTGTAAAATATTTACAGGATATATGACTCTATACTCTTTAAGTTATCGCGGAAATATGTGTACACATACGTCCTCTAGACATTGGTCAAAGAGGACTCATCACCATCACCTAAGGGATTTGACATACTGCATGTATGTTTAAGAACATTATAGTAATATTAGAGTATGTCCAAATAACTCACAATCTACCAAAGGCTTGAATGTGCTATTATACAATTAATGATGTCCAATTTATTTTAAAACTGCTTAAAATAAAATTAAATCTCATTCTTTAATTTGAAATTCAAATTTTCTATTTAAAACCAAAATAGGTTTTCATAAAAAACTTGACTTGTTAATAAGATAAAATCATTTGGTTTATATCAAAAAAAACTAAATCCATTTTTATAAGTTTTAATTCCATTCAAAATAAATTCCATCAATTTCACAATTATTTTCCACAACGAAATTCAACAATTTAATTGAAATCGTTTCCATAAATACTTAATTTATATTAAATAATTTCAATTAACAGATTTCAATAAGCACACCCCAATTCAATGGAATTCGGGTTTTCCTATATTTTATGTTGGAACCATTTCCAAATCTCCCAATTCACTAGAATTAGGTTTTCAAAAAAATTGAAACCAAGTTTTAGTAATTGAATTTAAATCAGTAGTTGAAATAAATCAAGCAATACATGGTTAATCAATTTGGGTAATTGGTATGGAACAACCTAACTCAAGGTCGTCAGTATCAGTGATAATGAAAAACTACCCTATGTGGTTTAATACACCTCCTCATGGACTTATTATTATAAGCGTCGACAGGCCAATGAGAAATTTAGTCATACACCAATGAATCCTTGAACCATCCCCATTTTGACATTATTTAAATTTATCTTTATTTTTGTAAATTAAAAATATTTAATTAAATATGATCAAATTACCTTCAATTTTTAAAAAAAATCTTAGGAATAAATTTCTACTCATTGATATAAATCCAACGGAACTGATGGTGCATCAATCCGATCAATATCGAATTATATATTGAGGAGATAAGTTTATAAGAATAAAATAAAATAGAAGAGGGAGAGAGTAAGAGAGGGAAAAGGTGTCAAAAATAATGGGTTTCCTACCAATGTCATTCGCACCACCCCAAATCCAATTTATAATACTTTTTCATTAATTAATTTTGTTACATTTATTAATTTAATCACTTGTTTATTAATCTATTCTATTAAGTTCATCCATCAACCCATCATTATATTGGGATTTTTATAGACCTATACCATTAGATTGAATTAAATACTCAACAATGGTCTTGAAATGACTGACTCAATTTTAGGGTCATGTGGTCACTGGCAGCATGTAAATCTGACACCATACAAAAGAGTTATGGCTGAAACTGTGTTTTGACAACAATTATTTTATAAATTTAATTATTATTATTATTATTATTATTATGTATTTTTCACTGTTAAATTTTTTCCAACAACATTCATTAAATGTCGATAATAGTTAATAAATTAATATTTACCCCATATTTGCATTTATTTAGTATTGACTAATAATTTCATCACTACTACCTTGATCAACAACAAATATTCACATGTGGCGAAACGTCGTTCATAATTTAAGTGAAAAAGAATATTTTATTGCACATATACTTTTCCATTCATTTTGTTTGAAAAAAATAATATTAATAATAGCAATACACTTATTATTAATAATATTCTTTTTATCTTACCAGTAATTATTAAAATACATGTTATCTTAATTTAATAATAATAATAATAACAATAAAAATTATTATTATTATTAAATATGTTTCAACATTTTCACCTTTAATGTTTCAACATAATATTTTGTTTCATGTGAATCTTAATTAAGGAAATGTTTATTTTCCCCCATTAATGCGTTGCATATTTTAAATTAGACAAAATGGTATAAAATTAATGGTTTGAAAAATATTCAGTGTGAAATAATGGAGTTTGCAGCATGAGTTTTGGGGTGGAATTTTTTTTAAAATGATTAAATAAAATTAATTATTTAACACAAAAAAATAAATAATAAATAATCCTCACTGTGCATAGAATTTATGTCCCAACTTGGGTAAAATCCCCATTCGGGACCTAACGGTGATATCAGATTTCTCAAATGACACATCGTTTGAGAGATATTAATTATTTATTATTTATAAATAAAAATAAATAATTAATTAAATATAAAATAGAATTTTATCACATGCAATGTTTCTAAGCACCTGACTTGCATAAAAATTATACCTTGACTAGGTAAAATACCACATTACGGACCTAGTGGTGTTCTCATATTTCTAATATAATGCACCATTTTAGAGATATTAATTATTTAATATTAAAAAAAGGAATAAAAATTAATTAAATATAATAAGTGTTATTTTCATGAGCAAGGCGTCCAAACATATGATGTTTACAAATGTTATACCCCACCTAGGGTAAACACCATGTTTCAGACACACCATTGGTCTCTAATTTCCCATATGAAACACCATTTTAGAGTTATTAGTATATTTTGAATAAAAATTATGCGATTAATATATAATATTTAATATTTTTATTCATTCTTCACTGAGACTTTGTGGACCTCATAATCTCACACTAACTCAGTGTCGAACTCCAAAAATATTTAATTGAATATTCTAAGATATTAATTGGTATTTAAGTTCTTTAACACATTTATCAAATTATTTCACTGATAAATCATTTTTTCTCACTTAAGATATTAATAATTTAACACAATAAGGTTTATCCTCATAAAAAGGGGATATTACAGTCAACTTTCATTTATATACATCATAGAAGTGGTGATCCAGCATATGAAACCACTATTGATTGTATCTGACTAAGATCTGAGATTTATCTCTAATTTCTATAAAAGTATTCAGCATGATCTCAACATTTAATTGAGATTTTTTAAATATTATCACCCCCAAACTAATGGCCAATTTGAGTGGACTATCAAGACACTTGAAGACATATTGAGAGAACACTATATATACTCCAAAGGAGACTAGAATCAATATCTTCAACTAATCAAGTTCTCATACAATAATAGATTCCAATAAGGAATCCAAATTACTACTAATGAATCCATTTATGGGAAGTAATTTAAAACACAACCATATTAGGATGAATTTATTGAATATTAGATGTTGGGACCTAAAATGTTTGGGTAAATGATATAATAGGTCAAGATTATTCAGCAACACATATTGGTTTCTCAAATTCAACATAAGAGTTGTGAAGACAATCATCAGTGATATATTGAGTTTAGGTGGGAGATAAGGTGTTTCTCCACATATCTCTATGGAATAGACTTTTGAGATTTTGTAATAAGGGTAAGATAAGTCCTAAGTACATTGACCCCTTTAATATTATTGATCGTATTGGAGTTATGGCCTATCGACTTTCCCTCCCACCATCCCTTTCTCAAGAAAATGACATATTCTACGTATCCTTCTTGAGGAAGTAGATACTAGATCCATCACATGTACTTAATTAATTAGTGGTACAACTGGAAAATGATATCTCTAATGAGGAGCTACTAGTGTAGATATTGGAATGTAGAGATAAAGTTTTATGAATTAATATAATTCACCCAGTCAAATTATTATGGAGAAACTATAAGTATGAAGATGTAATAAGGAAAATGAAGGAATCCATGAAGTAGAAGTACCCACACCTTTCTTCACCATAGTATGTAAAATGAAATTTTGAATTTGAAATTGTTTAAGTGGGGAGAATGTAATGACCTAGAAATTTATCAATTGAATTTCCCTCCTTATAATTGTGTCATATCTAGTAATGGGGTATAAAGAACATGTACCACATGATAAAACCAAAAACATTTTATTATATTGATTTAAAAATTATATTTAGATAATAAAAATTCTCTTGATAATTCAAAGTATTAATGTGATAAAAAATATAAAACAATATAACTAAAATATGAAAATTTGGATATGCTCGATCCACCAGAACAACCACACTCATGAATAACACTATAGCAATAAAATAGAATGCGAGCAATACAATATGAATTTTTAAAATGAAAATAAAAATAACCTTGAGAATAAAATATAAGTCAATGAATAGTAAATGAAATATGAGGTATTTATATGAACTAGGGAACCCATATAACAGTTACAAATTAGACCATTAGAATAGTAAACAGACCCTTAAACGGTAATATGACCATTATGAATTGTAACCTAACCATTAGAATAGTAAACTTGCCTATGTAATTTTAAAATAATATTTAGTTATCTTATAAAATTAAAATATGATATATTTATACCATGGTGCAAGTAAATAAAAGTTTTAAAAATGATAAATTAAGTGTTTTTATTTTTTTACACATAAATGTTTCAATTTCACTTTTATAATAAATATAATAATTTAAATGAAATTTTATTTTTCTGAAATTGATTTATAAATTAATATTAAGTTTTATTATAATGATAGGATAATTTTATGAGACTATAATTAATTTTTCAAAAGGTTAAAAAGTTAATCATAATATTAAATTTTTTATTTTTTGAATAAATGATTATTTTTTTAAAATTAAATTTATCATATTTAGAAAATTATTTTTATAAAATGGATTTCATTTTTTGAATCTACACATTAAAAATTATTTAGGTTAAAAAAATTTTATTTTTCGAAAATAGTTGAATTTTTGTGAATAGTAAAATATGGTAATTGAAATTAAATTCTAAATACATGAATTTTTTAGTCATATATGATATAAGAACCCATTAGTTCAAAAAAATCAAAAATTTCTATATATAGTCATAAGATTCAATACCATTGATAGTATCGATCAAAAAAATAAACTAATGAATATAATATTCAAAAGCACCCCTATCCTCCTATTATAAATACCACCCCCCACAATCTCTTATCCTTACACCTTATAAGTCATGGATATTCTAAAATTTATACCCAAATATCTTCCCAAACCTATCCCCCATGTCTTAGTACTTCTATTCTCCCCAAAAGAACAATTCCAAGTGCCTTAAGCAGTATTTCAATGAGGCGGCATTTAAGCGGTAATATTCTCAATTTACCTCTTTTCTATTATTTTCTTCTTCTAAATTATCCTCAACTACCTAATAAAAAATTAAATAATATCTCCACTATCATAAATATACTAGAATTTTATTATTTTAATGTAATATTCATCTTCAACCCTCCCTTCGTTTTCCTCCATCAGCTTCAAGGATGGTAATAAAATTATTATTTTTTAAATAAGATTATAATAAGTATCTTATAACATATTTAATTCTCTATAATTAATATATTTCTGTTATATTAATTAAAATTAATCTAGTTCGTGGTGGTCGGTAAAACTGCCAAAATAAACTAACCACTTAACATTAACATTTTTACTCAATGATTTTTTCCTATGTTAGAACACATATGGATACATGGGACCATTTAAACTTATGGAAGTTAATAAATAACATTTAATCTCACTCTTAGAGTTTTATTCCCACTTTATATGAACTTCATTGATTGTCTACAAGTTATATGACCTTGGAACCATGAAACAAACTCTACCAAAACAACAAAAATAAACATTATATATCATTGAGATGGTTATAAATAAACATAATAAATTTATAATAAATAAAATAATTATGGAAAAGGTTTTTAATTAAGTAACTAATGAATCTAATTTGATTTTATTGGACTTAAATTGCAAGCATTGAATGATTCTGGAACATAAGGTAAGGGATCTCTCTAAACCACCATTTTTCTTTGTGTTATAGACTTTCTATCTCTAAATAAATTTCTATATATCTTTCATATTATTTAATGATTATAAATTTTTTATATATGTCTTTAACATATATACTTATATTATTATCCCTTTATTTTATGGGGTAATACATTCCTTATGTTCAATTCTCAAATTCATTCTTTATAAAATCACCTATTATTATAATATGAGTCAAGATTATGTAACCCACTTCTCTCCATGGGTATTTCATATGATTATTCCTTATTATTTATTTCATTTATGGCACACATAATCATGTACTTGTTAGTATGGTTTCACCTAGATAGAACTCTAATACATTTTGTGATGTTTTTATTACATGAGACATTATGTATGAGATTAGTGAGTGAACCTAATCCATGATAGGACTCTATCCACCGTGTGATGTTGTCTCTGTGGTTATATTTGACTTATGTTTATGTAATTCTATATTTTTTTCCACTTTTCTATTTTTACAAGATCATATGATACCATGTTTATTATTTTATTCTTTAATTTTATTATTCATGATCCTTCTCTTTTATGATATCATTTTATGTCATTTGAATCACATTTTATTTTTCATTATCATGTTTATTCCATTTCTGGACTTTTTATCTCACCCATTTTTTTTATGTATTCCCTAGTTTATCCTATTTAATTTTAGGATCTGAAAATAATTTAGTATATCATTATGGAGATTGAAATAAAGTTGTTTCAGTTTGGTTTTACATTAATATATTGGTGGTGACCAGATCTGCGGGCTTCTTCCGGCGAGATCTGAGGATTCAAGAGGTTGATGTTCGCAACAATATGACGCGAACGATGGTGATGTGTTTGGCGGAGATGATGGTGATGTCGATCAAGGGATACACAGGATGTTTTCCCGAGGCTTTGTGTCTCGATGAAGTGGACGTCGTTGAAGGTTTCCAGTTTTCTTCTCCGGCGGTGAAGACAGCGACAATGATGGCACTGAATATGGCGGACGACAGTGATCTGACCGGCCTCTTGGTTCAAGGCCCATCCTCATAAAGATCTAGGTGGGTAAGCTCGTGGCTCGAGGTGGATGATGGCAGTTTTTCTGAATCTTGATTTTTGAAATTTGAATGTTGGAACTTTTGAATTTTGAATTTATCGTGTGTGGTTGATGGGGATGCAGGGTTTGTGGAACATGTTTGTATGGTTTTCACTTTTCCAAAAAGTGTCTATTTGAAAAATACAAAAAAAAAAGATTCTGAATGTGTAATATTCTTGGGTTGTTATACCCTAATCCAATGGTTGTTGAATATAATCAACTATAACAGCCTTCATGTCTTGGAGAGCAAGGAAGATCATATGCTATCATTACTGCTTAGGTGGATCCCAGTAATAATGTAGTGATAGGTACACAAGTTATTCATTAAAGAATATAGAATATACTTTTTTATTCTAGTTCTATACATTCCTAGATATATTTCTTTTTATTAGAATTATTCAAACACCATAACAAAATATGGGAATTGATCTGTCTGTCAGAATAGAAAATGGAGCAATTATTGCATCCCATTTAAATAACTCCTCCTTAACCAATGTTTGTAGATTAAATATTCCATAAAATCATGTATTACTAACTATAGTGTATTTTAATTCTATATTAGGCATGTATTGGCTATCATTATATAAATACATCATCAACCTATTAGGATAGGGAGATCAATCTTCACATTCTAAGTCATCCTTTGATTTTTTACAAGTGTATGGAGGAGGATTAATCTCCCATAGAATATTTTCCTCAAGTGTGGATATTAATGCCTTATTAGAAATAATATCTAGCTCAAATTATTGAGATAAAGGGGAGAATCATGCGTGATAAAATTTCCGTTTTGAGGGACTATACTGATGTATTCCCCTAATATCTTCCTAGTCTTTCCCCTGACTGAGAGGTTGATTTATCAATCAAAATTATACCTATATCTCTACCCATGTCCAATATTACTTACAAAATGGATTCCATTGAGTTGTAGAAACTGAAAATGTAGTTATAAGAAAATCTATAAATTGGTTTTACACACATGAGTGATTCTCCATGGTGTGGACTGGACTTCTTTGTCAAGAATAAGGATGGGTCAATGTGTCTTGGTATTAATTATTGTGAACTCAATAAAATCCTGATAAAGAACAAGTATCCGCTAACACAGATAGACAAGCATTTTTTGTTAACTATGTGGGTCCTAGTATTTCTCAAAGTTGGTCCTTCGATTAGGATACAACCAATTAAATGAGAAGAAGGAAGATGTTCTAAAAACTAATTTTTGGATAAGGTATAGACACTATGAGTTCATAGTGATTCCCTTAAGACTCACTAATTCTCCAAATATATTTATGGACTTAATAAATAGAGTCCTTAGATATTACCTCAAAAAAATTGGTAGTCTTTATAGATGATATATTTATATACTCCAAAAGTAAGGAGAAGCATGAGAATCATTTGAATATTGTGTTAAAGACTTTAAAAAGGGATAAGAAACATGAAAAGTAAAAAAAATGTGAGTTGTCGATAAAGGAGTATCATTCTTGGGGCATGTTATCACTAAAAAATGGATATTTGTAGACCCTTGTAAGTCAAAGGTAATTGATGACTAGCCTAGACTAGTATCTATAAAAGAGATCCATAATTTCCTTAGACTATATGGGTATTACTAATTATTTGTGAGAAAATTATTTCAATTTTCAAAATTTTTAACCCATCTAACTTATAAGGGAGTGAAGTTTTTCTAGACTAGTGAATGTGAAGAGAGAATCAAGGAATTGACAAAGAGTCTTATCACTACACCAGGACTTACACTACCTATAATTTTAGATATTTTCATGGTATAAAATGGTTCTTCAAAAAAGGTATTGAGATTTTACTAATGAAAAATGAAAATTTGATATCCTACACATCAAGGTAGTTGAAATTTCATGAGCCAAACTATCCAACACATGATCTGGAGTTGGTTGTTGTGATAGTTGTGTTGTAAATCTATAAGAATTATCTCTATAGGAGAAGCGTCAAATATATACGAAGTATAAGAGCCTACAATATATAGTCACACTAAAAGAGGTTAATATGAACCCATGAATATTGTTAGATCTAATCAAGGACTATGAATTCTCAACCCATTAACATCTTTGAAAAAAACAAAGTGAAAAATGTTTTAAGTAGAAATGATCCAATAACTTTATCAATTATAGGAATTGGAAGGGATAAAATGTTATTAAACTTAGAGAGGATAGAAATGGGAATCATAAAGGAAGAAACATTATCATTCCTTTCGCAAATTATTACTCAACCATCATTTATGGAGAAGTTAAAGGATTCTTAAAGATATGGTGTGGAAATCCAGAGGAAGGTAGAAGCTACAAGAAAGGTGAAATCCTCATAGTTCAAAATTGATGAAGGAGTTGTAAAATTTGGGTCAGAAATATATGTACCATCACATCCTAACATAAAGAAGGATCTATTACATTATTTACATAGATCAACATTCAACATCAACCCAGGGATCAAGAAGATGTATCGAGATCTCTTATAGCACTATTGGTGGGAAAATATGAAGAAGGAGATCGCAGAATATACATCAATGTATCTAGTATTTCATAAATTTAAGGATGAAATGAAAACATATAATGGGGTGATGCAACCATTACAGATACCTATATGGAAATATAAATAAATCACCATAGACTTTGTTACTGTTCTTCTAAAGACATCAAGAGTAAATAATGTTATATGGTTTTCAGTAGATTATCTTAAAAGACTACTCAATTCATTGGAATTCAAAATAACTTATCCCTTGATAAAATTTCAATTATATACATTAGATAGGATGTGATGTATCATGGAACACCACTATCATTTTTATCTATCTGAGATTTGAGATTTACCTCCATGTTCTGGAAGATTATCCAAAATTCTATAAATACTAATTTGAACTTTAGTACATCTTATCACACCCAAACTGATGGCCTATCTAAGAAGACTATATAGAAAGTAGAATATATTTTTAGAGCACACTCTATAGAATTTAAAGAAATATGGGATCAATATCTTAATCTGGTTGAGTTCTTGTATAATAATAAATTTCAATGAAGTATCCAAATGGCTCCTTATAAATCCCATTATGGGAAGAGATATAAAACACCTATGTGTTGGGATAAAGTTGGTTAAAACAAGTTGTTGCAACCTAAAATGGTAGAGAAAACGGTAAAACAATTTAAGACTATTCAGAAACAAATCAGGGTTGCACAAATTCAACAGATGATCTATACTGACAATCGTCGACGATACCTAGAGTTTGAGGTCAGAGATAAAGTGTTTCTCTGAATATCTCCATGGAATAGAGTCATGAGATATGGTAATAAGGGTAATCTAAGTCCTAGATACATCTTCCCATTTGATATTATCAATTTCATTGGAGTTATGGCCTATCGACTAGCACTCCCACCAACCCTCCCTCAAGTACATGATGTATTCCACATATCCCTCTTAAAAAAGTACATATCATATCCCTCACATGTATTGAATTCAGAGGTGGTAGATATTAAGAATGATATATCTTATGAGTGGAATTTGGTAAAGATCATGGAGCATAGAGATAAATTTCTACAAAATAAGACAACTCACCTAGTTAAAGTACTATGATGAAACCATAAATACTAGGTGGAAACATGGAAGCCATGAAGTTGAAGTACCATAACCCGTTTAAACCATAGTATATAATATGAAATTATGAGGGTAAAATTTCTTAAGGGTCTTATAATGTAACACTCCTAGATTTAAAAAAAACACTATGCTTGATAATGTATAAGACACGTAACACCAATACTAAACAAACTATAAAATATTATTATTTAAATATGATCATTATAACATAGCCATTAAATTGGTAGGTATGATTAGGATTAACTAGTTCGTGAAATATTTATAAAGGTACTACTGAATATAAATGTTTAGATTATTTCTTAATAAGTAACCATTCAATTTTTAGTAAATTCATTTTATTCTTCAGAAATATGTTTTACTCAAAAATGGATTTTATTGTTCTTATGAGAAAATATTATAATTAATTTCTATAAATTTTAGAAAATTTATTTAATAAAATTATTTCAATTTTTAAATTATCATATCAAAATTATATTATAGTGAAATTTTTATATTTTTCGGAAAACTTTTATATTTTAAAGAATAATGAAAATGAAAATTTTTATTGAAAACTGTATTTATTTTAAAGTATTTACAAAGTAAAATTCTATTTCATATTAGTTTTAAAATTTTATTATTTAAATTTTATTAAATATAATAAAATTATTTTCTTTTTAATGAATATATATACTTGAATTTGGTATAAAACATTTTTATATATAAAAAGGCATTTTTATGAGAAATTGTTTTTCATTGCATTTTTTATTTCAACCTTAAATTAATTTATTCCACTAATATAAATTAAATCTTGAAAAATGGATTCCATATTTGGAATTATGATGTCTTAATTTGGAAAATATTTCCTTTTATTTTTTTACTATTAATAGTAATCATAGTTAAGTTTTTTTCACCACAATAAAGGTAAAATGGGCTAATTAGGGTTTAAAATAATATGATATGGATTAAAATTCATTTAAACACTTTATTAAATTTCATTGTATAAGTATATTTCATCCATAATTTTACAAACTTAAAAAATATTACCTTTTTTCATTTATATTTGATTTTGACCTTTATATTATTTTATGTAAAAAAAAGTTAAAAATGGCATTCTCTTTGTTTTTTATCACTAAATAATTGAAATGGGGATAAATGGTGGTTATGTTAGGATATAAATGGTTTATTTTAAAGATTAATTATTTTTTGTCAAGGTAATTTATTTTTAATTTTTATTAATGAAATAATTACCTTTAAATCTTTCACAACACCAACACCGTATTTATTCAATTAATAGGAAAATAAAATAAATGATTTTAAAATGTTAAAAGAAGTATTTTGAAAGAATTATTATTTTAAAAGATTTTTTAGATAAAAATAAAATATTAGAGAGGTTTTAATTGGTTATATTCTAATTTAATTGTTTTAATTTTTTTTCAAATTCAAATAATGTATAGTTCCTAAAATAACATTAAAGTTATTTAATAATAAATAACATTTTATTAAATTATTTAAAATTCCTAAAAATCATATCATTGACCAGATGATTATTATATCTTTTAAAATATCAACTATATTCAATTTATGGGATAATTGTCTTTTTATAGTAACTATATTGACCCCTAAAGTGTAAAAACTTCCTTATCAAGGTAAAAGTCAAAAAATATTAATGTGGGATAAAAGGGAGATAAGGGTAAAACCAAATATAAACTTTGTAATATTTTATTAGATGATATTATTTCTACCCATACTCATCGTATCTTAATGTTATATCATTTTGGATCCTTTTTTCTGAAAAATAAATTTACAATAATTTAATATTTCAAGTAATTCCAAGAGTTTCCCTCCCCTCACTTATAAAAGGGAACCTCCTATACTCTTTTATTCACACTTAAAAATACTTTTATTTTAGTCAATCCCAACCTAAATCCCTTCTTAAAATCACTCCCCACATTACATAGGTCTTATTTTGTGTATAACAACAACCATAAAGGTTTTAATGTGTAAATTAAAGGAATTTATCTGAATAAAGGGTATAGTCTTTAACCAAATGTTTTAGTTTTATTCCTAATTATACCTCCTTAAACTATTCTTCAAACATTATGAATAATAATAACTCCATTATATTCCATATATTTATATTTTATTATGTTAATATAATCCACTAATAAAAATTGTATCTATACCAATGGACCTATACCAACAGTTTAGAAAATTGTTGTTATTGGTACCATATATATACATCATACGAACAAATTTTGAAGAAATGTTGGTATAGGTACCATATAGATACCATATACCAATGGTATTAAAAAAACCATTGTTATAGGTCCTAAATCATTCAAGTAAATATAACAACGGTTCTCCAAAACCATTGGTATAGGTCTACAATAATGGTTTTAGAGAAACATTGGTATCTGTACCAAAACATTGTATGATTCCTTTTGTAAAATAACATTAAACACATAAAAATTTAAATTAATTCTAAATATATTTATATATATCAAATTATGTTCAAAAAAATAATTTTATATTAGTGAATATGTCATAGAAAAATAACTTGTAGGTGTTGGGATTAAAACCCATATAACAACCCTTATTATAATACGCTTTATTTCATCATTTATTATATGAAGATACACTTAAAACAACCACAGAATATTTTGAGGTGTGTTATATTTTTTTAATTAGGTATATGTCCTAAAAACATACAAAATAAATATAATTACATAAACTAAAACTTCATAATATACTCTTAAAAATCCATTCCTACATGGGATAACTTAGGGACATATATAAAAAAGGGGTGAGCCATAAAGCCTGGTAGGCGAATAAAAAAAGAATAAAATAAGGTAAAGTAGTAGTAAATGTGATCCAAAAGTAATATCAATGTAAAATATGAGGGTTGAGAATAAAAATCTTCAACAATGAGGTATGGTATAACATGATAGTATAAAGGCTACATTAGAATGTGGAAATAATATAAAACATGGCATCATAAACATAATTCAAGGATAACTTCCAAGTCAACATAACATAGTGTTATTATTACAAAATTACATGAACCTTACATGGAAAATAATGAGATTAAAACATTACCCAATACATTAGAGATCCATATAATTCTGGGCCCACCTGTCACATTTATATCATGTACATGTATAAGTGTACTAGATAAATCATTCAATATAAGATCATATTTTATTACATTTAATCCCATTATTAAGGAGTGTTGGATTTAATACATGTAATTATCCAATAAATATGGTATAGTTATATATAAGTGAATACCCTTGAGTATAAATGGGTACGGGTATTCACTACATAATTGTTTGGCATGGAAAATGGAAGAAATATTTTAGCATTATAGCAGGGGTATGTAAAGGTTCGTGGAATGGATTAAAAAGATTAAAATGGGTATATAACCACATGTAAATAATAAGGATGTTAAGATTTATGTGTGAAAACATATACCTTCATGAAAAATTGAAAATAAAAATGGATAATATAAAGGATTTTCTTGAATAATTAGAGGATCTCTCACCTTGAGAGAATGCTTCTAAAAGATTGGGAGGAGCTTCTTAAGAGATTGGATCACACTGGTAAGGCTATAGAGAGTTAAGGTAAGAGTAAAACTATATTTCAAGAGTTTTTTGTGAGGACTAATAAGAGTTTGGGTGGATTTATATAAGGAAATGGAGGACAATTATTTATTAATTTACAAACATAGGTTTTGGACTCTATATGATAAAGTAATCAAGGCCATAAACCATCCATGGTTTCTTACCATGGTTTCATCCAAATAGGAGCAGTTTTCATTATTTTATAAGAATAATAACCATAATCATTAAAATAATACCCTTGGGGATGCAGAAGCGATTCATGTTTATAGATAATTGATTTTAATACCTTAAAATATAGTATAGGTTTTGGAGGATTCATTAAGGGATTATAAAATTAATAAAATATCATCAACAACTCATTATTTTAAAGGAGAAACAAATATTTATTTGTGGATAAATTTTATTGAGTATATTACATCATTTTTTTATCCTTATGATGTTGAAAAACACACCATATATTTATACCGTATTTAATTCTTACCCAAAAATTCAAATGTCTCCAAAAAAATTAAAAAAATCATTATTGGATAATTTTAACCTGTTAATGTCAAAAATAATATTTATTTTATCAAAATAAATCTCTAAATATGATAATTTATTTCTAAAATCCCCATTTATTAAAAAATACCAGTTTTGTTTACAAAAAGAATTTTCTAACCCTTATAAAAATTACATTTGACTTCATAAAATTATATTATCATTTATAATCAATAAATATTATTTAATAATAATATTTTATTAAAATAAAATTTATTTCAAAAATTATTAATTAATTAAAATTAATTTCTTGGTTGAAACTATATATTTTCCAAAAATACAATTCAAGTTTTATCGTATTAAAAACTAATTTTTATCAAAATAATTATTTTTTAATTTTTTAATTTATAATAAAAAGGGATAAATATAATAATTAATTTATTAAAAATAAAATATAAAAATTTATAATATTATGTTCTAGATACATATCCTTTTATTACTCTAGTAAATTCTATAAGGGTATGGTGTGTGATTGTGATATTATTAAGGGTTGGTTCAACAAACATGGTTTGGGTCATGAACTCGATGATCTTGAACTTATCCTATAAATAGTTTCTCTAGTGATTTAGTTGTTTAATCTTTGCTTAGGCCTAGTCAAGGGAAAATCCTAGTGATTTTAACTTTCTTATAATATCTGATAAATGAGTTTTATAGGGTATGATCCTACCTTTGGATGCCATCACTTCCTTAATCTGTGTAAAATAGACTTTATCATAAACCTTCTGTTTCCCTCGGATTCCGGGGATGACCTCATTTTGATGGGAGATTCAAACATTCTGATCGGTTTCTAATGGGTTTGTTCGTAGAACTGGAAACATCCAATGATTCCACATCCATTTGGACCTACTTTCCAAAGGTAGGCGCTTATTAGTTTGTGGACTGATGAGGCTTAGGAATTTGCATTGGTCGAGAGGATGGGAGGTCGGACTCATCACACCTTTTTTAGGGGAATTATTGTCTACTCCGGGACTCTCTTTATAGATTTAAGTTATGTTTGTGAATCCTTATTACATTACCAAGTATAAAATGAGTTTTCCTTTAGATCTGACAATCAATGATCGATATGTAGGAAATTTATAGAATCTTTTATATGTATTCAAGGTTCTTCATCGATAGAGAATCATCTATATTTATTAGATATTCTTGGTCAATGGTACCCATCGACACATTTATATAGAAGTCTCTTGGTCATTATGATGACCATGCTGGTTTTAAAGCCACTCGGTGGGGCACTTGAAGTTTATTGTCATTCAGAAGGACATGGATTATTTCAGAGTTGGGATCGAACCCGCAGACGGGCTACCTACGTATCCTTTTTTTAGAAAAGGAATAAGAACCCACGTAGTTCGAGTAATTAAATATGATGTTTATGATTGATGGCTCAAAGAAGGTTGTCATAATTACTTTTACACTCTAAGCTCACGTGATTCATGATCGATGTGAGAAACAAGAGGTATTGGTAAAAATTAGACAATTGTGCCATGAAATATGCAATCATAAGAAATAATGTGGGGCTTATGTATGTATGACTTCCCAGATAAATGAAGGTTAGTATTTACTTTAGGGAAGAAATCCAAGAGCAGGGTCCATAAAGGTATATGTGCTTCACGGAGATTTTTAACACTCTGACTTGGGGAATACTCTTGAAAAGGATGCCCAGATTAGGAGAAGACTTATGATTGGGTTTTACTCCTGAAAAGGAATCCCATATAAAAGGTAAATTAGGACTGGTTAAGAGAAATTAAGACTGGGGCTTATTCCTGAAAAGGAGGACCAAGTTAAAGGAATTAAGGTTTGGGGCTTACTCCTGAGGAGGATGCCCAAATTAGGGTACTGGGGATTACTTCTAAGGAGGATGCCCAGAATTGAGACTGGGGCTTACTCCTGAAAAGGAGGCCCAAGTTAAGGATTATAACTGGGGATTATTCCTGAAAAGGAGGCCCAGGTTAGGGATTATGACTGGGGCTTATTCCTGAAAAGGGGCCCAGGTTAAGAACTATGACTGGGGATTATTCCTGAAAAGGAGGCTCAGGTTAAGGATTATGACTGGGGATTACTCCTAAAAAGGAGGCCCAGGTTAAGGATTATGACTGGGGCTTACACCTAAAAAGGAGTCCCAGGTCGATTGAGTTCTCTCATCTTAAAGGATGAGGTTGAATGAATGAAATCTCAATCTTTAGTGACATAAAGATGTTTAAATCACTAGGTTTTGAGAGATATTCTACAGAGTTCCTTTCAGATAAGGAATCAAAAATCAAGAAATCATGCCATAAATGGCTTTGAAGATTGTCTTGAAGATTGAATCTTGAATAGGAGAGGTGGAATGGCTTAAGAGGGGTGAAATGGGCAAGAAGGGCACCCAAAAAGGCAGGGGCGCGCAAGTCATGGTAGGCGCACAGGTACTGCGTGGGCGCGCAAGTCCTGGTCACACAGGTATGCCTGCGTGACACATGGTGTACTTGCGCGATGGTTAACCAGCAAGGTAATACAAGCACGACTCTTGATTAAAGCCTTTTGAATCCTCTTGAGGTTCTTCCAGAAAAGGGGAGCACAAGTTCTATTGAAGGAGTAAGGCAGCGCGCAAGTTCTATTGAAGGAGTAAGGCGGTGCGCAAGTGTGGCCTTTTCCCTTAAGGGATGTCCACTCAGGCACGCAAGTGTTGATTAGTTTTAATACTTAGGCCTTCCTCCCCCTCTTTAGATCTTCCGTTCTAGGTAAGAAATTACCTTAGAAGTGTTTCGGAAGCTTTGAGAAGAGACTAGGGCACCGGGAGATCAAATCTGAGTTTCTGGAAAAAAAATCCTCTCGAATGGGGGGCCCACAGGGTCTATTTATAGGAAGGAGAAGACCCCAGGCAGTTATCACTTAGTTCGCGCAAGTCACTTGCACGCCCATAACGCGTCGCGCAAGTGGACTTGCGCGACTATGAGGAAACTTGCGCGACTTATGGGCAATCTTCTCTTTGTTCATCCCTTTATCGATTTTTGATATTTTCGGAAAAGGATGAATCAATTTGTGCTAAGTCATTTCCCTTTACATTCCTTTGCACTCTGTGACGAAAAAGGAGCGTCAACAAAAGTCCCCCCTCAGAGTTGGATTCGAAAGAAATGAGGATTTGACTTTGAGGAAATCGAGAATCACAAGGAAATTGCGGCGCGCAAATGAGATTTGGGCATGCAAGGCCTGATGCGCAGGGATACGGCCCTTGATCACATAGGGTATGGCGTGCAGGGTCCCTGTTGTGTCTATAAATAGAGGGCCTCACTTCCGTACAAGAATATGGATTTTCAGATTTCAAACCTTCGAGCTCTCGCCGCACAGGTCACCTTAGCCGCGCTGGTTGCTCTTTTTTACGATGTTTCTTTGTTGTCATGCTGCTGTATAGGTATTTGTACTTGCGTGGTTTATACTTGCGCGTCACAAACTAGCGTGGCACATGAACACTTGCACGTCAAGTTTATAATTGCACACCTTAATGCCTTATCCATTTTTTTCGAATTCCTTCACAAATTTTATGAAAAAATAAACCCATTTAAGAGTTAGTTTATTCAACTTTTGTGCAGATTCAATGGCTCCCAAGGGAATTAAAATGGCTAATGAACTGGCTATCAAGTGGATTGATGACATGATGAACATCATTGGAAATGATTATTATGATATCTGCGACATCACTCTCCTAGATTTGGCTAAGTACTTGAAGAAATATCATCTTAATTTCCCACAGAGTATCTACCTGCCTCTATATGGTCATGGTCATCTACAAAGAGTCAATGTTCCAGATGCAAAGAACTATACGCCTGAAATGCAGCTGCACTGCTACTCTTCTATTTCGGTTATGCTGTGCATTAAAAGCAACAACAATGGTGTGAAATTTCAAATTCTTCCTCCATGTCATTTCCTTGAAGATATGAAAATGGAAAACCCATGGGCTGAAACTTTTTCCGCTGCCGATTGGTGGAGAGAAGACAAACATGGTATTAGAGAAATATCTAGAAAGAGTACTCTCTCCAAATGGCTCTTTACTTCCAATGCCTCATTCTCAAATCCATGTATCCATCTTCCAAGTCTCTTTGACAGAAACAGAGTCACTGTTTGATCAGTAGAAAATTTTCTCAAACCGCACTCAAGAACATCCTTTTACAATTGTTCCAAGAAGAGCTGGTATCACTGCATCTCTTATTGTATCCATTTGAATGAATGAATTCCAGGTGGTTGCTGATGAATCTTGGGATGCCGTAAATCAAATGAAGAGTTATGTTGAAAGCCTCTTGTAATGTCCTTGGAAAATAGAAGAGACTCCAATCTATGGATGTCCTTCTAAATCTTGTTCATCAATGAAAAACACTTTCACCTTCACTCATTTGTACCTGCATTCTCTTTTGATACATGCTTTAGATTTTACCTAAGCCAATGGGCCTAGTAAGCATAGTTTGATTTTTACTAGGATTAATGTAAATAACCCTACAAACTTCGAACCTTTTAATTTCTCAATGTTACCTAAATCATACAAAATGTATGTTTAGTGAGCTGGGAACTTGACTTTTATTTAGAGTTCCCTTGTCTTTTGTGGGCAGTTTAAAGTCATGCACGTCGGACACAAAAAGGCTAATGTTTAAGGTCAAAATAGCTATGACCGAAATGTTGGATTGGTGTTGCCCGATTCGGTTGGGCCAAATGCTGACCACTGTAGCGGAACTGACCGACCGACACCGACAGGCACTGTAGCGGTGCGGACTTCAGGGTCAAATTTACTGTAGTGCTTTTGACAAAGCCAGCCGCCATTCACTATAGCGACGCGGACCACTTTTCGAATAGTGATCGTCTTCTCCATTTTTTTTATAGCCTATTTCGGGCTAGGGTTTCATGTTGGAAATCCTCTGTAATTTTGTGCTCCCGAATTATAGTGAAATTCTGCCTCTCCCTTGGACGTAGGGATTTTTCCCGAACCACGTAAATTGTCGTGTTCATTGTTGCTTTTCCTTATTTTGTTTTCTCGTTTTTTGTCGTTGTGTCTCCCGGCGATTCCGCAACACGAAATGGATTAGAATTGACTCAATTCCTTGAAAATTCATCTGAAAACATATTACCATACTCAAGTATGAGGGAAAATATGTAATATATGACTTAAGAATATTTGAATCTGAGGAACGATATGAAAAAGAGCTAAAAGGCATTAGAAGAAGTAGTTTCCAAGAATGAAGTTACCATTATTTAACAAACTCGTTAGGGGGTTGAATTATGCAGGGCCACCTAAGGGCATTGGCTGCATAGTTAAATAAAATAGTATCTTTTGGATAACAAGTCTGTTATGTAGACTGTTTATGCAAGGCCGCCTATGGGCACATGCTGCATAGTCAGGAAAAAGAACTCTCAAAAATTTACTTTCCTATTGCTAAAAGCCAGTGAAATTTTATGGAGATTCAAATCTTCCAAAGTATAGATTTTGCTGTATGGAAAGAGGTACTTGAATATAGAGAAGATATTTCCAAACAAGATTACCGAAGAACTGGATGAATATCACTCCTATGAAGGTCTGACCCAAACGTAGGGAAGAATAATATAAACCATAGACTTTAATACTTTCAGATCATGAAAAAGGATATGGGACAAATATATTAAGGATGGCTATTTTTTGCGGATCCCTATATACTGTCATTTAAGACAAATAAGGACAAAAGAGGCATTCTTCCCAAAAATGAAGTTACCACTATCCGACAAACCCGTTAGGGGGTTGAATTATGCAGGGCCACCTAAGGGAATTGGCTGCATAGTCAAATAATAGTATCTTTTGGCTAATAAGTCTGTTATGTAGACTGTTTATGCAAGTCCGCCTATGGGAACGTGCAGCATAGTCAGGCAAAATAATTCTCGGAAGTTTGAAATTTTTGCGACTAGAAGTCAAGAAAAGGGTTATGAAGATCTGAAAATATTTAAGGTTAGGATTATGACACATAAATATGGGTATTGTCCAATGTATGTAGAGATACACAGATCAATGATAACCATAATCATGTTGTGGCTGGGTCCTGAATTGAAATATTGGACTTCACTACGTATCTCATAAGGATGAGAATCAAGCCATACGTAGTTCTTAAACTACAGTTTAACGTCGTGTGGGACAAAAGGATTAGAGATCTTAGTTTAGGGTCATAGAGCTTAGACCATTGTAATAAATACACAGTGTGTGTTCTCATAGGTACTTTTCAGCCAGGGAACTGAAAGTGGAATTTGGGGTTAGTCCTAAAGACTTGGGGCTAGATTCGAGGGACACTCGAACATTCCTACATATCCCATAAGGATGGGAATCAATCCCAAGTAGTTCTAGACATACCCTTTGTACAAATTTGGTTCGTACATGTGAAGGGTGAAAGGGGACTTTAGTACAATGATGGTTTAACCCAAGATAAAAGGTTTGGGTGTTGCCATGTATGCACGTAGTCTTTGAAATGAAACATGATTGAAAAATCAATGTAAATAATTGTTCCCTCTCAGGTGAGGGTATCAAAGAATATTGTAGTCTATTGTCATACTGGAAAAAAGTTTTGTATAGTTTAACGTTGTATAACAAGGACAAAATTGAACCAATGTAAAGATAGTGATTCTAGGGGCGGTTTCACGAATCAACATCGTATGAGATGGAGGTAAACCGATGTGAAAAGATTGGTTTTGGGATTGAACCTTGGGAGGTTGCCTACATACCCAGCCTAGAAGGCAAGGATCAAAGTCCGTGTAGTTCAATTAAAGAATGAATTAATGATCAAATTGTTCTTGGGGACAATGACCTAAAAAATGATGTTTTTGGGACTTACACATGGTTAGCGGCCCAAAGAGAGTGTTATGGTTGAGGTTTGCTCTAAGCTCACGTGATTCATACTCGGTGTGAGAAACAAGAGGTAACAACAACCTTAACGATGCATAGTTTAATGTCATGTAGGACATATAAAGGGACTATGCAGTTTAAAGTCTTACAGTTAGGACTATTGGTGCTGCACAGTTTAGTGTCATGTAGTAGGAACAAAATACAGTTAAATGTCATGTAGGACGTATCACGGACTTTCTATATAGTTTAGCATCATGTAGTTAGGACGATGGAGACAATAGTGTTTAACGTCTTATTGGATGAAAGGGGGACTCTGCAGTTTAATGTCATGCAGGGAGGACAAAAGAGTACACCATTTAACATCATGTTGGATGCATTGGGGAATTTTTCCACAGTTTAGCGTCATGTTGGATGAAATTGCGAGTAGTTTAAGGTCATACAGGACCTTTGATGATTATGTCGTTTAACGTCTTTCTAGACGTAAGGGACTTTTATATAGTTTAGCGTCATGTAGTTAGGACGTCACAGTTTAACGTCTTGTTGGACGTAAGGGACTTGCAAATAGTTTAGGATCATATGCATGGACCGTTGATGATGCAGTTTAAGGTCATACAGGACCTAGTTGCAATTTAAGGTCATACTGGACCATTTTTGTATAGTTTAACGTCATATAGCAAGGACAAAAGAGTGACTTTGCAGTTAAATGTCATGAAGTGAGAACAAATTAGGGAATTTTTTTTCATAGTTTAACATCATGTGGGATGAAATTAATACAAATAGTTTAAGGTCATATATATGGACCGTTGCTGTATAGTTTAACGTCATATAGCTAGGACGAAAGAGGGACTTTGCAGTTTAATGTCATGTAGTGAGGACAAATTTGGGAATTTTTTTTCATATTTTAACGTCATGTGGGAAGAAATTAATACAAATAGTTTAAGGTCATATTTATGGACCGTTGCTGTATAGTTTAACGTCATATAGCTAGGACGAAATAGTTTTTTGTTTATACAAAATACTTCTTCAATAATCTGGCATTGGTTGGAGTAGTGATGAGTTCTCCATCCATTGAGATTAATGAATAAGCTACATTGGAGTAGACCCTATGTATTGAATAAGTTCCTTCCCATTTTGGATCAAGCTTGGGAGGTTTCTTTCCTGGTATCATTGGATTTCTGAGAACTATTACCAATTCTCCTTGAGTGAATGAACGAAGATGAACTTTTTTGTTAAAAGATCGTGTTATTCGATTCTGATAGACTTCCAAGTGGTGCAAAGTGCACAATCTTTTCTCATCTAACCGTTCCAATTCATTTAATCTCTTTTGATATTGTTCATCTATAGATGATTGATCACAAATGGCAACTCTGAGCGAGGGTAGTTAAACTTCAATGGGCAAGACAACTTCTATTCCATATACCAATGAATATGGAGTTGACCGAGTTGCAATGCGGGTGGTAGTCCGATAAGCCCATAAACCATGAAAGAGTTTATCAGGCCATGACCTCTTATCTTTATCTACCATCTTTTGCAGTATATTTGAAAGAGTCTTGTTAAAGGCTTCTATCTGGCTGTTGGCAACTGCATGATACCGAGATGAATGGTTGGATTTGATGTTGTATTCTTGATACAACTTCTTCACCTCGGATGAACAGAAATTGGTGCCATTGTCCGTCAATATGGTATGAGGGACACCAAATCTGGTAATGATGTTAGACTTTATGAAGCTAACAACGCATTTAGAACTGACTTCCTTGAGAGGTATTACCTCTGCCCATTTGGAAAATAAGTCAGTAGCAGTAAGAATGTACTTAAACTGCTTGCCGTAGCCGAAGGGTAAGGTCCCACCACATCCATTCCCCATGTGGAAAATGGTCATGAGTATTTAGATGTATGAAGAAACTCTGGAAGTTGATGAATGAAGTTGGCATGTACTTGGCATGAATGACACTTATTTGTGAAATCGACACAATCTCGTATCATTGAAGGCCAAAAGTATCCAAGCCTTCGAATCTGATCAGACAGTCTATGTCCAAACTGGTGGGCACCACAGACTCCTGCATGCACTTCTTTCATGACAGCCATTGACTCTTCACCATCAATGCATCTGAAGAGAACTCCATCAAAACCACATTTTTAGAGAATTTTCTCTAGGTGATATGGGCTATCATAAAGAGTAAAATTAACCACACGTCACCGGATTTGTTCTTTCTCAGCTCTATCAGGTGGAAGTGTTCCATTTTGAAGGTATTCCCTAATTGGTGACATCCATCCTGTAGTATGACCATATGGTTCAGGAATGGGAAAAATTTCATTAATTTCCTCTTTTCAGATTCGAACATAAGGTGAAATCGCACGACGGTGGGCAATACTGATGGTTGTCTCGTCCCGATTTGGATCTTCCAGAGCTGTGGCTATATTAGCCAATGCATCAGCTTGAGCATTTTGTGATCTTGGGACATAAGAAAATGTCGGTTCCAAAGGTAATTCCTCCATTAACTCTCTGACATAATCATACAAAGGGATTAGTTCTTCTTTTCTGATGGCATAATCCCCATTCACTTGTTTGATTACTAGGTCTGAATCACCTTTCACTTTTAAGTGATTCACTTGTGCTTGAAGTGCTAATTCCAAACCTACGATGAGAGCTTCGTATTCTGCTTCATTATTGGTACCACCTTCCCACAATAAGAAGGAATAAGGTAACACTGCCTTTTCTGGAGAAATGAGAACAATTCCTAAGCCAAATTTGTTGAATTTAGGATTTTCCATTTTCCTCCCTGTTGGACTTCTGGAAGCACCATCAAAATACATTTCCCATGCCTGAGGACTTTCTTGAATAGAGAAGACTTCCTCATCAGGGAGTTCAATATCTGAAGATGTGTCTTCCACTGAAGGGTGTTCATCTAGGAAATCAACCAGAGCTTGGACCTTTATCACCTTTTGAGACACATACTGAATGTCAAATTGCTGCAAAATAACTGCCCACATTGCCAGACGTCCTGTAAGCATTGGATGACTTAGGATAAATTTGAGCGGATTATTGCGAGATACCAATTGGACCTCGTGATGTTGCAGGTAGTGTCTCAACTTCTGAACTGCAAAGATTAATGCCAGGCAGCACTTCTCAATACTTGAATACCGGGTTTCTGCTTCAAGCATGGTTCGACTGAGATAGTAGAGACTGTTTCCATTCCCAGCATCATTCTTTTGAGCAAGAAAGGCACCCAATGATCACTCTAGAGCTGTCACATAGAGGATAAGTTGTCTTCCTTCAGCAGGTGGCATGAGTACCAGTGGACTCAAGAGGTATTTCTTGAGAATATCAAATTTTTCTTGACATTCTTCAGTCCACTGGTAAGTGACTCCCTTCTTCATCAATTTGGTGAAGGGTAAACTTTTTCCTGCTAAATTGGAGATGAAATACCGAATATAGGCTAAGTGTCCTTGAAGTCCTCTTAATTATTTCAAATTTTGAGGAGGTGACATACCAAGGATTGACTTGGTCTTCTCAGGATCGACTTCAATACCACGATGGCATACAACAAAGCCGAGAAATTTTCCTGAGGTTACCCAAAAGCACATTTTAAGGGGTTCATCTTCAAATTATGTTTTCAAAGCTTGCAGAATATGACTTCCAAATCAGCCAAGTGATTAGAATGTTGTTTGGATTTAACTACCAAATCTCCTACATAGCATTCAACAAACTTCCTTAAGAAGGGTTTGAAGATACGATGCATAGCACGCTGATAAGTTTCACCTGCATTCTTTAAGCCGAAGGGCATTAACTGGTAGCAAAACACACCCTGAGGGGCTCTGAAGGCTGTAGATTCCTCTTCTTCTGGGGCCATTTGGATCTGATTATATCCGGAATATCCCTCTATGAAGGAAAGTGATTCATAGCTAGATGTTGCATCAATTAGATGTTCTATAATCGGAACTGGGAAATCATCCTTAGGACAATGCCGATTAAGATCTCTGAAATCGACGTAAACTCAAATTTGTCCATTATTTTTCATTACAGGGACAATATTAGCCAACTATTTTGGATATTGAACTTCTCTGATGAAGTTACCTTTGATAAGATTATCCACTTCAGCTTCAATTTTGGAAGCATAAGTTGGGTGTGTTCTTCTCGTGGCTTGCTTAAATCCTCGATGTTCTTATGGTAAATCCAAATGATGAGTAGCAACATCAGGATCAAGCCCAGGCATTTATGTATAGTTCCAGGAAAATATATCTCTATTTTTCTTTAGAAAAGAAATATACATCTCTTGCTCTTCAAGATTCATGGCCGCACTGATTAAAGTGGGGCATGGATCTCCTTTTGTACCCAGATTTATTTCTCTGAGTTCATCCACAGTGGTAGAGATACCCTCTTCAAATGCTGGAGGAGAATCTCTGAGATCTTCCTCTTCTTCCTCATCATGTGTTATTTCTTCCGTTTCTACTTGCATAGTAGATGATAAAGTAGAATTCTCATGATCTGAAGAGATGTCAAAATTTTCATATCTTGAAGAAGAAGCTTCCATTTCCGACCCGATTGATGATGAAGGGTATTCTTTGGGTAATAAAGAGGAGATGATGGATTGAGAATCGACATTATTGTTCACCTACGATGTTGCTATAACTTCTTCTAGCCTAATTGGAGAAGCATAGAATTGTTGGATTTCAGCAGATGAAATGAAGACGTCACCATTTGTGCTTTCATCACTGCTTGGTAGATTACCAATTTCTCCCATGTTGTCTGGCTCGATTACCGTAATTGACATTATGGATCTTTCCATAAGAGTATTTTGATTTGGGTCTATCTTATCAATTTGACTGATAGGCAACATATAATCTGTACTCACGTGTGTAAATGGATTTACTGGAATTTTTTACAAACCTTATGGAGTATTAACTTTGGTAATCTCCTTTGTTGTGGATTTCTCCCTTCCCTTCATGTGATAGAATTCCGCCTCAATGTATTGAGACTCACATGTCCTGAACGGGGCCTTATCACCATACAATGTCCCAACTTGACCATCAAAACAATATTTGAGACATTGATGGTATGATGAAGGGATATCCGCATGTTGATGTAGCCAGGGTCTTCCAAGCAAGATGTTGAAGGCTGAGTCTTGATCAACAACCATGAAATCTGAATTGGATACAAGATCTCCAAACTGAGTTCTGAGTGTAACTTCACCCAGTGGTTCTTGTTAATTTTTATCATATCCCTGTAGCATCATGGTGGAAGGAGATAAATCAGATTCCGTGAGGCCCAATCGATGAAGTGTGCGAATGGGCATGAGGTTGACTCCTGAACCATTGTCAATGAAAGCTCTTCGAACATCCATGCCATTGACCTTTCCAGACAAGTACAATGGTCTAATATTTCCATGCACAACATCATATTCATCTTCATCATTAAAGGATATTATTGCATGGCATTCTGCAGGATTATTCTCCATGTGATAGACTTCAGCTGTAGTAATTTCAGTTTCAAACTCCGGAGGACTTGACATAGCCTCAATGAGTACTTCCCGAAGATCTTTTGACAGATTCAGAGCATCCAGAATTGATAACTTGGCTGGTACTAGGGCCAAGTGTCTCAATATATTATACTTTTGATCCATAGGTCTGTGTTTTCCAATAGGAATATGTGGTTTAGCAGGTACCTTGGAAGTAGATGCTTTGGAAGTTGATGCATCTTGTATTGGGATAGGAGTTGGCAATATTCCTGGTTTTGGAAGATTATACCGATTAGATCCATTTACTTTCTGAGAGGAAGAAGATGGAACCTTCAACCGGTCTTCTAAAATAACTGTGCCAGGACTGAATTTGTTATTGGTAGAAGAACTTGCTTGTTCGTGCTGAGCTCACTGAAGGGATCTACCACGAGTTTCTGCTGCGTACACAGTTTTAGCCGGGGTAGAATTGGAATAGTGGCTTCTAAAAGATCCATGTATTCCCCTGTATCCTGAGCCCCTGGAACTTACTCTGATTCCTCTGTATGATACAGGGAATTTAGGCTCATTGAAATCGAAACTTTGACTGGTATATGGATCTGTTAATTGAATCATATTAACAGAACCAAATATTAACTCTTCGTCTGATGAAGACTCTGTCTGATTAGCCTGTTTAGGCTGTGCCGTTTGGTGGGGCGGTGCCCGTGGCTTTGAAGTAGATGGAATGAAGTCCGCCAAATTCAAAGATAACTTAGTCTTTGACACATACTCATCTTCTTCTGATTCTTTTTCTTTCTTTTAATCATGTCGTTTCTTTGAGGACTTTCCCTCTGACGAAGAGGGTTTTTCCGCAACATTCATGGTAGAAGACACAATTGGTTTCTTTCATTGTGTTCACAAAATAGAATGAGTTCGATTGATTTTCTTTCTGACCATCCAATCATCATATTTCTATGAATTTTTTCTTTTTACTTCTTTCCATTCACTTTCCTCTGCTAGAACTGTAGCATTGACACATGCTACCTGGGCTGAGGAGCCTTTCAATGTGACTTGCCCTGATTCGACCATCTTTTGCAGGATGTCTTTGAAGACAAAACACTCCTGGATGAGATGCCCCAACATTTGATGAAAAGGGCAATAATTAGGACGGTCTGCATCTCCTTTCTTGTTTGGCCTCTTGGGTATTGGCAATTGAACCAAATTGTTTTCCAGAGCCGAAATGAAATAACCAGGAACTTGTTCATTTCGGAAAGAGTATGTTTTTCTCTTCAGATCCTCAAATTATTTTCGTCTTTCATCTTTTTGATCGTCTGGACGAAAAGCAATTTGTTGTTGGCGCTCAGAAGGTGGATCCCTTCAAGAAGATGAAGGTTTTGAGGTAGAAACAGGTACAGGTGCTTGTTTAAGAATAACTGTAGCAGTTTCTGCTTTACCCATTCTCCTTCCTGGAGCTGATGGAATTACACGAGATTTAGCCTTAGCCTGTATAAGGGAATCTTCAATATGCTGAACGATTGAAGTAAGGTCTCGAAACCCTCCTGTGTATTTCACAGGTATTAACGGCATGTGTAATTCGTCACACAGATTTGCCACACAGATTGGAAACAATTCTTCTTGAGGGAGTGCTAAACTCAAGGAATATGTTAATCCCTTCCATCGAGCAATGAAATCAGAGACTCTTTCATTCTCCCTTTGCTTACAGCTTTTAAGATTGAAAATGGTTGTCTTTGGAAAATTTGATCTGAACTGAAGGAGTAATTTTTGGCGAAGATCCTCCCATTCGGTAATTGACCGGGATTGCAAGCTTGTATACCAAACAAAATCTGGTCCTTTCAAGGTTCGCATGAAGCATCTGAGTTTCACTTCTTCTTGCTGCTCTGGAGTTCCCATCATAGGATTTCAAAAAGACACGTAATGCGTCAAATGTTGTTCAGGATCACCTGATTCAGTGAAAATAGGGAATACAGGGTTCCCAAAACTGGATGGAGGAGAAATTGAATCTACCCATTCAGGGTAAACTTTATTTTCTGGTTTAACTTGCACGCGTTTCCCTTCCATAGTTTCTAACCGAGCTGTTAATGACTCAATAGTAGTTATTAACTTTTGAGAAACATCCGGTTGAACTTGGACTTGGGTAGGTGCAATGATTGGAGTTTGGATAGATGTGGCGATTGGTACTGCAACTGATGGTAGCACTGCCAACTGTTGTTGCACTTTACCCGTAGGATTAGACCTGTGAGGGTGTACTGAGAGAGGAGGATATTCTCGATCCATCTCAGTAGCTGCAACAAATTCCTTTGGCTGACTGACTCCATCATGCTTAAAAAGAAGACTACTCTGAAGTAGTTCTACATTCAACCTTCTTAATTCCTTCATTTCTTCTTCCTGTTGTGCAAACCTTTTCTCTAGTGAGAGTGATTGACCTTCTCCAGAGGAAGGATATGTAACCTGGTTCTTTCCCTTCCCTTTTTTGGATCCTTTTCGGAGAGGGGGAAGTGGGTTACTTTAAGGATTACCTAGGTTCTGAGTAATCCTTTGACTTCGTGTACACACACCTTCTTCATTTGTGTCGGTGCGTACATATTCTTGAGCAGGAACCTCTTCATCTGAATCCCCTGAGTGAGCCTCATCTGGTGGATCAGCAACAATGGAAATGATGACATTGATTGATGCATAACTCATCGCATCCCTTCTATCATCATTTCTGTGATATTGTCTTCTTCCATGTCTTTAATGATACATTGCCTTTTGTTGACTCAATAACTCAGGAACTTCTTGACGAACCATAATTTGGAGGGAATCTCCTGATAATTTGGCTCTTCGTTCCTCTTGAGGTTTCTTCCCCAATCGAGAAAAGACCGACTTTCTCTGAGGAGGGGATTGAAGATTTGAAAAAGTCCCCAGTCCAGTGGACTGGGGCTGTTCCTGCTGTTCTCGCTCAACTCCCTAAATCATTTTTGTTGATTCCAGGGGTTGGTTTAAAAGATTCCCTAGTCTGGCGAGCTGGGGTGGTTCTTGACATGCTATGTTTGAGACTTTCTTGAAAATCATCCTGATCTTGCAAACCTTAGTCCGGAAATTAGCTGGATGCATTAACTTGTATCTGCTTTTATCACCCAGTTCAAAAGACCGTTGGATGATTTCTGACACTTCTGTCACTTGGTGACATGCTTGCTCAAAACGAGAGGCTTGTTTAATATTCTCATTTGCTTGATGCAAGAATAATTCAAAAATTTGTTCTCTATATTCTTGATTTTGAGAGGAACTAGTTGAAGCCTGTTCTTGGGAAATCTTTTGATTACAAACAAAGCCCATTGACTGTGGTCGGCCATGGTCAATAACATTGCATGAGACCATTTTCGGCGGGCTTTGCTGACTAGAGAGCACTGTGAAATGCAGTGCTCCATGAACACCCCATCCTCTGACATGAATACCATATGGGGCATTGGCAATTAACTGACGCAATCTTCTTAGTGCGCCAAGGCATGAACGTTGAAGGGCTGTCTGCTGCTTTTCAGCCTTCGGATATCGAGAGACTGATAGAGACGCCAAATCAATCTGACATTGTAACCCTTCTATTATCTTAAGATGATTTTCATATTCATCATAAGATAATAATTTCTTTTTCAATCGACAAAGAGTTTTCCATATGTTGAGATGAATATCATGAATTTCATCTTCCGTCAACATTTCTGGAATGTCATACTGAGAGTCAGCCAGAGGCCAAAACATGACTGGCACTTCACCTTTTTCCAGTTGTTTTCTCATGTTCAGCATTTCCTCTTTATCATTTGATGAAGATTATTCTACCTGATTTGACCAGAGTTGGTGTTTCCTTGTTGCTTCGTTGGATTCAATAGGATTGGTAGAGAAATCATTGATCAAACTAGAAGATGCATGACTTAGGGGTGGTTCGGAGAATGACCTACACCCTGGGCTATCTTCTGATTGAGAAAATATTTCACCTACTAGCGATGAAGCTTCAGACATGACTGGTTTCGCATTTGCAAGTGCCTCAAGATAAGAGGGCTTTCTCGGCACTACATTGTTCACTGGAGCATTTTCCAGGCAATGTGCATCACTACTGCGGAGAGGACTTTCACAGCTAAATTCATCATCATGGGGAGGACCACCATAATGGGTTACAGAAAAAGATGAGATCTCTTGCTCCTTGGTCTTCTGACCACACAGAGGGTTCCTGTGGCTCTCATCTGAAGATGAAACTTCGAGATCGACCGAATTTTCATGAAGCAAGCCTTCATGAGGAAGTGTCTATTGAAGACCTTCGGAATTAATGTTCCAACTATTAGGAAATGAGGGAGTAGAATCTTGAATTTCAACAGATAATTGTCTGAGGGCTTCAAGAACTCCAGCATCGAGCAAGGCCTTGTTACAGATTGGCTCTTGATCTCCTGACTGTGTCGGGCGGGTCTTTTTCTTAGACGCCTTCTTACCCGCCTTGGAAACCACTTTTTGATGAAAGAGGCTGCTCTGAGAAGGTGTATATGCCTGATCAAGAAAGATGGCCAGGTTAGGCTAATGATCTCTACTCAAATCAGGTGTATGTGCCTGACTTGGTTGTCCGTATGATATGGGGGAGTATGGCCCACAACCCTCTTGGACTGGAACAGATGTGTGTGTCTGTTCCGGAGTGAATTGTTGATGTGTCACTCCACTGGTAGGGATAGATTTATGTGTCTTTCCTTAAGATGCTACTGAAGTTGTTATAATATCCTGACAGGCATCTAGAATATGAGCAGGGATTTTCTTCTGCTCTTTCACCATTGATAGAATATGCTTGGTGACTTCAACTGCCGGAACGTGAATATACGTCCATTCCGGGCTTAGAGTAGGTGTATGCTCCTTATCCTCTCCTCCTTTTCCTGTCAGTGAATCCTGACAGTACTCAAGTGTGGGGGCAGAGAGTTGATTCTGCCTCCTATTTGTTGTCGGGGCTTTCCGACTAACTTCTCCAAATGCTACCAAGAGAGATTGTTGATAGGCTTGATAAATATTAGCAGGTTTATGTTCCTGCTGATTGCACTTCGCCAAACGTGGTTGATGAGATCCAACATATGTAGTCAGACGAGCCTGCTGACTAGCTAATGATGTATAAATAGGTGTATGTTTCTGCCAATAGTACTCCGCCAGAATTTCTTAGCGGTATTGGCGTGATGCTGCCAGATGAGTCTGCTAGACAGCGGAATTAAAACGGGCAGGTGTACATGCCTGCTCGTTGCTTTCCACCAAGTTAGGTTGGTGTACTTCTCCGGAGATGGCAGAGATGAGAACCTACTCACTGTTGACCGGATTCCGCCTCTGGTGGTTCGTCTTGCTTTCTCGGGTTCGAGGAACCTAAGCCGAATGCCTGGAGTCGGTACCCTCATCATGTTGAGGGCGCACTGCCGCACGATTCTGGCGGCGATTGTTGGTGGGAGACCTCAGGAAGGACTCCTGTCTATTTGAATTAAGGCCCTGAGGGACCTGCTCATTCACCTCCCCAGAATAAGGGAGTGAATGGTGATTGCGTTTCGGGGATAACGATCCGAAACGGTTGGAGACGGTAGTCAGCATCGCCTGCTTCTTGATCACTGGTCGTCGTTATCTGGACGACCGATGTGAGTTGTTTACTTGGAGGTTTTGTCGGGCAGCCTCCATAGTTGGGATGGTACCATGTTAATGGTACTCCTTAACCAGTGCGTTTGATACCCAGCATTGAAGACGCTGAGTAGGTGATATCGTCCTTAGAGCGGATGATGATCCAGCAGGAGTAGCAGCAGTGGCATTTGCAGCAGCAGTATTCACAGGTGTGAACTTGAGAGCAGCCATTCTAGAAATGCAGAAGATATTGGAAAAGAGTGCCTGTTTTATATAACATACGTAATAAAGATAAATTCATCCACTACATCTTTTGGATGAGCACATATGTCAATGATTGTTTTTGTTGGCCCTCTCATTGAGTTTTAAATAGGGGCCTAATAAAATAGGTAAAAAATCATTTTAACTTGGTTAAGGATTCACGTCGGGTTCACCATTTTTTTTTCCCTCAGATTCTGGGGATGACCTCCTTTTGATGGGAGATTCAAACATTCTGATCAGTTTCTAACGGGTTTGTTCGTAGAACCGGAAACATCCAATGATTCCACATCCATTCAGACCTAATTTCCAAAGGTAGGCGCTTATTAGTTTGTGGACTGATGAGGATTAGGAATTTGCATTGGTCGAGAGGATGGGAGGTCGGACTCATCACACCTTTTTTAGGGGAATTATTGTCTACTCAGGGACTCTCTTTATAGATTTAAGTTATGTTCGTGAATCCTTATTACATTACCAAGTATAAAATGAGTTTTCCTTTAGATCTGACAATCAATGATCGATATGTAGGAAATTTAGAGAATCTTTTATATTTATTTGAGGTTCTTTATCGATAGAGAATCATCTGTATTTATTAGAGATTCTTTGTCAATGGTACCCTTAGACACATTTATATAGAAGTCTCTTGGTCATTATGATGACCATGCTGGTTTTAAAGCCACTCAATGGGGCACTTGAAGTTTATTGTCATTCATAAGGACATGGATTATTTCAGAGTTGGGATCGAACCCGCAGACGGGCTACCTACGTATCCTTTGTTTAGAAAAGGAATCAGAACCCACGTAGTTCGAGTAAGGGAATATGATGTTTATGATTGATGGCTCAAATAAGGATGTCATAATTACTTTTACACTCTAATCTCATGTGAGTCATGCTCGATGTGAGAAACAAGAGGTATTGGTAAAAATTAGACAAATGTGCCATGAAAGATGCAATCATAAGAAATAATGTGGGGCTTATGTATTTATGACTGCCCAGATAAATGAAGGTTAGGATTTACTTTAGGGGAGAAATCCAGGAGCAGGGTCCATAAAGGTATATGTGCTTCATGGAGATTTTGAATACTCTAACTTGGGGATTACTCCTGAAAAGGAGGCCCAAATTAGGAGAAGACTTATGATTGGGTTTTACTCCTGAAAATGAATCCCAGATCAAAGGTAAATTAGGACTGGTTAAGAGAAATTAAGACTGGGGCTTATTCCTGAAAAGGAGGCCCAGGTTAAGGGAATTAAGGTTTGGGGCTTACTCCTGAGGAGGATGCCCAAATTAGGGGACTGGGGCTTACTTCTAAAGAGGATGCCCAGATTTGAGACTGGGGCTTACTCCTGAAAAGGAGACCCAGGTTAAGTATTATGACTGGGGCTTATTTCTGAAAAGGAGGCCCAAGTTAAGGATTATAACTGGGGCTTAGTCCTGAAAAGGAGGCCCAGGTTAAGGACTATGACTGGGGATTATTCCTGAAAAGGAGGCCCAGGTTAAGGATTATTACTGGGGCTTACTCCTAAAAAGGAGGCCCAGGTTAAGGATTATGACTGGGGCTTACTTCTGAAAAGGAGGCCCAGGTTAAGGATTATGACTGGGGCTTACTTCTAAAAAGGAGGCCCAGGTCGATTGAGTTCTCTAATCTTAAAGGATGAGGTTGAATGAATGAAATCTCAGTCTTTAGTGACATAAAGATGTGTAAATCACTAGGTTTTGAGGGATATTCTACAAAGTTCCTTTCAGATAAGGAATCAAAAATCAAGAAATCATGCCATAAATGGATTTGAAGAGTGTCTTGAAGATTTAATCTTGAATAGGAGAGGTGTAATGGCTTAAGAGGGGTGAAATGGGCAATAAGGGCACCCAAAAAGGCAGGGGCGTGCAAGTCCTGGCAGGCGCACAGGTACTGCGTGGGCGCGTAAGTCCTGGTCACACAGGTATTCCTGCGCGACACATGGTGTACTTGCGCGATGGTTAACCAGTAAGGTAATACTTGAGAGACTCTTGATTAAAGCCTTTTGAATCTTCTTGATGTTCTTCCAGAAAAGGGGCGTGCAAGTTCTATTAACGGAGTAAGGAGGCGCGTAAGTGTGGTCTTTTCCCTTAAGGGCTGGCCACTCAGGCGCGCAAGTGTTGATGAGTTTCAACACTTAGGCCTTCCTCGCCCTCTTTAGATCTTCCGTTCTAGGTAATAAATTAACTTAGAAGTCTTTCGGAAGCTTTGAGAAGAGACTAGGGCACCGGGAGCTCAAATCTGAGTTTCTGGAAAAAAAATCCTCTCGAATGGGGGGCTCACATGGTCTATTTATAGGCAGGAGAAGACCCTGGGCGGTTATCACTTAGGTCGCGCAAGTGGACTTGAACGACTATGAGGAAACTTGCACGACTTATGGGCAATCTTCTCTTTGTTCATCCCTTTGTCAATTTTTGACATTTTCGGCAAAGGATGAATCAATTTGTGCCAAGTCATTTCCCTTTACATTCCTTTTCACTCTGTGATGAAAAAGGAGCGTCAACACCTTAATATAAAATAATCAAAATGATCACTATACAATGACAATATTATCAATGGTTATGATCTATAATGATATTTTAAATATTATATGATATAAGTTATAATGGTTCAAAATAGACAAATTACTGCATGTGTTTTCTATAATTTCTTTTCTTAATAATGAATTAACTCATTAATAAAATTTCAAGTCGTTACATTCTTCCCACTTCAAAAAAATCACCCTTGAAATTTTTCATTTCATACACCAAAATAGATGGGGGTTCTTCTGTTTCATTGAATCTTCAGATTCCCATGTCACTTTATCAAACTTGTGGTTCTTCCATAACACTTTGATTAGGTGAGTTTTCTTGTTTCATAGAACTTTATCTCTACTATCTAAGATCTTTATTGGATTCCCCTAATATGAAAGGTCATTATCAAATGGTATCACCTCTAGATTTTGTACAAGTGAGGGGTATGGTGTGTGATGCACCCGATTTGTGTATACATTTCCATATATATAATTGACAATAAAAACATGTTTTCAGAAAATATTTGTTTTTTAAAGAACATATTCTTTGATTTTGTTGAATCTGTTTACTTTCAAGAGATTTCTGGCTAAATACACGGATCAAGGGAAGTCTGTGAAAATTTTGAAACTACACGGTGTGTACTTTTATACACGCTGTGTACATCCAGACAAGGACACAGACTGAAGCAGGGAGTACACACCCATGTCACTAGGTAGAAGATACACACCATGTGAGGCGGAGTTACACGTCGTGTGCCACTTTCTAGAAGCGGTGGTTGCTGAGAAAATTCTACACGCCCATGTGGCCGTTGAAGGAGACACGGCGTGTTTGAATTTATACATGTTGTGTCTGTTATTCTAGAAGGGGTTGGTGGCCAAACTTATGACACTACACACAGTGTATGGCGACGCTACACACCGTGTACACCCAACCACCAGGCGGCGCCGTGTTCAAAAGTCAAAGACGGCATATTAGGCCGCCTACCCGTGGAGAAATTGGCGCCAAAGCGCGTTGACGAAAAGTACACAGCGTTTACTTTCTATACAAGTCGTGTACTTTATTTTTCTATAAAAAGAGGCCTTGTCCTACGGATTTGGGATTTTAGAACCATTTAGAGGAGAGAGAAGCTCTGCTATCGCTATTCCCAAAGCTACCAAGGTGTCATCACTCCACCATTCCACCTTCCGACACTCTACCTCAACGTATATACGATGAATCTGTTAGGTATCACGTGTGTCATTTCTCTCCCACTTTCTATGTATAACTAAACCAATCCTGTTGGGGCTGTGGATAATGGGATCATAATTTGTATGTTGTTTTATATAGTTGTGTTTGAATCATTGTAATTCATCTTACTCTTCTTAAACCACTGTCTAATATAACTAAGAATTCTGAGCCGGACCAAGGAAAGAATTCTCAGCGATACAAAAGAAAAGTAACGGTGAAAGCATCCATGACCATTGGAAGGATTTCAATGATTCAAATAATGGACTGAACTTAATAAAGAATCAAGAACACTGACTACCGGACCAAGGAGTCAACTACTCTAATTCCAAACAAGAGGAACCGGACCATGGAAATCTTGTAATAAAACAAAATCCAGAATGATTGAATTATTATGAACAACACAACCATTTAAAAAACTTGCAAAAGTACTCCTTAATCACTACAGCCCCAACATGTCTTTTTCTTCCTATTTTAAACTCTTTAAATTTACCCATTGTTTTATTTAAAACTGTTAATCATTTCTTCAAAGTAAGACAATTTAGTTTCAATTAAAAACCAAAATCAACTCAATCAACTCTAAATTCTGCATACTTCACCTAATTAAGTATTAACTCAATTGAATTTATGCACGCCATTTTTCCCTGTGGATCGACCCTGAACTTATGCTATACTAATGTTTTAAGAACGGGTAATTAATTTGGGACGCATATAAATTTAACCAACGACAAGCGAGACCAAATTTTGGCGCTGTTGCTGGGGACATATTTGGTTTTAGTGATAAGATTTTAATTGTGTTAATAATTGATTTAAGTAAAAATAAAAATCAAAAATTATCAAAAATCTCTTATCTAATCCCATTTTAAATTTTCTCTTTTGTTTTTCCCTTTTATGCCTGGTTTTTTTTTTATGTGTTGTGCAGAACTTAAACTGTATGTTTAGACGTCTTACATGATTCAGAAGCGTCGAATCTTCGGAATTAGTTCCGCTTGACCCGGAAATCGAACGGACCTTACTTCATCATCGGCGTACACGGAAATAAACTCACAACCATCAACCACAACCCATGGCGAACAAGGAAGAGGGAGCACCAGTCGTAGATGTTGCGACTGAGCATCAGTACTAGGATTAACAGCCTCCCGCTACTTGTCTACCGGAGCAACCTCCTAGAGCATTCATAAAATTCCTCCCAAGGGATTACCAAAGGCCGCCACAACAACTCTTCCCACGGCCATACATCACCCCTCAAGAGTAGTTCATGCAAGTTCCACCCACTCAGCAGCAACCTCCAAGACGTACCCTTATGGAGTACGGTCTTCCTTCAATCCATGGAGCTGATACGGGCATCGTTCGTCCCCCGATCCAGGCTCCACACTTCGAGATCAAGCATGTTATCATGTAGCTGATTCAGAACATAGTTCAATTTGGAGGTCTGGCTAGCGAGGACCCGAACGCTCATCTCTCCAACTTTCTGGAGATCTGCGACACCTTTCGGTACACCAGCGTGTCCGAAGACGCCATCCGTCTTCACCTATTTCCCTTTTCTCTATAGGTCAAGGCGAAAGACTAGATCAAGGGGCTACCATAACAATCTATCCTCACCTGGGAGGAGCTAGCCCAGGCATTTCTATCCAAGTACTTTCCACCATCAAAGATGGTGACACTCCAGAATGAGATCCATAATTTCCAGCAGCACGACTCTGAGTCGTTGTATGAGTCCTGAGAACGCTTCAAAGAAATGTTACACAAATTCCCCCACGACGGACTCCCACTCTGGATGCAAGTCCAGACCTTCTACAGAGGACTTACCACGAATACCAAGCCCATGGTGGACGCTGCTGCTGGAGGCACGGTGATGCAGAAATCCCCCGAAGAACTATTCGAACTACTGGAAGATATGTCCACCAACAGCTTCCAGTGGCACTCTGAGTCGGGGACTCAAAAGCGAGGTATGCACAATATTGACGCTACCACTATGTTAGCTGCTCAGTTGGATGTTGTGTCCAGGAAAATCGATGCATTGAACCTCAAAGGAGCATCTCAAGTTCATGCGGCGAACCATCCAGCATGTGGCGACTGTGGTGATAACCACATCATGGGAGAATGCTCAGGTTCGACTGGAGGCCCTTCGACGAGCGAGGTGAGTTATGTTGCCCAAAATCGAGGGCCCAACCAGTACCAACCGTACCAGAACCTGGCATGGAGAGATCAACAGAACACAGGCTGGGGCCAACAACAGCAGAATCCTCCGCCCCAGCGACCACCCAGCTATAACCAACCTCCATACCAGAACCAATACCAAAGGACGCAACAACCCTAGCAGGGTCCTTATCAGCAACAAGGGTATCAAAACCCTCATCCGCAGTAGCCACGGCAGCCACCTCCTCCATCGGCTCAATAACCACCTCAGCAGGAGAACACCTCAAGGTTAGAGGATCTGATGAATAAATTCATATCTACTGCTGAGACTCGGTTCCAAAATCAAGAAGCTTTGATTCGAGGCTTGGAGAATCAAATTGGCCAGATTGCAAACCAACTTTTAGGGAGACAGCCTGGTACACTACCGGGGAACACCAAAAAGAACCCAAGGGAGGAGGCTAATGCTATCATGCTCTGGAGTGGAAAAGAGATCCAACAGAACCAATCAGCACAGCAAGGTGCATCCACACCCACTGTTGATGAAAAAGGTACCAATACTGACCCCTCCTCATCCAAAAGCCCACAAAAGGAGGATTTGCATAATAAAGAAAAGGAAGTAATCCAACCATTCAAGCATGCCTTACCTTTTTCGGAAAGATTGAAGCAGAGGAAGCTGGACCACCAGTTCAGCAAATTCATAGATGTGTTCAAGAAGCTACATATCAACATCCGATTTGTAGAGGCCCTAACTTAGATTCCCAATTATGAAAAATTCATGAAGGAAATCCTCTCGAATAAGATGAAAATGGAGGATTTGGGCGTTATTACACTAACAAAGGAGTGTTCCGCGGTGGTTCAACATTCCATTCCTCCCAAACTCCAAGATCTAGGTAGTTTCACCATTCCATGTACTATTGAATCCTACGAGTTTGGGAAGGCCCTCTGCGACTTAGGGGCTAGTGTGAACCTCATGCCTCTCAGAGTTTTCAAGAATTTGGGACTCAACGAGATCAAGCCTACCCGCATAGCCCTTCAACTTACTGATCGATCCATCAAACACCCAAAGGGACTACTAGAGGACGTACTGTTCAAGGTGGGTAGGCTGATCCTTCCCGCTGATTTTATCATCCTAGACATGGGGGATGACCAGGAAACACCTCTTATACTTGGAAGACCTTTCTTGGCAACTGGGAAGGCACTCATTGATGTGCACCAAGGAGAGCTGATTTTCTGGGTAGGAGACGAGAGAGTCTCCTACAATGTTCTCAAAGCCATCAAGCAGGCATCATCATCTGATCATGAGGATTGTTCTGCAATAACTGCCATGGATGACCTCCTGGTGGATGATCTGGTATGTTCCTATATTTCTGATAATTTTAACATTCCATACATTCCTGTTGAAGAAGATCCAGAGAACTTGCAACTCTTAGATGGCCAAGGCGGCCACTATTAGGACTGTTATCCACCTTAAATATTAGGTAAGTAAGGTAAGTAGGTCGACCCAACGACCTAAAACAAAGGCGCTTCCAGGGAGGAAACCCATAGGTTACACGCCATGTCCCACTTATATATACAGCATGTAATTATCATTTTAATTTATAATCTTAATAATATAAATCTCTAGAATAAAAAATAAATAACCAGGGATGATGCTGGTGCCGATGGCAAAGTCACTGAAGTTTATTCGAGCCGTCCTCAGTTCGAATCCTCCTGACCTACCTTTGGCACGGGGTTCCTCCTTTTATTTACATAGCGTGTGTGGTATTTTCCATATATGTATATATATAAATGTGTTTAATAAAACCCATGATAGGGATGGACCGGTTGGCTAGAATCGTAATCCGGTTTCAAAAGACCCGGGTTCGAATCCAGACAACTGTCCCATTTCCATCATTTGTTCTTTTAATAAAACCACATGGAGTGTATCCCGATATACGCTGTGTGCGCCATAATTTTTCAAATATAAATTAAAAACGTTTTAAAAATAAGAAATTATATGTGGGTGAAGTTGGCGGATTGGCAGAGTCTCAGAACCAGGTTCAAAAGACCTGGTTTCAAATCGCACTAATCTCCCCGCTTCACCCCCATCCTTTCCTAAATAAAAACCACATGCCATGATTTTCTTTCTGTATGTATGTATAGGCCGTGTAGAATAAATATATATATAAAATAAATATGGACAGCAGAACAACCTTTGCTCCAGTGGGTGAGGGCGTCCGTTTGAATCGGCTGATCGCCGGTTCGAATCCTGCCCCAAGCACCGAACCAAAGGTTGTACTAATCTTTTTCTCATTTTAAAATAAACGGCATGTATTTCCTGGTATACGTCGTGTATCGGTTTATTTATAATAGAATTTGGAGGTATATGTATTTCATTTTAATTATTAATAATTATTATATAGTTTACTATAACAATTATATTTATTTATATAATCTTATAAAAAATTGGGATACACAGCGTGTACCATATATACACGCCGTGTACCACGGCTATATGAGCCGCGGTCCACCCAGCTTGAGGCCATGTCGTGCAGCCTCCCCATTTCCTCCCCTCTTCCCGTTTCTTTCCTGAACGCCACTCGAACCCCCCTTCACCAGATCCATCGATTTAGGGCGTTTCAAGTTCTGGTTCCTCTCACATTGTGATCTTCGATCCAGGTACACCGTTCTACACCCTCTTTTTTAAGTTTTTAGACTCATTTAGGGTGTTTTCCGGATCGGCCGACCGTTCGGCTTCTGGAAGTACACGGCCATGAAATGAAGAACACATGTCGTGTACTTCTGTACACGGCCACACATAAAATATTTCGAAATTTGAATATACACGGTGTGTATGTTTGGTAAACACCATGTCCTTTTCATCGTTCCCGAGTACACCTTTGCACACGGCCTCACCCACCATTTTTATACACGGCGTGTATGTTCGGTACACACCATGTAGACCATTTCCCTTGGTCCCTCCGTGTGTGGAACATAACACGGCCTGTCACCCCATGTTCCAGAACACGGCGTGTATGTTTGGTACACGCCCTGTCCTTTATATATGTAGTCAGCCCATGTTTCCCCTCCACACGGCCTCTCACCCTATATTCTTATACACGGCGTGTGTGTTCGGTACACACCGTGTCTGTGTGATGTTTGATCGGCCCGTGTCTCACCCTCTACATGGCCATGTTCTTCATGTGCAGTCCATGTCGTGTCTTGTACTTACACGGCGTGTATTGTTTTCTATGAACTGATAACAAAAGGTCGTGTCATTTGTTCCACACAACCACCAACACTTTGAGTGAACATGGCGTGTATGTTCGGTACACGCCGTGTACTTTTCCATCGTCTGTTTTTCACCCTCGTCGTGTCTGTCTAGAGAACATAGGATACTCGCCATTTTTGACTACACGTCGTGTACTCTGTAGTACACGCCGTGTACTTTCCTTTTCCAGTTTTCTCACGTTTTCTTTGTTTTTTTTTCTTTCCTTTTTCTTTTTCTTTTGTTTTGTTTTCTATTTCTTTCTATTTCAGGATATGGCAGATCACGATCCTTCGCGCGGGAAACGGCCAGCCTCCGCCATTGAGGGTGAGGAGTCCAGTTATCTTCGGATCCGACTCCGACCACCTACGAAGCCGGACCCCAATGCTCCGGTTTTTGAGCTCCCTCCATTGGCCATTCTGCCGCCACTCACTCCCTCAAATGAGGTCGGGCCTACTTCTGCTGCACCAGCTGCCACTTTCCCTATACTATCATCCTCAGAAGCTGGTCCCTCTTCGAGCACACCTTCCACCGAGCCACCTTCTACTTCAGAAGTTCCACCTCCAGATCCAGACGTTGCTGCTGCACCGGCACCTGGGTCGGGACCTGCAGGTGCTCCCTATCCCTGCATGGTATTCCTGGTCACTGACCTCGCATACGACAGGTTCCGACGCTTCTCTCGTCAGCCGATTCCATTGAGTGGCTGGTACCTCGACAGTAGCATTCCGCAGCTGCTCGGTATTTGGGAGGAGTTGGAGGTGCTTCTCAGGCACACCGCACTCCTCGATATTTTCCAGGTCAGCACTCCTGTGTTCCGTAATTTATTTTTGGAGTTTGCGGCCTCGTTTGAGTTCGATGGAGCGGAGTACCATGAGACACCTGGCGATGTGGTGCCCGTAGTTCGATTCTGGCTAGGCGGCCGATGTTTTTCTCTGACGATGACAGAGTTTGGACGAGGGTGCAGATTCTACCCCCATCCTATCACCCCACCCCCCGTTTCTGACTTGACCCAGCCCGAGCGCTCTGACCTCGTTGCCATGTGGTGGGAGATTTCTGGGCCTGACCACCGGTACTCCCCCACTTCTCAGAAGAGCACTCTTATAGCCGACCCCATCCTTCGCTTCACCCACCGGTGCTTCATCGCCATCCTTTTCCCCCGCCATGAGGATATGGGGTTCATGACCGGCCGTGACATGGTGCTTCTTACCTGTGTCATCCGGCACGCCTACCCGGACCTCCCCTATCTTTCCGCCTCCTATTTCCACTCCATGTTTACCGGCCGTCAGGGAAACCTGAACGGCGGGTAACCTGAACGGCGGGTTTTACACCACCCGTCTTGCCCACCACTTAGGGGTATTCGAGCCCTCATTACCTCATGACTTGATAGGTTCACCCCAGCATATGGACTTCCTCATGCTCATTCGCATGGGATTGGTCCTGAAGCAGGGGGTGCCTACATCCTTGCTCAGGCTCGCGCTCCGCCACCTGCTGACCCCCCTGCCCCAGCTGCTGACCCCGCTCCTCCCTCCCCACCCCCTCCATCTTCTCCACCTCACCCACCTCCTACTGACCCCACTTCTTCTGACCTTCCTTCTTCTGTCTCATCCCCCATCCCACCTACCCCCGCACCCACGGTCGATCCGACCCTTTCTCTCCACCTAGCCACGATGGAGCAGAAGTTAGTTCGTATCATCAGCTGCCAGGACACCATTTCACGCCATTTGATTCGTCTGGACAGCCGCCAGGACCGAATGGAGCATCTGTTGGTGCATATTGCTCAGCATCTTGGTGTTCCACTACCTCAACCACTATCCTCTGCCTCCGTTCCTGGCCCTTCTGCTGCTGGTCCACCGCCATCTCCTGCGCGGGCCATAGATTCCATTCTACTGACTACAGTGAGCCCTACTGCTACCACTTCTGTCGGGCCAGGGCCTGCTGCTGAGCTACCTTCGCCAAGTCCAGCACATGCGGCCCCTACTTTTTCAGCTCCCCTTCCCGATGCAGAGTCTGGGCCTCCCACTTCTACGCCTCCTAAGCCGTCTTTACCGGCCGATTATGTAAAAGATGATGCCTCCCCTAAGGCGACCCCATGATAGTGACATTTTTCTTTATCTTATATATCTCTTCTATCATTTTCTGTGTTGTGATGTTGTTCATGTTTTCAGATTTCTTTTTCCTCACCAGTCACAGGTATCATGGAGTACCTTGGGCATCACTTTTTCATGAGGGGATTATTTTTCCATTTCTTTTTTTTTTCTTTTTTTGGATTTACTTTTTCCACTCCTTTCCCCCATTTCTACCCGTTGCCCACCCTTTACCTTAATATTGAACTTGGTGGACCATGTGCAATATTAAGTGTGGGAGAGCATCTATATTCTTTCCCCTTAGTCTTTTCTCTTAAACTAATCTAGGAGACATCATTATTAGACTCTATATTTGAAAATGTAAAGAAATTTTGGTTAATCATTCTTATAAATGCTAGAGGAACTTTTAGAAATGTTGCATGCTTATTTTAGTTATTAAGTATTTTAAAATGATTGCTGATATAGTTTCAATTGCAACTTTTAATCCTTGATTAAATTACATTGATTAGGCTAATCATTTATATGCATGTCATGACCTGATTGTCCCTTTATTATTTTTCCACTCCAGAGAGGTATTCTAAACCCTTTTTCGTATTTCTTTTCTAATACCCTCTTTCTTGAGAGATTCTTTGGATATGCATCACTACCAGAATTTGCAAGTTTTCTTTTCAAAACATGAAGAAATTTATTGAATTACATTAAAATGATTGAGGCATTAGATTGTTTCAACCCCTTTATCTTGAGACCTACCCTACATTTAATCTTCGTTAAGCCCATAGAATCCATGAACAACCTTTATAGGAAGCCACATTACAAGCCTATTTCCATTCCTACCTTATTTCTTTTTAAACATTGCATGATTATTCATTTGAGCTTTAAAGAGGGAGTTGGAAATACATGGTATATTTTGTGCACAACCATGAAATAAAGTGTTAGGGAGTGCCTCTTGATTATTTGGGGCAGAATGGGTTCCAAACATCTATTCATTGTATTCATAAGTGTTTCCCTTGTGTTTTGTAATTAAAAAAAACAACAACAAACAAACAACAAGGGAACCTTATGCTTATTTTCCCATGAACCCTACTTACCTAAGGAAGATGGTGACGATTACAAAAGCATTTGACTGAGCTTTTGAAGGATTTATTTTCAGTGAGCTTTACTTTGAATATCATGCAATGTTTTTTAAAGGAATTAGCCTTCCTTTTTCAAGCCTCATAATTTATTTTCACATCTGAACCTACCAACCCTTAGCCACAGAATCATCTGAACCTTATTGATAAAGCCCTCATGACGTTTGTAATTCAATTTTTCTGAAGTAGAGAACGGGATATCTTGCAAACCTATGGATAGATTGTATATACCTTAGATTTAGCATAACTCTGAATAAAAATATCTTGAGTGTGGAGTGTGATTTTGACTGGTAAGGTAAATCATCAAATGGCATGCTTATTTTTGAAAGGTTGAAAAATGTGTTGAAAGAAGATGAGAGTAGTTAATTGCATTATATATGAGGCATGATTTTAATATCTTATTAATTGAATTTGTTTGTGCCTTTTAGAACTTTTCCTCAGTAACTTTATCAGTTATATGTTTGATTAATTAAATGACTTCCTTTTAAAGTATAGGCTCTCTTAATTAGTTGCTGAGATTTTGCTTGAGGACAAGTAAACGACTAAGTGTGGGGGATTTGATGTACCCGATTTGTGTATACATTTCCATATATATAATTACCAATAAAAACATGTTTTCAGAAAATATCTGTTGTTTTAAGAACATATTCTTTGATTTTGGTGAATCTGTTTACTTTCAGGAGCTTTCTAGCTAAATACACGAATCAAGGGAAGTCTGTGAAAATTTTGAAACTACACGGCGTGTACTTTTATACACGCCGTGTACATCTAGACAAGGACACGGACCGAAGTAGGGAATACACGCCCATGTCACCAGGAATAAGATACACACTGTGTGAGGTGGCGTTACACGTCGTGTACCACTTTCTAGAAGTGGTGGTTGCTAAGAAAAATCTACACGCCCATGTGGCTGTTGAAGGAGACACGGCATGTTTGAATTTCTACACGTCGTGTCTGCTATTCTAGAAGGTGATGGCGGCCAAACTTATGACACTACACGTCGTGTATGGCGGCGCTACACGCCGTGTACACCCAACCACCAGGCGGCGCCATGTTCAAAAGTCAAAGACGGTGTGTTAGGCAGCCTAACCGTGGAGAAATTGGCGCCAAAGCGCGTTGACGAAAAGTACATGGCGTGTACTTTCTATACACGCCATGTACTTTATTTTTCTATAAAAATAGGCCTTGGCCTACGGATTTTGGAGTTCTGAACCATTTAGAGGAGATAGAATCTCTACTATCATCATTCCCGAAGCTACCAAGGTGTCGTCACTCCACTATTACACCTTCCAACACCCTACCTCAATGCCTACACAATGAATCTATCAGGTATCACGTGTGTCATTTCTCTCCCACTTTCTATGTGTAACTAAACCCCTCGTGTTGGGGCTATGGATGATGGGATCATAATTTTTATGTTGTTTTATATAGTTGTGTTTGAATCGTTGTAATTCATCTTAATCTTCTTAAACCACTGTCTAATATAATTGAGAATTATGAGCCGGACCAAGGAAAGAATTCTCAGCAATACAAAAGAAAAGTAACGGTGAAAGCATCCATGACCATTGGAAGGATTTCACCGATTCAAATAATGGACTGAACTTAATAAAGAATCAAGAACACTGACTACCAAACCAAGGAGCCAACTGCTCTAATTCCAAACAAGAGGAATCAGACCAAGGAATTCTTGTAATAAAATGAAATCCAGAATGATTGAATTATTATGAACAACACAACCATTTAAAAAACCTGAAAAAGTACTCCTTAATCACCACAGCCCCGACACATCTTTTTCTTCCTATTTTAAACTCTTTAAATTTACTCGTTGTTTTATTTAAAACTATTAATCATTTCTTCAAAGTAAGACAATTTAGTTTCAATTAAAAAACCAAAATCAACTCAATCAACTCTAAATTATGCATACTTCACCTAAGTAAGTATTAACTCAATTGAATTTATGCACTCCATTGTTCCCTGTGGATCGACACCGAACTTATGATATACTAAATTTTTAAGAATGGGTAATTAATTTGGGACGCATATAACTTCATCCAACGACAAGCGAGACCAGTGTGTACTTCATCAAGTGGGATATATAAAATGTGTCATGTACTTAAGATAGGTTAGGTGGGAGTTCTTATTGATATGCCACCACATTGATTTGATCAATGATCCCAGAAGGGGTGATGTATCTAGGACTAATATTTCTATTCTTCCCAAACCTCATGACATTATCCCGTGGTGATTTATGAAGGAACACTTTTATCCAACCTCAAACTCTATGTTTCGTCGGTTATTGTCTGCATATATTTTCTTTCAACTTTGTGTAGATTTCATATGACATTGGATGGTTTCAACCTTCTCTATCATCTCCTGGATATAACACCAGGTCCCAAAATATTCTTCTCTCCAACTTCATCCTAGCATGTTTGAGTTTGAAACATCTTCTTATATAGAGCCTTACAATGTACCGTTTGAATGTTATAATGGAAATTGTTTTTATATGAGAACTTCACTAGGAGAAGGTGTTGGTCCCAACATCCTTGGAAATACATTGAATATTATCTCATCATATCCTCAAGAGTTTTAATGGTCATTTCATACTGACTGTCCATCTGAGGGTTATAATCATTGCTAAAACTTATTTCTATATCCAATGCTTATTGGAGGATTCTTCAAAACCTCAAGGTAAACCTCAGATCTCAATTAGAAACAATTGAGAGTGTAACTCCATGTAGTCTTACCACTTACCTTAATTATATCTTGGAGAGTTGGTCAAGAGAAAAATATTCATTTATAGAAATAAAATGTAATGACTTTTTAAGGTGATTGACTACCACACATATGGTGGCATTGCCTTTATGTGTCATGGGGATTACTATATAGAATTTCGTGGTTATGTTTTCCCATTTCCATATGAGTATGGGAAATTGTCCCATCATACCCTTATAATTTTTTCATTACACATTAAATTATTGGCATACCAAGCAACAAGATACAAACTCTCTAATCTCCCTCTTCATGTTATCCCGCCATAATTTTTTATTCAAATATTTTTACTTTTCAGTGCTTCTTGGATGAATTCAGAAGGATGAAATCCATGCATCATCCAAAAGTTACCACTTTATTTATAGTTTTTATTGGATACATATCTAGGTTCCAAACCATATAACTCCATCTTTAGAAAAGTTGAACTTTGAAATATTTGCTACCTTCTTCTATAGTAACTCATCATCTTTATAGACCTCCATTATTCTCTAAAGAATAGATGTTTGAATAGTTATTTGAGTAAGGTAAGATGAATATCCTTTTATTATTCCCATATATATCCTTTTAATTTCCAGGAAGATTTGATCCCTTACAATCCTCATCATGGATAGAGTTATGATATCTTTTCTACTTAGATCATTTTTCACTTTGTTTTATTTCCTAGGATGCTATTGTATTGAACAATCACAATTCATGATCAACTCTAACCACCTCCATTGTTTCTTATTGATATCCTTTTGTGTGAATGTATGCTTGATTATTTTATGGTTCGCATATATGTCACACTTCTCCCCATAGAGTTAACGTCTTTAAATATTCAAATTAAAGATCACTGCAAATAATTCTATATCATTAATTTTATAGTTATGGTTATGGTTTTTTAATTAGAGAGAGGAATAGGCTACCACGTTTTTATATTGGATGAGTACATAACCCAAGTCCTTTTTGGATTCATCTCTTTAAACCAAAAATCCTTACCCGCCAGTGGGTAATGTGAGAATAGTTGTAGCAATTATCCTCTTTTTCAACTCTTTAAATCTATCTTCAAAATCACCAATCCATAAAACTTGAATCCATTCTAAGTTATATTGGATACTGAGATTCAAAATCATGAGAAGTTTCTCATAAATAGATTATAGTACTCAACTAATCCAAGGAAACTTCGGATTTCCATCAAAGATATAGGTCTTTTCCATCAATTAATTATATCAATTTTTGAAGGATCCATAGATATCCTTTTACTGGTGACTCAATTCCCCAAAAACGTTACTTTTTCTAACCAAAACTCACATTTACTATAATTTTCATATATATTTTCCTTCCCCAAGGTCTTTAGTATAGTATTTAAATGGTCCTCATGTTCCTCCTTGTTTTTTGAGTGGATAAGAATATCATCTATAAAGACTACCACAAATTGGTTGTGGTAATCCCTAAAAAATCTATTCATTAAGTCCATGAATATTTTTGGATCATTAGTGAGTCCAAATGGAACCACTGTGAAATTATAGTGCCAATACTTTTTTTGAAAGTGAGTATTAGGGATATTCTCTATTTTCACCTTTACTTGATAATATCCAAACCAAAGATCCACTTTGGAGAATTATTATTCTTCATATAGCTGATTGAACAAATCATTAATCCATGGAAGAGTATATTTGTTCTTTATCATGATCATGTTGAGCTCAAGATAATCAATGCAGAGGTGTATTGACCCATTCTTCTTCTTGATTCATTGGATTAGTGCACCCCGCAGTGAAGCACTTGGGCATATAAACCCTTTATCCATATTCTTCTATAGTTTCTTCTTCATAACATCAAGTTCAAAAAATAATATTCTATATATATACTTGGATATTAAAAAAGATATGGGTATGAGAATTATTGATAAATAAGCCTCACAACTAGAAGGAAGACTAGGAAATTCTTTATGAAATACATCAGTGAGTTCCCTTACAATGGTAATGTCTTCAAGGATGATATTTTCCTTAGTCTCAATCATTTAAAAAAGATGTTCTTTATCATAGGTAAATAATATCCATTTGTGAGATGATGGTACCAAGTAAGAATCATCCTCCTCCTTATATTTATATACAATTTGAGGATGATTCATGATATAGATGTTTATTTCCTTCTCTCAGAGATTTATGTTGGATCTGTATAAATAAATCCAATTCATGCTCATAATATCATGGAATTCCACTAATGGGAGTATCAAATAGTTTCCTAGAAAATTTATTCCAAAAAATATAGACAGGGGATGAGTTATATTCTTGTGGTGAAATAATTGACCAATTTTCCATTTCACTAATAACTGGGTTCTGAATAGTTATACTAAACATTCATGATAATAAAGAATAAATAGAACCATAATAAAATTTTATGTTCTTTATACTTTAATAAATAACTAACATTCTTATCACCACTTCATTATTATTATCCACCTTAGCATTTGTGATGGAATATGCTTGCACTTTCTCTCTAGGAATGGGAGGTTGTTTTCATTGGTTATCATTGAAAACCCTTGAATTAGGGAATTGATTTGTATAGTGTCTATATTCCTTATAGTTGAAACATTGGACAATAGGTTTAGGGTTGAATAGTGATTTTATTTCTTCCATCACATTGGTTGGTTTCTCCCATCGGTAATCTCTAGATAGGTTCTCTTCCTTCCCACACCTAAAGCATTTCCTAGTCCCCTTGAGCAAATTTTTGTTATACTTTTTTCCATAATTTTGATGAGTGGGGTGTTTTTAATTTCCTACCACCATGAGTTTTATATATCATACCACTAGAGTTAAAATCCATTCTCCTCATCCTATCTCTAGACTCATGAGACCCCATAGATCTGTTGATATCTATTTTTGACTTTGAGATAACATCAGACAATTTCCTCACAACTGTCAAAGTCCCAAATCACCAATCCTTTTTGTAGGATCAACTTTATTACACCAAAGAAGTGGTAAAATTTACATTTTATGGAAAGTCTTGTGATGTTTTCCTTATATTAACTGATGGATTAATCATCCTTTTTATTAAGGATAAAAAATTCTCTCTCTATTTTCACTTACAGAATACGATTAATATATTTTTCAAAAAATAATTTTTCAGAAATCCTTCCACTATATTAACTTGATCTCCTCCTCATTCTTCATATTTTTTACCAACATCCACCGCTGATCAGCTTCTCATTCCTTATGATAAATAGCATGCATGACCTTCTCTTTTTCAGAGAATTGATAGATTGAGAAGATATTTTCAATGGATTTGATCCATTTCTCTATGATTAAGGGATAAAAAGATCCACTAAAAGTTGGATTCTTTTTCTAATAGAGGTCTCAATTTTAAATTTCACTTTCTTAGGGGGATTTGGGTGTTTATCGAAATTTAGGTTTCTTTTCAAACCTAAGTCAATTGAGAAAGTATTTTCATAAAGTTCATGATTCCTTCTCCCATTGGGTTGGACATCTCATTTGGGTAGTCATCACATTTCCCCTCACTTTTGTAGTTGACTCAGTTCATGCTACTTCTATGTATTGAATAAAAAAAAGGGAAAATTAAGTATGAGTACTTTTAAACTATAAGTCAAAAAAATGGGAAACCATGAAAATTAAAGGGATAAATTGTAAATTAAATATATACCTTAAACTATGAATTTCTAGGTTTCAATATAATTTACCCACTATAAATTTCTAAATATAAAATATTATGGGAATATTTTCTCCCTTAATAATTTTTTATAATGATATTTAGAATTTACTAAAGCATATCCCCTATGAGTGGGAAACCAGGTGTACATAAAGTCCCATTATCGTGCACTAGGTGATGATCTAGTCCAATTAAATGAACCCTTTTGGGGTTATTACCCCAATCTACAATTGTGCTAGAGCCACATACACTTGTAGTATCCATACATAGATGTGTTTAATTTGAAACTAATTACTCTATACTTTAAAAAAATATGTCAATTTTCTTATGTTTAGTATTATCCCTAAGGATTTCATTAGTATTTTATAATTCTGATCCCAAAAATAACTAGACACTACTGTGATACTGACTATGACAACCCATATTATAATACACTTAATTTCATGATTTATTTCATAAATATACACTTAAAACAACCCCATATGATCATGAGTCCTAGTTTCCTTGGATAATTAGGTACATAGAAAAAAAATCAAAAAATATATATAATTACATAAACTAAAACTCTATACTTTTATATTAAAAATATATTGTTCTTCTAAAATAGCATAGGACAACTTGGGAACGTGCAAAAGAAAGGGGTGAGCTATAATACCCATTAATGAAATATAAAAATTATAGCATAAGGTAAATAAGTACATGTGATCCAAGATTCCTATCAGGGTAACATAATATGGGTGATAATATAAATCTTGAACAATGAGGCATGGTATAACATGTTAGCAAAAAGACGACATTGGAATGTGGAAACAACATAAAACACGAAATTATAAAAATAAGTATAGGTTAAACACTAAGAAAACATAACATAGTGTTATTATTATGACCTATAATTCACCATAAATGGAATATCATGAGATTAAAATATTACTCAATTCATTTTAGGGCTATATAATTCTAGTCTTTCACATTACATTCATATCATGTTCATATATAAGTATGTCACATAGATCATTCAACACAGGATCGTATTTTATCACATTTAATCCCATAATTAAGTAGTGTGGGATTAAATAACTGGAATTCCACAATAAAATAAGGATAGATACATCTAGGTTAATACTCTTGAGTGTAAATGGGTATGGGTATTCGCTACACATTTGTTTGGCATGGAAAATCATAGAGAAATTTCAGCAGCATAACAGGTGTATGTAAAGGTTCATAAAAGGGTTTAATGAGAGTGAAAGTAATATATCACTACATTGAAATAATAATTATAATAATAGGGATATGTGAAAACATCTCCCAGTATCATAAATTAAAAATAAAAAGGGATAATATAAAGGAGGTTCTTGAACAAAGAGGGAAAGTGAGGATCCCTTACCTTGAGAGAAAGCTTCTAACAAATATGGGAGGAGATATTTAAGAGATAGTTTCACCTTGGGATGTATATAGTGAGGGAAAATCAGGGTAACTTCTTGCTCCAAGAGTTTTCAGTGTGGATGAATGGGAGTTTGGGTGGGTTTATATAGCAAAAAAAGAAAATTCATTATTAATTTCTAAACCTAGGTTTTAGACAATATATGATAAAGTAATCAAAACCACAAACCATATCATGGTTTTTACCCATGTTTCCTACCAAAGAAGAGTGTGTTTTATTATTTAATAAATATAAGAAACTATCTCATTAAAATAAAACACTTAGTGATGTGGAAGTGAGTCATGTTTTTTATTTTAAAAAATTAAAATATAATATAGGTTTTGGTGGATTCATTAAGGGCTTATAAAATTAATCAAATAAATTCAAAAATACATTATTTTAAATGGAAAACATATATTTGGTTTTTTATACCTTTTATGAAATATATTAAATCTCTTTTGGGTCATCATTATGTCATAATACACACCATATATTTATACCGTATTTAATTTTTACCCAAAATTTTGACTATCTCCAAATATTTGGAAAATTTTACCATTTGATAATTTCGACAAGATGATTTAAAAAATAATATTTATTTTTTCAAAATAAATCTCTAAATATGATAATTCTTATCAAAAATACCCATTTATTGAAAAATAATGGGTTTTTTTTACAATAACAGTTTTATGACCCTTAAAAACATTACAGTTGACTTTGTATATTTATATTATCATTTATATTTAATAAATATTATTTGATAATAATATTTTCATAAAATAAAATTTATTTCAAAAATTATTTAATTCATCAAAATAAGTTCCTTGGTTAAAACTATATATTTCCCAAAAATACAATTCAGGTTTTATCGTATTAAAACTATTTTTTATCAAACTCTTTATTTAATCACTTGTAAAGTAATGATAAAAAGGGATAAAAATAATCATTTTTATTATAAATAAAATATAATAATTTATATTGTTAGGTTCTAGATACATATCCCTTTATTACACCAATTAATTCCCTAAGGTTAAGGTGTGCGATGGTGAGATTTTTAGGGGTGGTTCGGCGATCATAGTTTGGGTCGTGATCTCTATGAGCTTAAACTTATCCCATATATGATTTCACCCATGATTTAGTTACGGATTATTGGATTCATATTTTTCAAGGGAAAATCCATGTGATGTTATCTCCCTCATTAGCTCTGATAAATGGGCTTTATAGGGTACAATCATACTGATTAAGGCTATCGGTTCCTTTGATTGTGTCAAATCGACTTTATCATAACCCTTAATATATAATAATCATATTGATCGCTGAAAAATAGAAATATTATCAATGGTTATGATGTTTAATGGTCTTCTAAATATATCATTATATAACTTATAACATTCCAAAATAACCAAATTAGTGAATGTGTTTTCTATAATTTCATTTCTTAATAAGAAATTCACTCATTTAAAAAGGGAATTTCATTTATAAAAGTTTGGATTGTTATAACCCAGATAGTTTTTTTACATTACCTATACCAATGTTTCTTCAAAACTATTGCTCTGGCTAGGGCTCTCCATGGCGCCGCGATGTTGGTCCCGGGCGGTCGATGCTGCGGTTTGGGGGTTGATGTTGCGATTCGCGTCGTCTGCGGGTGTGATGGGTAGATCTGGCCCCGGGTGCGGTTTTGAAGGTGGCGTCGGGATTTGCGGCATAGGCTTATGGAGGGGTCCCCTACCAGCGAGATCTGGCCTGGTTTGTGTTCGTTCTCTTTTTTCTGTGTGTTTTTCTTGGTTTTGTGGTGCGATGGTTGTTGCGGCACTCGGTGTGGACTCGGATCCGATTCCGGCGACCGGTGATGCATTATTGGTGACCGAAATCTTGGTTTTGGGTGATTGGAGACGGTCTGTGATGTCTTCATGGTGGTGGATCATATTTTCACGGACTTGCTGTGGTGTTTTTGCAGCAGTTTAATTGATTCTGAAATTGTGATTTGGTTTTCTGCTGGTTTTTTGTGAATTTGTGGTATGATGTTTGCCTGTCTGGTCTGTGGCCCGTGAAGTGTTCCCGGTGATTTCATGTCAACACTGGTAGTGAATGTCGATGATGGGTTAGAGAGTTTGAAGGGTTTGGAATCCGGTGATGCTATGGTGTTTTGATTAGGAACTGCTCAGCCCTTTGTACTCTTTTTCTTTTTTTAATAAATGGTCAGGGGATTTTTCCCCCTGACAGACTTTCCTGGTTATCTCATATGACATATACCAATGGTTTGGAAACCATTATTATAGACCACATATACCAACGTTTTTCCCAAAACTGTTGGTATTGGTCTATACCAACAGATAAATAGCCAACATCCCTCATAACCATTGTCATAGGCTATACCAATGGTTTTAAGGATTATACCAATGGTTCAAAACCATTATTATAGTATTTATTTCCCATATTGATCACTCACATCCATCTTTTATTCAATCAAATGGGAAACTAAATCATCATTCATGTGTATGACTAACTACAACCTTGCAAACCGATGTGATTTTTTTCCATCACTGCCTCTCATGGATAGTTATAATATTGGATTTAATAAATATACATCTTTTTTATGATATTATTATTCTTTAATTGTGAATTATTATTTACCTTTCTTTTGTTCTATCCATAAAAAAATGAAACAGTGTTCATTCGTATGTACGACCTACCGTCTCCATGAACGGCGTAATTCATTTATATATATATATATATATGGATGGATCAAAATATATATATATAATGAATATATATGATATAAATATCATTTATAACATTATTTAGATTGTGTAACAATGATAAATGTATAAATATTGAGACTTATAAACCAAAACATGCTTGAAAAACAATGAAGTTATCACCCGGAATAGTGATTTTAATAAAGAATTCTTAATCAAAAGGTGGTAAGATATTATAAGATAATAATATATGGTATGATATATATGTTTATGGTTATATAATACATTTATTATGAATATATCTTTATTATACAATATTTAATTATGTGTATGAAGAAAGACAAGACTTAAGGTATGAGATCTTTCTAAACCACCCTTTTTCTTTAGATTGTGACCATTCTCTATCTAACTCACTTTCTAAATCCCTTTTTGTTATGTATTACTTATAAATTATGTATATATATCTATTAAATATATACTTATCTCACTATTCCTTCCTTTTACTGGTTAATACATACCATAAATTCATTTATCAAATTCCTTCTTGAAAATCAAACCTGATTAAGGGGAACATTTATATCCCTGAATCATTTTATATAACACTAATTTAAATTTTTTATTCCCAAATAAACACCTTATTTTGAGACCTGTGATTATTTACTCATATATGAATATCCATAATAATTAATTCTTTCTTCTCATTGTAATATTTATGAAATTTCCTTTGATTGTGATATGAGGCTTGATTATGAAATCCATTTATTTTCAAGGGTACTTTTTATGATTATGCCTTATGATTAATTTACTTTTGTGTCACACATAATCATGAAAATGTTATGATGGGTGTTCCCAGATAGATTTCCAATGAATTGAGTAAATATTTTTTTTCTCATGAGACATTATGTATGGGGCTAAGGGGTAAACCTAATCCATAGTGGGACTTTTTCCACCATGTGTTGTTTTCTTAGTAGTTAGCCTTGACTTATGCTAATGTCGTATTTTTCGTTTTTCCCACATTTCCTATGTTTTCATGATCTTATAAAATCATTTTATTTATCTTATTCTCCCATGTGATTATTCATGAGCATTATCTTTTATGATATCATGTTACACCTTTGGCTCATATGTTATGCTTCATTATCATGTTTATTCCATTACTAGGATTTTTAGCTCACCCATTTCATATATATTTTCCCTAGGTTATCCCATATAATTTTGGGAGCTATAAAGGATTTATAATCTCATTGTAGAGAATAAAATAAATACATTTTATTTTCATGTTGATTTTTTATGTACCTAGTCTTTTCCAAAGAAACTAGTCCTTTTGATCCTTGTTTTATATTTAATGGATAATTATATAAAAAACTATGAAAAGATATGTGTAAAAAGGATTGTGTATCTTTGAAATCTATAGTTTGAAGAGTTTTTAGTTTAAAATAATTGGTATTGATAAATTTCATAGTATAAATTAGAAATAAATTAGGCTTAAAATTTGCTGGAAGAGAAAATAGGTTTTGAATATAAATCAAGTGGTTACAAGAGATGAAAACTGTAAGGTATGGGATGTAAATTTTCCAAAAGGGGAAGAAGATTATAAATATGAGCTAGAGTTATTTTTTCTTTAAAATATATAGAAATGATAATATTGAAAAAGATAAAGATTTTTTATTAGAGATACCCCTGTACATTTACATGATATGGGGGAGAATAAAGGTAAAAATAGGTATAGAGACCATTTGAATTTTATTATAAAAGGAGGATAGGAGAATTCATCATAAATCCTCACAATTCTTTAGAAAAATTGGAATTTTATTATGGAGATATATTTATGATGGAATTGAGAACAAAATATAAAGGTTTATAATGTTTCAACCATAGGTTATTAGTTGGATTTTTTGTTAATTGTGATTGGATGTGTTTTCGATTAATGATGGATTTTTTGGATATGATGAATAGATTTAATAGATGAATAGGTTGACACTCATAGTCAACCAAGAAGTTTTTTATTAGATGAGTATAAATATGATCATGATGAGTTGAACTAAAACTAAAAGGGATCCAAAAAGAAACCCAAAGGTGATATATTGAAAGACCATGGAGAAAAGAGAATTCTAGAACCATGGAGTATCTGGTATGTGAGAAGACATTGGAGATGTGGTGATATATGAATGATGAAAAAGATAGTTACCTATCCATGTAAACTATACTTGTGGAAGGATTCCTTAAATTGACATATATAGTATTTTTATTGTAATATGAGGATCATGAAGTAATATGATAGGAAGTCACTAAAGTAGCTACATGTGGTATTTTTCAAATACAAAGTGAAGTAATATTAGCATTGTGAAACCAAGAAATATTTGAGGTGATAGAGATTGTTTAATTAACATGGATTAATCTGGAATTGATAGATTTTATATGGGACAAACATTTTTTATTATGTCTTATCATGAAATTAGATTAAGTTTGGGTTTTTATGGAATCATTTAGAGAAGTATAGAAAGTGAATTTAGATAAGGACCCAACACCATGTAAATATTTTCATGGTTAGATAGTCAAGTATTCTACATAGGAATAAACACAAGTTTCCTAAGAATGAGTATTATATAATCACACTGCAACATAATTATTTTCATTGTGAACTAAAATGTTGTTTCAAAATGAATACCTCATGAGAATTTAGTGAAACTTTGGATAAATATATTTGATTGGATCACATCACAACATGTGTATCACATCACAACCATTCTAAACATAGAGACAATGAAGAAAAGATCACACCACAATAAAACATGATGCTTCATGAGGAGTTCGGTTAAGCTGTGAAAGGGTTGGACATAAAATTTAGTTGTGTATTTTTTAATTAACAAAATAAATTCTATTCTAGGAATAATAGTTCCACACTTCAATGTATATATGGATGGAAATATATGAGGAGATCGGCCTTGATATTTTAAGTAAAGAAGAAAGAGATAAATTCATGATTTTTAAAGTAGTGGGTGGTTGAAGTGTGTCATGCCACAACACAGGATTCCACACCACAAAATGGTGAGATTATAAGAACATCACACCATAATTATAAGAATAATTCCATGATATAGGTAAAACATATTTTGAAGATTTAGTTGGGATTACAAAATAGGAGATATGGATTGAGTTTTAAGGGACTAAATTGACTTTGATGGATGGTTTTCTACTACATTAAAACATCTAGGAGACCTAGAGAGTTCTAAAATTATTAGAAAGGGGAGATTTGATCGTATCTATTGATTAAATAGTTGGAGGTTGAGAAACCTATATAGAAACCATAGTAATAATTCTAATAGAACGGTTATAATGATATTACAATATATGATTATGAGAGAGAAATAATATATGTGAACAAACGGTATAGTTCCATTGATCATATATGGTTCATTAGAGAAAGTGTCTGATGAAGATAAAGTTTGATTGATGAATTTGGTTATTGGTAAAGAAGACCAAGTACAATAAGATAATTCCAGTCTGTAATTTTTCTTTAATTAGAGGAGTTATCATTTTTGTGTTTATGTGGTAGACATTGATCACACTCATTGAGGATTATATATCATCTGTATTCATAGGAGAAAGAGTGCAGTAAATAAGACTTCATTAGAGTATTAAATTTATATTTATTGATATAGAGAGATCTAGTTTCATATGCTTATCTCAAAGAGACCTACATGTCTACAAAATGATTCATCCTTCCTTTAAGTAGTGTGAAGAGAAAGAATAAGTAGAAGTAATATTTGGGTGAGTAGTGTGTTATACCTAAACACTAGTAAAGGTAGTGCACCATGTCATGATATGATCATTAACAAAACATAAACCCACCAAATAGTTAGTATAATAGATTTTGGTACACAGGTAAATCATCATGTGTATTCTCCTTATATGTAGCTCAATACAGGAGAAACAAATAAAATCCATATGTATTATGTACTTTACATTTTTGTATTTGTGACTAAATTTGGTGAGAGTGATGGTGATGGATAAATAGATTGAATGGGATCCTTCCAATGAGTTTACATGAGTCGGAAAGTGAGGGTTTTGAAAGAAAATGTTTAAATAAGGCAACATTGTGATCCACATCCCACTCCCCTCTATTAAGTTTCCTTTGGGAATTAATCATAACTCTATGGTTACAGTTAATGATCTACCCATGGTCAATAACATACTCAATAACCATATATTCATACTATAAAATGGAATAGGATGGAATCCAAAGCAATGAGGTTCCATGGAAGAGATGCCTCAACCTTGTCAATCAATGAACATGTGATCATCATCCCTTAAGAGCTATATAAAATAAAAGAATTAGATAATTTATGTTATTTTTTAATGTTGAATCATATTAGGATCAACATGTATTTCCTATAATCTATTTGAGAACATTTTGTAACTAACTATTTATAAAAATTATTCATACCAACCTCAAATTACAATAATTAATTTCATGATAGTTATCATCTAGAGATAAATTTAGATTAGTTAACTATCAAGATGTGTATAATCATGATACAATGTGTTAAATTAATAGATCACAAGTTTGTGATAACGGAAAAATATTTATTTTTTAAGAAATGAAGTGTTAAATGATTCAAACATTACCTCAAAACATTATTTCATTATCTATTTTACATAATAATTTCTAATAAATAACTATCATGTTAATGATCATGGTCAAATAGGTATTTCTCGTTTTTACAATGATCTAATCACAAATTCAATATGTTATAAAATACTCCCAATGCTGAGTGACCTAGTAAAATGTCTTAGTATAAACTACCTACTCAATATCTTATTATAATGATTGAATACATGTCACTTATCCATTATTTGTGAAAATAACTACTTCTTATATGATCATTTAAAAAATCTCTTGTCTTCTTTTTTTGTTACTAGTTTGGCCATTATATTTTAGTAACTTCTAATAGTTCTTCTTAATGTGTCTAAAATACCTAGGAACGAATTACTCTATCGAGAAGGGGGTGAATCAGTTCCAACTAGATTAATATAATTTCCTCATAATTAAATCAACCCCTTTAATCTATTATGTTTATATTCACTCAATTATAGAATATCAACCTTACTTGTATATGAAAAAATAAAGAGGTAATGAACACAAGGATTTTTACAAGGTTTGTCCCCTTTGTGGGTAACATACTCCATGTCATGGTTGGTTAGTCTCCCAAACCATGGATTCTTCATTATAATAAACAAAATATCACAATATTTGAGTGGTGGAACAAAGTTGCACCATTCCAGTCTAGATTCACACTAGAATATATTTTTATAACACTACCTTTATACAAAATATGTAGCAGAAATGAGAAATATCTTCTTGGGAGTTTGATTTCTTCAACAACAACAACTATATATCTCCATCGATGAGCCTTAAAGAATATTAAATATAAGTTCTTTACTTCATGTAGATTTTATGTAGAACTACTTCACAATATCAACCTCAGATGATCTCATTGATATCTTGAGCTCAATCAAATGTATATGATTATCTCTGAACTTCATCTCCATGCACTATATTCATCTCTCTCTTTTTTTCTCAACATTTTCAATATTCTAGAAGTCCTCTTTTCTTTGAAAACTCTTGATGTTAGGGAAACTCAGTATTCCAAAATTAATTTAAATCAAGAAATTTAATTTGTAGCTTAGGATTCTCAATTCTTATCAAATGGAATCATACAGGATAATCCTCATTTATTTCCTTGTTTAGTTATACTAGGAAACATGCACCAAAATCTCTAAAATATTATTTACTATTAATAACTACATACCTATAATGAAATTACAATTTAACCATTATTATTTCTTTACATCTCAATGGAAATAGATTCCATAATCTTCTCCAACATTTTTCAATATTGAGAATAATTCAAAACACAACTACAAAAACGGTCAAGGGAAGCGCCATCTTATATCAGTACTAAAAAAGCACTGATAAAGAGACCCATTATCAGCTCTAAAAAAGCGCTGATAAAGTCAACCTTTATTAGCAATAAAATTTTAGCACTAATAAAGTAAGGCTTTATCAACGCTTTTTTAGTGCTGATAAAGGGTCTCTTTATTAGCACTAAAAAAGTTCTAATAAAGCCTTCTTTTATCAGCACTTTTTTAGCATTGATAAAACTATAGTCTAATATTTTATAAAATCGATCACACAGTATCCTCTGTTTATCATGCCCTAAAGCTCTCATGGTATTGTACCCCTGTGACAACTCCCCTCCCCCCCTGATATTCGCATTGTCGGACCTCTTCCGCCCCCTGATATTCGTGTTTCCAGACCTCTACCGCTATCCCTTCTTCTTATACTCCCCCTCGAACCCCTTCGGTGGATCCTCCTCTCTACAAACCTTACTTATCCTCCTCTCCTCTTTACCCTACTTCCTGCAAACCCTACTCCTCCATTTATCAACGGTTGGAGGCTCCTCTCGTGCACCTCCCCCTCTGGTGGTCACGCCTTCCCCTCCTGATGTAGTGTAGAAGGTTCTCTACTTCTCTTCCTCTAAGGTGAATTTATTTTCTCTTCTGCTTGATTCTCTTCTTGAACTTTCTTCTTAGAAAGGATGTGACAACAATGTTGATTCAGCTTTTGTGTTTTTTTTATGGTTTTAATGGTTAATGTTCATACATATGAATTTTAGATTACCCTCATGTGTTAAGTCATGTTTTATTTGACTATTCTTATCATTCTTATGAAATATTTGTTAAATCTTTAGTTTGGGTTGGGGATATGAAATTTATCCTTCTTTATTATGTGTAAATTGTGGAATTATCATGTTATTTTGTTTCTATTGGATGTATAGTACTGATTAACCTAAATACTATAATTAATTTCAATAAAAGAAATTAAAGTGAAGAGGGAGTTTTGCATGTGATTTATGATGTTCCATAATATTTCTTATATATTTAGGGATTTATTGGTGTTGTTTCTAAGTGATTTATTCTTGATGTTGTAAAAGAAATTTATTACTACCAATAATATTTTATAATCATCTTTCATTATTTTCTAGTCAGTTAAGGTAGGTAATGAATTGGTTGTATGGAAATCTGTAATTAAAGTGTTATATTTAAACTATAAATTCTACTTTAATATGATAGAGTGTTTAAGGGGTAGTTTTTAGTGTGAATTTCTTATATGTTTTCCCTTTAATGCTACTATGTATGGGGTATTTATCACTATGATTATAAGGGTGATGGTTGATTGATGTGGTTGGGAGCATGTGGTGTGGTAATTAATACAGTAGTGATGGATGGATTATTGTGTGGTTATTATAGCAATGATATGGCTATTTAGGTAGAAAATAAGTGGTTTTATGGATTTTAGAATGTGTTTAGTTATGTTTTATTTCATGAAAATTTAGTTGTTATTGGGTGGTGTTATAGTTTCCTTTTGGCATGGAATATGGTTGTAATAAATGAAAATTGTAATGGGTGATGGGTTGGAAATGATAAATGATGGTTTTTTAAATGATTAATGATAATGATTGGAATAAATATGTTTAATAAATGGTTAAATATAGAATAAATGTTATTATTGATTAGATAATAGATTATAGTGGGTAGTGATTTAATGATTGGTTTTACATTAAAATGGTTAACAATTGAAATGCATATAGTAATAAAAATCCAAGAAATTATAATATTAAATGAAATGAGAAGTTGGTAATGTTGATATGGATGCTTATGTGATTTGTTGGGGATTATTTTTGGAATTATAATGGAAGTGGTTATAAGAGGGTGGTAGTAATAAGGAAATGGTTGATGAGGGTGTTTGCAGTGTTAGTATGGTGTAAACCCTTAGGAATGATTTGTGTGTGACAATATACTTATTATATTTTCTTATTATTTCTTATGCACCACCACTTGAGTCGAGTAACCTGATTGAAATCCATATGGGTACTTTGGTTCTAAGTGTTTTTATCAATATCTAGGTTACAGAGGGAACACATATAGAACCACTCCCTCTTCCATTATCCCCCTTCACACTTAGTATGAGTTGTAATGGATCGCAGTGGGTGTATATATATGACCTATAACGATTTTAGGTTTTAGTGTATATCATTCTTGATTATTCTTGTGTTTGGACTGGGTGATTTGAGGAAACTATAATGAATCTAAAGTAATTATATTTGATGAATTCCATATTGTAGAGATTATGAGAATCCTTTCTTTACTTATAAATCGGGATACTGGTTTTCATATATATGTATTTTAGGTTGTTGAGGTATAAAAGGATGGACTAGTTGACCATAGAAGGGTTGAATCAATAAAGGATGATGAGCCATAGAGGATGATTCCATGTGAGTTTTACCATCTATGACACATGTGATTATCCCCGCGAACCCCTTTGTGTTTGGAAACTGTGTTGATTTTGATGGGGGGTCTATCCTGGTTCTGTTGATTTCCGAATATTTATTGGAAATGGTTAGGCTCTATTAATCTCTATTTTTATAAGGAATTGGTTCTGTTATACTGTATTTGGAAGTCTTTTTTTGTGTATTTGAACCATAAATACTATTATTTGAGATTCAAATAGGATGGAGATTAATAAAGATTGGATGGATTATAATCGTTTGACAATATAATATGAGATCAGAGTGAAAGATTTCATCAAGTTTGCAAAGGATCACGCAAAGGATCCTTCTCAAATCCTTTGTCTGTGTTTATGTTGTTGTTATTCTGGACTAATTACTTCAGAGGAGTTGGAATAACATTTGATATGTCATGGAATATATCGGAGTTATAAATGTTGTAATAAACACAGAGAAAAAGAGAATGTAGCAACTATCTAGGATAAAATTGCATTTTATGGATCATCAGATATGAATACAAATATGGATAATGAAGAAGACCGTATGGAGGATGTGATTACAGATGTTAATTATGATGAAGATCATATTGAGGAAATGACAATGAAAATTGAATATGAACTATGTGATTGCCCAAAATTGTTTGAGAAGTTAAAGAGTTGTGAAAAGACATCAATGTATGTTGGTTGCACTGAATATACAACATTTTTAGTTGTACTAGAGTTGTATAAATTGAAAGAAGGCAATGGGTGGAGTGATGTCAGTTTTACAGAACTGCTTTCTCTCTTGAATGACATGCTCCTGGAAGATAATGATCTCCCAAGCCGGACATATGAAGCTAAACGAATGCTACGCTCGATGGGTATGATTTCTGAAAGAATACATGCATGCCCAAAAGACTGCATATTATTTCGCAAGGAGAACAAATAACGTACATAATGACCAAAGTGTGGGGCTTCTCGATACAAGAAAGATTAATCCAATCCTACGAAAGGTGTATGGTACTTTCCAATCATTCCAAGGTTTAGGCGTCTATAATGAAATGAAGAAACTGCAAGACAATTGTTGTGGCATACAGATAAAAGAAATAAATATGGGAAATTATGTCATCTGACCGACTCTCCTCAATGGTAGAAAATTGATCATGAGTATCCTGAATTTGTAAAAGAGCCGAGAAACCTTCGTCTTGTGTTATCTACAGATGGATTGAATCCTTTTGGTTTTCAAACCAGCCCTCATAGTACATGGACTGTTATGTTGGTAAATTATAACTTGCCACCCTAGTTATGCATGAAGTATAAATTCATCATGTTATATATGCTTATATTAGAACCAAAACAACCAGGTAACGATATTATTGTTTATCTGGATCCTTTGATCGAGTATTTGAAGTTATTGTGGGATTCAGGTGTTATGTTGTATGATTCTTATAAAATTGAATACTTCACGTTGAGAGCGATGTTGTATGGGATAATTAATGATTTCTCTACTTATGGAAATTTTTCAGGCTATAGAATTAAAGGAACTCAAGGGTGTCCTGTGTGCGAAGAATATACATAATCAATTATGTTGGAACATTCATCGAAATATGTGTTTCTAGGACATCATAGTTTTCTACCTCGTCAGAATAAGTACCGATATTGGATGACATCATTCAAGGGAAGTTCAGAACAATGTGCAGCACCATCTCAACTAACAGGTGATCAGCTATTTGAGAAAGTAAAAGATATGAACACTATTTCTGGTAAACCATTTTCGAAAAACCTTAAGAAAATTGGTTCAAAAAAGAGATCAGTTTTTTTTTTGAATTACCATACTGGAATTGTTTATACGTCAGACATTTTCTTGATGTGATGCATTTGGAAAAACATGTATGTGACAATGTTATCAGAATGTAGCTAAATGCCCTCAGCAAAACAAAGGATGGAATTAAGTCAAGGTTGGACATGGTTTACATGGGAATACGAGAAGAGTTGGCTCTCGTGAAGGGTGAAAATAAAATGTTTCTTCCTCCAGTTGCTTACACTCTTTCTAGGGAGGAGAGATATCAGTTTTGCAACTTCTTCAATGATGTAAAGGTTCTAGAGGGGTATTCATCAAATATCAAGAACATTGTTTCAATGAATGATTTGAAGTTAAAAGTTTTGAAATAACATGACTGCCATGTTTTGATGCAAGATCTAATTGTTATATCTTTACTTTTCATTTTTTCCAAGAATGTTCATCATACGTTAACCAAACTTTGTTTCTTTTTAAAAGCTATATGTAGAAAAAAATTAGACCCGGAGAAATTTCTAGCTATGGAAAAAGAAATTTTCATCATATTATGTGAATTATAAATGTTCATCCCACCAACATTATTTGATATAATGGTTCATTTGATGATTCACTTGGTGAGAGGGATTCGACTTTGTGGTCCTATGCACTATAGATGGATGTACCCCGTTTAACGGTATATGAAGATTTTGAAAGGGTATGTCAAAAATTGAAGTCGTCCAGAGGTTTGTATAGTGGAGTGATATATTGTTGAGGAAGACATTGAATTTTTTACAGAATACCTATCTAATGTGGAAAGCATTGGTCTTCCGAAATCTCATCACACTGAATGCATTGAGGGTTAGGAAATTTCTGGAAGAGATTTTGTGACAATCAGTATTACAGATCAGGAGCAGGCCCACATTTATGTTTTGAATAACAGTTGGGAGGTTGCTCCATATATTAAAACTCAAAAATAAATTCTTAGGTAGTTGAATCCATCAAGGACTGAAAAATGGATATCAAATACACATAATCACCAGTTTATAGGATGGTTTCAGGACCATATTTTTAAGAAGTTTAATGAAAATCCAAATTCAATTTTAGAACGACTTCGATGGCTAGCCGTCAGACCAAGTGTGTATGTATTATCTTACAATGGTTATTTAATTAATGGTTATACATTCTATACAGATGAACATGATGAAGATACTACCATGAAAAATAGTGGAGTTACACTTGTGGCTGAAGCGATGCATGATTCTGGTAGTAAGGATAGAAACCCAATTTATGCAAATATGTCATACTTTGGCATTATCAAACAAATATGGGAGTTGGATTATACGAAATTCCAATTGAAAATTTTTCAATGAAAATGGGTTGATAACAACAGTGGTGTTAAAATAGATTAATGGGGATTTGTGAAAGTTGATTTCAGTAAATAAGGGTACAAAGACAAACAGTTTATAATGTCATCACAAGCGGTACAAGTTTTTTATTTTCCATATCCTGCAAACTGAAAGTGGTTGATTGTTCTGTTATCGTCCAAAACTACTGAAGGGTCCGATGAAAATTCAGTTGAGGACGATCCTTTCAGTGGTACGTCGCAATCATTTCACAGCGGTCCCAATGTAGATGATGTTTTTTATGTTAGAGGAGACCACAATGAAGGGATTTTGATAATCTATAGAGGTTTCAAATCCCTTCATCCTTTGAAAAAAAAGAGAGAGTTTAATAAACATGTTGTATTTTGTTTGTAATATAGATCTTGCTATCTCATGTTATTATCTTATCATTACTGAATTTATGTAATCTAAATTAACTGTTCAACCACTTTTGTAGATAATGACTTCTTTATATTCTGGTTCTCTTAACCTTGTGGCTGAACCAGTCTCTCAAGCTGCAGCTGCTGCTGCTGCTGCGGCTGCTCACAGTGCAGAGCAACAACAAGTTTCTGAACCTATTGTTTTGAGGTCCAACAACCATCAGCACATTCCATTTCTACCATTTTAGATGAACATATATATGATGTGGATATCGATGAAATGGTTGGTGATGAAGGACCAATGTTGTAGAAAACACAGGTGCATCATAGTTTGAAGGTGTTAGCCAAAGTTCTTAAGGTGAAAAGCAAAGAGATCAAATTTGATGTCGGATGGAATGCATGAGGCCAACATTTCAATCCCAACAAGGCTATGTTTAGTAGTTAAATTGGAGTTGTCACTCAGAAACGTGTGCCGATTGACATAGATTCATGTCACCATGTTGTGTTTGGGCTGAAGGTTGTGATCTTATAAGAAATTATGGTAAAATTATGATATTATTTCTTTAATTTACTAGCAAATAAAATAATGAAATAGTGTCTTACTCTTCTCAATATCTTGCAGAGTACATTTATAGTAGACAATTCAAAAAATAATTATGTACTAAGGCTTGCAGGAAGGATTCATCGAGTTTTTTCACACTATTTTAACAAAATGTCACCTGAAAGATTCCAAAGGAAAAATAAACCCGCACCCACCAATTATCTATGCTCACCTGATATCCCAAGAAGCATGGGATGCATTTATTGGTCGCCATGGGTATGAGAAGATTCAGGTACATTGTGGGTGATAATATGTTGTTTGAGGATACGTGTATTCATCACCTTGATTATCAATATTTTATTTATGAAACATCAACTCTATACTGAAAATAAGGAATGTGCATCAAAACCAACATACCCCTGTCATAAAGCAAGGATGGGGTATGATTCACTAGAAAAGAAAATGGTATGTATTTTAAATTAATAGTAATATTGTTAGGTTCCAGTAAACAACATCATAATTATCTTTCTAAATTTATATATAGATTGATGAGTCTAAAACAAAAGACACTTCCATCCCACGTCATGTGCTATGGAAGGAGGCACGTGTGAATAAGGAAGGGAAGCTAGTATTTGAGAACACACAAAAAGTGTGGGAAATATGTGTAAGTATGACAAGACGATAAAAATATTTGTTTTAAATTGCTATTACAAAAAAATAATTAGTTATTTTCCTATATCCGACAGTCAAAGGAATTAGCTACTCCTGTAGCGGATGAAAACCTATTATTGAAGGATTTGAAGCAGCCAGAACAATACGGTCATGTTAAAGGAGCGGGGTTTGGGGTGACACCCCTAGTATATTTTGAGGGGGAAAAATAAATGGATGATAGAGATGAAAAATTGAAACAAATGAGTGAAAGACTAGCAACTCTTGAAGATCAATTGCAATGTTAGGGAGAGTGTCTAGTAACTTTTATGGGTGGTAAGCAAGGAAAATAAACAACTCAAGAACAACCAGTGCGTGAAGATCCCACCCCACCCCCCACCAGCTTTGAGGTGAGCCATTCCCCTCAAAGAACTATCTTAGTCGTGGTAATCAATATTCTAATAATTGTTCCCATGAAATGTGAATCAGACAAACACTGATACTTTTCATGTACTGATCTTCTACAGGGTGATAATGTCTGTGATTTATATCTGTCAACACCCACCTATCACTTTGTAGTGAGGGATACAGTGTTCAACATCCCATATGACAAGCTGCCTAATTGACCACTTCCGAAAGATCATCTGAAAGTGAAGATTACTGTAGCTCAAGATCCAAATGCATAGCTACCTATTCCACTTGATGACGATGATATTTATACAGTCGAAGATTATATTGGGACATTCATTGCATGGTTATCACACCTTATAAGATTACATGCGGACAAAGAGGTATTTATTTCATTTTTTTCAAGCTAAACCTTTAACAATTAATGAAAAAAGCCTCTGAACCAATGAATGTTATTATAGATGGAGAAAGGGAAGGGGTGACAAACATCGGCTCAAAACCATCTAAAGGATCGACCAACTGATCCCAAGGAGCTATTGAAAGCACAATAACACCACCTATTCTCTATCCACATTTACTATCATTGAATACTCATGTGGATACAAAGCTAAGAGGTGGTAGTAGTCATATAGTGGTTTTCAAAAAGAATATATATGGAGAGGAAATTCAAGATTTCATTGCTGCTAAAAATGTAAATGAGATCCTTGAAAACAATTGGCTAGGCGTCATAGTTGTAAATATATATATGAGGTATGTTTTCATGAATTTATTTTTTAAAAGCTGATCTAATGTGAAAATTATGAATAAATGCATTTTATATTGTTAACAGATGTATATATGAAAAAAAATTGAAGGAATTTTCCCATGATCCAAAATTCGGACTCGTAAGTCCTCATACCACATCAACACATCTAATGAAATTAGAGCCATTAAAAAAGTATGAAAACATTTGAAACCAAGATTATAGATGAAAGACTCTTCCTAATACCAACCATGCAGGGGTAAAACTCTACGATTAAATCATATCAATTATATTTTCACTTCTTTTATTACTTATTCCTTTTTGTGTTTTTTGGAAACATTGGATGCTAATTGCGGTGAACTTGGATACTCTAAAGATTTATTTTCTGGAATCAAAGCAAGGATATCCATCAAACCGACCACACATGATGGAGTTTGTGAATCTTTAAGACGCTACATCCTACGTTTTAGGTCTAAACATAAAGTAATATAATTTATATTATCTTTTATTGAGAATTATTTTATGATAGGGAGGTGTATCATTATCATCTAAAAAAAGGAATGAGGACAAGGGCTAATCATAAAGAGGTGAGGAAGTACTACATCTGGACAAATATCAGGGTATATATAATAAAATTTCACTATCCAAACACATATCAACACAATTTACATATTCTCTTAATGATCAAATTTTTTTTGCAGTGTCCAAAACAAACAAATGATAATGATTGTGGTTATTATGTTTGTAAATTTATGAAAGAGATCATTTTTCATCAACAAACGAGCATCTTTAAAGAGGTATTTTCAAAAAAAACTACTATTTAATTTAATTTATTTATTAATTCTTTATTTTTATATTTTTTAGTACTACTTTGACTGTTGAAAAGCCTCATACTCACAAGACGGTATAGATTTGTTCAAAAATGAGTGGGCTGCATACCTGATGGCATATTGTACACAAATAGCATGAAGATCGTACTTGGGGATGTGTATAATTGGCGGTCATTTTTGAGAGGGGTTAAGGGGTTAAAAAGATGAAACATTTTTGTATGTAAATATTCTTATAAAATTTGTAATTATTATTAAATAAAACATCCTTTCTCTAAGGATTCAGTTTCCCATTTTAATATATGAAATGAACCAACAACAAGCAAGAATGATGAACCACTCATAGTGTCTCTCTTCTGTTTAAAATGGACATAATTATAAGTGAAAACAACAAATAACGTACGAAAATCAAACAAAGCATATTAAGATTGTGTGGATCCTTTAGGAAAACAATCCATGGGTTATTTTTGACATGTACGATTCAACCCCACCTCAATCTGAGGCATGGTGTGGCCGGTATCACTCAAAGGGTCTCTCTTTTGTTTAAAATGGACAGAATTTTAAGTGAAACAAAAACTGACCAACATAAATCCAACCAAAAGCATTTTAATTGTGTTGATCCTTTAGTATAATGATCCATGGATGAGTTTGTAATGTGTAATAGACAACCTCTCCTCAATCCAAGGCACGGTGTGGCCATTATCACTCAAATGGTCTATCTTTTGTTTAAAATGGACAAAATTTTAAGTGAAGACAAAAACTGACGTACGGAAATTTGACCAAATGCATTCGGATTATGTTGATAATTTAATAGAAAAATCCATTAGTGCATTGGTTACAAGTATGAGTCAACCCCGCCTCATTCTGAGGCATGTTCTAGCCGGTATCACTCAAAGTGTCTCTCTTTTGATTAAAATGGACAGAATTTTAAGTGAAAACAACAACTGACGTACACAAATCCCACCAACCGCATTATTATTATGTTGATACTTTAGTAGAATGATCCATGTGTGAGTTGGTGATGCGTATAAGTCAATCCCACCTCAATCCGAGGCACGGTGTGGCCGGTATCACTCAAAGTGTATCTCTTCTGTTTAAAATGAACATAATTTTAAGTGAAAACAACGACTGACGTACGAAAATCTAACCAAATGCATTCGGATTGTATTGATCCTTTATGATAATGATCCATGGGTGAATTGATGATGTGTAAAAGTCAACCTCATCTCAATCCGAGGCACGGTGTGGCTGGTATCACTCAAAGGGTAAAAATGAACAGAATTTTAAGTGAAAACAACAAATGACGTACGCAAATCCAACCAAACGCATTAGGATTGTGTTGATCCTTTAATAGAATGATCCATGGGTCATTGTTGACATGTAAGAGTCAACCGTTTTTCAATATAAGGCACGGTGAGGCTGATATCACTCAAATTGTCTCTCTTTTGTTTAAAATGGATAGAATTTTAAGTGAAAACAACAACTAACATACGCAAATCTGACCAAACACATTAGAATTGGGTTGAGCCTTTAGGATAATGATCCATGGGTTATTTGTGACATGTAAAAGTCAACCCTTCCTCAATTCGAGGCACGGTGAGACCGGGATCACTCAAAGTGTCTCTCTTTTGTTTAAAATGGACAGAATTTTAAGTAAAAACTACAACTGACGTATGTAGATCCGACCAAATGCATTATTATTGTATTTATTCTTTAGAATAATTATCCATGGGTTTAATGGTGAGATTTAAGAGTCAAACCCGCCTCAATATGAGGCACGGTGTGGCCGGTATCACTCAAAGGGTCTCTCTTTTGTTTAAAATGGACAGAATTTTAAGTGAAAACAAAAACTGACCTACGGAAATTTGACCAAACACCTTCAGATTGTGTTGATACTTTAGAATAACAATCCATGGGTGTATTGGTGACATGTACAAGTCAACCCTGCCTCAATCTGAGGCGCGGTGTGGCCGGTATCACTCAAAGTGTCTCTCTTTTGTTTAAAATGGACAGAATTTTAAGTGAAAACAACAACTGGCGTACGGAAATCAGACCAAACGCATTGATATTATGTTGATACATTAGTATAACAATCCATGGGTCATTTTTTACGTGTACGAGTCAACCATGCTTCAATAAGAGGCACAGTGTGGCTAGTATCAGTCAAAGTGTCTCTCTTTTGTTTAAAATGGACAGAATTTTAAGTGAAAACAACAACTGACATACGCAAATCAAACCAAACACATTAGTATTGTGTTGATCCTTTAGGAGAATGATACATGGGTCATTTTTCATGTTCAAGAGTCAACCCCTCCTCAATCCAAGGCATGGTGTGGCCGGTATCACTCAAATTGTCTCTCTTTTGTTTAAAATGGACATAATTTTAAGTGAAAACAACAACTAACGTACGAAAATCTGACCAAAAACATTATTATTATGTTGATAATTTTGGAGAAAGATACAGGGGTCATTTTTGACATGTACTAGTCAACACCACTTCATTAAGAGGCACGGTGTGGCCGGTATCACTCAAAGTGTCTCTCTTTTGTTTAAAAAGGACAGAATTTTAAGTGAAAACAACAACTGATGTACTAAAATCTGACCAAAAACATTTGGATTATGTTGGTACTTTATGAGAAAGATCCATGGGTTCATTGGTGACATTTATGAGTCAACCCCGCCTTAATATGAGGCACGGTGTGGCCAGTATCACTCAAAGGGTCTCTCTTTTGTTTAAAATGGACAAAATTTTAAGTGAAAACAACAATTGACCTACGAAAATCTGAACAAACGCATTAGGTTGTGTTGATCCTTTATTTGAACTATCCATGGGTCATTTTTTACATGTATGAGTCAACCCCTCCTAAATCCAAAGAACAATGTGGCCGGTATCACTCAAAGTGTCTCTCATTTGTTTAAAATGGACAGAATTTTAAGTGAAAACAACAACTGACATATGGAAATCCAACCAAATGCATTTGGATTGTGTTGATACTTTAGGATAACAATACATGGGTCATTTTTGACTTTTAAGAGTCAACCTATCCTCAATAATATCCACGGTGTGGCCGGTATCACTCAAAGGGTCTCTCTTTTGTTTAAAATGGACAGAATTTTAAGTGAAAACAACAACTGACATACGCAAATCTGACAAAATGCATTCGGATTATGTTGATCCTTTATGGTAACGATTCATGGGTCATTTTTGACATGTATGAGTCAACATCACCTCAATACAAGGCACAGTGTGGCTGGTATCACTCAAAGTGTCTCTATTTTGTTTAAAATGGACAGAATTTTATGTGAAAACAACAACAGACATATGCAAATCTGACCAAACGCATTCGGATTGTGTTGATTATTTAGGAGAACGTTCCACGGGTATTTTTGAAGTTTACGAGTCAACCTTACCTCAATATGAGGCATGGTGTGGCCGGTATCACTCAAAGTGTCTCCCTTTTCTTTAAAATGGACAGAATTTTAAGTGAAAATAACAACTGACGTACGCAAATCCAACCAAACGCATTCGGATTGTGTTGATATTTTAGAATAACAATCTGTGGACCCCCCCCCCCAACCCCATGGATGCCCCCCCCAACCCTTGGACGCCCCCCAACCCCCCCTAGACACCACCCCACCACCTGGACACCTCCCTCACCCCCTGGACACCCCCACCCCCATGGACAGCCACTCCCACCCCCTTGGACACCACCCCACCCCCCTTGGACATCCCCACCAACCCCCTGGACCACCCCCACCCCCTCTGGACACCACCCCACCCTCTGGACACCCCACCCCTAGAAATCCCCCCCAACCCCTGGACACCCCCCCCCCACCCCCCTAGACACGCCCATGGACACCCCCACCCCCCAACCCGAACACCCCCCCCCCCCCCGACCCCCCTGGACACCCCCACCCCCTGGAAAGCCCCCGCCCTAACCCCCTGGACACCCCCACCCCCTGGACACGCCCATGGACAGCCCCCCCCCCCCCCACCCAGGACAACCCCCCCCCCCCCCCTCGGACACCCCCCAACCCCCCTGGACACCCACCAACCCCCTGGATAGCACCCCCCACCACCACCCATGAACAGCCACCCCTACCCTCGAAGACACCACCCCACCCCCCTTGGACAGCCCAACCAACCCCCTGGCCCACCCCCCACCCCCGGACACCCCCCACTCCCTAGAACCCCCCCCCCCCAACACCCTAGACATCAGCCCACCCCCAATATTCACCCCCATGGAAAGCCCCCCCACCCCACCTGGACACCACCCCCCCCCCCCCATCCCTGGACACCACCACCCTCATGGATAGCCCCCACCACCCCCTAGACACCACCCCACATCACTTGGATAACCCCCTAACCTTCTTGACCCCACCCCCCACCACCCCTGGACACCCCAATACCCTCGGACACCCCCATCACACCCTCATGGACACCACCTCACCCCCTTGGACAGCCCCACCAACCCCATGGACCGCCCCCACCCCCTCAAACACCCCCACCCCTGGAAAGCCCCCCCCCCGACACCCTAGACACCATCCCACCCCCTGGACCCCCCCCCCCCCACCATGACACCCCCCTCCTAAACACCACCCCACCACCTAGACACCCCCCACACCCTGGACACCCCCACCCTCATGGACAGCCCCCACCACCCCCTGGACACCACCCCACCCCCCCCCCCCTTGGATATCCCCTTAACCTCATAAACCCCCCACCCCCCTGGACACCCCTATCCCCCTAGACACCCCCATCCCCCCGGACACCCCTACCCGCCCTTGGACAGCCACCCTAAACCCCTAAACAGCCCCCCCCCCCAACCCCATGAATTCATAATTGAATTCTTTATGTATTTAATTAACTTATGAATTATGTGTTAATGGAGTATGGGTATACTTGGTATAATTACCTTATGAATTATGTGTTAATTTTGTATGGGTATACTTACTTGTTGAGATGCTAAATTTTTTATAGGGGTTGTTTGGGTGTGCTGCTGCTGAATTTTTTATTGTAGCAGACAAGGAATTTATCAATGCTTTTTTAGCACTGATAAAGGATCAGTTTATCAGTGGTAAAAGAGCGCTGATAAAGGTGTCCTTTATCAGTGCATTTTTAGCGCTGATAAAGGTATCCTTTATCAGCGCTTTTTTAGCACTGATAAATTATTCCTTTATCAGTGCTTATTGAGCACTGATAAAGGGGACCCCCCTGTCAGCGCTGAGCTTTACAGCGATTTTTTATCGTTGATAAATCCCATTTTGAGCGCTGATAAAGCCCATTTTTGTAGTAGTGAAAATAGTGAATTTTTTAATTTCAAGAATACCAATCATCTTACTCCTCTTTAATCATACTCAGACTCTATATACTTTAAATATCTAATGATAATAACAATTTTATCTCACAAAAACACAAAATAAATCCATAATTTTAACATTAATTCTTGAAAATATCAGTTATAATCACTACATAATTAAATTCCAATGATAATTTGACATTGATAATAGCACAACATCACCACAATAACTTTTTTTTGATTTAACATGTGTAGATTTCTCCAAAATAGATAAAGTTTAGAGCACAACATTAGATTTTAAAATAACCAACTCAAAAACATCAAATAAAAACCAAAATAGATCACCATTATTGAATTCTCACATGAAACAGCTTGAATCACATTTTATATATGATGTTTTAAGCATTGAGGATCATCTTTAACATCGTCGAGTTTTACTTATTTCAAAAACACAATTCCTAGAAACACACATTTTCATCTAGTAGTATCACTTGAAAGTTCCCTAAGTTTGGAACCAACCATGTGGCAGATCAACCGTGTGAAGTTACCATACTTGGGATTGATTTTGTTCATTGATCTCATGTTTTAACTGACCATTCCCTTGTCTAATTAAAGTTATAACTAAGTGATATCATGAAAAACCTATTTAACACACATTAAAATTGACTAATTGTGCATTAATTAACCATGCTCATTCAATGACCACATGTGAATGTAAAACGGCCCCATGAATATTTCGAGTGACCACACTCACATTTCAATCAACCATTTGAGTAACTAATAAACCACATGAGTAATAAATTGACTATGTATACACAATAGATTGATCATATGACTAATTGATCGACCACACTATTAAAAATATAATCAAATGCCTGATTATATGATCAAACATATGAATAAATGATCAAATATATGAATCTATAATTAACTTTATGAATAACTAATTGACCACATGGCCAACTGACTAACCACGTGACCAAAAACAAGCAGAATACCAAACATGTCAATGAATAGAATTTATTCAAAATCATATTAAGTCACTTGGAATCAACTAAAAACATATAAATCGCCTCAATAACCTTTTTTTAATTCTCTAAACATGTTTCTAACAAATAAAAACCATAAATAATTTCATCAACAACTCCAAAGGTACTTCAATATCCCCCTTTTGTATTTTTTTCAATATCTCACAACTCTGTAATTAACCTAAGATAAATTCAAACTTCCATAATCTACCTGAGAATCATCAAATCGTATCCTATATCTATTGAGAAGTATCATTCACCACAAAACTGGATAATAATATATTTTTTAGAGAATTGTATTCCTTGGTTTTAAATAAAATAGTCTAGGGACATAAATGAACTCCCCCTCAATTCATGCATTAAAACTCATTATGAACAAACTTCCCCATTTATAATTAACCATAGCTTTGGACGAAAATATAGTAATCACTCATCCTATTATTAGGAATTACCTTCCTTATTTTCCCCTTTGATAAATATTTGTGATGCTATTTATCTCCCTTCGTCAACATAATCCAAAGCACTGTGGAGGACAAGTTACAAATTTCTTCAAGTTGTAGGAGATGGTTGAACTTGGAGTTTTAACCTCAACTGAAGTAACCACTATTTTGGAATAGATTTTTGTGATGATATATTTAATATAATTATGAGTAGATATGTATTAAATATTTTTATATCTATTTATTAATCTTTCATTAATGAAATAAAACCTGATGTCTATATGTCTAGATCAAGAGAGTTGTATATGGTTCATTGATAAATTTATTGTACTATAACTATCTCACCAAATCCTCAATGGCTTCTTAGTTTCAACTCTAAAATATGTTAACTATATAACCATCCATAATACTTATGTACATGAATGATTGGATACCAAATATTCTTCATTGGTTATGATAAGTGTTACTGAGTTCTACTTCTTATTGTACTAGATCATACATCCCACATCGATGAAGAAACTCCCACCAGATGTAGATTTTTTATCTATATAATCACCTTCCAAGTCTATATCAGTGTATCCAAGAAGATTAAAATGTGTACTGCATTTTTAATCCAATTAATAATTCATTATTCCCTTCACATATCACGGTATCATCTTTTTTGAAGCATGTGTGACTCCCTTGGGTCCCTCCAAAATCAAGCACAAAGTGTCACAAAAAAAGGATATTTCTACTAATTAAGCTTTCAAATATAACAAGCATCCAATGAGTCTTCTAAATTACTTTTGGTCAACCCTATTATTATTCTTATTTTTAAAAAATTTGGTTCTGACCAAAATTGGTGTAGAAACTTCTCTTGATTATTTTATTCCAATCATTTTCAATAACTCTGGTATATTTTTTTCTAATAAAATATCAAATTTGGTTTCCAATCAATCTATAATCCAAGAAATTTATATTCAAATTTTTATTAGATTTGCCTTTAGAAAATCACATTTCTTTCAAGCATCCATCGAGTATTGAGTAACCTTATTTATAAGATCATTTCAATACATATAATTCCTTTCATAGTCTACACACCATGATACCATCATCATTAAGAAAAAATAATCTTATTATTTAATAAAGACTTCTTCCTCAAGATTGATAATTAAAAATGTTGATTTCAAATCCATTTGATACACTTTACAGTATTTTTGTGTAACAACAATAACAAATATTCTAATTGATTCAATCCTTAATACTGGAGAAAATGTTTCTTAAAAATAAATTTCTTCAATTTGAGTATATTCTTTGCAAACCATCCAAGCCTTATTATTTTCTACAACCCATTTCTCACTAAATTTCTTTATAAGAACTCATTTGGTACTAATGAAATTCTTATATTTTGGTGTTGGTACAAGATACCAAGTTGAAGTTTCTACAATCTAATCCAATTCATTATTAATATCTTTAAACCATTCAACATAATTCACATATTTAGCTACTCTTTATGGTTCAACATGTTATATGAGTGTTGTGTGATTTCCTACAATCATTCTCCTCCGTATTATAATAAGAGATCATTTTTCTGTAAAAATATTCTAAACAGAAATATGTCTTTTTAGAATCTAAAAATAATTCCTATCACTACTTATTCCTATGACCTTTTCTTCATCATCAATATGTTCTAAATCAATGTCACCAAAAATGATTTTTTTCTGAGTTTTTTTTTCACCTCTTGGTCTGAAATTTGCATACTACTTTCATCTGAAATATAAAAATCTTCTTGAAAAAACTTATCTAGTTTGTATTTGTTTTAAAAAATCCTAGAATCTAATCACTATACAAGTTCATGTAAATTTTTATTACAATATCTAGACCTTCTACCATTAGATAAGTACCCCATAAAGATACCTTCATCTACTCCTTCTTCAATATTTCCCAGTTTGATACCTTTGATGTTTATAAAGCATGGAATTTCAAAAACATTAACATACTTGATAGTTCGTTTCTTTTTTTAACACATTTCATAAGTATTGAAATTTGTCTTGGGTCTCATAAGACATATTTTCTGCATGTGTATAACATCACACACAACCTCCTTCCAAAAAAATTGACATTTTTTTTTCATATAGAATTTTCTTTCCCATCTCAATAAAACTCTCATTATTTCTCTCTAAAAAATCTTTTTTTGGGGAGTACATAGTGTGTTGAACTAATGCATGATTCCATGTTTAATGAGATAAACTTAAAAATAATCACTTGTAAACTCCTTCCTAGATTAGATGTAAATTTATTAATGTGAATCCCTAATTTATTTTTTAATTTTCATATGAAATATTTAAACATATCAAAAACATCTTATTTTTATTTGAGGAATATCACATTGGTCATTCAAGTGAAATCATCAATGAATGTGATGAAATATAGATCACATTTGTTGAATTTGTTTCTCATGGGACCACATAAATCAGCATGTACAAGTTACAATGGCCTGGTAGATGGAATCTCTACCCCATAATGAATTTTTTGAGTCATCTATCCCTTTTGGAATGTTTTACACACATCATCTTATTCAATATTTAGTTTGGGAAGATCTATCATTACTTCATGCATAATAATTTTACTCATACTCTTTTTTCATAAATAACCAATCCTTATATACTACAACATTATTTTACCTTTTTCACTCATATAAAAGTAGTTGGTAGGATATTCTAACAAAAACATATTTCTGTTGGTTCATCTTCCTTGAGAAATAACCATTTTATCCTATAAACCTTTAATAACACAAGTGTAACATCCCATTACATGTTTTTAGGTATTCCTTGATCTTTTTTTTATCCCCTTTAAGTTGGGTGATATTTTTTGGCCATTCTAGGAGAATTTTTAAATTTTTGGAGACCTTTGGGAATGTGCACGGATAGCGCATCATTAGGGAAAACCGTGCGGATTAGCCTAGTAACCATGTGCCCTTTGATGGTGCTCTGGAGGGGGCACATGATTTTTCCAAACTATGTATCCAGACCCTCTAAACCATGTAGACTCAAGTAGTCGGAATATGCACATTTGGTGCATAGTTAACCAAACAATATTCCCACCATAGAGAAATTGTGCACCCCAAATAGTAGGGGTGATAGTTAGGGCGCACGGTTTTTCTAACCATGAGTTCCCCACTAGCTGAACATGAATAGTGGATTTAATTCCTCTAAAAAATATTTTAAAAATCTTATAAACCCTGTTTAAAAATCCTAATCCCAAAATTCAACCCTAGATCATTTTTTGGCTCTTGGAGGCTCTCAAGAGGCAATTTTGGCCCCTCAAAACCCTTTTCTTGGTGGATTTAAGTAGTGTTGATCTTGTTCGATTTCCTCCAGGTAAGTGGATCTCTTCTCATGTGGTTTCTTCCAATATCTCTTTCTCTACTCCTTAGAGTTTGATAGATTATCATTTAATTTATGGATATATACTCTGTTTTATGGGATCTTGATTCTAGGTTTTATTTCATGATCTCCAAATCCTTCTTTATTCATTAGAGAATCGAGTTGGAGGTGTTGATTCAGGGATATTTGATTTAAAGGTAGGTGGTTCCATAATTATTTTCCCTATGATTTAAACCTTGAATTTATTTATTAAATTTAAATGGGTTTTAATTGATTTAAAAATATGTATTTGTGGTGATTTGATATTTGATTTGAAATGGGCATGAAATTTGAGAAAAACACCAATTTCAATGGAATTGAAATTATTGGGAAAATTTATGAAAAATGATGGCTTGATTTGAAAATTATTTTGATTAAATCATTTTATTTTGATCTTGAGAAAATTGATTAAATTGAAAAATGATTGGAAATGGCATGAAATGATAAAAACCTATGATTTGGTTTTAAAATTAGAAGGCATGTTGAAAACTAAAATTGGGAAATTATATTATGAAATGATTTGAAATGATTGATTTTCAATTTGATTGATTTATTGATTTATTGAAGCACATGGGATCTTGGGTAGTCAATAGGTGTTTAGAATAATCGTCATAGGACCTTGATCTCTTATCACTATATTTATGATGAAAACACTAAATAAACCTAGTGGTATTAAGACACTCATGATGAGTTCCCCTATTGGGGTGTAGATTAATTTCCTGTAATGGGTTCCTCTATTAGGGTGTTGATTGTGTATACACACTATTTTTGAGAAATGATCACTGACAAGATGTGTGGGGATCCTATATCCAGTAAATAATGTATCATATGTCTTTTGACCATGTTTCTAAAATTTATTTTATTTTATTATACATTCCATCTATTTGTTGAACTATTTTATCCATGAAAACTAATTTATAAAAAAATCTATAAAATGTTCATTTAATACTTTTTTAAAGTTTTCTTATTATATCTTCCATCTATTTGATTGAAAGAATGATTTGGTTTAAAATATTCTAATGAAATTCCATGCCTTGTTTTTTTTTAAATTGATATCATAAATATTTAATTTTTATGGTATTTATTATGGAGCACTTGGTGATACCCTACTGGGATTTATAGATCACACCATACCTTTGTCTTAGAGCATTTGTAGATTATCTTTTTATAGGTATGAACAAAGGAAAATCTCTACTTGGAGGTGGTAGATGTTCTTGATCCTTTGTACCCAAAGTCTTGGAGGTGACTGATAGAGATGTTATCCAATTTTTGCATTGGATGTTTGAGTTTTTATATTGTTAGATATTGAGTACTTTGGTGATATGATGATTTGGGTTTTTGTTACCTGTTTGATTCTGGTACTTCATCCTCTTGGATTGTTGAGCATACTTACATGTATATTTTATCTTCCATTGTTTTTTGGATAAATTTTTCCCTCTTGGACCTTTTATGATGCCAGGTGATAGTCACAAACTCTTGGAGATCGAGAATTCCCTTTAGGCTATGTCAGGACCATCTCGGGTATCAGGGTACTAGGGTATTCAGTTTTTTCATGAAAAATTTGTATTAGATATGTAATTTAAACATATTTCATTGATGTTAGTATACAGTTTGGGTTATCTTTGTAGACAAGAGGTAAGATCTTTGGAGATTAGGTGGTCTTTACAAATGAGTCTCTATCCATCTATTATCGTAAAGAGCCTTAAGTCACCATGGGTGTTTAGGGAATGGCATCATGAGGAATAATTTGATCTGATTCTAGTATTTTCCCTACTTTTTATTTGGGTATGTTGAAATACAAATCTTTAAATCTTATCTAATGGAATTGATATTCCCATTACTCTTGTTTGATTTATTGATTGGATTATTCTTCTGATGTCTTTAATATTTTCCACTGATGTTATATACCAGCATGCCTTTCAGAAGACGTATGAATAGGTCCTAGGAGGAAGTCACTGGTGAACCAAAGTGATCGGATCCTCCCATGGACCATAATATTGTTGATATTTTTGTGAGTGATGTCCCATATCTAGGACAAGCACCTGCACATATTCCCACTTAGGATTCAATTGTGGAACCTTAATGGGATGAATCTCAAAATCATTCTCAAGAGTTTCTTCTCTAGAATACACCTGCTTTCCAAGTCTATAATGATCCTCAAAAGTTTTAGGACTGGAAGATAAAGATAGATCTTCTTTTTTAATTCTTGGAAATTCCCAAGGATATTAAGGTGAAATGTGAAACCTTTAAGCTAGAAGGTCCTAGTAGGAGATGGTGGGATTACATGTCAATGGTGAAAAAACACAAGGGTTTTGAGTGGAAGGACTTTAGATTTATTTTCACTAATCAGGTCAATCTATAATCTATGGTAATAGCTAAGTATATGGAGTTTTTCAACCTCTAGTAGGTCGATAGGACCATTACACAGTATGAGAACAACTTTGTCGAGCTTGTGCAGTTTTCACCTAAGATTTTATTGAATGAAAATATTAAGGCATAATGGTTTGATATGGGTCTCCAACATAATATCCATTCATAGGTTTTCTTACTAAAGTTTACTTCATATTATGATATACTAGATAGGGTTTTGATGGTTAAGCTTGATCTCGCTCATAAGTCAGGGTTGATGGGAGTTCCTTTTCTCCCAGTAGAAGTTCTATGAGTTCCTTTAAAGGAAAGATGAATCATGATGAGTATTTTAGTGGTTCTCAACATAAATAATCCTCCATAACTCTTCAAATTCTTAATAGGTTACCTTTAGTTTTCATCCAATGTGACAAGGCTAGGCATTCGAGATGTGTTTGTTCCGAGGTGCCAAAGATTTGTAGTTATTGTGGTCACTCAATACACCTACATAAATTCTTCCATTTATTTTATTCTCCATACTGTGGAGTGGGTTCATAATCACATAAAATTATTGTGGTGAAATCAAATGCTTCATGAAAAAATGGGTCCGAGCCACAGACATCCAGAATGAAGCTTGTTCATGCATTGGAAGAGTCTCTAGAGGAAGATGATATAGGTCCAATGACTGTGAAAGGTATCAGCACTATAACTAAAAATTTTGTGACATATTTATTTGATACAGGTGAATCTCAATCATTTATATCGACATGTATTGTGAACCTACTAAATCTTCCTATGAAGCTTTTTTCTTATGTGATGAATATTATTATTCCCCCTAGAAGGAATAGAGAATAAGGTCTTTGTTTTCTTCCTTATATTTTTTCTTTATTATAAATCGATCTTATTGGAATTTTCTAGTTCTTAACATGAAACCTCTTAACATATTTCTTAGAATGGATTGGATGATCACTAATAAGGCCTGAATTGGTATCTACCTTTGATGGGTCTCCTTTACTTCACCTGGTGGGGGGAATATTTAAGTAGTGATCTCTCTCTAGTATTCATCAAGTTTCTTGATGTGTTTCCTTTTTATTTCTCTGGTCTTCCACCAGTAAGAGAGGTGGAGTTCTCTATTGATTTGGTACCTTGTACTCAGACTATACCTATTCCTTATTAACATATGGAACCAACAAAGTTGAAATATTTAAAGACTTATTTAGATCAACTATTAGAGAAAGGTTTTATATGCCTGAGTTTGTCACCTTGGGTGAAGCCTGTTCACTTTGTGAATAAATCTAATGGAACACTTCACATATTTGTTGATTAATAAAAACTCAATATACTTATGGTGAATAAAAGTATCTATTACTAAGGATATATGATATTTTTTATCAGTTAAAAGTGTAAAATTGGTTCTTGAATATTGATTTTTGATCTGGTTATCACTAGTTGAGAATAAAAGAATATGACATTCTAAAGACTACCTTTAGAAGCAAGTATAGTCACTTTAAGTATCTTGTTATTCCATTTGTCATAACCAATTATCATATGGTATTTATAGCGTTGATCAACATAATATTCCATGGGTATCTTGATACATTTTTTGTGGTTTTTTTGGATGAAATCCTGGTTTACTCTCAGTCCAAGGAGGATCAAATGCATCATCTGATAGAATCTATGGAAATATTGAGATATCATCGACTATATGCCAAGACATCAAAATGTGATTTCTGGATTTTGGAACTGAAGTTTTTGGGACATGTAGTCTTAAGACATATTATTCCAATTGACCCTGGGAAAGTGAAAGATATTATGACATGGGAGAAACCATGTAATGTTTTTGAGATATGAAGCTTATTGGGTTTTGTGGGGTATTATCGATGGTTTGTAAAGGATTTATAAAAGTTTGATTCTATGATGACCTCTCTCACTTGAAAGGAGGTGAAGTTCATTTTTATGATAAATGTCATATTTATTTTTGGAGTTGAAACTTCTTTTGACTTGTTTGCTAGTGTTGACTCTTCTAGAGGCTGAGTAAGGCTATGTGGTCTTCTGTGATGTATCATGTTCAGGTTTGGGTTTTGTTCTTATATTGGGTGATCACATGGTAACGTATGGCTTTAGAAAACTTATTCCACACAAGAAAAATTTTCTAACCCATGACCTTTAACTCACAACTATGATCCATGCTATTAAGAGTTAGGATCATTTCCTTTTCATATAAAGGCTTACCATTTATTATGAACATAAAATCTTGAGTTATATATTCTATCAAAAATATTTGAACCTCCATCGAAGGCATTGGGTGGAGTACCTATAGTCCTTTGACTTCAAAATTTCCTTCATACCAGGGAAGGGAAATGTCATGGGTGATGCTTTTAGTGGGAAAATTCTTACCCAATCTGGGAGAGAATCATCAGAAGAGTACACTAGTAGAATACTAACCTATACCAACGGTTTGGAACCGTTGGTATAGGCCTCCAAACCGTTGGTATAGCCTATACCAACGGTTTGGAGAACCGTTGCGAAGTAAGCCGTTGGGATAGGTCTATACCAACGGTTTTTCCAAAACCGTTGGTATAAGTAATATGAAAATCTATTCCAACGGATATAAAACCGTTGGTAAATGTATTTCAAAAAAAACATGTGCTGGGATTTGATCCCACGACCCCTTGTTTATAATCGAACGACTTAACCACTAAGCTAACATCACTATTGTAAACATAATTTCATAAATATATATATGTATTATCATAATTATTTAAAATTTAGATTTATATAATGTTCTCAGGTAGCAAACCTGGAAGAAATGAAAGAATCTATCCCAACGGTTCTCAAAACTGTTGGGATAGGTGGAAATTTCTAGGGGTTGGATGTTGGATTTGGGGCTGAGTTTTCCCAACGGTTCTCTCAAACCGTTGGGAAAGGGGGGGTCTTTCCCAACAGTTTGGGAGAACCGTTGGGAAAGGGGCCTCAAAACCCCCCTTTCCCAACGGTTCTCCCAAACCGTTGGGAAAGGGGGGGGTCTTTCCCAACGGTTTGGGAGAACCGTTGGGAAAGACCCCCCCCCCCCCCCTATCCCAACGGTTTGCGAGAACCGTTGGGAAAGGGTGTATATAAGTGTTGGGAAAGATCTGATTTCCAGTAGTGGTAGAACTTCATGTCTCTTTTGGAACAGTTGCATTTAAGAGTTTGGTAGGAAGAGTCCAAGGTTGTATCAGAAATTTTTCAATTGACCTCCTCTCTTCTCAATATGATTCTTTAGGAAATGAAACATGATGATGAATTTTTTATAATTAGGGACTCTCTTTATGATGGGGATACCTTTAGTGAGTGGACGTTCTCTTTGTTGTACCTCTCGTACCCCTCGTGGTTTAATTTTCATGATCACAATCACTCTCCTTTTTATCTAATCTTGTTTTCAAGTGTTTTTGTTAATAGGCATGATTTCAAGAGCAAGAAGTGGAAAAGGAAGAAAAGTGGACTGTTTTCATGTCCACTGGCCAACCGGTGGCTTCACCACCGGCCAGCCGATGGAACCCAGACAGAAGGCTGAGCCACTGCCTCAGCACCGGCCAATTGGTGGCCTCAGCACCGGCCAGCCGGTGGCACCCAGACAGAACAGTGTTTGCCACTGCCTCAGCACCGGCCAACCGGTGGCCACCTCACCGGCCAGCCGGTGGCGCCTGAGCCCGATCCCTCTTCCAGTTTGCAAGCACCGGCCAACCGGTGGCTCTGCACCGGTCAGCCGGTGGACCCAGTCAAACTAGCTGTTGGGCCTTTGACCAGGCTGCTCCACTTGCCTCCCAATGGCTCCAAAGCCTTTTCCAATGGCTCTGAAGACCTCCAAAGGTCATATGAGGGTTCCCCCTCTATAAATAAAGGACTAGGAAGCCCCGGAACTCCAATGGAACTATAGTGAAGCCAACGGACACATTTTCCATCATTTGGCTAACCTCCGGCACATTCCTCCAAGGAACCCTCATTAGCTCCAACTCAATTCCACATCCAAGGAGCACCATCAAAGAAGCTTGGGAGCGCTCTTCATCAACTCCTTCAATCCTTTGGCGCCCAAGGCTTCTCCACATTACGGGTTTTATTGTTTTATCTTTTTGAGCATCATTTTGGGTTTGTGCCTACAAACCCCTCTTTCTCTCATCTCCCTTTCATTTGGGTTCTCACACCACCTTCAAGGTGTGAAGAGGTTAGTCAAGCCTTCCCTTTTAAAAGGCTTGAGACATAGGTGAGCTAGCCTTCACCTGTAAGAAGGCTAGTGGGTTCTTGCTCAACCATTGAAAGCAAGTGGGTTCTTGCTCAACCAATAAAAGCAAGCTGTAATAGGTTCTAGACTAACCTTAAAGTCTAGTGGGTTTCTTGCTAAAACCATTAAAAAGCAAGCGGTAGTAAATCTCTCAACGGTTGAGTTGGGAGCGGAGACGTAGGCTTTGGTTTAAGCCGAACTCCGTTATCAATTTTGTGTCTTGCCTCATTTATTTCCGCTGCACTTTTAACTTTGATTTTTTAATTGTTAATTATTTTTTAAAAGGAAATTCACCCCCCCTCTTGCCATCACTTCCTTTTCTTTCTCCGCCCAACAATTGGTATCAAAGGGAAAATTTGAGTAATACCTTCACCGGTTTCAAATTCAAGATCCATTGTGATGACCTCAACCTCTTTCGCCCCCGAAGGCTATTCTTTGGGTCGTGCTCCATTCTTTAATGGAACAGACTACACTTTTTGGAAAACTCGCATGATTACATTTCTTAAAAGTATTGGCTATCCTTTATATAGAATTGTTATGCAAGGCTTTTCTTTATCTAACAAGGATGATTCCAAATGGACCCCCGAAGACATTGCAAATTTTGAGCTTGATGGCAAAGCCATGAATGCTCTTCATTGTGGGCTTGACCGTAATGAATTTAATCGTATTTCTACTTGCTCATCTTCTTATGAAATTTGGAAACTTTTAGAAGTAACCCATGAATGTACTAAAGGCCATTACAAGCCTGATTGCCCACTCCACAAGAAAAAGGCCAAGAAAAAGGAAAAGAAGAAGGCTTTCAAGGCCACATGGAGTGATAGCTCCTCATCCTCATCCTCCTCATCCTCAAGTGACAACGGTAACAAATGCCTAATGGCATTTCATGAGGTAACTTCTTCCGACTCCTCTTCCTCTAGTTCTTCCAATTCTTTTAATCATTTATCTTACGAGGATCTCCAACATGCTAGAGATCAATTGGAGGAAGGTTTTCACGAACTTTCTTCCAAATTTGTTGCATTAAAAAAGAATTTCAAAAAACTTTCTTCCGAAAAGGAACAACTTCTCAAAGAAAAGGAGGAGTTGTCCCTCAAGATCCAAAACCTTACCGATGTTGATTCTATGGAATCAACAATCAAAGATTTAAGGGAATCTCTTGCCAAGTTCACCCAAGGTGAACAAAATTTGACCAAACTCCTCGGTTCCCAACGCATATCTAGAACCACCGAAGGACTTGGCTATTCCAAGCAAGCTTCCTCTTCCCATGCTCCAACTATTTTTGTAAGGGGGAGCTCTAAATTTAAATTTTGCAATTATTGTAAAAAATCCGGGCACTTAATTTATGAGTTCAATTGCAAAAATGCCCGGTATGGAAGGCCCAAAACCATTTTCTTTAACGATGAATTTTATAGTAGGAGACCCGCCACAAGACAAGTGTGGATTGAAAAATCCCTCTTAGCGAGTCTCACCAGACCGAAATTTGTCTCAGTTTCAAAAACCTCTCCCCGGTGATTTGTTGTTTTTATTTAGGGGGAGTTAGGATTGTTTAAGATTTTTTTTCAATTTTTTATTTCAAAACTTTCAATTCAAAATTCTCAATTCAAAACTTTCAATTCAAAACTTTCAAATTTCAAAAATTTCAATTGGTTTAAAATCTCTATCTTGTTTTTCAACCTTCCCTCAATCAAGTTTTATGCCCCGTGCTATTTTGATAATCACAAAGGGGGATAAATTCTTGGTTGATTGGGGGAGAAATCTTTCTCTCATGATTTTCTTTACTTTGTTTTATCCTTTAAAGCATGCCTCTAATTTCAATCTTTTACATTGCTTGTTTTGGTGATTGTGATCATCAAAATAGGGGGAGATTGTTGTACCTCTCGTACCCCTCGTGGTTTAATTTTCATGATCACAATCACTCTCCTTTTTATCTAATCTTGTTTTCAAGTGTTTTTGTTAATAGGCATGATTTCAGGAGCAAGAAGTGGCAAAGGAAGAAAAGTGGACTGTTTTCATGTCCACCGGCCAACCGGTGGCTTCACCACCGGCCAGCCGATGGAACCCAGACAGAAGGCTGAGGCACTGCCTCAGCACCGGCCAACCGGTGGCCTCAGCACCGGCCAGCCGGTGGCACCCAGACAGAACAGTGTTTGCCACTGCCTCAGCACCGGCCAACTGGTGGCCACCTCACCGGCCATCCGGTGGCGCCTGAGCTCGAGCCCTCTTCCAGTTTGCAAGCACCGGCCAACCGGTGGCTCTGCACTGGTCAGCCGGTGGACCCAGTCAAACTAGCCGTTGGGCCTTTGACCAGGCTGCTCCACTTGCCTCCCAACGGCTCTGAAGCCTTTTCCAATGGCTCTGAAGACCTCCAAAGGTCATATGAGGGTTCCCCCTCTATAAATAAAGGACTAGGAAGCCCCGGAACTCCAATGGAACTATAGTGAAGCCAACGGACACATTTTCCATCATTTGGATAACCTCCGGCGCATTCCTCCAAGGAACCCTCATTAGCTCCAACTCAATTCCACATCCAAGGAGCACCATCAAAGAAGCTTGGGAGCGCTCTTCATCAACTCCTTCAATCCTTTGGCGCCCAAGGCTTCTCCACATTACGGGTTTTATTGTTTTATCTTTTTGAGCATCATTTTGGGTTTGTGCCTACAAACCCCTGTTTCTCTCATCTCCCTTTCATTTGGGTTCTCACACCACCTTCAAGGTGTGAAGAGGTTAGTCAAGCCTTCCCTTTTAAAAGGTTTGAGACATATGTGAGATAGCCTTCACCTGTAAGAAGGCTAGTGGGTTCTTGCTCAACCATTGAAAGAAAGTGGGTTCTTGCTCAACCAATAAAAGCAAGCTGTAATAGGTTCTAGACTAACCTTAAAGTCTAGTGGGTTTCTTGCTAAAACCATTAAAAAGCAAGCGGTAATAAATCTCTCAACGGTTGAGTTGGGAGCGGAGACGTAGGCTTTGGTTTAAGCCGAACTCCGTTATCAATTTTGTGTCTTTCCTCATTTATTTCCGCTGCACTTTTAACTTTGATTTTTTAATTGTTAATTATTTTTTAAAAGGCAATTCACCCCCCTCTTTCCATCACTTCCTTTTCTTTCTCCGCCCAACACTCTTCTGGGGGAATCCTATGTTATTGGAATCGGTTTGTTGTGCCTTTTTCTGTAAAGAAGGATGTAATGGGAAATTTCCATAATTTTCAGTGGTAAGTGCACCCATGAACCAAAAATATGTTTTATGACATGTGGCAATGATTCTGGTGGCTAGGTATGAGACGAGACATTGATGATTTTATTTCTATTTATTATAATTACAGTAGGTCAAGGTCGATCACTAGAGATGTTCGGGTTTACTTAAGTAACTTTATGTGTTGACTTAGAAGTGGGATGAGATATTTATAGAATTTTTTATTGGGTTTACACATACCCCTTAGAAAAATAATGTGATATGGTTTTTGATTGATCAACTGACGAAATAAACTCACTTCTTACCCATTCATGATACAACCAAAGTTGAGGGATTAGAATGTCTCTATGTGTAGGATATTATTAGGTTTCATGGAGTCCCCTCTTCTATAGTCTCTGATAGGGATCCAATTTTTATTTCTCTATTTTGGATAGGCCTCTAGGTGGAACTAGGATCCCAGATATGTTTGAGCATGACATGTCATTCGTAGATACATGGACAGAAAGAATGAGTTATACATATTAATGAGGACATGTTTTGTGCCTACATCCTCAATTTTGGTGGAGATTTAAATTTCCATTTTGAAGGTACCAGAGTCGCAGTGTAAGTCGGTGGGATGAGGTATTTAAAAAAATTATCACTGAGATAAAATAAATTATCATCCCTAGAGATCAGATCCATCGTCTATTCCAAAGATCTTGTATAAATTAAATAGGTCACGGAAATAAAAAAGAATATGTACCTTGTTCGATAAGGTGGCATGTTCGACTACAGAAATTTTTTAGAGATCATTGCATGTACGATCTGAAGTTGAACCCCTCTATATCTTCCTCACATGATCCAAAAATCCATAAGAGTTTTGATCATCAAATTATATGTTCTAGGGAGGATATCTGATGATGTCTTTAATATCCCCTCGATCACTGCATTGACAAACCTTTGATGCATGGAGATCACCTTGATCTGATCACATGGATCGAGAGTGTCTCTCTCTATAAATCAAGAGAGAAGAGAGAGACTTTGATGAACTCACTATGAATAGTTACTAGTGAGAGCCTCCCTCCACCTATTTATAGTGTATGTTCAAAATATGAAAAGGGTTTTTTCATCCCCCGTTAATTTAACATCCACTAAATAAATAAGTATTATGAGCTAAACTATGTCACACATATTTTTTATATTTGATCACATAACTCTAATATATATTAATATACTATGTGATAAAACCAAGTCATTAAATCAACTCATAATTCTCACTTAATATTAAAAAAAACCTCAAATAATAAAATAATATTTGTTCGATTAATATTATTCCTCATATTGACTTAACTTGTAAATACATTTAATAAATAAATTCAACACAATTATAATTTACTTGAATAATAATTTATTTATTTATTTATTTATTTATCAGTGATCAATAACTTGGACAACACTCGAACATCATAATGGGGCCCACCATGTTCAATATACCTATTCACCAGGATATGGCAGATTCTTGAATATTCTATTGTGTGTGACCCTCTAGGCTATTATCTTGATAGCGATGAATAATATTCACAGACCAAGAGCAGATTCCAGCAACCCATCAAGACCCTTAAAGAGATGGGGATAGTCAAAGCAATGACAACCAACCTACAAACGCGTACTATGTATTATAATCTCTTGGTATTAAAATATCTCACAAAGCAGGATGTGCACTTGTGTCATCATCCTTCTTTGATTTATTATTTGTTGATCTAACTAGATGGACTTACCCTTGACTGTCTTTTCCAAGGACTTATAAATGTACTACAATCCTAATCAACAAGGCCTAAGATATATTACTTCCTAAACCATGAAATCACAAATCCTTTCTGTAACGCCCCGACCCCAGCTACCTAGAGTCGGTGCATTACTTCGTAACATTGGCATGATCACAAAAGATCAAGTCTCGAAAGACCGATTAGTTTAGTAGCCTTGGAAACACTAGATAAATTCATAAATGTTACATTACATCACAAAGTGAAAAACTATAATCACATAGTCTCCATAGTCCACACTTCTATCCTCTTCGGACTATCCCTGCAGGTCATTCATAAAATACTTCTTCACATCCTGGAAAATATTAAAACATTGAAAGGTGTGAGCTCAGATGCTCAGTAAGGATAACAATATTGCGGAAGCTTTCATAAATAAACATAAACATTTAAGGCAATGTATAACTAAAACAAAAGCCTTTTAAACTTGAACATCAACATAATATGGCAAAAGTAAAATGAGATAATGCCATTTACTTCTTCACATGGATATTCTACTGGTCGAATAATCACATGCAATATCAATAACCACTTTCATAATGATGGAATGCATAATGCCAGACTATCATAACCACGTAGCCAAGGCCTCGTGCCAAGACCACAAATAAGATTTTGTCAAGGCCTCGTGCCAAGACACTAGTTTGTCTCATGAGACCTGCCGATGCATCGAGGAGCTATAGCGGGCTCCACCTGTCACTTATTAAGTCCAATGCATTCCTCATATGAATAGGTTTAAACATATCATAAACCATAACATAATCGTATCACATAAAACATGCATAAAGGAAACATAAAATTTCCACATTTCAATCACAAGATATCAATACAACACTTTGATATGATAAAAACGCTTTCAAAACCATTTTCAATACCAAAATAAAAGAAAGTTAAAACTTTGTATTTATTTTTCATTAAAAAAATGATGGCTTGTAGAGGAAGCCGAAACTCAAATAATGGTCACAGCGGCGGAGAAGTCGTTGTCGCCGCATAAGTACGGAAAGAAAAACATTCCCTTTTTGTCGTTTAGTAAAACTCTTCATATAAAAAAGATTCCTTTTGAATAAACATGAAAGCCAAAGGGGTTTATACACCGTATAAAAGAAAGTTGTGTATAAAGCCAAATATGCCTCAATGAAAGGAGATTGAGACAAAGTCCTTAAAAAAATCATTTTTAAAATAAAATAGATCTATTATGTGTATTCACTATAGTTACACATAAAGAAAGTAAAAATACAAAATAGGACATAATAATATCATGACATAATTTTAAAGTAGGAGATTAACCCAAAGAATGGAAGTTGGGTTAAGAAATTCCCTTACCTCGTGTCTGACTTGACTCAACCGTTCTTTAACCTCATGAATAATAAACTAGAGTTAATATATACCTTATTAAGAACCATTTTCAATTTCATTATCCTTATTATATCACTTATTACAATGATATGAACATTATGTAATTATTTAAGTTAATAACGGTCGTTTTGTCGATCTTTGGTACTTGAGTCAACAATAAGCTTCTTATAATTACAAGTTGTTTATGTGGTGAAATATACATTATATCCAGAATTATATTCATGATTTAGATGTCATATATATCTTATATATCCAGTATATACATTCATTTATAATATTACGTAACATTTAGAGGTAAGAAATGAAATGCACCGTTCATGGAGACGGTAAGCCGTACGTACACATGAACGCTACTTTCATTTCAATTTCATATTTAATGGAACTAAATCATAATGATATAAATGTATAATATAATTCCAGTATAATATAGTGTATAATACCATTTACTCCATCCTTTATACATCCCACATATGGCATTAACGATTCAAATCACTTTGAGGGGCCGGTAGTCCGCACTTCCTAAAATGAAATTATCGCGTTTTACCCATAATGGAAATCATAAATTATGCCATAAATGAGAAATAAAGAAGCATAAGTAAAAACATAAACACATTATATATCATATATAAATATAGTTACATCTTAATGTCCACCTTTGAAGGTGTTATATGAGTGTTGAACAATCATCGTTTCGTGAGGCAGAAATTCGCCATCCACAGAAACCGTATGTTCTTTAACCATTAGATGTAGGTGTGTGTAAGTGTAGCTCGAATCCTTCTTATAACAACATCCTAGTATATTGAGGATACTGGTGTTGTTACAAAAGAAATGAATAAAAAGAGTTTAGGGGGTTGGAGAAGAAAAATAAAACAAAACAACATTAGAAAAGACATTACCTCAAAATCGGGTAACTCTTTTTGATTTGAGCCAAAGGCTTCCTTGGGAAGAGTTCTGCCCAAAGTGAGGCTTCTATGAGTAAGGGAGGAATGTTGGGAGAGTATTTGGGTAGAGTTTGGCCGAGACAAATGGCTTGAAAGTGTAAATGAGGTGGGAGAGGTGGGGGCCTTTTATAAGTGGAGAGGAGGGGCACTTTTGGAAAGATTGAAATGTTACATTATTTCACAATGCTTTTTGGATTCTAAAGGTCCCACACTTATATAATTCGAGGCTAAGGTGATAAGGTTTCGAAATCTCCTCATCCAATAGGCTTTGGACAAGTGTAAGCCTTGGATTTTGCATTATCTTCTCATTTTATTTAAATCGTTAAAGAATGAGGTCATCACTGCATCATCATGATGTCATAAATAATTTAATTTATTTAATGTCTAAAAATTATAAAAAAAATACTATGATGTAGGAAATCTTTTGATATTTCTAATGAATATTTATAATCAAAATTTGGACTTGTGTAACCCCACTTAAAAACTGTTTTAGTAAAACAACTCTTGTTTGTGTCAATTTAATTTTAACATTAAATAAATATATATTAATGTCATTTTCCAACTAAAGTGGCTCCATGGGGTCCCCAAGTTGACCCATGGGTTGTCTTGGTCGGCCATGACTCATCCAATAGGAGTAGGACAAGTTTCATGCTCATCTCATATTATAAAAACATTATTTGTACCTTAAACTACACTAATTACCTCTAATCGCGATTAAGAACTTAAAAGTTACTATTCACCAAAAAATTAGTTTAATCTCATTGAACCACATTTTACTTCTTAATGACAACCATGTATGTCGGATTTTTGAAAATCAAATCACAGAAGTGGTAATATTTCATTTAAACGAAAAATCAGTTATTTAACTACCACTTAGTGGTTTCACTATTCATCAAAAATTGAAGTTTTTCAGAATAAGGCCAAAATTTCACCCTAAGATATAATTGATATTCCGAATTCAAAAATGACGTCTATTTTACAAAATTCCAAACATATAAGTTGTATTAATTAATTTTATAATTAATTCCCACTGTTACAACAAATAGCGTGTTTTTAAGAAACAATTTATATCAAAAGATTGGCAATTGTTTATGTCCAATTTCAATGTCAAATTAATTCTAATGACCACCATTGGATAAAATGATAAAAATATATTCCAATTATACTTTAAAACCACTAAATAGTATAATTTATCACTATTAATTATTTTTATTAAAAAAGTTGTTTTAAGTATTTTTCATTATTCATAAAAATTTGGAAGTTCTCGGAAAATTACAAAAAATTCAACATAGGCTAATTTCAATATTAGGAATACAAAAATGAAGTCCATTTTGAAATATAAAATTTCTATAAATTTAAAAGGTGGTTATTACTATTCATAACGGCTACTTTGATTAGTTGCGGTGTGTTAGAACTCGAACTTGCGTACAATGCAAGCTATTGCATTATTGAATGAGAAGCGTATCGTGGAAGCTCGGGGTGTTACATTCTCCCCTCCTTCAATAAATTGCATCCTCGCAATTTGAAATTTTTATTTGATAATAAAAGGTTGAAAATAGAAAATACCTTTGTGGAAAACCCACATCGAAAATAAGGTTAATAAATATATAACATTAAAAGAAAGCAGGATAAGTACAAAGGTCACCCGATATAGCCCATTCTAGGATTCTATGAAAATATGGATATGGAAGAAAAACAAACCATCAAGGTCTGATGGAGAGTTATAGAAAACAGGATTAGGAGAAAGTTTAACCATAAGAAAATCACAAACTTGTGATTGGTTAAACGGTCATTGAATCCCCAGTTGGAAAAGTTAACCGACAACATTTTTGTTTTAAGTTACCTTTTATAATGTTGAGGAATTTATTTATGAGATTTACTAAGAACGTAAGGGAATATACATACTTGTTATGTATACTTTCATTCGTTAATAAATTTTTACCACAAACCCAACTTTTACTCCAAATGGTAACAGAACTCAAAAATATTCTATTTATCCTAATTGTATAAGGTTCAAAATGTTAACACATACCATTTAGACTATTTTGTAATAACCAGGGACTTCCTGTAGGCTAGTGGTAGGAAATAAAGGCCTGTCGCACTATGATTGTGGGTTCGATTCCTGCAGCTTTGTCCGATGCGACGGGTTATGCCCCACCCTGCAGATTGTCCTTTTCATAAAACTATAGTATTCCAAGAATAATCTCCAGAAAATTTTTAACCTTAAAATAACTTAATCCACTCCAACCTTTATAGTTATCCAAAATACCTATGTCCAGACTTTCTCTAAAAGGTCTCTTAATTTCAAAACCAATTTATCAGATTCCCCAAACAAAGATTAGTTTCTCTTATTGTTACATACTAAAAATATGATTACCTTAATCATATTAAAACCTTACTGAAATCAAAAAGTACTGCAGTACAATCCATATATATATATTACATTATTCTTATAACCAGAATATAATCCTTGAGTCCAAAAGCACCAATACATTAGTTATTCTGCTTCAACTGTAGTAACAGCATAAGATTGTCCTTGATCCCTTGGCCTTTTCTGAGGTAAGTTTCCCTGACACTTAGGACATTCATTTGCATAATGACCCATTTCTTTACAATTGTAGCATTCAACTTTGACAGCCTCTTTCTTTCCCTTGCAATCACGAGCCTGGTGACCCTTTTCTCCACATTTATAACAAACTCCCATTCCTTTTAGGCAAGTACCAGGGTGATTCTTCCCACAATTATCACATAATGGAAAATCCTTCTTTCCCTTTTTCCCTTTATCTGTCTCTTGGTCCACCGTTCTCTTCTTCTCTTGCTTTACTTTGTTGTCGTAAGACTTAGAGAATTCCTTTTCTGTCTTGATAGCACACGAGACAATATCTTCGTATGATGAGAAGGATTGTGATACTAAAGATCGACGGAGAAATGGTTTTAACCCATCAAAGAAACGATCAATCTTACTCCTTGGGTTACGTATATAATCGGCAGCATGCCTCGCTAACCTTGTAAAGTTAGCCTCATACTTTGCGACATTCTCATCCTCCTTCTGCCTCAAACTCAGAAATTGCCTTTCCATATCTGCTCGATGGTCACGAGGAAAGTATTTTTCTAAGAAAAGCTCTTTGAAATCCCTACATTCCATATTCGATACGTCATCATCTTCCTTTGTGTTTTGAATCAGCGACCACCACTGATCGGCATCTCCAGTGAGGCGGTAAACTGCCATGACAACCTTCTCCCTTTCACTACTCCCCAAGGCATGGAATATTTTCTCTAAGGAGTTTATCCATTGCTCATCTACTAACGGATTTGTACCCCCATTAAATGTTGGTGGTTGTTGCCTCATGAAGCGGTCTAACATTGATCCTCCATGTTGCGGATCAGGGTGCTCCATACGAGTAAGGTTATTATTCATAACCTGAGTGAGTTGTCCCAGTATGGTATTAAGTTGATCAGCACCAGTTGTATCTCCAGATCCACAATAATTATCTTGATCAGGAGGGCAATCCCTACACGGAGTTCGTGCATTGATACGGTTTCCATTCCTTCCACTAGGCACCATTTCTAAACAATGGCATAAACTAGATTAGTTTATGAATCAAAATACATAATTCCATACTTGTAAAACACTTTACATAAATTGAACTATTTATGGATATAATCCATAATCATAAAAAGAAATGTTTTCTTTGAGAAAGTATATACTCATAACCCTTCATAGTGGTTTGTAAATAAAATGAGAATTATCCTAAGCATATCCCCCGGGAGTGTCGTAACCAAGAGTGCAGTAAGGCCCGTTGTCGTGCACCAGTTCCCGTTCGAGTCTAGCTCAAAGCGGTGTTTTCGGGTTTTACCCCTAGGTACATCTGTGCCAGAGCCGCCTCTACCTGCTCGTATCCAGACAGGGATGTATTGCTCGTAAAACTCATAACATCTCTATAATACCAAAATTCTAGGAAGTTCTTCTATACTAATCCTCAAAGTCTATCTTTGGGCTATGTGCTCTAATCAGAGTTTATCTAAATCTAGCTTCCAAGGTTAGTACTAAACTGCCTCTGATACCAACTGTAACGCCCCGACCCCAGCTACCTAGAGTCGGTGCATTACTTCGTAACATTGGCATGATCACAAAAGATCAAGTCTCGAAAGACCGATTAGTTTAGTAGCCTTGGAAACACTAGATACATTCATAAATGTTACATTACATCACAAAGTGAAAAACTATAATCACATAGTCTCCATAGTCCACACTTCTATCCTCTTCGGACTATCCCTGCAGGTCATTCATAAAATACTTCTTCACATCCTGTAAAATATTAAAACATTGAAAGGGGTGAGCTCAGATGCTCAGTAAGGATAACAATATTGCGGAAGCTTTCATAAATAAACATAAACATTTAAGGCAATGTATAACTAAAACAAAAGCCTTTTAAACATGAACATCAACATAATATGGCAAAAGTAAAATGAGATAATGCCATTTACTTCTTCACATGGATATTCTATTGGTCGAATAATCACATGCAATATCAATAACCACTTTCATAATGATGGAATGCATAATGCCAGACTATCATAACCACGTAGCCAAGGCCTCGTGCCAAGACCACAAATAAGATTTTGTCAAGGCCTCGTGCCAAGACACTAGTTTGTCTCATGAGACCTGCCGATGCATCGAGGAGCTATAGCGGGCTCCACCCGTCACTTATTAAGTCCAATGCATTCCTCATATGAATAGGTTTAAACATATCATAAACCATAACATAATCGTATCACATAAAACATGCATAAAGGAAACATAACATTTCCACATTTCAATCACAAGATATCAATACAACACTTTGATATGATAAAAACGCTTTCAAAACCATTTTCAATACCAAAATAAAAGAAAGTTAAAACTTTGTATTTATTTTTCATTAAAAAAAATGATGGCTTGTAGAGGAAGCCGAAACTCAAATAATGGTCACGGCGGCGGAGAAGTCGTTGTCGCTGCATAAGTACGGAAAGAAAAACATTCCCTTTTTGTCGTTTAGTAAAACCCTTCGTATAAAAAAGATTCCTTTTGAATAAACATGAAAGTCAAAGGGGTTTATACACCGTATAAAAGAAAGTTGTGTATAAAGCCAAATATGCCTCAATGAAAGGAGATTGAGACAAAGTCCTTAAAAAAATCATTTTTAAAATAAAATAGATCTATTATGTGTATTCACTATAGTTACACATAAAGAAAGTAAAAATACAAAATAGGACATAATAATATCATGACATAATTTTAAAGTAGGAGATTAACCCAAAGAATGGAAGTTGGGTTAAGAAATTCCCTTACCTCGTGTCTGACTTGACTCAACCGTTCTTTAACCTCCTGAATAATAAACTAGAGTTAATATATACCTTATTAAGAACCATTTTCAATTTCATTATCCTTATTATATCACTTATTACAATGATATGAACATTATGTAATTATTTAAGTTAATAACGGTCGTTTTGTCGATCTTTGGTACTTGAGTCAACAATAAGCTTCTTATAATTACAAGTTGTTAATGTGGTGAAATATCCATTATATCCAAAATTATATTCATGATTTAGATGTCATATATATCTTATATATCCAGTATATACATTCATTTATAATATTACGTAACATTTAGAGGTAAGAAATGAAATGCACCGTTCATGGAGACGGTAAGCCGTACGTACGCATGAACGCTACTTTCATTTCAATTTCATATTTAATGGAACTAAATCATAATGATATAAATGTATAATATAATTCCAGTATAATATAGTGTATAATACCATTTACTCCATCCTTTATACATCCCACATATGGCATTAACGATTCAAATCACTTTGAGGGGGCGGTAGTCCGCACTTCCTAAAATGAAATTATCGCGTTTTACCCATAATGGAAATCATAAAGTATGCCATAAATGAGAAATACAGAAGAATAAGTAAAACATAAACACATTATATATCATATATAAATATAGTGACATCTTAATGTCCACCTTTGAAGGTGTTATATGAGTGTTGAACAATCATCGTTTCGTGAGGCAGAAATTCGCCATCCACAGAAACCGTATGTTCTTTAACCATTAGATGTAGGTGTGTGTAAGTGTAGCTCGAATCCTTCTTATAACAACATCCTAGTATATTGAGGATACTGTTGTTGTTACAAAAGAAATGAATAAAAAGAGTTTAGGGGGTTGGAGAAGAAAAATAAAACAAAACAACATTAGAAAAGACATTACCTCAAAATCGGGTAACTCTTTTTGATTTGAGCCAAAGGCTTCCTTGGGAAGAGTTCTGCCCAAAGTGAGGCTTCTATGAGTAAGGTAGGAATGTTGGGAGAGTATTTGGGTAGAGGTTGGCCGAGCCAAATGGCTTGAAAGTGTAAATGAGGTGGGAGAGGTGGGGGCCTTTTATAAGTGGAGAGGAGGGGCACTTTTGGAAAGATTGAAATGTTACATTATTTCACAATGCTTTTCGGATTCTAAAGGTCCCACACTTATATAATTCGAGGCTAAGGTGATAAGGTTTCTAAATCTCCTCATCCAATAGGCTTTGGACAAGTGTAAGCCTTGGATTTTGCATTATCTTCTCATTTTATTTAAATCGTTAAATAATGAGGTCATCACTGCATCATCATGATGTCATAAATAATTTAATTTATTTAATGTCTAAAAATTATAAAAAAAATACTATGATGTAGGAAATCTTTTTAGATTTCTAATGAATATTTATAATCAAAATTTGGACTTGTGTAACCCCACTTAAAAACTGTTTTAGTAAAACAACTCATGTTTGTGTCAATTTAATTTTAACATTAAATAAATATATATTAATGTCATTTTCCAACTAAAGTGGCTCCATGGGGTCCCCAAGTTGACCCATGGGTTGTCTTGGTCGGCCATGACTCATAAAATAGGAGTAGGACAAGTTTCATGCTCATCTCATATTATAAAAACATTATTTGTACCTTAAACTACACTAATTACCTCTAATCGCGATTAAGAACTTAAAAGTTACTATTCACCAAAAAATTATTTTAATCTCATTGAACCACATTTTACTTCTTAATGACAACCATGTATGTCGGATTTTTGAAAATCAAATCACAGAAGTGGTAATATTTCATTTAAACGAAAAATCAGTTATTTAACTACCACTTAGTGGTTTCACTATTCATCAAAAATTGACGTTTTTCAGAATAAGGCCAAAATTTCACCCTAAGATATAATTGATATTCCGAATTCAAAAATGACGTCTATTTTACAAAATTCCAAACATATAAGTTGTATTAATTAATTTTATAATTAATTCCCGCTGTTACAACAAATAGCGTGTTTTTAAGAAACAATTTATATCAAAAGATTGGCAATTGTTTATGTCCAATTTCAATGTCAAATTAATTCTAATGACCACCATTGGATAAAATGATAAAAATATATTCCAATTATACTTTAAAACCACTAAATAGTATAATTTATCACTATTAATTATTTTTATTAAAAAATTTGTTTTAAGTATTTTTCACTATTCATAAAAATTTGGAAGTTCTCGGAAAATTACAAAAAATTCAACATAGGCTAATTTCAATATTAGGAATACAAAAATGAAGTCCATTTTGAAATATAAAATTTCTATAAATTTAAAAGGTGGTTATTACTATTCATAACGGCTACTTTGATTAGTTGCGGTGTGTTAGAACTCGAACTTGCGTACAATGCAAGCTATTGCATTATTGAATGAGAAGCGTATCGTGGAAGCTCGGGGTGTTACACTTTCTTTACCATTCAACCAGTCAAACCACCCATAGTACACCCAAAACAAGATACCTCACCATGATTTAATTATCATGGTTTTTAGCTTGCGTCAATGTATGCGATCAAATGGAACACACTAGTAATGATCTCAATTCAGGAGACCAATAAACATTTTGGTAGATAGGAACAACCAATGAAACCTGAAACATATGGTGTTCCTATTGGTGGGTATGTCCTCACGATCTCACTACTAGAGATCACCAAGTATAGACTTCATGAGAATATGTCTCAATTCTTATGAGCCCCCAGCACCTAATAGTCATACATCAACTGTTTCTAATCAATGTTATTTATCTAAACCTTAGGACATAAATTTAATATTAATGTATTAGTATCTTGAGGTTCTTATTATATCTTGGGATATACAATAACCTTTTGATACAGAAAATAATTTATAGACATTACCATTAAATGGTGGATACAAAAATGTCTACACTATAATGGTAAGAGAACACCATGCATAAAAAACTATATACATGATATGTTAATCAAAAATATTGCTCAAGTTAGGTTTAGGTAACCCACTATTACAGCACTCCCACTTGCACTAGATCCAACTTGATAACCAACCTTATTATCTCCCACATGATAAAGATCATGTTTTTACTGAGTAATCACTTTAGTTGTTGGGTCTTTTATATTTCCATCTCCTGGCTATTCTGTTATATGTGACCTCATATCCTTAGGTAAAACTTCTTAAGAGATGGTATCCCTGAGTATTTCCCTTTTGTCCATGGTCAAAAATTAACATCTTGTCTAGTAAAAGTAATAGAATTATAATTATGATAAAATTTTACCTAGTAGGTGCAATTCCAAGAAGTATAAAAATCATTTCATTTAATAACTACTTCTTATCTTCCTCAAAAGATGCAGTGTACTCAGTTTTTGTAATTATGTCTACCACTAGATTTTATGATATTTTATCACTCATCACCTTATCCTAACTGTGATATTAGATCACATTCATCTAAGTAAGTCTAGTTTTTGTCTCCTCAAAACTAGCACCCTTTCTCTCCACATCCTAGGTACATAACTTTTGTACTTCCCCAAGTACAATCAGATAGTTATGAATACTTCACTTTCAATTCTCCAAGATATAACTAATATTTCCCTACTCTAAAGTATATTATGGAAATATCGTATCTTGTACATATCATGGAATATGTGATTGACCCATAAAAGAAGCATATGGAATCAGACTCACCACATTAATCTCCTCATATACCCATGAATGTCTTATTGAAGATATTTATTCCCTGTTACATTGGTAACGATTCTCTCTTGAATTGTTCCAACTTATATTTTTTCAATACAATGTCAGTATATGTATGATTGACTAAGTCCAAGAAACTATTTGATCTATCTCAGTAGTTTTCGTTCTATAAAACTTAGTTGTATACTTTAAGTCAATCTTTAGAGAGATTCCTTCATTCTATTCTTAACTAACTATAAGACCAATAGTTGTTTTCCATTTGTTACTAAACATTTTATACTTGGAAAATAATGGTGCTCCCAATAAAATCTAGTATAAAAATAGAAACAATTCATTAAAAATAAGTATTCTATGATCTAAATGACTACTTTAATACTAAATTGGGTTTCAATAACATTCAAACCTATTGGCATTCTATGATGTCACCATCCCTTTTTGGTTGTGTCGAATAGACACCTTCCACGATTGGTGGTTGTGACATCAAATTATCAATAAAATGATCATAAAAATGAGATATTATAAGTAAAATACTAATGTATTTAGGTATAATGACTTGGTGTTACCAATCAAGACCTTTTTTTATCACGATTTTACCATCCATGTATCATCTCACTTGAATAACCACTATATTTTTCAAAATAATAAGCCCCTTTTCACTTTCATACATGGAATTCATTATTGAATTTTAATTGACCTTGTCAATATTAGATAATTTTCATATACTGCTTACTTGTAGGATTTATTATTCATAATGAAAAATTTATCATCATCCATTGTGAATATAAAACCATCACTATGTTTTCAACCTCTCTACACAGTATGTGTCTCTAGAACATTCATGTTCCACATCTCTTTTGGACTTGTTCCTATGAGAACTATATGTGCATCTCTAGCATTAACTAAAACCAAGTAAATATAGATCCCACTATATCAAGTAGAGATTTGAACCCTTATATAGTCATTAACTTTGACTATATCTTTTCTATCTTAGGTATTTCTGTAATATCCTAAGAAACTTTTAGGATACTTACTTTATATGCACTTTTTGTTTTGCTTGATGCAAGTTTTTTTATATCCTAACACACTATTTTCATCTAAACACATATCCTTATGACATAATGGATTTCCATCATACTATAACTCATATTATGTCCATTTTTCATTATATTTGGCATATGGTTATGGGATATCGTCATTATTTGAGAAGCACATCTTGAAATATAATGGAAGTTTCTGCAAGTTTCAATACTGATACTATATACATCATGACTCTGATGTATAAAATTTGTGTTTAGTAATTTATCCATGCTACATTTTATTGACAGATGTTAATATGAAAGTCTCATCATCAATCCTCCTTATAAACATCATTGTTGTGATGTGGATAAGGTAATGTGAATTTCAGAATCACTCCACACTGCATTATATTGATCGATAAATGCTTGGTTGAGATATTATCTATCATGGTGGCTCAAATCACCTTATATATTTTGTCCATACATATACCATACTTCACTTTTCCATTCCTTAATTACTTAAAGTAATATTATGATGTTTATTTACCACTATTATACCCCCATAATAGTTTACACTCACTAGTTGTACTAATTCTAAAATCTTTATGGCATACCTTTATTTATAAAGGTTTCTTTGTCTAAACTAAATAAGTATATACGTCAATAATACCTAAGGTGTATAGATCTACTGATTCTAAATTCCAAACTAGGTATATCCTCGACATCCACTTTTAGTTTTACTTGAAAAATAATTATCTTTCCACAAATTGGTAAATAAGTTTTACATTTAATATTCATCATATATTGCTTATGATTCAAGTATCACTGAACTATTGGTTGATTATGAGACACCATAAAAACATTTATTCCTGAACTTGGAATAATGTCTCCTTATGTCTAATGGAAACATGAGATACTTTTTTTATACTCAATAATAGTTTTAATTAAATCATTTACTTGTAAATTAGAATTTATGTGTTTCTCACCATTGATTTAGGAATCACTCTTTCTCAGCCACTTGGAGAATGAAACTTACTTCTTGTAATGTTTTTATTACTTACTTGGTAATTGTATTTAAATAAAAAAATGTGATTTGTATATTGTATTTAATACCCAAAAATTATATCCAAAACATTTCATTTTATATTGATAAATAAACCTAAAGAATAATTGAATACTTTCTTCTACAATTTAGTTCATTGCATTTAAACTTATATTAATTTATTTCATGATATTCTAAGAAAATAACCCCCTGTTAATTACCTCTTTCATTGAATGAATTTTTTGAATATAGTTTTCACGTTGCTCTTTCCATTGGCCTTTTCACCTGGTCTTTCAACTTGTTCACCGTATGAACTAAAGATTAAACTTTCTTTAATTTCTTATTTAATTAGAGAACCTTACCCAAAAGGTAATGAAGCGTTTACTCCATCTTGTTTGTTTGGTATTCTTAAGAGAAACTAGTGTAATTGGGTAAAAATTATATGAGAAAGGGGTCCATTAAAGTATTGTGATCCATATTTCAATTTACACATATCCAATGTAATATCATCCATTAGTATCAACACTTACTTTCTCCATATAAAATTCTCCGATATGAGACTACATGTGAGATCATCTATGTTCTGATGTTGTAACCATGACTACATCAGACGTTGATGACAGCATTATAACATAACCATCATATGATTCATACATGATTCTCCTATAATAATTTTTACACCCTCACTTCCTGAGGTAACTTAACCGGTATGAGCACACCAGCACCTTGAATTTTCTGTATCGTAGAATTGTGCACAAGTGATTGTACTACCCTTGGAAATTCGGGCAAGTTTGAAAATTTTATTTTTCCAAGATTATCACAATGTATTTTTTGGTATTACATTCCATTTTATACAAAAATAAAATAAATTAGTTTGTATTTTTATCTTGATTACTGATTTATACATTATTGATTAATTAATTAAATCATCAAATGTATCCTACTATTTTCTCAAATTCTATGAAACCTCTATACTAGAATCAGAGTACTCTGTCACTTGATTCTTCTAGTAAAAAGTATCCTTGAACTTCCCCTCATAGTCTACAACCTTTTGTTACACCACTACTTTGAGGGTTAAAGGTAGGCGTTAGACTGGCCAACCGCGTTAACTTTTGGTTCCTTGATATGTTGAGTGAAGTCCGATCTTCTGAAATCATAAACATGATTTACTCAATGCTTGCCTCTAAAATTACAAAAATCTAGAATTAGATACTTCTTTTCTACAAATTTAGTTAAGTCAACCCATCACTCTCATAAGAACTCTCTGATAGTAAGAGACACCCTCAACTTTAGTTGAAAAGCACTTCGAACATCCGGTTTTGTTCAAATTTGAATAATGGAAGGTGTTTTGTGACTTAATATTTCTTTGAGGGTTTTTATATTTTTCTCAATGAATCTAATCCATTTATATTAATCTGGTTGAATATATTTTGTCACGCTCACAACTGAACATTAATAAAAAAACATCCATCGCTTCATTATGCATTTTACTATTTATTATTTTATGTTTTTCCCACTATCATAAAATGAATAAAATAATAAATAATAAATAAATTCATAAAGGAAAGAAACTACCTAACTGTTCTTGAGCATCTAAAACTAGTTGATCCATTAAAACTTAATGGATCAACCACGGCATAGGGGTATCATACCTAAGTCGTAGCTTGACTCTTGATACATCTCATCCCCCAGCCATAATGTCTATTGCTCGTTTGGATTTCACCTCATCTTGGGGTTGTCTATGTTTTACACCATCCTTGTCATGGCGTACTGCCTCATATTGACAAGGTCCACATTGTACATCATCTCTATCAAAAGGTACAAGAATACTAGCGTGCATGCAAGGGGAACTTGAGAATGCAATTTACATTAGATAAAAAGCACACTCAGGCCCTTATAAATTTTTACAAAAAAATGCGATGCACATAACGTCAAAAATAATTAATTATTTACAATCATCTCACATAGTTAAATAATTAATTAAATAAATCATACATGCAAAGGTTGGTGCTCAAGATCAACTAGAAGGTAAAATAAATGCGTGATAAAAATTAAATTACAATAAATTTAATTACGAGGGTGTTGAATTAAATTAATTTAATTAATTTAATTTAAATAATTTAATTATATTTTGTCTTGTAATTAATTTAATTTTAATTCCAAAATTAAATTAATTAATTAATTTAATTTAATACAAAAATTAAATAAATTTTCCCCTGGGTATTAAAATTATATTTTAAACAAAAAATTAATATTTTAATTAATTTAATTTAATTCTAAAATTAAATTAAATTTGGTCAAATTAGACCCCAAAACTCCGCCCATGTCCAATGTGGGTGGAGCCAAACCTGCGCATACCTGTTTCGGGCTGTGGAAAGCCTGTATAAGACCATTTTGGGCCAGGCAGTTCTTATCAGACCCGTTTTAGGCCGAGAAGACCCATCTGGGTCTATTTCAGTGCACATCGGTCTAGTAGAATACTAAAAGGGACAAAATATGGTTACCTGGAGGCCAAATGTGGATGCGGCTTAGCTGGTGGAGATTGGCATGGTAGACAGCTCATTCCCTTTATAGCTAGATGGCGACATCAAGGCGCCCTCACGGGAGATGAGGCAGTGACCACCCACAGCTTGGGCAATGGTGGGAGGTGATCAGGGTGTGGCTTTAGTCACCAGATTTGATTACTGGTGAGACCTCGAGCAGAAATGGTGAGTGAACAGGGAACCTGAGTTGGAGGTTGACAGCGGTCAAGCAGGCTCGGCCGGTGAGGGCTGAAGCTGGTGGGTGGCCTCTGAGGTGGTCGATCTGGTCTCAGCCTGCATGATCCAATACTAGGTGAGAGTGTTGTCTATACAAGCCGAGAAATATGAGAAGAAAAAATTGAAGAGGAAGAAAAATTGGCACACAACACAAAGGAGCTTTCAATCTTTTTCACAATTTCACAATTTTGCAATTTCACAATTGAAATTTAAGACTACAATTACATCAATTTATAGACCCACAACATTAAATGCATAGCATTTATGTTGGTATAAAGAAATACCAAAACATTAAATACAGAGAATCTATGACGGTACAAGGAAAGACCAAAATATTAAATGCAGAGCATTTATGACGGTACATAGATTTACCAAATCTTTAAATTCAGAGCATTTAAATTCATTCAAATAAAATAAATGGAGGTGGACCCATGGAAGAAAAAAATTTGCAAGTAATAAATGACATCGCAGGCAGATTTCACTTGTGGTTTTGGTTTGCAATTCCAACACTCCCCTTCAAACCAAAACCGGCTTCATTTCGAGCATCGTTCTGAGTTTTTTTTTGAATACATCTGTCAGTAATGCCTTCGTAAAAATATCTGCCAAGATCATTCTTCTTGATGTAAACTTCATGCTCATATGGACATTTCGTGAAGCCGTTCTCTCAAAGATAGCTGTCAATGCGTGCATTCCAAGCACGAGGAGCCTGCTTCAACCCATAAAGAGCTTTCTTCAATCGATAAACTTTGTCTTCCTCCCCTTGCATAACAAAGCCTTCAGACTGGTCTACATAGACCTCTTCCACTATAATTCCATTCAAGAATGAAGAATTCACATCCAATTGGTAGATCATCCAACTGTGATGAACAGCAAGAGAGATAATCATTCTCACAGTGTCAAGGCGAGCAACAGGAGAGAATACTTCTTCATAGTCCACCCCATACTTCTGTTTGTACCCCTTTTCTACGAGCCTTGCCTTGTAGCGATCGATTTCACCATCAGCATTTCGCTTGATCTTGTACACCCATTTGAAACCAATGGATTTCTGGCTATTAGGAAGTGTGGTCAGATCCCATGTTTCATTTTTCTCTATGGCGCGAATTTCTTCGCTCATAGACATTCTCCAACATTCTTCCCTTGTGGCTTCCTGAAACATCAGAGGCTCATGATCTGCATACAGGCAAAAAAGATTTACCTCTTAGGTTTGTTCATAAATGTCACTTAAGCTTTTCATCTTTATGGGTGTCATGGGTGAGGATGAGCTCGTCAAATTTTGATTTGATGGAGTCCTTTTAGGAGTGATGGAATGACCTCCTGGACTCCTATGTACTGATGATGTGCCTGGGGAAGGTGTTGCTAGCATTTTCTCCTGATGATCACGCCTTTATTCAGGATCTTCTGTTTCAACTGGAATCTCTTTGTTTGGTTCTTCTTTCATATGCGCCGCTTCAAAATCCTCTCTTAATGTTTGATGACATACCCGCTTCACTTGATCAAAACCTTTGAATATGGTGGCAAGAGAATCCCAAGCTTGCTTGCATGATGTTGCTTCAGCAATTTCTTCGAACGTTGATTCATCCAACCCTTGATAAAGGAAGAAAAACACCTTGTTGTCTTTCTTTCTTTGATTTTTGAGGGCCGCCTTTTCTTCATTCGTGAAGGCAGCTTCTTCCTCCGTAGTGGGTACAACATACCCGTCGGTAACGATCTCCCATAATTCTTACGACCTGAATAACACCTTCATCTGGATGCACCATCTTTCGTAGTTTTCCTTGGACAACTTCGGAACTTGCGGTTGGATACCCGTGAGAGCAGCTCTGATACCAGTTTGTTGGCTATACAAGCCGAGAAATATGAGAAGAAAAAATTGAAGAGGAAGAAAAATTGGCACACAACACAAAGGATCTTTCAAGCTTTTTCACAATTTCACAATTTCACAATTTCACAATTGAAATTTCAGACTACAATTACATCAATTTATAGACCCACAACATTAAATGCATAGAATTTATGTTGGTACAAAGAAAGACCAAAACATTAAATACAGAGAATGTATGATGGTACAAGGAAAGACCAAAATATTAAATGCAGAGCATTTATGAAGGTACATATATTTACCAAATCTTTAAATGCAGAGCATTTAAATTCATTCAAAGAAAATAAATGGAGGTGGACCCATGGAAGAAAAAAATGTGCAAGTAATAAATGACGCCACAGGTAGCTTTGACTCGTGGTTTTGGTTTTCAATTCCAACAGAGAGGAGGCATCCTTTTGAGGTCACCCAACATGCGGCAAGGTTGTCCCGACCATGGAAGAGGGAGTGCAACGGGGCAGCCGCAATGGGGAAGGTCTCGCCTTGGGTGGTGGTGACCAGTCGGATAAGGCTAAAAGGGGTTGGAATCTACAGTTCACGATGGTGGCTCAGCTGCTAGAGGGAAAGTGAGGCGGATTCTTGTCTAGGAGGCATGACAGTCAGACTATCATAGCGGATAGAGGAAATAGATGGTCATGGTTGTTGTCATGCAAGATGGAGGGTGTGAGGTGGATAATTTACCAGGGTTCCCTCCCTTAGTGAAAATAAAATAAAATAATATCCTCTTTTTTTAAGTCAAAAACAGCTTGTAATATGTTGCACACCTTTTTTTAATTATTATATTAAAGTTAAACCACCCTTCGGTTTCTTATGTGGATTTCTCCACACCACCCAAAAGGCAGCACACTTGATTTTATTTTATAAATAAAAATTCAAGTCTAATAACATATCCTTTTATTATAATGAAATTATTATTATTATAATTATTATTATTATAACAATTCTGGTGAAATAATAATTAACCAGAAAACACTATTTCAGTGACTGGCAGTCTGGTCAATATTCTGGTTCACTGGATTATGTTTGGCTCTGGTCAGAATAAAGTTTTCATTGGATTTACCTCGGATCAACTCAATTTTAATACCTAAAAACAACTGTTTTCAATCCATAAAAAAATTTGGATGGACATAACTTAACCATATGACCTCGGATTGAATCACATTTGGATCTTTTGGGACTATTTTTAAACCCACTACTGAAATTTAAATCAACTAAATTTTTATGGGCTTGGATAATTTTCATCATCCCTCTGATACCAAATGAAGGTATCGAGATTATAGTGTAAACCAATGGAATGGGGATTTTAAAAAAAATAATAATTGGGATTAAATAACATGTCATCCATAGCAATTAGAGCCTCGGTACAGTCTGAGGATATCACAAAAATTAAATAGAGCACTGAAATAAAAACGAATGTGTACCTTGTTCGATTTGAAAGTGCATTTGACTACAGAAAGTCTCCAGTGATCATTTCATGATCTGAATCAGAACCCCACTATATCATCCATACATGCTCCAAAAATCATCAGGAGCATCTATTGTTGAATTTCGGGTGCTAGCATGAAAATCTGACGATGTATTCAATGTCCCAATGATCACTATGTTAACATACATTCGATGCACGGAGATCAGCTCGATCCAATCACCTGGATCGAGAGAATCTCTCTCTCTCTCTCTATAGAAGGCAGGAGAGGGGTGAGAGTCTCCGATGAACTCCCCATGAATATTTACTACTGAGATCCTATATCCACCTATTTATAGTGGATGTTCAAAATACCCAGAAGAATTCCCCGCCTCCATTAATTTAACATCCACTAAATAAATAATTATAATGAACTAAACTACGTCATAAATATTTTTTATATTTTATCACATAACTATAATATATATTAATATATTACGTGATAAAACTAATTCATTAACTTGACTCGTAATTCCCACTTAAAATTAAAAGAATCTAGAATTTTAAAATAGTTTTCATTTGATTAATATTATTCCTCGTATTTAACTTTTAAATTTTTTTAATAAATAAATTCAACTCAATTATTATTTAATTGAATAATAATGAATTAATTTATTTATCGGTGATCGATAACTTCGACAGCATTCGAACCTCATGGTGGGGCCCACCATGTTCAATATATCAGAATATGGTGAATTCTTGGATATGTTATTGTGTGTGACATCTAGAACCTTATCTCAATAGTAGTGAATAATATTTATAGACCAAGAGTGTGGTCTAGAAACCCATCAAGGCCCCTAAAGAGATATGGATAGTCATAGAAATGACAACAAACCTACAAACATGTACTATGTACTATAATCTCTTTGTCTTTAAATGTCTCATAAATTAGGATGCACACTTGTGTCATCTTCCTTCCTTGCTTTATTGTTTGTTGATATAAATGGACGGATTTACCCTTGACTATCTTGGACAAGGAATTATGAAGGTATTACCATACTAATCAACAAGGCCTGGTATATATTACTTCCAAAACCCGGAAGCGACAAATCCTTTCTTGACCATTAAACCAATGTCATGCCACCAATGGCGCACCCAACACAAGCAACCTCGCCACGATTTCACTATCATGGTTTTTTCCTTGAAAAAAAATATGTGATCAAATTCCACACAATAGTAATGATCTCAAGTTAAAAGACCATTACACATGTCCATATATAGGAATAACCAATGACACCTAGAACATGTGGTGTTCCTATTGGTGGGTATGTCCTCATGATCTCACTACTAGAGATCACCAAGCGCGAACTTCGTGATACGAAGTCTCAATGCTTATGGGCCCCCAGCACCTGATATTTAGACATCAACTATGTCTAGTCAGTATGATGTATCTAGACCATGGACATAAATTTAAGATTAATGTCATAGTATCTCGAGGTTCTCCTTATAGTCTAGTATCTCCTATAACCTTTTGATATGACAAATAATCTATGTAAATTAACATTAAATAGTGGATGTAAAAATTTCTAAACTATAAAAGTAAGAGAATATCATTCATAACTAACTGTATACATGATATGGTAATCAAAAGTACTTTTCAAGTTGGGACTAAGGAACTTGCTATTACAACATATTTGGGACTGGTTGAGTTTGATTATAATAAAAGTTTCTAATCTGTAATTTGGATGGATCCCTTTGAATAATTGTATGGTAGGCCTTGTAAATATCTTTTGTGCTTGTTGTATATTGGTGAAATTTATTTGGTTGTAACAATTTTTGTCCAAGAGATAATGGGAAAGATTCAGTTAATTCATCAGAGAATGTTGATGGCACAGATTTGGTACAAATCTTATGTTGACCTTCATAGGTGACCTTTGGAGTTTCCAGTTGGTGACTACGTGTTTTTGAGAGTTTGACCCCATTTGGATCTTTGAAGGCTTGGGAAATAGGGGAATCTGGCACCATTATTTGTGGGACCTTTTTAGGTTTATTGATCAGGTGGGAAATTTTCTTACCATTTAGCACTTCCACCATAGTTGATGTCGATAAAAAGTTTGTTCCATGTATCGTAGCTTTAGAAGTATCTTTCTAAACCATCTCATGTCCTGAGATAGGAGGATCTTGATGTTGAACCTGATTTATCCATGACTGGGCATCCAGTCAGGATTATTGATTATGAGACAAAGGTACTTTGTGTGAGGATGATACCTTTGGTATGTGTGCTATGGTATCATGGTTCTGATTCTCATGATACTTGGGATCATGAGGTACTAATGAGAGAGCAGTGGCCTCTTCTATTTGTTATGGAAACTTCTTGACAGGCTTTATGCGGATAGAAAGTTTTTATGGGGGGGAGGTTGTAACATCCTGTTACTTATTTTCAGTTATTACTTGAACTTTGTTTTGATCTCCTTTAATTCAAGTCTCATTTGGTTCATTCTAGTATAATATTGAAACTTTTTGAGACCTTTGGGATAATGCACAGTTAGTTCATGATTAGGAAAAACTATGCAGTTTGGCCCAACTAATCATGTTCCCTTTGATGGTGCTTTAGAGGGGGTCCACGGTTTTTCCAAACCCTGTGGCCTTAGGCATTGGTAATATTCATGGTTGGTGCATGGTTAACTAAATTGTGCACCCACCAAGGATAAACTGTTCACCCTAGACAGTAGGGAAGCGCGGTTAGGGTGAATGGTTTGTCTAACTATCCCCCCCCCTCCAGCTAACCATGCATGTGGGATTTAATTACTCCAAAAATTATTTAAAAGATCCCAAACCCCCTGTTTAAGATTATTAATCCCCGCATTCAACCCTAACATGTTTCTTTGGATCTTGGAGCCTCTCAAGAGGTAATTTTTGTCCCCTCCAAACCCTTTTATTGGAAGATAGAAGCAGTGTTGATCTCGCTCGATTTCCTCCAGGTAAGTGGATCTCCTCTTGTGTGGTTTCTTCCATTATCTCTTTCTCTCCTCCTTATAGTTTGATAAATCATCATTTAATTGATGGATCTAAGCATTGTTTTATGGTATCTTAATTCTATGGTTGATTTCATGATCTTTGATGCCTTTGTTCTTCACTAGTGAATCCTGTTATGAATATTGATTCCTAGAACATTGATTTAAAGGTAGGTGGTTCCACACTTATTTTCCCTATGATTGAAACCTTTAATTGCTTTATTAAATTGAAATAAGTTTTTAATTGATTTAAAAATAATTATTTGTGATGATTTTATCATTTATTTGAATTTGTCATGAGATTTGATAAAAAATCCAATTTCAATGGAATTGAAATTGTTGGGAGAATTTATGAAAAATTATGGCTTGATTTGAAAATCATTTTGATGAAATGATTTGATGTTGATCTTTAAAAAATATCTTAAATTTAAAAGTGATTTTAAATGGAATAGAATGATTAAAACATATGATTTGGTTTTAAAATGGGAAGGCATGTTGAAAACTAAAATTCAGAAATTATATTTTGAAATGATTTGAAATGATTGATTGTCGATTTGATTGATTGATTGATGGAAGCACATGGGATTCTGGGTAGTTAGTAGGCGGTTGGGAGAAGCACTCTAGAATATTTATCACCTAGCACTGGATTTGTGATGACAGCACTAACTAAACAAAGTCGACTCATGATTCTCATGATGAGTTCCTCTATTAGGGTGTAGACTGACTGCCTATAATGGGTTCCTATGTTGGGGTGTTGATTGTGTATACACACTATTTAAGTGTTGTGATCACTTATGAGATGTGTGAGGATCCTATAGTTAGTAACTAATGTTCCATAGGGTGTTTGACTGTGGTGTTATGAGTTATTTGATTTGATTATACATTATATTGATTTTTTTTAACTTTTTTATTCATTCCAACTAATTTATTTAACTTGTTTTATATAAAATGTTCATTTAATGTTGTTTGAAAGTTGTATTTACTTATATGACATCTATTTGTATGAAAGTATGTTTTGATTAAAATATTCAAATGAAATTTCATGCCTTTTATTTAATTTGATACCATAAATGTTTAATTGTTATGGTATTGATTATGAAACAATTTTTGAAACCCTACTGGGATTTATATCTCACACCCTACCTTTGGCTTCAGGCGTTTTTGGATTATCTTTTTCCAAGTATGATAAAATGGAAAATGCCACATAGAGGTGGTGGATGTTCTTGATCCTTTGGACCCAGAGTCTTGAAGATTACCAGTGGATATTCCATCCACTTGTTTCATTGGATGTTTGAGTTTTTATCTTGTTAGATTCTGAGTAGTTTTTTGATATACTGCTTTGGGTTTTTCTTACATATTTTTTATGGTAATTTCTCCTATTGGAGTGTTGAGAATACTAACTTGTATATTTGTTTCTTCTACTATTTTTTGGAAAAATTGTTCCCTCTTTGATCTTGTATGATTCTAGGATCTATTCGCCAACCTGAGGGGATCAAGAATGCTCTTTGGGCTATGTCAAGGTCAAATCGGGTATCAGGGTACCAGGGAATCCAAGCTAGTTCTTGACAAAAAGTATCCTTATTAAAGTTAATCTCAAGACCATCATCATAGATATAAATAACACTAAATAGATTATGATTCATCCCTTACACATAAAAAATCACTTGATTTGAGGTTTTGAGGTTGAATCTCAATTGAGACAATACCATTGATATTTAAGGAGAAATCATTACCAAAAGTAACTACTCCACCTTCCTGGTGTTCAATATTAATAAAAATCCTTTTATAATCAACAATGTGGGAGGAGAACCCACTATCAAGAATCCATGAATTTTCTTTTCTAATGTCCTTCAATTAAACCTCAGTAAGGCATGAAATCTTTTCCTTAGGTTTTTGAATTCCCTTTCATTTCTTAGAATAATTTGTCTTTCCATGTAATATTGTCATACATTTTTCTATATATTGGAATTTTTTCTCACACATGTCACATACATCCTCAAGATATTCAAATATGTTTAAGTCTACATTCTTGAAACATTTGACTTTCCTACATGTCTTTTTTACATATTTGATTTCTGCTCCCCTGGATGACTTCCCCGGACATCATGTTTCATCCAAGGAAATGGAGTATTGTACCAACATATATAGTCTTTGTTCAAAAACACTACACATAACCAGAAATACCATTGGAATCTAAATCTTCTTGGTTCTTAAAAATTTTACCTATAGTATTATCCAAAATTTTGTTCTTGTTGTACATTTTTAATCTATATTTGATTCTGTTTTGGAGTTGAAGAGATTCCAGTGAACCTCTTTTCTTTCACTAAAGTTAAAGAATTCTTATCCCCACATTTCTTAGCCCATTAATGACCAGAGTTGAGTTATATCCTACATTGTTAGTTTAAAAAAATACAAAGATATTTTTAATGTAAGATTTAACATAATCTTATGTGAAAGTTATCTCAACTGATTTAGAGGATACAAATTTGAATTCTACATAATTTTTGAAATACTCCTTTATCTTTTTCAGATCATTTTTAGCTTCAAGACACTTAGACTATGTTTTATATAGTTCTTATTATTTCAAATAAAACATGTATTCGAGTTATTTTATCATCTTCTCATTTTCATCATCTTTTAACCTGGATTTTTTAATCTCATCTACAAGGGTTTATTCATTCTTCTCAAACATATTATTTTCTTTAATGATACTCTTGTTATACTTTACTAGATTTTTCTTTTCTTTATTGAGAATAGTATTCTACTCAATACATGATTGAAGTTCATCCTTCCACATGTGTTCCAGCTCAATTTGATCTGAGTCACCTTCTTCACTTCTTGAAGTGTCGAAGCCTTTTTTAACATGATCCATGAAATTCATAAATTTCTAACCAAACTCACTTTCATATTCACTACTAGATGAGTAGTCAGTTCCTTCTTATTTGCTAATTAAATTTAATCTCTTTCCTCTCAAAAATTTCTTCTTGTTTCTTCCATATTTGGATGATTATTTTGAACATTTATTCCATTTATTTTTGTAAGGTTTCTCATCATCTTCAGATTCATAACTTGGTTTCTTATTCTTAGGAAGATTAATGGAAAATTTCCCATTTTCATTGCAGTTTCATCATCTTAGAAGATACTTTTCTTTACACATGATCTTTCATTTCTTGAAATTTTTTTAAATAATAGAAATGGTTCTTTGATAGTATCTGACATCCACTTCATTTTTCTAGTCACGCGAATCTACATTGTTTGCATGTTCTTTAATTTTAAACTTTCTCATGGACTCAAAATCCATTTTATCATTTATATTTTTCTTGAATACTAGAGTTTTTCTCATTTCATAATCTATGAGAATGTTATGAAATTTATCTAATTAAATATTGTCTCTATATTATAGATTTGATATCTTAAGATCAAACCTGTCAGGAAAGTTCCTCATGCACTTCTTAACAATTATAGAGACTTCAAGTTTTTCACTAAATCCTAGGATATTACTAACAACTTCATTTACCTGAGTAAAATAATCATTGATATTCTCTTCCTCATCTATCTTGATATCTTCAATCTTTCTTCATTAGATTTTTAATTTAAGATTCTTAGCTTTAACATTTCTTTCATAGCTACTTTTTAGCTTATCCCATATTTCTTTCATTGATTCAATTCACATCAATTTTTCATAGAATTTTTCTAACAAAAATATAATAATAGCATTTTGTGTTTTTCTCTCATTCTTCATATTGATTTTATCTTCCAGGTTCATTAGAGCACTCACTTTAATGGGTGGGAAACCTAATACGAAATAATCTCTAACTTCCAACCCAAGGGAATGAATATATGGAAACATTTTGTTCTTCAAAATATGATAATTTTTTTCCATCAAAAGCTGGAACACCCATGTTGTTCACATAATTCAAATTATTCATTCTAATAACTTGATTGAATCAGAAAATGGGGCTAGGATTTTATACCAATTAAAGATCCTAGGAATGAATTACTCCACTAATAATGGGGGTGTGTAACACCCCTAAAATTTAAATGGTTATAAGATTAAAAGTTTCTACCATGCCAATAAGGTTCACCTTTCTTTTTGGGAGCCTACCTGATTATAACTCCACAATTAAGAGAGTTTTTTCTGGATTAGTGTCATGATGGGTGACCTCTTGAGATGTTTTCTAGGGTGTGTGTGAGTGAGGAAAAAGCACACTGAAAGAACATGTGTTTTCCTATGAGGATATTCATTAGTTTTATGATACGTTCAGGCACGTAGGTGGGCCCCATGGGGTAACAACATGTGTCTGTGGGACAACTAATGGAACCTAGCAATAGAATACTTGAAATATATAATAAAATACAGTGTGTGTGCTATCAGTGCTATAGTAACCACAACTCCAATAACCTAGAGTTGGTGATCACTTTTTTAAATTGGTGCAAGATACAATGAATCAAACCATGCATGATTGATTAGTTTAGTAGTCTTGGAAAACTAGATACATACTTTATTACCATATTAAATTAGAAATATAAAAACATAGCATTAGAACATTCTTGCATCCTTGAAATCAATCAAATTATATTTATTCATATCATGGGAAAAGGAAAAAAGAAACAAAATGTGAGCTAAGATACTTAGTAAGGGTTACGTATAACGGAATAAATCATGAGTAAATAAGGTATAAATAATACGGTAGAGTGGATAATCAAAACTCAGGTCTCTCAATCAAAAACATGAGTTAAAAGTACATCCAAGGATAATATAAATATAGAAATAACTTGGAAAATGAAAACTAAATTCTCAATTAAAGAAATAAAAAAATAGACATTCATGATCTTTCTATCAAAGTCTAATCCATGTTATCATGAATCTTACCATCAAGGTCATGTCCAAGAATATTTCATTGTATGGGTAAGTATACACCAATTACCCAATTAATGTGGACACCTTTTTTTCTCGTGAGACATGTTGATGCATTGAGGGGCTATCTATAATCAGGCCCAACCCATCACTTGAACATATTATTCATTCATCACATATTAAATGATCAATACAGTTCATTCTCAAAATGCCTTATAAATCAACATTTATCTATACTGAATCATGAATATAGAATATTTCTCTAGTCAATGGAAAATATTTCTTAATAAAATTACTTCAGTATATACCATATATAGAAATGGTATATCATTGATACATCATCAACATAATATAAATGATACTAAATTCATTAATGATATTGAAAATAAATATATTAAGAATAAAAATAATATTCTATAAATAATGGAGAGTAATAGAGAACATGGTCACAAAAAAGTGAATGATCTCAAAATACGGTATAATCTATTATCAGTAAAGGATAATATAAGAATATCGATTCATCAAAAATGAAGGTTTTGTAGTAAAACTAAGCCTTTATAAAAGTAAATATAAGTAAAACATTAAATATAACTTCCTTGTAACTTTGTGTAAAAATGAGTTTATAAATCACTTTTCAAAATTACTTTCATTCCTTCAAAAAAACAATACACTTTTTTATTCTATTTTAAATAAATATCCCCAAAATATTGAGCATATAATTTTCTTTGAAACTAACCCTGGAAACTTGTAAATGAATTTTCAAATTAAATAATATTCATGACAGTGAAATATTATGTTCATATAGTAAACATTAAAACAAATATGTCTTTCACATTTTCATAAAAAGTCTAAAAAATATCTTATTTGGAAAACTATAAGAAGGTTCCATTTAAAACATGTTAAGAAAGTCAAATATGGTTGAAAATAACTTCAATTAATCATTGGATTTTAAATAATAATATTCTTTTAAATATTTAATAGAACATAGATATGGATGAAAATTATTTTGGGTGGAAAACATTAAAATATGAATTTCATTAAAATAAACCCCCTTCCATGTAACTCACTTGATGATTCTTAATCCAAGAAGAAAATAAATGAAAAATAAACATGAAAACCCCAAAAAAAACTATATGGGAAGAAAATAAATGGGTTTTAAGATATTAGGATTTATAATTTTCCAAAAGGAAATATGAACATAAACAATCTCGAGATAAAATGATATTGTAAGAGAAATCTCTTACGACTTTAATAAAATTTGAATCAAAACCCCTTAAAAGAGTAAACATGAATTGAAAATTTAAATACCATGAATAAATAGGAATTCATGATATAATATATCAAAGGTTTGATATATACACCATAGAAATGAAATTATGTGCACAATATAAATATGACTCATTAAAGAGGAAATGAGACAAAATTACCATTACCCTGGGTCTCTGTTTAGTTTTAAATGTTTTATCCTCCTGTATAATGAATTTAACTTTATAAAATACTTTATTAAGAAACCTTTTCATCTATATTCCATTTTATAAGTCCCTTTTATAATAGTTTTAAATTTATTCATCGAATATGCTTACATCGAGCACTTAAGGTTGTTTGGTTAATTTCTCCAAAATTGATGTGGTATATTGTCCATGGTTAAAGGAGTTATGAAATGGTTACATCATGTAAAAAACATTATTAATTCCTTGATTATAATTTTTATTCCTTATATACAATTTTATAATCATCCATGCATGGTGTTAATAGAAAAATGAATCGTATTACTTCATAAAGGTGGTAGTCCACACATATGCACGAGCGACATTATAATTTTCCGACATATGGAAGGGTGAGAAGGTAGATTATATATTATATTTTCATAATCATAATTATTTCACTAATATCATATATATTCATTAATTCCACCTTTATAACCATCAAATTAAAGTGGGGATGAAAAATAAATTACATAGTTGTGTGGAGACACTAGGTCTTACGTACCCATGAGCGATGCTTTCATTTTCCATATGATGGAAAGGAGGTAGAAAATGGTTGTCCCATAATCATAATAATATCTGAGTATATTTATTATACTGGATTAATTATTTCAAGATTTATACAATAGGTTTTGAGTAAATAGATGAAGAAATAAACTTTTAAATATTGGGGTAAGACAATTACCACTTCTTTGAGAGACCACTTTTGGCTTACACCTTAAACCTTCCTAAGATGGTCTTAGGGTAAGACCAGGAGGTCAAGAACGAGGGAAAGAAAACTAGGATGATTTTTGGGTAGGTATTATCTGAACTTGAGAGCTCAAAGTTTGTGAATAAGGTAGGAGAAGATGTTCCCCTTTAAAAGTGAAGAGAACGATACACATGGAATTACTTAAAAGATTTAAATAATTTAATGTCATTTTCTTGTGAAAGTTGAACTAAATTGTCATGGATTCAAATATGATGAATTTAATGTTGAAATAAAACCAACAAATGAGGTTTAAGAAACTTTTTGTGTTATCTTGAAGCCTTATCCCTTTATTTTTAAACATTTATCTCATTGTACCTTAACCGGGGTGATAAATATTTACCATAGTTACTAATCATTATGAGAAAAAATTCAGAAGGTATTATTAGCTAATATTTATTATTATAATTCCAAATATAGAATCCATTTTACATGATTCAACTCCTAGATTTTAGAGATCCAAATATTGACATACATGGACGTTACATTACTTTTTCGGAATACTTAATACATAACAAAAACAGACTCCCAAGGACTATAATAGTTTAGTGTCTTTGGAAACTCGAAACATAATCTTCTAATCATGGTGAAAGATCTTCAACATCTCCCATAAAGATGTTTCCCTTTTGTTTTCTTACCTAAAACTTTTCTTTATATCCTGGGGAAAAGAAAACATAAAAAGGGTGAGCTCAAATGCTCAGTAAGGGTAAACATGGAGAACAAAAAAACAATCCATAAACATTTTAATGTAAAAACATGAACATAAAACATCAAAATCCTGAGTAATGACATAAATATTGGAAGTACATAAGGCAAAGATCACAAAGGAACATTAATCATGATAAAATATCATGAGAATAAAACATGTAATTATGGAAAACCATTAAGCACATGTTATGATTTCTATAGTATCCAAGGCATTGCTTCCAAGACCATCATAGTGGAAAAAGTTCATTACTGAACTGGGTTTACTTGCCATTCCAGCCCTATATTACTGAACCAGATTTTACTTGTCATTCCAGCCATGTCTATCTCATGAGATATAAATCTTTACCCAATGAATGGGAGATATAGGTCTCACCCATCTCATAATGAAATCATTCTTTCGTGTGCCACAAAATTAAATTAAATCATTCATCATAACCCAAAAAATAATATGGGTCTCATAAACATCATCTCATCATGACATAATCCATATAAAACAAATAGATATCATTTCATCATAAGAAAAATCAAACCATGTAAATAATAGAGACATTATACTTGAAACATAAATATACTAAATAATGTCATCTTAGATGGAAAATAGTTTTGATAAAACACTTGAAATGAATTCTTGAGGAAAATATCCTTTCTTTTAAAAATCATTTTATATTCTCAAAATTTCATTCAATTTTAAAAGAAAATAATTTTGTTGAAAATAACCATGAAATCCTGTAGAGGATTCTTCATGAAAATAAGGCGTTATGATACCGTAAAAATCCATTCACGCTGTATAAATTAAAAAAAACATTCTCCTCATACTTTTTCTGGAAAAGTCAAAAAGTACCTTGTATGGTAAACAAAAGAAAGATTGATTCTACACAATGTGGTAAAAGTCAACAAAGGGTAAAAATGAATTTAAACATACATGGAAGAATAGTAAATATTTTATGAAAACAGTTATAGAAGACATGGACATGGATGATAAATATAACCCCAGTAAATACTTACGAAAAAATAATCTCGGATAGAAATGAGATTGGCAAAGTTACCCCTTACCAATTATGATCGGTGAAATAATACGTGTCATAAAATAAAAAAAAATACGTTCATATTTAATTATCATATCCTTCATAATAAAAATCATAAGACATTCCATGGGAAGCATAAACACCATAAAAAATAAATAGATGGTGATTAAGGCATATGTCTCACCGAAATAAAAGTGAGACGAAATAATCTCTTACCTTATGTCCAATTTCTTCTGTATGTGTCTGAGACTCCTGTATAGTGGGTTTAAAAATATTATTAACTTGTATCAGAACCATAATAATATTTATGATATCATATATGATTCAGTTATGAGTTTATATTACTCATTCATTTGTCAATTCCATGTTAAAGCAGTGTTTTGGGTAAAATTGTTCCATTCATCATACGTGTTTTGACTTGTAATTTTTCATATGATTACTTAGATCATGATTACTTACTTCTAGAATGTAAAACATGATTTATATATAATATATATTCAGAATAAACATATATATAATAGATCGATAAATGGAATGAAATACACCGTTCATGGAGACGGTAGGCTGTACGTACGCATGAATGATGTTTTTGTTCCCTTATTAAATAGAATGGAAGTAAATGACATATATATATACATAAATCCATTAGCATTATTATTTAATATATTTCATGATTAATTTTTATATATACTTTATAATCATTCTTGAATGGTTAACATGGAGAATGAATCTCATCGCATCGTGGAGACGGTAATCTGTACGTATGCACGAGCGATAAAATCGTTCCCATAATTATTGAATGGAATTGGAGTGGATGATATAATTTCTCAAAATTATTATTTTATAATTATCATATATAGTTATTACATCCTCCATTATTCCCATCCAAGTTAGGTGGTGGTGGAAAAATAGATTATACCACGGCGTGGAGACAGTAAGTCGTACGTACGCACGCGCGGTGATTTCATTTTTTGTAGGATGGATAGAAGGTGAAATAGGGTTGTTTCATATTTATAATAACATATAAGTATATTATTTATACTTATTTTATTACTTTATAATGAAACAACTAAAGAAGTAGAAGTAGAAGAATAAAGAATCTTGAAAGAATCAGTAGAAGAGATTACCTCTTCTTCGACGCACCTCCTTTGAACTTCCTCTTAAGGGACTATAGTTGGACTTTTGAGAAGACCAGAATCTCCAAAATGTTACTAGGGAAGTTTAGAAGAGTAATGGGCAGGGGTTGGCCAAGATTGAAGGGCCAAAATGGTGTGAGGAGGAGAGGGATGAGGTGCCCTTTTATAAGAGAAGAGAGGGGCACCTTTGGAAACCTCCAAAATATTAATTTACAATAAACTCAAAAACCCACCTAAAAACCTCCAAAATGACTAAACATCGAAGATGAGATGAGATAAGGTTGTAATCCCATCAAACAATAAAATTTAGACATGTTGGGAATTTATTTTAAACCTTATCATTTTGTTTTATCCTTATTTAATCTATTTAATTTTATTTGTGGTAATAAGATTCTAAATTCTAAATTGTTATAAATACTTACTTATGTGTTGTGAATTGTCCATAATTGGATATTTTATGACATTTTAGACCATATAAATTTCAATTTATAATTTTTAAATATTTTTTTGATTTTTAAACTATTTAATAATATGTTATTTTTATAAAATATCAATAGTGTAAATTTTGACACTATTCAATTATTTGAACTTAAATAAAATCCACACGGAAGATATATTCGAACCAAAATATTTAATAGATCCCTAACATGTAATATTCTTATTGAAAATTAGTGGATCACATTAAATAGTTTATATAATATTTATATTAATATTTTTAAAACCATTTATTTGATATTTCTCTTAATAAAATAATTATTACAATATTTATTTATAATTATTTAATATACTTATTTGTTGCATAAAAATAAAAAATAAAATACTATGATAAATATAAATCTAATATATTTCATAATAATACTTTTACTCGAATTTATCATCTTAAAATCACAACATTTAAATTGTTATATTTATTAAATTCTTAAGGTGACAACTTTGAAATCTTTTAAAATTAAATAATATAAGTGTCATAATTGCTTTTATAAGGCTCCAAATGGTCTACAATTCGACAATTGGATGATTATGGTTTATATATACACGAAAAATAAGTTTTGGTTAGGGGTTTGGGCCTTCTATGGGTATTATTATTTGAATAAAAATTATATTATTGATTTTTCACTAAATAAATAATTTATGCATCATTAATATATAAGCTATTTAGGTAATTAAATATTTCATAAAAATTACAAATAAATTACTATAATAAAGAAAAATATTTTATCTTTCAAATGAGTATTTATAATTGAATTTATATTATGTATAACCTTATATTAAAAATACTTTAATTATTAAAGTTTGAGTGAGACGTATTTCACTTTCCTTTAAATAAAATAAAATAAAGGTCTTAATCACATCCAAGTGGTTTCCAATAGATTCCATTTAGACCCAAGTATGTTTTAAGGATAAATATAATCTTCAAATTATTTTAAAACAAGTGTTAGGGTAATTTTATAATATTATTTTTACCCTTAATTACCTGATTTACCTTTAATAGTGGTAAATAAAATTTACCGTAGTTATTATTCATAATGAATAAAAATAAAAAGTATCCTATTAACATAATTTGGACCTACTGATTCCAAATATTGAATCCATTTTTCCAAATTCAAAACACAGAAGTTGCAATATTTAATTTAAAATTAATCCTGCTGTTGAGAAAACAGGTTTTAAAAGTTAAAACATTGCAAAAGATTAAAAGTTTTTTACCTATGAATTCAATGTAAAATTAATGATAATGACTTTAATTATATTAAATGGTAAAAATATATTATATTTATACTTTAAACCCATTCAATATTATAATTTAACCATATAAATTATCTTGATGGAAAAAGTTGTTTTTAATTAAAATTTAGCGTATTTTTATTATTCATCAAAATATGACAGTTAATAGAAAAATATTAAAAAATTATCCAAAGTAAATTTTTATATACTTATTACAATAAATAACTTTATTTTTTCAAATTGAACTCATAAACGTATCAAAAACTAGATTTAAAGTGGGTGCGCCATCAAAAGGCGGCAAAACTGCATTTTTTGAAAAATACTTATTTTACCCGAAATATTTATTTTATTCTCATACCATGTTCTATAATATGTGTAAGATGAATGATATTGTTATAAAATTCAAAATATGGTTAATAATATTCATACCGGCTAGTTCATAAGAACAATATATCATTGTTTAGTGAAACTCGGTATTGCGTACAACACACGCTATTGAGGAAGGTCTCTCTTGTGTGCAACACAAGCCAAGAATAGTGTTTGCATATACTACAAGCTAATACGGTGTTGCGTATAGCGCAAGCTAATTTTGTTGTAGCGTACAACACAAGACATCAATGAAATTAAAAATAATATTTCTCATAAAATCTTGGGGTGTTACATTCTACCCCCCTTAAAATGAATTTTGCCCTCGAAATTCGTCGGGGTTATAAATCGTTTACTACTTTTAAAGTTTCTTTCATAGAAACCCACATAGTAAAAAGGAATACTAAAACTTAATTTTAAAAATTAAAGTATGAAACGTAACGGTTACCCAAATTAACTCATCGTTGGGTTTCCACATAGGAGAACATAGGTGAAAATATGGATATGGAAGATAAATCTAACCATCAAGTTCTCATGGAGAGTGGTAGAGAACATGCCTATGAAAAATCCAACAATCACAAAGCCATAAATTTGTGATGATCTAAGGTACCATCTGATTCATCAGATATGAGGGTACTAGGACAACGTTTTTGGTTTTCAATATCATTTCTCAAAAGTTGAAGAATGTGAATTAGAAGAAATACTTACTTGAGTTTGTTAGAATCTCACTGTTGGTCGTTCCTTGAACAATTTCCACTTCATATCTTAAAGAAATGAAGTTGAATTTGTCATTCGTGAAGTGTTAGTAGATCATGTGATAGAATGATGGGTCATTCCATCTGTCTCAAACAAAAGGTTAAAAAAAGTTATCAAATATACATAAGTCCATATGTGGTGATATTAATCATATATGGCTCCAAAAATGGACTTATACTTCATATATCATACCACTAAATAAAATAAAACTAATTTTTACACACCAGGGATTTCCTATAGGACAGTGGTAGGCGATAAAGGCATGTCGCACTTCGGTTGTGGGTTCGATTCCCGCATCCTTGTCCGACATGACGGGTTGTCGATCGTCCTAAGGGTTGTCCTTTTTCAAAAACTATACTATTATAACATTCTAGAAAAAAAGTTTTAGCATTAAACAATACTATCTAATGTCCAACTTAATCCATTCCAACCTTTAGGCTTATCGAAAATACTTCTGTCCAAACTCACAGTATAAAGAAAACGATTACTAGAAAGGTCATATAACAAGCATGTGAATACCATCATTTATCCCCCATATATCATAAAATATATCTTGTTGGTCACATTCCAAACATGTGAATAACTTAATAATGTATTCTCTTGAAACATGAATTACCATAGAACCTTAGTGAAAACATGAATGTTGTCAAAAGTTAACTCTTTCCACATACCAAAATCCCAAAATATATATATACTCAAACCATAATGTCACTTTGTCCTTATATCATTCATGATCTCATTAATGCTATCAAACATATTATTTTCTCCTCATCCCTTAATTATGCGTATATCATCTACTTTCCAAAAATATTTCAATCACTTTTCATGGTTACCGATACCATATTCTTATGGAAAACCACAACGGACCAATACATAGATATTTCAATATACCATAAAAGTACCTCAACAACATTATTCTTGAATTGCAATACATAATACCTTCAATCCATCCTCTTCAATGATTGGCATGGAAAAGGTCCTTCCTCGATTTAGAAGTAACCTCTTAGGTTAGGGCATTGAGTTGGGTAATGCCCATGTTCTCCACAGATAAGACATTGAACTCTAAAACTGTCTGTCACTCTATGCCCCTTTTCCCCACACAGATAACATTTTCCCCTCCATTTGAGGTATTCCTCAAGGTTCTTCTTCCCTTCTTCTTGATATGTATAAAGCTTAATCTTCCTTCCTCTATGTTCCTCACCATGATAACATGCATAAAATTCCATCTTCCTCTTATTTGATGACTTAGGAATACAACTAAAGTTTTCCTTGTTAATCATATATTGTGATGACTGATTCGGTATAATCACAATATCTTTCTCTCTAGGCATTACGCAATTTCGCTGCTCATAGCCACCAATTTGTCCATCAGATTCAATGTTAACCCAATTCCTTCTGGTTCCCTCCATTAACTAAAACCAGAAACCATTGTGTAAGAAACAGTTAAAATAATGAGGAACCACATAATCATAAAAAAACACTTATGGGATGTCTAACTTATCACACATTCTTTAATCCATGACACCTTAGGTTCACCCTAGGTTATTCATGATTTTCAACATAATTCTAGGACTGTAACCTATAGTTATACTAAACCTTAGGGATATCCCTAGACATACCTTAGAAATATCTCTAGGGATCTCACTAAAGTTTTCGCATCCTAGTTTCCAAAGGTTGACTAAACATTTCCTCTGATACCAATTATAGAGACCCAAAGCTTGACATACATAGATGTTACATTAATTTTGCGGAATACTTAATACATAACAAAAACAGACACCCAAGGTCCGTAATAGTTTAGTGTCTTTAGAAACTCAGAACATAATCTTCTAATCATGGTGAAAGATCATCAATATCTCTCATAAAGATCTTCCCCTTTTGTTTTCTTACCTAAATATTTTCTTTATATCATGGGGAAAAGAAAGCATAAAAAGGGTGAGATCAAATGCTCAGTAAAGGTAAACATGGAGAACAAAAAAACAATCTATAAATATTTGAACGTAAAAACATGAACATAAAATATCAAAATCCCGAGTAATGACATAAATCTTGGCAGTATATAAGGCATAGATCATAAAGGAACATTAATCATGATAAAATAGTATGGGAATAAAACATGTAATTATGAAAAACCATTAAGCACATGTTATGATTTCCATAGTATCCAAGGCATTGCTACCAGGACCATCATAGTGGACAAAGTCCATTACTAAACCGGGTTTACTTGGCATTACAGCCCTATATTACTGAACTGGATTTTACTTGTCATTCCAGCCATGTCTATCTCATGAGATATAAATCTTTTCCCAATGCATTGGAGGAGATATAGGTCACACCCATCTCATAATGAAATCATTCTTTCGTTTTCCACAAAATAAACATAAATCATTCATCATAACCCAAAGAATAATATGGATTTCATAAACATCATCTCATCATAACATAATCCATATAAAACAAATGGATATCATTTAATCATAAGAAAAATCAAACCATGTAAATAATAAAGATATTATACTTGAAACATAAACATACTAAATAATGACATCTTAGATGGAAAATAGTTTTGATAAAACACTTGAAATGAATTCTTGAGGAAAATATCCTTTCTTTTTAAAAATCATTTTCTATTCTCAAAATTTCATTCAATTTTAAAAGAAAATAATTTTGTTGAAAATAACTATGAAATCTTGTAGAGAACTTTTCATGGAAAGAAGGCGTTATGAAACAATAAAATCCATTCACGTCATATAAGTTAAAAAAAACATTCTCCTCGTACTTTTTCCAAAAAAGTCAACAAGTACCTTGTATGGTAAGAAAAAGAAAGATTTCTTCCATACAATGTGGTAAAAGTCAACAAAAGGTAAAAATGACTTTAAACATATATAGAAGAATAGTAAATATTTTTTGAAAATAGTTTTAGAAGACATGAACACGGATGATAAATATAACTCCAATAAATACTTACGAATAAACAATCTCGGATAGAAATGAGATAGGAAAAGTTACCCCTTACCATTTATGATCGGTGAAATAATACGTGTCATAAAATCAAGAAAATTACATGTATATTTAAATATCATATCCTTCATAATAAAAATCATAAAACAGTCATGGGAAACATAAACACCATAAAAAATAAATAGATGGTGATTAAGGCATAAGTCTCACAGAAATAAAAGTGAGACGAAATAATCCCTTACATTATGCCCAATTTCTTCCGTATGTGTCTGAGACTCCTGTATAGTGGGTTTAAACATATTATTAACTTGTATCAGAACCACAATAATATTTATGATATCATATATGATTCACTTACGAGTTTATATTACCCGTTCATTTGTCAATTCCATGTTAAAGCAGTGTTTTCAGTAAAATTGTTTCATTCATCGTACGTGTTTTGACTTGCAATTATTCATATAATTACTTAGATCATTATTACTTACTTCCAGAATATAAAAAATAATTTATATATAATATATATTCAAAATATAAATATATATAATAGATCTATAAATGGAATGAAATACACCATTCATGGATACAGTAGGTCGTACGTACGCATGAATGTTGTTTTTGTTTCCTTATTAAATTGAATGGAATTAAATGACATATATATAAACATAAATCCAATAGCATTATTATTTAATATATTTCATGATTTCTTATTATATATACTTTATAATCATTCTTTAATGGTTAACAGGGAGAATGAATCTCATCGCATCGTGGAGACGGTAATCTGTAGGTACGCACGAGCGATTATATCATTCCCATAATTATTAAATGGAATTGGAGTGGATGATATAATATCTCAGAATTAGTATTATGTTATAATAATCATATATAGTTATTATTTCCACCATTATACCCATCCAAGTTAGGTGGCGGTGGAAAACAGATTACACCACGGCATGGAGATAGTAAGCCGTACGTACGCACGCGCAGTGATTTCATTTTTCGTAGGATGGATAGAAGGTGAAATAGAGTTGTTTCATATTTATAATAACATATCAGTATATTATTTATACTGATGTTATTACTTTATAATGAAACAACTAAATAATAGAAAGTAGAAGAATAAATAAACTTGAAAGAATCGGTAGAAGAGATTACCTCTTCTTCGACACACCTCCTTTGAACTTCCTCTTAAGGGACTAGAGTTAGTCTTTCGAGAAGACCAGAATCTCCAAAATGTTACTAGGGAAGTTGAGAAGAGTAATGGGCAGGGGTTGGCCAAGCTTGAAGGCTCAAAATGGTGTGAGGAGAAGAGGGATGATGTGCCCTTTTATAAGAGAAGAGAGAGGCACTTTTGGAAACCTCCAAAATATTAATTTACAATAAACTCAAACCCCACCTAAAAACCTCCAAAATGACTCAACTTCGAAGATGAGATGAGATAGGGTTGTAATATCATCAACCAATAAAATTTAGACATGTTGGGAATTTATTTTAAACCTTATCATTTTGTTTTATCCTTATTTAATCTATTTAATTTTATTTGTGGTAATAAGATTCTAAATTTTAAATTGTTATAAATACTTACTTATGTGTTGTGAATTGTCCATAATTGGATACTTTATGACATTTTAGACTATATAAATTTAAATTTATAATTTTTAAATATTTGTGTGATTTTTTAACAATTTAATAATATGTTATTTTTATAAAATATCAATAGTGTCAATTTTGACACTATTCAATTATTTGAATTTAAATAAAATCCACACATAAGATATATTCGAACCAAAATATTTAATAGATCCCTAACATGTAATATTCATATTTAAAATTATTGGAGAACATTAAATAGTTCATATAATATTTATTTTAATATTTTTAAAACCATTTATTTGATATTTCTCTTAATAAAATAATTATTACAACATTTATTTATAATTATTTAATATACTTATTTGTTGCATAAAAATAAAAAATAAAATACTATGATAAATATAAATCTCATATCTTTCATAAGAATACTTTTACTCGAATTTATCATCTTAAAATCACAACATTTAAATTGTTATATTTATTAAATTGTGAAGGTGACAACTTTGACATCTTTTAAAATAAAATAATGTAAGTGTCATAATAGCTTTTATAAGGCTCCAAATGGTCCACAATTCGACCATTGGATGTTTATGGTTTAGATATACATGACAAATAATTTTTGGTCAGGTGTTTGGGCCTTTTATGGGTATTATTATTTGAATAAAAACTATATTATTGATTTTTCACTAAATAAATAATTTCAGCATCATTAATGTATAAGCTATTTATGTAATTAAATATTTCTTAAAAATTACAACTAAATTACCATAATAAATAAAAAAAATTTATCTTTCAAATGATTATTTATAATCGAATTTATATTCTGTATAAACTTATATTAAAAAAATTAATTATTAAAGTTTAAGTAAGACATATTTCACTTTTCTTTAAATAAAATAAAATAAAGATCTTAATCACATCCAAGTGGGTTCCAATAGATTCCATTTCTACCCAAGTAGCCTATTAACATAATTTGGACCTACTTATTCCAAATATGGAATTCATTTTTCCAAATTCAAAACACAGAAGTTGCAGTATTTAATTTAAAATTAATCCCGCTGTTGAGAAAACGGGTTTTAAAAGTTAAAACATTGCAAAAGATTAAAATGTTTTTACCTATGAATTCAATGTAAAATTAATGATAATGACTTACATTATATTAAATGGTAAAAATATATTCTATTTATACTTTAAAATAATTCAATATTATAATTTAACCATATAAATTATCTTGATGAAAAAAGTTGTTTTTAATTAAAATTTAGCGTATTTTTACTATTCATCAAAATATAAAAGTTAACAGAAAAATATTAAAAAATTATCCAAAGTACATTTTTATATACTTATTGCAATGCATAACTTTATTTTGTCAAATTGAACTCATAAACGTGTCAAAAACTAGATTTAAAGTGGGTGCGCCATCAAAAGGCGGCAAAACTGCATTTTTGGAAAAATACTTATTTTACCCGAAAATTTTATTTTTTTTTCTCATACAATGTTCTAGAATATGTGTAAGATGAATGATATTGTTATAAAATTCAAAATGTGGTTAATACTATTCATAACGGATAGTTCATAAGAACAATATATCGGTGTTTAGTGAAACTCGGTATTGCGTACAACACACGTTATTGAGGAAGGTCGCTCTTACGTGCAACACAAGCCAAGAATAGTGTTTGCGTATACTACAGGCTAATACGGTGTTGCGTATAGCGCAAGTTAATTTTGGTGTAGCGTACAACACAAGACATCAATGAAATTAAAAAAGATTATTTCTCATAAAATCTCAGGGTGTTACATAGATGTGCCATAAATTAATTTTAGGATAAGTTCCCAAAATGAAATGAAATTCCTTTTTAGAAAAATGGTTGTTTTAAGAATAAAAATGATTTTATAGCAAAATTAAGTAGAATATTGATTTCAATGAGATTAATTAGTTTATGTTTAATCAAAGGGGTCATTTTAATTTAAAACCAAATTAAAAATAGTATGTGACTTTTAAATTACCTGGATTATTGAAAAGAAATTGTAGTTGTTAAAAATATGTATTTTTCACTATTCACTCAAAAATCATTCTTTTTAGGAAAATTTCAAAAATTAATCCTAAGCCAAATATAACATGTTGATTTCAAAAATTATATCCATTTTTTAAAATACAATTTATAAAAGTGGATAAAATTAATTATAATCTCTATGCATAAAATGCAATAAAATCAACTTTTGATGAAAATTTATTTTTAAAATGTAAAATGAATTTTATTTTATTTTTTCCTAGTTATAACAATTAGATGAATGTTAACATTCATGGTTGAATTTATTATTTGTATTAATTAAAACTTCTCTTATATATATTTCATAATGTGGTTATTCATATTCATACCTTTCAACCCAACAGCTAGGTTATAACCGTCATATTTCAATATTATTTCATGGTTCGTTTAATCTTGGTGCTATGTGTGGTGTATGCTATCAAACATAATATTCTTTCAAAAAGAACTATAAACTAAAATATCATGGATTTACATTCTCCCCTACATACATAAATTTTGTCCTTGCAATTTTAATTCTTATTTCTAAACTAAATATATAATAACATATTAGTAAAATAAGATAAAAATTTTAGCAAGAACTTTAATTTCGAGGTTTTGACTAATAAACTTATTATACATGTACCTATATAAGACTCATACTTGAAAATGAGTTTCTGAGAACGTACCTTGGTGGTTGGGTGTAACATTCCACATAAGACTTGATAGATTTATCTTCAATTTGCTTGAGTTCAAGAAATTCATTTACCATTGGTATAGAAATTATGATAAAATTCACATACTTGATTTATTCCCATTATATAAGCAAGATTTCATCCTTTGATGTGCATCATCATGGTCATTATGAATTATTCATGTCTGAAGAACTAAAATCCAATTTTAATCAACTATAAGATCTAAAAACGATGAAAATTTATTCTTTTTATCTAAAACTGAAATGGTTGGCACAAACTAAAATAATAACCAACATGAATAAATATTCATAAAATTAATCTCTAAAATATTATTAGTAACCAAATATCAATTTAAAAATCCTTCAATATTCTTAATTAATTTTGAACCCAAAAATCAGATAGGCTTGATCACTTATTCTTCCAAAATCAACTCATTTTTTATCCTGAAACAACCTTTACCACTCTAATATGTATATGCCCTATTATAATTTTCCCCAAATAAACTATAACAAAATGCAGTAATCTCCACCAAGGACCATCTTTCCATTTCACATAATAGCCTTAAAGTTCATCTATATATTCTTTAATAAATATCACATTTTCATAAAAATATCTTTGAAAAGTGACTGATGTCATTCAACATATGTTTCCAAAATTCACATTTACTAAATATTCCATACAACTAAATATTATTAGAATAATCCTTGTATGTTTTCTATTAAACCTTATTCTAAACTACCATACTACTATATCATAATCATATTTTCTCCAAATTAATCATAATTACCCTGAATTCAAGAGAGAAAGTTGCCTTTTTTTATTATAGGATAAAGAGGTGGATATAAAGCACCACCCTTCCAAGAGCCTTCAAGGAGGGCGAAAATGATGTAAACCAAGGCCATCCCCCTAGGCAAAAGACATACACTCCAAGGGAAGGGATCCTAAGTTATTATAAAAAACAATATCATCCTCCTGGATTCCAACCCGTGAAAGCGCATCAGCTGCAAAGTTAGCCTCCCTCTAACAATGCTTAATAGTCCGCCCAAGATAAGTTTCTAGCGCACATCTACAGATCACGTACACTAGATCCCAGGTCGGTTCATAAACACCACGCACTGATCTGACCAGGACTTCAGAATCTGATTTCACCTCATCCAAAAGAAAACTGGCCCTCCGAAAAACTATAATTCCTATGAGAAGCACCCTAGTCTACACACCTAAAGAATTTCGAGGACCAAATAATGCGCTAAAAGCCAACAACACCAAGCCACATGCTTCACGCAGAACCCCACCGCCTCTCATGATCCCATTCATCAAAGAATCATCCACATTAAGTTTAACTCCTCGAAGTGGTGGAAACCATCTAATCCATCGGCCTACCTGGCCGCCAGGCATGAGTGGTACAGACGAACCAAAAGGACCCAGAAGCTGTTGGCCCCCTTTCAACAAAGAACCCAGTTCAACAATGAGTGCTTTTAACTGGATCCAAAGAAAATAGAGAGATCTTCGGTCGCCCAACCGATAAAGGTTCTGTGCCTCCCAAATGACCCAGCAAATGGAGGAGAGAATGATACACCTCGCCTTGCATTCCAGAGCCCTTCCCTCCAATCCTTGAAACCAAGCCACCAGAAAATCTTGGAAGGAGAGATGATCATGAAAGAAACATGGGAGGGGAGTAAAGTGCGACCAAAGGAACACCACCCACTCACTCTGGAAAAACAGATGCAGCACAGACTCACCTTGAGGATTAATACAGCAAAAGCAACATGAAGCCAGATGAACACCCTTCCTCTAGATGTGATCCTCTGTTGGAAAAGCTCTATTTTTTATGTGCCAAACCAGAAGGTTCATTTTCATGAGAATTTCCTTGCAACAGCTCTTCGAAGCCCACTCATCCTGTAACGGCTCCACCAGTGAAAACTTCCTGTAATCTCGACCAACGAACTTACCCAAACTCGACCATGTGAAGCAACACATGTCCACCTCCGAAATCATGCTAATCTCCTCATAAAGCTTTTGCTACTCCTGGTTGAGAATATCCTGAAGCAGAATCAGATGTTCGCTTGCTTCCTTAAATGAAATATCTGAAGTCCGACAGCCTGGGAAAAACAGACGCTCACCTGACCAGTTGTCTTTCCAGAAATTAATGTCATCTTTCCCAATTATCCACTGAGTCGATCCCTGAAGTTCATCCATATATGAGAGCATACGCCTTGCAAGGCCAGTCAACAGTGGTATGCGGGAACCAGCAGTCACCCAATGCTCCCCATAGCAAGCTCTAAAGAAGGAGGCCCAAAGAGAATCCCCAAAAATAATGTCCCACCAAGCCTCGCTTGCATTCCCTGCATGGTATCATTAATATCACGTAACCCAACTCCACCATCCTCAACCGGTTTATCCAGACGAGACCAAGCAGCCCAATGACAACGACCTGTGTGATTGGCATCCCAAAGAAATGCATTAAGAACTCTCTCCATCTGAGTAATGGTTCCTTTCGAGGGTCTAAGGACTGAGAATGCATGCATAGGGATGGTGGACAACACACTGTTAATCAAGGTCACCCTCCCTCCAAATGATAAAAACTTGTTCTTCTAGTTAAAAATACACTCCAACACCCGATTAATAGCATCATCAAAAAACACTTTTTGATGTGACCACACGAAAGTGGGACACCAAGATAAAGCATAGGAAGATGTTTCTTTGGGCAACCCAAGATGTCTTGAATAGTCCTACATCGATTACCTAGGCACTTATTAGAGATAAAAACATGGCTCTTCTTGTAGTTAATACATTTCCCACTCAAGCACTCATACACGGAAAAAATCTCCATGAGGCCCCTCAATGACTGTCTCCTGCCATTAGTGAAGATCAGAATATCATCGGCGAACATCAAATGAGACACTCCTTTCATGTCATTCCTACTAAGATAAGGAAACAACCTGCTTCTCTACATTCCACTATGTAGATTCCTTGATAAGGCTTCCTGTTCCAAGATAAAGAGGCTTAGAGAAAGGGGGTCACTCTGCCTGACTCCACGGACCGATTTAAAGAAGCCAAAACATTTTCCTTTGAGAGAGATAGTAAGCCATAGAGAAGAATAACACCTAAAGAAAAGGTCACAAAACCATTTGTGAAACCCAAAGTGTCTCATCACACGAATCAAAAAACTCCATTCCACTTTGTCATAAGGCTTATTCATATCAACTTGAAAAATGACATTTGAACCAACTACTCTCCAATTAAGATCATAGACCATATCACTAGCAATCGCCACCACCCCTTGAATGCTACGGCCTTCAACAAACCCATGTTGCTCCCTAGACACCAACCTTAGGATGATCTGGTTCAAACTACTTGCAATCAAGCTTGCCAGTATTTTATAAGACACGTTACATGGGAAAATGGGTCTATAATGATTGATATTAATGGGCTCTTTGACCATTGGTATCAACAACACACTTGACGCAGCAACACCCTGGTTGAGAGCACCACCATGAAAAAAGTCTTAAATCGCCATCACCACCTGAGGACCAACTATACCCCATGTAGCCATGTTGAAAGCACCCGGAAAACCATCCGAACCTGGGGCACTGTCAGGGGAGATTGCAAGAAATATCCTCTTGATTTCCTCCTCACTTGGAACAGCCACAAAAGAATCATTCTCAGGACCCTCCACCAAATGGGGTATGAAACTCCAGAAACCCAACTCTGCTGAATCACCCTCCACATCCTCATACCTAGAAGGGACCCCTCCCGCCAAAAGGTCTTCAAAATGGTCCAGCACCAACCGCCCCACCACATCCACCTCATAAGAAAATACTCCATTACCCAGATTAATATTGAGCCTTGAGTTGCTCCTTTCTCTTAAACACGCATGAAAAAAGGCACCGTTGTGATCCCCTTCCTTCAACCATCTCACCTGGGATCGCTGCTTATAATCTCTCTCAACTTCCAAGAGCTTCTCCGCAAGAAACCTATGCTTGTCACATAGGAAAGTAAATATATTATCATCCCAATTATTCTACAACTCCTCCAAATTCTCAATGTCCTCCTGAATATAATTCACACCTGAAATGTCATTCGGACTATTAGCCAACCATCCTTGGATATCCCTCTTAAGACGCTTCAAATGGTTTGCAAGGCCACGCCATGCGCCTTCATTCTCCTCCTACTCCCAAGAAGTTCTCACCATGTGCATGAAGCCTTCCACCGGATGCTAGCTACTAGAATAATGAAAAGCTTGCCTCCCAGCACTATCGCATCTAACCTTCACCAGTAGGGGAGCATGATCTGACAATGAGCGAGTTAAATGAGTGATCGTCGACTTGGAAAAGGAGTCAAGACCTTGAATGTTTGTAAAGCATCTTCCAAGCCTGCTCCATATGTGTTGCGATCCCCAGCGATTATTACACCACTTGAACTGCATTCCCTTGAACCCCAAGTCCAGAAGCCCAGCTGCATTGATGATGTCACAGAAGTCCTGCATGGCGTCAATGGAAATGATCAAACCACCCATTTTCTCCTCCGCATCCACAATCATGTTGAAGTCTCCACCCACAAACCAAGGAAGATTTACAAGTTGGAAAGACCCTAGGAAACGCCAAAGATCTATCCTCCTCTGCGCATCATTGCTAGCATACATAAAGGAGAACAACAACTCTCCCCAGCACAGGAGATATTGGTGTTAATACATTGAGAAGAAAGACTAACCACCTCCAGCTGGACATTCATCTTCCAGCAAATCTAAATATTGGATTTAACCGAAACTCCATGCAGAAACTATGGAAATCCCATCTTCTTCGCCACAGATGAGAGCTTCTTAGGATTCTGTTTGACCTCAAGAATGACCACAATAGAGGCTAAATGTTTCCGAGATTCAACCTCTATAAAATCACACTTTGCTTGTTCCCCCAACCCACGGGCATTCCAAATGATCATAGACAACATTAATAAAGACCTCTTCTGCCCTTCGGGCCAGAAGCTCTAGTTGAAGAAAATGAAATTAGCATAACTACCTCCTTCGATTTTGACAGAGTGATAGGGCCAGCGAATTCCTGTGAAGACATTCCTTGCAACGTTCCCTGAAAATTCCTCATGAGAGGACTCCCTGAGCTCTCCAAGATCTACAGTAGCGAGAGCCAAGACGTAGACAGTAGTGATATCGCCACATCTTCCTGAAGAAGAGACACCAGCAGGAGACGCTGAGGAAAGGCCTGCGAGGACAGAACCTACTTCACCACACCATCTGGGGACGACTCCCGCTGCAAAGGTTTCAAGGGAGAAGATGACATGCTGGGAAGAAAGGATCACTTAAAGAACTCTAGAGATAACTGCGACGAAATCCAGAACTCCGACGGTGGCGACAATAAAGATCTGGAGGGGCATAGGAGGGAGACGTCCCACTGGTCCCAGGATACTCCTGACGCAACCAAGGGAATCTCAGCCATAGGGAAATCCGCCTCGGGGCAAGCAGGAGGCGAAAACGAGATCAGATTATCATCCGAATCGGGGCCACCCGCCAAAAGTTTTCCTGGCACGCTATCTGCAGGCGCGTGAGATTCACCACCAAAATTTGAAAATGCATTGCCCGCCCCAACGATCACCTTTTTCATCGGAGCCTCTGAGTCGCATGAAGGAACGAAGGGAATGTCACTCTGAGAGCCCGAACCAAAGGAGATATCCATAGACCGCTTCTGCTTGCAGACGCCCTCCAAGTGGTCGTGGATCCTACAAACCACACAGAAACGCGGGAAGCCTCTATAGATGATCCTTTGCCACCAACTCAGTCTGTCACCTGACCGCAACAGGACCTTTGACGGTAGCTTCGTCGAAAGATTCATCTCCACACAAATACGAGGACATGTCGTAAAACGAAGACAAGCTGTATCAACATCCAAACACAGGAAAGATCCCAGGGAGTCACCCACCGCCTTCAGGATCCCTGGATTATGAAAGGGGAGAGGAAGGCCGGGCAAGCCAACCCACACCGCCGCCAAAGAAGACTCTTTGCCAAAATGAAACTCCCAAGACCAAAGAAATAACGAAAAATGCCACGAACCACACCTTCGATCTTCCCTAGCCCAAGCCCTCACAAAGTCCTCCTTCGAGGCCAGCTGAATGCAAAAAGCAACCCTAAAAAGATCAGAAACTGCCACCGGATGAAGAAGACCCCAAGAATCCACCAACTCCTTGAACAAAGCGAGTGGAGGCTTGTTACGACTGAACCGTGACACCAGAGTTAGATCATGGAAAGATGTCGCATCGCGCACCTCCTGCTCCGAAAGCTCCACCACGGGGAAACCCTTTGCCTTGTTATCCGCCCTTGAACCCACTGTAATCTTCATAAAAGAGGGCCAACCCGCCTCAGCATCCTTCATCTTACTGCCAACCGAATCACCCTGAGCCACCATGCCGTAGAGAGCATCTCTGAAGGATTTCCCCTTGGAACCACCAGGCGGAGCCTCCCCCAGCGCCCGCTGAGAAGGAACAACTGGAGCAGAGTCGATCCCAAGTGCAGGAGAGGCCAGAGCAGAAGAACCCATGCCTGAATTCAAATCTTTAATGGTTACATTCATCCATGATGGATATTTTTTTATTTCCTTTTGTCTTAGAAAGATCAATAGATATTTCATCCATGGAGAAAATATTTAGAAGAAAAGAAACTTCCTGAAATCAACATTCACACTTACCAAATTTCTCATTTAACACATTTTCCTCAAGAATGATTATCAAGTGATTCTCATGCCCTTCATAATCCTTAGATTATTTCAATATATCATCAATAAATGCCACAAAAAATTATTAAGGTCACCCTTGATGCTTGGGGCATTGGTTTTCATAATGCCTCATCTCCTTACAAGTAAAGCATTGGACAATAATAGATTCTTTCCTTTTCAATTAAGAGCATGATGGTCATTTTCTTCACACTTATAATAAACTATCACTCCCTTTAAGCATTTAACCAAGGTGCTTCTTCTTGCATTCTTGACATGTGGTATGTTGAATCATTTTCCTTTTATATTCTTTATCACCTAAACATTCAGGAAACTCCAATTTAATCTTATTATTAGGAAATTCAGTTAGGTTCAAATTTTTTGTCCTAACTCGAGATAATTGGTTAGGCATAATCATAAGATCCTTCACTCCAGGTTCTCTCTTATTTGGTTTCTCAATACGGGAAAGGATAATAAGCATAACCTAAGTTAGCTACTCTAATATATTCATGATCTTCTCATCTCCATTAACCATTATATTAACATGCTCAGCAGGGTGATCCCTTCAATGGCTATGAGTGCTAACTCTATTTCTTCCATTATGCGTCATCCCTAAATAATTCCACTCACTTAATTAGCCTAAATTCATCCTGAATATTGAGCAAAGGAATAAAATTATCTAAAAAGATCTCAAATACTCTAAGGGGTTATCATAATGCGTTTATTAGCTATGGTCTTCTAAAATATAGTTCACATGGGTCCTACTAAACCTCCTATGATACCAATTGAAGCAACCCCGACTCCAGTAATCAAGGGTTGGTGCTTACTTATTACATTGGTATAAGATATAGGGAATTACACCACATATGATCGATCAGTTTAGTAATCTTGGAAAAATAGAAACATATTGGATTCTTATATTACATTGAAAATATAAAAACATAGCATAAGAAACATTCTTACATCCTTGAAATTAATCAAATTGTCCTTCATAACCTAGGAAAAGGAAAAAAACAAAGGGTGAACTCAGATGCTCAATAAGGATAATATACATTGGAAGTTATAATGAGTAAATAATACATAAACAATATGGAAAAGTGGATAATAAAAACACAAGTCATTCGGTCAACAACTTGAGTCCAAAGTACATCAATGTTTAATATTAACATAGAAATCATATGGATAATGAAAACCTGATTATCAGTAAAGTAAATGCACAAATACAGACATCATGATCTCTCCATCAAGGCCTCAGTCAAGTTATCATGAATCTTACCCTCAAGACACTGTCCAAGAAACTTTCATTATATATATAGGTATACACCAATTGCTCCACTAATGTGGCCATTTATTTTTTCACATGAGACCTATCAATGCATCAAGGGGTTATCTATAATCAGGGTCTACTCATCACTTTCACATCCTATGAATTCCTTATATATTGAATGATCAATACAATTCATTCTCAAAATTCATTATAAATCAACATTTATCCGTATTGAATCATGAAAATGTAATATTTCACCAGTTAATGGAATAACTTTCTTAATAAACTTATTTTAACTAATACCATATATAGGAGAAAAATATGGACATGAAGAAGAAAAATAATGTCCAATGAATAATGGAGAGTGATAGAGAACATGATCCCAAGAAAGTGAATGATCTCAAAAAAAGGTATAATCCGTTATTAGTACAAGATGATAGGAGATCATTGATTCATCAGAAAAGAAGGCTTTGTAGTAAAACCAATCCTTTAGAAAATAAAATAGAAGTGAAAGATTAAAAATAACTTCCTTATAACTTTGTGTAAGAACAAAGTTATAAATCACTTTTCAAAATTCTATTCCTTCCATTAAGAAAATAATACCCTTTTCTTTTGATATCATTTTACATAAAAAATCTCAAAATATTGAGAAAAATATTTTCATTGAAAATAACCATGGAAACTTGTAAAAGGAAGCTTCAAAGTAAATAATGATCATGATGGAAGGAAATTTTGTTCATGCAGTAAATGTTAAAAAAATATTCTTTTCACATTTTTGTAAAAAGTCCAAAAATGCATCATTTGGAAAACGATAAGAAGGTTCTTTTAAATACTTGTAAAGAAAGTCAAATATAGTTGAAATGACTTCAAATAATCATTAGAGTTTAAATAAAAATATTCATGAAAATTTTTAAAACATTGACTTGGAGAAAAAAAATGTTTGGAAGGAAAACATTAAAATAAGAATTTCTTTAGAAGAAAGTCTCTTGCTTGTAACTACCTTGATGATTCTTGATCCAACAAGAGAAGAAATGGAAAATAAACAAGAAAACCCCAAGAATAAAAAGAGGAGAATAAAATATATAGGGTTTAAGATATTATGATAATATAATTTTCCAAAAGGAAATCTGAACATAAACAGTCTCGAAATAAAATGAGATTGTAATAAAAAAACTTTTACTACTTTTATAACTTTTGAATCAAAACCCCTTAAGTGAGTAAACATGAATTAAAATTTTAAATACCATGAATAAAGAGGGATTCATGATATAATATGTCAATTAGGCAGTATATACACTATATAAATGAAATTAGATGCATAATATAACATGTCTCGTTGAAGTGGAAATGAGACAAAATTACCCCTACCTTGGGTCACTACTTAACCGTACATGTTTGATTATCATTTATAATGAATTTAAATTTATTAAATACTTGCTTAAGAACTATTTTCATCTATATTACAATTTTGTAAGTCCTTTTATAATAATTTGAAATCCATTCATTGAATAGTTCTTTCTTAAATCAACCCTTAAGGTTGTTCGGTTAATTTCTCCAAAATACTTTGGTATATCGTTCATCGTTAAATGAGTTATGAAATCGTTTCATTATGCCCAAAATGTTAATAATGTCATGAATATTATTTTTATTCATTATAAAAAAATTAGAATCAGTCAAGCATGGTGGTAATAAAAAATGAATCGCATCACTTCATAGAGGTGGTAGTTCACACATATACATGAGCGATGTTATCATTTTCCAACGGATAGAAGGGTAAGATAGTAGATAATATTTTATATTTCCAAAATCGTAATTATGTTATAAATATCATATATATTCATTAATTCTAACTTTATAATCATCCAAGTAAAGTGATGAAAAAAAATGAATTATACTGTTACATGGAGACGGTAAGTCGTGTGTACGCACAAGCGATGATTTCATTTTTCATAGGATGGAAAAGAGCTAGAAAATTGTTGTCTCATAATCATAATAACATCTCAGTATATTGAAAATACTAGAGTCATTATGTTAGGATGGGTACAACAGATTTAGAGGAAATAAAAGAAAAAATAAGCTTTGAAAGAGTTGGGTAAGACGATTGCCTCTTCTTTGAGAGACCTTCATTGGCTTACACCTTAATCCTTCTTAAGATGGTCTTAGGGTAAGACCAATAACTCAAGAATGAAGGGAAGGAAGTTGTGGAAGTTATTTGGGGATATCTTGCTCAAGCTAGAGGGATCAAATCTTTCATTACTATTTCTTCATTGAATAATACTTCTTTTATTATTTTCATAGTGAGTTTATCATTAGGATCTGAATTGATGTGGGAGACCACTAGTGTATCCCAACTATCAAGAAGAGTGCATATAAGGTGGTTTACCTAATCTTCATCAGTGGGGGTCTTGCTTACTACCACAAACAGATTAAACAGAATATCAAACTCACTAGTGTGCTAAACTATAGATATTGCATTCGATAAATGAAGGTCCATCAGCAAATTCAACAAGATGATCTTGCTTCAAACAATCTTTGACCGGCACATATTCTTCAATTCCATACAGAGTCCATATGCACTAATCTCATGGGCAATGTGATAGTAGAAGTTTTGAATGATCCATTTTCAGATTTGGTTAATCACATTGTTATCCAGCATCTTCCACTTTGCATCATTAATGGGGTCAAAATTGGAAATCTTGACCTCAATGGGATCAAACAGATAATGGGGATTAATGATATATTTTATTTAAGACTTTTAAATGAAATAATTCAAGAAAATCAACATAATCATTCCTCTTATAGATGATCCATCCATTAATTTTTATTTTAATGAAAATTGGAGTATAATTTAAGAATATTAAGTATATTGTTTCATCCAAAATAATAATAATAAATGGTGGATTCTCTTATATCAAAATCCATGTTTTTAGGGTCATATTGGGTTCATGGAATAAATTAAAAGAATATTTTAAGAACTGGTTCACTGCGTAAATACTTAATAATTCAAGGGTTACAATATTATTTTTGAAACTTCAGTGACCATTCTATAATATTCAAAAAATCATGTATCGTTTTCCAATTTTCAAAACTTCAATGGACCCCACTAATAACATGGCTGATGAAGTGGCGGACATGTGTCGCATGACGCGTCACTCATGCGACACCCTTCATGATGCGACGCCTCTTATTGAAGTAGTGTTGAAGTGACACTCTTAATGATGAGAAGGTTGACGTGGCACTAATTGTGTCATACTCGACATCTCATCAGAATATCTTGAGTGTCATATCAGAAAACATCAAAGTGTTTGTTTGAGGACATCTGACCTTCGTTTAATCCGCAATTGTCTCTACTACATAACACACTTTTAACAGCACTAGTAATAGTCTTTATCAGCGCTAAAAAACCATTGACTACCAAAGCGAGGTTAAAAGACGGCCTTTATCAGTGTTTTTATTTAGGGATGGTAAAGACACTCTTTATCAGCACTTTTTTCAAGTGCTGATACAAATTGATAAAAATATATATACCATTTCTCAATGCTTGAGACCCCCTTTCTCAACGCTCCAACCGACCGCCCCGCACCCACCCCATTCTTCAATGCTCATGACCCCCCTTCCTTAACACTAGACAATTGCTCACCAGCCCGCGTGCGCACCTAGATTTGATCATGCAACCTCCATGTGCAAAGCAAACCACTTTACCGCTGTCCAACCTTGTTTTATTGTAAATTATGATATAATTTCTATTTATTTATATATATTTACATAAATCTTTATTATTCATATATATATATATAATTATTTTTAAATACATTTATAAAATATATGTTTGTGTGAGTGTGTGTGTGCATGTGTGTGATACATATATATACTTAAATTTATTTAAATATATTATATATTAATATTCATTTACATGTATTAGAATATAAATATATGTATATATGTGTTTACCAGTACACTCGCATATGTATATATAAATATTATATATATGTGTGTGTGTGTGTGTTCATATAGTTTTACTGTAAATTCATCTATATACTATATGTAATGATAATGATATATTTATATACAAATGCATTTATATATGACATATACACGCAATATGGATATACACACAAACACATATTTACACACACAAGTACACATTTATATTTCTCACATACACACAAAAATATTTACACATAAATATATATATTTTAATTGACACACACATGTTTGTATATAAACAATACTTGTATAAATATATATATATATATATATATATATATATTATAATGGCCCGAGGTTTTGGGGTCCATTACTTGGTGAAAATCTGATGTTTGAGGTGTTCTGGGTGGTCTGGAAGGTCATCCCAACTTCTCGGTGAAGCTTAAGACTCCTAACGGTAGCCTTGGCCTACCGGTGGCCTCGGCCAACCGATAGCTCGGCCTACCGATAGCTCGACCTACCGGTAGCCTCGGCCTACTAGTAGCTCGGCCTACCGGTAGCCTCAACCAACCGGTAGCTTGGTCTACCGGTAGACCTAGCCTACTGGTGACCTCTCCACAGGTTTTCCAGAAGTGCCTCCTTTGCGCGAATTGGTTTGTAAACCATGTTTTGACCCAAGCCTGTATTAAAGCCCATTAATGGCGTTTAATTAAATGATTGGTGAGGTACCCTCCTTAAATGAAAAACCATGCGTTTTGGTCATTCCTTTAACCACGTTTTCAGAAACGCCTCTACCGCATCCTGTGAGCAGTCCTTCCTTGGTTAAGGAGGTGTGCGTCGATTTTAACTGCCCCGAAGGGCGGGGACCTTTTAAGTTGGACGTGTGGGGTGGCCCAGCCGCGTGGTCAACCCACGATAACGCTTCTTCCACGGTTTCGAGTTTTTCTCTGTATCGTAACCGTCCCGGGGATGTTGTATCTCAACCTTTATAACCGAAAGCTTCTCTTCTCCCTAGGTTCCTTTTTCTCTATCACCCTGCGCTCGAAATACCCTTGCTCCGGACGAGTTGTACCCCCCGCGAAGTTTTCCTTGATTGCATTCCGTGGAGTTCCTGCTACCCCTGATTTCCAGTTTCCATGCGGGGACTTAACGTCGATCCTTGATCTATCAGGTAGGGATTTTCTCCTTCGTCTCTCCTTTCTATGCATCATGCGGGGTGGGTATGCTTTTGTATCTGTGGAAATTGATGAAACCAAACTTAATGAAGATAATGAACGAACTTTTAAAGAAGGAAGGGGGTGTGATTGATGTTTTGTTGTACTCTTTTATGTTGACATGTGTTGTGAATTATACGGGTCTATGCTCACTGAAAATCATGGTCGTTGGTGGTATTTATTTGTGCACTAATGAACCTCGGTGCTCCTGGATGTTTAAATAAACGTAACATGGAATTGGTTAATTACGTATACTCGGTTAAATAAATTGAAAGCACCAGGATCAACCCTTTTCTATGATAACTTCGGTTAAAGCCTAGTGGAATTGAAACCATGGAGTGTGTTAAATCTTTTAAATCTGAAAATACCTGCAAGGGTCTGCCTTGTGTTGGTGGTAGTGGTTTGGTTGTTTTATTTCACGGGCCATTTGCAGGTGACTATGGTTTTCTTGGATGGGGGCTTAGATCGTTGGGGTGATATGGGTGGGGATGAGATCCTCTATTGTTATACTTTCGCTGGTTGTGAATCTGAGGTTGTATGGTTGCTCTGTTGTGACACGAATTCGGGTGGGATCCTCTGTTGTTGAGAAATCATTGGCTCCTGGATTTTGGGGACATGGGGATGTGTCTCGAGGTTTGTTTTGTTTCCAGTACTTCGAGGGATCTCACTTGATCCCTAATTGTTGTGACTTTACAAGAGAACCGGGTGTGAATGCCTAATTTTCCCGACAGTTTTCCTTCCTGCTTTAATTGTTGTTTCACCTGTAAATGTGTCTGTTAGTTGCCCAGTAGTGAAGGGATTAACTCATACTGAACTGTTATGAAATGATAACTTGAATAGGGAATCTGGGAACTGTTTGTTGTGTGCCCATTTTCTGAGGCAGCAGTGTTTGGGCACCTAATTGTATCGGTTGGGGAGCCATAGGTTGGGCTGTGTGTTGGCATATATGTGTAACTGTATGTTTTGTGTTTAGTCACACCCCACCCACGTTGGGCACTTAGTGTCGGACACCCCATTTCATGGGGAAGGGTGTTTCCCCCTAGTTACTCTCCTTCCTGCTCCCTCTTCCCTCGGCTGTGATGGCTGGAGGCGACCTTACACCCAAGATTCTTCGGGTAGGTTTCGATTGGTGTGTTGTTAGCCCAGGACTCTTCTGGAAGGTTTGTTTTCCCAGGTGTCTTCAGGATGAGTCCCAGGTGTGTGCGGGCAGGGATGGATGGTTGTGAGGCCCAGGTGTGTGCGGGCAGGGATGTGGATGGTTGTGAAGCCCAGGTGTGTGCGGGCAGGAAGAGCGTGTTAACATCAGGACGTTTGCCGTTAGGGATGAGCAGCTAGCTAGTGGGGGAAATGATGGTGCGGGGTACCCAAATGTTTTGTTCTTACTATTACCTTACTGCTTGTGTTGTTTGGTGAGAGTGGCCAGTGAGGTGGGATGGATAGATTCCTTGATAGATGATGTTTTTTCTGCTTCTCACGGGACTTTAGGACGTCTCCCCACTTGTGCACGAGAGCTTTAGGTTTTCCTACTGAGTATACTTTGTATGCTCACCCTACGTTTGCTTTCAGGTTTCCAGGAGGGATTCGGAGGTCGTGCGGGACCTTACTTGTCTGGACGTTGGAGTTGCTGTTGGTCGATATTGGATTCTGCTTAGCCTTTTTCCTTTCCTATTGGGTATTGTACTTTGGAGTCCTTGTACTTTGTTCAGTTTTATTATTAAACATGCATGTAGTTTCGCTTTTTTTTACCTTGAGTTTTCTATACTTGGTGGTGTTTGGTGTTGACTCATTCTTTCTCCCAATCTTGGTTAACTAAAAAGAGTAATGCCTCCCATATTGTGAAAATGTTATACCCTTGGTGCTAGTCGCCACTCTGGGGCCTACTGGAGGCGGGACTCGGGGGTCATTATCTCTCATTCAACTTAAAGAAGAAAGGTCTTGGCAATCTGTTGCCTCTTCCCTCCTTTCGGTGAAGGTGGGTCGTGATAGAATGGTATCAGAGCGAGGTTGAGGGATAGGATGGAGTCTGGAGTTAGGCATAGTGAGGATTGCATGGGATGGTAGGGCAACAATGTTAGGTGATCTTGGTTCGTGAAATAGACCAGGGAGGACCGGCTAGGACACGAGATTTTAGGGGCCCCCGTGATCCGATGCAAGGACTCTGATCCTATCAAACGACCAAGTGAGACTACATTTCTTGCAGGGTAAAGACCCTAGGGAAAGTACGTGCATCATACTGATTGTGTTTTAATTGATTTGGGGCACCTTGGGGAGAAAAATTTAATAATAATAATAATAATTTCCCTTGCTACCCGGACTTAGGAATTCATTGTTTACCTTGCAGCTATGGCACCCGGACGTTATCCACGAGCGACTCGGGCGGTTGAGGCCCAGCGGATCGAGGCAGTTGACCGGCTGAGGATTGACCGAGATGAGGAGGACGACTTGTGGCAGAGGACTATGCGCTCCTTCTAGTGACAAACCCTCGAGAAGTACGAGGGCAGCGTTTCTAACTCAGTAACGGAGGGATGGATCGAGGAGCTAGTCATCACCTTCTCTTTGATCCGTGCTCTGAGGGAGTACTGGGTTCCGTTGGCCGTCAGTCAGCTGAGAGGAGCAGCGCGTCAGTGGTGGACGCTTTTCCTGGGAGAGAAGACATAGGCAGAGGTTTCTTGGGCTAGTTTCGAGAAGGAATTTCGTGAGGTGTTCCTCTCCTCTATGGCGAAGGCTAAGAAGAGACAGGAGTTGCTCTCCCTTTAGAAGGGAAGCATGTCAGTGAGGGAGCTGGGGATCAAGTTAAAAGATCTCTTGTGCTTTGCCCCGGATCTCTTTCCGGATGAGGAGTCTCAGGCAAGATGGTTAGAGGAGGCACTCTGTCCTTCTCTTCAGTATGTTGTCACTCCCTTCACTCTTCCGACGTACCTAGCAGTACAGAAGAAGGTCGAGATAGTAGAGAGGATGCACTCGAAGGGAGGCACACCACGAGAAGGGAACCAGCTGAGTTCATCAAAGGGGAAGGCGGTCAGCAGCAGGTCTCCAGTGACAGGGCCTTCCAGGTTTCGACAAGCAAGGTTTAGGCCTCATCAGTTCCAGTCCCGAGCTTCTGGCCCTCTCCCCTTTTCCACAGGGCCAGGACCGAAGTGTTTCTCTTGCGGAGCTTTCGGGCACGTCCAGAGCGGGTGTACGACTCGAGCTCCACATGGTGGAGGTGGGCAGTTTCAACACCAACCTCAGCAGCATCTGTTGCCAGCGAGGCCTTTCCAGCCGCAACAGCAGGCCCCTGGCCCTCCGAGGGACGACCTTGCGGGAGGAGACCAACACCAGGGTGCTCCTCAAGGACCTCGACCAGGGCGTGGTCGGGGAGGTGGTCGACAGCAGCGAGGCAGAGGAGCTGGGGGTGGACAGTTGCACGCCTCGCAGAGTTAGTAGCTCCGGCGGGACTAGAGGTCGTTCAAGGTACGCTCAGTTTTTTCAGCACTCTTGTTTCTGCCTTGTTTGATTCGGGAGCTTCGCACTCCTTTGTTACGCCCGGATTAGCCCATGCTCTGGGTCTGGATGCCGAGAGACTTTTTGTGCCCCTAGTGTTGAGAACACCAGTTGGGGGTCAGACCAGGGTATCTTACTTTTTCCGGGGGATGTAGACTGATGTTGGGACCACATCAGTCCAGTGAAGACCTTCTTTCATTACAGATGCAGCAATATGATGTCATTTTAGGCATCGACTGGTTATTCTCTGCGCATGCCATCATCGACTGCTATCGGAGAAGGATTGAATTCTCCAACGAGGATGGACGGCGTGTGGCTTTTGTTGGGGAGCAGAGTTATCATGTGGGGAGTCGACACGTGGAGCCACTCCTTTCTATGATAGACGGGGTGTTAGTGGAGTCGGTGGACGCAGGAATGAGAGATGTCCCAGAGGTCGTAAGAGAATTCCCTGATGTCTTTCCCGATGAGGTTGTGACTCTACCCCCTCAACGTGACATTGAGTTTGGGATAGACTTACATCCTGGTGTCCGCCCGATCTCGATGGCTCCTTATCGGATGGCACCTTCTAAGTTGCGGGAGTTTCGGATTCAGATTGACGATCTGATGGAGAAGGGCTTTGTTCGACCCAGCGTGTCACCGTGGGGTGCTCCAGTTTTGTTCGTAAAGAAGTCAGATGGTAGTCTACGACTGTGCATAGACTACCAGAGGTTGAATCAGGTGACAGTCAAGAATCGTTACCCCCTCCCGAGGATAGACGGTCTTTTCGACCAGCTGAGGGGAGCAGGTTGGTTCTCTAAGATCAATCTGCGGTATGGATACCACCAGTTGAGAGTGAAAGAAGGTGATATCCCGAAGACGGCTTTCAGATGCAGATATGGCCACGTTGAGTTCGTGGTCATGCCGTTTGGCGTTACAAACGCACCAGCTATGTTCATGAACCTCATAAACTCTGTCTTCCGAGAGTTTCTAGACCAGTTCGTTGTGGTGTTCATCGACGACATCCTTATCTACTCAAGATCAGAGGAAGAGCATGTTGGGCATCTTAGGGCAGTTTTGGGAGTCCTTCGACACCACCATCTTTATGGGAAACTGTCTAAGTGCAAGTTCTTAACGCGAGAAGTACATTTCCTTGGACACGTAGTGTCTCAGAAGGGAATAGAAGTAGACCCATCAAAGGTCGAGGCAGTCGTTTCATGGGCAGCACCCAAGAATGTGGTGGAAGTTCGTAGTTTCTTGGGTTTGGCAGGCTATTACCGGAGGTTTGTGCCCGACTTCTCTCGAGTTGCGACTCCATTGACAGCTTTGACTAGGAAGGACCAGGCCTTCGTGTGGAGTGACTAGTGCCAGACAGCTTTTGGCTACCTAAAGGAGAAGCTGGTTAGTGCTCCAGTACTCAGATTACCAGAGGAAGGGGTGTTGTTTGAAGTGTTCTATGATGCTTCTGGCCTTGGGTTGGGATGTGTGTTGATGCAGCAGCGAGGAGTGATCTCTTATGGGTCTAGGCAGTTACGTGCTCATGAACGTAACTATGTCAGCCACGATCTGGAGCTTGCGGTCGTGGTATTCGCATTGAAGTTTTGGCGGCATTATCTCATCAGAGAGCGCTTTGTGGTCTTCTAATATCACAAGAGCTTGCGTTATGTCTTTTCCCAGCGGTATCTGAACTTGCGGCAGCGGAGATGGGTTGAGTTCCTCCAAGACTACGACTTCGAGATCTCTTATACTGAGGGCAAGGGTAATGTTGTGGCTGAGGCCCTAAGCAGGAAATCGCAGAAGGAAGTAGTTTGGGAATCTGCAGATTCTTGGAGAGCGATGGAAGAGTTAGCAGCCTTGCATTTGGATGCAAGGGTGGAAGGTGGAAGAGGTTTTCTGTTTCAGATGATTGTAGTTTCCTCTTTAGTGGTGCAGGTGGAAGAGTCTCGGTGGGGGGACTCGAAGGTGGAAGTGATGCGAGATCGTGTTTATCAGGGAAATGCTCCTGAGGGATGGTCGAAGGATGGTCAACATCGGATGCTTTTCCGTGGAAGGCTTTTTGTTCCAGAGATGATGCGTAAAGGAGTTCTCTGTGAGTTCCATGGCTCGGCTTTAGCGGTATATCCTGGGGTCTCAAAGATGTACCAAGCCCTGAGGGGACAGTTTTGGTGGCCCGGGGTAAAGCGGGTGGTGATAGAGTTTGTGGCTAAGTGCCTAGTGTGTCAGCAAGTGAAGGTTGAACACTGTTTTCCTGGAGGGTTGTTACAGCCTTTAGATGTTCGCGAGTGGAAGTGGGATGACATCTCGAAGGACTTCGTCACAGGGCTACCCAAGGCTCAGGGAGGATATGATGTCATCTGGGTAGTGGTGGATCGGTTGACAAAATCAGCACACTTCTTGGAGATTAAGGAGTCGAGCCCGGTGAGCACCTTATCCCAGAAGTATGTCGATGAGGTGGTGCAGTTGCACGGGATTCCTAGATCTATTGTCTCCGATCGAGACACGCGGTTTACCTCACGAGTCTAGAGGGGATTACAGCATGCCTTTGGCACCCAGCTACACCTTAGCACTGCTTTCCACCCTCAGACAGATGGGCAAACAGAACGAACAATCCAGACGTTGGAAGACATGTTGCGGGCATGTGTTCTGGATTTTGGGGGATCATGGGTACGACACTTGCCTCTGGTGGAGTTTGCTTATAACAATAGCTTCCACTCCACTATTGGAATGACACCGTTTGAGGCCTTGTATGGAAGGTCGTGTCGTTCACACCGTTTGCTGGACAAAGATTGGGGAAGCAGCTGTTCTTGGGCCAGAAGTGGTGCAGGGCACCACTGAGAAGGTTGAGCTCGTGCGTGAGAGAATGATGGCAGCCCAGGACCGGCAGAAGTCTTATGTCGATCGTAGGAGGAGGCCCTTGGAGTTCAAGGTTGGAAATCATGTGTTCTTGAAGGTTTCCCCTCGATGTGGGCAGTGGAGGTTTGGGAAGGGGAGTAAGCTCTCCCCTAGGTTCATCGGACCTTTCGAGGTGTTGGGACGAGTTGGTGAGGTGGCATATCAGCTGGCGTTGCCACCTCAGTTGGAGAAAGTTCACAATGTCTTTCACGTCTCCCAGCTCCATCGATATCTACACGACGACTCCCACGTCATCGATTGGGGAGAGTTAGATGTCGAAAACGATGCGACATTCCTAGAACGACCGATCAAGATCGAGGATCGTAAAGAGAAAGTGCTTCGTGGACGAACCATCCCCTTGGTTCGTGTGTTGTGGAGGCATGGTGGCCTCGAGGAGAGCACTTGGGAGCAGGAGGCCCAGTTACGCGTTCAGTACCCAGAGCTCTTTTGACTTCCTTATTGTTGTTGTTGTTCTGAGTTTTGTTGAGATGTTTTACTTAGTGCTTTAATATATGAAATGATTGTTTTTCTTAGCTATTAGATGATCTGTTCCTTGTTCTCTGTGTGTCCGAATATGTGATGATGGGAAAATCTGACTGCTAATCAGGACGCATTAATATGGATACGATTAAACTCATGTCGGCGAGTCAGTGCCTCTCAAAGCGGATAATATCCTGACATGTAGGAAGGGACTCCCTGACTCAGGTGTTGGACAGTGTGATTCTTGTGCTTGTTGTGAATGTTTGAGGTTGATAACTCTTGGGGGAGTATTCCTGGATCTAGGGGGTTCTGTTCCAGCTTTCGAACAACTCAGGGGTTTTCCCCTGAGAAGTATCTTTAGATGGTGGTTGTTTAGACCCCCCTTTTCTCCTTTCTAGTTTGATTCTTATATTCTCAGGGACGAGAATAGTTTGAGAAGTATCTGATGTAATGGTCCGAGGTTTTGGGGTCCATTACTTGGTGAAAATATGATGTTTGAGGTTTTCTGGGTGGTCTGGAAGGCCATCCCAGCTTCTCGGTGAAGCTTAAGACTCATAACGGTAGCCTTGGCCTACCGGTGGCCTCGACCAACCGGTAGCCTCGACCTACCGGTAGCTCGACCTACCGGTAGCCTCGGCTTACTGGTAGCTCGGCCTACCGGTAGCCTCGGCCAACCGGTAGCTTGGTCTACCGGTAGACCTAGCCTACCGGTGACCTCTCCACGGGTTTTCCAGTAGCGCCTCCTTTGCGCGAATTGGTTTGTAAACCATATTTTGACCCAAGCCTGTATTAAAGCCCATTAATGGCATTTAATTAAATGATTGGTGAGGTACCCTCCTTAACTAAAAAACCATGCGTGTTGGTCATGCCTTTAACCACGTTTTCATAAACGCATCTACCGCATCCTGTGAGCAGTCCTTCCTTGGTTAAGGAGGTGTGCGTCGGTTTTAACCGCCCCAACGGGCGGGGACCTTTTAATTTGGACGTGTGGGGTGGCACAGCCGCGTGGTCAACCCACGATACCGCTTCTTCTACGGTTTCGAGTTTTTCTCTATATCGTAACCGTCTCGGGGATGTTGTATCTCAGCCTTTATAACCTAAAGATTCTCTTCTCCCTGGGTTCCTTTTTCTCTATCACCATGCGCTCGGAATACCCTTCCTCCGGACGAGTTGTACCCCCCGCGAAGTTTTCCTTGATCGCGTTCCGTGGAGTTCCTGCTACCCCTGATTTACAGTTTCCACGCGGGGACTTAACGTCGATCCTTGATCAATCAGGTAGGGATTTTCTCATTCGTCTCTCCTTTCTGTGCATCATGCGGGGTGGGTATGTTTTTGCCTCTGTGGAAATTGATGAAACCAAACTTAATGAAGATAATGAACGAACCTCTAAAGAATGAAGGGGGGGTTTGATTGATGTTCTGTTGTACTCTTTTATGTTGACAGGTGTTGTGAACTATACGAGTCTATGCTCACTGAAAATCATGGTCGTTGGTGGTCTTTCCCTGTGCACTAATGAACCTCGGTGCTCCTGGATGTTTAAATAAACGTAACATGGAATGGGTTAATTACGTATACTCGGTTAAATAAATTGAAAGCACCAGGATCAACCCTTTTCTGTGATAACTTCGGTTAAACCCAGTGGAATTGAAACCATGGACTGTGTTAAATCTTTTAAATCTGAAAATATCTGCAAGGGCCTACCTTGTGTTGGTGGTAGTGGTTTGGTTGTTTTATTTCATGGGTCGTTTGTGGGTGACTTTATGGTTTTCTTGGATGGGGGCTTAGATCACTGGGGTGATATGGGTGGGGATGGGATCCCCTGTTGTTATACTTTCGCTGGTTGTGAATCTGAGGCTCTATGGTTGCTCTGTTGTGACACGAATTCAGGTGGGATCCTCTGTTGTTGAGAAACCATTGGCTCCTGGATTTTTGGGACATGGGGTCGTGTCTCGGGATTTGTTTTGTTTCCAGTACTTCGAGGGATCTCACTTGATCCCTAGTTGTTGTGACTTTACAAGAGAACCGGGTGTGAATGCCTAATTTTCCCGACAGTTTTCCTTCCTGCTTTAATTGTTGTTTCATCTGTGAATGTGCCTGTTAGTTGCCCAGTAGTGAAGGGATTAACTCATACTGAACTGTTATGAAATGATAACTTGAATAGGGAATCTGTGAACTGTTTGTTGTGTACCTGTTTTCTGAGGCAGCAATGCTTGGGCACCTGCTTGTATCGATTGGGGAGCCATAGGTTGGGTTGTGTGTTGGCATATATGTGTAACTGTATGTTTTGTGTTTAGTCGCACCCCACCCGCATTGAGCACTTAGTGTCGGACACCCCATGTAAAGACCCGTAAAATTCAAGGAAATTTTTTTCTTAATTTTCTTGAGAATTTTACAAGAATGCAGTTTCTGACGGCACCTGATTCCGAGGCCCGGTGTGCCCGGAATCATTTTCTGAAGTTTGGCTCGGGTACGTTCAGTGAACGAACGAGCGGGTTTTTCTAACTTTTGAACCGGTGCTCGGAATCAAATTCTGAGGGCACCGATTGAATCGCAGCGCCGGTAATTGCTTAGAAACGCCTTTTTCCGGAGTTGCGTTTGCTCGGGTGTGGTTTTAATTTTTGGGGTTAAGTTAAGGAATAAAAATAAAAGTGGTGCGACTTTTATTTTTATTTTACTTAAGTGGCTTAACCTAGGTTAAGCGGATTAGATGGGACCCATAATATCCTACCCACTTGGTAGGATATTTGTGAGGTGGGGCCCGCACGAGCCCCACCGTTTCTTCCCTCCTAAGTAACGCACCCGCAAACCCCCATCTTTAATGAAAGTCAACCGTGCGTTTTTCTGGTTAAGAAACGCCCCATTAAATTGGGCAGTTAAATTGTTACAATTAATTCTTCGAATTAATTGTTCGTTTCTTATCTTTTGAATTTCAAAAGCTTAGGTTGCTAATAAAATAAGTGTTGGACTTATTTTATTCTGGTTGGGGTTGTGTTGTGATAAACCTTTGGGAGAAAAAGAGAAGATTCTTCATTCTTCGACGAAGAACGCGAAGAACGCACCACCGCCGACGAAGAACGCCAATCTCCGACGGCGGACGACGGCAAGTGACGCCTTCCTCAGAGATCACCTAACACCAACGACGATTCTCTTCTTCTGCGGCGATCTTCTTCTTCCGCGGCGGTACTCTTCTTCCGCGACGGTTAATTCCGCGACGAACGCACGTTCGACGACTGCGTTGAGATAAGGATTTATTTTTTTATTTGTTAGTTCGTGAAATCTTCCGTCGCTTCTCCTTTTCTTTGAACCGCCTGTTATCGTGATAACGGGAGGAGGTCGGACAGCACGAACACGGCCGACACTCCTCCCCTTTTTTGGTTGATGGTGTTGTCGCGGCGAGCACGGCAACACGGTGACGAAGCACCGCGCAGAATTTTGATAAGGAGAGGGGGAGAAGCGCGGCGCCGTCGCGCCGCGCCGTTGAAGATGAACCAAGACGCGGCGCCGTCACGTCGCGCCGTTGAAATCGAACCAAAGATGCGGCGCCGTCGCGCCGCACCGGAGAACCACTAAAGCACCGCGACCGAAGCGGGGCCACGGCGGAGGGGCGCGGCGCCGTCGCGCCACGCCGGACGAACCAAGGTCGCGGCCGATTCCGGGCCGCGGCGGAACAGCGGAACCAGCGGCCGGGACCGGGCCGCCGACGTCGGAGCAAGGGGACCGGCCTTGTCGGTCCCGTGGCGGTAGAAGTCGGCCGGCCGGAGCGGGTCGGCCGGACCATGGAGGAACCGGGGGTTCGAAACCCCCGGCTGGCCGGACGAAGCGGCCCCATTAAGGGGTCGCAGTTTACTTCACGCGGGGGCAGCGCCCCCCGCCCCGAACGGTTCGGCCGTTTGGCCGAACTCCTGGCCAGCGCGCCGCGCGTCGGGCCGGTCCGCCAGACCGGGTCGCGCCTGGCCGGGCCGGGCCGCGCCCAAGCCGCGCCGGGCCGCGCCGGCTGCGCCCAAGCGGGCTGGACCCGGACCCGGGATGGGTCGACCAGGTTTGGGCCGACCCTGGGGGTATCGGGTCGGGTCGGACCGGGCCCGAACCCCCTAATACCGAACCTTATTCGGTCTGTTGCTCATAACTTGAACTACGGGCCTCCGATCGACGCACCGTCAGTTGCGATGCGATCCTTGGATCGAGACGATCGTTTCGGTATATCGCACTCAAGGTTTCGGAATACTTTGTGTTCGGCCGGGTTGGTTCGTACACGAAACCAACCGGGCCCTCGGAACAGAAACGCTTATAACTTGAGCTCCGGACGTCCGATTGACGTGCCGTCGACTTTGATGGATTCCTCTTAGTGAGTTGGATCTTTTGGCTTACTCCGCTCGAGGTTTGGACGCAGGTGGAGTACGGTCGGGTTGGTTTTGACTTAAAAATCAACCGGGCCCCTGGGACGAAAAAGCCAATAACTCTCAGACCGGGCGTCCGATTGACGCGCCATCTGCGACGTTAAGTTCCTGTTGACGATACAGAACTTTTGGATACATCAACTCCGGACTTTGTGTCAGTTGATGTATCAGCCCCTCGGCTCGTGGAGCAGACCCTCCCGAACGAGCTTGCTGTGTGCGGGAACCCTAGAGCTGGCTGCGACGATGACGACGACGACGACTGTACAGAGATCCTCAGTGGATTCGACGGCGACGACAACAGCACTCAGCGATCCTCCGTGGATCAGTGCTACAGATCTTGTGTGGGTCTGATCCTGTGTGGGTCAACGCTCAGCGGTCCTGTGTGGGCCAACGCCTACAGATCCTGTGTGGGTCCGATCATGTGTGGGTCATTGCGGGGGTTAGTTACCTATCGATCATGTGTGGGTCTGATCCCGTGTGGGTCATTGCGGGGGTTAGTTACCTATCGATCCTGTGTGGGTCTGATCCTGTGTGGGTCATTGCGGGGGTTATCGATCCTGTGTGGGTCAGATCCTTTGTGGGTCATTGCAGGGGTTAGTACCTATCGATCCTTTGTGGGTCCGACGACTTAGATGAATCAGTGGCTATATCTGATCATCTCTATCGTCATACGAAGAAGAATACTTGTGTGAGCTGAATCCTGTTTTGCTTTCCTATGTGGATTGTGTTGTGCTATCCTGTGTGGATTACGTTTTGCTTTCTTGTGTGGACTGGGTTGTACTTGAGCTCGGATGTTGGAGCCGAACTGGAATTGATGGCTTAGGTATATGTATGGGCATATACCTAAGTAGTGTCGGATGTTATTTCGTGATTGTATCTTTCCTTTGTGGATTATCCTTTGTGGATTCTGGGAGACCTTCGGGGGTCTCGGGGTCCCTACTGAGTAGCTTATACTCACCCCTGCACAGGCTATGCCCGCACTACGTTGTGTTGGTTGCAGACGACGGACAACGCTGATCGTGGTTGAGGCTTGCGGAGCAGGACAGTACCTGGAGGTGGACCACTGGGCGGGACGTACACGGAGCGGACGGTTGGACCCGAGGAGTTGTGGAGGCTATCTGTACTCACCCTTCAGGGGGGACTTCTAGTGGGCGGCTCGACGTTGTGGCTTTACTTTCAGTTGTTGTTTTCCCTTTCGAGTTGTACTTTACTTTCAGTTTGGGTTTGTATTCTGGCCCACTTACTTTTCTGCACTTACTGTTGTACTCAGTTTTTACTTAGTGTTTACTTCTGTTTGCTTGTTCTGTGGTGTTTGTTGTTTACTTTACAAAGGCAATGTCTTCCCTTTTTACCGGGATTTACGCCTTGGTGTTAGTCGTCAGCCCCTAGCCTATGGAAGGCGGGCTTGGGGTAGTCACGGCACGGGCCCCGAGGACGGGTCGTGGCACCCCATTTCATGGGGAAGGGTGTTTCCCCCTAGTTACTCTCCTTCCTGCTCCCTCTTCCCTCGGCTGTGATGGCTGGAGGCAACCTTACACCCAAGATTCTTTGGGTAGGTTTCGATTGGTGTGTTGTTAGCCCAGGACTCTTCGGGCAGGTTTGTTTTCCCAGGTGTCTTCGAGATGAGGCCCAGGTGTGTGCGGGCAGGGATGGATGGTTGTGAGGCCCAGGTGTGTGCGGGCAGGGATGTGGATGGTTGTGAGGCCCAGGTGTGTGCGGGCAGGAAGAGCGTGGTAGCGTCAGGACGTTTGTCATTAGGGATGAGCAACTAGCTAGTGGGGGAAATAGTGGTGCGGGGTGCCCAAATGTTTTGTTCTAACTATTACCTTACTACTTGTGTTATTTGGTGAGAGTGGCCAGTGAGGCAGGATGGATAGATTCCTTGATAGATGATGTTTCTTCTGCTTCTCGCGAGACTTTAGGACGTCTCCCCACTTGTGTACGAGAGCTTTAGGTTTTCCTACTGAGTATACTTTGTATGCTCACCCTACGTTTACTTTCAGGTTTTCAGGAGGGCTTCAGAGGTCGTGCGGGACCTTACTAGTCTGGACGTTGGAGTTGTTGTTGGTCACTGTTGGATTCTGCTTAGCCTTTTTCCTTTCCTGTTGGGTATTGTACTTTGGAGTCCTTGTACTTTGTTAAGTTTTATTATTAAACATGCATGTAGTTTGGCTTTTTTTTTACCTTGAGTTTTCTATACTTGGTGGTGTTTGGTGTTGACTCATTCTTTCTCCCAATCTTGGTTAACTAAAAAGGGTAATGCCTCCCATATTGTGAAAATGTTATACCTTTGGTGCTAGTCGTCACTCCGGGGTCTACTGGAGGCAGGACTCGAGGGTCATTATCTCTCCTTCAACTTAAGGAAGGGCTTGACAATCTGATGTCATTTCCCTCCTTTCGGTGAAGGCGGGTCGTGACATATATATATATATATACATATTAATGCATTTTTATAAGATAAATAAAAAGGATAATTATTTATTTTAAATAAAATGGATAATAAATATGTATTTCCATGTGGTTTATATATTTAAAAATAAATTTTTATGTAAATATGTATTTATACATATTGATTTATTATATCCAAATATAAGAAAATATGCATATATTTAATTATAAATGAAATTTCTATATGAATAACGATAAAATTTCAAAACATTAATATCAATATGAATGTAATCCTTGGGAATAAATTTATTCTACACTTAAAAATGACAAGAAGACTCTCTTAAACGAAGCAGAAATACTATAGAATATTAAAAAAATAGTGTATCCCAACTAAAAAATATATTTTGAAGGTCTTCTGGACCTTTTGTGATCTTGAAAAAACAGTGACCCAAGTCTCCCCAAGTTAACACGATGTAGATTTCTTCACAAGCTTCGATTTGATATGTGGTAGAGCCCAAACGGATGTCCGGATCAAAAGTTATGAACGTTCGAAGTTCAAGTCATGTTTTCAGTTTATCTTAGATCGTTCATTGATTCATTTAATTTTTATGTCATCTAATTGTTATTAAATGACTACTACTCTATAATAATTAGCAAATTATAAATTAATATTATTTTTTTATTATTTTATAAGGCATTTTTTACTAAATATCTTATATATTAAGTGTAGCTTTATATAAATCATATTTAAAAAAAATATAATATTTATAACAATATAAATATATTTATATATTTATATATTTATATATTATTTTAAATGAAATGTTTTTTTATAAAATATACTCTTTATCAGCGCTAATAAAAAAGCACTGATAAAAGGGGGCTTTTACCAGCGCTAGTAAAAAAGCACTACTAGAGGTTCCCCCTTTATCAGTGTTTTTTATAGCGTTGATAAAGGCCCTCTTTATCAACAATTTTTTGCTAGTGTTGATAAAAACCTCATTTATCAGGGCTTTTTTACTAATGCTGATAAAAGTCAACCTTTTATCCGCGTTTTTTTATTAGAGCTGGTAAAGGGCCCCCTTTATCAGCGCTTTTTTATTAGCCTCGATAAAGGGTCCCTTTTATCAGCGTTTTTTTTAGCGCTGATAAATACCATCTGTTATTAGCGCTTTTTTTAGCGCTAATAAAGTCCCCTCTTTATCAGCGTTTTTGCTAAAGTTGATAAAGCCTAGCACTGGATAAACCCAAATTTGTAGTAATGTGTATTAATTGAACTTGAAATTTAAAGCTTTTTTTATCTATACAATTGGATTTAGAATCTATGGTACTCCAAATTGGTGTCTTCCAAAGAATAAAAAATTTTGGTTCACCAAATTTCCAAATTCAGTCTACACTTAAAAATGACAAGAAGACTCTCTTAAACGAAGCGGAAATACTATTGAATATTAAAAAAATAGTGTATCCCAACTAAAAACTCTATTTTGGAGGTCTTCTGGACCTTTTTTGACCTTGAAAAAATAGTGACTCAAGTCTCCTTAGGTTAACACGATGTAGATTTCTTCACAGACTTCGATTTGATATGTGGTAGAGCCCAAACGAATGTCCGGATCAAAAGTTATGGACGTTTGAAGTTCAAGCCATGTTTTCAGTTTATCTTAGACCGTTCCTTAATTCATTTAATTTTTATGTCATATAATTGTTATTAAGTGACTATTACTCTATAATAATTAGCAAATTATAAATTAATATTATTTTTTAATTATTTTATAAGCCATTTTTTACTAAAAATCTTATATATTAAGTGTAAATGCGTAGTTAGCTTTATTTAAATCATATTTAAAAAATATATTATATTTATATCAATATAAATATATTTATATATTTATATATTTATATATTATCTAAAATGAAATGTTTTTTTATAAAATATACTCTTTATCAGCACTAATAAAAAGGCACCAATAAAGGGTGGTTTTATCAACGCTAGTAAAAAAGCACTGATAGAGGTTCTCCTTTTATCAGTGTTTTTTTATAGCGCTGATAAAGGCCTCATTTATCAACAATTTTTTGCTAGCGTTGATAAAAACCTCATTTATTATGGATTTTTTACTAACGTTGATAAAAGGCATCCTTTTATCAGAATTTTTTTACTAAAGCTGGTAAAGGGCCCCCTTTATCAGCGTTTTTTTATTAGCCTCGATAAAGCACCCCCTTTATCAGTGCTTTTTTAACACTGATAAAGATCATCTTTTATCATCGCTATTTTTAGCGCTAATAAAGTCCCCTCTTTATCAACGCTTTTGCTAGAGCTGATAAAGTCTAACGATGGATAAACCCAAATTTGTAGTAATGTGTATTAATTGAACTTGAAATTTAAAGCTTTTTTTTATCCATACAATTGGATTTAGAATCTATGGTACTCCAAATTGGTGTCTTCCAAAGAATGAAAACTTTTGGTTCACCAAATTTCCACCACACTCACCTCAAGGCTCTGATGCCATCTTTTTTATCCTTTAATAACTCAGAGTAATAAAAAGTTATATTTCTTCAAGAATAAACTTTTATAAAAAAAATATCATTATTTGTTTCTCAATGGGATCTCATGGAACTCTATAATTTCTATAACCTCTCTTGATCTAGTATACAAATATCAATGTATCATTTACATCATTACTTTTAGTTCACCAAATCCCCACTACTCTCAACTCAAGTAAGGCTCTGATGCCACTTTTTTGTGATCCTTAGACAACTCATATAGAAATAAAAAGTTTTATTTCTCCAAGAATATTTTTTTACAAAAAAAATATAAGTTTGTTTCTCTGGCTCACATGGAAATTTATAAATTCTATAACCACTTTTGATTTACTCATTTGCCCAAATTTAGTTCGATCATCAAGATTTATTCTCCTTCAGTGTACCATTCAAATTTTTCTCCATGACAAGTGAGACATTTAGGCTTTCCACTTCTTTCACCAACATCAACTCTCTTTCTCCTTGGGATTTGTCAACCTCATTTAGCACTTTAGGAAATTTAACCTACTTCTTGTTCTCCTTCTCCAGTTTAGAAATTTTGAGGATACATTCCTTCAACTCACGCTTCAGTAAGAATTACATGTCTGTTTCTTCTTCATCCCCTCCATTCACCTTAGCAATCATCAATCTCTCATTGAGATCGTTATATGATGAATCCTATCCACTTTCACAATTGTCACACTCTTCGTTCTCCATCTTCGAAAAATAACTCTTCTTTTTTAATTTAGAAAATTTCTTTTATTTTCTCTCAAAAGCTGATTTCTTCTTGTTGAATTTAAAATTCTTATTTTAAGAGATCTTCATTGATACAACATCCTCTTTTTTACTATCTTCATACTTAAATTTTGGACAATTTGTAGCAAAATTTCCAACTCCTCCGCATTCAAAACACTTTAAAGGCAGTTTGCCACAATATCTACCTTTCCCTTTTCGAACATTCATTGTGATAAGCAACATGAGATTGTCAAACTTCACATCAACATCTTTATCCAAGTTTGAATCTTCACTTTCTTCTTGAATCTCTTTAGAAGTCATTTCATTCTTCAGGGCATTAAAAAGAGATTTTCTTCTTTCCTTTACTTCTCTTCTTGAAAGAAGCACCTCTCCTCATTTCATACACAACCAACATGTTGAGAAATTCATCAAACCTATCTAGAAAAATATGAAGCAACTTCTTGATAATCATTGAATCCTCTGGTGTTTCTCCAAAACCATTGATTGAGCTAACAATCTTATTAATTCTAATTAAGAGGTCATCCACTGACTCTTCTTCAAGCATACAAATGTCTTCAAATTGGGCATGTCAGATTGGTAGTTTGGCCTCCTTAACTCTATCATTCTCTTCATGAATATTTCTCAGCTTCTCACAAATTCCTTTTGCTGACTTGATCCTCATCACCTTTATGAACTCTTTCTATGAAAGTGAGGCAAAGATAGGATTTCTCGCACGCCCATCAATCTCAATATTCTTCTTACCAATTGGAGTCATCACTACACCTTCCAAAACTAGAGTAACCCCACTAATTGCAATGTTGACAACTTCCATACCCAACAAAAGAAAGTACATCAACATTATTTCCTTCCAAACATTGTATGTTTTTTCATCAAATGTGGGAACTCCTTTTCTATTGATTGGAGTAATGTGATCCATGATGAAAACAAAAATTCAGAATCAACAATAATAATAATAGAGGGAGCTTCGCATAGCCAACTTCAAACTACATTAGTGCCTTCAAAGGAAGCTTGTTGCTTTGAAGTCAATTATTAAGGACAATGTCACCAATGTAGTGTAGTCCCATAATAAATATTCACTAAGAGGGGGATGAATCGATAAATAGTTATCTTTTACGATTCATCACTAATCAATTTTCATCATTGTTTAGAATGATACCAAACAAGTTGTCACTAATCAACCTACTTCACCACTGAACCGTTTTGATGTTAATGAATTCAGTTCAGTGATTTCATTTTCACATCCATACAGCCAAAGAAGAACATGACGATGTACAAGGTTCACCATTCAAAACAAATGGCTACATCCATGGTATAATGTTGTATTATTCACTGTCATATTATCCATTAGAATTTCCAAATGGATTACAATGAGCAAGGTTTATCCTTGAAACTCATGTGTGTACGAATGTCTCCCAAAAAGTACGATGTTCTCTCACAAACTTCAAGATAACTCATCAATTAAACGATAACAAAGATCTTATATAGCCAACAAGGATCTCTGAATCTCTTTTCAATAGAGTATTACCCCATCGTCTTCATTTTTATCACTTTTATCACTGAAACTCAAAAATTCAACAGCTAAAAACTTCATCTAGACCACCCAACATCTTCCACTTTCATCAATTGATATATTTTGAAGTATAAGCAAACTTTTGATCATCAAACAATAAGAAAAAAAAACCCAACAACTCTTTATAAAACCATTGTAGTCCATCATCATCGAAGTAAGCCTGTGAACTTCATAATTTAATGATTCCTCTTCAAGAACTAGTGATAATCAGTACCAAGCCTCTTCTTGGGTGTATTCTCCTTCCTCTTCCTCTATTGCACTCCCTCAAGATTCATGCAACACTCTTCTCACCACTCTACTTTGCACAACAATTGTTGCTTCCTCTTACATTGAGAATTTGAATTTTAAATTCAAATTTCAAAGATTAACTTCTCTCACTTCAATTTCATCCATTGAATCAATACAGTCCTTTTATTCATCCTTGAAATGCTTTGGGGACTTGAGGAATCAAGTTGTAGTAACCCTTGAGTCATCAATTGAACCATAACAGCAAAAACACTCGAAACTGGAAATCCACACTGACCATGGTGTGTTGGGGCCATCACCGTTTGAAAGATAAATTTCAACTGCTTTGAACTATTTTGAAAATCGTTGAAGACCACGACATAGTTTTCCCCATTTCAGTTTCTAGGAAAGCACTGTGATTAAGATGTCATTTCACTCCCCATTTCAATAATCTAGAAGTCAAGCCTCAATTTTTCAGAATTTCAAACCACGATCACTTCCACCTGACCATGGCATAATTGATCCTATTTTGGTTTTCATCCAAGCACCACAACTAGCTTGTCGTTTCACTCCCCATTTCCTTCATTCTTGAGCAAGCCTTGATCGTTTTGTTCTTCAGACCACGACCACAACATACGGGCCGCAACATAGTCAACTAGTTGTTTTGTATCAACTTCCAAAGACCACGATCAAGTCACCACGGCATATAGACCATCCTCAGGGTGAAGAGAGATATTTATGTCAACCACGACCTTCAAAATGCATGTTTTATGGTCGACACTCCATATTTTCTTTTGTGACAAGCTCTACAACCTATTCATCACACCACCATGGCATAATCATGTCTTTATTCCTCAAACACAACATCCACAATGACCATTTCCCAGTTCAATCAAGCAGTTTTCCATTGAGACCAACACCGTGACGTGGTGAGGTTATCACCATATCATAATGTTGCCCAACTTCCCTTGAAACGTCTCAAAACACCAATCTCGTTGGATTGATGTAGCTCGATCCGGTTTGGATTATGTTTGGGCCGAATGCTTGCGGCCTGTACTGCGCATCAGGCCGCAACTTTCGCTGGTCGAGCTCCGCAATGAGCTCGTTGGGGGTTGCAGGGAGCAACGCGCCCCTGTTTCGGGGGTCCGAGAGCCAAAGGCACCCAGCTCAAATTTTGGGAGGTTGTAGCAACTCTGACACTGTAGCAGAGCTGACCGACCGACACCGACAGAGCACTATAGCATGTCGAACTTTGGAGTCAACAGTATTGTAGCTCCTTGGACTTCCAGTCATCAGCATTGTAGCACTTTTGACTTGCGTGATCACCTTTCACTATAGTGATGCGGACTTCCAACCGTCGTTCACTGTAGCACAACAAACTTTCTGACGGTTGGTGGAATAGTGTTTCGTCCTCCTTATTAGCCCATTTCGAGCTAGGGTTTTATTGGGTTAGAAACTCTGTGAGATCTCCTGTAAATTGTGTCCCCAAATCATAGTGAAAATTATGTCTCTCTGTGGACATAGAGATTATTCCCGAACCACATAAATCTTTGTGTTCTCGTTCTTGTTTTCTCTTTTACTCTTATGTGATCTGTTTTTCACTTCGTTGCTCACGACGTTTTTCGCAACAAATCTTGAACTCCAAACCTTTTCCAATCACTTCCAAACTTCCAAATGGATGTCACTGCAACGAAAACACAAAGATTCACATGAGTTTGAATATTATTCATATGTTTAAAAGGGTTGACAAATCTTTTGACAACACTAACACCACACATCACACCCACTTCACTTCTTCATCAACCAACAAAATCCCCCATTATAAAACACACATCCCTTGGAGCATCTTCACTCAAACATCTTCTTGGTCATAACAATTATGTAGGACCAGACTATGTCTTTAGGGTGCATGTGCCTTTTGGCCACGTTGGCAAACATATATGGCTTTGAATAAGCATGCATGAGTTGGGTTTCTAAGTGGATGAGCCGCACATAAAACTGATTTGCACTCTTCAAGATTTGCATGCATACCCACTTGATCACTAGCACTCATTGTGTCGAGGCGGGTGGGAAATTCTACTTGGTTGTTGGACTCACCCCCTACCAACATACGTGACATGAGTTTCAATGTACATTGGTAGACCTTAGGTTTCATTTTAGGTTTAAGTGTCAACTTGGAGTTGAGCGTATGACCCAAGACCAGCATTATATCAAAGGTCAATGATTCGGTAGGAGTTTTACAATAATTAGGCTAGAAACCATTGTATTTATTTTAAGTTGTTGCATTGCGTATGAATCAGTTAGTGTGCGACCACTTGTTTATTTATCCTGATGATGCTTGTTATGTACTTTTATTTGTTGTTGTTGCTCTGTTATTTTTTGATGCATCATATAGACTTTTATTTCATATTATGGACTATAGGACACCCTCGTGACTTAATGTTTATTATCTACATGGTGTTGCATGACATGTCAATCACATTACACACTTGATGACACGACACATCCTATTAATGCGGTGTTGAAGTGACACTCTTGATGGTAGCACAAATTGGGTCATGTTCAGCATCTCACCAGCATATCTAAAGTGTTGTATCATAAAACATTGTAATTTTTGTTTGAGGCCATTCAAACTTGTAATTTGGAGCTTTTTCAAACCATACAATTCGGTTTAACATTTTGGTCACTCCAAATGATGTCTTCCAAAGAATGAAAGCTATTGGTTCACCTGATTTTCACCACACTCAGCTCATGTAGGGCTGTGTTTCCACTTTTTTGTGATCCTTGGATAACTCAGAGAGAAATAAAGAGGTACATTTCTTCTAGAATAATGTTTAAAAAAAATCTCCCTATCCCACTCATTGTTTCTCAACGGTTTCTCAAGGCACTCTATAATTTCTATGACCTCTCTTGATCTGGTTACAACACCACTCAAACCTCCTTTTATTGGCAAAAAAGGGTGAGAGGTCTGAAAAAAAAAACCTCCTAAAACCCACCAACACCATAGCCATGTTCATGGGTGCCAAATGAGCAGTTTCTATACATGTAGAATATGCAACAAACATGATTGAAACAATCAGCAGCCATGCTTGAAGGTTTCATTAAGGTCGAGAAGTATACAAGCATCAATGTATCATTTATATCATTACCATATCCAATATTTTGGTTGCCTGGGGAATGATTTTATTGAAACGTTGTCTGATCAATCCACAATGGTTGGATTGATGCATTTGTAAGTGTCCAAGAATGCCTTATTTCTTCGAGATTCTAACCAACTGAAGATGTATTTAATGCAGGCCAAACAGAAAATCTCTTATGCTGTAGTGGCTACAGGGATAGAATTATTGTCCAAACAGAGCAGAAGAGTTTGTATTCTGTTCAAGAAGGGAAGAAAGGGGGAAAACAGTAATTGTGCGCAGGACGAACAAGATTATACATGAAGGATGCTGATATAAATAAGACAGCAAAACTTAGCAGAAGTAGGGAAGAAAGCCGTCGAAGGTGAGGGGACGGTTTCTGCGGGGAGAGCAGCAGCAGAAAACGAGAGCAGAAGTTGCAGACCTGGCCAGTGAACTGATGGTGTCGAACATGGCTATAGATCGCCGCTCCTGCAGGGCCCCAAGAGTCGCCGCCGCAACGCCTAAGCCCTCTACCATTGTCGTCAATAATATCGCCATTTATTCTCCTCTCCGCACCACTGAACCCCTCGAATATGTATTTCGCTACGAATTTCAGAGGTTACTGTGAACAGAAATCAAGAATCGGCGGCGTTTGTTGGAAGCCAGACTGTGTGGGCGGCGAGACGGTGAGCAAACTGAATACCACGGTGCTTCCGGGCGGTTCTTTTTGGGGTAGGGGGGTAGGGATTTGGTAGTGGGTAGACTTGCAGATTGGGAAAGCCCGGATTACGCGTACACCTAATACAATATAAATATAGATATATATAAGTGAAAACTTAAAAGTGCCAATTTGTTTGATTTTTTTTAAATGTATAAATAATATATATTAAAAGTGTAACACGTCTTTACGAAAATTGTTACCTTTGATCATTTTGAGCACATGTGAGATTCACATGTACTTCATTCTACATGTTACAAATTAATCAAATATTATTATTTTAAATTTTAATGACAAATCAAGTTATGTGCACGTTTATGAATGTTGTATGTTTGTTTCTAGGTTTAAAAACAAATTTAAATTGTTACGATATATTTGTGATCACTCTGAGCATCTCAAACATTTTATTCATGCGAAATTTATTCCTTTCATAAGTTCCTCAAGCATTGTTATATTACATTTCAATGGAAAATCGAGCTCATATATTCTCTTTTTTTATCATTTTATGCTAGTTTATTTTAATTCTAAAAATATATTTTGTATCATTTCAAGCACACTGAACTAGGCATGCAAAATAGACGGGACGGGCTTAAACAGGCCAAGGGTGTGTGGGCCTAGGTGATGGGTTTTGGGGGATTATCATATGATCAAGGTAGTGGAAGAAACATATAATAATGTCTAATTTATCATCAACATAACCAACATGTAATATGAAGAATGTGAAATATAAACTAGTGTACATCTCCAAGCCCCATCTTTATCAAACTCACAAGAGTCTATTTGGTGGAGATCATCGAGCGGCGGTCTAAAGGTTCTCACCTCTATAAGTAGTACATCAGCCAATAGAATCCTTGTTCGTAATGAGAATACCCCTAAACTCCAAAGCTATGTTAGCACCTTCACCTTGATGATAAATGGAGAACTAGACAAAAGAGAGTTTCGACTATGGCTTGATCATATCGTGCACACAACAATAGGAGGATCGTATCATTCATATAGTCTCCCCTCATTCAATTAAGGGAGTCAAGCATCGGCTATAATCACAGGACACCATACAAATGTTACGATAATGTATGCATGTTGGGGTTTAATAATCACTGAATGTTTCAACAATTACATAATGTATCACTACTGTAGATATAGGTTTTATCAGCACTAAAAAAACTCATGATCAACGTTAAAAAAACATTGATGGTCTAAGTGCTGTTAAAAGGGGGTCATTTTTATCAACGCTAAAAAAGTGTTGATAAAAACCCATTTTATCAATGCTAAAAAACGTTTTTAAATTAGGCCTTTTATTTTTACTAAAAAACACTGATAAAAGGACCCCTTTAACAATGCGTTTTTTAGCACTAATAAAAGAGGTCTTTATCAGCTTTAAAAAAAGCACTGATAAAAGTCAAAAAAATATTTATTTTTTGTAAATTGATGAGAGATTCGAACGGTGGTCACCCCACCTTTTATCAGTGCTCAACACCCACCACCCCCTCTTTTATCAACACTCATCTGGCCCTCCCCTTGCCTTTTATAAGCACTAGACCATTACTCCTGCCCACAGTTGCATATGACTTCACTTGGATTTGAACCTGAGACATTGCCCTCACGCATCTGTGCCTTTACCACTACCCTATATTGTTTTGTTCATTAATTTATAATATATCTATTTATTTATATATATTTTGTCACATTTTTTATCCATATATTTATTCGTATATTTATCACCACATATCCTAAACTCTTAGAATATTGAGTGAAAACACTTTAATCTTATACTAGTATAATTCTTTATGAAATAGTGACATCCACTTTTAAATGGAAACTAAATGTAACACTTTACATTTTTCTTTATTATCATATATCCTAAACATTTCATGATATTAAGTGGAAAACACTTTAACTTGAGATTGTTGTTTTCCTTTATATGTTAATTTTAAAATTCACTAAGTCCAAACATACTCCCACTAACCTCTTAGACAGTATATTTTTTAGAATATATTGATAAGATACACAAACCCTTTTGTATTAAGAAATAATATTTATTTCTATTTAGTAGGAATAATTAACAAATACACTATTGCTTCCATATCACATATGGTATTATCTGTGTTTGGAACATTTTTATTTGAAAATAAGAATTAATTAAAATATACCACCGATGGGTGGAAGGAACACATTGCCAAATATTTAAAAAAAATATTTAGATAAACACTTTTTTCCTAGATAAACACTTTTATCCAACTATTCTTCTCAAAACATGTTATAGAAACATGATGAATCATAAACCATGTATATTCAACAAATCATATCATGTTTTTTATAACAGCTCCTTATTAACAAATAGCTTCTCTTATCAAATAAGAGAAATGAGATTAAGTTACACATTTTTACACAGATTTATATGAGCTTGACGCAATCCTTTACATTTAGATATAACAACTCTTTGCTCCATGAATGTAAACTATAAGCTCAAACAATTATTCCTTTGATTTTGAACTACTATATATTTACTACACTTTTAAAATATATATTTGGTATTATATACCTTTCAAAACCAAAGAATTAATTTCTATAACATCCATACCGACATAGATATTCCATGGAGTTTCACAAAGTCCATCAGGTACTCTAGATAATCCCATCATATGGAGTTATTATTCTTCCTTTCCAACAACCCCGGGTTTCAATAACCTTGATATACTTATTAAAGAAACATTGTTGAAATTTTTAACAAATTTTTATTCTTTCAGTTTGAACTTTTACCCACTTTTACTGTCTGTATAGTACCAGAATCTAGACATCATATTCCTAGTTCATCTATTCTCAACACTTTTAGAATATTGGGTAAACATTTTTTGAATTTAATCATATTTTCGAAACATTTACATGGATGAAAATAGGATAAATTCCATAAACAAAACAATCTATTTTTCATCTAATGCCTTTGAAACATTGAATGAATCAATCTATGATTCCATAATAATCTAGATTCACTTATTGAAAAACTTTAACACTTGGTTATTGAGGAAGGAACTATTCTAACACATAGAATTTTCATTAATAAATTTCCATAAACCACGAATTTATCTTAAAACTTTTCTTAAGTTACCAGTCTTGGGAGTATCTTACTTTAAGCTTCTCCTTTCAAGGATTGATCAAAAACATTATCTTGATGATGATGATGATGATATTTAGCTATAACATGAGCTTTTATTAGATGTGTATCGTGTATCACAACCATTCAATAAGGAATTTTATTAAATGTGCTCCCATTTAAATGAAACCCTTTTGTAAATCATATCTATTAGTAGGATAAGATCCATGTTTCACTAAAAAATGAGTTTTCTTTAGTGTTCATCTCACCACTTAATTATTTAGGTAGGGAATCATACCAATCATATCATATATTATTCTGGGATAGCTGAGAAAAAAAACCCCTTTTCTAATCCATCATATTGATAAAATCAACTGTATTCCTTTGGTATCCTAACTATTAGGTCTTCATAGATAAGTGTTACCCAAATAAAACTCCAAAAACAAGTTAACCAAGGAAAATCCATGGGCACCTGACTACAGCATGAAACTACTCGACAATACAATCAATAGTCACTTATTATACTCTTTCTTTGCACAAGATAATCTTGGGGCACATGGATTCGACATGAAACTACCCAATTGGATGATCGAGGTCTTGATAAGTGTTTCTTTAGAATTAATCTCACACTTAACATTTGAAGGGGATTTTAATCTCACTATCTTATCTTATGTTATTCCCTTTTACGTATTCATGATTCTAGTAATTTAGTTTGGAATCATATTCCCTCCACCTAATCAGTATGTTCAAACCATATTGATGTGTAACTATTTACACAACCCAAAAGTTTTTGTTACTTACCAAAAAATAGAAGTCTAATATATTAATACATATCCAGATTTATCATATGAATAAGGTACATGAACACTTTATGTAAAGGTTTAGAATTATATGAGATTGACAATCTCTACATGAGTAAGCTCATAGTGACATATAGCTAACCCCATCCACTTTCTTAGACAAGTCATATGCCTCATAGTAAGTAGGTAGTCCAACCCCAAGTCCTTCTACCCTGTGAAACTTTACTTAAGAGATAATTCAATCCATCATAACTCTAACACCAATATGCACAAACTATATTAAATAGCTAAATTCAAGCTCATAACTTCAATTACAAACTGAGGTTAAGGTAGATGAAAACCCAAATTCATTATCATGCCTTGCATGTAATGCAATGCTCTATTTAGAAGTAGTTTAACAATTAAACTAAAGAATACACCATTCATCATATAAACAATTTATAACTATGAATAAAAAAGGGAATAACATTTTAAATAAATTTAAAATTCTGATATTTAAAAATGAGATAAACATTTACGAACAATTAATAAATAAAAGATAATTATAAACTGTAACACCCCAAGGTTTAACAAATTAATTTATTATAGAATATATTCAACACTGAGCCTATGTGAAACAAACACTTTGATATTTATAGGAGATAATTATAACCTGACCATTAGATATAATTTTATCGCTTCTGTGATTTGAATTTTGAAAAATTGACATACACGGTTGTGATCAGTTAGATATTTAGAGTCTGATAGGATCAACTTACATTTTTGGCGAATAGTAACTTACCCTTATGAATTGTAAATTACCCTTATGAATAGTAATATACCCTTTAAAATAGTAACCACACCCCTGTGAGTATAAATAGAATCTAGGCACCATATAAATGAGAGTGAATATTTAAAATAATAATAATTCAGTGTTGATATTTTTGTGTAATAAATATTTAATTACAATTTTAAATTAACAAATTTATTTAAAATAAAATTAATTTTCATAAAATGTAATCTTTGATAAATATTTTTTTATTATTAATTTAGTATAATTTTATGAGACCTTAGTTAATTTTTGAAAGTATTATAAAATCAATTTTAAAATTAAAATATGTATTTTTCAAATAAATAATGATTTTATTTAAAAATTAAATTTATCTTATTTATAAAATTATTTTGATAAAATGGACTTCATTTTTTAATTCTACACATCAAAAAATTGTTAGGGTAAATTTTTGGTATTTTTCCAAAATACTTGAATTTTTTGTGAATAGTGAAATTCGATAATTTACAAAATATGCTAAATAAATGAATTTTTGCATCATGATTGAGTCATGGATGATGTAAATGACCATTTTTTCAAACTCACGTGCACTTATTATTTTTTTGAGTAATAATAATCAAGACTATTCATAGTCTTGAGCCAAAATAATAAAATAATGATTAAAATAATGGAAAAACCCTCCTCTCCTCCACTATAAAAGCCACCCATCACTCCCTCTTCTCTTCACTCCCCTAAAGCCTTGTGCCTTGTATAAATTATGCTAAAATATCCTCCCAAGATCCTCCCCACGTCCATAATCCATTGGTCTCTTCAAAAGACCAAATTATCTCCCCTAAATAGGCTCTCAGGAAGATAAATTCAAGAGGTAAATTCCTCTTTTCATTTATTTTATTTTCTTTCAAGTTCCTTTATTTCTTTTTCTTTCCTCACATACTTTACTCCAAATGTTATGATAACTCCAATAACTTACATGTAACTTAATTTTGTTATGATAATGGAATAATTCATCATCATATCTCATTTACCCTCCTTTTATACTAGAAATGAAAGCACCGTCTAAGATGTGCTAATTTATCACATTCACGGCGATGGGTTTTCAAATTCTATTACCATCTTAAATTATGGTCATAAAACCATTTTTATTATTTAAATTGATCATAATATATGTAATATATTCTATGTAATGTTTTGGAATCATTTTGGTATACATGGTATTAATTTATAAAATAAAATGAATTCATGGTGATCGAAAAACCACCAAATTAATTCAAGTGTTTATCATTAAAATTTTATCTAATGATTCATCCTCAACCAAAGTAGCTGAATGAATTATACGATCATTTAAGCTTAGGAATGAAAATTAATAACATATAACATAAATTCTGGAATTCAATTCTCATTTTACATTAACTTCCTTACAAACGAACCAATGATGAAAGCTAATAAAACGAGTACTCACAAACGATGATATTGAATCTATTAACCCATAAAAATGAACATAAATAAACTTAATAAAATTATAATAAATAAAATACATGTCTAATAGGTTGTTAATTAAGTTATTAATATGTATAATTTCATATTCCATGACCTTAATTTCAATAGAGGAACATATTCAGACATAAGGTATGAGTCTTCTACCCAAACCTCCATTTTCATTCGGGTTACTCTTTGTCTCTATTAATCCCAAATAAATTCTTATTTATTATTATGTACTCATCATAAATTCTGTTTTAATGTTCTATATATGTGTACCAACCATAATCCTTCTTTATTTTATAGAGAGATACATGTTTTAAAAGGATCTTTCAAAAATCCTTCATAAACTACAAGCCCGATTCAAGAGAATTTCTTGAATTATTACCTATTTTCAAGGTCACTCTATAATATGTTTTTAGAAACCAGTGTTTTTATAAAATTACTCATTTTATTATGATAAAACTATATTATTTCACTTCTAATTTTATAAAAACATTTTTCCAAAAGAACCCTTCATTTCAAAGTAAAAGAGTATTTATCTCAAGAATTACTCAATGATTTCATAAGAGTAATTTTGTATATTTCAACAATCTTGATAAATATTATGTATAATTGGGACTAACAATTTATGATATAATATACTATATTGTATTGAATTATTTATGATTATTTTTACTATGGATGTACTATCTTTAAACCATTCACCATGTTACTCCGAATGGTTAATGTTTATGTTCGGGGTAAGTTATTTACATTTCATATGTTATTTTCAATATGAATGTATATATTGTTTAAGTTTATCCCCATTCATATGGGGAATGAATTATACTTAGTAAGTGATGGGTGGAGCCTGATACAACCCCTCGATGTATTGGTAGGTCTTGTGAGACAAAACATATATGAACTTGGTCGAGGCCTTGCCCATTTTCAGATATGGGTTTGGACGAGGCCTTAATCATTTTCAGATGTCTTGGTCAAGGCCTTAACAGTATATTTTATTCATTCCATCATTATAAAACTAGATATTGATAGTCCATGTAATTATTTGACTAGTAGAATATCCATGGTTATGTTTTATGGCATTATTTAATCAGTTTTTATTCCTGCCATATTTTTCTCAAGAATATTTTTAATGGCATGCATTTTTAGTTATTCATCAAGCCTAGTGTTTATATTTTCTTCCGATGTATTATTGAACCTTACTGAGCATATGAGATCACCCCTTTCACATGTTTTATTTTCCTCAAGTTGTGAGGAAGTATATTATGAATGACTTGAAAGGATAATCTAGGAGATTATGTGTGATTCAAAATAAGTTGTTATGTTGTTGTATTTCCTTTCAAGTTGTAATGTTGAAATTATGTATGTATCTTGTTTTCCAGAGCTACTAAACTATTCATTCCTATAGGATACAACTTTCTTGTTTATATTCCAATGTAATAAAATAAGGCACTGGCTTCAGGAAACTGGGGTCAGGTCTTTATAGTTGATATCAGAGGAAATTTAGTAAAAAACTTGGAAGATAGATTTAGGAAAATTAGATTAGGGGAAAAACCCTAAGATAGTCTTTGAGTATAAATATACAAGAACATCCTGAAATTTTGGTAAGGAACATATTATGTGTATATTTCTTGTAAATTCATCCCTATCTATATATTACAAGTGAATTTAGTTCTGGAACAAATGTACCTAGGAGTAAAAACTCCAACAAGGAGTTTCGAGCTTGACTTGGTCTATCCTAGTATACGACAATGGGTCTTACTGCGCACCTATTTTTACACCCATGGGATATTCTTAGGACAATTCACATTTTATTTACAAACCATTTTGAATGAAATGAATGAAATTTTTTCCTCAAAGAAACCATGATTATGAGATTAGCTATAGATAAGATTTCAATTTATGCTAAGTAATTTTTTAAGTTGAGATCATACATTATGATTCATAACCTAATCTAGTGTATGCCATTGTTTAGAAATGATGCCTAGTGTAAGGAATGGAAACCACATGAACATGTGTATCCCATGTAGAGATTTCCCACCTATACAAGATAATGATATTATCTTTGGAGATATGAATGGTGTTGAGAAACTTATAATTATATTGGGACAACTGACTCAGGTTATGAACAATAATTTTACTCATACGGAGTATCCTAATTTAAAATGTGGAGGTGCAATTTTATACCTCTTTATGTGATAACAACCTCTATCATTAAATGGGACTAAAAACTCTTTCATAGTGGAGTAGTGGATAAGTTCTTTAAAGAATATATTTCTCACTTTGGGATTTAATGAAAGAGAGAAGGTTGCCATAGAAGTTTATCATTTATTAGGAGATGTGGATCAACAGTGGTCATTAATTCAAAACACAAAGGAGGAAGAAGAAATATAAGAAATGGAATGGAGGGATTTCAAGGAAATTTTCTTAGAAAAATATTTTTCTCATGAGAAATGAGCAGATATGGAGAGGAAATTCTTGGGTCTCAGACATAAAGAGGATGAAAATGTTACAAAGTATGAAGCAAACTTTACAAGGTTAGCAAGAAATGATACATACTATATACATAATCCAAGAAGCAATATTTATCAATTCTTTTATGGTTTAAAACCATTTATCTGAAGGGCAATCATCTCCCAAAGTTTCTCATCATATGAAGACATTGTCTCAAGTATTATCAAGATAGAGAGATAATTCTCTAAGTATTATGACTTTAAGGGGAAACAAGAGAATAAGAGGGTGAAAGAGGATAAAATGGAGAACAAAAAGGTGAATTTTCCAACATAAGATACTTGGGGAAGGAAACACCCTAGATCCCGCTTAAAAGGAAAAGGCATGTGTTATAAGTGTGGACAGAAAGACCATCATGCTAGTAATTGTAAGGAAAAGAAAGAATATATCAATGTTCAATGCTATAATTTTAGGGAGATAGGACACTATGCTAATTATTGTCTAAAGCGTCAAGGAAATGGGCCTTAGAAAAGACCAAGGGAGCATGGACAAACTTATGTTGTCACAACTAATGAGGTTGAAGTTCCTAATGATGTGGTGGAAAGTACTTTAATTATGTCCTCAAACTGAGAAAATGATTTATTTGATTTTGGATCATCATATTATTTTATATCTTCCTAGTTTTACAAGAAAATTATATATTTCTAATTTGGTTTATTAAAGGAGTTTTTAGTCAAAACTCTTATGGGATGTATCATTACAATAAATATGTGTCATAAATTCCCCATTATGGTATATGAATGTGTTTTATCTACTAATTATATCATCATACCCATGATTTACATTGATATAATCCCCATTATAGATTGGCTTTCAAATTATGATGTGAAAATATATTTCCAGAAGAATGAAGTTACAATTTTTGAGGACGATGTGGAATCCCTTATCTTTAAGGTAGAAAAATCTCCATCTAATTCTCATCTAGATCCACCCTCAGTAGTTATACTGAATTCAATTCTTGGGGAGGATGAGAAATCGATATCAATGAGTGAGGAAATAAATGTTAAAATCAAGGATGTACCTATTTTACAAGAATATATTGATTTTTTCTAGAGGATTTACCTGGACATCCTATAGAGCATGAAGTTGAATTCTCAATTGATTTAATTCCTAGTTCAAGACCTATATCAAATACTCCTTATAGAATGGACATTTTGGAATTAGTAGAACTAATAAAATAGAGGAATTTAGTGATAAAGGATTTATTCATCCTAGTGTTGCTTCATGGGGAGCCCCTATTCTTTTTGTTAAAAAGAATGATGGATCTATGAGGTTGTGCATTGACTATAGGGAGATCAATGCTATAACAATAAAGAACAAGTATCCCCTACACCACATTGATAATTTATTTGATCAACTTCTTGGAGCCTAATATTTTTTGAATATTGACATTTGATTTGGATAACATTAGTTTCATGTGAGGAAGTAATATATTCCAAAGACAACATTTCAAACCAAGTATGGGAATTATGATTGTATAGTAATTCCTTTTAGCCCGAATGGCCTGAAAGCCTTCATTTTTATTGATTTTTGATAACTCCCCTTTCAAGGGATGAGGGGGAACCCTTACAAGGACCATAGACTTAGAGATTACAAGGCCTGCAGGCTTTGGAGATTACATGACCCGAAGGTCATTAGGGAATTCAACCAGACTATCTACAAGGAACTGCCCCTCCCTAGTATCTACGTCATGATAATAGCTCTCCACCTTTGCGTGGCCGTCTGGATAGGCTTCCCATGCAAGCACAAGCTGGTACCGATGGCATATCCATACCCTCTCATTCTGAAAATCCTTTTAGATAGACTAATGCACCCTCTATCTTCATGGATCTAATGAATAAGGTTTTCAAGGAATATCTTGATGAATTTGTTATGATATTTGTTGATGATATCTTGGTATAATCTAAAAGCTACAAATATCATTAAACCACTTGAACATTATTCTGAAGACTCTTAGAAGTAATGAATTATATAGGATGTTTAGTAAGTGTGAATTATGGCTTCAATCAATTTATTTTCTTGGCCATATTTTCTCTAAGGATGGAATATCCATTGATCCTGAAAAGGAAAAGGCTATTTAGGAATGTCCTATACCAATGAACACAACTGAGTTACGTACTTTTATTGGTTTAGTAGGTTATTATCAGCATTTTGTTCAAAACTTTGCTCGATTATCAAACCCGTTAACCAAAATTACTCATAAAGGGGTTAAGTTCGTATGGACAAAATAATGCAAGGAATGTTTTAAATAATTAAAGATATTATTAGTGAATGCTTTAATCCTAACTCTACCATTAGGAAATGATGGGTTTGTGATCTATATTGATGCATCAAAGAAATGACTTGTTTGTGTCCTTATGTAGAATGATAGAGTTATTGCCTATGAATCAAGGTATTTAAAAATTCATGAACAGAACTATCCAACTCATGATCTTGAGTTAGAAACTATTATATTTTCTCTCAAGATATGGAGACATTATCTCTATGGTGAAAGATGTGAGATATATACTGATCACAAGAGCTTGAAATACTTCTTCTCACAAAAATAACTCAATATGAGGAAAAGGAAATGGCTCAAGATGCTCAAGGATTATGATTGTTCCATACAATACCACCCAGGAAAGGAAAATAAGGTATCTGATGCATTGATTAGGAAGGGTCATGGAGTTATAAAAAAATGATAATTGACAAGGATCTTATGTATATAGATCTAGTGAGGATGGATATGGGAATCATCAAAGAAGGTGAAACATCATTAATTTTTCAATTGGTTTCCCAACTGTCTTTATTAGAAAGGATTAAAATTTCTCAACCTGATGATGAGAATCTTCAAAAGATAATTAATGCTTTAAATGATGGGAAGTTGGCAGAATTCATATATGAAGATGGAATATTTAATTTTTGGAAGAGGCTTTGTGTTCCCACTATACCCTAACTAAAAAGGGAATTATTGGATGATGCCCATAGTTTGAATTTCTCTATACATCCTGGTAGCACTAAATTTTATAGAGATTTGAAGGAACATTTTTGGTGGGATAACATGAAGAGGGAAATTGCAGATTATTTATCAAAATGTTTAGTCTGTCGACAAGTGAAGGTCAAACGACAAAATCCTAGAGGATTCATGCAACATCTACCTATTCTTACATGGAAATGGGATGAAATAACCATGTATTTTGTCACTGAATTACCCAAAACCCCAATAAAGAATGATCCAATATGGGAAATTTTTTATCGACTTATTAAATCTGCACATTTTCTCACTATAAGGGAGGATTTTCCACTGGATCACCTTGTACGACTCTATATAAATGAACTTGTGAGACTTTATGGAGAACCTCTCTCAATTGTTTCTAATCACGAACCACAATTTACATCGAAATTTTGGAAAAGTCTTTAGAAATCTATGGACACCAAACTTCTTTTGAGTACTGCTTATCACCCACAAACCAATGGGAAATCAGAAAGGATGATCCAAACATTAGAAGACATGTTGAGATCATGCTCACTTGATTTTCAAGGTATGAAAGATCAGTATTTTCCTTTGGTCAAGTTTTCCTACAATAATAGTTTCCATTCTACTATTCAAATGGCACCATGTGAAGCATTGTATAAAAAGATATTTGATACACCAACATGTTGGGATAAAGTCGGTGAAATGAAGCTTGTGGGTCCAGATCTTGTAGAGGAAACAACAATGATGGTAAATAATATTTATACTCATATCAAAGGATCCCAAAGTAGGTAAAATATCAATGATGATAATCGATGTAAGGACTTGAAATTTCAAGAAGGAGATCAAGTTTTCTTAAAAGTATCTCCATGGAAGGGTGTTATAATATTTGGGAAGAAAGGGAAACTGATCCCTAAATATATTATCCCTTTTGAAATTATAGAGATAATTAGATCCATGTCTTATCATTTGGAAATGATTACTAGCCTATCTAAAGTACATAATGTGTTTCATGTATCATTGTTGAGAAATTACATTCCAAAACCAACACATGTCCTCACCTATAAAGGTATCTAATTGGAACCTGACTTATCATACTGCGAAGAGACTGTCTGGATTTTGAACACTAAATAACAAGTGTTGAGGAATCAGATGACTTGACTGATAGAGATACTTTGGAAAAATCATAAAATTTAAGAGGCAACATGGGAGCCTAAGGAACTTATGATGAAGACCTACCCAAATCTTTTTATGAGGTAACATTTTGGTAAATTTTTAGGATGGAATTTTTGTAATGGGGGAAGAATATAACACCCCAAGGTTTGACAAATAAATTTATTATAGAATTAATTCAAAACCGAGTCTATGAGAAACAAACACTTTGATATTTATAGGAGATAGTTATAACCTACCCATTAGATATATTTTTGTTGCTTCTGTGATTTGAATTTTAAAAAACTGACATAAACGGTTATGATCAGTAACATATTTAGAGTTTGACGGGATCAACATACATTTTTTGCAAATAATAACTTGCCCTTATGAATAGTGAAATGCGTTGTTGTGGGATCTCTCAAATGATATTCGGTTTCAGGTTATTTATGTGTAGCAGAGTGGCTGACCAAGGTTGTCTCTCAAAGGAGGATGTAATTTAAAATAACATATCAAATGTATTTTGAATGTAAAATAAAATAAAATAAATATATTAGAAGGAGAGGGGTTATTCAATGTTTATAATATAAGAAGAAGAAGCATGCTGGAAGATGATTGTATTTTTTTGCTGTTTTTGAAATGAAATTTGATTAATAAAACATAACGAGAAGATATTTTTTTAGAAAATATTTTAAAAGGCGTAATCGATCTAACTTTACTAATTTACTCAATTATTTATCATTATAATTTAAATTAACACCCACTTAATTATGATCCCATAACTTTTTAACCCTGGAACCCTACAATAATTAACTAAACCATGAAGATGAAATGAATTAAACCTTAAGCTAGCTTTAGTACATGATATCATAACACCCTGCTTTGATCAATGTTATAAGGCTAAATTATGTTTAGTGGTGATTTAGGGCACATACCCACTCTATAAGTGATGATGAATTGAGTTTAGAGATTTTATTTGAACTCTACAAATTTATCCTGTGTGGTTTTGTTTTACCGATTAAGTTTGCACTCTCACAATTTACACAAATCTCGACCTCGCGTGTTTTTGTGTTAATTGTTCAATTTCTTGGTTAGTTTCTTCTATTTTAAAAAATCAATTCATAGATCATATTAAGTGAATTACGGTATCTCATTGATTCAAAACAAATGAATGAAGAAGGTGAGAGGTTGATTGATTACTAAAAAGAACTACTCTTCCATGGGCGGTGTAGTCATCATAGAGACGTTTTTCATGTGAAAAGGTTTAGAAAGGATAGAACACAATATTGTTTCTACTCTTTATTTCAAGAAAAAATTGGAATATTAATGAAGAAGATAAGTGAATAAAACAGAGGAAAAAAATAAATAAAATAGAAACTAAGAAGCTTATTACATAAAGACAAATATTACAACATGAGAAGGAGAGAAATGCTTTGATGAAGGTATCCTTGCTTCAAGAGATCCCACTATGAGTATAGGATGTTCCAGAACCTACAAGGCGATTATATGACTCATTTGGAACTCCAAAATGGCAGCACTTTACTCCTTGGTCTAACTTACAAATGAGATTCCCAAGGTGTCAATTTATAGCTAAAGTGGGAAGTGGTTTTGGGCACCCAGATTCTGAGATACCACTTGTGTCTTTGTTTTGGATTGGTAAATGGACTTATCCCATCTTGGAAAAAAGAAAAACATTGTGGGAAATCATCTTTAATGTCTCCATATCAAATTAGGCGGCCAATGTAGGATGAAAACATTAGATATGGCTGAAATAATGAACCAAATATTTTACTTTGTGCAGATTATATCCCCTGGATAGATTGGTTTGGATAACCCATTTAATAGATGAATTGTCCTTTGGTTTCTTGAGATGAGTTATGTCCCATGAAGTTATGGAGAGGGCCAAAAAATTTCATCCCATTTTGAGAAACTTATTTTAAAAAATGTGAAAAATAGTAGACAGATGTCCTTGGGCTTCCATGCAGTTTGGCCCATTTTCCTTATGGATCATCCCCAACCCTTCAAATCACCTCCTCTTACAAAAAAATCACCAAAACAAGAATAATTTACCTTTTTAATAGTGATAAATATTTAATAATTGAATCAAATGGGACATGAAATTTGATATAATATTTGTAATTTTAAATAAAAAACATTTTCAAAATAGTGATGTAATGGTGAAATAAAAGAGTGAATCATGATGCAATCACACCCCCACACTTAACCTTTTGCACTCCTGGAAAAAACCTCATATCATTTATTCCAAAAAAATTGTGACAAGTAAATATAAATATCAAATCAAAACAAATTTTAAAACACATATCCTTTTTAACCAACAATTTGACAATAAGAAACAAAAGATATCATGCCTCCACAAAAAACCATTATTTAATGTTCTTAATTCTTATCATTCAATATATTTCCAATTCGTTTTTCCTCCCATGTACAAAAAACACTTACCTGAATTTCATTTTATCTTATCACACAAATATTAATTTTTTATCAATGTATTTCTCATCCAAACTTATGCAAGGGTCACCATAGGCTTGATAAATTCCTAAATTACCACTTGATGTGATTCAAGGACATATGTTTATCATGAGGACTTTTTGGGGTTATTCTGTGGATTTTTGTTGGTAAAATTTTGATGTGAAAAATCCCAAGGTAGAATAATGAGGGCTTGGCTCTTTTTGAAGCAAAATTGCATTGTTCTAATTTTCACTTAAATATGCTCTCCTCCTCAATCCCCTTAGCATCAATTCATGTTCATCATTATGAAAAATCGAGGAATGTGTATACCATTCAACATTTAGATAGAAAAAATTTCAATCTTCTCAAATAATGTTTTCTTGAAAACTCTAGATAGGCACAACTTTCTTTCTCTATTAGAAGTTCCAAAAATTCATAGCTTCACTTATCGTGAAAGCTTCAAAAAAGGCACAACTTCACTTATTATAAAAGCTCTAGAAAAGGAATAAAATTCAAAATAATGATTTTTTTAGTAGTAAACACATCTCTTCAGAATTTAATTTTCCACCCAAAGTATCAAAAAATGTGGTATCACAACACAAGACATCTTCCCCCACACTTAATTTCAACTAGATTATGTAATTTCACTTCAAGAGTTGGTTGGATAAGGAAAATTGGCTTATAATGTGGGTAACCTAATAGGCTGTTCATGGATTATAAGGAATAAAAGGATTAAATGTTCAAGGAAGGCCATTATAAAATGGATTGTTATGAAATAGAGGCTTTAATACCAAAGAAATTACTCAACCATTTAAAACAAAAGTACCTCAAACCCTTAAGTTTTGACTGGAATAAATCAAATTCTGGTTAAATCAAGCATGGTTTGGTTCTTAAATAAGTGATGTAAATGTAAATAATATGAAAAGAATGGTTCAGAAGCCTCATAGGAAAGTGATTTGAAATATAAAAATAGTGAGATGTGGTATGGGATTCAAAATTCAGAGTAATTTTCATGAAATTACTAATGATTTAAACTTAAAACAAACTCATTTTCAGCATTCACTTATGCTCTTTTTCATGGGATAAATTATTTCACCTATTGATATGTATTTCAAAATGGCGATAAGAATCATTTCAGATCAAAATTTTCAGAAACACACAAAAATTAAAAAAACACTTTTTTTTGAAAATCAGAAAAAAAAATTGAAATTACTAAGCTAAAAGGTTCCCTCGGACACACTTAAAATATTGCATAATCCTCAATGTAAACCCATGAGATGATATGCGAACATGAAATACAGAATTTCAAAAAAGGAAAAATAATATAAAAGTGAAAGGGTTAGGAATTCATTGATATTCTTAAGTGATGGTGGGGCCATACAGTGTGATGAAATCCACTGCATTAGTAGAAATTACCTCAATGAATTATTTCAAATGTTTCACATTTACTATAAAGCTTCTTCTAGTGTCCTCTTGTGTGATATCTACATGCATCAACTTAAGTTGTGAACTATAAATCATGAATCTCTATACAACATGAAACTCCCTTTGTTGGATCATTCTATCATGACCTGCTTTTGATCTTTCATTATAGAGCCTTGAGTGCTCATATGATGACAATAAAATCTTCTCAAGATCTTGAATTTGTTGCTTCCTTTGAATTATAGATTGTGCCAAATCCATGTTTCATTTCTTTATATCTCAATAAGCTGAATGATCGACTTCCATTAGGAGATGACATGCTTTCCCAAAAATAATCTGAAATGGGGACATATAAATCAGTGTCTTGTATACTGTTATATAATCCCAAAGTGCATCATCCAAGCACTTTCTCCAATCCTTCCTATTTAGATACACAATTTTCTCTAAAATTTGTTCCAAATCCCATTTTGAAACTTCATCCGGACCATTTTTTTGGGGGTGGTATGGTTTTGATGTTTTGTGTGTCACCCCATACTTCCTAAGAAGGGAAGACAAATTCCGATTGTAGAAGTGTGTCCCTTGGTCACTGATGATAACTATTGGTACTCCAAACCTGCAAAAGATTTGTGTCTTGACAAAGTACACTACAACATGAGAATCATCATTCCTTGTGGCCTTATCCACCACCCATTTACTCACATAATCAACAACAACTAAAATATACAAAAAACAAAATGAACTAAGAAAAGGACCCATAAAATCAATTCCACAAAAATTAAAAATCTCACAGAATAATATGGGTTATTGGGGAATATCATATCTCCTATAAATGTTCCCACTGTGTTGGAAATGATAGCATGACTTGAAAAATAGATGAACATCATGGAATAATCTAGGCCAATATAATCCAGAGTCTAAGACTTTCCTAGCTATTTTTTGGGGTCCAAAGTTTCCACCACAATAAAGTGTATGAAAAAAATTTAAAACAGACTCAAAGTCATGATCAGAAACACACCTCCTAATAACTTGGTCACTACACATACACAATATGTAGGGATAATCCCACACATAAAATCTTGAATCACTCTTTAATTTTTGGACATGAAGTTTCTTTAAAATTATAGGGATTTTAGAGGCAACAAGGTAGTTAACTAAATATGCATACCAAGGATGTGTACCTAAGATGGCATAAATATTTTCATAGGGTAAAGTGTCTCGAAGTGGTACCTAGTCCAAGGTGTCAGCCTCTAATGTGTGAGTAAGCCTACTCATGTGGTCTGACACCAGGTTTTCTGACCCCTTCTTGTCCTTTATCCCAATATCAAATTCTTGAAGAAGGATAATCCATTGAATAAGCCTAAGATTTTCATCTGGCTTCTTCAATAGGTACCTCAGAGCTACATGGTTAAAAAAAACTACTTTAGAGCCCAATAAATATGAATGGAATTTATCGAAACAAAATATGATGGCATGAAACTCCTTTTTTGTGGTTGTATAGTTTTATTGGGCTGAATCCAATGTCCTTGATTCATAGTCCATCACATGTGAGTGTTCCTACACCCTTTTAGATAATACAGCTCCGATCACAAATTTGGAGGCGTCACACATAAGATTAAAAGGAAGCTCCCACTACAGGGGGCTTTATGATTGCTGGAGTGGTCAGACACTTCTTTATCTCAACAAAGGAAGTCCTACTAGAATCATTAAACAAAAAATTAGAATCCTTTTGAAGTAATCACGACATAGGAAGAGAAATGTTACTAAAATATTTGATAAAGTGTTGATAAAATCTCTCATTCCCTAGAAAAGATCTAACATCATTCACACATGAAGGATAGGGTAAGGATGAAATAATATCTAACATAGATCTATCTACCTCTATCCCATGTTTTGACACTAAATTCCTAAGACAATGCCATGCTCTACCATGAAATGACACTTTTCAAAGTTTAAGACCATATTATTCTCAATAAAATGATTCAAAAACTTTACCAAACTAGAGATACAATCAAGAAGTGAAGACCCATACACTGTAAAATCATCCATAAATACCTCCATGTAGGTATTAATAAAATCAAAAAAAATACTCACCATGCATCTCTGGAAGATACCTGGGGCATTGAAAAGTCCAAATAGTATCATTCGGTATGCAAATGTGCTGAATGGACAAGTGAATATTGTATTATATTAATCTTCCAGAGTAATAGGAACCTGAATATATCTAGAAAATCAATCCAAGAAATAATAGTGTGTTTTCCCAGCTAGTCTCTCAAGCATTTGATCAATAAATGAGAGGGGGAAATGGTCTTTATGAGAGGATTGATTTATTTTCCAATAATCAATACACACACACCAATTGTTTTGTACCCTCATTGGAACTAACTCTTCTCTATCATTTTTAACAATAGTAACACCACTCTTCTTAGGAATAACTTGAATAGGACTCACCCACTGAGAATCTGAAATGGGATAAATTATACCCACCTCGAGTAAATTTTCAACTTCTTTTCTAAAAACTTTCAAAAGAGTTGGATTCACTAGTAGAAATAGGACCTATACCAATGGTTTTGTCCAAACCGTTGGTAAAGGTAACTAATTTGGACCTATATAAATAGTTTGTCCAAAAACGTTGGTATAGGTCACTTATATGGACCTATACCAACGGTTTGGCCAAACTGTTGGTATAGTTTACTAATTTGGACCTATGCCAATGGTTTGGCCAAAACCATTGGTATAGGTCACTTATATGGACCTATACCAACATTTTTGGCCAAACCATTGGTATATGGTGGACAAATACCAACAGTTTGGCCAAAACCATTGATATATCTCAAAAAGTAAAAGCGCATATACCAACAGTTCTCAAAACCGTTGGTATAGGTACATACATTATTTTAGGGAATATTTAGTTAACTAACATTAAATAAATCAAAATTTAAATTACTTATGAATATACACATATATATTTATGAAATTATATTCACAAAAGTCATGTTAGGTTAGTGGTTAGGTCGTTGGATTATAAACGGGAGCTGTTGGGATCAAAACTAAGAAAGGTTTATTTTTTTGAATTACCTATACCAATGGTTTTATAAAACCGTTGGTATAGGATTTTCATATGACCTATACCAATGGTTTGTCAAACCATTGGTATAGGTCTATGCCAACAGTTTTCTCAGAACTGTTGGTATAGACCTATCCCCACGCCAAACCAGCCAGTGGTTCTCCAAACCGTTGGTATAGGATATACCAATGGTTTGGAGACCTATACCAATGGTTATAAACCATTGGTATAAAGTATTTTTATATTAGTGATTGAGTCTCATTTGCATCTGCCTCACTGTTTTAGCCCCATCCTCTAAAAGAATACTATGCATACAAATGGAGGGAATAATACTTGATATGTCAGTCAAGGTCAACCCGATTTCCCTGAAGTTATCTCTCAAAATATTTAGAAGTTTTTCTTCATGTTCAAAAGGGATATTTTTAGTAATGATAAAAGGTAATTTCTCACCACTTAAAATGTATAATTATTTTATATTTGGTGGAAATGGATTGAGTTCCAATGTAGGGGGTGATGTATGGATAGATAAATTTAAGGAATTAAAATATATGCACAATGAACATCAATATCAGAATATACATCATCAAAATCATAGAATAAATCTCCATATCCATCAGTATACTCAACCACCATATCATAATCAAAGTGAGAATTATCAAAATCATAATATGAATCCATTTCAAAATCAAATCTAAGAGAGTTTTGTGCATTAGAAATAGGTGTGGAGGTTTTCTTAGACATCAAGCTAGAACCAATACTCATAATCTCTCTAAGAATAGGAAAATGAAATTCTATGGGGTTTTTATCTGGTGGTTCAAAATGGGAGATAACAAAATTAGAATGGTCCTCTTAGGGGTACTTCATGGAGTCCATAAAATTAAATATCACAACTTCATCTCTAAACTCCATGGAAAGTGTACCCTCATGGGCATTTATGATATTTTTTTTAGTTTTTAGGAAGGGCCTACCTAAGACAATGGGATAATGAGAACTTACATGATCATCCTCCATGTTAAGCATGTAGAAATATATTGGGAAGATCATGTATCATACCCAAACAAGTACAACCTCAAGGAATCCTACTGGATATAATATAGCTCTATTCAACAACCGCACCACTACTCTCGTCAACTTCAACTCACCAACCTATAAAGAAGAAAATACAGAGTGAGGCATTACATTTATGGAAGCTCCTAAATCACAAATAGTATCAGAAAATTAAAACTCCCCTTGGTGCATGGGATGGTGAATTTACCTGGATCCTTTCACTTTGTTGGAATTTCTAGAGTTGGTGTAATGAGTGGTGACACATTCCTTACAAGTTTGATCCTCTCATTTCCCTCGATAACTCTTCAATTGGCACAAAGTTATTTTAAAATTTTTGCATAGCTTATGATTTTCTTTATTGCTTCAAGTAGAGAGATGTTGATCTCAACACACTTGAATGTATACAAAACCTCTTTTTACATTAACTATTCAACTGTATTCTTGGTTTGTACAACTCTGTTTGAAAATAGAAGGGGTTTAGGTGGAACATCATCAATATGTTTCTTAACTTTTTCTTTCTCCATTAGTTTATCATCAACTGGTCTTAAATGGAGCTTCTCTGGAGTTGAGGTGAATCCTGGTGGAACGACAGGTGTATATGTATGAGTATTTTTCTTCCCACTTCTCAATGTGATGACATTGACATTCCCCTTGGGATTTGCGGTTGTTTAGAAAGGAATATTTCTAGATTTATTACTTACCGGTTCATGGAGGGTGGTGGAAATTTGGCTCATATTTGTCTTCAACTCCCTCAACTCAAAACCTTGACTCTTCAACTAATTTTGTTGATTAAGATCAATTTGTTTCAAAAGACCATTAGTGTTAGAATCTACCTTGGGTGGGGGATTCCCTTGTTGTTGTCTTTTTCTTGGGATTCAAATCTCCATTGGGGTTGTTGGAAACCCTACTGTTAAGGTGGAGGCTGCTGGAAATTTTGTTGAAAAGGGGGCCTTTGTTGTTGTCCAGAGCCATACCTCATGTCTGATTGATCCTTCCACCCTTGTTTTTATGTTGGAGCAAAGTAATCATACTTATTCTAGGGATGTGGTTGTTGTTTTTGCTGATATGGTCTCCCAGGTAATAATGTTGTATAATCTTATGACTCTTGTAAATGGGAGCAATAGTCATTTGGGTCATGTGTTTTAGTGAAAATGCCACAAGGTCTCACAGGAGTGGGTTGGGATGACTTTTGAGCCAAATAAATCTGCCACACCATATTGGTCAATTCTTCTAAATTAGTATCAATCAATCGATTTTCAAGAGATTAATGACTTACCTGATGTACTCCTCTAATATATGGTGCACCTCAATCACCAAACTGTTGGAAGTTTTGTGCCATCTTTTTAATCAACTCACGTGCAGCTGCTGGTGTTTTGTAGACCAATTCCCCTCCAGCTGCAACATCCACCATGCTTCTCTCTATATGCATGAGTCCTTCACAAAAGTATTGGATGAGTAGTTGATCACTGATTTAGTGATGTGGGCAGCTTGCACACAAATTCTTGAATCACATCCAATACTCATACATTGACTCCCCTAGTTCTTTATTGATTCCTAAGATCTACTTACGGATAGAAGTGGTCCTTGATGTTGGAAAAAATCTCTACAAGAAAAGACATTTTAAATCTTTCCAAAATATTACATATTTAGGCTGTAAGTAATACATCCAATCCTTTTCAGTTCCATCAAGTAAGAATAGGAATGCTCTTAGTTTTATTTGATCTTCAAATACATTTCTTGGTTTTAAGGTTGATCAAACCACATTAAATTCTTTTAGATTTTTATTAGGATCCTTAATAGAGAGACCATGAATTTTTGAAAGTAGGTGAATTAATGCAGATTTTAGTTCAAATTCTGATTCAAGATTTGGGTATGCAATACAATTTGGTTGATAATTAATATCCATTACAACCAATTCTCAAATGGTTTTATTAAGTTAATTATTATTGTTTTTAGCCATTAGTTCTTTTTTTATATTTTATTCAAAATTATTTCCAATTTATTTGTTACCATAATGGAGGAATTCTCCAATTGGTTGAATTTTAAAACTTCCTGAGGACTAAGACTGTCTGATTCAAGCTTGAAGGCTACATTAAATCTCAGGGTAAATATTTAAGAGATACTTGGGATTAGTTTGTTTCATAAATCAAATAAAAATGAAAAGAGGAAAGGTGGACCACAATAAAAAGAAAATAAGTTTGATTTGGTCCAATAAAAATAAAAGAAGAGAGAAAGAGAACTTGAGAAAGGAAAAAGAAGAAAAAAAGAGGAGAAGAAAAGAATAAAAAAATAAATCTAATTGGTTGAATAAATTACTTTTCTTCCTGGAAATGAAACCAATTTGAAAGGTGTTGTCATGGGTGCTCTCAAATGATATTCAGTTTTGGGTTATTTAGGTGCAGTAGAGTGGCTAACCAAGGTCATCTCTCAAAGGAGGACGTAATTTAAAACAACATATCAAAGGTATTTTGAAAGTAAAATAAAATAAAATAAACACTTAGAAGGATGGGGGGGGGGAGGTTATTCAATGTTTATAAAATAAGAATAAGAATCATTCTAGAAGAATATTGTAATTTTTTGGTTTTTTTCAATGAAATTTGATTAATAAAACACAACGATAAATTTTTTTTAGAAAATATTTTAAATGTCCCAATCGATATAACTATACCTATTCACTCAATTATTTATCATTATAATTTAAATTAACACCAAGTTAATTATGATCCCCTAACATGTTAACCCCCAAACCCTATAATAATTAACTAAACCATGAAGATGAAATAAATTAAACATCACGCTAGCTTTAGTACATGCAATCATAGCACCCTGTTTTGATAGATGTTATAAGGATAAATTATGGTTAGTGGTGAGTTAGGTCACATAACCACTCTATAAATTATGATTAATTAAGTTTAGGGATTTAATTTGAACTCTACAAATTTATCATGTGTGGTTTTTTTTACCGATTAAGTTTTCACTCCCACAATTTATACAAATCTCAACCTCATGTGTTTTTATGTTAATTGTTCAATTGATTTATTAGATTCTTCTATTTTAAAAACTCAATTAATATATAATATTATGTGAATTAAATTAGCTTATTGATTCAAAATAAATGAATGAATAATGTGATATTTTTACCAATTACTAAAAAGAACTACTCTTCTATGGGCGGTGTAGTCATCATAGAAATGTTTTTCATGTGCAAAGGTTTAGAAAGGGTAGAACCCAATTTTGTTTATAATATTGATTTCCAGACCAAATAGGAAGATTAATGAATAATATAAGTGAATAAAACATAGGAAAAAAAATAAATAAAAGAGGAACTAAGAATTTTATTACACAAAGACAAATATTACAACATGAGAAGGAGAGGAAGGATTCAATGAAGGGATCATTGCTTCAAGATCTCCCCCTATGAGTATAAGAAGTTCCAAAACCTACAAGGTGATGATATGAATCCTCTAGAATAAAAAAATGGCAAAACATCACTCCTTAGTCTAACTTTCAAATGAGATGCCCATGGTGTCAATTTATAGCCAAAATGGGATGCGGTTTTGGGCACCCAAATTCTAAGATACCAATTGTGCCTCTGTTTTGGGTTGGTAAATAGCCTTATCCCAACTTGTAAAAAAGATAAAAATTGTAGGAAATCATATTTAATATATCCATGTCAAATTTAGATGCCAATGGAGGATGACAACGCGAGATATGGCTGAAATAATGAACCGAATATTTGACTTCATGCAGATTTTTTCCCCTAGATAGATTGGTTCGGATGACCCCTTTAATAAATTAATTGGTTTTTGGTTTCTTGTGATTAGTTGCAGACCATGAATTAATGGATAGGGCCACAACATTTCCACCCATTTTGAGTCACGGATTTTTCAAAATGTAAAAAATAGTAGACAAATGTCCTTGGGCTTCCATGCAGTTTGACCCATTTTCCTTATAAATCATCCCCGAACTTCCAAATCACCTCATCCTACAATGAAATCACCAAAACAAGAATAATTTACCTTTTTAATAGTGATAAAAATTTAATAATTGAATCAAATGGGACATGTAATTTGAGATAATATTTGTAATTTTAAATACAAAACAAATTCAAAACAGTGATGTAAGGGTGAAATAAAGTAGTGAATCGTGATGTGATCAAATAGTATCTTAACTTTATGAATAGTAATATATACTTTTGAATAGTATAATCACCCATTCGAGTAAATTAGAGTGAATATTTTAAAAATTAATAATTAAGTGTTGATATTTTTGTGAGTAATAAATATTTAATAACAATTTTAAATTAATAAATTTATTTAAAATAAAATTAATTTTCATAAAATGTATTCTTAAATAAATATTTTGTTTTCCTTTAAATTTATGATAATTTTATAAGACCTTAGTTAATTCTTGAAAGTATTATAAAATCAGTTTTAAATTTAAAATATGTGTTTTTCAAGTAAATAATGATTTTATTTAAAAATTAATTTTATCTTTTTTAGAATATTATTTTGATAAAATATAGTTAATTTTTGATATCTACACATCAAAAAATAGTTAGGGTGAATTTTTGGTATTTTTTCAAAATACTTGATTTTTTGGTGAATAGTGAAATTCGATAATTTACAAAATATGATAAATAAATGAATTTCTGCCTCATGCTTGACTCATGGATGATTTAAATGACCATTGGTTAAAACTAATATGCACTTATTACTATTTTTATGCATAAAAATCAAGAATATTCATATTCTTGAGCCAACATTGTAAAATTATGATTAACATAATGGAAAAACCCTCCTCTCTTCCACTATAAAAGCCACCCATCACTCCGTCTTCACTTCACTTCTATAAAGACTTGTGCCTTGTATAAATTTTACTAAAATATCCTCCCAATATCCTCCCCATATCTAGTATCTTTTTATCACTTCAAAATACCAAATTCTCTCCCTTAAAGAGGCTCTCAAGGAAGATGAATTCAAGAGGTAAATTCCTCTTTTCATTTCTTTTATTTTCTTTCAAGTTCCTTTATTTATTTTGGTTTCCTTACCTAATTTACTCCAAATGTTATGATAAATAAATTACATTACATTTACTAGAATATTTTTTATGCTAATTTAATAATTCATCATCATCTCTCATTTCCCCTACTTTTATACTAGAAATGAAAACACCATCCGAGATGTGCTAATTTATCACATTCAAGGATGACGAGTATTCAAATTCTATTACCATATTAAATTATGGTTATAAAATCATTTTTATGGCTGAAACAGATCATAATATATGTAACATATCCTATGTAATGTTCTGAAATCATTTTTTCACACATGGTATTAATTTATAAAATAAAATGAGTTTGTGGCGATCAAAAAACCACCAAATTAATTCAAGAATTTATCATTAAAATTTTATCTAATGATTCATACTTACCGAAAGTAACCAAATGATTTATATGATCATTTATCCTTCTGTATTAACATTAATAACATACAACATAAATTATTTAATTCAATTCTCATTTTATATTAACTTAAATATAAACGAACTGATTATGAAAGCTAATGAAACGAGCACTCAAAAACGATGATATTGAATCTCTTAACCCATAAAAATGACCATAAATGAACTTAATAAAATAATTATAAATCAAATACATATATAATAGTTTTTTTATTAATTTATTAATAATTATAATTTCACATTCCAGGAACTTAAGTTCCATAGCAGAACATATTCTTACATAAGGTAAGAGTTTTCTACTCAAACCTCCATTTTCTTTTTGGTTACTGTTCGTCTCTCTTAATACCAATTAAATTCATATTTATTCTTATATACTCATCATAAATTATGTTTTAATGTTCTATATATGTGTACCGGCTACAATCCTTCTTTATTTTATGGAGAGATACATGTTTTAAAAGGATCTTTTAAAAATTATTCCCAAAATATAAGCCCGATTCAAGGGAATTTCTCGAATTCTTACCTATTTTCAAGGGCACTCTATAATATATTTTTAGCAAACATTATTTTTCTAAAATTACTCATTTTATTATGATACTAATAAATTATTTTAATTCTGGTTTTATTCAAAATTTTTTCCAAATTAACTCTTCTTTTTCCAAGTAAAAGAGTATTTATCTCAAGAATTACTCAATGATTTTATAAGAGTAATTTTGTCTATTTCAATACTCTTATTGAATCTTATGTGTAATTGGGAGTAATATTTTATGATATCATCTACCATATTGTATTTAATGGTTTATTATTAGTTTTACTATGGATGTACTATCATGAAACCATTCACCATGTTACTCTGAATGGTTAGTATTTTTGTTTGGGGTAAGTTATTTACATTTCATATGTTAGTTTCAATATGAATGTATATATTGTTTTAGTTTATACCCATTCATATGATAAATTCATTGGACTTAGTAAGTGATGGATGGGGCCCACTATATCCCCTATATGCATCAATATGTATCATTAGACAAATTAGATATGGACTTGGCGAAGGCCTTGCCCATTTTCAGATATGGTTTTGGCTGAGACCTTAATCATTTTTAGTTGTCTTAGCCGAGGCCTTGATGGTATATTTCAGAATGTTCAGAATTATTCATTCCCTAATTATGAAACTCTATATTTATATTCCATGTGATTATTTAACTTTTATAATATCCATGGCTATGTTTTATGGAATTATTTAATCAGTTTTTATTCCTGCTATATTATTCTCAAGTATATTTTTAAAGGCATGCATTTTTAGTTATTCATAATGACTAGTGTTTATATTTTCTTTCTCTATATTATTTACCCTTATTGATCATCTGAGGTCACCCCTTTCACATATTTTATTCTCACCAGGTTATGAGAAAGTATATTATGTATGAATTAAAAGGATAATCTAGGAGATTATGTGTGATTCAAAAGAAGTTGTTATGTTCTTGTATTTACTTTCAAGTTGTAATGTTGAACTTATGTATGTATCTTATTTTACAAAGATACTAAACTATTTGTTCCTTCGGGATACAACTTCATTATTTATATTCAAATGTAATAAAATAAGGCACCAGCTCTAGGAAACTGGGGATGGGTCTTTACATAAATTTTTTTATAATTTTGGATTTAACATTATGGATATTCCATAATTATGAATATAAAAATTTTATATTATTTATGATATGAAAACTTTTATATTTATTATTATATGACATTTCCATTTTAAATATATGATATTATATGAATTATAAAATATTTATAATCTAACAGCTATTTTGTAAACATTTTATATAATCCAAATATCATATAATTAATAATTATTTAAACCATGATCATATCAATCATCAAAACACATTTTGATATAGCTTAAATAATATCCAAATAAGGACCATTTTTATTTTGAACAATTCAAAATAGTTAATTATGAAAAAAACATTTGATATTTTGGCATTATTTTATAATTTACAACCCTTTATAAATTATCACTTATTATTTATAAATATACATTTGTATTTATTGATCATAATTTATATTGTAACACCCTCAGTTTTAGGTTTTTAACTCTTTATTCGTGTATATTAAGGCTATATAATATTTGGGTTAAGTTTTTGAGGTTTTGAAGGGGTTTGGCATGTTTTGGATGATTTTATGGAGGTTCACGGTTTGAGCACAATTAGTAGAAATTGTGCAACACCCCCAAGAAACCATTTGGGCAGAAACAATGTTCACTGGGTATGCGCATGGTTAGTGCACAATTTTACCAAACCACATAGATACCTAGTAGAATCCATACAATGATGAATAGTGGGGTATAACACAGTTGGTACATAGTTTTTCTAACCATGCAATCTAACTATGCAAGGTTCTCCTTGAAACGGTATCTCATGCACAATTAGCACATGGTTTCCCTAACTATGTTCCCTAACCATGAACCGTTAAACAATAGATCAAAAAATTGTGGATCTAACCCGATTTAGCCCCCAATTAACTAATTTCCCCTAATATGGCCATAACACAAATTTATCTTTCTCCCAAAGGCCTGATAGGTAATTCCATTTTGTCTGGGAGTGATCTATAATTATTTTAAAGGTTTTTGGAGATCCATATTCTCTGGTAAGTTCCCGTTCTTGGTTGTTCTTCTTAGATCCTTGATTCTTCTCTCTATCAAAATAATAAATATATTCCATTATAGTTAGATCTATGTGTTTTGGATTATTTTATGATGAATTATTATGGTATCTAATAAAGGGAACATGGTTGGTGATAATATCTTGAAGTTTTAAGCACCATTCTTCATTTTCACCTAAGTTGTGTGGTATGCTTGGTTTCAAATTGATTGAATTGATTGAAATTTGTGTTAAACCATTGTTTTATTTGATAAAAACCACCTTAGTGAGGTTTTTTTTGGAAATTGTGGAAATTGGTTTGTTTTGTGGAAAGTGTATTTATTTCATGATTTTAAAATGATGGTTTTAAAATTATGTTTTGGTTTTAATGCATGGTAAAATGTTTATATAATTATTTTAAATAAAATAAATGATTTATTTATATGTATTGGCATGGTTTTTTGGCATACATGGTTAGTATTAGTTTATTTTCATTATATGTGACCCTGTAGAAGGGGAGTGTTCCATTGGGTCACCTGGTATTGGTTACCTTATGATGACTATGAAGATCAATAAGAGACCACTCATGAGTATGTAACTATCACCTGGGAATGCATGCATGGATATATGGAATGGGTATGCTAAATGATATTTGAGAAATGTTTTTAAATTATTGTTTTATTGCTTTACATGGAAATTATTTTGGTTTGGAAAACTATTTTGGGATTTGATATAAAAATTATTTATTTTTTTAAAAAATATTTTATATAAATGTGATAACTTGTTCTGTAATAGTGGAATGAGTTGGGAAGTCATAGGGGAAACCCTACTGAGTTTTATACTCACCCCATTATTGGGAACTTTGGTGATTTTGCAGATGTTATCTATCAAGACATAGGTAAAGGCAAGGTATCCCGGTTCTTTAGTGATGCATCATGATACCATGGCCTTGGCTTGTTGAGTTGGATCTTGGAGTAGGTTGAAAGTTTCTAAGTTGGTGTTTTGGTTGATTTTTTTTGTTTTAGTTTTTTCTAGGTACTCTGATATAGTTGTTGGTTTGTTTTTGGTTGAGTTGTATTTTGTACTCATGTATCATATAGTGGATTTTTTGGTTTTTTATTGTGATTTGGTTGTTTTATTTTCAAATGTAAAATCATCCCCCAAATTTTCATGAGGCCCATAGAATTTATTACCATCCATTAATGTCTTGGGGATGTCATCTATGGCTATTAACACCCACCCACCTCTTCCCAAGACAATGGTTGAGAGGTGAGATGTCACAAATGGTATTAGTTTTTCCAGTCTTGGAGATGGAAAATAATTCCTGTTAGTCCATGAGTTGGGATGGTAGAAAGGGGTAGGATCATCAGAACTTGAAATGTAGAGCATAAAAGGCATAACTAGCCTATTTATGCTGAACTTCAAGTCACTAAGGAGTTGGGTATGTGAGAGTTTTATGAAACTTATAGGAGTTGTTACCTCCTGATCATGGGTTTATCTGATGAGAAGATCATGATTTTCATTGATAGTAATGACTTCCCACTTGGAGTGCATAAATCATTTTGAGTAATTATTTGTGATTTAGTGAAAAAGTGTTGATTTCAAAAAATAGTTGAAAATGGTTTGATTTTCAAAAGCATGGTTGAATTTCCAGAAAACATTTGAAAGTGGAAAGTTTCAAATTTTGGAAAGCCTTATTGTGATATGTGTGGTGTAGTAAATTTGAATTTTTAAAAACATTAGTTTCTTGAGAGTGAGACTAAGTGGAGTTTTCTTTTTCTTATTTAGAATAGCGTTGGGTAGGCGCTGTAGAAACCAACCAGAAGAGACTGCTGAGAATGTGGTTTCACTTGATCCATAGGTGAACCAACAGTTGATTTAGAGTGTTGCACAATTTTTTCAAGCTATATATAAAGGGAATAAAAAGGATTATCTAGGACAAATGGATCATTCAATTTAGTTCCAAAAGTAGAATCCACCCATCTTTCATGACGATTTAAAAATGAAAAAAGCATAAGTGTGGATGAATAGGACGAGTCGAATTTTTGATTTCCTAGGAACACCAATTGAGTTGAAGGTGAAGTTAGTAATGTATATTTAGGAGGATCTAGCACACCAATGATAAGATTTAGCAGTTTAGGATAAATTGGACCAAGGCATTGCATGAAAGGATTTTGAAGAATTATTCAACCAAAAATATAATCCTCACATGTTTAGAATTTATTGAATGAAGGATTTATTTAGTTTAAAGTATGAGAATATCTCAGTAATATAGTATGCAACCGAATTTACGAATTTAGTTAAATTTTCATCAGAATTTACTATGAGTGAATCCTTGAAGGAACACACACTAGTTGAAAAATGGTCTTCAATGTCAACATTTTAATGTTGGTTCTTCATGACCTACGTTAAAATTATTCTATGAGAAGTTTTAATTTCTTTTATCTAGTAACGAAAATTAAAATCTCACTTTTAACATTAGTTCCAAAAAATAAAACTTTAAAAGTCCTCATAGAATACTTTTAATATCAATATTGTTTTTTAGGATTCGACATTAAAAGTCACTTTTTGACATGAGGTTTTTAAAAAAAAGGACACTAAAAATAATTATCAAGTTTTATCTAATTTATCAAGCTTCGATTTTATTGTTCTTGGAGATAAAATGGACATAAAGATCAAAAGTTATGGAGATCGGAAGTTGAACATTATAAGACTTTTAACATCAGTGTTTTTCAAAAACTAATGTTAAAAGTCTCTTTTGATGTCAATTTTCAAAAAGAACAACATTAAAAATGTTTTCTAAGATTTATATAATTTCTTAAGATTAATTTTTTTATTTTTTTATTATTTACAATCAAATATAGTTTATTATTGATAATTTTATATATTTATAATGTTTCAATTAATTTATATTTATAATTATTAGTAAATAATATTTTTAAACTGAAAACAAATCTTTAATAAGTAGAAGAACAGACTTCATCATCAAATGACAATAACTTCTGATCTGAGAGTCCATTTCATCTCCACAACCAGTAAAATTGAAGTTTATAAAATGACAAAAAACCAAGTGAGATTTAAATCATGTGATAATTAAAGGAAAAACATATATTCAAAATTCAAAAGTCAAGAATCAAACTCGAACTTCAAACAACCATAAATTTTAATCTGGGTGTCCATTTAGGCTACACCACATATCAAATCAAAGCATGCGATGAGATCTACATCGCTTTGGTCTGGTACCAGCTATATAATAATTGTACTTCTTTTTATTCTACCAGAAAGGTCCAGAAGGCATCTAAAACAGAGGTTTTAGTTGCAGACACTGATTTCTTAAAATTCAAATGGTTATAACTTTTCGATCCAAGTGTCTGTTCAGCCTGTACCACATATCATATCGAAGCTCATTTCACGATCTTCGTTTTGACTAGTTGTGGCACTGAAAAAGGAGTCTCAGATCATATTTTATGGTCATTTTAGTATTTTTAGAGTTTTTAGTGGTTCTTAACGTTTTATGATTTATTTATTTATTTATTAATTAATTAATTATTGAATATTAATTAATTAATTATTAATTAATTAATTAATTAATTAATATTTATTTATCTATTATTTATTTATGTATTTAATATTTAATATTTAATATTTATTTATTTATTATTTAGTTATTATGTACACATTAATTAATATTATTTTTAATTAATTAATTAATTAAATAATTAATTAATAATTAATAATTATTATTATATGATTCATTTTTTATTTTTTATTTATTTATTTATTTATTATTCATTATTAATTAATTAACTAATTAATTATTATTTATTAATTATAAATTATAAATTATTAGTTATTAGTAGTTATTAATTATTAATTATTAATTAATTAATTAATTAATTATTTATTTATGTATTTATTTATTTATTATTCATTATTTATTATTTATTATTTATTATTTATTATTTATTATTTATTCTTTATTCTTTATTCATTATTAATTTATTTTTAATTTACTAAATATTAATTTATTATTAGTTTATTATTCATTTATAATTTATTTATAATTTATTGATTATTTATTAATTAAATATTAATTAAATATTAATTACTTATAAAATATTAAATATTGAATATTGCATATTAAATATTAAAATTTAAATATTAATTATAAATTAAGAATTATTTATTTTATAATTATCAATTATTATTTATTAGTTATTATTAATTATTAATTAATTAATTAATTAATTAATATTTATTTATCTATTTATTTATGTATTTATATAATTAATCAATCAATCAATTAATTAATTATTAATTAATAATTTATTTTTAATTTACTAAATATTAATTTATTTTTAGTTTATTATTCATTTATTATTTATTTATTTATTTACGAAATATTCATTATTTATTAATTATTTATTAATAATTGAATAATTAATCATGAATTTTTAAATATTAAAAATTAAAAATTAATTCTTAATTCTTAATGATCAATTATTAATTATTAGTTATTATGAATTATGAATTATGAATTATAAATTATGAATTATTTACTATTTACTATTTATTATTTATTATTTACTATTTATTATTTGTTATTTATTAGTTATTATTTATTTATCTATCTATTATTTATTACTTTATTATTAATTTGTTATTTATTTATCATATATTAAATTATTTTTTAATTAATTTATTATGTATACATTGCATATATATTATATGTTATATATTATATATTATGTATTATCTATTATCTATTATCAATTATCTATTATCTATTATCTATTATATATTATGTATTATATATTATCTATTAAATAATATGTATTATATAATATATAATATATAATAGATAATAGATAATAGATATAATATATAATATATTATGTATTATATATTATGTATTATATATTATTTATTATATATTATTTCTTTTATATTATATGTTATATATTATATGTTATATATTATATGTTATATATTATATGTTATATATTATATATTATATGTTATATATTATATATTATATATTATATATTATTAATTATTGATTATTGATTATTGATTATTGATTAATCATTATTGATTAATAATTATTTAGTGTGTATCTATTTGTTATGTATTACTTATTTTTCTAATTAATATATATATATATGTATGTGTGTGTGTGTGTGTGTGTCTAAGTATATTAAATTCGATTTATTGACCACATGAAGAGCCTTCTAGAGTGGTAAAGTCTTTGGAGAATAAGCAAGAGGTAAGGGGTTCAAATCTCACCCATTGCAGAATTTCTATATATGGCATGAGCATGTGCATGGACATGGACTTGTGCATAGACACGAACTTATACATAGAGATGGGAATGTGCGTGGTAATAATAAATAAATAAATAAATAAATAAATAAACTCATGGGTGCATCACTAGGGGTGAGTTTTGGAACTCACCAAGAACTCTCTTGCGCATTCCCATAGGGATGAACAACTTTCCATGAAACAATATCTGATTATGCCCGTCTTCCGACCATCCTCCTGATGCATCACCCTGGCTAACATGATCGCGCATCACTTCAGACTCTAAGTCCCCCCACTGAGACTCTTCCACCTGCCGCAACAGAGAGGACTGCACTATCATCTATAACAGACAACCTCTACCATCCTCCACCCTTACATCCAGGTGTAGGGAAGCCAACTCCTCCATCGCCTTCCAAGCATCTACCGATTCTAGAACCACATCCTTCTATGACTTCCTACTCAAGGCATCGTCCACCACTTTCCCCTTTCTTAAGGTGTTGGAAATTTTTAAGTCATAGTCCTAAAGAAACTTCATCCACCTTCGTTTCCTCAAGTTTAGGTCTCGCTGAGAGAAGATACACCTTAAGCTCTTATGATCTGTGAAGACCACAAAGTGCTCCTCGATGAGGTAGTGCTGCCAAAAATTTAGGGCAAACACAACTACTGCGAGCTCCAAAGTCATGGGTGGCATAGTTACGCTCATGGGGACGTAACTGCCTAGACCTATAAGAGATCACCCCCTGCTGTTGCATTAACACACACCCCAAGCCTTGGTCTGAAGTATCACATAACACCTCAAACATCACCCCTTATTCTGGAAACCTCAGCACTGGGGCACTAAGCAACATCCACTTCAGATAACTGAAGGCACCCTAATGTTGTTCACTCCACACGAAGTTTTGGTCCTTTTTGGTCAAAACTGTCAAAGGAGATACAACTCGAGAGAAGTCAGGCACAAACCTTCGATAATAGCCTACCAGACCCAGGAAAATACAAACCTCCATCACATTCTTGGGTGATTCCCAAGAAACAACCACTTCAACCTTCAACGGGTCCACTTTTATTCCCTACCCAGACACCACATGACCAAGGAAGTTCACCTCTCGTATCCAAAACTTGCACTTGGACAAAGTTTCGTAGAGTTGGTGCTGTTGGATGACCTCTAAAACCGTTATCAGATGCTCGGTGTGATCCTCCTTTTATCTTGAGTATATCAGGATGTTGTTAATAAAAATAACTACAAACCGGTCTAGATATTCCTGGAAGATAGATTTCATGAGCCCCATGAACACAGCTGGTGTGTTTGTAACTCTGAACGACATGACCACGAACTCAAAGTTCCCATATATTCACCTGAAGGTAGTATTCGAGATGTCACCCTCCTTCACCCTCAACTGGTTGTATCCTGACTGAAGGTCGATCTTGGAGAACCACCCTACCCCCTTCAACTGGTCAAAAAGGTCATCTATCCTCAGAAGAGGGTAATATTTCTTGACTATTACTTGATTCAGTCTTCAGTAGTCTATGCATAGCCTGAGACCACCATCCGCCTTTTCGTGAAAAAGACTAGAGCACCCCATGGTGATGCACTTGGTCGAAGAAAACCCTTCTTTATCAGATCATAAATCTGAATCTGTAACTCCCGCAACTCAGAAAGCGACATCTGATAGGGAGCCATCAAAATCGAATGGGCACCAGGTTGCAAGTCTATCACAAACTCAATATCATGTCGAGGGGGTAGAGTTGCCACCTCTTCAGGGAAGATGTCCATGAACTCACTGAAATTTCCTAAATCTTACACCATATCTAAGTCCACTGACTCCACTGACTCCATCGACAGCTCGACTAATAAGGAAAAAAGGGGTTCCACTCATCAAGAGCCCTCCTGGAAACCCCATTCATCAACAAAAGCTACACATTGGCCGCACATATCTAAAAACTCGATCCTTCTTCAGAAGGAGTAGATAACAACACATATAGAGAACAGACAATCGATGCCTTAAATGACATCATACGGCTGCATATTTAGCAAAAGAAGGTCCCCACTGGACTGATGTGGTCCCAACATTAGTCTACATCCTCAGTAAACACGAGACAAGCTGGTATGACCTTCGACTGGTGTACTCAAAACCAGGGGAACTGGAAGTTTCTCTGTATCTAGACCCAAAGCATGGGATATACTAGGTGTAACAAAGAAGTGTGAATCTCCTGAATCAAACAAGGCACTGGAAAGAGTTCTAAACAAGCTGATCATACATCGAATGACTTCTGGCCCTACTGAAACTGCTGCCTTTGTGGTGTGAAACTGCCAACGCCCAGCTCATCTACCCCTTGACTATCGGCCGCCTCCCTGACCATGCCCTGATCGAGGTCTCTAAAGAGAGCCCTGAGGTCAGCTTCCTCCTACAACATCTGCTCTCAGAGGAGCAGGAGCTTGGTGTCCCTGCTGCTGTTGCTGAAAATTCCTGGTTGGAAACTGATGTTGCTGAGGTGGCCACTGAACCTGCCCACCCCCACTGTACTGTACTCAGTCCGGGCACTGAGTCCAAAGGTTCCCATGACTGCCATAGATGAATAATCTCAGTCCTGGGCCCGCAAGAAATGGGTGAGGACTGGTAGATCGAAATTGGAACTTCTGGGGCCTACTCCCCACTGGCGGAAACCTGGAAGGCCCTGACACTGGAGGCATACTGCTGACGGCCTTCCCCTTTGACGAGCCCAACTAGATCCCCTCTAGTTATACACCTCCCATCATATGCATCCTCTCCACCACTTCATCCTTATTTTGGACCTCCAAGTATGTCAGTAGAGTGAAGGGAGTAACAACATACTGAAGAGAAGGTCAGAGTACCTCCTCTAAATTTCTTGCCTGAGACTCCTCATTTGGAAAAAAGTCTAGAGAAATGTGAAGGAGATACTTGAACTTGATCCCCAAATCCCTCACCAACATGCTCCCCTAATGAAGGGAGAGTATCTACTACCTCTTCTCTAGATTCATTGTAGAAGAGAGGAATTCCGCCCGAAACTCCCTCTCAAAGTCAGTCCATGAAACCTCAGCCTCCCTCTTCTCCCCAAGATAGAGCATCCACCACTGATGTGCCGCTCCCTGCATCTGGCTTACATCCAGAGGAATCCAGTACTCCATCGGATCCCGGATCAAGGTGAAACCTATCGCCACCTCCTCGAGCTAGCTCTCTGTCTCCATGTCTGAGACGCCGCCCTTGTACTTCCCGAGGTTCTTCCGCTGAAAGTAACAATGTGTCCTATTCCACTGGTTTTCCTCCTCTTATCGATCAGCCAAATCATCCTCCTGGGCCTCAATTCCCCACACTACCTGTGGCTACCGTTCGGGTGCCATAGCTGTAAAGTAAAAAAGGAATGCCTAAGATCGATTAGTGTAGAAGATTGCTTTTAAATTTTTCATAGAATTTTTATTTATTTTAAATCCCCAAGAAACACAAGAACACAAGTCATTATGATAAATGTACCTTTCCTAGGGTCTCTACCCTCCAATTAGTGTAGCCTCATTTGGTCGTTCGGTAGGTCCAGAGTCCTTGCATCAATCACGGGGGGCCCTAAACTCCCATGTCCTGGCATATCTTCCCTGGCCTATTAAATATTCCAAGATTTCCTAACACTGTTGACCTACCATCCCATGCAATCATCACTCTACCTAACTCCATACTCCATCTTATCTCTTAGCCTCATCTGTAACACCCTGAGATTTTATAAGATATATTATTTTTAATTTCTTTTATATCTTCTGTTGTATGGTACACCAAGATTATCTTGCTCTATATGCAATACCATATTAGCTTGAAGTTTACTCAACACTATTATTGGATCGTGTTACACACAATTTCAAGTTCGTTTGATAGTAGTTATTCTACGCAACATTGAGTGTATATATATATATAAATTCAATGAATAAATGAAATATGGTTGGATTCTGTTATAAGCAACAACAAAGGAGTCTTTCACCACACACAACCCTTACTTGGCTTGCTTTACACGCAATCACGACCTTCCACAATAGCGTGTGTTGTACGCAATACTGAGTTTCACGAAACAACGATATGTTATTAAAATATTATATAAAACTAGCTGTTATGAATAGTAATACCCACTTTTTAAAATTTTAAAAATTTTATCTCTCAAAATAGACTTCACTTTTGGATTCGGAATATCGAAATTAGCCTAGGGTAAATTTTTGGTATTTTTCTGAAAACTTTCAATTTTTGATGAATAGTGAAAACACTAGGTTACTATTTAAAAACCGACTTTTTATTTAAATAATTATTTATTTTATTTAAATTTATTTTAGGTCCAAATTGATACATAATACCTATATAAGTTCAATGTAATTCATTTGAGTCATTTTATAATGATTTTAGATATATAAAAATTTTATTGAACTTTTCACCGTCTTTTACCCACCTCCTATGAGAATTTAAAAATTTACATAAAAATTAATTTTACCGCTTCTGTGAGTGGAATTTCGAAAATCCGAGAGACACAGTTAATATCAAGGAGTAAAATGTGGTTCAATAAGATAAAAATAATTTTTTGTGAATATTAACTTTTTACTTTTATTTACCACAGTTAAAAGTAAATAGTGTAATTAAGGGTAAAAATGATATTATCATTACCCTAACACATGTCCTAATACTATTTGATAAGTGTAATTCGACCAAAAACAACCTTAGGAATAAAATTTTACCCTTTAGGTCCACTTGGATTATATTAGGACACTTATTATTATTTTATTTAAAGAAGAGTTAAATAGTTAAAATCAAAGTTTAATAACTAAAACATTTTTAATATAGGGTTATACATAAGATAAATTCGACTATAAATATTCATTAGAAATATAAAAATATTTTGTACATAATGGTATTTTATTTATAATTTTTAGAAATTAAATAATTTAATTTATTTATGACACAATGATGATGCAGTAATTACCTTATTAATGAAATATTAACATAATTGATGTTATAAATACCCAAATAAATGCAATTTCTGACTTTTTATGAATTTCACTAATTTTATAGGTTAATATTACATGTTAGTATTTATTCAATTAATGTTTTTATAACTAATAATGTTGTTATGAGTTTCAGAAAAATCAATTACCAAATAGTGTCAAAATTGACATAAAATAGTTTTTAAAACAAATATTATATTATTAATTGTTATTATATTCCTAAAAATATAAGGTTTGTCCAAATGACTTAGATAAGGTTATATATATTAATAATTAACCACTTGGGGTTCGTTTGGCTTGTTATAGTAAGTTTATTAACCATATAGTGTAAGAAAACAAGAAGACACGGTAAAAGTTAAATTATTTAACTTAGAGTTAAATCTAAATGATAAGGTTAAAATAGTACCCTAAACTTGTCTAAAACCTATTTTTTGATAGGATTTCAACCCATACCAACTTTATCTTCAAAATAAATCAATTTGGAGATATTATAAACCGAATATGACTTTATTATAAAATAATATTTTAAGTTTTTCCAAAGGTGTCCCTCTCCTCCCTTATAAAAAGGGCACCCCTTCCCTCTTCTCTTCACACCCTTTTGAGCCTTGAAGCTTAGCCAACCCTGGAAAATTACTATTCTCAACCTCTATAGTTATATCATATAGGTTATGGTCTTCTAAAATGTCCAACTCTAGTGCCCTAAGAAGAAGTTTAAAGGAGGTGCGTCGAGGAAGAGGTAATCTATTCTACCGACTCTTTCAAGTTTCTTTCTTCTTCTACTTCCTCTTATTTTGTTGTTTCATTATAAAGTAATAACATCAGTATTAATTATATACTTATATGTTATTATAAATATGAAACAACCCTATTTCACCTTCTATCCATCCTATGGAAAACGAAATCACCGCACGTGCGTACATACGGAATACCGTCTCCACGCCGTGGTATAATCAGTTTTTCCACCACCACCTTACTTGGATGGGTATAATGGCGTAAAGAATAACTATATATGATTATTATAACATCATACTGATTCTAAGATATTATATTATCCACTCTAATTCCATTCAATAAATATGGGAATGATATCATTGCTCGTGCGTACGTACGAATTACTGTCTCCACGACGCGATGAGATTCATTTTCCATGTTAACAATTCGAGAATGATTATAAAGTATATATAATGGATAATCGTGAAATATATGACATAATAGTGCTACTATATTTATGTATATATATGTGTATGTCATCTACTTAATTCCATTCAATTCAATAAGGAAATGAAAAACAACATTCATGCGTACGTACGGCCTACCGTCTCCATGAACGGTGTATTTATTTCCATTTATCGATCTATTATATATATGTATATTCTGAATATATATTATATATAAATCATGTTTTATATTATGAAATTAATTAATCATGATCTAAGTAATCATATTAATAATTACAAGTCAAAACACAGACGATAAATGAAACGATTTTACCCAAAACGCTGCTATAACATGGAATTGAAAAATGAACGGATAATATAAAGTCGTAAGTGAATCATATATGATATCATAAATATTATTATGGTTCTATTACAAGTTAATAATATGTTTCAACACAATATACAGGAGTCTCGGACACATATGGAATAAATTGGACATAAGGTAAGGGATAATTATTCCAATCTCATTCTTATCAGAGATTGTTTATTCGTAAGTACTTACTGGGGTTATGTTTATCATCCATGTCCATGTTTTATAAAAATGTTTTCGTAAAATGTTTAGTATTCTTCCATGTATTTTTAAAGTAATTTTTACCCTTTTATGAATTTTACCACAAGGTTTGGAAGGAATCTTTCTTTTGTTTACCATACGAGGTACTTTTTGACTTTTTTGAAAAAAGCAGGAGGAGAATGTTTTTCTTAACTTATACGGCATGAATAGATTTTTACGGTTTCATAACTCTTTATTTTTAAGAAGCTTACTATACAATATTTCATGACTATTTTCAACAAAATTCGTTTATTTTAAAATTTCATGGCATTTTTTAAAATGAAAATGATTTTGAAGAAGAAAGGATATTTTCCTCAAGAATCCATTTCAAGTGTTTTATCAAAACCATTTTCCATCCAAGATGACATTGTTTCATATGTGTATGTTTCAAGTATAATGTCTCTATGATTTACATGGTTCCAATTTTCTTATGATGAAATGATATCCATTTGTTTTATATGGATTATGTTATGATGGGATGATGTTTATGAAACCCATTTTTATTCTTTGGGTTATGATGAATGGTTTATGTTTATGTTGTGGCACAAGTAATAATGATTTCATTATGAGATGTGTGGGACCTATATCTCCCTACAATGCATTGGGTAAATATTTATATCTCATGAGATAGACATGGCTGGAATGGTAAGTTAATCCAGTTCAGTGTTACAGGACTGAAACAAGAAGTGAACTCGATTCAGAAGGGAACTTTGTCCACTAAGATGGTCTTGGTAGTAATGCCTTGGATATTATAGAAATTATAACATGTGCTTAATGGTTTCCACAATTACATGATTTATTCCCATGCTATTTTATCATGATTGATGGTCCATTATGATCTATGCCTTACGTACTGCCATGTTTTATGTTATTTCTCAAGATTTTGATGTTTAAATATTATGTTCATGTTTTGAAGTTCAAATGTATATGGTTTGTTTTATTTTCTCCATGATTACCCTTAATGAGCATTTGAGATCACCCTTTATATGTTTTCTTTTCCCCAGGATATAAATAAAGGTTTTAGGTAAGAAAAAAAGGAAGATTTTTATGGGAGATGTTGAAGATATTTCACCAAGATTAGAAGATTATATTCCGAGTTTCCAAAGACACTAAACTATTATAGTCCTTTGGTGTCTGTTTTTGTTATGTATTAGATATTCCGTAAAAGTAATGTAATGTCTATGTACGTCAAGCTTTGGGTCTTTACAATTGGTATCAGAGGAATGGTTTTGTCAACCTTTGGAAACTAGGATGCGAGAAATTTACTGAGATCCCTAGAGGTATTTATAAGGTATGTCTAGGGATGTACCTAAGGTTAAGTATAGGTTATAGTCCTAGAATTATGGTAACGATATTAGAATTAAACCTAAGATGTTAGATATTGAAGGTAATCCCCCTTTATTATGTTGTTTTCCTAGCATGATTTTTGCCTCTCACACTGTTCTTTTTGGGTTTTAGACGATGGCTGGAACCCGAAAGAACCGTGTTGATCAATGTAATGGAAAATGCAATGATTGTCCTCCCGAACAACCAAATGTGATGGGAGATGGAGTGAAAAATATTATTTCTATACTTACACAAGCTATGAATCATTCTAGATTTCCAAATGATCAGAGAAGGGAACAATATTCTATTGAGTCCTTCATGAGGCAACGTCCACCTTATTTCAGTGGGTCTTCTGATCCACTTGTTTTTGAACAATGGATCAGTACAATTGAAAATATATTTTCCATACTTCGTTGTTAGGAACATGAAAAAGTCATTCTGGCTATTTACCATTTAGAAGGTGAAGTAGATCAATGGTGGACTCTAATTAAGAATACGAGGCCCCGAGATGAAATTGAATCCATGGAATGGGATGAGTTCAAGAACTTATTTTTCAATAAGTACTTCCCTCGTATTCTTCGAACAATGATGGAAAATTATTTCCTTGAGCTTAAGAAAAATGATGATGAATCTGTTGGTATATACGAAGCAAATTTTACAACGCTTTCAAGGTATGCATTTGGATTTATCATCCAACCTGAAAGTAAAGTTGATCGATTCTTCAGTGGCTTAAAACCAATTATTCGAAGGGAATTAACTATTAGAGACTTCATTAGCTATAAAGAAATTGTGTGTTGTGATATCAAGGTAGAAATGGAAGTTGGTGTTACATATCCATCTCATGGTTTTGACAAGAAATGAAAGATGGAGTTCAATGAGAAATCTCAGAATAATGGTGAAAAGAAGATGAATGTTTCTTTATGATCAAAGCGTGGAAATAAGCATGGTAAATATTGTATTAAAGGGACTAGAAAATGTTTTAAGTGTGGAAAAGAAGGTCATCGAGTAGCTGAGTGTCGAAGTAATGGAAAAAGGGTTGCTAATGATGTGAATAAAGAAAAGACTACAGAGAAAGCACCACCAACACTTCAATGCTTCAAGTGTAAGGAAATGGGGCATTATGCTAATCAATGCCCTAATCCAAGGGTTAATGATGATCAACGTGAGCAACCTCTTAAGGAAAAGGATAAAGGGAAGTCACATGTGATTAATATTTGTGATGTTGAGTATGACAATGATGTTGTGTAATGATTAAGTGTTTATGTAATGGGATTTCAAAATAGTATCATGGAATCTCATTTATGGCATCGTGGAATTTTGGAATATCTATGTATTGGTTTTCTATAATTATATGGTACCAGTAATCATGAAAAGTGTTTGAAATATTTTTGGAAATAAGATGATATACGCATAATGAAGCGATAAAGAAAAAAAATGAAATGAGCTCATGACTGATATAAGGATAAAGTTATATCATGGTTTGAGTATATAAAAATTTTGGGATTTTGGTATGTGGAAAGTGTTAAATTTTTACAGCATTCATGTTTTCACTAAGAGTCAATGGGTATTTATTTTTGAAGAGAATACATGATTAAGGTATTCACATGTTTTTAATTTGACCAACAAGATATATCGTATGATATATAGGGGATAAATTATGGAATTCACATGCTCGGCAGATGACATTTCTAGTAATTGTTTTCTTTATACTATGAGCTTGGATAGAAGTATTTTGGATAAGCCTAAAGATTGGAATGGATTATATTAGACATAATTCAGTATTGTTTAAGTCTAGAATTGTTTTTGATATTATTTATGGAATGTAATAATAATGTAGTTTTAGAAAAAAGGACAACCTGCAGGACGGGCGACAACCTGTCACGTCAGACAAGGCTGTGGGAATTGAACCCACAACCGAAGTGGGACAGGACTTTATCACCTACCACTGTCCTACAGGAAGTCCCTGGTTAGTAGAAACTTGTTTTATTATGTTAAGCAGTTTGATATTTGAAGTATAAGTCCATTTTAGGAACCATATATGATTAATCTCACTATAGATGGAGTTATGTATTTTGGATAGCTTTTTCTAACCTTTTTTTTTGAGACAGACGGAATGGCCCATCATTCTATCACATGATCTGATAACACTTCACGAATGACAAATTCAACTTCATTTATTTATGAGATGAAGTGAAAATTGTCCAAGGAACGACCAATGGTGAGATTGTACCAAAATCCAGAAAGCATTTCTCCTAATTCCAATTTCTTCAACTATAGGGAAATGATCTTGAAAACAAAAAATTTTGTCCTAGTTCCCTTATATCTGATGAATTATATGGTACCTTAGATCATCACAAATTTATGGCTTTGTTATTGTTGGATTTTTCATAGCCATGTCCTCTACCACTCTTCATCAGAAGTTGATGGTTATATTTCACTTCCATATCCATATTTTCACTAATGTTTTCCTATGTGGAAACCCAGTGCTGAGTTACTTTGGGTGACTATTATGATTCTAACTTCCCTTTTTAAAATGAAGTTTTAGTATTCCTTTTTACGATGTGGGTTTCTATGAAAGAAACTTTCAAGTAGTAAACCATTTATAACACTGACGAATTTCGAGGGCGAAATTCATTTTAAGGGGGGTAGAATGTAACACCCCGAGATTTTATAAGATATATTATTTTTAATTTATTTAATATCTTCTATTGTATGGTACACCAAGATTATCTTGTGCTATACGCAACACTGTATTAGCTTGCTGTATACACAACACTATTCTTAGATCGTGTTGCTCACATTTTTAAGTTCGTTTGATAGTAGTTATTCTACGCAACATTGAGTGTATATATATATATAAATTCAATGAATAAATGAAATATGGTTGGATTCTGTTATATGCAACAAAAAAGGAGTCTTTCACTACACGCAACCCTGACTTGGCTTGATTTACATGCAATCATGACCTTCCACGATAGCGTGTGTTGTACGCAATACCGAGTTTCACTAAACAACGATATGTTATTAAAATATTATATAAAACTAGCCATTATGAATAGTAATACCCACTTTTTGAAATTTTATAAATTTTAGATTTCAAAATAGACTTCATTTTTGGATTCTAAATTTCAAAATTAGCCTAGGGTGAAATTTTGGTATTTTTCTGAAAACTTTCAATTTTTGATGAATAGTGAAAACACTGGGTTACTATTTAAAAACCGACTTTTTATTTAAATAATTATTTATTTTATTTAAATTTATTTTAGGTCAAAACTGATACATAATACCTATATAAGTTCAATTTAATTCATTTGAGTCATTTTATAATGATTTTAGATATATAAAATTTTTATTGAACTTTTCACCGTCTTTTACCCACCTCTTAGGAGAATTTAAAAATTTATATAAAACTTAATTTTACCGCTTCTGTGAGTGGAATTTTGAAAATCCGAGAGACACGGTTAATATCATTGATTAAAATGTAGTTCAATAAGATAAAAATAATTTTTGGTGAATAATAACTTTTTACTTTTATTTACCACAGTTAAAAGTAAATAGGGTAATTAAGGGTAAAAATGATATTATTATTACCCTAACACATGTCCTAATTCTATTGGATAAGTGTAATTCGACCAAAAACAGCCTTAGGAATAAAATATTACCCTTTAGGTCCACTTGGATTATATTAGGACACTTATTATTATTTTATTTAAAGAAGAGTTAAATAGTTAAAATCAAAGTTTAATAACTAAAACATTTTTAATATAGGGTTATACATAAGATAAATTAGACTATAAATATTCATTAGAAAGATAAAAATATTTCCTACATAATGGTATTTTATTTATATTTTTTAGACATTAAATAATTTAATTTATTTATGACACAATGATGATGCAGTAATTACCTTATTAATGAAATATTAACATAATTGATGTTATAAATAACCAAATAAATGTAATTTTTGACTTTTTATAAATTCCAATAATTTTATATGTTAATATGACATGTTAGTATTGATTAAATTAACTTTTTTCGAACTAATCATGTTGTTATGATTTTCACAAAAATCAATTGCCAAATAGTGTCAAAATTGACATAAAATAGTTTTTAAAACAAATATTATATTATTAATTGTTATTATATTCCTAAAAATATAAGGTTTAGACAAATGAATTAGATAAGGTTATATATATTAATAACGAACCACTTGGGGTTCGTTTGTATTGTTATATTAAGTTTATTATCCATATAGTGTACGAAAAAAAGATGACACAGTAAAAGTTAAATTATTTAACTTAGAGTTAAATCTAAATGATAAGGTTAAAATATTAACCTAAACTTGTATAAAACCTATTGGTTGAGATGATTTAGACCCATCCCCACTTTATCTTCGAAATAAATCAATTAGGAGCTATTATAAACCTAATATGACTTTATTATAAAATAATAATTTAAGTTTTTTCAAAGGTGCCCCTCTTCTCCCTTATAAAAAGTGCACCCCTTCCCTCTTCTCTTCACACCATTTTTAGCCTTGAATATCGGCCAAACCCTGACAATTACTCTTCTAAACCTCTCTATTTATATCATAGAAGTTCTGATCTTCTCAAAAGACCGACTCTATTGCCCTAATAAGAAGTTTAAAGGAGGTGCGTCGAGGAAGAAGTAATCTCTTCTACCGACTCTTTTAAGTTTCTTTCTTCCTATACTTCCTCTTATTTAGTTGTTTCATTATAAAGTAATAACATAATTATTAATTATATACTGATATGTTATTATAAATATTAAACAATCCTATTTCACCTTCTATCTATCCTATGGAAAACGAAATCACCGCGCGTGCATACGTACGAAATACCGTCTCCACGCCGTGGTGTAATCAGTTTTTCCACCACCACCTTACTTGGATGGGTATAATGGTGTAAAAAGTAACTATATATGATTATTATAACATCATAAATATTCTATGATATTATATCATCCACTCCAATTCCATTCAATAAATATGGGAACGATATCATCGCTCGTGCGTACGTAGGGATTACCATCTCCACGACACGATGAGATTCATTTTCCATGTTAACAATTCAAGAATGATTATAAAGTATATATAATAGGTAATAGTGAAATATATTACATAATAATTCTACTGGATTTATGTATATATATATATGTATTTCATCTACTTAATTCCATTCAATTCAATAAGGAAACGAAAAACAACGTTCATGCATACGTACGGCCTACCGTCTCCATGAACGGTGTATTTCTTTCCATTTATTGATCTATTATATATATGTATATTATGAATATATATTATATATAAATCATGTTTTATATTATGGAATTAATTAATCATGATTTAAGTAACCATATTAATAATTACAAGTCAAAACACAGACGATAAATGAAACGATTTTACACAAAACGCTGCTATAACATGAGATTGACAAATGAACGGATAATATAAAGTCGTAAGTGAATCATATATGACATCATAAATATTATTATGGTTATGTTACAAGTTAATAATATGTTTAAACACACTATACAGGAGTCTCGAACACATATGGAAGAAATTGGACATATGGTAAGGGATAATTATTCCAATCTCATTCTTATCCGAGATTGTTTATTCGTAAGTATTTACTGGGGTTATGTTTATCATCCATGTCCATGTTTTCTAAAAATGTTTTCATAAAATGTTTATTATTATTCCATGTATGTTTAAAGTCATTTTTAACCTTTTATGACTTTTACCACAAGGTTTTGAAGGAATCTTTCTTTTGATTACCATACGAGGTACTTTTTGACTTTTGCGACAAAAGTACGAGGAGAATGTTTTTTTAACTTATACAGCATGAACGGATTTTTACGGTTTCATAACTCCTTATTCTCAAGAAGATTAATATACAATATTTCATGACTATTTCAACAAAATCCTTTTATTTTAAAATTTCATGGAATTTTGTAAAAAGAAAATGATTTTGAAGAAGAAAGGATATTTTCCTCAAGAATCCATTTCAAGTGTTTTATCAAAACCATTTTCCATCCAAGATGACATTATTTCATATGTGTATGTTTCAAGTATATTGTCTCTATGATTTATATGGTTCCACTTTTCTTATGATGAAATGATATCCAGTTGTTTTATGTGGATTATGTTATGATGGGATGATGTTTATGAAACCCATTTTTATTCTTTGGGTTATGATGAATGGTTTAAGTTTATGTTGTGGCACAAGTAAGAATGATTTAATTATGAGATGGGTGGGACCTATATCTCCCTCCAATGCATTGGGTAAAGATTTATATCTCATGATATAGACATGGATGGAATGGTAAGTTAACCCGATTCAGTGTTACATGACTGAAACGAGGTGTGAACTCGATTCAGAAAGGGACTTTGTCCACTAAGATGTTCTTGGCAGTAATGCCTTGGATACTATGGAAATCATAACATGTTTTTAATGGTTTCCACAATTACATGCATTATTCCCATGCTATTTTATCATGATAGATGGTCCATTATGATCTATGCCTTATGTACTGCCATGTTTTAGGTCATTGCTCAAGATTTTGATATTCAAATATTATATTCATGTTTTGAAGTTCAAATGTATATGTTTTGTTTTATTTTCTCCATGATTACCCTTACTGAGAATTTGAACTCACCCTTTATATGTTTTCTTTTCCCCAGGATATAAATAAAGGTTTTAGGTAAGAAAAAAAGGAAGATCTTTATGTGAGATGTTGAATATCTTTCACCAAGATTAGATAATTATATTCCGAGTTTCTAAATACACTAAAATATTATGGTCCTTTGGTGTCTGTTTTTGTTATGTATTAGATATTCCAAAAAAGTAATGTAATGTCAATTTATGTAAAGATTTGAGTCTCTACATCATCCTTTGATACCATTCTTTCATGACATTCCTTCACCAAGATAAGGTAAGGGATAGCAGAATGCCATAACCTTCCTTCTTCAAGTTGAAGGAGAGATAATGACCCCCATATACCCTCCTTCAATAGATACCAAAGTGGTGAATAGAACCAAGGGTATATAATCACATGAAAAATGGAAGGTATTACCCTTTTTGTTTAGTAGGATTGGGAGATAAGATAGTAAATCCCAAAAAATACCAAAACTAAAAGTAAAAGTAAATCCAAAACAATCCATTCCCATATGCATGTTCCAATAATAAGTGCTATGAAAATACAAGAAAACTCCAAAGGAATGTACCAAAAGAAAAGAAAAGCAACAACGTCAATGGTCCCAACATCTAAACTAGTAGGGTCTATCACGGTCCTTAAAGTCCTCCTGGAAAACTGAAATAAGTTTTATATACGTAGGGTGTGTATACAGGTATACTCAGTAGGGAAAACCAAAATCTCTCGGGCACAAGTGGGAAGGAATTCTAATGCCTCATGAAAAAGGATATAACCAAAGCACCTAGCAAGGAAACTATCCACCCAAACCTCACCAAGGTGCACTCCCCAAATAAAACAAGTCATGTAAAGTAATAATAATAACACATAGATGTTTGGGTACCCCACACTACATTCCCACTGGTTATTGAAGACATCCTATGAGTCATACCTCCCCCACCATTCTCACCACAGTCCCACTACTACCCCAACAACAACCTTTTGGGCCAACACAATCATAACTACACTTGAAAACACCTGGTCCACCACAACCACACGTAACCACGCCGGTAGTCACCTGGGCTAGAACAACTACCTCCACGCCTGAAGACACCTGGGCCCGAACAACTACTTCCACGCCCAAAGACACCTAGGCCTCATATCCGTCACGACCCGCCTTCACCAAGATGAGGGAAGGGACATCAGAATGACATACCCTACCTTCTTCAAATTGAAAGAGAGATAATGACCCCCGAGACCCACCTTCAATAGATCCCGAAGTGGAAACTAGCACCAAGGGTATATAATCACACACAAAATGGAAGGCATTACCCTTTTTATTTAGTTGGATAAAGAGATAGGATAGTAAATCCCAAACAACACCAAAACTAAAATTAAAAGTAAAGACAAAAAAATCCATTCCCATATGCATGTTCCAATAATAAGTGCTATGAAAATACAAGAAAAATCCAAAGGAAAGTACCAAAAGAAAAGAAAAGCATCAACATCAATGGTCCCAGTGTCTGAACTAGTAGGGTCCAGCACGGTCCTTGAATTCCTCCTGGAAACCTAAAATAATTTTTATATACATAGGGTGAGTATACAGGTATACTCAATAGAGAAAACAAAAAGCTCTTGTGCACAAGTGGGGAGACATTCCAATGCCCCATGAAAAAGGAGATAACCAAATCACCTAGCAATGAAGCTATCCACCCAAACATCACCAAGGCACACTCCCCAAAATAACACAGGTCAAGTAAAGTAATAGTAATAACACATTGATGTTTGGGTACCCCGCGCCACTTTACCTCTAGTTATTGAAGAAATCTAACATGTCAGACCTCCCCCACTATTCTCACCGCAGTCCCACTACTGCCCCAACAACAACCTTTTGGGCCACCACAACCACAACTATTCCCAAAAACACCTGGGCCACCACAAACACATGTAACCACACCCGCAGACACCAAGACTAAAACAACTACCGCCACATCCGAAGAAACATGGTCCTGAACAACTACCGCCACACCCGAAGACACCTGGGCCTCATGTCAAAGAAACTTGGGAAACAACCTTCCCACACACACCTGGGCCAATCACCACAACGTACCATGCCTAAAGAATCTTGGGCTATAATGGACCTCAGGCTATCACAACCCATCTGAAGAGTCTTGGGCTACTCAGCAAAGGGAGCATAAAAGGAGCTAATAACCAGCCACTCATATGAGTGTTGGAAGAGACACCCTCCCACATGAAATGGGGGTGTTCAGCACGAAGTTCTCAACTTGGGTGGGGTAAAAATAAGAAACACAAGAACTAATTTATACATATAGGTAAAAAAACACTCATCCCAACCTAGGGGTTCCAAAACCAGCCCATACACAAACACCCTCATTACTATTCATTCATAAAAAGAACAACAACTACAACAAAGGCACAACTAATTCTCAGAAAACAATTCCCCGTTTAACCCATTCTTATTATTATATTCAAGTGATTCTATTTAGATAATTTTTCACTACTGGGAAACTAAGAGGCATAGCTACAAGACAAGGAAGGAAAAATATCCAAGAAACAATTTAAGCATTCACACCTGGTTCTCTTCTAAAGTGACAACAACAAAAGGGATCCATGAGATCCCCCGAAGTACTAGAACCAAACCAAGCCCCAACATTTGGCCCCACACGGCCTCAGATCCACAAAACAACAACTACACCATAACAGGGGATCCCACTCCCATCCACATTACCCACTAGAATCAATCAAAACAAACAAAAATATTAACAAAACAGAGTATGAGAGTTTCCAAATTCAAACGCACCATTCATTGAGTTCCTTCTTTCCATTTAATTAACTGGGGTGATCACACAAGTATTCTTGTTCACTAGAAATCCATTTAATCAACCGATTTTATATGATTAACCAATTTCCATGTTACATCCATTCAATCATCACAGAAGACAGGGGTCCATTAGTTCACAAGGAAAGACCACCAATAACCATGACTTTCAGTAGACATAAGCCCATACAATTCAAAACATATAAGCAAGGGTAAAAGAGTAAAGCATCATTATAAAACACACCCCTTCATTCTTTAAAAGATTGTTTATTATCTTTATTAATGTTTGTTTTCATCCATACCCATAGAAATGTTATCATAACCACCCCACATGATACACAATAAATAGATACTAAGGAAGAAACCTACTTGGATAATCAAGGATCAAAGTTTTTCTCCTCGCGCCAAGAATTAGGGATGCACGACTTGCAGGGGAGGAACTTTGGGGACTCCAAGAGTGAGTAGGAAAGGCTCCAACATAGGTCCACCACTAGACTCGGGAAGGGGGACTCTAAATACACAAAGGAAAGAAAAAGAGACTTTCCAAGAAGAAGAAATAATTCATGTGCAATAAAAGGTGAGATCTTGGAGTTACAAGATATGAATTTTGAACGACTTTAAAGGCGGATTGGGGTTTCACCACGTGGTTGGATGGTTACACACGATGGAATTAATTGTTATTTAATAATTATCAATGGAGAGGTGTCTATAATGACTATGAGTTAAATGGTTTCCTTTAAACAGAGGAAAATGTGTAATAGGGGCAGAACTGGAAGTACAGGAAAAGTGTGTGGAACCGAGGAAAAAGCCACACGTTTTGGTATGCCAAGGGTCGCCCGAATCTTGGGGGATTTTAGATATCATTTATGGTCATTAAATGGATATTAAAAGAAGTATTATAACACTTATTTTTCAAAAGATACATTGCAAGAGTGGAATTAGAAAAAGAAACAATGGTGGGTCACTATTTGGTGAGATACCGTAAGTGGTTCCATGGTTAAAGTGCCACCATAGGCGATGCCACCATTTTGTTGTGCGGATGTGATGCTGCAACCATTACGATGACACTGTCACAGTGCCAACCTCATGATTCCACCTTCATGGTGCCACCATCATGGTGCCACCTTCGTGGTTCCATTGTAAGCAGAGCCACCATTTCGGTGTGCGACCGTGACGGTGCGACCACTATGGTTCCACTGTCACGGTGCCACCGTCACGGTGCCACTATAATCAGTGCCACAATTTCAGTGTGTGACAATGACAATGTGACTGCTATAATGCCAAAAGTTTAATGGAACACCATAAGCGGTGCCACCGTTTTAGTGTGCGATCGTGACCGGTGCCACCGTTACGGTGCCACCGTGACTGGGGCCACCGTTTCAGTGGAACCGTTTGATGGAACCGAATTTTTGAAAAACTCCTTAATGAGTCACTGCTCGGGCCATTAAAATATATGGTATCATAAAAATGAATATTATTCTGAAATAAGTAATTGATATCATTTAAATAATTATACAAGAGGTTCAGATACACACAAAGGATAGTAGACCTAAGGTAAGAGATTATTTGGTCTCACTTTTATTTCTATGGTACATATGCCTTATACACCACCCATTTATTTTTTATAGTGTTTATGATTACCATGAATGTTTTATTATTCTTATTATGAAGTTTATGATATTTACATATTCATATAATTTTATTTATTTTATGAGTCATATGATTCAACGGATTATAATTGGTAATGGATAATTTTGCAATCTCATTATTCTCCTAGAATTTTTATATATAATTATTTATCAAGGTATATTTGTCATCCATGTCCATGTTTTCTAAAAAAATATTTTCATAAGATGTTTACTATTCTCCTATGGATTTTTAAAGTCATTTTACCCATTTTTTACTTTTTCTACATGGATCAGAAGAAATATTTCTTTCACTTTCCATACGTGGTAATTTTTGACTTCTCTGAAAAAAGTTTGAGAAGAATGTTTTTTAACTTATATGAAATGAATGTAATTTTAATACCTTATAATTAATTATTGACATGAATATTACTTTAAAAATTTTCAAGGTTATTTTCAAAAAATTATTTTCTTTTAAAATTTGACGGTGTTTTCAGAGAAGAAAACATTTTTAAATAAGAAAGGATATTTTTCTGAAGAATTAATTTCAATTATTTTATCAAAATTATTTTCCATCTAAGATTAAGGATATTTTTCAAGTATACTATCCATATTATTCTTATAGTTGATTATTTTTATGACGTAATTATATTTATAAAATATATTTGTTTTACATGGATTATGTTATGATGGAATGATGTTTAAGAAACCCATTTTATTATTTCGGTTAAGTTATGTTGAATGATTTATGTTTTTGTGGCATACATATGTATGGTTTTCATTATGTGATAGTTGGGACCTATATCTCCCTAAAATTCATTAGATTAATATTTATATCTCATGAGATAGAAATGACTGGAATGGAAAGTAAATCCGATTCAGTAGTATAGGGATGGAATGACAAGTAATTCTGGTTCAGTAATATAGGGCTGAAATAGAAAGTAAACATGGTTTAGTAATGGAATTTTTCCACTATGATGGTATTGGAAATAAGCTTTAATAATATGTAAATGATTTTCTATGCTTAAGTGTTTTCCACAATTCCATGTTTTATGTCAATGCTATTTTATCATGGTTTAGGTTCATTTATGATTTATTTCTTACAAACTGCAAATATTTATTTCATGACTTAAGATTTTAATATTCAAAATTTATGTTCATGTTTTTAGATTCTTATGTTAATTTTTTTGGTTTATATTCTTCATTTTTACCCTTAAAAAGCATTTTAGCTCACCATTTTTATGTTTTATTTTTCCCATAATATAAAGAAATGTTTTAGGTAGGAAAACTAAAGTGGAAGATCTTTATGGGAGTTGTTTAGGATCTTTCACAAAGTTAGAAGAATGTGTTTTGAGTTTCTAAATACACTAAACTAATATCGTATTTGGGAGTCTATTTATGTATTGTATTATCTATTCCAAAAAAAGAAATTTAATTTCCATGTACGTCAATCTAGGTTTGTTAGAGTTGGTATCAGAGAAAAAGTTTAGTCAAAATTTGGAAACTAGGATGTGAAAACTTTAGTGAGATATCTAGAGATATTTCTAAGGATATTTCTAGGGTTTTCCAAAGGATAAGTCTAAGTATAGGTTACAATACAAGGGTTTTTTTATAATCATGAAAAACATAGGGTTAAACCGAAGATATCATAGATTGAAATATTATAATTAATTTACCATACTTGTGTGTTTTTAATATTTGATATATATTTCTCACACTTTTTTTTCAGTATTAGTAAATAGACATAACTACATAGAACATAGTTAACCATTTAATGTTGCAGATGCCAAAATTATGGGAATTATGAAGATACATTTTCTAATTAGAAATATAATGAAGATAATCATGACGATGACACAAGTATTGGTCATACTACGAAGGATAAAAAGATTGTAAATGACATGTAAAAAGTATGTGATGTTCTCCTAGTATTATTTACATTAAACCTAAGAAGATCGAGATTGAGAAATCTTAAGACATGATTTATAATTTAGGAAAGATGAAGATGATGGACCCCGAGTAATGGTTTAAGAATAAAGTTGTATGATTGAGGTGTATATGTTTCAAAATTCAATATTATGTTATATGAATCATGAAATATGTAAGTGTTTTCAGTATAAGTTTTTCATTAAGGATAGGAAATAATATTATGAATGTTTATAAGGATCCCAAAAAGTGATTTAAGGGTAAGGTGATTGAAAGGCACTGTCGTGGGTGCTTTCAAATGATGTATGGTGTTTGGGTACTTAGGTGTAGTAGAGTGGCTAACCAAAGTCATCTCTCAAAGAGGCAGTAATTAAAACAAAAATTTAAAGGTATTTTAAAAGTAAAATAAAATATTAAATGCAAAATGCTTAAAATTATGTGTTTTTTATCATTTATAATACTATAATAAGTATATTGGAAGATGATTTTTTTGTTCCTTTTGTTTTTTAAATGAGATTAAGATATAGCAATGAGAGGATTCTTTTTTTAGAAAATATTTTTAGAAAGCATAATAGATCAAACTCTACCTATTCACTCAATTATTTGTCATTAACATTTAAATTAACATCCAATTAATTGTGATCCTCTAACTTGTTAACCCCTTAACCCTAAAAAAATTAACTAAACCACAAATATGAAATGAATTAAACCTTAGGCTAGATTTAGTACATTAAACCGTAACACCCTGCTTTGATTGATGTTATAAGGATAGATTATGGTCAATGGTGAGTTAGGGAAAAGACCCAATATGGAAATAAAGATTAATTGAGATTAGGGATTGTATTTTAATTATAAAAATTTATCCCGTGTGTTTAGGTTTTATTGATTAAGTTTGTGCTCTCACAATTTACACAAATCTCGACCTCGCATGTTTTTGTGTCAGCTATTCAATTGATAACTTAGTTTATTCTAATTTTAAAACTCCATTCATGGATAATATTTTATTAATTAAATTATCTTAATGATTCAAAATAAATAAATAAATAAATATGGTAAAAGGTTGATCGATTACTAAGAAAACTATTCTTCCATGGGTGGCGTAGTCATCATAGAAACGAATTGCATTTGCAGTGATTTATAATGGGTATAACCAATTCTTGTTTATAATATTTGATTTCCAGACTAAATAGAAATATTAAGAGAAGAATTAAATTGAAAATAATAAAATAATGGAATAGAAACTAAGATTTTATTGAAAGTACAACAACATTACAACAAAGAAGAGGAAACGAAGAGCATTTTGGAGGAGATCCTAGCTTGGTAGATTCCATCCTCCAATTATGAATTTAAATGGTATAGAACCACTTCTCCTATTCTAATAATCTCTTAATGCACGTACCAACCCATCCAAATGAGAAAAATACTAATTTATATAGAGGAGGGGAGGCTAGGTTTAAAGAGGTTTCAAGTGTGAATGGGGAAATTCAGACAAATAAATTAATCCAAATTACACTGACTTTTTGACCACCAAAATGTTCGAAAAAACAACCATTCCGGCAGTATTATTCATGAGAAATTTGGTTCTCAATCTCCTCTACAAATTTTGGCCCAATCCATGCATGGGTGAAGAATTTATGGTCCAAATACTTAAGTGACGTCCAATCTGGCGAGTCCATCCCAACTTTGAATTCAAGGCCCATTAAGTACAATAGAATGCATGATTTAGCTCATATATATAGAATGAAATTTGTATCCCATTACATCAAGAACACATTTAAAAATTTTTAAGTTTAAATAATTCAAATAAATTTATTTATGTTCAAAATACTACAATGAATTTGTAAATGGTAAAACTGTAATTTTCATCAAATTTTCAAATAAACGATATAATCCCAAATATTTTATAAATAAACATAATTAACACAATGAGAGGAATTTTTTTATTTATTATCAATAAAATATTCAACAAAATTGTGTTTTATCAACTCCCACACACTTACCATTTTTCAATCCTGGGAAAAACCTCATATCATTTATTCAAAAAAAATTGTGACAAAATATGCATGTTCTTATTTCTCAATCCATAGTGGAAATATAGGCAAATTAAGAATCCCATAAAGAGTCAATGTCAAAAAATTTTAAATCCACTGTCTCATAAATTGTGTCAAAAAAATATTGTGAGATTCATAAAACTAATCATTGTGAAACAAGTCAGGGGTATACCATGCCACTTATTCTCTTTGTTTGTGTGTGCCAACCATTCGAAGCTCATAAATCCACCCTTTATTCATCATATTCAGGTCAAGTAAAACAATCATTCTTACCAATTTTAATTTACTGAACCTATTCTACATTCATTTGAAATCATATTTCAAGACCCACTCACTTAAGCATTATTAAAAGTCAATCCTTAAGCTCCCAAACTAGATATCCTCAGGTGTTGTACATTTCATCACTCCCCTCATTTATTATTATTATTATTTTTCTTTTTTAAGTTTCTCTTGGAAAAAACCTCACACTCATCTCTTAACCAATGTTTGATCTTCTCACGACACTATTTGTAATAGTTATAATAAGATCAAAGGTCAAGGAAGTTTTTTTTGACCCGCCCAAGATACAATCCATGTTTATTTTTGTTTTTGAGGGCGTACGATAGTAGGATAATAGATATATACTCATAGGTCAATTCGGTACAATAATGAAACTAATCATAATAGAAATGAATGTATGGATCAACCAATGATTTTTTTACCTAACTTGACTATACCTTCAATTGGGTAGGAAAAATTTCACAAGTCACGATTGTGTGAAAAGTTTTATGGATAAATCAATGACACAATTTAACACAAACAAATATCATAAATAATGATGTCAAAATCTAAAAGGATCTATAATGACACAACTAATCATATCATCAAAAGATTCATTTTTTTAAAAAATCAACCCTTGATGATGAAATATTACTCATGCTTATAATTCTACCAATTAATTTTGAAAATAATGAATTTTACATATATTCCACATGAGAATGTTACATGTTATCTTTGATATTTTTTAATTTTTTTGTTTTTTTATTTATTTTATTTTTTGAAAATTTTAACAAAAAACATAATAGAAAATACACAAAAAATACAAAAATTAAAATCTTAAATATTTACCAAAAAAATTTGTCCCCTCCCCCACACTTAAAACACTGCGTTGTCCTCAATGTGAACTTATGAAATGATATGTGTGTATAAATTGCAGAATTTTAAATAGGAAAAAGAATATAAAAGTGAAAGGGTTAGGAACAACCTGATATTCTCAAGTGATGATGGGGTTATGCAATGTGATGAAATCCACCAAATTAGTAGAAATTCACTCAATGTATTTCTTCAATTGTTGACCATTGAATGTAAAGCCCCTTCTTGTGTCCTCTTATGTGATCTACCCTACACTATAAGGAAACAAATTAGATAAAATATAAGGACCTAACCATCTAGAATGTAACTTAATAGGAATCAGATTTAGTTATGAACTATAGAGAAGGAATTTCTCTCCCACATAAAACTCCCTTTGATGGATCATTCAATAATGAGTTGATTTTGATTTTTCCTTATAGTTCCTTGAGTTATCATATGATGAAAATCAAATCTCCTTAAGCTATTTAATTTGAAACTTCCTTTGGATTATATCTCAGGCCAAATCCATGTTTTATTTCATTATATCCCAATAATCCTAATGCTCAACTTCCATGGGGAGATAAAATTATTTCCCAAAAACAATCTGAAATGGGGACATACTGATGGGTGTCTTTCATGTTGTCTTATAAGCCCATAGCGCATCATCCAAGAGATTTCTCCAATCCTTCCTATTAAGATGTATGATTTTCAACAATTTTTTTTTCAACTCATGATTTGAAACCTCATCCTAGCCATTTGTTTGGGGGTGGTATGGTGTTGATGTTTTGTGTGTCACCCCATACTTCCGAAGGAGGGAATCCAAATTATGATTGCAAAAGTGTGTCCCTTGAACATTAATGATAACCTTGGTACTCCAAACCTACAAAAAATATATTCCTTGTCAAAGTCTACTACAACATGAGAGTCATCAATCCTGGTGGCCTTGGCCTCCAATCATTTACTCACATAATTAAAAAAAACCGAAATATAAAAAATACCAAATAAACTAAAAAATGGACCCATAAAATTGATTCCCCATACATAAAAATCCTACAGAATAATATGGGTTGTTGGGGAATCTCATTTTTCCTAGAAATGTTCACAATGTGTTGGAAATGTGAGCATGACTTAAAAAACACATGATCATCATGGAATAATCTAGGCCAATATAATCTAGAGTCTAAGACTTTCCTAGTTATTTGTTGGGGTCCAAAGTGTCATCAACATGAAAGTGTATGGAAGAAATACAGAACAAACTCAAACTCATGATCAGGAACACACTTACTAATAATTTGATCACTACACATGCACAAGAGGTATGGATCATCCTAAACATTAAATCTTGACTCACTATTTAACTTTTGTAATTGATGATTATTTAAATTTGTAGGAATTTTAGAGGCAATGAGGTAGTTAACTAAATCATTATACCAAGGATGCGTACATGAGATAGAATAAAGATGATCATTGGGGAAAGTATCCTGAAGTGGTACATGGTCCAAGGTGTCAGCCTCTAATGTGTGATTAATCCTACTCATGTGGTCTGACACCAAGTTCTCTGACCCCTTATAGTCCTTTATCTCAATATTGAATTATTAAAGAAGAATTATCCATCAGATAAGTCCATGTTTTGCATCTAGATTCTTTAAGAGGTACCTCAGAGCTTCACAGTTATAAAAAACAACCACTTTAGATCCTAATAAATATGAAAAAGTTTTATCTAAATCAAATATAATGGAAAGAAACTCCTTTTCCATGGTTGTGTAGTTTTATTGGGCTGAATCTAGTGTCATCGATGCATAGGCAATCACATGTGAATATCCCTCCACCCTCTGAGATAAGACATCTCCAACTATGAAGTTTGAGGCATCACACATAAGCTCAAAAGTAATCTCCCACCGTGGGGGATGTATGATCGGTGGAGTGGTCATAAAATTATTTAGCTCATCGAAGGAAGTCCTTTTAGAATCATCAAACACAAAATCAGAATCCTTTTAAAGTAATCATGTCATAGGAAGAGAAATCTTACTAAAATAATTGATGAAGTGCTGAAAAAATCCTACATGCCCTAGGAAACATCTAACATCACACACACATGAAGGATAGGGTAAGGATGCAATAATATATACGTTATATTTATCAACCTCTATCCCATGTTTTGACACTACATTACCTTAGACAATACCATGCTCTACCATGAAATGACACTTTTCAAAGTTCAATACTAGATTCTTCTAAATACAATGATTCAACCCCTTTTCCAAACTAATATACCTTAGTCAAATAAAGATCCATATACTGTAAATTCATCCATAAATACCTCCACATAAGTTTCAATTAAATATGAAAAATACTCACCATAAATCACTGGAAGGTACCTAGGCAATTGAAAAGTCAAAATGGAATCCTTCAGTTGGAAAACATACTAAATAGACAAGTGAATGTTGTCTTTTACTGATAATCCAGAGAAATAGGAACCTGAAAATATCCAGAAAATCCATCCAGTAAATAATAGTGTGTTTTCCCAGCTAGTCTCTAAAGTATTTTATCAATAAATGGGTAGGGGAAATGGTCCTTATGAGTGGACTAATTTATTTTCCTATAATAAATACAAACACGCCAATTGTTTTGCACACACATTGGAACTAACTCCTCTATCATTTTTAAAAATAGTAACACCACTTTTCTTAGGCATAACCTGAATAGGTCTCACCCACCAAGAATCTGAAATGCGATAAATTATACCTTCCTCAAGAAAATTTTCAACTTATTATTTTACAACTTCCAAAAGTGTTTGATTCAGTATCCTTTGTGTCTACCTCCTTAGTTTACCTCACCCTATAAAATAATTATATGCATACAAATGGAGGGGGTAATACTAGATATGTCAACTAAGGTCCACCCAATTTTCTTGATGTTATCCATCTAAATATTGAAATGTTTTTATTTATGTTCAAAATGGATATTGTTAGTAATGATAATAGGTAATTTCTCACCACATAACAAGTATGAGTATTTTAGATTTGGTGTTAATGTATTGAGTTCCAATGTAGGGGGGTGATGTATGGATTGAGAAATTAAGGAACTGAAATATGTGCACAATAAACATCAGTATCAGAATATACATCAACAAAATCAGAGAATAAAGAACCAAACCCATTAGCCTAATCAAAATCCATGTCATAATTAGATTTTACATGATCAAAATAGAAATATGAATCCATTTCAAAATCAAATCTAAGTGAGGGTTGTGCATTAGGAACAAGTGTGTAAGTGGTCTTAGACATCAAACTAGAACCAAAACTCTTAATCTCCCTAAGCATAGTACAATAAAATTACATGGGGATTTTATTTAGTGGTTCTAAATGGGAGATAACAAAAGTATAATGGTCTTATAAGGGGTACGTCATGGAGTCCATAACATTAAATATCACAACTTCAACTCCAAAATCCATCAAAAGTGTAGCCTCAAGAACATTTATGATAGTTTTTTCAGTTTTTAAGAAGGGCCTACAAAAGATAACAAGAGCATGAGAACTTACCTGATCATTCTCCATGTTAAGAACATAAAAATATACAAGAAAGATCATTTCTCTTACTCTAACAAGCACATCCTCAAGGATTCTGACTGGATATGCTCTAGCTCTATTCGCCAACTGCAGCACTACTCTTATCGTATTCAACTAACCAACCTATAAAAAAGGGAATACATAGTGAGGAATCACATTTATGAAATATCCTAAATCACATAAAGCATAAAAAAGTGTAAATCCCCTATGGTTCATGGTATAGTGAATGTACCGGGATCCTTGCACTTTGTTGGAATTGATAGAGTTGGTGTAATGAGTGATGACACATTCTATATAAGATTGATCCTCTCATTCCCTTTTATCCCTCTTCGATTGGTACAAAATTATTTTAAGAATTTTTCATACCATGGGATTTTATTAATGGATTAAATAAGGGGGATGCCTATCTCCACATGCTTGAATGTGTTCAAAACCTCATTTTTCATTACCTCCTCAGCCTTATTCTTGTTTTATACAACTTTTTTTTGAAATTTATGGGGTTTAGGAGGAACATCATCAATCTTTTTCTTAACTTTGTATTTCTCCTTGGGCTTCTCATTAGTGGTTCTCTAATGGAGCTTCTTTGAAGTTGAGGTGAATCTCGATGTAATGATAAGTGCATATATATTAGTTGTTTTCTTCCCACTTCTCAATGTGATGGAACTAACATTTCCCTTGGGATTTCTAGCAGTTTGGAACGAAATATTTCTAGATTTAGTACTTACAAGTTCATGGAGGGTGGTGGCAATCTTGCTCATTTGAGTCATCAACATCCCCAGCTCTAAACCTTGACTCTTCAGTTCATTCTATTGATTAAGAAAAATTTGTTTCAAAATATCATAAGTATTATAATATAAATTTGGTTGAGAAGTCTGTTATTGTTGACTTGTTCATTCCTGAGCTTAAAATATTCTTTGGGGTTGTTGGAAACCCTATTGGTAAGGCGTAGGTTGCTGTAAATTTTGTTGAAAAGGGGTCCTTTGTTGTTTTCCAGAGCCATACCTCATGTATGATTGATCCTTCCACCATTGATTGAATGTTGGTGCAAAGAAATCATACTTTATTTAGGTATGTGGTTGTTTTTGTTATTGATATGGTCTCCAAGGGAATACCATCGAACAATATTCTATCTCTTGTAGTTGGGGGAAACAATCACTTGGGTGGTCTGTTTCAGGGTAAATTCCACAAGGTCTTAGAGGAGTGGGTTGGGATTTCTTTTGAGCTAAAGAAATCTGTCTCACTATAGTGGTCAATTCTTTCAACTTGGTATTAATTAAATGCCTTTACAAAGAATATAGACATTCCTAGTGTACTCCTCAAACATGTGGGATACCTCGCTCTCCAAATTTTTGGAGTTTTGTTCCATCATGTCGATCAATGAACGTGAACCTACTGATGTTTTTTAAACTAATTCTCCTCCATCCATGACATCCACCATGCTTCTCTTCATAGGTGTGAGTCCTTCATAGAAGTACTGGATGGGTAGTTTCTCACTGATTTTGTGATATCGGTAGTTTTCACACAACTTCTTGAATCACTCCCAGTACTCATACATTGACTCCCCTTATCCTTTCTTGATCCCTGAGAACTCCTTATGAATGGAAGAGGTCCTTGATGTTGGAAAAAATATTTACAGAAAAATAGGTTTCAAATCATTCCAACATGTTACATCTTTATGTTGTAAGTAATACATCCAATCCTTTATAACTCCATGAAGTGTAAATAGTAATTCCCTTAGTTTTATTTGATCTTAAGATACATTTCTCAGTTTTAGAGTTGAGAAAACCACATTAAATTATTTTAAATGTTTGTTTGGATCCTCATTAGATAATCCATGAAATTTCTAAATTAGGTGAATTAACCCAAATTTTATTTCAAAGTCCGATTCCTGATTTGGGTATGCAATACAATTTGGAAGATAGTTAAAATATGGTGCAACCAATTCTTGAATGGTTCTATTAAGTTTATTTTTATTATTTTCATACATTAGTTCTTATTTTATGTTGGATTTAAAAGTTTTTACAATTTCAATGTTTTTAGGGTGTATAAATTATCTAGTTGGGTAAATTTAAACACTTACCATAAAATGAGATTTTTTGATTTGAGCCCTAAGGCTTCGTTCAATCTCGAGGTCTAGATCAGAGAGATCCACGGGAAGGGATCATGTCACAAATCATAGAAATTGAGAAAATTAGACCATAATATAATGAGAATATGTTTCAATTGATGGTCTAATAGTGAATAAAATAGAGAGGAAGAAGAAAGAGAGAGAGAGAAATAATAAAAAATTGAGAAAGGGGAAAGAAGAATGAAGAATAAAGATAAAATAAAAGAATAAAATAAAAGTGAAAAAATACCTCTAATTATTTGAATAAAATACTTTCCACCCCAAAAATAGTGCCTATTTTAAAGGCATTGTCATGTGCACTTTCAAATGATGTATGGTGTTTGAGTACTTAGGTGCAACAGAGTGGTTGACCAAGGTCGTCTCTCAAAGAGGCATTAATTAGAACAACATTTTAAAGGTATTTTGAAGATAAAATAAAATAGTAAAAACACACTACTTAAATGAATTAGGGGGGGTTATCATTTATAAGACTATAATAAGTATGTTGGAAGATGATTTTAAATTTTTTTCTCGTTTTATTTTTGAAATGAGATTAAGAAATCGCAATGAAAAGATGTTTTTTTGAGAAAATATTCTTATAAATTGTAATAGATCTAACAAAACATATTCACCCAATTATGTATCATTTTAATTTAAATTAAAATCCAATTAATTAGTATCCCCTAACTTTTTAACCCCCTAACCGTATGATAATTAACTGAACCATGAAGTTGAAATGAATTAAACCTTAGGTTAGCTTTAGTAAATGCAATCGTAGTACCCTAAACCGATTGATGTTATTAGTCTAGATTATGGTCAGTGGTGAGTTAGGGAACATACCCAACCTATAAATGTGGATGAATTGATTTTATGGATTGTATTTTAACTTTAAAAATTTATCCTATGTGGTTTTCTTTTATTAATTAAATTTGCGCTCTCACAATTTATACAAATCTTGACCTCACATGTTTTTGGGTCAATTGTTCAATTTCTTTATTAGTTTATTATAGTTTTAAAACCGAATTCATGGATTATATTTTTTTAATTATAGTAGCTTAATGATTCAAAATAAATAAACAAATAAGGCAAGAGGTTGATCAATTACTAAGAAAACTACTCTTCCATGGGCGGCGTAGTCATCGTAGAAATGAATTGCATTTACAACGATTTAGAAAGGGTATAACCCAATCTCATTTATAATCATTGATTTCCATCCCAAATAGTAATATTAAGATAATAATAAAATTGAAAATAATATAATGAATAGAATAGAAACTAAGAGTTTATTGAAAGTACAACAACATTACAACAAAGAAGAGGAAAAGAAGATCATTTTGGAGGATATTCTAGATTGGTATCTTCCCTCCTCAAATTGTGAATTGTAATGGTATGGAACCACTTATCCTATATTCCTAATCTATTAATGCACATACCAACCCCTCAAAATGAGTAAAAAACCAATTTATTGAGTGGAGGGGAGGCTAGGTTTAAAGATGTTTCAAGTGTGAATGGGGAAATTAGGCGAAATAAATTAATCCAACTTTCACTGCCCATTTGACTAGAAAACATGTGACTAGCTATCCTTCCAGATGGTTGATTTGTGAGAAATTGGGTTCTATATCTCCTCTACAAATTTGGGCCCAATACATTCATGGATGGATAATTTATGTTCCAAATACTGAAGTGATGTCCAATATGGAGAGTCCAGCCCAACTTTGACTTCATGGCCCATTAAGTCCAATCAAATTCATGATTTAGCACATATGTCCAGAATGAAAGCTGTATCCCATTATGTCACAAACACAATTACAAAATTTATAGTTTAAATAATTCAAATAAAATTATTTATGTTCAAAATACTACAGTGAATTTGAAAAGTGTAAAACATGAATTTTCATCAAATTTTCAAATGAGCAATCTAATCCAAAATATTTTATAAATAAACATATTTAACATAATGTGAGGAATTTTTTTAGTTATTATCAATAAAATATTCAAAAAAATCGTGTTTTATCAACTCCACCACACTTACCCTTTTGATATCTTGAAAAAAACCTCATATCATGTATTCAAAAAAAATTGTGAAAAAATATGCATGTTCATATTTCTCAATCCACAGTGGAAATATTGGAAAAGTAAGGATCCCATCAAGAGTCAATATTAATAAATTTTAAATTCATTGTCTCAAAAATTGTTTCAAAACAAAATCTAGTGATATTCATATCCCTAATCACAGTGAAACAAGTCACGGGTCTACCATGCCACTAATTATCAACGTGTGTGTGCCAACCATTCCAAGGTCATAGATCCACCCATTATTTAGTATATTCAGGTCAAGTAAAATAGTTATTCTTATCTGTTTTAATTCATTAAACCTATTCTACATTCATTTGCAATCAGATTTCAAGACCCACTCACTTAATAATTCCCAAAAGTCAAACCATAATCTCCCGACCTAGATATCCCCATGTGTTGTACATTTCATCACTCCCCTCATTTATTATTTTCATTATATTATTTTTTTAAAGTTTCATGTGAAAATAATCTCAAACTCATCTCTAAACCCATGTTTTCTCTCTAAATGACATTAATTTAAATAGTTATAACAAGATCAAAGGTCAAGGAAGAGTGGTTTTTGACCTACCCAAGATACAACCCATGTTTTTTGAGCGCGTACAATAGTTTGATAATAGGTGCACACACATAGGTCAATTCCGTATAGTAATGAAACTAATCAGAATAAAAAAAAATATATGGATCAAACAATGATTTTTTTACCTAACTTGAGTATACCTTCAATTGATTAGGAAAAATTTCACAAGTCATGCTTGAGTGAAATGTTTTATGGATAAACCAATGAGATAATTTACCATAAACAAATATCACAAATACTGATGTCAAAATCTAAAAGGTTTTATAATGACACAACCAATCATATCATCGATGACTTCGATATTTATAAAAATCAACCCTTGATGATGAAAAATTATTCATTCTTATAATTCTACCAATGAATTTTAAAAACATGAATTTTCCATATGTTCCACATGATAATGTTACATGATATTTTTTTATTTTTTTATTTTTATTTTTATTTTATTTTATTTTATTTTTTTACAAAAAGAATAATAGAAAATACACAAAAAACACATAAATGAAAATCCTAAATATCTACTCCGAAATTATTTCCCCTCCCCCACACTTAAAATATTGCATTGTCCTCAGTGTAAAATTAATGACATGTGCAAATAAAATGCATAATTTTAAATAGGATAAAGAATATAAAAGTGAAAGGGTTAGGAACAGCCTGATATTCTCAAGTGATGATGTGGATATGTAGTGTGATGAAATCCATTACATCAACAGAAAGTCCCTTAATGTATTGCTTCAAGCGTTTCCCGTTGACTGTAAAGCTACTTTTAGTGTCCTTATATGTGATATCCACTACACCATAATGAAATACATTAGATAAAATATAAAGACCTAACCATACAGAACACAACTTACTAGGCATCAGCTTCAGTCCTCAACTATAGATAAGGACTTTATCTCCAACATGAAACTCTCTTTTTTGGATCATTCTACCATGAGTTTCTTTTAAACTTTCCTTATAGATCCTTGAGTTCTCATATGTTGAAAATTGAATCTCCTAAATCTCTTGAATTTTCAACTTATTTTGGATTCCAACTTTGGAAAAATCCATGTTTCATTTACTTATAACCCAATAAGCCTAATGCTCAACTTCAACGAGGAGATGGTATGCTTTCCCAAAAAAAATCAGAAATGGGTACATACCGATGGGTGTCTTGTATGCTAGCCTATAAGCCCATATCATATCATCCAAGTGCTTTATCCAATCCTTCTTATTCTCCTGAATGGTTTTCTCTAAACTTTGTTTCAACTCACAATTTGAAACCACAATCTGACCATTTTTTTGGGGGTGGTATGGTGTTGATGTTTTGTGCGTCACCCCATAATTTTAAAGGAGGGAATTGAAATTCCGATTGCAAAAGTGTGTCCCCTAATCATTGATGATAGCCTTTGGTACTCCAATCTTGAAAAAAATATGTACCTTGACAAAGTCAACTACAACATGAGATTCATCAGTCCTGGTGGGCTTGGCCTCCAACTATTTACTCACCTAATCAATAGTAACCTAAATATACAAAAAACCAAATGAAATAGGAAAAAGACTCATAATATTGATACCCCATACCTAAAAAATCTCACAGAATAATATGGGTTATTGGGGAATCTAGTGTCTCCTAGAAACGTTCCCTGTGTGTTGGCAACATGAGCACGACTTTAAAAATACATGAGCATTGTGGAATAATCTAGGACAATATAATCCCGAGTTTATGACTTTACTTGATGTTTTTTGGATCCAAAGTGTCCTCCACACAAAAATATATGTAATAAATGTAGAAAAGACTCAAAATCATGATCAGAAACACACATACTAATTACTTGATCACTACACATATACTAGAGGTATTGATCATCCCAAACATAAAATCTTGATTCACTATTTTAATTTTGTACTTGATGTTTCTTTAAATTTTTAGGAATTTTAGAGGCAAAGAGGTAGTTAAATAAATTAGAATACCAAGGATGCATACCTGAGATGGAATAAAGATGATGATTGGGGAAAGTGTCCTGAAGTGGTACCTAGTCTATGGTGTCGGCCTCTAATGTGTGAGTAATCCTCCTCATGTGGTACACCACCAAGTTCTCTGACCCCTTATTGTCCTTTATCTCAATATAAAATTTCTGAAAAAGGAGGATCCATCAGATAAGTCTATACTTTGCATCTTGCTTCTTCAAGAGGTACCTCAGAGTTTCATGGTCAGAAAAAACAACTAATTTAGAGCCCAATAAATATTAATGGAATTTATCTAAAGAAAATATAACAATAAGAAACTATTTTTTTGTGGTTTTTTAGTTTGATTGGGATGAATCTAGTGTCCTCGATGCATTGGAAACCACATGTGAACATCCCTCCACCCTTTGAGATAAGACAGCTCCAACCATGAAGTTGGAGGTGTCACATATAATCTCAAAAAGAGGCTCTCACCATGGGGGATATATGATTGGTGGAGTGGTCATACACTTCTTTATCTCATAAAATGAAGTCCTATAAGAATCATCAAACACAAAATAAGAATCCTTTGGAAGTAATCGTGTCATAGGAAGAGAAATCTTACTAAAATATTTGATGAAGCACTGATAAAATCTTGCATGCCCTAGGAAAGATCTAACATCATGCACACATGAAGGATATGGTAAGGATTAAATAATATCTACCTTAGATTTATCAACCTCTATCCTATGTTTTGAAACTGCATTCCCTAAGACAATACCATGCTCTTCCATAAAATGACACTTTCAAAAGGTCAAGACTAGATTATTCTCAATACAATGATTCAACACCTTTCCCAATCTAAATATACATTCATCAAGTGAAGATCCGTACACTTTAAATTCATCCACAAATATTTCCATGCAAGTATCAATGAAATCTAAAAAAATACTCACCATACATCTATAGAAGGTATCTGGGTCATTGAAAAATCCAAATGGCATCCTTCAGTAGGAAAACATACTGAATGGACAATTGAATATTGTCTTCTCTTGATCCTCTGGAGCAATACAAACATGAAAATATCTAGAAAATCAATACATGAAAAAATATCCTATTTTCCCAGATAGTCACTCAATTATTTGATTAATAAATGAGAAGGGGAAATGGTACTTTCGAGTGGACTTATTTAGTTTCCTATAATCAATAAACACACGCCATCTATTTTTCACCCTCATTGGAACTAACTCCTTTGTATAATTTTTAGAAATAGAAACACCAATTTTATTAGGCATAACCTAAATACAACTCACCCATTGAGAATAAGAAATGGGATAAATTATACCTACCTCAAGAAAATTTTCATCTTCTTTTTTAATAACTTCCAAAAGAGTTGGATTCGATCTCCTTTGTGGCTGCCTAACTGGTTTAACACCATCATCCAAAAAAATACTATGCATGAAAATAGAGGGTCTAATACTAGATATTTCATCCAAGGAAACCCTATTTCCCTAATATTCTCCATCAAAAGTATCAAAAGTTTTTCTTCATGTTCAAAAGGGAGATTGTTAGAAATGATAACAGGTAATTTCTCACCACTTAACTAGTATGATTATTTTAGATTTGGTGTTAATGGATTGAGTTCCAATTTAAATGGGGTGATGTATGGATGGAGAAATTAAAGGAACTGAAATATGTTCACAATGAAAATCAGTATCAGAATATACATTATCAAAATTAGAGAATAAAGCATCAAACCCATCTTTATAATCAACAACCATGTCATATTCAGAGTTCACATGATCAAAATAAAAATACGAATCCATTTAAAAATAAAATATAAGATAGTCTTGTGAATTAGGAACTGGTGTGTAAGTGCTCTTAGACATTAAAATATAACCAATACTCATAATCTCTTTAAGTATAGGGTAATCAAATTCCTTTGGGTTTTTATTTGGTGGTCAAAATGAGAGATAACAAAAGTATAATGGTCCTATGAGGGGTACTTCATGGAGTCCATAACATTAAATTTCACAACTTTATCTTCTAACTCCATAGAAAGTTTACCCTAATGAACATTTATGACAGTTTTTGTAGTTTTGAGGAAGGGCCAACCTAAGATAATGGGAGCATGATAAATTACCTGATCATCCTCTATGTTAAGCACATAGAAATATATTTGAAAGATCATGCCTCTTACCCTATCATGTACATCCTCAAGGACTCCAGCTGGATATGATATGGAAATATTCTATAAATTCACCACTAATCTCGTCAGATTCAACTCACCAACCTATAATGTAGATAATACAGAGTGAGGCATCACATTTATAAAATATCATAAATCAATAAAGAATCAGAAAAGTGTAACTCCCCTACAGTGCATGGTATGGTGAATGTCCCAGGATCCTTTTACTTTGTTAGCATTGCTAGAGTTAGGTTAATGAGTGATGACACATTCCTTCCAATATTGATTCTCTCATTTCCTTTGATCCATCTTTGATTGGTAAAATGTTTTTTAAGAATTTGGTATACCATGGGATTTGATTAATATCTTCAATAAGGGTTATTTTTATCTCTACACACTTGAATGTGTCCAAAACCTCTTTTTACATTACCTAATCAACTATCTTATTGGAAATGGAATGGGTTTAGGAGGAATGTCATCAATCTTTTTCTTACTTTTTCTTTCTCCTTGGGCTACTCATTAGTGGTTCTTGAATGGGGATTCTTCAGAGTTGAGGTGAATATCGGTGGAATGACAGGTGAAGATGTATCATTTGTTTGCTTCCCACTTCTCAATATGATGGCACTAACATTCCCCTTGGAATTTGGAGTAGGTTGGGAAGGAATATTTCTAGATATCTTACTTACCAGTTCATAGAGGGTGGTGGAAATATGGATCATTTAAGTCTTCAACTCCCTCAGCTCTGAACCTTGACTCTTCATCTCACTCTGTTGATTAATAAAAATTTGTTTCAAAAGATAATTAGTATTAGAATATACCTTTGGTTGAGAATTCCCTTGTGTTTTACTTGTTTATTCCTGATTTTGAATATCCTTTGGGGTTGTTGGAAACTCTGTTGGTAAGGCAGAGGATGCTGGAAATTTTGTTGAAAAGGGGGCCTTTGTTGTTGTCGAGAGCCCTACCTCATGTATAATTGATACTTCCACCCTTGGTTGTATTTTGGTGTAAAGGAACCATAATTATTTTGGGGATGTGGTTGTTGTTGTTATTGATATGGTCTCCCAGGGAATACTTGTAGTTAGGGGAAACAATTAATCGAGTGGTCTGTTTCAGTGAAAATTCCATAGGGACTCACAGGAGTGGGTTGATATGTATTTTGAACTAAATAAATCTATCTCAACATAGTGGTCAATTATTATAACTTGGTATCAATTAAATAACTTTAAATAGAATATATACTTACCTGGTGTACTCCTCTAACATGTGGTGTAACTTAATATCCACATTATTTGGACTTTTGTGACATCTTTTCGATCAACACACATATAGCTGCTAATGTTTTTTCAAATAATTCCACTCTTACCAAGATATCCACCATTCCTCTCTCCATAAGTGTGAGTCATTCATAGAAGTACTGGATGATTAGTTTCTCATTGATTTGGTGATGTGGGTAGCTTGCACACAACTTCTTGAATCTCTCTCATTACTCATACATTGACTCCCCTCGTGCTTGCTTGATCCCCAATATCTCCTTATGAATGGAAGTGGTCCTTGATGCTGGAAAAAATAATTTCAAAAAAAGATGATTTAAATATTTCCAACATGTTACATCTTCAGGTTGTATGTAATACATTCAATCCTTTGCAACTCCATCAAGTGAAAATCAAAATTCCCTTAGTTTTATTTGATCTTTAGATACATTTATTGGTTTTAGGTTAGAGAAAACCACATTAAATTCTTTTAAATGTTTGTTTGGATCCTCACTGAATAATCTATAAAATTTTGGAAGTAGGCGAATTAACCCAGATTTTAGTTCAAAGTCCGATTCAAGATTTGGGTATGCAATACAATTTGGTTGATAGTTAATATCTGGTGCAGCCAATTATTGAATGGTTCTATTAAGTTCATTATTATTATTTTCATCCACTAGTTATTGTTTTATGTTGACTTAAGAAGTTTTTTGAATTTCACTATTATTAGAGTGTATGAATTCCCTAGTTGGGTAAATGTCAATACTTCCTGTATACTGAGATTGTCTGAATTAAGCCCTAAGGCTGCGTTCAATCTCAGGGTCTAGATCAAAGAGATAATCGATATGGGATCATATCATAAATCATAGGAATTGAGAAAATTAGACCATAATATCATGAGAATAAGTTTTAATTGACGGTCTAATAGAGAAGAAAAGAGAGAGTAAGAATAAAGAGAGAGAGATAAAAATAAAGAAAATTTGAGAAAGGGGAAAGAAGAAGAAATAATGAAGATAAAACAAAAGGATAAAATAAAAGTGAACAAATACATCTAATTAGTTTAATAAAATACTTTACTCCTTAGAAAAGGTGAAAATTTAAAATGTGCTATCATGGGATCTTTCAAATGGTGTATGGTGTTTGGGTATTTAGGTGCAACAGAGTAGCTGACCAAGGTCCTCTCTCAAAGAGGCATTAATTAAAACAACATTTTAAAGGTATTTTGAAAATAAAATAAAATAGTAAAAACACTCTACTTAAAAGGATGGGGGTTGTTTATCATTTATAAGACTATGATAAGTATGTAGGAAGATTATTATATATATATATATATATATTTCATTTTGTTTCTGAAATTTGATTAAGAAATCACAACGAGAAGTTGTTTTTTATAGAAAATATTTTTAAAAATCATAATCGATCTAAATATATCTCTTCACTAAATTGTTTATAATTATCATTTAAATTAACACACACTTAATTATGATACCCTAAATTGTTAACTCTCTAAACCAATGATAATTAACTAAACAATGAAGATGAAATGAATTAAACCTTAGTCTATCTTTAGTACATGCAATCGTAGCACTCTACTTTGATTGATGTTATAAGGATAGATTATGGTAATTAGTGAGTTAGGGAACCCACCCACTCTGTAAATGATGATGAATTGATTTTAGGGATTGTATTTTAACTCTATAAATTTATCTCGTGTGGTTTGATTTTACCAATTAAGTTTGCACTCTCACAATTTACACAAATCTCGACCTAATGTGTTTTTGTGTCAATTGTTCAATTGATTTATTAGTTTCTTCAAATTTTAAAACTCAATTCATGGATAATATTTTATTAATTAAATTAGATTAATTATTAAAAATAAATAAATGAATAAGGTCATAGGCCAATCGATTACTAAGAAAACTACTCTTCCATTGGTGGTGTAGTCATCGTAGAAACAAAATGCATTTGCAAAGATTTATAAAGGGTATAAACCAATATCATTTCCACTATTTGATTTCTAGACCAAATATAATTATTAATAGAAGAATAAAAATAAAAATAATAGAATAAATGGAAGAGAAACTAATATTTTATTGAAAGTAAAACAATATTACAATAAAAAAGAGGAAAAGAAGTGCATTTTGGAGGAGATCCTAGCTTTCTAGCTTCCCTCCTCCAATTGTGAATTGAAATTTTATGTAAGCACTTATCTCATTATTCCAGTCTTCTAATTCATGTACCAAACCCTCCAAATTATAAATACACAAATTTATAGAGTGAAGGGGAGGCTAGGTTTAAATAGGTTTCAAGTGTGAATGGGGAAATTCATCCAAATAAATCAATCCAACTTGTACCGCCTATTTGACCACAAAAACATGGTAACCAGATGTCCTTCCAGAAGGATGTTTCGTGAGAAATTGGGTTCTCTATATTCTCTCAAAATTGTTTCCCAATCCATGCAAGGATGAATAATTTATGGTCCAAATACTGAAGTGATATCTAATCTGGAGAGTCCAACCCAAATTTGACTTCATGGCCCATTAAGTCCAGTAAAATGCACTATTTAGCTCATATGTCCTGAATGAAAGTTGTATCCCATTAATTCAGGATCATATTTAAAAAATTTAAGTTTAAACAATTCAAATAAAATTATTTATGATCAAAATACTATAGTGAATTTGTAAAGGGTAAAACCAAAATTTTCATCAAATTTTCAAATGAATGATCTAATCCCAAATATTTTATAAATAAAAATATTTAATACAATGTGATTAATTTTTTTAATTTTTTATAAATAAAATATTCAAAAAATTGTGTTTTATCAATGCCCTCACACTTACCCTTTTGCTATCTTGGAAAAAACCTCATATCTTGTATTTGAAAAAAATTGTGACAAAATATGCATGTTCATATTTTTCAATCCATAGTGGGAATATAAGCAAAGTAATAATACAATCAAGAGTCAATATCAATATATTTTAAAGTAATTATCTCATAAATTGTTTTAAAACAAAATATAGTGAGATTAATAACACAGTCATAGAAAAACAAGTCATGGGTCTACCATGCCACTATTTATCCACGTGTGTGTGTGACAACCATTCAAAGCAAAAAAATCCACCCTTAATTCAGTATATTCAGGTCAAGTAAAACAATTATTCTTACCTGGTTTAATTCAATGAACCTATTATACGTTCATTTGTAATCATACTTCAAGACTCACTCATTTATGTATTCCTGAAAGTCAAACCTTAATCTCCTGACCTAGATATCCTCATGTGTTGTGAATTTCATCACTCCCATGATTTATTATTTTTATTATTATTTTTATGTTTCACTTGGAAAAAATATCACACTCATCTCTCAACCACTATTTGATCTCCTCACGACACTAATTATAATAGTTATAACTAGATCAAAGGTTGAGGAAGGGTGGTTTTCAACCCGCCTAAGATACACCCCATGATTTTTTGTGTTTGAGGGACTATAATAGTCAGTTAAAAGGTACACACACATAGGAAAATTCAGTATAGTAATGAAACCGATCGGAAGAGAAATGAATGTATGGATCAATCAATGATTTTATTTACCTAACTTGAATATACATTCAATTGAGTAGGAAAAATTTCACAAGTCATGGTTGAGTGAAAAATTGTGTGAAAAAATCAATAACATAATTTTCCATAAACAAATATCACAAATAATGATGTCAAAATCTAAAAGGTTTTGTAATTATAACCAATCATATCATCAACGACATCAATTTTTATAAAAATCAACCCTTGATAATGAAATCTTACTCACTCTTATAATTTTACCAATAAATTTTGAGAATATACATTTTCCATATGTTCATCATGAGAATGTTACATTATATCTTTGTTTTTTTAAAATTTTAACAAAAAACATAATAGAAAATACACACAAAACACACAAATGAAAATCCTAAATAGCTACCCCAAAATACTGTCCCCTCCAAAATACTTAAAAATATTTCATTGTCATTAATGTGAACTTATGAAATGATATGTGCACATGAAATGTAGAATTTTAAATAGGAAAAATAATACAAGAGTGAAAGGGTTAGGAACATCCTGATATTTTCAAGTGATGATGTGGTTATGCAGTGTGATGAAATCCACTACATCAGTAAAACATCCCTTAATGTATTTCTTCAAGAATTTCCCATTGACTATAAATCTTCTTCCAGTGTCCTCTTATTTGATCTCCACTACACCATAAGTAAAAATATTTGATACATTTTAAGGACCTAACCTTCTGTAACACAACTTACCATGCATCAACTTCAGTTGTGAATGGTAGAGAAGAACTTTCTCTCCCACATGAAACTCCCTTTTTTGGATCATTCTATCAAGATATTCTTTTGATATTTACTTTTAGAACCTTGAGTTCTCATATTATGACAATAGAATCTCCTCAAGCTCTTGAATTTGCAACTTCCTTTGGATTACATCTTGGGACAAATCCATGTTGCCTTTCTTTATAGCCCAATAAACCCAATTCTAGACTTCCATAGGGATATGACACGCTTTCCCAAAAAAAATCTAAAATGGGGACATACTAAGGGGTCTCTTGTATGATATCCTATAAGACCATAGCACATCATACAAATTTTTTTCCAATCCTTCCTATATGGATGTACATTTTTCTCCAAAATTTGTTTCAACTTATGATTTGAAACCTTAGCCTAACCATTTTTTTGGGGGTGGAATAGTGTTGATGTTTTATGTGTCACCCCATGCTTTTGAAGGAGGGAATACAAATTCTGACTACAAAACTGTGTTCCCTAATCATTGATGATAACCTTTGGTAATCCAAACCTACAAATAATCCATGCCTTGAAAAAAATGACTACAACTTGAGATTCATCAATCATGGTGTCCTTGGACTCCAACCATTTACTAACATAATCAATATCAACCAAAATATACAAAAAAATGAACCAGGAAAAGGACCCATAAAATCGATGCCCCATACATAAAAAATATCACATAATAAAATGATTTGTTGGGGCATCTTGTGTCTCTTAGAAATGTTTCCAGTGTGTTGGAAACATGAGCATGACTTAAAAAACACATGAGCGTCATGGAATAAGATAGAACATTATAATCTAGAGTCTAAGACTTTCCTAGATGTTCGTTGGGATCTAAAGTGTCCTCTACATGAAAGTGTATGGAAGAAATGAAAAACAGACTCAAAATCATGTTTGGTAACACACCTCCTAATAACTTGATCACTAAACATGCATGAAGGGTATGGATCATTCCATACATAAAATCCTGACTCACTCTTTAACATTTGTACATGATGTTTCTTTAAATTTTTAGGAATTTCAAAGTCAAATAGGTAGTTAACAAAATCAGCATACCAAGGATGCGTTCCTGAAATCGAATAAAGATTCTCATCGGGGAAAGTTTCCCGAAGTGGTACTTGGTCCGAGGTGTTAGCCTATAATATATGAGTAATCCTAATAATGTGGTTCACCTCCACTTTCTCTAACCCCTTTTTATCCTTTATCTCAATATCAAATTCCTAAAGAAGGAGAATGAATCAGATAAGTATGGGATTTGCATCTGGATTCTTCAAGAGGTACCACATAGCTGCATGGTCAGAAAAAAACTACTTTAGATATCAATAAATTTGAACAAAATTTATCTAATGAAAATATTATGTCTAGAAACTAATTTTCCATGGTTGTGTTGTTTGATTGGGATGAATCCAATTTCTTCAATACATAGGAAATCACATGTGAATTTCCCTCCACCCTGTGAGATAAGCCAACTCCAAACATGAAGTTGGAGGCATCATGTATAAGTTCAAAAGGAAGCTCCCACCATGGGGGTTGTATGATCAGTGGAGTGGCCATACACTTAATTATCTCATTAAAGTAATTCCTTCAAGAATCATCAAACACAAAATCAGAATCCTTTTGAAGTACACGTGTCATAGGAAGAGCAATCTTACTAAAATATTTGATGAAGCACTGATTAAATCCTGCATGCCCAATGAAAGATCTAACATCACACACACATGAAGAATATGGTAATGATGAAATAATATCCACCATATATTTATCAACCTCTATCCCATGTTTTGACACTACATGCCCTAAGACAATCCCTGGATCTACTATGAAATGACACTTTTCGAAGTTCAAGACCAGATTATTCTCAATACAACGATTCAATAATTTTCCCAAAACTAAATGTACATTCATAAAATGAAGATCCATATAATTTAAATTCATCAATAAATACCTCCATGAAGGTCTCAATGAAATCTGAAAAAATAATCACAATTCATCTCTGGAAGGTACTTGGGACATTGAAAAGTCCAAATGACATCCTTTTGTTGGAAAATGTACTGAATAGAAAAGTGAATGTTGTCTTCTCTTAATCCTTTTGAGAAATAAGAAACTGAAAATATCTAGAAAATCCATCCAAGAAATAATAGTGTATTTTACCAGCTAGTCTCTAAATAATTTGATCAATAAATGGGAGGGATAAATGGTCCTTGCAAGTGGGCTTATTTAGTTTCCTATAATCAATACACACACGCCAACTATTTTGCACCCTCATTGGAAGTAACTCATATTTATCATTTTTAACAATAGTAACACCACTTTTATTAGGCATAAACTGAATAGGAGTCACCCACTGAGAATCCTAAATGGGATAAATTATACCTGCCTTGAGAAATTTTTCAACTTCTTTTTTAACAACTTCAAAAAGAGTTGGATTCAGTCTCCTTTGTGGATGCCTCACAGAATTAGGACCATCCTCTAAAAGAATCCTATGCATGAAAATGGAGGGGCTAATACCAGATATCTCAGCCAAAGTCTACCTGATTTCCCTAATGTTCTCCCTCAAAACATTCAAATTTTTTTCTTCATATTCAAAAGGGATATTGTTAGAAATGATAACAAGTAATTTCTCACCACTTAACAAGTATGAGTATTTTAGATTTGGTATCAATGGATTGAGTTCCAATGTAGGGGGTGATGTATGGATGAAGAAATTGAAGGAACTGAAATATGTGTACAATGAACATCAGTATTAGAATATACATCATCAAAATCAGATAATAAAGCATCAAACCCATCAACATAATCAATAACCATGCCATAATCAGAGTTCACATGATCAAAATAAAAATATGAATCCATTTAAAAATCAAACCTAAGAGAGGGTTGTGCTTTTGGAATAAGTGGGTAAAGATATTAGACATCAAATAAAAACCAATACTCCTAATCACCCTACTCATAGGGAAATAAAATTCCATGGGGTTTTTATTTGGTTGTTTAAAATAGGGGATAAAAAAAGTAGAATGGTCCTCATAGGGGTAATTTATGGAGTTCATAACATTAAATATCATAACTTAATCTCCAAAATCTATCAAAATTTCACTATCATGAACATTTATAATTGTTTTTTCAGTTTTGAGGAAGGTATTACCTAAGATAATGTGATAATGAGAACTTACCTAATCATCCTCCAAGTTAAGAACATAAAAATCCACTGGAAAGATGATGTCAATTTTTAGAATAAGCACTTCATCAAGGAATCTAGCTAGATATGATCTTGCTCTGTTGGGAAACTACACCATTACTATCATCGTATTAAACTCAACAACCTTTAAAGAAGAGAATACAGAGTGAGTCATCAAATTTATAGAATCTTCTAAATCACATAAAGCATCAGAAAAGTTTAACTCCCCTATGGTTAATGGTATGGTGAATGTCTCGGGATCCTTGAACTTTGTTTTCATTGCTAGAGTTGGTGTAATGAGTGCTGAAAAATTCCTTCCAATATTTATCCTGTCATTTCCTTTGAGCCTTCTTCGATTGGTATAAAGTTTTTTTAAGAATTTGGAATACTTTGGGATTTTCTTAATGGATTCAATAAGGGGGTTCTTATCTCCACATGCTTATATGTTTCCAAAATCTATTTTTTAATTGCCTCCTCAGCCATATTATTGGTTTATACAACTCTGTTTGTAAATGGAAGGGGTTTAGAAGGAATGTCATCAATCTTTTTCTTACCTTTATCTTTCTGCTTGGGCAGCTCATCGAAGGTTCTTGAATGGGGCTTCTCTGGAGATGAGGTGAATCCCGGTGGAACAACCGGTGTAGATGCATCAGTTGTTTGTTTCCCATTTCTCAATTTTATGGCACTAACATTCCCACTGGTATTTGGAGTATTTTGTGAAGGAAGATTTCTAGAGTTCTTACTTACTATTTCATGGAGGGCAGTGGAAATCTAGCTCATTTGAGTCTTCAAATCCTGCAGCTCCAAACCTTTACTCTTTAGCTCATTCTGTTGAATAAGAACAATTTGTTTCAAAATATAATCAGTATTAGGATCTATATTCGGTTGAGAAGTCCCTTGTTGTTGACTTTTTGATGCCTGAGATTCAAATATCCTTTGGGTTTGTTGGAGACCCAATTGGTAAGACAGAGGCTGTTAGAATTTTCTTAGAAAAGGGGGGACTTTTTTGTTGTCTATATCCATAACTCATGTTTGATTGATCATTCCACCCTTGGTTGTATGTTGGTGAAAAGGAATCATACTTATTTTGGGAATGTGATTGTTGATGCTATTAATATTGTCTCTTAGGGAATGCCATCAAATAATATTTCATCTCTTTTAGTTGGGGACAAAAATCATTCGAGTGGTCTGTTTTAGTGAAAATTACACAAGGTCTCATAGGAGTGGGTTGGGATGCCTTTTGATCTAAAATAATATATCTCACCATAGTGGTCAATTATTCTAACTCCGTATCAATTAAATGACTTTCAATGGAAGATGAACTTACTCGGTGTACTCCTTTAATAGGTGGGGTACCTCGATCTCCAAGTTATTGGGATTTTGGTGTCATATTGTCGATCAATGCACGTGCAGTTGCTGGTATTTTGTTGAAAAATGACCCTATAGACACTAAATCCACCATTATTCTCTCCATAGGTGTGAGTCCTTAATATAAGTACTAGATGAGTAGTTTTCCACTGATTTGGTGATGTGGGTAGCTTGTACACAACTTCTTAAATCGCTCCCAGTACTAATATATTGACTCCCCTTATGATTTCTTGACCCATGATATCTCCTCATGAATGGAAGTGGTCCTTCATGTTGGAAAAAATCTCTGAAGGTAAAGATATTTCAAATCATTCCAACATATTACATATTGAGGTTGTACGTAATACATCCAATCCTTTGCAGTTCCATCAAGTGAAAATGGAAATTCCCTTAGTTTTATTTGATCTTCAGATACATTTCTTTGTTTTAGGGTAGAGAAAACCACATTAAATTCTTTTAAACATTTTCTTAGATCCTCACCATATAATCCATGAAATTTTGGAAGTAGTTTAATTAACCCAGATTTTAGTTCAAAGTCCAATTCAAGATTTGGGTATGCAATACAAATTGGTTGATAGTTAATATCTGGTGCAACCAATTCTCAAATGGTTTTATTAAGTTCATTATTATTATTTTCAGCCATTGGTTCTTATTTTATGTTGGATTCAGAATTTTTTCCAATTTCAATGTTCTTAGAGTGTAGAAATTCCCCAGTTGGGTAAATGTTGACACTTCCTGTAGATCGAGATTGTCTGATTCGAGCCCTAAGGTTGAGTTCAATCTTGGGGTCTAGATGAAAGAGATCCTCGAGATGAGATCTTGTCATAAATCATATAAATTGAGACAATTAGACCAAATATCATGATAATAATATTTAATTTATGGTCTAATAGAGAAGAAAAGAGAGAGGAAGAAGGAAGAGAGAGAGAGAAAAAAACAAAAATTGAGAAAGGGGAAAGAAGAAGGAAGAATGAAGATAAAACAAAAGGATAGAATAAAAGTGAACAAATACCTCTAATTAGTTAAATAAAATACTTTACACCTTAGAAATGGTGCCAATTTTAAAGGCACTATAGTGGGCGCTTTCAAATGATGTATGGTGTTTGGGTACTTAGGTGCAATAGAGTGGTTGACCAATGTCGTCTCTCAAATAGGCAGTAATTAAAACAACTTTTTGAAGGTATTTCGAAAATAAAATAAAATAGTAAAAACACACTAATTAAAAGGATGGGGTTTTTAACATTTATAATACTATAATAAGTATATTGGAAGATAATTTTATATTTTTTTGTTCTTTTTGTTTTTGAAATGAGATTAAGAAATCACAACGATAAAGTGTTTTTTTAGAAAATATTTTTCTAAAGCATAATCGATCTAACTCTACCTCTTTATTCAATTATTTATCATTTTCATTTAAATTAAAATCCAATTAGTTATTATTCCCTAACTTATTAACCCCTAACCCTATAATAATTAACTAAAACATGAAGATGAAATGAATTAAACCTTAGGCTGGATTTAGTACATGCAATCGTAGAACCATTCTTTGATTAATGTTATAAGGCAAGTTTATGGTCAGTGATGAGTTAGGGAACATAACCACTCTAGAAATTATGATTCATTGAGTTTAGGGATTGTATTTTATCTCTAAAAATTTATCCTTGGTGGTTTAGTTTTACCGATTAAGTTTGCACACTCACAATTTACACAAATCTCGACCTCATGTGTTTTTGTGTCAATTTTTTAGTTTCTTACTTAGTTTCTTATAATTTTAAAACTCAATTAAATTTATCATATTTTTTAAATTACATTATATTACTGATTCAAAATAAATAAATGAAAAAGGTAAGAGGTCAATTTATTACTATAAAAACTACTCTTCCCTGGGCAGCGTAGTCATCGTAGAAATGAATTGCATTTGTAAAGATTTAAAAAGGGTATGACCCAATATAGTTTCTAATATTTGATTTCTAGAAAAAAGAGGAAGATTAAAATAAGAAGAAAATTGAAAATAATAGAATAAATATAAAAGAAAATAAGATTTTATTGAAAGTACAACAACATTACAACAAAGAAGAGGAAAAAAGATCATTTTGGAGGAGATCCTATCTTGGTAGCTTCCCACCTCCAATTGTGAATTAAAATGGTATGGAACCACTTCTCCTCTGCTCCCAATATCCTAATGCACATCCCATCCCATCCAAATGAGATAAACATCAATTTATAGAGTAGAGGGGAGGCTTGGTTTAAAGAGGTTTCAAGTGTGAATGGGAAAATTTATCCAAATAAATTAATCCAACTTGAACCTCCTGTTTTACCATCAAAACGTGTGAACCGACTATCCTTACAAAAGGAAAATGCATGAAAAATTGGGTTCTCTATCTTCTCTCCAAATATGGGCCCAACCCATTCAAACATAAAGACGTGATGGCCCAAATACAGAATTAATGTCTAATCAGGCGAGTCGAACCCAACTTTGACTTCATGGACCATGAAGTCCAATCAAATGCACGATTTAGCTCATATTCCCTACATAAAAGTTTTATCCCATTAATTCAAGAACACAATTAATAAATTTTATGATTAAATAATTCAGATAAAATTATTTTTGGTTGGAGTAGAGTACTCAAGAGGGGGGCCAATTGAGTATCTATAAAAATTTCTAGTTGAAAAGTATTCTTAAAAGGTTCCCTAATAAAAATAAATACAGCCCATTCAATCAAAGTAACATTGTTATGAAAGTTTAACTATTTAAATAACTTCTTAGAATATTTATTAATTCTTAGTAATCTTAATATCAGTTATTAAAATTACTTTTGAATCTATTCTAATAAGGAAAAATAACTATAACTTCTTTCCAAGATTAACTAACAAAGTAAATTTAGTGATTTCTGAATTATACAAAAAAATAGAGAGAACTAATTTAAACAACACAGTAGGTATAAAAAAATTGGTTTAGTCTCAAGATAATACCTAATCCACTCCACTTGGTGATCACCTACCACCAAGCAGTTTATATTAATAAACTGGATCCACACCCTGGATCAGGGTAAACAATAGTGCACAAGACTGTCCAGGTTACACAACCTCTTCCAAAGTTCTTCGTGGGTATAAACTAATAGGTCACATAGGGATCTCTTACACACTTATCTGTGGGAATAAAAAAGTGTAATAGGATGTGAGAGGAAGGTTATCTTGTATCCTCCTGTTTAATGCAGGAGACAATGTGTGTTTTTTATAGACACACACACACACTGCTCGAAAGCTAAAAACAATACACAATAGAGAAAAAATGATGAGATAAGGTTAGAAGTGAGATGAGTGTTATTCTATACATCTCTGGACTTCTAGGATGAAGTAGATGGAAGAATCAGGTCCTCCAGTGAGAAACAAAGTATCTCAGGTCTGATGCTCTGGTTTCCCGTTAGATATGGCTCATGTTCTTTGTGGAATTGGTAATGCGAAGATGTTCTTGACTATAATATATGGTATCCCATCTTCTTGATTCTTGAATGGTTTGTGTGTTCTTAATATGTATTGAGTTTTATGTGTCAGTTCTTTTCTCAAGAATGCTCGTGCTTCTTCGTTATCACACACACTTGTTTTTGAGATGCACTTCTCTTTTTAACCTTAGAGTGCATGTGTTGGATATGACATGATGAATGTATTCCACACCTAGTACCTCATACTATCTAGTGATATGTCTACAAATAAATATTAATTATGTCAGGGCACTTAAAAGACTCAAATATGACCGTTATAAATTAAATTGAAAAAAAACAAAACATATTAAAGAACAGTGTCACAGTCTGTCTGGAAACGGTGTCTCCATGTCTTCATGAAATGGTGTATCCTTCTTTGCCTTTAAGTAGTGAGATAGTTATAATGGCCCAATTGTATATAGATTAGGAAATGGTAGCATAGATATGGTTTTAGGATCACAATGTCTAGTTCATGGTGTTTGGTCACATTGTCTAGTCACGGTGTCTGGGTCATGGTGTTTGGGTCCTTTTCTAGAAAAAACATAACCGGTGGTAGACTCACGGTTTCTCAGACTTATCCAAATATATGTATACAAACATAAATAGTGATATTAATAGAATTGATTAGACTTAATCATTTATCAAGTAAATCCATTATAACACAAATTAGAACTAGTTTACAATAATCAAACATAGCACTTAAGATCTTGGATAGGTTTATTTAAAGAATAAAGAAACCAATAATCTATACACATGATTTGAGATCGATTAAACAGGATTAAAAAGTTTTACAAAATGTATAGGACTTTTTATCATTAAAACATGATTAACACATGAGGATTACAATAATATACCCCTTTTTGATGATCATAAATCATGTGAGTGAGACATCTATTCTTAGTGAATGTGTCTCTCCCTTAGTGTGCATGTCTCTCTCCCTTTTGGGATTATAAAAAAGAGTACAAAATTAAATAAAATAATAGATAATAAGAGTTCACAATGAATTAGATGGATAAAAAGTGTCATTATGAACATTAAGCAAAAAAAATATAGAAATCATCCCTATAAAAAGATAGTGTTCATTTTTCTTTAGCACCAGTTGTCTTCTCTTTTCCCTTGGTAGCAACAGCATGAGAAGCAACAGGTATAGAAGTAGAAGTGAAAGAGGGAAGTGATCCAACTAACAGAAGGTAGAGGGAGTACTTCAAAGACAGAGGGGTCCAAGGTTGGTGTAGTTGAAGACCAAGGAAATTGTTGGTCGAGGATAATAGGTCTAATTTGACTCAGATCCTGAGAGACAGTCATAAAAGTAGAGGAAAGGGCAGAGGATGAGAAGGTAGGAAAACCAGGTATCATGGGCGAAACTGCAGGAGCCACAATAGTAGTGCTCTATACATGAAGATAAGGTCTCAAAAGTTTGATGAAGTCAACAATAATCTCACCACCAGACTACGTCACCTTTTCAAAGTCATCCTTGTTCACTATGAAATTTTCCAATAAAGGAGTGAAATATTTGAGCTTCTGAACCTAAATTTTGAATGCTTGAGTGAAAGGAGGGATTTTTAGATTCTCTACAAGGTACTTGAAGTGGTTTGTCATATGTTTCTTAGAGAAGATCCTATTTAAGTATAAGTACACCTTCTTTGTAATTTCCTCTTGAGAATCATTGTAAATATTAGAATGAATTCTCACCAAATCAAGAACTCCATCACTATTATGGAAAACCATAGATAGAGACTCTTTGTCAAAGTCATTGAGCACAGACTGAAGTTCTTCTTTGACAACTGTTATGAATAGATCTCTATCAAAGGATGGTTGAGATGATTTTCCAAAGGCACTAGAAGTAGTAACTGCTGAAGTAAGAGACTTTATTTTATTCAGAACTTTTTATAGACAACCCTTATACTCATCAGTCAACTCTTTAAGTCCAATAACAAGCTCACACATCTCTTGAACTATTTGCTTGTTTCTTTCAGCTTCCGTGTCAGTTAAAAAATTTAGGTTACATTGAATCAAGGATGCTACTTCTTGTGGAATCTAACCACTAATGTCCTCAATAGGACGAGCAATCAGTAATGGTCTTGAGTTCGTCACTCTCTGCATTTCTTCAACCATAGTTCTGAGAGACTTCACTTCATCAATTAATTGTTTGTTATCAACTCCAAATTCATGAATTTCATGAAGACTTTTTGTCTAAATATGACAAATAATCTTCTCTAACAACAGGTAAACATCTCATTCACTCAAGTTTGTCTCATGAGAAGGTCGAGTATTCATGAGATTTTCAACCCCATCCAATAGGGTATATTCAAATTCTTTTAAATCATCCTTACTCACCATGTTTGAAAGTTCTGGTGATGGTTTGGAAATAGGAGTTGAGACAGGATCAGGTTCATTTTTAGCTATAACATCAAGAGCAAATACTGGTTTCAATTGAAACACATTAGAAAAATATATACCTTTAACTATGGCTTCCTGAGAGTCATTCACATCAAAATATCTAGGAAATTTATACCATGTATCCATAGAGCTTGAATCAATTGGATTCGACACTTCAAAACTATCCAGATTCTGGTGCTTCTCCCCCTCAACATGTGCATCTTTCTTAGGAATAAGAGATTTAGATCCTTGATCTAATTCTAATATTTCATCCTCAATATCCTCACACATTTTCTGTCTATCTAATTAAAAGGCTTGCTCCATTCTCTCTTCAACAGATGGGATACCCTTAGGAACAAATTGTTCCTCTAGGTGTTCCTCAAGAGTAGCTTCTTTCTCAAGAGAAATATCTTTTTCTAAATGTTCTTCTAGAATAGACTTTTCCCTTTCAACAACAACTGATTCTTATTTATAGGAAGGTTCTTCCAGATCAACAATCTCTTCAGGGACAGGTACTTACTTCTCAATTAAGACTTGAAGAGCAGGTTCATTGTCTTCCTTATCCAAGAAAATTTTCCCTATAGGTATAAAAACCTCTTATTCTTCTTCCTCATCAGAATAGTCCATGATTTCATCAAGCTCCAAACTAGGATGAGAAATATCCTTATGTCTTGAAGAGTGTTTAACCGAGTTGAACTTTTTATAGACCCTCTCATTATCTTCTACCCATGATTTTATCCATGGATTCCAACTGACTTTCATTCTCTTGACTGTAAATTTTGAAATAAAATATTCATAATCCTTAATGACTTCTTCATCTGGTACAACCAACCCTTTTTCATGAAGCATAACTGAGAGTAACCTTGAGTAGAATAAGGAGGTTGACTTGGAGGTTGTCTTTATCAACTCACACATATGGAGGATAACATACATTCATAGGTTGATATTGTGTCTATTCTTTATAATATGTATAAAAAATACATCATGATACTTGAGTGTAGAAAAATCACCTTTATTGGGGATAATTAGATTCAGAACAAATTTAAACAAAAGTCTAGTTTCCCCATCCAGCTCAGTAGCTATAGCTCTTATCTTTGTTTCATTCCCAGTTATGATTCTCAATTCTTCTTCCAAAACAAATATCACACTTGGAGGTGGAGGAACTCTATGGTAGTCCTCAAAAATACCCTTATGAGGTATCCTTAGGCATGAATCATATAACCTCAAAGAAAAAGTACATATTTTCCTATTGATCCAACTTCTCAGAAAAAAATCATCTTCTGTATCAAAATAAAATTGAATGAACTGATAAAAATATGAAAAAATATTTTGGTATATCGATATATCTTCCTTTGTGAACCAATCTATCCACCATTTCTCTTTTAGTAATTTCAATAATAAAGACCTACTTGACAACAACCACTTGGGTAAAAATTCTTTTTCAGGTACCACTGTTCTGTTCACCAGGTTCGGATTTAACGGACCTTCAGGTGCAAACTTTGGTACTATTTTCATCTTCTTCTTTGAACTATGATTCTCAGGGGTTGATGAGGATAGATGTTTCATTATGGGTATTCGACAAAGGTTCAAGAGAGATAAAGGTTTAAAGAGGTGTTATAGTTTGAGAGAAGAGATCTCGGGTGAAGAAAGGAGTGAAACTTCTTTCATTTTTATCATTTAGGGATACCCAGCATTGCAAAAACAAAAGCATAAGAAAGTAAAAAATAATAATTAATTACCTTGATATGAGTTATAGTATGTAAATAAAATAATAAAGCATATTTATGGTGAGGCCATGACAAAATTTTACGCTGAGACAGGAACTGGCTTTCACTGTGAGATCGTAACAGGCTTTCATGGTGAGACCGTAACTATGTGATTTCTAAAACGTGCGAACATTTTGTTGGAGATAGTAAGTGCTATACAATAACTGAGAGATAGAAACTATGAGAACGTAAACATGAAACAACAACTTTTAAGATAGTAAAACTATAGAACTGTTAGAGTTGGACAGTAATCTTAAGATAGTGACTTGTGAAACCATTAATTGTGAAGCAGTATACTTACTACTTAAGATTTATCATTCCCAACTCATGTATGATGTAATATATCCATTCATAAATTATTGGTTTGGTGAATATATCAGCAAGATGGTATTCAGTTCCAGTTAATTCCAAAGTGATATCACATTTTTGATAATGATCTCTCAAAAAGTGATGTCTAACATCAATATGTTTTTTACTTGAGTGTGAAACAAGATTTTTTTGAGATGTTAATAGCACTTGTATTGTCAAAATTTATATGTACATGTTTGAATTGATATCCATAATCTAGTAATGTGTGTTTCATCCACAAAATATGTGTACAACAACTATTGAAAGCTATGTATTCAGCTTGTGCAATAGATAATGCAACATAATTTTGTTTCTTAATACACAATGATACTAGTGACATTCCTAAAAAGTGACATCTTTCAGAGGTGATTTTTCTATCTAACTTACAACCACCAAAGTTATCATCAGAATAACTAACTAACTAAAATAATTATCTTCTGGGGTAGAATAGTCCTAGATTAGGTGTATGCTTGATGTATTTGAAAACTATCTTAACATATTTTAAATGAGATTCCTTAGGGTTTTATTGAAAATGAGTAGACATACATACACTAAACATAACGTCAGGTCAACTAGAAGTTAAGTAGTGTAAGATTTTAATCATTCCTCTACAAGTGGTTTGATCAACAAATTTTCCATCTTCATCAAGATCCAATTTATTAGAAGTACTCATTAGAGTGTCACTACTTTTAGTGCTATTGAATCCAAAATGTTATAGAACATATCTATTATATTTTCTTTGATTTAAAATAATTCCATCACTACTTTGAAATATTTTAAATCCAAGAAATAATTTCAGTTCACTCATTAAACTAATTTCAAATTCATTTTGCATCATTTTAGAAAATTTGATACAAAAATAATTTCTTGAATATCCAATGATAATGTCATCTACATAAATTTAAACTACTAAAACTTCATTGAAAATTAGTTTTATAAAAAGGGTAGGATCAGATATTCCTTTTGTAAAACCTTTAGAAATAAGAAAAGTACTTCATCTATCCTACCATGCTCTTGGAACTTGTTTTGAACCTTATAAAACTTTTGATAATTTAAAAACATGATTTGAAAAACGAGGACTTGTAAAATTAGGGGGTTGCTCAAAAAATACACCCTCAACTATATACCCATTTAGGAATGAAATATTAATATACATTTGATATAATTTAAAATTCAGATGTTCATCATAAGCAAGAAAAATTTTGAAGGCTTCAAGTCTAGCTAATGGTGCAAAGGTCTCTTCATAGTCAATTACCTCTTATTGACTATAGCTTTGGGAAACCAATCTATCTTGGTTTCTAAATATGTTACTAGATTAATATAATTTATTTATAAATAACCACTTAGTGCCTATGGTAAATGTGTCTTTATGTCTGTCAACAAGTTTCCAAAATTTGTTCCTTTAAAATTGATTAAGCTCTTCTTGCATAGCCATCTCCAAAAATTCATCATTTATAGCACCATTAATGTTTTTAAGTTCAAATTGTGACAAGAATACTTGATGTTCAACATGATTTCTTAGATAAGCTCTAGTTTGAGTTCCTTTATCTAAATCTCCTACAACAATATCAAAAGGATTGTTCTTAAGAGTTCTAATAGCTTTAGAAAAATAAGGACTAGTGATTTCAGGTTCTTCATCAGGTTCAGGTTCATTGTGACTCAAATCTATAGAATTTATAGAACTAGAATTTTTCACAGATTCCTTTACAGGATGGTTAGAGGATTTTGAATTAATGTCGAGATTTGATACATAATTCTCCAGGTTCTCTAGAGAGGTCTTAGGATCATGTGGATCTGTTTCATCAAATTTTACATGGACAAATTCTTCCAAACATTTAGTTCTTTTGTTAAACACTCTATAGTATTTACTAGAGATTGAATATCCTAGAAATATTCCTTCATCACTCTTGGATGTGAATGTTAAATATTTTCCTTAGTATTAAGGTATAGACTTTTCAACCAAATACTTTGAAGTAGCTAACTTTGTGTTTTCTATTTTTCCATAAATCATATGGAGTTATTTTAAGAATGGGTCTAATAAATAATCTATTGATAATATAGCATGCTGTATTTATAGCTTCAACCCAAAAATAAATTGGTAAGTCATATTCACTAAGAATGTTTCTAGAAATATCTTGTAAGGTTATATTTCTTCTTTCTACAACTCCATTCCATTGAGGTGTTATAAGGGAAGAGAAATTATGAATATATCCATTTTGTGAGAAGACGGAGTCAAACTCTTGATTTTCAAACTCACGACCATGATCACTTCTTAAGAATTTAATTCTAAGTTCACTAAGATTTTCTATAGATTTGGCATATTTGATAAAATGAGAGCATGCTTCACTTCTGTGAGCCAAAATGAAAGTCCAAGTATATCTAGAAAAGTCATATATAATAACATGAACATAGTGCTTCCCATTTAAACTAGAAACTCTAGATGGTCCAAACAAATCCATGTGAACCAATTCTAGAGGTTGAGAATTTGACACTTCTTTCATTGGTTTGATGGAAATTTTGTGTTGCTTTCCCTTTTAACAAGGATTACACACTTTATCATTTGGAAACTCAAATTTGGTTAGGTCTTTGAATAAGATTTTTTTAGTTAACTTTCTAAGGGAGTGAATATTACAGTGTCCTAGTCTTTTATTACAATGCCAAGACTCTTTATGAAATACAGATAAACATGAAGTATTTTGAGATACTAAAGAATCTAAGTTAACATAATATACATTTTCATTTCTTAATGAATAAAATACTAATTAATTTTTATAATTGAAAACATTATAGGCATCAATTTCAAATTTAACATGAAATCCATCACCACATAGTTGTGAAATACTAAGTTGAAATATTTAAATCCATCAATAAAAAGTACTTTGGAAATTAAAACTGAGTTAGAGTTATCAATTTGGCCAAGGTCAATGGTATTTCCTTTGGAATTGTCACCAAAGGTGACATGTCCACCATCAATTTTTATTAAATTCTTGAAGCATGAATAGTCTCCTGTCATGTGTCTTAAACACCCACTGTCCAAGTACCATAAGCTTTTATAGAATCTCTTTAAGAATCTTTTCTACAAAATAGTCAAACAAAAAAAGATTTTGGTACCCATATTTGTTTGGGTATAGTAATATTAGTGACTAGTGCTTTAGGAACCCACATTTTCCTCATAGGCTTCCTATAAGAATTATGTAAAGTACTTGAAAAATATACTCTATTTGGTCCAGAAAAGCTTTTAATAGTAGAGAGTGTATCATAGATTGAACTAGATGAATGTTTTATAGAACTAGGAGTAAATCTGTATGTCCTAGACTTAGAAACAAAATTATTTCTTCCAAAATTTATTTTACCAGGTTGATGTCCAATAACAATAGTATATTTAGGAGAAATCTATTTACCTAGAATTTTTACTATTTACCATTAGTAAACCTTTCAAGATCCTTTTTTCAATTTCTCATTATATAGCTCTATTTCATTATTATCTTTGAGTAGTTGGGCATTTTTCTCCCTTTCTACAGTAAGTTTAGTTGTAACAGTTGAGGTAAGAGCATGATGTTTCTTTAAAGATTTGTATGTATCATTTAGTTCATTTCATGTCTCTTCATGCATATTAAAGTACTCAAAAATTTCCTCCTTAGACATATTTTCAGAGTCACTTTCATCTCCAAAATAATAGGAATTGTGTATAAGAGATTCCATTGTTACCTCAGATGTGTTTGTCATAAAACACATATTTTCTTGGTTAGCCTGTTCATCATGTGAAGATTCTGAGTCACTTGAACTGTCCTCAGAAGCAATCCATGTTGCTTTTATTGCCTTTTTATACTTTCTATATTTTTCCTCATATTTATTTTTGTAATTGATATTAGTACAGTCAGTATTTATATGTCCCTTTAGCTTACATTAATATCATACTATCTCATCAGACTTGTCACCTCTTTTCCAATATTTCTTATAGATTTATTTTTTATCATATCTTCCCTTGAAGTTAGGTTTTCTGTAAAATTTATTCTTCTCATAAAATCTCTTAAACCTTATGGTTAATTAATCCATCTCTTCATCACTGTTAGGAGATGATTGTTCACTATTGGATCTTTCTACAGAGACTTCCAATTTCTCTTTTCTATTTGTGTTTATAGGTTGTGGTATTAAATGAAACTGATTTTATTTCGGGTTCATCCTCCTCTTACTTGTTGAATTTAATCTCCTATTCATACATAATTAGTTTCCCAATGAGTTCTTTTATAGGTAAGTTTCTGATGTCGCATGATTCTCTAATAGAGACATAGGTTCCTCTCCATCTGTCAGGTATTATATGAGAATCCTCATAATCTGTTCTTTGGTAGTGACTTCTCTTCCAAGAGAAATCATTGTGTTGACAATTTTGTTGAACCTAGATACATGTCAGAAATAGGCTCATCAGGTTTCATTTTAAAGTTATCATATTTAATAGTATAATTATTAAGTCTCATTTCTTTCACACTAGAAGTTCCTTCATTTGAAACTGACAAAGTATCCCAAATTTGCTGGGCAGTTTTATATGAAAAGTTTCTGTTAAATTCCTCATCTCCTAAATACCAATGCAAAACATTCATGGATTTGCAATTGTTATTATATGCAGTCTTGATTGGGTTATCCCAAGTGATTCTATTAGTAGCTGGAATATTATACCCATCTATAATTGAAGAACAAATTTTAAAACCCATACTTTCTAAATGAATTTTCATTTTAATTTTCCATTGGGAATAATTGGTTCCATTAAAGAATGGTGGTCTGTTTTTTGTAGCACCTTCCAGTATATTATCCATAATAAAGAAATAATTTGAAAGATATATAAATTTATAATTAACAGAAATTTACAGATTTTTAAAGTACAACTAAAATCACAGTTAAATTGGGACAAAAACAAAGTCTTAAAAGGAATAAAAAACACCCTATGATTCCAAATGTTGGTTGGAGTAGAGTACTAAAGAGGGGGGATAATTGATTATCTATAAAAATTTATATTTTAAAAGTATTCTTAAAAGGTTCCCCAATAAAAATAAATACAGCCCAGTTAATCAAATTAATATGTTTATGAAAGTTTGACTGTTTAAAAAACTTCATAGAAGATTGATTAATTCTCAGTAATCTTATTATAAATTATTAATATTACTTTTTATTCTATTCTAATAAGGAAAAACATTTATAACTTATTTAAAAGATTAACTATCAATGTAAATTTAGTGATTTATGAATTATACATAAAAATAGAGAGAACTAATTTAAATAATACACTAAGTATAAAACAAGTGGTTCAGTATCAAGTGGAGACATAATCTACTCCACTTGGTAATCACCTACCACCAAGCAGTTTATATTAATAAACTTTATCCACACCTTGTATTGGGGGTAAAACATAGTGCACATGACTATCCATGTCACACGACCTATTCTATAGTTCTTCGTGGGTACAAACTAATAGGTCACACATGGAGCTCTTCCACACTTATCCGTAGGAATAAACAAGTGTAAAAGGATGTGAGAGGAATTATATCTTGTATCCTTTAGTTTAATGTAAGAGATAATGTGTGTTTTTATACAGACAGACACACACACTGCTCAAATGCTTAAAACAATACAAAACAGAGAAAAAATAATGAGATAAGGTTAGAAGTTCTCTGAGTGTTAGACTATGCAGCTCTAGATTCTAGGATGAAGCAAATACAAGAATCGGGTCCTCTTGCAAGAAATAAAGCATCGCAGGTCTGATGCTCTGGTTTCCAGTTAAATCTAGATCATGTTATTCATTGAATTGGAAATGTGAAGATGATATTGAAACTGATATATGGTATCCCAACTTCTTGATTCATGAATTTTTCATGTGTTCTTCATATGTATTGAGTTAAACGTGTCAGTTATTTTCTCAAAAATGATCGTGCTTCTTCATTATCGCACACACTTGTTTATGGGCCACACTTCTCATTTTAACCTTGGAGTTCATGTGTTGGATCTGACATGATGCATGTATTCTTCACCTTGTACCTCGTAATGTTAGGTGATATGTCTAAAAAGAAATATTAATTATTTCAATGCATTTAAAAGACTAAAATACGACCATTATAAATTAAATTGAAAAATGACAAAACATATTAAAGAACAGTGTCACAGTCTGTCTTGAAACGCTGTCTCCATGAAACAGTGTCTCCCTGAAATGATGTCTCTATGAAATGGTGTCTTCTTATTTTCCTTTGAGCGGTGAGAAAATTATGATGGCACAATTTTATAGATATTAGGAACCGAAATCATAGATGTGGCGTTAGGATCACGGTGTCTGGTTCATGGTGTTTGGTCATGGTGTTTGGGTCATGGTGTCTGGGTCCTTTTCTAGAAAAAACATATCCGGTGGCAGACTTATAGTTTCTTAGACTTAGACAAATATATGTATACATACTTAAATAGTGATATTGATAGAATTAAATAAACTTAGTCATTTATCAAGGAAATCCATTATAACACAAATTAAAAATAGTTTATAATAATCAAACATATCACTTAAGATCTTAGATAGGTTTATTTAAAGCATAAATAAACCAATCATCTGTACACATGATTTGAGACAGACTAAACATGATTAACATGTTTTATAGAATTTATAGGATTTGTGATCATTAAAACAAGATTAACACATGGGGAGTACAACTATTATTTATGTTCAAAATAATACAGTGAATTTGTAAAGGGGAAAACATGATTTTTCATTAAATTTTTAAATGAATGATCTAATCCCAAATATTTTATAAATAAAACTATTTAACATAGTGTGAGTAAATTTTTTCATTTATTATCAATAAAATATTCAACAAAAATGTGTTTTATTAGTGATATATTTGGATAACACATGATTAATGAAAGGATAACCCTTAATATTTCAATTATGTTAAGATAATGATATTTGGATAAAGATATGTTGGATTTGAAAAAGTAAATTGGATGATGCTCATTTCTTGGGAACTAATTATAGAGTTGTTGATAAGAGGGTTATTCTGTCATGGATGAAGTATACACATTTTTGGGACTTAATGAATCTATCCAATAAGTTTTGGAATAAGGAAACATGCATGTTTTCAATAAGGATATATGATAATTTAGGTTATTATCGTGTCTCAAGAGAATACATAATGAAGGTGTTCACATTTTTGGAATGTGACCAACAAGAGATACCTTATGATATATGGGGGATAAATGTTAAAATTATTTAGTGAAAAATGTTCTATAGTTTTGGATTTTTAGCTTTTAGAAGGATTTTAAGGTTATCAAGTTTTTTGGAAAGTTTAAGTTAAACATCAAATGATGTTAGTTAGAATAAAGTATTATCTCACCATATATGGACTTATTCAAGTTTGATTACTTGTGATAACCTTTTTGTGATAGACTGATAGAATGGCCTATCATTAAATTTTTGGATCACATGATCTGCTAAAAATTTAGGATTGAAAAATTCAACTTTATTTTTGAATAAGATATGAAGTGGGAATTATTCAAGGAACAAACAATGGTGATATTGTACCAAAATCAGGTAATTATTTCTTCTTATGAAGAATAATTCAAATTTAGAAAAAGGATATTGAAACCAAAAATGTTATCCTAGTACCTTTTTATCCAATAAATAATATGTTCCCTTAAATAATCATAGATTTATGGCTTTATGATTGTTAAATTTATTTTAACTTTGCTCTCTATTACTCTCCATCAGAATTTGATGGTTAAATTTTTCTTTCATATCCATGTTTTCGCTTCCCAACTATGTTCTCCTATATGGAAACCCAGTGATGAGTTACTTTGGGTAAACGTTATGTTTCTAAATATCCTTTTTAAAATGAAGTTTTAGTAGTCCTTTTTATGATTTAGTTTTCTATGAAAGAAACTTTCAAGTAGAAAACCTTTTATAACCCTGATGAATTTTGAGGGCGAAATTCATTTTAAGAGGGGTATAATGTAACATCCCAAGATTTTTATGAGATAAAGATTTTTTTTAATTTTGGTTTTGTCTTGTGTTGTATGATACACCAAGATAATATTGTGCAATATGCAATATCGTCTTAGATTCTGGTATATGAAACACTATTCTCATCTTGTATTATACACAAGTTCATGTTTTTTTGATATAATTAATTTCATACAAGACCAAGTATAAGTGAACAACTAAATATTATTATATTACCTTATAACCAAGATATTAAAATGGTGGGAATGAACAATATTAATTGATTTATGAAATCATCATTTACACATGTATCAAATTAATTCTGTTGTGAACAATTATTTATAAATTAAAATAATACCTTTTTAATTAAAAGGAAATATTTTTCTGAAAAACTATTTAAATGAAAGTAAGTGAGTTTATAAAATAATAAAATCACTCTTTATGGATTTTATTAAAGAAATATAAATATGTAATATATTCAATTTAATGTTTAAAATTTATCATATATGTTTTCTATGCAAAATATAAGAACAAATTCAATTTTGCAAGTAAAAGAAGTATTTAAAAAAATATATTTTTACTAAATTTTAATGGGAGAAACATTTTAAATACAGTTTTTACACATTTATAAGTTTTTTTAAAAACTAAACTTCTTATTTGGAAGGGGGACATCAAAATTTACTTTGTTTTAAATTTTGGTATTTTTTGAGAAAATTCATATTTTAATGAATAGTGAAAAATACTACATTTTAATTCAAAAATGAATTTTCATCTAATTTATTTGAATTGATAGATTATATTTGGAATTTATTTTAAAGTAAATTTAGATTATATTTTAATCATATAGTCCGGTTTTTGTCATTTTAAGTAATTTCACATTGAAATTTGATATAAACACATATCAATCTTTTGATGGTTTTTACTTAAAAAACCCATTCTATCACTTTGACAACGAGAATTAATTTTAAATTAATTACTTCAATTTTCTATTTTGAATTTGAAAAAATGGATTCCATATTTGGAATTAGTAGGTCCAAATTATCTAAATAATCCCTTTTATTATTTGGACATTATGAATAGTAACATCGATAATTTTTATTTACCACAGTTAAAGGTAAATTAGGTAAATTACGGTAACAAATAATATGATAAGGATAATAAAATTACACTAACACATTAAAAAATCATACTGGACGAATAAAAGCAGACCATTAACACCTTAGGATCAAAATTTATTTTTAATGGACTTTTCCCCCATAAAAGTGATGTAATTATTATTTAAACAAAAGAAAGTGACAACATGTCACTCTCTTATCTCTTATAAGTATAAAAATATTAATGTAGTCAAAAAATTAATGAAACTAGGAACATAAGTAGTATAAAGAAATATAATTAAATTATATACATCATGTGAATTTATTTATAATTTTTATAGAATAAATAATTAGAATAAATATTGACACAACTGTGATACAATAATTATTTTATTAAGAGAAATATAAAATAAATGATATTATAAATATTAAAATAAATATTATATGACATAATTTATATCATATAATACTTTTATAGGTTACCATGACATGTTATAATACTATTAAACGATTTTTATTGAAGTTATCTCTCGGTATGAATTTTATTTAAATTCAATGAAATGAAAAGTGTAAAAATTGACACTATTGATATTTTATAAAAATAATATATTATTAAATTATTTAAAAAGCTTAAAAATAATTTAAAATTACAAAGTTACTATTATAAGATCAAAATTTTCATTAAGTGTCTAATTATGGGAAATTGACCCCATATAAATAAAATTTATAACCTCTTAACACTTAAAATGTTTTTACAATAATTAAAATTAAAAGAGAATAATTAATGCTAAACAAAAAAGATAGGGTTTAAAATAAAATCAATACATGTATAAAAATTATTGTATGAGATTATTTAGAACAATACTAATATTATATTCGATATATTTCAATTTGGATTCTTTTTGAATAAAAAATTAATTTATATTAATTTAATATTTTAAGAATTTCCATGGGTTCCCAAACCCCAATTATAAAAGGGATCCTCCTCCCTCACATATTCACATCAATTTAAGCCTTAATTATCGACCATACGCTTCCATTTTACCTTATAAACTTCCTTAGTCACATTATAGTGTTTCTTTTTTTCTCAAAATACTAACTCTAGTGCCTTTAAGAGGATATTTAGAGGAAACTTTGAGGAAGAGGTAATCTCTTTTACTGATTCTTAAAAATTCTTTATTCTTATACTTCTTATCAATTAGTTTCTTCATTATAAATTAATAAAATTATTATGACTCATATAATTATATATTATTATAATTATAAAAAAAACCACATTCCACCTTCTGTCCATCTTATGAAAAACAAAATCACCACGCGTGTGTACGTACGACTTACCGTCTCCAGGCCGTGGTGTAATCTGTTTCTCACCCCCACCTTAATTGGAAGGATATAATAATGAAAATAATAAATATATATTATTATTATTATAACATGATATGGATTCTTGAACAAGATATATACCATCCACTTCCAAACCATTTCATAATTATCAGAATGATATCGTCACTCGTGCGTACGTACGACATACCGTCACCACGATGTGATGCGATTCATTCTACAAGATATCCATTAAAAAATGATTATATAAATTTACATAATGAATAAATATGATATTTATTATGTTAATATAATTTTTTAATGATACAAATATGACCTAATAAGTAGAACTGGAACTTATTCAGCAAAATATGCAAAATAAAATGAACCAGTTTATACCCACATAACAAGTAATAATGAAATATTATTTCCAAAACAGAAGATAATATGATCATATATGATACCATAAAAATGAATATGATTCTAGAATAAGTCAATTAAATCAATTAAATCATTATAAAAGAGGTTTATAAAAACACAAAGGATAGCAAACCTAAGGTAAGGGATTATTTTGTCTCACTTTTATTTCTGTGGGACATATGCCTTATACACCACCTATTTCTTGTCTGTCGTGTATATGATTCCGATGAGAGTTTTATGATTATTATTATGAAGGTTATGATATTTAAATATTAATATAATTTTATTTATTTTATGAGTCATATTATTTAAATGATTATAATTGGTAAGGGATAATTTTTCAATCTCATAATTATACAAGATTGTTTATACGTAATTATTTACTAGGGTATATTTATCATCCATGTACATGTTTTCTAAATTATTTTTTCATAAATTTTTTGATATTATACTATGTATTTTAAATATTATTTTTACCCATTTTTTACTTTTACTGCATGGTTTTGAAGGAATATTTATTTCATTTTCCATACGAGGTATTTTTTTTGACTTTTCTAGAAAAAGTATGAGAAGAATTTTTTATCTTAAATGAAATGAATGGAATTTTAAACTTTAATAAAACCTTATTTACATGAATATTAACTTAAAAGTTTTCAAGGTTGTTTTCAATGAAATTATTTTCTTTTAAAATTTCATGGTGTTTTAAGAAAAGGAAAAAAAATTTGTAGAAGAAATGATATTTTATTTAAGAATTAATTTTAAGTGTTTCATGAAAATTATTTTTCATCTAAGATTAAGGATATTTTTAAAGTATAATATACATATTTTTCTTATAGTTTATTATGTTTATGATGGAATTATATTTATGAATTCAATTTTTTATACATAGATTATGTTATAATGGAATGATGTTTAACAAACCGATTTTATTCTTTGCATTATGTTATGATGAATGATTTATGTTTTTGTGGCACAAATATATATGGTTTTCATTTTATGATAGGTGGGACCTATATCTTCCTCAAATTAGTTTGGTAAAGATTTATATCTCATGAGTTAGAAATTACTAAAAGTGAAGGTAAATCCTGTTTCACTAATACCGAGCTAGAATGCAAAGTAAATCAAGTTCCGTAATACAGGGCTGAAATGGTAAGTAATCACAGTTCTGTAATGGATTTTGTAGACTATGATAGTTTTGGAAATAATACGTGGATAATATGGAAATGATTTTATATTCTTATGTGTTTTCCATAATTGCATGTTTTTTTCAATGCTATTTTATCATGGTTTGTGTTCATTTATGATTTATACCTGACGGACTATAAAAATTTATTTCACGACTCAATATTTTAATATTCAAAATTTATGTTCATGTTTGTAGATTCTTATGTTTATGTTTTTTTGATGTTCTTTATATTTACCCTTACTGAGCATTTAAGATCACCCTTTTTGTGTTTTATTTTCCCTAGGATATGAAGACATGTTTTAGGTAAGAAAACTGAAGGGGAAGATCTTTATGGGAGTTGTTGAAGATCTTTCACCAAGTTAGAAGAATGTATTTCAAGATTAAAAATACACTAAACAAATATGGTCTTTGAGACTCTATTTGTGTAATGCATTAAGTATTCTATAAAAAGAAATGTAATGTCCATGTATGTCAAGATAGGGTTGTTAGAATGAGAACAAAGCGGTCAATTGGAATTTCACATGTTTTGGTGTCATCAGATATTCCTATCGGTGAGCGTGTGTAATGATCCTTAGACTTTAAGATTATCATTAATGAATGTAATAACTCACACACTTAGATTTTCTGATGGAAAAAATTACAAAATATGTTTGTGGCCAGGTGGGGTACGTTGGGTGCATCACGATTGGCATACCATTACTGGAAAATTCAAGGAATGATTTATCCCTTACATCTTTATAAAATATGATATATAAGATATTTTATTGAAATAAAACCATCACCATAAATTCCATGGCCATGGTGTAATGACATATTTATTCCCAATATTCAAGGAAATACGTATCACACATACAGTTTGGTGACAAAGATGCGAAACCTTCTTGATGAGATATTGTGATAAAGGGACCATATTACACAGTGAGCATTCATATGTGGTTTCCATCATTATGACATTAAGTTATTTATCTTGGGTTCCTTGACCCATTTCTGGATAGTTATGATAGACTTTAGGCAATACCACCTACTGTAAATGATAAATAATCCTAGAGAATCACACACTTGGTGTTTCCATTGATCTCGATTAAATTTTATATTAATTTAATTAATGAATTAAACATTATTATCAAGACCGAGGAAGAATTTTATTCAAGTTTTATTGATCGCATAAATTAAATCAATATTTATTCACAAGATTAATAATATATATATATATATATATATTATTGAATATTTAATAAATTGTTATATATTTGTTTGTGAATTAAATATATATTTAATAGAATAAAATATTTTTATTCAGGTATTCAATAAATGATAGAGGAGTTCAAACATACTAAAACTGAGTTTTGTGATGAATATTAATTAATAAGCCAATTAAATTATAATTTTAATTATGTATGTTGTAAAATGATATAAAATAGTAATAATATTATTTTATTATGTGGCATGGGGTTTATTAAAGTTTATTGTATTATTTAATGGCCTATATGAATTAAATAATTATTTTAACCTAATCCCTAGCTCTATAAATAGATGGTTATCTCCACCGTGTAGAGTATCGATCCATGCAATCAAAATAGAGAGTTTTTGTGTACTAATAATTCATTCTAAACTCCTACTTTCCTCCACCTATCAAGAACGAGAAACACAAGTGATATTTATTCAAGACCAAAGAATGTTCAATCAAGAAAAGATGACGCAAGACATTCGATTCTCCGTGCTAGCAATTGAAGATTGAGTGTCATTGCTTTGAGATCATAAGAGCATATGTGGATCATTATTAGAGGGATTCTATCCTTGGATCCTCACAATGCAATAAAGGAAATACAAAAGGGTCTCTTCAGATGATCAACATTCATAAACTAAGAAAGATTTAAATCCCAGGTATTTATTTATTTAAATATTAAATAAATAAATTATAAATTTTATGTCCAAGATCCCCACTCATGGTTTCAAGAAATGATAATTAAAAGAAATTTTAATATATCTCACACCACCATATTCTTTCTACTATGTCTGTAACCATCAAGTGGTATCAGAGGGGTCATATTTAAATTTATAATTATTTATTTTATTGTTGATCTATGTGTAATTGTGGTTAGAGTTTCATTTCATAATATTCATTCTTTAATTAGATTTAAATTGATATGCTTCAATATATTTATCATGATTTGTTTAGTGTTTAATTTTTTAAAGGTTTAAGAACAGATGAACAATGACCAGATATTCCATTGTGAAACATCAAATTTTTGGCTGGTAAGACATGGTTACATGATATGTACTCGGAAGTACACACATTGTACTCTATTTCACTAAATTTGGATATGAAAAGGGGTATATGGTGTTCCATGCAGTAATTACATGTAGTGTATGCCATGTGCTGACCAAATAACCTAGCACACAGTTGTTAGATTACACGGTGTGTATCAGTGTGCATGCCGTGTAGTCTACACGGTTTAGCGGTGTAAATTTCACAATAATTGTGGTTATTATATAGGTTAAAAACCATCTGGTACTGAAAAATTTTATGATTTAAGATATAAAAAAAGTGTACGAAATATACACGATGTGTAGTTTATCAATTCCCATGTCCAAAACACACAATAAAGACCCAGGTATGCATCTCAGACACACAATAAGTGAAACACACAATGTGTAACTTGTTTGTACATGTTGTGTAGTCAGACCAAGGTATAATCCATAGACCCAGGAGTATACCCTTGATACACGGAGACTAAGATACATGGTGTATTGATGGATATCACATGGCATTCAATATACCATTAAATGAAAAATTTAAAAATTACATTAAATTGAAAATTACAGCATTAAAAACTTATTTTATTGATTGGAACACCTATGTGTGTTTTATAGTTTAATAATGGTTTTAATGAGTATTAAATGCTCAATTTAATTATTATAATTAATATGACATTATTGGTTCTTCTGTTTATTTTCCATTAATTCCATAAATGATTAACATCTCCAACTGTGTTTGGATGATGATTAAGATGAAAGTTAATCAATCAATCAATCTATTAATGTAATTAATTAATGAATGCAAGTGCATTCATCTTAATAATGAAGAATGAATAAAAAATTAATTCTAGCTAGTTACTTTTGCATATTTGTTACATGCATGATCATTCATGAGCTTGACCAAGACTTGTTTATGTGTTGGATGTTTTAATTTAATTTATTTCACAGGTTTTCAGTTATTTATTATTAAATTAAATATGATGGAATGTGTTTCATCCCTACCTCCATTATTATATAGAACCTGAAATACTAGGATATTTATGTAATCCCATTTTAACCAATCCATTGGTTCCTCTCACCTACATGTGAGTCATAAATACATGTAATTAATGGAGTATCCCAAGGCATATGGAGGCAGTTCAAGATGAAACCGTTATGATAAATGCTGTAACTCATGCTAAGACCGACAATATAAGTTATTCCCCCTAGCTCAAAGGTTGATTTAATGTCCTCTCATTAAATAAACTATTAGATACATCTCATGAATGGGTCCTTTAATAAATTATTTATTTTTGTATATGTAATTATTTATTTTATTAATGCAAGGCCATGATTACATAAATAAATGAATTAATATGCAAAGATGAAAATTACATAAATAAATTTTATAGAAATGATTTATACATCATGGCTAAATAATTAATTAACATCCAATTAATATTAAATATACATGTAAAGGATAAAACAATATATAAATTTATGCACAATTAAATAAAATCCATCAATTAAATATTAAGTCAGACATGGACTTCTATTACTTGATTCAGACTGAAATCCTTGAAACTAAGTGTTTTACCAACCCTCATTAGTACACTTACATTTAATATAGAGTTATTATGAAGGATATGGGTTTAATTAATCATCTTACATCAAGATAAGTATCCCTCAATAGACTTGATGCAACTTTGAGGCAAGTGTTGATGAAATCCAAGTTAGGATTTCAAGATAGGGGAGTCTACTCAATATATCAAGGAGCTACAATCCCACAACTATAAAATATCTACATACCTAAATATCTTCAAGTAGCTTGACCAATCCTCATTGGGGTTATGTGAAGTGGCATATGGATCCATTCCACTAGAATGTCATTTCAACTAAACATTCCAATTTTAATGGTGAAGGATATTGAGGCTTGATAAAATATTGGGAAATTTAATATAAATAAATTAAATCAAATTAATTTATTATTTCTTATATAATTTGTTATCAAGAAAAGTTATAATAATACACTATTTTAATTTTATAATAAAATTGAAAGCTCATGGTCCACATTATGACTATGATAAATATTGGAGAAATACAACCTTCTCATTGGTTGTAACTTCTAGGAGTGGTTTAGAATCCTTTGGGTAGGGCTAAGTAATGAATGGAAGTCTTATGTTCTATAATACTCAATGATTGATCCTCATACTAAAGAGGTGAGTGATGAAGAGTTCTTAGTCTAAAAAAAAATTTGAGTGATGCAGTCAATGTTTAATGTTTGATGATTTTCTTCTATGTCTAGTTAAGTCATAAAGTATCATGAAAAAATGGACAAGTGTATATTTCTTGAGTACCTCTATGGTATTTACTAGGTGAGAGATAGAGAGGAGTATTTTGATGTATCCGAGATGCTCTTTCAGAGAAATATTAAAGATGGTTCCCCAGCTAGGCCTCACACTATCAAGCTCATTGGCTATATTGAGTGCCTAAATGTTCTAGGGTTTAAAATCTCTGAAGAACTGGGCACTAATCTCATTATGGAATCACTTCTATAGAGATTATACATCTTTTTTATAAATTTTAATATGAACTACATTGATAAGTCTCTACCATATCTTATCACTCTCCTTCTCCAAGTAGATAATGATACATAGTGTGAAAAGCCTTACATCCTTATGACGAACAAATGAAAAGGAAAGCAAAGATAATTAAGATAGAATCTTATTCAAACACTTCTAAGAAGAAGAAGATCAAGGGGAAATAAAGGTAACAAGATGCTATTTGTTTCGCACGTGGAAAGAAGGTCCATTGGAAAAAAACTACACCTAGCAAAAGAAGAAAGGGAAAGCTTCAAGTGAATTTGTTATCAAATGAAATTTATTTGTTTCTACAAATTGGGTATTAGATATAGATTATGAGGATCACATATGTATTAAAATACATTAACTGAGTTGATTAATAAATATTGATCTAGGGGAGGTAGAATTATGAGCATCCAATAGATCTAAACTTGATACAATAGCTATTGGTGACTACCACCTTACATTGCCAACTGGGGTGATATTGGTTTTAATGGGTTGTTATTATGTGCCTTCACTTACCAATAACTTTATATCAGTATCTAGACTAGATAAATATGATTTTATTTTCATATTTTGAAATAAATGTTTCTTATTTTTATAAAGATATTTTTTTATGGTAAGGAACAATTAAATAATGGTCTTTATGTGTTGGAATGCAAAAACTAAGTAATAGAAATAGATAATGAAGCAATCTCACATGACTCATACCACACCCAACTTTGGAATCATTAGCTAGGTCATGTAAATAAAAATCAATTGAGTAAACTATATCAAAATGGATATTTAGATACTTTTGAACTAAAACCACTTGGTGTATGTCACACATGTTTAAAAGGTAAAATGACCAAAGACCCATTTAGCAGGAAAGGTGAAAGTGATAAATATATTCTTGAATTAGTTCACATTGATGTCTGTGGAACATTCCTTATTAAATAAAGGGTTGAGTACTAATATTCCATAACTTTTATCAATGAATTTAGTAGATATGGATATATATACTTAATGGGGTATACATAAAATCACTTTATAATTTCATGGAATAAAAAAATGAATTTGATAACCATCTTGGTAAGAATATTAAGAAACTATGCTTGGACCATGGTGTAGAATATCTTAATTAAGACTTCATTGATTACTTATGAGATTTATTGATACTATCTCAACCCACTCTTTATACGCCTTAGTGGAATAGTTTAAGTGAAAGGAGTAACTGCACCTTGTTTTACATGGTGAGATCAATGATGGGTCATTTGAGTATTCCATTATCATTTTGGGAATACACGTTATAAATAGAAGTACAAATACAAAAACAATTGCCAACTAATGAGAATGATATTATATTATACCAATTATGGAATGGAAATAAACCCATGTTTTCATACTTACATGTGTGTAGTTTCATAGCATTTGTTAAGGCCTCTTTAGGTAAAAAAGTTACACCTTAAGGCACAAAGTGTACTTTTATAGGATATACCAAAGAAACAATGGGATATTATGTATATTACCCCTCAGATAAAAAGGTTATAGTAGAAAGACACACCATATTCATTGAGAGGTAGAAAAACTATAAAAGTGATAGTGGGAGAGAGATAGAATTCAAGGATTTCGAGTCTTAAGGTATATAATAGTTACTATAGGAAAAAATTCCACAAATCCCTATGGAAGAAGAAACAATTCTGGAGACACAAGTATTGCTTATGAATATAAGAGAGTTTAGAGAAGTAAAACGTTATGATTTTTTAAATTATTAAGGATTGAGACTCATTATTAGTTGAAAATAATGATATTCTAACCTATAAGGAAGTGGTAAGTGGCACATATGTTTCTAAGTGGAAATAATTCATAAATTATAAAATATATTCCTGGTACTAAAACCAATTATGAATTTTGGTAGATTCTCCAGTGGATGTAAAGTAGGTTGGTTTCAAATGGGCATTCATGAAGAAAGTATACCTAGAAAGATAAGTTAGTACCCATAAGGCATGAATGGTTGCAAAAGTATTTAAATAGAGTCAATGCATTGAATACAAAGAAAAATTTTCACCTCTTTCAATGCTTAAATCCATTATAATTCAACATGACATTGAGGCTTACCATGAATATAAGATTTAGAAAATTGATGTCAAAATAGCCTTCCTTACTGAGAAACTTCTGGAAGATGTCTATATTACACAACCTAAAGGGTTGAAGATTCCAAATTATTCTAATAAGATATGAGAATTAAAAAAAATCCATTTATGGATTAAATAAATCAAATCATTCATGGATTATTCATTTTGATGAAGCCATAATGGAATTTGGTTTCATAAATAGTGAGTGTTAGACTTGTGTCTATAAATGGTTTAGTGGGATTATAGTTGTTTTATTAATAGTATATGTTTGTGACATATTACTCATTGGAAATGAAATACAAGTCTTAGAGTTTTTTAAAGTGTGGTTGAATTAATTCTTCTATATGAAGGACTTGGGTGAGGTAGCATATATTCTTGGGATTAAGATCCATCATGATAGATCCAAGAGGTTTCTTGGACTAAGTCCAAGTACATACATTGCCAAGATACTGAAGAAATTCGGTTTGGAACAATCCAAGAGGGGATTACTGTTAGCTTCACATGACATTCATCTTTCTAGGAAAACGTGTCCTCAAACCTACGAGGAAAGAAATGTAGTGGAAAAGGATTCCATATACATCAGCAATTGGGTCATTCATTTATCCTATGTTTTGTATTAGGATATATGTCTCATACGTATTAAGTGTGACAGGAAGATATCAAGCTAATCTAGTTAACCTCCATTGGATGGAAGTAAAGACTACCCTTAATTATCTAAGGAATACTAAGGATCTATTCTTAGATTATGGATAAGATGATGAACTAGTCATTAGATGATATGATGATGATAGTTTTCAAACTGATCAAGATGTCATAAAGTCACAAATGGGATACATCCTCACTTTAAATAGAGGTATCGTGAGCTAGAAGAGCTCAAATCAGGACATGGTTACATATTATATAGTAGAGTCTAAGTATATGTTTTCTTATTATACAAATAAAGAAGAATAATTGAGGTGAAAATTCATCCAAGAACTTGAAAGGGTACCTAACAATAAAGATCCTATCACACTCTTCTATGATAATACTACATCAGTGGCTCTTTCCAAAGATCCTAGGTCACATCAGTGGATAAAGAGCACACTTTATAAGTATCATCCAATCATAGATTTTTCTCATAGAGGTGAGGTTGAAGTGAGAAGTATTTTTACAGAAGACAATATTATGGACCCCTTGAATAAAACCTTGACTCATTAGAAACATGATTATCATGTGAGGTCATGCTGATTGAAAGTCATAAATAGTTTGATTTAGTCCAAGTGGGAGTTTTTTTGGAGTTGGTGTCCTAGGACTAAACGTTTTTACTTTAATTAAATATATATTCAATGTATTGAATATTAATCAAAAAATTTATTACATAATTTTCATTGTTCTTAATATATTTAATGTATTAATGTCCTAGAGTATTTTTCGTATTGATATGGTCATATCAGTTACCCACTCTGATGAGAACATTGAAATGCTATGAAAATATTCTTAATATAGTCCGGTGGTTGTATAATGTGCTATGACGGGACACATAATATTTTGACCATCAAGTGAGATTACTTGTAAGAGGATGTGGATTCATATCCTGAAGTTTGCACTTGGTAATCTCCAAGATATGAGATTATGAGAACAGACCCTCCAGTGGGAATTCAGAATGTTTTGGTGTCATTAGACATTCTTATCTACGAGCGCGTGTAATGGTTCTTAGACTTTAATATTATCATTAATGCATGTCATGAATTGAACACTTAGATTTTATGATGAAAATCATGAAGCCATATGTTTTTAGTGAGGTAGGGTATATTGGGTGCATCATGATTGACATGTCATTAATGGATAAGTTGAGTAAAGACTTTTCCCTTACATATTTATTGATACTAATATCTCATACCTTTGATTAGAATAAAAGCATCACCCTAAATTCCATGACCATGGTGTAACAATGTATTTATTCCAGATAGTCAAAGAAAAATGTATCAAACACATATGTTAATGACATGGATAAGAAACCTTCTTGATGAGATATTTTAAAAAAGGGATTATATTACATTGTAAATTTTTTTTGTGGTTGTCATTATCACGACATTAATTTATTTATCTTGGGTGCCTTGACTGGTTTCTAGATATTAATATTTGACTTTAGGCAAGCCCTCATAATTCCAATGAGAAAGAATCCTAGAGGGTAACATACTAAGTGTTTCCATTAATCTCAATTAAATTGTATTTGAATTTAATTAATAGAATAAATATTATTCTCAAGAATGAGGAATAATTTTATTCATGTTTTATTGATCACATAAATTAAATAAATATTTATTCACTGGATTGTGAATAAGATATATTTATTTATTTTATTGAATATTTAATAAATATTTATTTACTGGTTTGTGAATAAAATACTTATTTAAGAGAATAAAATATTTTTATTCAGGTATTCAATAAATTAAAGAGGATTTCGAATGGACTAAGACCAAGTCTAGTGAAAACTATTAATTAATAATTCAGTAAAATAATACTTGTTATTTTGGAAGTTGGCATTCACCACAAAATAATAATAATAATATTTTATTATATAGAATGGGGTTTATTAAATGTTATTATATTATTTATTGGATGTCATACATTAAAAAATTATTTTAACATAAAACCTAGTTCTATAAATGTACAACTATGTCAATTATGTAGAGTATCGATCCGTACAATCAAAATAGAGAGTTGTTGTGCATACTAAATTCTCTCTCGACTCTACCTTCTATATACCTCTCAATAATGAGAAACATAAGAAATATTTTTCAAGACTGAAGAATAAGAGATCAATAATGAATAACACAAGACATTAGATTCTTTGCACTAGTACCCAAATATTGAGTAGCATTACTCGAAGTTCATCGAAGCATGTGTGGATCACCTATAGGGAGATTCTATCCTTGGATCCTCATAAAGAAATGAATGTAATCTGAAAGAATATTTTTGGATGATCAGAATTCTTAAAATAAGAAATATAATAGGCCTATATCTTTATTTATTCTGTTATTAAATAAATAAATTATAAATTTGATGTGAAAAATCATCGCTCATGGTTTAGGGTAATGATAATTAAACTAAATTTTGATATATCACCCACCACTGAATGATTTCAATTATTCCCAAAACAAAAAAAAACAACTACTAATAAATATTTATTAGTAGTGGTGTAATTCATTTTGGCCTCATCTACCAACCTATTAGCATAATACACCATATGAAGTATTTTTTTATTCCTCTACCCCAAAATATTACCTATGGAAAGTTCACTAGCATCACACATTAATTAAAAAGAGAGTTTATAATCTGGGATTGTAATGATGGGTAAAGAGGTTATCTTTTCCAGAATAAGTATATAAGACTCAAGTAATTTATCATAAAAAATGAACGGTGTGTCCTTAAAAAATATATTACAATGGAGACTTGTGGTTTTAGATAAATCCTTGATGAAAATTCCATAAAAACTAGTATGTGTTAAAAAACTTCTAACTCCCTTGGAATTTTTAGGTGGGGTAATCTTTTAAATAATTTATATATTCATATTTTCTACCTTTATTCCCATATTTAAGACCTTATGTCTTGGAACAATGCCCTCAGTGACCATTACATATTCATTTTTCCCAATTAATAACCACATTGGATTCTTGAAACCTTTCCAACACTAGTTCTAGGATCTCAAGAAAACACACAAAGGTTCTTCTTACTATGGGAAATTCATCCATAAATACTTCAATAATCATCTCAATCTTGTATAAAAAATATATATCATTCAAATTTTAATGGTATTTGAGTCACAACACAATTCAAATTGAATTCATTGGTAAGAAAATTTTCCAAAGGGGTTTGTGAAAGTGGTATTCATTTAATATTCTAGGCCCAAAAGAATCCATTTGTAATAATAATATCCATATAGAAAATAAAATAATTAACTTTAGCTATCCTCTTAAGAATTTATTCTAAGAATGACATAGGAAAATGGTCCATTCTAGAGGATGAGTTGAGTTTCCCATAGTCAAAGTAGAATTTCCATTTTTCCACTTTCCTAAACTTAATTTTTTCATCCTTTTCATTTTTTATGAAAATAAACTATCTTTTTATATGGACCACTTAGACTAGGCTTTCCTAAAGGTTGTTAAAAATGGGATAAATGATCCTAGTATCAAAAAAATTTATTAATTATTCTCTTACAACTTTCTTTATGTTAGGATTGAGCCTTCTTTGGCCCCTAACCCTTAGCTTATGATCAGGTTCCATTTGCATCATGTATATATAGAATGAAGGGATGATCCATTTAATGTAATATATAGACCAAAATACGGATATTTTGAATCCTTTCAACATATCCAAAAGTTTTTATTCTTTACATTCCTCTAATTCAGTAGAGATGACGGTAGACAGTGAAGGCTTCACACAAATAAATGAGTATTTTAGGTGAGAAGAAAGTGGTTTAAGCTCTAATTAGGGTGATTATTAACTAAAAAGTATGATCTTAGGAATAGGTGACCCTATTCCATCAACATATTTCTTTAAAAATGAAAAAAATCTAAAAAAATCATCTTCTTCACTACTATCCAGATTTGAAAAATCTATACATTCAGGTTCTAGTTCTAGTTTTAATATTATTTTATCAGAAAATTTTTCAAGATGTTTTAAAATCTCATCCTCATAATCATTAAATTAATCTACCTCCTAACTAGAGAAAATTTCAATGAAAGTTTCAATAGGTGTGGGTCTTTTATTAATCTCTTTAATAATTATTAAAAAGTATTCATCTTTATCATCAAATGTTATTTAAATTCCAATAACTTATCTTTAGATAATTATTCAGTTTGTGGAGGTACAATACATATTTCAAGAATATTAAACTCATAACTTTGTTCACCTAAATTGAATAATAACTTTCCTTTCGAAATATTAATGATTTCTTTTAAAGAAGCTATAAAGGCCTAAAAAGAATGATAGAGACTTCATTATCACATTCCATATCGAGGATGAGAAAGTTAGTAGGTAATTTTTTTTTCTAAAACCCATAATCAAATTATTCAATCTTTATATAGGGTATGTGATAGAGTGTTCAACCAAATGTAAAAATATTATGGTGGGTAACAGGTCTCCCAATATTAGCTATAAGAACCAAGATTAAGGGATCAAATTTATACTAGCTATAAGGTCATAATAAAAATTGAGTTTCCACTATTTCTTAAGGTTTATGGGAGGAAAAAACCATATGGTTCATTAATATTGATCTATTGGAATCTTATATTAATCTATTACCAATTTTAGGTTCTAAAAACTAATCAATAAGTGTAAATTCACATTAATTGCGAGGGAGGGTGTCTTTGGCTATACTAAAAATATAAAATATTCTACATTATGGGACTTGTTCTTAAATTTTACATTTTCTTATACACCTTTTTCTAAAATTAAAATTTTTTCATGATTTTTGATAGTTAGTTAAATTTATTCATGATTGTTTTATTTTTATTCAATTTTTCCATTATATAAAACTATCTCTCTGTGTGTGTGGGGGGGGGGTCTTACACTCTATTAAATTTGAAATCTATTTTAACATGAAATTAATTACTAGAATTAACAATAAAAATTATGAATTATTAGACATTATAAAAATACTTTTATTCTATACATTTTGAAAATTAATGAACCATTTAAAATATTTTTTATGTGCTCTGAACATTTATAAATATTGCTATTTTGAAATTCCTTATAACCCTTGAACATGGGTTTTTATAAAAACCCATACCTTATCTAACCTGTAATTAAAACTTTAATAGAAAGGAATGATTTTTTATATTCTCATGATATTTTAGGTTTATAGTTTTATATAATTAGTAAAACCATTACATTACATAGGGAACGTTGACATACAATTTCTTTTTTTCACAAAAACTTGATTCTAAAGTTCACAATACTGCTTTATTCATGAAACAGATTCTTAGTTTGAGGTCACTTTTATTTATTCATATCTAGATTTAATAATAGTTTATACTAATACTTAGACCCTATGAAAAACATTTTAAAACATGGGATGATAAAAACAAATATAAATAAATGATATATAAAGAAAGGAAAGGCATTAGTTTTTTGAAAAACATGAAAAAATATATAGAAGTTTCCCTTTTCTCATAATAAAAGTTGATATTAATATAATCACTTAATTAATCTTTACATAACATTATTTTCCCAAATTTTTTAAATAAATGTTTCATAAAAAAGTTTAAGGGAAAAATCACAATTCATAAGATTTTTTGAAAAATAATAAAATTTTTCCTTAAAAACAAACCTTTCACCCTAAAAAGTTATTAAAATTTATTTTAAATCATAAAATCATTTTAATATTTTTATAAAATCAAAATTTTTATATAAAAAACCCATCAACGACTTAAACTTGAAATATTTCTGAGGTAAATGTACACAATCACATAAAATCAATATTGTATTTTATAATGATATTCTTCATAATACCAGACATCTTAATCTTATCATCAAGGTACTTAAATAAGAAATATTACATATCATTAAGGACTCTCAAAAAATAAATATTACATATAATAAAGGCCTCTAAACTAATATATCTTATATATCATAAATACCCCTCAACCAAGACATCATTATTGTATAGTCTGACATACATCAAGCGATACCCATTCCGTTTTGTCACATGATACCTACCGATGCATTGAGGGGAATTTTATAACTAGGACCAAACCATAAATTACTTATTTAAAATTAATTCATCATATATTTAATAAAAAATATTATAAATAATAAACATGACTTGATATTACAAATTTGTATAGGAAAAATAGCATATGAAAAGTTAATATTTTCCCGATTCAATAAAATTGAACAACTTGATCATAAAAAATACTTAAAAATAAGGTGGATTATTTCATTTAGAGAATTTCTGAAATTAGGAATAAAATACATTAAATTATTTATAAATATATGAAACATTATTTTAAAAAAATATTAAAATCATGTTTTGAAAAATAAGAGAAAAACATTTTCTTTTGGTATCTTTTAAAAACTAAAAATTCGCAGAACAGTGGGAAAATGATCTTTGAGGAAAATCCATAGAAAAATATAGATAAAAAAAGAAAACGAATAATGTTTATGATGTAAGGAAAATACATTAATGTAGTATATGTTAAAAAATATAATTTTTTTTTCACTTTTTTAAAAATTCAAAATAACCCATATGAGTAACATTGAAAAGTTTTGTTTTTAAAAACAATGTAAAGAAAGTATAAATAAGTTAAAAAAGACCATTAAAAATATTTGGAACATAAATAAAAAAAGTATTGAAAAATTTAAAAGAACATGAACCTAGACAAAAGTATTTTAAAACATTTAAAATAGTTTTTTAAAGAAAAACCCCTTACCTAGAGTCCTAAATCATTTTTTACATTTTCTAACTCCTCATTTTTTAGAAACCTACTTTGTCTTACAACTTAAGCCTTCTATGTTGGAATTTTGGCAAAACTAGAACCTAGAAGACTTGGTGAGGAATGATGGTAAGGGAATTGGGGGGATATTGGTGGAGATAAATTTCCTAAGACATGTGTGGAAGAGTGGTGAGGAGGTAGCCTTTTATAAGTGAAGTGGATGGAAATCTCATAAATATATGAAATATTAATATATAATATTTATATAGGTCATATAAAATGGATCCAAATTTGTATAGATTCTAATATAATGTGAATATGGTTGAAGAAAATCCAACCACTACAATTTAGACAAGTTTAAATGGTGTTTTGATCCTTATATCTTAGTTTAATGCCCAGGTTAACCTTTTAAATTTAACTATGGTAACAAAATTCTCAATGTCTAAGGGTTATTAAATTAATTTTTAAAAATAAAAGTTTTAAATCCAAGAAATATAAATTATTTACATGATAATTTCATATCCACTTGATTTATTATAGGATTTTTATGTTTCTTTAATGATATAAAAATATTTTTTAATATCAAATATTATTTAAAGTCATTTTCCTTACTATTCACTCATCATGTCTTATGAATCATGCTAATAATGTAATTAAAATATAAATAATTTTACCATAAAAAATAAATTTATAATTATCTTCTAAATTAATAGAATAAAATAATTTATCCAAAACATATTACTTTTAATGTTTACAAAATCATTCACTTGATTTTTCTACTGCCTGTATAAGCACTGCATCGACGTTGTGTAAGCTTTCAAGGTAATTATACCATCGCTAAAAATTAAAAAAAAATTACTATAATAAATAAAGTTTAATACTTATCAATTTTTTCATCTATATTCATTCATATATATATTTTATCTATATCCATATCATGGAAACACAATAAGTGAGAGAGAGTGACATTTTGCAATTATTATTTATTTAAAATAATATGAAATATGTAATCAACGTCTAGGGGTACCAAAATTACATAATTTATAGGATATGATGGATATAGTAAAATTAAACTCATATAATTAAATAAAGATATTTTTTTGGTTGGTTTTGTGAAATTATCCCATAGTTTCAACCCTGATTACCACATTTTACCCATTACCATAGGGATAAGCTTTTACCATGGTAACTATTCATTATGAGAAAAATTAAAGCAAATTTGAACCTACTAATTAAAAATATTGAATCAATTTATCAATATTAAATTTATATAAGTGAAAGAAATTAATTTTAAGATATTTTCACAGAATCCAATGAAACCATTTTTAGAAAATATAGATTTTAAGAATATAAATAATTTTATAATAAAATAATGTATAATTATGATTACCATGGAATTAATTAGATTATTTTTAATAAAATTAAACATAAGTTACATTAAAAAAATCAGAAATAAAATATTACATTTAAATTAATTTGATTAAAAGAGAATTAATGAATGTTTTCTGTAAAAAAATTGATATTTTTTACTATTCACAAAAAATAATCCATTTTTGAAAAATAAAAAAATTATTATTAAAATTATTTTAACAAGATTATTTAAAATTAATTTAAATTTTATCAAATAAAATTTCTAATAGTGGAAAAAATTAATCATAATATCCATACACAAAATTAAATAAAACTTATTTTCGGAGAAAATTTATTTTTGAATTATTTTATGTATTTATACTAATTACTTATCAAGTAACAACCATTAAATATTTTTAAATAGGCTAAGTGTCAAGTCACATTTATTAAAAATAAGAACAATATATATCATTATGACAAATGGGGTAAGAGGAAACCCATAAAAATTACCATGGAAAAATGCCAATAAAACTAAACCCGAAGGAAAAAAGAGGTCCTGAGTGTCCAATGAGAAATAAATATCAAGATAATAAATGGATAAACTTTCATCACCCCACTAAACTGATAATTCAATAGTGTAATCTTTTAATGAAAATGTGGAACCCCCCATGAAGAAGTTGTGCCATGCTTATAGCACAACAAGTTAGATCACCCCTCCAACACTAAAAAGTGAAGGAAAGACCAGATGATAGGTGCCAGTACACTTATCTCTATTCTGAGCCACCCACCCGATGAATCTTTTGAGACATTCACAACAAGACAACCTAATACAATACAATTCAGTACCAAAATCACTGTAAAAAATGATGATATATTTACCTTCCATTCAGCAAGGAGAATAGATGGGTGAATGATGGGTGTCATCAAACCCATCCCCTTTTCATGGCCTCCCACCCAACAGCTCCTGCAAGAAATTTTACCGCACCGAATGCAGTGAATCCAGATCCAAATCACATTGATAAACCTGTAACCTCATCAAACAACAAATACAAAACTTCCAAACACCTCCTAAGAAAACTACTGGAAGAACAATAGAAAATTAGTACCAAAGACTCTAAGGAGGCCACTACCATCACTACCGGTGCCTGAAAAAAATAGTAAACTGGAATAACCTTGCCTTCCATCCTATCGAGTCTCCCACTGGTGACATTGATCTCACCAAACAATACTGCACACACCTCTGAATATCATCCTAGCACAAAAATCCAAACCACCCCACACCATCTCTTAAGGAAACTAAAACACCACAATCAAGCACCACTGTTCTAAGACACCAGAATAGTTGAACAAACACCACCGCTCAAAATGCCCAAGGACCACTAAATTGATGAAAAATAACACAAGGGGAGACCATATCTAAAGTAGATATGGGGATAGGGGAAGCTGAGGATGATACACTGCAAAAACCGTAAGCTGATAGAGCCTAAGAAGATGTTGGGTAGAGGAGGGAAGGAGAGAAACCTTTAAAGAGGGTAGATGACCGAAACTTCCACCAATACCATCAAAATATATATTGAGACATGAATCTAATAATAAGACACTCAATCAATATTGAATGAAAATTCAAAAAAGGATCTCCTAGAACCCTATGAGAGGGAGGTGCACCACCAAGAGAATATGGAGTCATCTTATAGTTAATATACCATTAAACACCATTAGATGAAATTTGATTTACTTTATTAAATATAAGATCTATAAATTTCATTACAATCATTAATCTATAGTGATTAAATTAATTTACATAGATAAAAACACACTGCTCACATAAATCAATTTTACAAAAAAATATATCATTTAATCTTATATGATTTTATTTAAAGTTAAATTCTTATTTCCTAGGAATTAATTAATAAATTTTTATTAAGGAAGACTTATCTACAAATATTTCATAATTCAGTTACTCCTACCCATTCTCACCAATCCCAAAAAAAGGTTATAATGGTCATATTTAAATAATAATATTTCAATAGTATACTGTAGAGACCAAAATATTGACGTACATGGACATTAAATTACTTTTGCGGAATACTTAATACATTACAAAAACAGACACCAAAGGATCGTAATAGTTTAGGGTCTTTGGAAACTCGAAATATAATCTTCTAATCTCGGTGAAAGATCTTCAACAGATCTCATAAAGATCTTCCCATTTTTTCTTACCTAAAACCTTTCTTTATATCATGGGGAAAGGAAAACATAAAAAGGGTGAGCTCAAATTCTCAGTAAGGGTAATAATGGAGAAAATAAAACAAACCATATATATTTGAACATAAAAACATGAACATAATGTTTAAATATCAAAATCTAGAGCAATGACATAAAAAAAGGTAGTACGTAAGGCATAGATCATAATAGAACATCAATCATGATAAAATAGATTGGAAATAAAACTTTTAATTGTGGAAAAACATTAATCACATGATATGACTTCCATAGTAGCCAAGACATTGCTGCCAAGACCATCTTAGTGGAAAAAGTCCCTTACTGAACCGAGTTTACTTTCCATTCCAGCCCTGTATTACTAAACCAGATTTACTTTCCATTTCAGCCATGTCTATATCATGATATATAAATCTTTACCCAATGCATTGGAGGGAGATATAGGTCCCACCCATCTCATAATGAAATCATTCTTACTTGTCCCACAACATAAACATAAATCTTTCATCATAACCCAAAGAATAAAAATGGGTTCCATAAACATCATCCCATCATAAAATAATCCATATAAAAAAATTGATATAATTTAATCATAAGAAAATTAGAACCATGTAAATCATAGAGGAATTATACTTGAAACATACACATATGAAATAATTCCATATTTTATGGAAAATGGTTTAGATAAAACACTTGAAATCAATTCTTGAGGAAAGTATCCTTTCTTCTTCAAAATCATTTTCTTTTCTCAAAATGAAATTCAACTTTAAAAGAAAATGATTTTTTTGAAAATAATTATGAAATCATTTAGATAAAGCTTCATGAAAATACGGTGTTAGAAAACCGTAAAAATCCGTTCATGTCGTATAAGTTAAAAAAAACATTCTTCTCGTACTTTTGCCGGAAAAGTCAAAAAGTACCTCGTATGGTAAACAAAAAAAAATATTCCTCACATACCATGTAGTAAAAGTAAAAAATGGGTAAAAAAAACTTTAAACATACATGAAATTTTTTTTATAAAACTTGGACATGGATGATAAAAATAACCCCAGTAAATACTTACGTATAAGCAATCTCAGATAGAAAACAATTGAGATTGCAACATTATCTCTTACCTTAGGTCCGATATGCTTCATACGTATCCGAACCTCCTTTATAATGATTTAAATAATTTTATTGTCTTATTAAAAAATTATATTCATTTTTATGATATCATATATGGTTCACTTATGACTTTATATTACCCGTTCTTTTGTAAATTCCATGTTAAAGAGCGTTTTGGGTAAAATCGTTTCATTTGTCGTCCGTGTTTCGACTTGTAATTATTCATATGATTAATTAGATCATGATTACTTAATTTCATAATATAAAACATGATTTATATATAATATATATTCATAATATACATATATATAATAGATCGATAAATGGAAAGAAATACATCGTTTATGGAGACGGTTGGCCGTACGTACCCATGAACACTATTTTCATTTCCTTATTGAATTGAATGGAATTAAGTAGATGAAATACATATATATATATACATAAATACAATAGCATTATCATGTCATATATTTCCTTATTATTCATTATATATACTTAATAATCATTCTTGAGTGGTTAACATGGAGAAAGAATCTCAGCACGTCGTGGAGACGGTAATCCATACGTACGCATGATTGATGATATCGTTCCCATAATTATTGAATGGAATTGTAGTGAATGATATAATATCTTAGAATTAGTATTATGTTATAATAATAATATGTAGTTATTCTTTACACCATTATACCCATCCAAGTAAGGTGGTGGTGGAAAAACAGATTACACCACGGCGTGGAGACGATATTCCGTACGTACGCAAGCACAAAGATTTCATTTTCCATAGGATGGATAGAAGGTGAAGTGAGGTTGTTTCATATTTATAATAACATATCAGTATATTAGGGATACTAATGTTATTACATCATAATGAAACCACTAAATAATAGGAAGTATAAGAAGAAATAAACTTGAATGAATCGGTAGAATGTATTACCAGTTTCTCGAAGTGCCTCATTTGAAATTCCTCTTAGGGGACAAGAGTTGGTCTTTTGAGAAGACCAGTACCTCTAGGATGTTTCTAGTTAAGTGGAGAAGAAAATTTGACAGGGTTTTTCCGAGCATTATGGCTCAAAGTGGTGTGAGGAGGAGAGGGATGAGGTGCCCTTTTATAAGGGAGGAGAGGGGCACCTTTGGAAAAACAAAAAATATTATTTTATTATAAAGTCATATTCAGTTTTTAATAGCTCCAAATTGATTTATTTATAATCTAAGGTGGGGATGGGTCCAAATAATCTCATCCAATATAATTTGGACAAGTTTATATTACTATTTTAACCTTATCATTTAGATTTAACTTTAAGTTAAATAATTGTACTTTTACTGTGTCTTCTTATCTTCTTACACTATAAGGTTAATAAAATTACTATAACAAGCCAAACGAACCCCAAGAGGTTTATTATTAATATATATAACCTTATCTAAGTAACTTGGTCTAACCTTAGATTTTTAGGAATAAAATAACAATTAATAATATAATATTTGTTTTAAAAACTATTTTATGTCAATTTTGACACTATTTAGTAATTGATTTTTGTGAAAATCACAATAGCATTATTAGTTCAAAAAAAGTTAATTAAATCAATACTAACATGTCATATTAACCTATAAAATTAGTTTAATTCATAAAAAGTCTCAAATTACATTTATTTGGGTAATTATAACATCAATTATGTTAATATTTCATTAATAAGGTAATTAATGCATCATCATTGTGTCATAAATAACTTAATTTATTTAATTTCTAAAAATTATAACTAAATTTCCATTATTTAGTAAATAGTTTTATATTTCTAATGAATATTTATAGTCGAATTTATCTTATGTATAACCCTATATTAAAAATGATTTATTTATTAAACATTGATATTAACTATTTTAACCCATCTTTAAATAAATTAATAATAAATGTACTAATCTAATACAAGTGAACCTAAATGGTCATATATTATTCATAAGGTTGTTTCTGGTCGAATTACACTTATCCAATAGAATTAGTACATGTGTTAGGGTAATAATAATATCATTTTTACCCTTAATTACCATATTTAATTTTAACCGTGGTAAATAAAAGTAAAAAGTTACAATTCACCAAAAATTATTTTCATCTCATTGAACCACATTTTAGTCCTTGATATTAACCGTGGCTCTCGGATTTTTGAAATTCCACTCACAGAAGCGATAAAATTAAGTTTTATGTGAATTTCCAAATTCTCCTAGGAGGTGGGTAAAAGAAGGTGAAATGTTCAATAAAATTTTAATATATCTAAAATTATTATAAAATGACTCCAATGAATTAAATTGAACTTATATAGGAATTATGTTTCAATTTTTAACTAAAATAAATTTAAATAAAATAAATAATTATTTAAATAAAAAGTCGGTTTTTAAATAGTAACCTAGTGTTTTCACTATTCATCAAAAATTGAAAGTTTTCAGACAAATACAAAAAATTAACCCTAGGATAATTTCGATATTCTGAATCCAAAAATGAAGTCCATTTTGAAAGATAAAATTTATAAAATTTCCAAACATGGGTATTAATATTCATAACGGCTAGTTCATAATAATATTATAATAATATATTGTTTAGTGAAACTCGGTATTACGTACTACACACGCTATCGAGGAAGGTCTTGATTGCATGTAATGCAAGCCATGTCAGGGCTGTGTGTATTGAAAGCACCGTTTGGTGTTGCGTATAACAAAATCAAAACTTATTTCATTCATACATTAAACAAAATCTATACTTAATGTTGCGTAAAATAATTTCCACAAAACGAACTTGAAATTGTGTGTAACACGAGCCAAGAATAGTATTGCGTATACTGAAAGACAATACGGTGTTGCTTATACAAGCTAATCTTGGTGTAGTGTATAATAGAAGACATTAAAAATAATATATCTCATAAAATCTCAGGGTTTTACATTCTACCCCCCTTAAAATGAATTTCACCCTCAAAATTCGTTGGGGTTATAAATGGTTTACTACTCGAACATTTCTTTAATAGAAACCCACATTGTAAAATGGAATACCAAAACTTATCTTTAAAAACTAAAGTATGAAACATAACGGTTACCCAAATTAACTAATCACTGGGTTTCCACATAGTAGAACATAGGTGAAAATATGGATATGGAAGAGAAATCTTACCATCATGTTCTGATGGAGAGTGGTAGAGAACATGGCTATGAAAAATCAAACAATCACAAAGCCATAAATTTGTGATGATTTAAGGTACCATCTGATTTTATCAGATATAAGGACACTAGGAAAACATTTTTTTTATTCAAGATCATTTCCCTAAAGTTGAAGAATTGTTTAAAAGAAATAATTACTTGATTTTGGTACAATCTTATTGTTGTTTGTGCCTTGAACAATTTCCACATCATCTCTTAAATAAATGAAGTTGAATTTGTCTTCTGTGAACTGTTATAAAATCATGTGATAGAATGATAGGTCATTCTATCTATCTCAAACAAAAGGATAGTAAAAGTTATTAAATAAACATAAGTTTATATATAGTGAGATTAATTGTATATGGTTCCTAAAATGGACTTATACTTCATATATGATACCGCTTAATATAATAAAACTAGGTTCTACTAACCAGGGACTTCCTGTAGTCCAGTGGTAGGCGATAAAGGCCTGTCGCACTTCAGTTGTGGGTTTGATTACCACAGCCTTGTCTGTCGCGACGGGTTGTCGCCCGTTCTGCATGTTGTCCCTTTTCTTAAACCACACTATTATAACATTCCATCAATAATATCGGAAAAAGTTCTAGCCTTAAACAATACTAACTTATGTCCAACATAATTCATTCCAATCTTTAGGCTTATCTAAAATACTTCTGTCCAAGATCATAGTATAAAGAAAACAATTACTAGAAATGTCATCTATCGATCATGTGAATACTATCATTTATCCCCCATATATCATACGATATATCTTGTTGGTCACATTACAAACATGTGAATACCTAAATCATGTATTCTCTTGAAATATAAATTACCATAGAACCTTAGTGAAAACATGAATGCTATCAAAAGTTAACTCCTTCAACATACCAAAATCCCAAAAATTATATATACTCAAACCCTGATATCACATTGTCCTTACATTAGCCATGAGCTCAATAATACTATCAAACATCTCATTATCTCTTTATCCCTTCATTATGCACATATCATCTACTTTCCAAAAATATTACAATCAATTTTCATTGTTACCGGTACCATATAATTATTGAAAACCAATACATAGATATTCCAAAATTCCACGATGCCATAAATGAGATTCCACTATCTCATTACATAAACACATAATCATTACACAACATCATTGTCATACTCAACATCACAAATAGTGATCGTATGTGACTTCCCTATATCCTTTGCCTTAAGTGGTTGCTCATGTTGATCATCATTAACCCTTGGATTAGGGCATTTATTATCATAATGCCCCATTTCATTGCACTTGAAGCATTGAAGTGTTGGTGGTCCGTTATCTGCAGTCTTTTCTTTATTCACATCATTAGCAACCCTTTTTCCATTACTTCGACACTCAGCTGCTTGTTGACCTTATTTTACACACTTAAAACATTTTCTAGTCCCTTTAAGACAATCTCCACCATGCTTATTTCCACACTTTGAGCATAAAGAAACATTCGTCTTCTTTTCACCATTATTCTGAGATTTCTCCTTGAAATCCATCTTTCGTTTCTTTTCAAAACCATGAGATGGATATGTTACACCAACTTCCACTTCTACCTTGATAGTAAAACGCACAATTTCTTCATAGCTACTAAAGTATCTTATAGCTAATGCCCTTTGAAGACTTGGTTTTAAGCCACTGAAGAATCGATCAACTTTACTTTCAGGTTGGATGATAAAACCAGATGAATACCTTGAAAGTCTTGTAAAATTCGCTTCTTATATACCAACAAATTCATCATTCTTCTGCTTAAGCTCAAGTAACTCCTTTTCCATATTTGTTTGAAGAATACGAGGGAAGTACTTACTGAAAAACAAGTTCTTGAACTCATCCCATTCCATGGATTCAATTTCATCTTTGGGCCTTGTATTCATAATTAGAGTCCAACACTGGTTTGCTTCACCTTCCAAATGGTAAACACCTAGAATGACTTTATCATGTTCCAAATAGTGAAGTATGGAAAATATCTTTTCAATTGTACTGATCCATTGTTCAGCAACAAGTGCATCAGAAGACCCATTGAATGAAGGTGGATGTTTCCTCATGAAGGACTCAATAGAATATTGTTCCCTTCTCTGATCATTTGGAAATCCATAATGATTCATAGCTTGTGTAAGTATAGCAATAAGATTTTTCACTCCTTCTCCCATCACATTTGGTTGTTCAGGAGGACAATCATTGCATTATCCATTACACTGATCAACATGGTTCCTTCGGGTTCATCCATCATCTAAAACCCAAAAAGAATAGCGTGAGAGGCAAAAATCATGCTAGAGAAAACAACATAATAAAGGGGGATTACCTTCAATATATAACATCTTAGGGTTAATTCTAATACTATTACCATAATTCTATGACTATAACCTATACATATACTTAACCTCAGGGACATCCCTAGACATACCTTAGAAATATCTCTAGGGATCTCACTAAAGTTTTCACATCCTAGTTTCCAAAGGATAACTAAACCTTTCCTCTGATACCAACTGTAGAGACCCAAATCATGACGTACATGGACATTACATTACTTTTGCGGAATACTTAATACATAACAAAAACAGACACCAAAGGATCCTAATAGTTTAGTGTCTTTGGAAACTCGGAATATAATCTTATAATCTTGGTGAAAGATCTTCAACATCTCTCATAAAGAACTTCCCCTTTTTTTCTTACCTAAAAAGTTTCTTTATATCCTGGGGAAAGGAAAACATAAAAAGGGTGAGGTTAAATTCTCAGTAAGGGTAAGCATAGAGAAAATAAATCAAACCATATACATTTGAACATAAAAAGATGAACATAATGTTTAAACATCGAAATCTTGAGCAATGACATAAAACAAGGTAGTACGTAAGGCATAGATCATAATAGAACATCAATAATGATAAAATAGCTTGGAAATAAAACTTTTAATTGTGTAAAAACGTTAATCACATGATATGATCTCCATAGTAGCCAAGGCATTGCTGCCAAGACCTTCTTAGTGGAAAAAGTCCCTTACTGAACCGGGTTTACTTGCCATTCCGGCCCTTTATTACTGAACCAGATTTACTTGCCGTTTCAGCCATGACTATATCATGAGATATAAATCATTACCCAATGCATTGGAGGGAGATATAGTTCCCACCCATCTCATAATGAAATCATTCTTACTTGTGCCACAACATAAACATAAATCATTCATCATAACCCAAAGAATAAAAATGGGTTCCATAAACAACATCCCATCACAACATAATCTATATAAAAAAATGGATATCATTTCATCATAAGAAAAGTGAAACCATGTAAATCATAGAGAAATTATACTTGAAACATACAAATATGAAATAATGCCATCTTTTATGGAAAATGGTTTAGATAAAACACTTGAAATGAATTCTTGAGGAAAATATCCTTTCTTCTTCAAAATCATTCTCTTTTCTAAAAATGCCATTCAAATTTAAAGTAAAAGGATTTGGTTGAAAATAATTATGAAATCATGTAGATTAAGCTTCATGAAAATAAGGCATTATAAAACCGTAAAAATCCGTTCACTCCGTATAAGTTAAAAAAAACATTCTTCTTGTACTTTTGCTGGAAAAGTCAAAAAGTACCTCGTATGGTAAACAAAAAAAAGATTCCTTACATACCATGCAGTAAAAGTAAAAAATGGGTAAAAAGGACTATAAAAATACATGAAAACAGTTTTATAAAACTTGGACATGGATGATAAATATAACCCCAGTAAATACTTACGTATAAGCAATCTCAGATAGAAAACAATTGAGATTGCAACATTATCCCTTACCTTAGGCCCGATATGATTCGTACGTATCCGAACCTCCTGTATAATGATTTAAATAATGTCATTGACTTATTATAGAATCATATTCATTGTTATGATATCATATATGGTTCACTTATAACTTTATATTACCTGTTCTTTTGTAAATTCCATGTTAAAGAGCGTTTTGGGTAAAATCGTTTCATTTGTCGTCCGTTTTTAAACTTGTAATTATTCATATGATTACTTAGATCATGATTACATAATTCCAGAATATAAAACATGATTTATATATAATATATATTCAGAATATACATATATATAATAGATCGATAATGGAAAGAAATACACCGTTCATGGAGACGGTAGGCAGTACGTACCCATGAATGCTGTTATCGTTTCCTTATTGAATTGAATCGAATTAAGTAGATGACATACATATATATATATACATAAATAAAGTATCATTATCATGTCATATATTTCATTATTATTCATTATATAGAGTTAATAATCATTCTTGAGTGGTTAACATGGAGAATGAATCTCACCACGTCGTGGAGACGATAATCCGTACGTACGCACGAGCGATGATATCATTCCCATATTTATTGAATGGAATTGGAGTGAATGATATAATATATTAGAATCAGTATTTTGTTATAATAATCATATGTAGTTATTCGTTAAACCATTATACCCATCCAAGTAAGGTGGTGGTGTAAAAACATATTACACCACGACGTGGAGACGGTATTCCGTACGTACACACATGTGGTGATTTCATTTTCCGTAGGATGGATAGAAGGTGAAATGAGTTAGTTTCATATTTATAATAACATATCAGTATATTATGTATACTGATGTTATTACATCATAATGAAACTACTAAATAAGAGGAAGTATAAGAAGAAATAAACTTGAATGAATCGGTAGAAGGTATTACCTCTTTCTCGAAGTGCCTCCTTTGAACTTTCTCTTAGGGCACTAGAGTTGGTCTTTTGAGAATACCAGTACCTCTAATATGTTTCTAGGGAATTGGAGAAGATATTTTGGCCAGGGTTTGGCAGATCTTGATGGCTCAAAGTGGTGTGAGGTGGAGAGGGGGGAGGTTCCCTTTTATAAGGGAGGAGAGGGGCACCTATGGAAAAACTAGAAATATTATTTTATTATAAAGTCATATTAGGTTTTTAATAGCTCCAAATTGATTTATTTAGAAGACAAGGCGGGTATGGGTCTAAATCCTCTCAAAACATATAATTTGGACAAGTTTAGGTTACTATTTTAACCTTATCATTTATATTTAACTTTAATTTAAATAATTTTACTTTTACCGTGTCTTCTTGTTTTCTTACACTGTAAGGTTAATAAACTTACTATAACAAGACAAACGAACCCCAAGTGGTTGATTATTAATATATATAACCTTATCTAAGTCATTTTTCCAAACCTTAAATTTTTAGGAATAAAATAACAATTAATAATATAATATTTGTTTTAAAAAATATTTTATGTCAATTTTGACACTATTTGGTAATTGATTTTTGTGAAAATTATAACAGCATGATTAGTTCCAAAAAAGTTAATTAAATCAATACTAACGTGTCATATTAACCTATAAAATTAGTGGGATTCATAAAAAGTCCCAAATTACATTTATTTGGGTATTTATAACATCAATTATGTTAATATTTCATTAATAAGGTAATTACTGCATCATCATTGTGTCATAAATAACTTAATTTATTTAATGTCCAAAAATTATAACTAAATTTATATTATGTACGAAATATTTTTATTTTTCTAATGAATATTTATAGTCAAATTTATCTTATTTATAACCCTATATTAAAAATGATTTATTTATTAAACTTTGATTTTAACTATTTTAACACATCTTTAAATAAATTAATAATAAATGTCCTAATCTAATCCAAGTGGACCTAAATGGTCATATATTATTCCTAAGGTTGTTTTTGGTCGAATTACACCTATCAAATAGAATTAGGAGATGTGTTAGGGTAATAATAATATCATTTTTACCCTTAATTACCCTATTTACTTTTAATCATGGTAAATAAAAGTAAAAAGTTACTATTCACCAAAAATTATTTTCATCTCATTGAACCAAATTTTAGTCCTTGATATTAACCATGGCTCTTGTATTTTCAAAATTCCACCCACAGAAGTGGTAAAATTAAGTTTTATGTGAGTTTCCAAATTCTCCTAGGAGGTGGGTAAAAGACGGTGAAATGTTCAATAACATTTTAATATATCTAAAATTATTATAAAATGACTCCAATTAATTACATTGAAATTATATTGGTATTATATATAAATTTTGACCTAAAATAAATTTAAATAAAATAAATAATTATTTAAATAAAAAGTCGATTTTTAAATAGTAAACCAGTGTTTTCACTATTCATCAAAAATTGAAAGTTTTCAGAAAAATACCAAAAATTCTCCCCAGGCTAATTTCGCTATTCCAAATCCAAAAATGAAGTCCATTTTGAAGGATAAAATTTATAAAATTTCCAAAAATGGGTATTACTATTCATAACGGATAGTTCATAATAATATTATAATAATATCTTGTTTAGTGAAACTCGGTATTGCGTACTACACACGCTATCGAGGAAGGTCTTGATTTCATGTAATGCAAGCCAAGTCAGGGATCCGTGTAGTGAAAGCACCATTTGGTGTTGCGTATAATATAATCAAAACTTATTTCATTCATACATTAAACAAAATCTATACTTAATGTTGCATAAAATAATTTCCACAAAATAAACTTGAACTTGTGTGTAACACGAGACAAGAATAGTGTTTCATATACTGCAAGATAATACGGTGTTGCGTATACAAGCTAATATTAGTGTAGTGTATAATAGAATACATTAAAAATAATATATCTCATAAAATCTCAGGGCTTTACATTCTACCCCCTTAAAATGAATTTCGCCCTCAAAATTCATTGGGGTTTAAATGGTTTACTTCTTGAAAGTTTTTTTAATAGAAACCCACATCGTAAAAAGGAATACCAAAACTTATCTTTAAAAACTAAAGTATGAAACATAACGGTTACCCAAATTAACTAATCACTGGGTTTCCACATAGGAGAATATAGGTGAAAATATGGATATGGAAGAGAAATCTAACCATCATGTTCTGATAGAGAGTGGTAGAGAACATGGATATGAAAAATACAAAAACCACAAAGCCATAAATTTGCGATGATTTAAGGTACCATCTGATTCATCGGATATAAGGACACAAGGACAACATTTTTTTGTATTCAAGATCTTTTCCCTAAAGTTGAATAATTTTTTAAAAGAAATAATTACTTGATTTTGGTACAATCTTACTGTTGTTTGTGCCTTGAACAATTTCCACGTCATCTCTTAAATAAATGAAGTTGAATTTTTCTTCTGTGAAGTGTTAGCAGATCATGTGATAGAATGATAGATCATTCTATCTGTCTCAAACAAAAGGATAGTAAAAGTTATTAAATATACATAAGTTCATATATAGTGAGATTAATCGTATATTGTTCCTAAAATGGACTTATACTTCATATATCATACCGCTTAATATAATAAAACTAGCTTCTACTAACCATGGACTTCTTGTAGGCCAGTGGTAGGCGATAAAGTCCTGTCGCACTTCGGTTGTGGGTTCGATTCCCACAGCCTTGTCCGTCACGATAGGTTGTTTCCCGTTCTGCTTGTTGTCCTTTCTCATAAACTACACTATTATAACATTCCATCAATAATATCGAAAAAAGTTCTATCATTAAAAAATACCAACTTATGTCCAACATAATTGATTCCAATATTTAAGCTTATCTAAAATACTTCTGTCCAAGCTCATATTATAAAGAAAACAATTACTAGAAATTTCATCTACCGATCATGTGAATACCATCATTTATCCCCCATATATCATACGATATATCTTGTTGGTCACATTCCAAACATGTGAATACCTTAATCATGTATTCTCTTGAAACAAAAATTACCATAGAAACTTAGTGAAACATGAATTCTATCAAAAGTTAACTCCTTCCACATACCAAAATCCCAAAAATTCTATATACTCAAACCATGATATCACATTATCCTTACATCACTCATTAGCTCAATAATATTATCAAACATCTCATTATCTCCTTATCCCTTCAGTCTGCGCATATCATCTACTTTCCAAAAATATTACATTCACTTTTCATGGTTACCGGTACCATATAATTATTGAAAACCAATACATAGCTATTCCAAAATTCCACGATGCCATAAATGAGATTCCACTATCCCATTACATAAACACTTAATCATTACACAACATCATTGTCATACTCAACATCACAAATGGTGATCGCATGTGACTTCCCTTTATCCTTTTCTGTAAGTGGTTTCTCATGTTGATTATCATTAACCCTTGGATTAGGGCATTGATTAGCATAATGCCCCATTTCCTTGCACTTGAAGCATTGAAGTGTTGGTGGTGCGTTCTCTGCAGTCATTTCTTTATTCACATCATTATCAACCCTTTTTCCATTACTTCAACACTCAGCTGCTCGATGACCTTCTTTTCCACACTTAAAACATTTTATAGTCCCTTTAAGTCAATCTCCACCATGCTTATTTCCACACTTTGAGCATAAAGAAACATTCATATTCTTTTCACCATTATTCTAAGATTTCTCCTTGAACTCCATCTTTCATTTCTAGTCAAAACCATGAGATGGATATTTTACACTAACTTACAGTTCTACCTTGATAGCACAACGCATAATTTCTTCATAGCTACTGAAGTCTCTTATATCTAATGCCCTTCGAAGACTTGGTTTTAAGCCACTGAAGAATCGATCAACTTTACTTTCAGGTTGGATGATAAAACCAGGTGCATACCTTGCAAGTCTTGTAAAATCCGCTTCGTATATACCAACAGATTCATCATCCTTCTGCTTAAGCTCAAGGAACTCCTTTTCCATCTTTGTTCCAAGAATACGAGGGAAGTACTTACTAAAAAACATGTTCTTGAACTCGTCCCATTCCATGGATTCAATTTCATCTTGGGGCCTTGTATTCTTAATTAGAGTCCACCACTATTCAGCTTCACCTTCCAAACGGTAAATAGCTAGAATGACTTTATCATGTTCCAAATATCAAAGTATGGAAAATATCTTTTCAATTGTACTGATCCATTGTTTAGAAACAATTGGATTAGAAGACCAATTGAATGAAGGTGGACATTGCCTCATGAAGGACTCAATAGAATATTGTTCCCTTATCTGATCATTTGGAAATCCAGAATGATTCATAGCTTGTGTAAGTATAATAATAAGATTTCTCACTCCTTCTCCCATCACATTTGGTTGTTCAGGAGGACAATCATTGCATTTTTGTCACGAACCGAATCTGGTCGCCGCAAAAACCGGCACCCGACCCGACCCGTGGCAAGTCCCGAAGAGCGTTCCCGATCCCCACGGGCTGGAAAAAGTGCCCGGGTATCAAAAACAGAAAATTGGGAACGATTTACCTGAGTTTTTATACTTGAAACATCAAATGAATCCAAGAAACCAAATCTGGATTTTTCAAACCGAAACATCTTTTAAATAAATTCAGAAATGAATTGCACAATTTTAAACAATGTTTTAAGACCATTACAAAGCTACAAACCCAAGAAAAGACATACCAAGAACCTCAACATGGAAAGAGGCATCTTACTCAAGCCATCTCCACAACACCGCATCATGAATGACCGGTGGAAACCCGAACTGTTGGCACAAAAGTTATACCCAAACCTGCGACAACAAAATAACCAAGTCTACTTACACCCAAGGGTGTAAGTAGGGTGTGAGCCAAAGCCCAATAGGATACCACCACTAAGAGATTCCATATAATAAGCATTTAAAGACGAAAATCATGCAAGTTTTCAAAAACATGAAAAGCTAGTTACAATTTCTAAAAGCTGCAACATTGAATAAGAACAGTTTTCAAGTGGGCCATTTTAAAGGATTAACACTTTTTAAAATAAACACCAAAGCTACTGAATTTTCCAGCAAAATGTACCGTATGCTGACGGTAAGCACAAAATATCCAGTGAGCACAAGCAATGGGAAATAACCCCTAGGCACTAGCTAGTTGTGGGTCCCAGGTACCTCGTATCTCGGTGAGAGTAACCATCACAAATATCCGTTCTCGTGCACGAGCCACTAGTATGGAACATACCCATAACCTAATGGTCCCAAATCATCATCATCTTAGTTTAGTTAGAGTTGTAAGTGTTAATCTTTCTAAGTGAAACTGAGGCCAAACCCCACGGGATCACTAGCATACTAGTACACGTCCACCCACCTAGATACCCGGGTTTTCCCCTTTGTGCTCAAACAATTTCAACAAGTCAATGAATATACATTTCACATGAAAATATCATTTCCATATCATAAATTCACCAAACAGCCCACATGTATACAACACAAGTCACAAAAGTCCACTTTTCATTCAAATGCATTTTGAAATCAAACCCACACCAAAATAGCCCACAACACTTTTTGCATAACTTTCACAATCCAACACATCCTTTAACAATTTTATAAAATACCTACAAATATACTAAACATCACATAACATCCCACTCACATGTTTCCTAAAACCCTTTTTATAAACAAAATCCACTTTTCACATCGCACTCACACAAACAGCCCATATAACGTTCACACCTCTTTCACATTTTAGTAAATCCATTAAACATTTTTATAAAACATTTCCAAGAGGATACACAAAACATAACAGAACTATTAACATTTAAAATGGTCCATTTGAAAGTATAAAAAATCCAAAGCAGTTTTCCAATATGGTTTCATATCTTACATAAATCATTAAACCATTCAAAACTTTCATAAAACAATTCTAAAGAGTGTACCAAATCTTTTCACAAAAAAAAACTCATTTAAAAACCATATTTCAAGGACAAAATTACACCAATACAAATTCAAAACGGAATTTTCATCCCCAAAAACATTTATTAAACTACCCCCATGTGTTATAAAAACACCTCAAACAATACCACAAAAGATCCACATGAAAAGCACACGTTTTCAAAATCACTTTCAAGAAGTACAATAAGGCTTTACACCTTAAACCCATTAAAAGAAACCTCTTTAAAACCTAATGGCACACCAATAAACTACCAAATCAGAATTGTCAGCTCAAACAAGATTTATTAAACCAATTTCATATGTTATAAAACACACCCAAACAATACCCAAAGGGTTGCACATGTAAAACACCCAATTTTTTAAACTAAAATGAAAATGTAAAAACAAATGCTTTACTAAATACAAAATTAACAGTTCCCGCACAACACACAGCATATTATTAAATGTATAATAAGTAATTCAAGCAAACTAACTCATCTAGAAATTATTACACATGGAATCACCTACCTTTTATGCCGAAACCCTCAAAACATGGTGCGAAACATCAACCGCACCACCGCCGCACATCAAGGAATATAAATCCAGACCTAGACAACCAAAAATTGACCCAAAAGATACCAAATAATACCATATGTTCGAACCCTATGTTCTGGACATTCTATAAACTCTTGAGATAGGGTGGAAACCCTAAGGAGAAGAGAAGAATTGAAAAGAGAAACATTACCCAAAATAATCTTGAAGAAAACGACCTAAACTCCACCAGAATATGAATTTAAAAATACCCAACCATTCAAGTTAAGTTCTAACAGGGATTATGAGATAATGTAGGAATTGGAATGGGGGGAAAAGAGTAAGAATTGAGAGAGTTATGATGGAATTAACTTACCTCCTCAAATATGCCCGATTTTAGAAACCCCAAGAATGTCAGCACCAAATCGCGATTAAATAGACCTCCAAACTGGGGGTAAAGGCAATGGGAGCGCTCCTGGGATTCTTAGGGTCGAGAGGGAGGTAGAATCACCAAAAAATCCATTTTAATGAATAAGATATTAATAAATTAATGAAACAATTTAAAACTGGAAAATGGGCCTTCGGGTTGGCCCATTTCTCAAATAAAAACAAAAATCCCCCATGCTTATGGATTTATAAAGGCCCCAAATTTAAATGTGGGGTTACTATATCAGGGGAGAACAATTAGAAGTTGGAATGAGTCAAAAATATTAAAAATTGTAAAAGTTATAAATGAAACAAAATTTATTTTTAAATATGGAATTGGGCTCACAGTTTGGCCCAATTCATGAAAACTCACCTATTCTCAATAAAACCTTTGGAAACCACCAAAACAAATCATGAGTGGAAAATAAATTTAAAATAACCCTAAAATAGGTTACATACGTGACAATTCTCCCCACCTTGAAAACTTTCTGCCCTGGAAAGTCACAGCAAGGTCAAAGCAACAACCAAACCCAACTGAGAAACCAATAGGTACACCCTTGCCAGGTTTCACCCCAAAGGTCAAAACACCTCCAGTGATCAATGATGGAAGGAATAATCTCACAAACCAAACTTACACCACTTTACTGAAACAATCAAGTACATTCCGGCTTTATCCCAAATGAAAACTCCTCAAATACAATCTGAACAATACTCAATCAATTTACCCAAAAAAAACAACAACATTGAACAAGGTTACACTTTCCTACTATAACTAAACCATTGGAAACTCTCCAATATCAATGTTTACCAAATGAATATGTAGGTAGTTAGATATCTTCGAATGATAATACCTACTTCCCAGACAAGTCCAAGGAAAAAAATATGATTTACTCGTATGAAGAGACACAAATGGGCTCCCCACCATAAGAGACAACTTAAATTGTTTTCTTGAGACAGAATCAAGACACTAATAGTGGGAGGCCCAAACATACTCTCTAGTACAAGGGATATACTTCCATTAAAGTTTTATAAAGGAACATTCATGAGAATCATAGTGGGTCTCCCCATCATAAGAACTGACTATCTTAACCGACCAGCATGGGCCGACACAGAAAGACCCAAAAAGAAATTAAAGATTTAGGAAGGGCGCAGGATTAGTCCGCATGGTTTGGGAAACTGTGCACTAACTATGAATATAATTCTTTCTACATGGCTTCTTAGCACATGACCACTACTAAACCTGCACAAACTATGTGCTCAACCATGACGAAACCAGAGGTTTGAACTATTCCGTTCTTTCATACTTAGGATATGACTTTGTACAAGGGTTTAAATGGCCCTGGGATTTCCCCTGACTACGAGCCAGCTTCTCTCCGAGACCTATGGCTAGAGCTCAAATGATTGAAGAATCTTCGGCCTCGTAGTTAATATTTGGGAACCCACTGAATGAGAATTCTTCTTTTTGGTGCCACCAAAAACTACACCGCAGTCCCAAATAAGTTTTCTAGACATAACACATTCCAAACTCACTTTACCTTATCCCGATATTTCACTGAAACAAGGGCTAAGAAGATACACACACATCACAACTTGTTTCTTCAGGTGAGAAAAAAATAAAAGTAAATAACACCTACACTCACATTCCTCTAAAATAGATGATTTTGAAGTTTTTCCAAGGGAGACATTTGCCCAACATAACAGGGACTCTCAGAGGATTTCACTACTTTCACCTATACAGTCAATCGTGTACATGACATCATAAGGCATCACCAAACATGACCATTTCAACTGATATAAACAATTCATGTAGAGGGACCTTATACAACATCCCCAAACAGCACACAATTATAGAAAGTGGCCAAAATATCCTATCATGACCATATTTCCCACACCAGTGGTTTAACATGAACTCATGATTCAAAGAAACTTTGAAGAACCCAAAGGCCCTCTTAGACACCATCGAGACAATCATCCACACTAACAACCCTAGACCATATCCACCTTCGATGAATCAAGAAACTTAAAAAACTAAGGTCTCTTTCAACCTTCCAAGAGCACTCTACCATTATAAGAGGATCTAAAAATCAATGATAGGAATGGGTGTAGACTCAATATAGAAATCTCAAGAAAAAGATTCCTTATATTGGTCAACTAGAGGGTCTTCAAACGGAGAAACAATCCGGGTTGCACTTCAATTGTGCACTAACCTTTAATGGGGGTGTACCTTATCCAATGATTGAACCCAAGGACCCAACCAAGATAGTCCATTGGTCAAGATATACCACAAACCAGATCCAAACACATGTAGGGAAACATCATAAAGGCATCCCGAAACATTTTTCAAAAGAGACCACTAACCGTCCCTACAACACAACTTACTGACCAAACCCAAACCCAAAACACAGTTCAAACAGGAGGGGTTCTTAGACTCAAAACATCCCACAACATCAACATTTTCCGAAAACACATAATATACACCATCCCAAAAAAAAATCATTAAGAAATCATGTTTTTTTATTTAAAAACATTTCTTTGAAAACAAATGGTTCAGCGGTTAGCGCATCCACCAATGGTACCCCATGGGCCTTACACATGCATGTTTCTATTCCACACCAGGCACCTTCCTCATATCCATCCCGAAACTCATCCAGTCATGTCATCAACCATCCATCTTCCCATATAACCCCATGCATGTGGTTTCTCATGAAAATACCAAAGGTTAAAATAAAAATTCTTTCCACTTTTCAAAACCAAAATGGTCAACCAACACATCCTTTTTCTCAAAACCGCTAACCACGAGATCAAATTCCAACTCACATCTTACAAAACTTTTCAGAAATTCACAACCATTTAGAAATAACTCACTTTCAATATATTCACATCAATTTCAAAACATCTCATCCCATTAAAACACTCTTTGATTGTTTAGAAAACTCTATTGTAAACACTTTTCAAAACTAACTTCAATATAGTTCTTGCTTTCAAAAGAGGTGTAAAAACACCATTTTCCATTTCAAAACAATTCTAAAAATTTAGTTCCACCATTTAATAAATCAATCCATTCCTTATTTATTTGAAAATAATTTCAGAAAATCTTTATACTTCTTAAAACCAAGTCCTTTTAAAACCAAAGTTCCAAGATTGCAAAACTATAGTACAAAACAATCTGAGAGGAAACTAGTTTCAGTGGGTGAATTGGAAATATGGTTGGCGGCCATATTCCAATCACTTCACTATCACAGTGAGTGTTCTAGAGAATATCCCCGGATCCACATGGCTTTCCAGGCCCTGTGAGCTCACTGAGACCATTAAACCAACTCTCTTTTCATTTCCACTAATCATCATTAAACCAAGAAAAACAAAGAACATAGATAAATCCTGACTTCCCCTGGTGACTTGAATCCTGTCATGAGGTGTGGTGATCAGGCACACTACCCATAACCAAACTACAAAGTCCCAACAATTCTAACTCTAATCTATCCCGACTGTTCCCTAAATAACATAACCCAAAGAGTTAACCAGAACCTCCTCTGATACCATTTTGTCACGAACCGAATCTGGTCGCCGCAAAAAACGGCACCCTACCCGACCCGTGGCAAGTCCCGAAGGGTGTTCCCGATCCCCACGGGCTGGAACAAGTGCCTGGGTATCAAAAACAGAAAATTGGGAATGATTTACCCGAGTTTTTATACTTGAAACATCAAATGAATCCAAGAAACCAAATCTGGATTTTTCAAACCGAAACATCTTTTTAATAAATTCAGAACTGAATTGCACAATTTTAAACAATGTTTGAAGACCATTAAAAAGGTACAAACCCAAGAAAAGACAGCCCAAGAACCTCAACATGGAAAGAGGCATCTTCCTCAAGCCATCTCCACAACAACGCATCATGAATGACCGGTGGAAACCCGAACTGTTGGCACAAAAGTTATACCCAAACCTGCGACAAAAAAATAACCAAGTCTACTTACACCCAAGGGTGTAAGTAGGGTGTGAGCCAAAGCCCAATAGGATACCACCACTAAGAGATTCCATATAATAAGCATTTAAAGATGAAAAGCATGCAAGTTTTCAAAAACATGAAAAGCTAGTTACAATTTCTAAAAGCTGCAACATTGAATAAGAATAGTTTTCAAGTGGGCTATTTTAAAGGATTAACACTTTTTAAAATAAACACCAAAGCTACTGAATTTTACAGCAAAATGTACCGTATGCCGATGGTAAGTACAAAATATCCAGTGAGCGCAAGCAATGAGAAATAACCCCTAGGCACTAGCTAGCTGTGGGTCCCAGGTACCTCGTATCTCGGTGAGAGTAACCATCACAAATATCCGTTCTCATGCACGAGCCACTAGTATGGAACATACCCATAACCTAGTGGTCCCCGATCATCATCATCTTAGTTTATTTAGAGTTTTAAGTGTCAATCTTGCTAAGTGAAACTGAGGCCAAACCCCACGGGATCACTAGTATACTAGTACACGTCCACCCACCTAGATACCCAGGTTTTCCCCTTTGTGCTCAAACAATTTCAACAAGTCAATGAATATACATTTCACATGAAAATATCATTTCCATATCATAAATTCACCAAACAGCCCACATGTATACAACACAAGTCACAAAAGTCCACTTTTCATTCAAATGCATTTTGAAATCAAACCCACACCAAAATAGCCCACAACACTTTTTGCATAACTTTCACAATCCAACACATCCTTTAACAATTTTATAAAATACCTAAAAATATACTAAACATCACATGACATCCCACTCACATGTTTCCTAAAACCCTTTTTATAAACAAAATCCACTTTTCACATCGCACTCACACAAACAGCCCATATAACGTTCACACCTCTTTCACATTTTAGTAAATCCATTAAACATTTTTATAAAACATTTCCAAGAGGATACACATAACATAACAGAACTATTAACATTTAAAATGGTCCATTTGAAAGTATAAACAATCCAAAACAGTTTTCCAATATGGTTTGACATCTTACATAAATCATTAAACCATTCAAAACTTTCATAAAACAATTCTAAAGAGTGTACCAAATCTTTTCACAAAAAAAACTCATTTCAAAACCATATTTCAAGTACAAAATCACACCAATACAAATTCAAAACAGAATTTTCATCCCCAAAAACATTTATTAAACTACCCGCATGTGTTATAAAAACACCTCAAACAATACCACAAAAGATCCACATGAAAAGCACACGTTTTCAAAATCACTTTCAAGAAGTACAATAAGGCTTTACACCTTAAACCCATTAAAAGAAACCTCTTTAAAACCTAATGGCACACCAATACCCTACCAAATCAGAACTTTCATCCCAAACAAGATTTATTAAACCAATTTCATATGTTATAAAACACACCCAAATAATACCCAAAGGGTTGCACATGTAAAACACCCAATTTTTTAAACTAAAATGAAACTGTAAAAACAAACGCTTTACCAAATACAAAATAAACAGTTCCCGCACAACACACAACATATTATTAAATGTATAATAATTAATTCAAGCAAACTAACTCATCTATAAATGATTACACATGGAATCACCTACCTTTTATGCCGAAACCCTCAAAACATGGTGCGAAACATCAACCGCACCACCGCCGCACATCAAGGAATATAAATACAGACCTAGACCACCAAAAATTGACCCAAAAGATACCAAATAAGACCATATGTTCGAACCCTATGTTCTGGACATTCTATAAACTCTTGAGATAGGGTGAAAACCCTAAGGAGAAGAGAAGAATTGAAAAGAGAAACATTACCCAAAATAATCTTGAAGAAAACGACCTAAACTCCACCAGAATATGAATTTAAAAATACCCAACCACTAAAGGGAAGTTTGAACAGGGATTATGAGATAATGTAGGAATTGGAATGGGGGTAAAAGAGTAATAATTGAGAGAGTTATGATGGAATGAAATTACCTCCTCAAATCTGCACGATTTTAGAAACCCCAAGAATGTCAGCACCAAATCGCGATGAAATAGACCTCCAAAGTGGGGTTAAAGGAAATGGGAGCGCGCCTGGGCTTCTTAGGGTCGAGAGGGAGGTTGAATCACCGACAAATCCATTTTAATGAATAAGATATTAATAAATTAATGAAACAATTTAAAACTGGAAAATGGGCCTTCGGGTTGGCCCAATTATCAAATAAAAACAAAAATCCCCCATGCTTATGGATTTATAAAGGCCCCAAATTTAAATGTGGGGTTACTATATCAGGTTAGAACAATTAGAAGTTGTAATGAGTCAAAAATATTAAAAATTGAAAAAGTTATAAATGAAACAAAATTTATTTTTAAATATGGAATTGGGCTCGCAGTTTGGCCCAATTCATGAAAACTCACCTATTCTCAATAAAACCTTTGGAAACCACCAAAACAAATCATGAGTGGAAAATAAATTTAAAATAACCCTAAAATAGGTTATGTACATGACAATTTTCTATTACATTGATCAGCACGGTTCCTTCGGGTTCCAACCATCATCTAAAACCCAAAAAGAAAAGCGTGAGAGGCAAAAATCATGCTAGAGAAAACTACATAATAAAGGGGGAGCACCTTCAATATATAACATCTTAGGGTTAATTATAATATTGTTACCATAATTCTAGGACTATAACCTATCCTTATACTTAACCTTAGGGACATCCCTAGACATACCTTAGAAATACCTCTAGGGATCTCACTAAAGTTTTCGCATCCTAGTTTCCAAAGGTTAACTAAACCTTTCCTCTGATACCAACTGTAGAGACCCAAAGCATGACGTACATGGACATTACATTACTTTTGTAGAATACTTTATACATAACAAAAACAGACACCAAAGGATCATAATAGTTTAGTGTCTTTGTAAACTCGGAATATAATCTTCTAATCTTGGTGAAAGATCTTCAACAACTCTCATAAAGATCTTCCCTATTTTTTTCTTACCTAAAACATTTCTTTATATCCTGGGGAAAGGAAAAAATAAAAAGGGTGAGCTCAAACTCTCAGTAAGGGTAAGAATGGAGAAAATAAAACAAACTATATACATTTGAACATAAAAACATGAACATAATGTTTAAACATCGAAATCTTGATCAATGACATAAAACAAGGTAGTATGTAAGGCATAAATCATAATAGAAAATCAATCATGATAAAATAGCTTGGTAATAAAACATGTAATTGTGGAAAAACATTAAGCACATGATATGATCTCCATAGTAGCAAAGGCATTGCTGCCAAGACCATCTTAGTAGACAAAATCCCTTATTGAACCGAGTTTACTTGCCGTTCCAGCCTGGTATTACTGAACTGGATTTACTTTTCATTTCAGACATGTCTATCTCATGAGATATAAATCGTTTCCCAATGAATTTGAGGGAGATATATGTACCACCCATCTCATAATTAAATCATTCTTACTTGTGCCACAACATAAACATAAATCATTCATCATAACCCAAAGAATAAAAATGGGTTCCATAAACATCATCCCATCATAACATAATCCATATAAAAAAATGGATATCATTTCATAATAAGAAAAGTTAAACCATTTAAATCATAGAGAAATTATACTTGAAACATAAACATATGAAATAATGCCATCTTTGATGGAAAATGGTTTAGATAAAACACTAGAAATGAATTTTTGAGAAAAATATCCTTTCTTCTTCAAAATCATTTTCTTTTCTCAAAATGCCATTAAAATTTAAAAGGAAATGATTTTGTTGAAAAGAATTATGAAATCATGTAGATTAAGCTTCATGAAAATAAGGCATTATAAAACCGTAAAAATCCGTTCACATCGTATAAGTTAAAAAAACATTCTTCTCGTACTTTTTATAGAAAAGTCAAAAAGTACCTCGTTTGGTAAACAAAAAAACGATTCCTTACATACCATGTAGTAAAAGTAAAAAATGGGTAAAAAGGAATTTAAGTATACATGAAAATATTTTTATAAAACTTGGAGATGGATGATAAATATAACCCCAGTAAATACTTACGTATAAGCAATCTCGGATAGAAAACAATTGAGATTGCAACATTATCCCTTACCTTTGGTACGATATGATTCATACGTATCCAAACCTCCTGTATAATGATTTAAATAATGTCATTGACTTATTACAGAATCATATTCATTGTTATTATATCATATATGGTTCACTTATGACTTTATATTAGCCATTCTTTTGTAAATTCCATGTTAATGTGCGTTTTAGTTAAAATCGTTTCATTTGACGTCCGTGTTTCGACTTGTAATTATTCATATAATTACTTAGATCACGATTACTTAATTCCATAATATAAAACATGATTTATATATAATATATATTCATAATAAACATATATATAATATATTGATAAATGGAAAGAAATACACCGTTCATGGAGACGGTAGGCCGTACGTACGCATGAACAGTGTTTTCGTTTCCTTATTGAATTGAATGGAATTAAGTAGATGACATACACACATATATATATATATACATAAATCCAGTAGCATTATCATTTCATATATTTCATTATTATTCATTATATATACTTAATAATCATTATTGAGTGGTTAACATGGAGAAAGAATCTCATCGCGTCGTGGAGACGGTAATCCGTACGTACGCACGAGCGATGATATCATTCCCATATTTATTAAATAGAATTGGAGTGGATGATATAATATCTTAGAATTAGTATTATGTTATAATAATCATATGTAGTTATTCATTACACCATTATACCCATCCAAGTAAGGTGGTGGTGGAAAAAATAGATTACACCACAGCATGGAGACGGTATTCTGTACGTACGCACGCACAGAGATTTCATTTTCCATAGGATGGATAGAAGGTGAAATGAGGTTGTTTCATATTTATAATAACATATCAGTATATGAGGGATACTTATTTTATTAAATCATAATGAAACCACTAAAGAATAGGAATTATAAGAAGAAAGAAACTTGAATGAACCTGTAGAAGGTATTACCTCTTTCTCGAAGTTCCTCCTTTGAACTTCCTCTTAGGGCACTAGAGTTGGTCTTTTGAGAATACCAGTACCTCTAGGATGTTACTAGGGAAGTGTAGAAGTGAATTTGTTAGGGTTTGGCCGAGCTTGATGGCTCAAAGTGGTGTGAGAAGGAGAGGGAGGAGGTTCCCTTTTATAAGGGTGGAGAGGGGCACCTTTGGAAAAACTAAAAATATTATTTTATTATAAAGTCATATTCGTTTTTTAATAGATCCAAATTGATTTATTTCTAAGCTTAGGTGGGTATGGTTCGATATCCTCTCATACAATATAATTTGGACAAGTTTAGGTTACTATTTTAACCTTATCATTTAGATTTAACTTTAAGTTAAATAATTTTACTTTTACCCCGTCTTCTTGTTTTCTTATACTATAAGGTTAATAAACTTACTATAACAACCACAAAGAATCCCAAGTGATTCATTATTAATATATATAACCTTATATAAGTCATTTGGCCGATCCTTAGATTTTTAGAAATAAAATAACAATTAATAATATAATATTTGTTTTAAAAACCATTTAATGTCAAATTTGACACTATTTGGTAATTGATATTTGTGAAAATCATAACAGCATGATTATCTCGAAAAAAGTTAATTAAATAAATAATAACATGTCATATTAACCTATAAAATTAGTTTAATTCATAAAAAGTCTCAAATTACATTTATTTGGGTATTTATAACATCAATTATGTTAATATTTCATTAATAAGGTAATTACTGCATCATCATTGTGTCATAAATAACTTAATTTATTTAATGTCTAAAAATTATAAATAAATTTACATTATGTTGGAAATCGTTTTATATTTCTAATTAATATTTATAGTCAAATTTATCTTATTTATAACCCTATATTAAAAATGATTTAGTTGTTAAACTTTGATTTTAACAATTTTAACCCATCTTTAAATAAATTAATAATAAATGTCCTAATCTAATCCAAGTGGACCTAAATGGTCATATATTTTTCTTAAGGTTGTTTTTGGTCGAATTACATTTATCCAATAGAATTAGGACATGTGTTAGGGTAATAATAATATCATTTTTACCCTTAATTACCCTATTTACTTTTAACTGTGGTAAATAAAAGTAAAAAGTTACTATTCACCAAAAAGAATTTTCATCTCATTGAACCAAATTTTAGTCCTTGATATTAACCATTTCTCTCAGATTTTTGAAATTCCACTCACAGAAGTGGTAAAATTATGTTTTATGTGAATTTCCAAATTCTCCTAGGAGGTGGGAAAAAGACGGTGAAAAGTTCAATAAAATTTTAATATATCTAAAATTATTATAAAATGACTCTAATGAATTACATTGAAGTTATATTGGTATTATGTATCAATTTTGACCTAAAATAAATTTAAATAAAATAAATAATTATTTAAATAAAAAGTCGATTTTTAAATAGTAACCCAATGTTTTCACTATTCATCAAAAATTGAAAGTTTTCAAAAAAATACCAAAAATTCACCCTAGGCTAATTTCGATATTCCGAATCAAAAAATGATGTCCATTTTGAAAGATAAATTTTTTAAAATTTCTAAAAATCGGTATTACTATTCATAACGGCTAGTTCATAATAATATTATAATAATATATTGTTTAGTGAAACTCGATATTGCGTACTACACACGCTATCGAGGAAGGTCTTGATTGCATGTAATGAAAGACAAGTCAGGGATGCGTGTAGTGAAATCTCCATTTGGTGTTGCGTATAACATAATCAAAACTTATTTCATTCATACATTAAACAAAATCTATACTTAATGTTGCGTAAAATAATTTCCACAAAACAAACTTGAAATTGTGTGTAACAAGAGCCAAGAATAGTGTTGCATATACTGTAAGATAATACGATGTTGCATATACAAGCTAATCTTGGTGTAGTGTATAATAGAAGACATTAAATATAATATATCTCATAAAATCTCAGGGTTTTAGATTCTACCCACCTTAAAATGAATTTCGCCCTCGAAATTCATTGGGGTTATAAATGGTTTACTACTCAAAAGTTTCTTTAATAGAAACCCACATCATAAAATGGAATACCAAAACTTATCTTTAAAAACTAAAGTATTAAACATAACGGTTACCCAAATTAACTAATCACTGGGTTTCCACATAGGAGAACATAGGTGAAAATATGGATATAGAAGAGAAATCTAACCATCATTTTATGATGGAGAGTGGTAGAGAACATGGCTATGAAAAATCCAACAATCACAAAGCTATAAATTTGTGATGATTTAAGGTACCATCTGATTCATCGGATATAAGGACACTAGGACGAATTTTTTTTAGTATTCAAGATCATTTCCCTAAAGTTAAAGAATTGTTTAAAAGAAATAATTACTTGATTTTGGTACAATCTTACTATTGTTTGTGCCTTGAACAATTTCCACATCATCTCTTAAATAAATGAAGTTGAATTTGTCTTCAGTGAAGTGTTAGAGATCATGTAATAGAATGATAGGTCATTCCATATGTCTCTAACAAAAAGGATAATAAAATTTATTATATATATATAAGTTCATATATAGTGATATTAATCATATATGGTTCCAAAAATGGATTTATACTTCATATATCACACCTCTTAATATAATAAAACTAGCTTCTACTAACCAGGGACTTCCTGTAGGACAGTGGTAGGTGATAAAGGCCTGTCACACTTCGGTTGTGGGTTCGATTCCCACAGCCTTGTCCATCGCAACGGGTTGTCGCCCGTTCTGCATGTTGTCCCTTTTCTTAAACTACACTATTATAACATTCCATCAATAATATTGAAAAAAGTTCTAGCCTTAAACAATACTAACTTATGTCCAACATAATTCATTCCACTATTTAGGCTTATCTAAAATACTTCTGTCCAAGCTCATAGTATAAAGAAAACAATTACTAGAAATGCCATCTACCGATCATGTGAATACCATCATTTATCCCCCATATATCATACGATATATCTTGTTGGTCACATTCCAAACATGTGAGCACCTTAATCATGTATTCTATTGAAACATAAATTACCATAGAACCTTAGTGAAAACATGAATTCTATCAAAAGTTAACTCCTTCCACATACCAAAATCCCACAAATTCTATATACTCAAACCATGATATCACATTTTCCTTACATCAGTCATGAGCTCAATAATACTATCAAACATCTCATTATATCCTTATCCCTTCATTATGCACATATCATCTACTTTCCAAAAATATTACAATCACTTTCCATGGTTACCGATACCATATAATTATTGAAAACCAATACATAGATATTCCAAAATTCCACAATGCCATAAATGATATTCCACTATCCCATTACATAAACTTTTAATCATTACACAACATCATTTTCATACTCAACATCACAAATAGTGATCGTATGTGACTTCCCTTTATCCTTTGCCTTAAGTGTTTTCTCACGTTGATCATCATTAATCCTTAGATTAGGGTATTGATTAGCATAATTCCCCATTTCCTTGCACTTGAAGCATTGAAGTGTTGGTGGTGTGTTCTCTGCAGTATTTTCTTTATTCACATCATTAGCAACCCTTTTTCTATTACTTCGATGCTCAGTTGCTCGATGACCTTATTTTCCACACTTAAAACATTTTCTAGTCCCTTTAAGACAATCTCCACCATGCTTATTTCCACACTTTGAGCATAATGAAACATTCATCTTCTTTTACCCATTATGCTGAGATTTCTCCTTGAACTTCATCTTTCGTTTCTTGTCAAAACCATGAGATGGATATGTTACACCAACTTTTAGTTCTACCTTGATAGCACAACACACAATTTCTTCATAGCTACTGAAGTCTCTTATAGCTAATGCCCTTCGAAGACTTTGTTTTAAGCCACTAAAGAATCGATCAACTTTACTTTCAGGTTGGATGATAAAACCAGATGCATACCATGCAAGTCTTGTAAAATTCTCTTTGTATATACCAACAGATTCATCATCCTTTTTCTTAAGCTCAAGGAACTCCTTTTCCATCTTTGTTCGAATAATACAAGGGAAGTACTTACTGAAAAACAATTTCTTGAACTAATCCCATTCCATGGATTCAATTTTATCTTGGGGCCTTGTATTCTTAATTAGAGTCCACCACTGGTCTGCTTTACCTTCCAAACGGTAAACAACTAGAATGAATTTATCATGTTCTGAACAATGAAGTATGGAAAATATCTTTTCATTTGTAGTGATCCATTATTCAGAAAAAAGTGGACTAGAAGACCCATTGAATGAAGGTGGACGTTTCCTCATGAAGGACTCAATAGAATATTGTTCCCTTCTCTGATCATTTGGAAATCCAGAATGATTCATAGCTTGTGTAAGTATAGAAATAATATTTTTCACTCCTTCTCCCATCACATTTGGTTGTTCAGGAGGACAATCATTTCATTTTCCATTACATTGATCAACATGGTTCCTTCGGGTTCCAGCCGTCGTCTAAAACCCAAAACGAATAGTTTGAGAGGAAAAAATCATTCTAGAGAAAACAACATAATAAAGGGAGAGTAACTTAAATATATAACATCTTAGGATTAATTATATTATTGTTACCATAATTATAGGACTATAACCTATACTTATACTTAAACTTAGGGACATCCCTAGACATACCTTAGAAATATATCTAGGGATCTCACTAAAGTTTTCGCATCATAGTTTTCAAAGGTTAACCAAACCTTTCCTCTGATACCAACTGTGGAGACCCAAAGCTTGATGTACATGGACATTAAATTACTTTTGAGGAATAATTAATACATAATAAAAACAGACACCAAATGATCTTAATATTTTAGTGTATTTTGAAACTCGAAATATAATCTTCTAATCTTGGTGAACGATCTTCAACATCTCTCTTAAAGATCTTCCCCCATTTTTTTCTTACCTAAAACCTTTCTTTATATCCTAGGGAAAGGAAAACAAAAAAAGGGTGAGATCAAATGCTCAATAAGGGTAAGCATGGAGAAAATAAAACAAACCATATACATTTGAACATAAAAACATGAACATAATGTTTAAACATCGAAATCTTGAGAAATGACATAAAACAAGGTAGTACGTAAGGCATAAATCATAATAGAACATCAATCATGATAAAATAGCTTAGAAATAAAACTTGTAATTGGGTTAAAACATTAATCACATGATATGATCTCTATAGTATCCAAGGCATTGCTGCCAAGACCATCTTAGTGGACAACATCCCTTATTGAACCGGGTTTACTTGCCGTTACAGCCCTGTATTACTGAACTGGATTTACTTTCCATTTCATCCATGTCTATCTCATGAGATATAAATCTTTACCCAATACATTGGAGGGAGATATAGGTCCCAACCATCTCATAATGAAATCATTCTTACTTGTTCCAAAACATAAACATAAATCATTCATCATAACCCAAAGAATAAAAATAGGTTCCATAAACATCATCCCATCATAACATAATCCATATAAAAAAATGGATATCATTTCATCATAAGAAAAGTGAAACCATGTAAATCATAGAGAAATTATACTTGAAACATACACATATGAAATAATTCCATCTTTTATGGAAAATGGTTTAGATAAAACACTTGAAATGAATTCTTGAGGAAAATATCCTTTCTTCTTCAAAATCAATTTGTTTTCTCAAAATTCCATTCAACTTTAAAAGAAAAGGATTTTTTTGAAAATAATTATGAAATCATGTAGATTAAGCTTTATGAAAATAATGCGTTATAAAACCGTAAAAATCCGTTCACACCGTATAATTTAAAAAAACATTCTTCTCTTACTTTTACCGGAAAAGTCAAAAAGTCCCTCGTATGGCAAACAAAAAAAAAGATTCCTCACATACCATGTAGTAAAAGTAAAAAATGGGTAAAAAAAATTTAAACATACATGAGAACATTTTTGTAAAACTTGGACATGGATGATAAAAATAACCCCAGTAAATACTTACGTATAAGCAATTTCGGATAGAAAACAATTGAGATTGCAACATTATCCCTTACCTTAGGTACGATATGCTTCATACGTATCCAAACCTCCGATATAATGATTTAAAAAATGTAATTGACTTATTACAGAATCATATTAATTTTTATGATATCATATATGGTTCACTTATGACTTTATATTACCCGTTCTTTTGTAAATTCCATGTTAAAGAGCGTTCTGGGTAAAATCATTTCATTTGTCGTCCGTGTTTCGACTTGTAATTATTCATATGATTACTTAGATCATGATTACTTAATTACAAAATATAAACCATTATTTATATATAATATATATTCAGAATATACATATATATAATAGATCTATAAATGGAAAGAAATACACCGTTCATGGAGACGGTAGGCCATACGTACGCATGAACGCTGTTTTCGTTTCTTTATTGAATTGAATGGAATTAAGTAGATGACATACATATATATATTAATAAATAAAGTAGCATTATCATGTCATATATTTCATTATTATTCATTATGTATACTTAATAATCATTCTTGAGTGGTTAACATGGAGAATGAATCTCATCGCGTCGTGGAGATGGTAATCAGTACATACGCACGAGCGATGATATCGTTCCCATATTTATTGAATGGAATTGGAGTGAATGATATAATATCTTATAATCATTATTATGTTATAATAATCATATGTATTTATTATTTACACCATTATACACATCCAAGTAATCTCGTGGTGGAAAAAATAGATTACACCACGGCGTGGAGACGGTATTCCGTACGTACGCACTCGCGGTGTTTTCATTTTCCATAGGATGGATAGAAGGTGAACTGAGGTTGTTTAACATTTATAATAACATATCAGTATATGAGGGATACTGATGTTATTACATCACAATGAAACCTCTAAATAAGTAGAAGTATAAGAAGAAAGAAACTTGAATGAATCAGTAGAAGGTATTGCCTCTTTCTCGAAGTGCCTCATTTGAACTTCCTTCTAGGGCACTAGAGTTGGTCTTTTGAGAAGCCCAGTACCTCTAGGATGTTAATAGGGAAGTGGAGAAGATAATTTTTCAGGGTTTGTCTGATCTTGATGGCTCAAAGTGGTGTGAGGAGGAGAGGGAGGAGGTTCCGTTTTATAAGTGAGGAGAGATGCACCTTTAGAAAAACTAAAAATATTATTTTATTATAAGGTCATATTCGGTTTTTAATATCTCAAAATTGATTTATTTAAAATATAAGGTGAGTATGGGTTGAAATACTCTCATACAATATAATTTGGACAAGTTTAGGTTACTATTTTAACCTTATCATTTAGATTTAACTTTAAGTTAAATAATTTTACTTTTACCGTGTCTTCTTGTTTTCTTAAACTATAAGGTTAATAAACCTATTATAACAAGACAAACGAACCCAAAGTGGTTCATTATTAATATATATAACCTTATATAAGTCATTTTCTCAAACCTTATAATTTTAAAACTAAAATAACAATTAATAATATAATATTTGTTTTAAAAACTATTTTATGTCAATTTTGGCACTATTTGGTAATTGTTTTTTTTTTGAAAATAATAACAGCATGATTAGTTCAAAAAAGTTAATTAAATCCATAATAACATGTCATAGTAACCTAGAAAATTAGTTGAATTCATAAAAAGTCTCAAATTACATTTATTTGGGTATTTACATCAATTATGTTAATATTTCATTAATAAGGTAATTACTGCATCATCATTATGTCATAAATAACTTAATTTATTTAATGTATAAAAATTATAACTAAATTTATATTATGTATTAAATCTTTTTATCTTTCTAATGAATATTTATTGTCGAATTTATCTTATGTATAACCCTATATTAATAATTATTTAGTTATTAAACTTTGATTTTAACTATTTTAACCCATCTTTAAATAAATTAATAATAAATGTCCTAATCTAATCCAAGTGGACCTAAATGGTCATATATTATTACTAAGGTTGTTTTTGGTTGAATTACACTTATCCAATAGAATTAAGATATGTGTTAGGGTAATAATAATATCATTTTTACCCTTAATTACCGTATTTACTTTTAACCGTGGTAAATAAAAGTAAAAAGTTACTATTCACCAAAAATTATTTTCATCTCATTGAACCACATTTTATTCTTTGATATTAACCATGTATCTTGGATTTTTAAAATTCTACTCACAGAAGCGGTAAAATTAAGTTTTATGTGAATTTCTAAATTCTCTTAGGAGGTGGGTAAAAGACGGTGAAAAGTTCAATAAAATTTTAATATATATAAAATTATTATAAAATGACTTCAATGAATTACATTGAACTTATATAGGTATTATGTATCAATTGATACCTAAAATAAATTTAAATAAAATAAATAAATATTTAAATAAAAAGTCGGTTTTTAAATAGTAACCCAGTGTTTTCACTATTCATCAAAAATTGAAAGCTTTCAGAAAAACACAAAAAATTCACCCTAGGATAATTTCGATATTATGAATCCAAAAATGATGTCCATTTTGAAAGATAAAATTTATAAAATTTTCAAAAATGGGTATTACTATTCATAATGACTAGTTCATAATAATATTATAATAATAACTTGTTTAGTGAAAATCGGTATTGCGTACTACACACGCTATCAAGGAAGGTCTTGATTGCATGTAATGCAATCCAAGTCAGGGCTGTGTGTAGGGAAAGTTTCGTTTGGTGTTGCATATAACATAATAAAAACTTATTTCATTCATACATTAAACAAAATCTATACTTAATGTCTCGTAAAATAATTTCCACAAAACGAATTTGAAATTGTGTGTAACATGAGCCAAGAATAATGTTGTGTATACTGCAAGATAATACGGTGTTGCGTATACAATCTAATCTTGGTGTAGTGTATAATAGAATACATTAAAAATAATATATCTCATAAAATCTTGGGGTTTTACATATACTGTAGTTCATTTAAGACCCGTATTTTATATGGTACATGCTATTAGATATAGTGTTATTTAAATGGGAATAACATATTAAAATTCTGTGGTGTCACATTCTCCCCCTCTTAAGAAAACCAAATCCTTGAAATTTTAATTTTTTTTTCACCAAAATGATTATATGTTGACTTAGGTATAATCATATATGTTGATTTATTCATGATAAGAAATTTCTAGGTAACCATTAAGAAACATAGAATCTATTAAATATTTATAAAACAATTTATGTATTATCATATGACTCATAATTGTTAATATTATTTTAAAATAATACCTTGATATTTGAGTGTTATTTTCCACATAAGACTTGATAACTTTTACTTCCTCTTGTTTAAGATGAGTAATTCTTTTATCATCAAGATAGAGAGTAAGAGATAATACACTTACTCTATTTCATTCCACACCACAAGCATAATTTCATCCTTTGGTTTTATTTCAAATAGTTTTCCACCTCCACTTTATCTCATATGAGAAATAACCATGATAAAAGTTTCTTACTCGAAAAACTAAAATTCACTTTTAATGGATCACTAGATCTACAAAAGGATGAAAACTTATTTCCTTTTATTTCAATCCATTAACAAAAAATGAAAATGGTTAGCACATGTTGAGGTAATATCCAATATGAATAAGCCTTCCTATGAAGATATACTATACTAATCTCTAATGTCTCCAAAATAATACCCAAATTTTAAATTAAATCCTTCCACAAACAACAAACATTAAAACTAGTAAAAAATAATATAGAAAATATTGAAACTTAAAGATTAGAATGATTTGATCACATATTCTTCTAATATCATCTTAAAATTTATCTCCAAACAAAATTATTTAGTTATAAATTCACATAAATAAATGTATATTCCCTTATCATATATTATCAAAAATATAAAAATCATTTACCAAAATAAACTGAATCTCCAAAAAACCAAAACAAAACTACACATGCTTCCAAAATGCTACACAATATTTAGTAATCAAATAATATCAACCATAAAATCTCATTTTATCCAAAGAATTTAAATTCATCTTAATCTGATAATGTTCCCAAAAATATAACTAACTTATTTAAAAGTAACATTAATCACTTAGTCACTAAATCACTTTTCAATCCTAAGGTTATCTATATGATAAAACATTTGTTCCCAAAATTAAATAACCCTTTTATCTCAATTAACCACAATTACCTTGAAAGGTTATTATTACTTTTAAACTTATGCCTAAAACATATAAAACCATTATTCCTCACATAATATTTTTACATGTTAAACTTAAGGGTCACATATACTTTAATCATCAATTAAAACAAAATAAATGTCTCCAAGGTACTCCCATCACATAAAACATCAAGAGTGTTATTTTCTTTAACTTATGATTGTATTTTAATTCATCAATAAAATAACACTACATTATAACTCTTGAAACCCTATATGAATACACTTAAATTATTCAACTTTATTTATAATCCTTTAACAAATAATTTTCATCTTATTCCACAACACTTCCTTCCTATAAAAAAACATGAATCGTGTCATAAGATTCTTTGGACTCAACCTAATCATGTTTCCTACTTCAAAAATAAGAACAATGATTAAAATAAGACAAACATTTTATATGTTATTAGAAGTTTCTTCATATTCATCTTATAACTTCACCAATACATTATCCATATGATATTGTTGGCTTCCTTCACATTCTTTCATCCCAAGACATTGATTTTCATAATGCCTATACTTTCTACATTTGAAACATATTCACGTTCCTCTAAGAAATTTCTCTTGGTGATTCTCCCCATATTATTGACATGTATGAAGTTGAATCTTTTTCCTTTAAAATATTTATCACATGAAATTCTGTGAAACACCATTTTTCTTTTATTTATAATGTCATGAAACTCACCTTACTTCAGGTTTTTAATCATAACTAGAGATAGTAGGTTAGACATAACCTAAAGTTTTTACATTATAACTCATATCCTATTTTGTTTATCATTTAAAAATAAAAAACATTTACCTCCACACCCATCATTAACCTGGTTCTTGTTGGTTCCAATCATTTAATAAAACAAAAAATAGTTAATGTGAGTATATAAATTCATAATTAACCGTCTTATGAAAAGGATAAATACTAAGATATCCTTAACCATGTTCTCTTCTATTATATACTTTTAGTTAAATAAAAAATAACCACAATTTTCTATAATATACTAAAAATTATAGTTATAAAATTCTTCTTACTTATGATCCCAAACCAAATATTAACCCTAAATTGTTTCTCATCAAATAACATTATAACCTCTAAACTTATCTAAACCCTTCTCTAATACAAAATATAAAAACTAATTCCTTATTCGACCAATAATTATGAGTTTAATTATAATGATTCAATTATGTCTCATTCCCAAGATCTTTTAGGTTTATAGTTTTAGATAATTAGGAAAACCATTATAGTATATTCAGAGAACTAATATACAACGTCCAATTATTTTCCACAAAAATGGGATTCTTAAGTTAATAATCCTATTTCATTCATGAAAAAAATTTATTCATTCAAGGAAAAATTACTTTATTAATTTATAGAATTCATAATAGTTCCTACTCATCCTTAGTCCCCATGAAAAACCTTTGAAAACATAGGATGATCAAAACAAAGCTCAATAAGGGATCTATAAGGAAAGAAAAATCATTATTCCTTTGGAAAACATGAAAAAACCTTATGAAAGTTTTCATTTTCTCATAATAGACTTCGATACTAAAATAATAAACTAATTTATTTTTAAAATGTTTTTTATAAATTTTTTATAAACAATAATAAGGTAAAAATCATATTTCATAAGTATTTCTTGAAAAAAATACCCTTGAAAACAAACCTTCCACCAATAACATATCATAAACTTTATTTTAAATAATAAGAATTTTATTATCTTTGAAAATAAAAATATTTCTATAAAAAACTGTAAATAACATGAATAAGATATATGTCCAAGGGAAATATAAAAAAATAGTGGAAATTAATAATTTATTTCATAATGATGGAATATATAATGTTTGACATCTCAATCTTATCATCAAGGAGACTCAACCAAGACATCTTACATATCATAAAGGAATCACAACCAAGAAATATTACATATCATGAAGGACACTCAATAAAAATACTAGAAAAATCACCAAGTCCTCTCAACTAAGACATCTTAGATATCTTTAAGGCCACTCCATGAAGACATCACCATTATATGGATCTACAAACATCGAGAAATACCCATTTCTCTTTAAATCATGAGACCTTCCAAAGCATCATGAGGATATACATAATTGAGAACCACCCATTACTTAATTATTTCTAATTAATTATTCATATATTGGATAAAAAATACAATATAGAATAAAAATCCCATTATATTAAATATTCATATTAGAAAACTAGCATATGAAATGTTAATATTTTTCCCTAGTCAATAAAATAGAACAACATGATCACAATACATCTAGAGAAATATGGTGGATTGTACAATTTAGAGAATATCTACAATTAGGAATAAAATAGTTTAAATTATTTTAACATATATGGAAAATAATTTTATAAAATCATTAAAATTATTCTTAGAAATACAAGAGACAATATCCTTTTCTTTTTGTCCATTTTAAAACAAAGAAATTCCTAGAACCAAGGAAAAAATTATCTTTTTTGAAAAACCATATAAAATTAGAGATTAATTTTGATAATTAATAACATATATATAGTTGGTAAAATTTTATTAGGTGGTAAATAACAAAAAATTTATTTTTAAACTTTTGTAAAAATTCAAAATAACCCGTACAGAAAACATTGATATGTTTCATTTTTTAACCATTATCAATAATGTCAAAGGTATTTGAAATTAATATTAAAAATATTTGAATAATAAATAATAACATTATTGAAATATTTAAAATATCATGGAAATAGTTTAAAAAGATTTTAAAACATTTAAAATAACATTTTAAAGAAAAAATCCTTACCTTGAGTGCTGAATTTTTTCATATGTTCTCTAACTCCTCTTCTTTGAGAAACCACCTTTGTATTACACCATAATCCTTATAGGATGGTATTTTGGTGATAAAATAACCTATAAGACATGAGATGTAATGTTTATAAGGGCCTTGGATGAATTTTTTTCAAGCTAAATAACTCAAGAGGTGTGTGGAAGGGTGTATAGGAAGTTGACTTTTATAAGTGGGATGTGTGGAAATCATGTAAATACATGAAAAATTAATATAAAATATTTTTCTAACACATTTAAATTGGATACATAGTTCCAGATATTCTATGATAAGTAGGATAAAGACAAAATAAAATCATCCAATAAAATTTAGACAAGTTTAATTGGTATTTTGATCCTTAACACTTAATTTAACACCCTGGTTAACCCTTATAAACTTAACCGTGGTAACATATTTTTCAATCTCTAAGGTTAATGCAAGTAATTTTAAAAATTATAAGTGATACATTCATGAAACATGGATGATAATTTTGAAAAGTTCCCTTCCCCTTGAGTTAAGTCAGTTTTTTATTATTTTCTAATGATTAAAAATATTTTTAAATATTAAATATTATTTAAATACATTTTCATGAATATTCACATATATTGGATATAAATGCATCATGATAATAATGAAATTTGAAAAAAAATACTTTCAAAGACACTATTACTTTTTAATTATCCATAAAATTAGTGTAACGCCACAATTCATCCAAAATACATCACTTTTAATGTTTTTAAATCATTTACTTGATTTTTCTACTCATTGAACAAGTACAATATATGTGTTGAGTAAGTGTTCAGGGTAATTATAATATCACTAAATATTAAAAATAAATAAATATAATAAATAAATCTTAATACTTATCAATTTTATTATCTTGAATAATCCATATGTAATTTTTATTTATTTCCATATTATAACCACATAATAAGCGAGAGAGAGTGGCATTTTATAATTATTCTTAACTTTAAATAATATAAAGTTTGTAATCAATGTAAAGTGGAAATGAAAAGGCATAATGTATATGATAAGATAGTTATGGTAAAATTATACTCATCGAGTGAAATAAAGGCAAGTGTTTTGTGGATTTTGATAACTTCTCCCATATTTTCAACCCTTATTAACCCATTTTACCCTTTACTGTGGGGATAAAATTTTACCATGGTTACTATTAATTATGAACAAAAATAAAAGGAACCTTATATAATAATCTGAAACTTCCAATTATAAATATTAAATCCTTATTTAATATTCAATTTTAATAAGTGTCTAAAATTACTTTTAACATAAGATCACCAAAGGCAGTGAAAGGCATTTTTTGAAAATACCCATTTGAAGTAAAAAATGATTTTATAACAAAATATAGTATAATATTGATCACCATGTAATTAATTAGACTATTTTTTGTAAAATTAAAATTATATGACTTTCAGAAAAATCCAACACCAAATATACTTTTTTTTAGAAAAGGTGAGGCTAAGACACGTTATTAAATAGAAAATAGAAACACGGAAGTTGATAGAAATAGGTTCAGACAAGACAACTTGCCCTCATTCAAGATCAAAGAATTCCAATATTTGAAAAATCACAGTTGGGGTGACACCTAAGTTGTAAACCCTATAATACTGCATCCAAAAGACTTAGTTTCAAAACTAATTAAGGGAAAATTTCTGAGTTACTATAGAAGTTACTGTAGAGGACACTGTAGCAGTTACTGTAACTTTAGAAATATTCACTTGATTGAGGACTTTGGGACATAGGGACTTTGGGATAACATAAGACTTTAATAAATAGGGCCTCTAAGACACATCAGACCTTAGGGCGATTGGATTTCAAGCCATAGGGCCTTTGGGCCACAAAGTAATTAGACCATACCACTCAGGAGCAGGCCCCAAAAGAGGGATCAGAGCAAGTAATAACTACCATAGAAGAGATAACCAGATTGAGAAAGAGGAGAGTCTATGAAATATTCTATCAGTATCAGGTACATTGAAACTTTTCATGGGTAAATTATTTTCAATCATCTATGAAAGGTGGGGACCTATGAACAATCAATAAATCATATGATGCGGTGGGGTCATTATAGTATAGTTGGGTCTTTCAGTATTTGGGTCATATACTAGGCCACGTGCTTCTAGGACTATGGAATATGTAAGTTTTCCCTCTTATACTACAAAAACATAGGGTGATTATAAGGGGTTGTTTTTTCATTTAGAAGGGGTTGTAACCCCCTCTAAACACTTTAGCGGCGGTTATATGAAGCCACCGCTAAAGTGGCCTCCTACTCTTATTAGAGGCGGTTCTGGGTAAGCATTGTTATATTATGATTTTTGACACAGTTATATTTGAGTGGGTTTTAACCCCATCCAAATTCACTATAATTTCACTATATACAGATAGAGTAGTGGAGGTTTAACCACCTTTAATTCAAACACCAAATTAGAGTTAGTTCTAACCACCCCTAATTGACTTATAGGTGTCCAATTTAAGAGGTGTTTATAGTGTAACTGCCGCTAAACTATGTTTTGTTTAGACTAACCCCAGACACCCTTTTCTAGACACCTAACCACACCCTAAAACCCCCTCGAGGGAAACCTGGACAAGCACCCTGATTCCCACTCAAACCCTAGACACCCGGACACACCACCCTGACACCCCAGGACAACCCCCCTAAGACACCCGGGCACACTCCCCAGACAACCCCACCAAGACACCCTTAGGGACCTAGACAACCACCCTGATGCCCCAGACATTGGTGTCACCAGGAAACACCCCCACCCATAAAACCCCATCCACACCCCCTCAAACACCGAGACAAGGATCATCCCCCACCCACAGTGGGCTAGACTCCACAGGACCCGTATGCACCCCCATTTACTACCCAACTCAACACCCGACGGTGAAAATTATCTGTGATGGGAATTGAACCTGGGTTCCCAGAGGAACCGCCCCACGCCTTCACCACTAAGCCGCTTCATATTTTTTTTATATTATATACAATATATTATATTTATTTAGATGCATAATTATGAGATATTATATATATATATATATATATATATATATTTGTATAATATATATGTATATATTTGAGTATAACATATATATCTAATTTATTAGATACATAAATATTTGATAATATATAATATATTTGTGTATAATATATATATATATATTATATTTGTGTGTATATAATATATAAAAATAATTATATTTACAGATATCAATATATATTTATACATATATTTATAAATACAATTATATTTGTGTGTGGGTGACAATAACATTATTAATTACTATTATTATTACACTAATTTTTTAAACTATCAAAATTATATGTTGGTTTTATAAATACTATAAATTTATATATTTTATGATTTATATTATACATATATTATATTAAACACATTTACATTTGTGTGTGTGTGTTTATATTTAGGTATTTCTATAATATTTATAAGTATAATACAATTATAATATATATATTTCTATAATAATTTTTATATATTTGTATATATGTATGTGTGTGTAACAATACCATTATTAATTATTATTATTATTACAATCAGTTTTATACTATAAAAATTATATGTTGGTTTTATTAATACTATACAATTATATATTTGATGATTTATATTATACATATATTATATTAAGTACATGTGTATTATTTATTTTTGTATGTATTTATATAAATTTATATTATATCATATATACACACACATATATGTAAACACAAAACTAAATACATTCACATAATTGGAAATATATAATATAATTAAATGACATATATATACTAAATTAATTTATAATTAATATGGTATACTACAATATATATAAAATATTTATATAACATATATAAATTTATTTATAAAAAATATTAATAATACAATATATATATACAATATAATTATATAATATATTAGAATATATATATATATATATTTATACATAATTTTGTATATATTATATATATTAATTGGTATACGTAATATAATATAAATGTATTTAACAATATATATGTATAATATAAACCATAATATAAATGTATAGTATTTATAAAACCAAATATGAATTATATATATTTGAATAGATATATTTACAATTACATTTATATTATAAATACTGATATTTATATATGCATCCATTTTTTTATATGTATAGGTCTTTATTTAAAGTATTTATATAATGTATTTATATATATATATATATATATATATTTATAATGTATTTAAATACATTTATATAGCATGTTTATGTAATATATAAACACACATGTGCACACACACACACACATATATTACAAAATTTGAATATATATTAGAATTATTTTAAAAAATAAATAAAATTTAGAGGGGGTTTAAAACCACCTATAATCAAAGATATTAACAACAGTTCATAGATCCAATCTATTTTCTTTAATTATAGGTTGTTAACAACCCCCTATAATCTAAGGTATTAAAAATGGTTTATGAACTAACTCTAATGTCCAAAACTAGAGGGGGTACACAACCCCCTGCAATGTCATAAATTAGAGGGGGTTAGAACCCCTCTAATTTCTTAAAGTAAAACGGGGTTCAAAAACCCCTCTAATCTAAGGGATTAGTGAAGCTTCATGGATCCCTTATAATTTCTTAAATTATAGGGAGTTGATAACCCCGTCCGACATATTAAATTAGAGGGGGTTCAAAATCCCCTCTAATTTAAGAGATGAGGGGCTGTGAAACCCACTATCTCAATTTTAAAAAACAAATTAAATTATATATATAGATTATAAATTCTAAATTAATATTATATATATATAACCTCTAAAATACAATGAAACATTAAAAAATAATAATAATTTATTTAGGGGGTTGTGAACCCCCAATAAATTCAATGATTATAAGGGGTTTGTGCATAACCCCCTCTAAAATGAATTTTGAGGGGGTTGTGCATAAACCCTTCTAAAAAACCACCGCTAGTCTACTATTTTTTGGTAGTGTTAACCCAATAAAAAAATATATAATCCAAAAATAAAATAAAAAACTATGGCCTTTAGTCTATTCAATCAGTCTTTACAAAATCAATATTTTTCACTATTCACCCAAAAATCAACATTTTTATAAAAATCCAAAAATCTCATATTAATATTATTTTAACATGATTATTTTAAAATATTTTCTAAATGTGGTATAAATTAATCATAATATCCATGCACAAAATGTAATAAAACCCATTTTTGAAAAAAATGTATTTTTGAAGTATAAAATAAATTTATACTCATTCGATATCTATTAACTACCAGTAGATGAAAATAAATTTATTTTAATAAATATATTACCTAAAATTTTTATTAAAATAATTCAAATATAGTTATTGATATATTTTACTTTGATAAAAATACATTACACACATAAGTCAATTTTCTAAAAAATATCACCTTTAATTTTATATAATTTAATTTAAAATTAAGTTCTTATTTCCAAGACATTAGTAAGTAAATTTTTATTAAATAAACCTTATCTATATATATTTAATAATTTTATTTCTCTTATTCATACCCACTAATACAATATCTAGTTTATAATGGTTATATTTAAATAATAATATTTCAATATCATATTGTGATTCATTTATGATCGGTATTGTATGTGGTACATAATATCAAAAAAATATTAATTAAAAAATAATTAAATTTTAAAATATTATGGTGTTACACTCTCCCCCTTTTAAAAAAACACATCCTCATAATTTATTTTTTAACCAAAATAAATGTATCATGACATAGGTATTATCTTGGATATAGATTTTATCTTGATAGGAAATTTCTAAGATACTAATAAGAAACATAGTATATCTTAAATATTTAAAAAAATGTATGTACTATTATAAGAATCATACTTTTTAAGAGGTTTCAAAAAGCATACCTTGATATTTGAGTGCCATTTTCCACATAAGACTCGATAAATTTATCTTCCTCTTGTTTGGGATGAAGAATTATTTTACCATAAAGATTGAGAATTATTGAAAGTATACTTACTTTATTTAATCCATAACATAAGGTAAATGTCATCCTTTGGTTGTGTTTAATGTAGTTTCCACCTTTTATTTATCTTATATGATAAATAAACATAATATATTTTTCATGCCTGAAACATTAAAATTAACTTTTAGCAGATCACATGATTTACAAAAGGATGAAAAATTATTCCTCATGTTTCAATCCATTAACCAAAACCGAAATGGTTGGAACAATTTGAGATAATATCCAATATGAATAAACCTTCAAATTCATAAATACATATCAAAAGACACAATAATAACATGAAAATTTCTAATTAAATATTTCCATAAATATCTAAGCTTTATACTCTTCAAAATATTACATACAAAATTGAAACCTAAATATTAGAATGATTTTATCACATATTATTGCAATATCAATGTAACATTTATATCTAAAAAACATTAATCAATAATAAAGTCACATACCAAAAATATATATTCCCTGATCATATATTCTTTAATATATACTATAAATTTTCCAAAGTAACATGAATCACTATAAAACCACAAAAATTTTATATATTCTTCTAAATGGTTTCTCAATATTTATTCCTCAAATAATATGAACCATAAAATCCATTATTATAAAAAAATATTCTATTCACCATAACCCTATAATATTCCCAAAAATATACTTAACTTCTTCAAAAATAACTTTAAACACATTTTCATCAAATCACTTATCAATCCCACAATTATCTATATGATAAAACACATTTTCCAAAATCATAACAACCCTTTTATCCCAATTAACCACAATTACCTATAAATGTTATCAATACCTTTAAACTTATATCCACAAAATATGAAAGAATTATACCTCAAATAAAATTTTCACATGTTAAACCTAAGGGTTATATATACCTCAAACATCTATTAAGCATCAATAAATGTCTCAATGGTACTCTCATAACATAAAAATTAAAAAGGGTATTAATTACATTAAATATAGGATCATACTTAAATTTACCAATAAAATACCACTATATCATAACTTTTGAAATGATATATGTAGACTCTTCAATAATTTTACTTTCTTCATAATCCTTTAACCAAGAAATACCATCTCATTCCTCAACACTTCAGTCTACAAAAATATATATGAATCATATCCTAAGATTTATCAATCTCAATATAATCATATTTATTACTTAAAAAAAATAAAAACTATTAATATAACACATAAATTTTATAAGTTATTTGAAGTTTCTTTATATTTAACATATAACATTTCTAATCCTTTATTTATATGATCTTGATAGTTTCTTTCACAGTCTATCCTTATTGGAAATTTATTTTCATAATGCCTATAAATTACACATTTGAAACATATTATTGTTCATTTGAGGCATTTCTATGGGTGCTTATCCCCTAATTCTTGACATGTAGTAAGTTGAATATTTTTTCCTATACAATCTTTATCCCTTTAACATCCATAAAAATCTATTTTTATTTTATTTTTTGAGTTAGGAAACCCACTTTGGTTCGAGTTGTTAATCATAACTCAAGAGATATGGTCAAACATAACAAAAATAGTTTTCATTATATATATTATCCCATTTGGTTTCTCAATCACACAATAACCAAGTTTCCTATAACCTCTATTTTTAACTTGGTTCCTGACGGTTACAACTATTTACTAAAACCAAAACATGATTAATGCGAGTATATAAAATCACAATGAACCATATTATGAATAGTACATTTAATAACATATAGTTAACCATGTCATATTTGATTATACACTTTTAGTTCTATAAAAATTAACCCTAATTATCCAAAATATATCAAACTTTATGATTATATAAGAATTCTAACTTATGATCCCAAAACATAATATTAACCCCTAATTTCTTCCTTATCAAACAAAATCCAATCCTCAAAAGATATCTAATCATCACTCTAATACCAAATATAATAACTCATACCTTATTTAAAAAATGATTATGAGTTTAATATAAATGATTAAATTTTCATTATTTCCATGTTTTTTAGGTTTATACTTTTTTATAATTAAGAAAACAATTATATTATATAGGTAACAATAAAATACAGTGTCAATTTTTTTTTCAAAAATAGGATTCCTAAGTTCACAGTATTGTTTCATTAATGACACACTTTCTTTTTTCAAGGATAATTTCCTTTATTTAGAGATATAATTTATAATAGTTTATTATTATCCTTAGGCCCTATGAAAAACATTTTAAAATGTGGTATGAACAAAAAAAATAACAATAAGGGATATGTAATGAAAATAAAACTATTATTCATTTGAAAAACATGAAAAAACCATATGAAACTTTTCTTTATCTGATAATAGGATTTGAGATTAAAATAATAATTTACTCTTAAAATAAAAATCTTTTCCAAATTTGTTTCATAAAATGATCCATAAAACATCATAAAATAAAAATTATAATTCATAAGGGTTTCTTGAAAAATAAGAAAACTTTTCCTTGAAAATTATCATTTCACCATTGAAAGATCATAAAATTTATTTTAAATAATAATCTCATTTTATTATCCAATTAAATGAAAATATTTCCATAAATAAACCTATCAATAACTATAATATGAAAAATATCCAAGGTAAAATGTAAACAATCACATGGAAAGGAATAACTGATTTCATAATGATGGAATGTATAATACTGTATATCTTAATCTTATCATCAAGGTCTCTCAACAAAAAACTATTATATATCATTAAGTACTATCAAACAAGAAATATTATATACCATATTGGTCTCTCAAGCAATACATCTTACATATCATTATGTCCCCTCACCCAAGATATCTTATATATCATCATGGTCTCTTGACCAAGACATTATATTTTTATGGGCCAACTTATACTAAGAAATAATCATTTTGTTTTGTGTCATGATACCTAATAATTAATCTAAAGGATATATATAATCAAGCACCAACCAAAATTTAATAATATCCAATCCATTAATCATATATTAAATCAAGAATATAATACATAATTAATGTTCCTTGATATTAAACATTTGTATTGGAATGCTAGCATACAAAATGTTAATATTTTCGACAGTCAATAAAATAGAACAACATGATCATAATCCATATATAGAAATAAAATGGATTATATAATTTATATAATATCATTAATTTTGCATAAAATAATTTAAAGTATAATGAAATATATAGAAAATACTTTTATAAAATCATTAGAAATATTTTTTGAAAAACAATAGATAACATCCTTTTCTTTTAGAATCTTTTAAAAACAAAAAATTCCTAGAATAATGGGAAATTGATCTTCTCTGAATAGAATAAAAACTTATGGATTAATCATGATAATAATTAATATATAATATATGTAAAATTAATTCTTATGGAAAATGATAAAAAATTATTCAATATTCACTTTTCAAAAAAGTAAAAATATCCCATATAGAAAACATTGAAAATTTAAATTTTTTAAAGCTTTGTAAAAAGTAAAAAGTAGTTGGAAATGTAATTTAAAAATATTTGAAGCATAAATTAGAACATTATTGAAACATTTAAAATAATATGTACATAGAGGGAAAAGATTTTAAAATAATTAAAAAAATGTTTAATAAAAACCCCTCACAATGAGTCCCAAATTATTTTATACATTCTCTAACTCCCCTTTTTTGAGAAACCTACTTTGGATTAAAACTTAATAATTATTAGTTAGTAATTTAGTGATAAAATTGAAGGTTTTGGTAATAATAGAATCACCTTGGTGGATGATAAACTAAAATGTATTTATCAGATCTGATGGATGGTTCAGATAAGCTGCATGATGAGAATGCCGTGACCAATGAAATTTTTCCACCGAATACTGACATAAGAGAATCTGGATCCTAGAGAGGAAGGATTCATATTAAATTTATAAATTTTATTTATAAAAAATAATACTTTATTTAATGACCTTACTTCAATGAATATTTCCATCATCTGAAACATTTTTTAGATTACCTTCATTGTGATTGTGGGATATAAGTGTAGAATCACTCTACCAGTTATCTACACACACACCTTTGATCTTTGAAGAAACAACAATTAAACACCAAGTTCTATTGTGGAGGATCAATAGTATTGTATTATTCATCTTGATTGCTATAAGATCCTATAGTATTGAAGGAGTTATTCTCATTCTTGAGAGGAGGAGAGAAAGAAGAATTTGAGAGAGAAGTTTTTTGTCCACAAAGATTCTCAATTCCCAATTTTTTGATTAACCTTTCAAAATAGACACAATCATCTATTTATAAAGTTTTTTTTAGTTTAAAGTATAATTTAATTTCATAATTTCCATTAAATAATTTAATAATATCTATCAAATCCCATTCCATATATAATAAAATTATTATTTTATAGTATGCACTAGATGGAGTAATGAAAAATATTATTTTATTTGATTATAAATGAATATTTATCATTGTACAAAGTATTTGTTCACTCCAACTCCTAAAAATTTAATAAATACCTAAATTAAAATTTTATTCATAAATACATAATTTATTCCCAACCTTAAAAAGAAATAATAATTAAATATTTAATAAATAAAAAATAATTCCATTCACAGTCTAAGGAATAAATATTTATTTAATATTTATGATCAATAAAACTTGAAGAAAATGTTTCCTCAATCCAGAGAAAAATATTTATTATAATAATTAAATTCAGATAGAATTTAATTAAGATCAACAAAAATACTTAGAGTGTGACCATCTAGGATTTTTTCTCATTGGAATTAGGCAGGCTGTCCAAAATTCCAAGATTACTATCTAGAAATAGTTCAAAGCACCTAAGATAAGAAATTATTGTCACAATATTTATAAAATATATGAATTCTTGATGTGTAATGCAATCCATTTTTCATAATATCTCACCAAGAAGGTTAACATATGTGTCATTAACCTATATACTTGATAATTTTTTAAACTATCTAAAATAAACATGCCATTACATCATGGAAATGTAATTTTATGTGACATTTTGATTTCAACCAAAGTTTCAACATATCAACTTATATAAATATTAAATGAAAAAATACTTCCTTGAATTATTAATTAATAACACATCACTTGTGACACACCCAATGTTTCTAACTTCTCAATGAACTGTTATTGTCATGGTTTATTAAATGCATCTAAGTGTGAAATTCATAACCTGTATTAATAATAATCCTAAAGTATAAGGACCATAATAAATTGGAATTTCTGATGAAAAATAAACTTGTGTAATTCCTACTAGAATATCTGTTCTCATAATTATCCATCTTGGATATTACCAATTTCAAAATTCATGAGAAAAAGTCTCATTTCCTCATGAGTACTCTAACCTGAATGTCTACATTCTATGTGTCCCCATCATAATATGTTATATGACTATATAATTTTATTTAAGAATATATTCATTGAATATCAAGGTTTTAATCATAGGATAGAACCACTATGATCTTATTAACGTGACTGATACTCTAAGACATTATTAGATTAAATTCATGTAGAATAATGAAAAATATATAATAATATGTTTCTATTAATATTAAAATATTATAATAAACATGTAATCCAATGTATATATAATTGGTTCTAGAACACCAAATATAATAGACTCTCACTTGAACTAGTTCCAAATTCATATGACTGTCATTCTACTAAACCTCAAATGATGATCATGTTTCTTTTGAGTTAAGTATTTAGTCAAGGATTATACCATGTTGTCTTATATGGAAATTCTACTCATTATGACTATAAATATTTGAGAAAAATACCTCAAGAGATGATACTTATAAAGTATATAATATTTGTTTGATGATGTGAACTTGGATCCTTTGAAAGAGCTAATACAGTAGTATTACCACAATAGAGTGTGATAGGATATTTATTGATAGTTACAATTTCCAGATCTTAGATGAAGTTTCATATCCATAATGATTTTTTAATTGACTCAAGAGTTGAAACATACATAGAATCTATTATAGAATTTGCAACCATAGCTTGTTTTGATCTCTTCCATCTCATTACAACTCTATTCAGAGTGAATATATATCCTATTTTTGATTTTTAATCATCTAGAACTTTTTGGAAAATAGTATATTCATATCCTATGATGAATAGTTTATCATATCCTTCATAGAATAGAAACATATCTTCATTACACCTCAGATACATAAGGATAGTCTTGACTATCATCCAATGGCAGTCACCTGTGTCAGATTGATATCTTCCAACCATAATTAAGGTGTAGACTAAATCTAGTAGAGTACATAACATAAAATACATGACTAACCCAATTGTTAACCCACATGGAATCCTTCCCATCCTATATCTTTAATCATGTGTATAAGGACACATTTTACTAGAAAGATAAATTCTTAATGGCATTAGAAATAATCCTATCTTAGTTTGTTCCATAATGAAACTATTCAGTATATTTTCAATATACATACCTTGACATAGATTGAGTATCCTCATGGATTGATCACGATAGATATTGATCCAAAGAATATATGCTACATCACCTAAGTCCTTCCGAGAGAAGCATTTATTTAACCAATACTTAACAGATTATAAGACTAGTATTTTTTTCCATTAAGTAACATGTCATCCACATATACTATTAATAAAACAACCACACTCCCACAAAACTACTTATATAAAAAACATCACATTCATTATTTGTGAAACCAAATTTCATTATCGCCACATAAAATTGAACGTTCCATGACCTGGATGATATCTTTAATCCATAAATGGATCTTTATAATTTTTATACCTTTTCGGCATCATTTGGAGTCACTTACCCTTCTGGTTGTGTCATATAGATAACTATCTAGAGGTTCCTATCAAGGAAGGCTATTTTAACATCCATTTTCTAAATATCATAGTCATAGAAAGCTATAATGAAAAGTAGAATTTTGAAGGATTTTAGAATTGCAATTGGCGAAAAGGATTCATTTTAGTCAATGCCTTGATGCCTTTTGAACCCTTTTTCAACATTCATTCTTTATATGTATTGACTTGTCCAACCTTTTTAAGTTCCTTCTTGAATAAATATTTACAACCAATGAGATTTAAATACATTAGTGGATATACCAAAATTGAGACTTGGTCTTGGTATATGAAATCTATTTCAGAATTAATAGGTTCTTGCCACTTAGAAATATCTGTGACACTTACTGGTTCCTAGTACGTTATAGGATCATTATTATCAACTGATAATGAGTCACCATCCTTGGTTACTAGAATACCATAACTGTAACATAATAGGTAAATAAAGAATATAAAATTTTCATATTTATTAATATTTTTGAATTAAATATTAATTTTACTTTAAAGTGGATTCTATATTCTATGTCATACCCGATACACAACAACATGTTTCTTTGAAATCTTACATTTTACACAACGTTGGGTCATACTGAAAAATAATAATATAATATTATTTTAAATGGTAGTTAACGCCTAACCGTTGTAATGGTGGGAATAAAAAAAATAACTAAAAAATGATTATACATGCTTGTTAAATGTTTTTACATTTATCCAATAAAAGTTAGAGGCTTAAAATAATAAAATAATTCTATTTTAAGCATAAATACTTTAATATTCACTAAAAGGTCGATTTACCGCCTTTTGATGGAGAACCCTCTTTAAATATAGTTTTGGTTATTTTTATACATTCGATTTGACCAAATAAAATTCTTCTTTAGAATTGGGAAACCAAAATTTACTTGGGGTAAGTTTTTGGTATTTTTCTGATAAAATTCAATTTTTAATGAATAGTAAAAAATATTGTATTTTAATTCAAATATGTTTATAATATAATTGATTTATATGGATAGATTATATTTTTAATTTATTTTAATGTGTAATTTTATTATATTTTTACCATTTAATCCAATGGTGGTGACTGGAATTAATTTAACTTTGAAATTGGACATAAACAAGTGTCAATCTTTTGATATACATTGTTTCTTAAAAACACACAATTTGTTTTGACAACGAGAATTGATTTTAAATTAATTAATGCAACTTCTATGTTTTGAATTTTTTAAAATAGACATCATTTTTTAATTTGGAAAATCAAATATATCTTAGGCTAAATTTTTGGTATTTTTCTGAAAAACATCAATTTTTGATGAATAGTGAAACCACTAAGTAGTAGTTAAAAAACCGACTTTTTTTTAAAATAAAATTTTACCACTTATTTGAATTGAATTTAAAAAATCTCACATACATGGTTGTTATTATTAAGTAAAATGTGGTTCAATAAGATGAAAATAATTTTTGGTGAATAGTAACTTTTGACTTTTATTTACTGCGGTTAAAGGTAAATAGGGTATTTCAAGGTAAAAAGAACATTATAATAACACAAAATTACCTTCACATTTGTTCTAATATTATTGGATGAGTTATGGGAGACCATGGGCATCCTTGGGACTATTTTGGGACTCCATAGAGGCACTTGGGAGTGACAATGATACTTTATATTAATTAATTTAAAGTAAAGACCAAAAATGACACTAACAAATATCTTTTAGTTAAGTAATTTTTACATAGGGTTATATAAGATATATTTTTAACTATAAATATTAATTGGAAATATAAAAATATTTCCTACATCATAGTATTTGTTTTTATAATTTCTAGACATTAAATAAATAAAATTAATTATGACACAAAAATAATGCAGTATTTACCTCATTAATAAACGATTTAAATAAATAAGATTATAAATATTAAAATAACATCTAAAACCTATAAAATTTTTATTGAATGAATTTATCTAGACCATGTTTTATCTTATATTTGACTTTAATTAGTTTTGGACCTTTAGAAACTGAAAATCATTATATAATAAAATCATATTTTCACACATTCCTAAAGAACCCCCTACAAAAAGCCCTCACTTCTAACCCATTCCTCACACCTCCCAAGCCCCTTGGATCATCCAACCCCTTCCCAAATAATCTCTCAATATCCTTCTATTCCTCTTATAATCCTTACCTTAGGCATAAGTAACTTCAAGAAGTCCTTTTGGTTTAAACCAAAGGAAGTTACCCGAATTAAAGGTAACGGTTTCTCATAAATTATTTTCTTTTATTTTACTTCTCCAACCCTAAACTATTTTTATTCCTTTATTTTATAACAACACCGGTATCCTTAATATACTAGGATGTTTTTATGAGAAGGATTCTAACTACACTTACACACACCTCCATCTAATGGGTAAAGAACATTATGTTTCTGTGGACGACGAACTACTGCCTCACGAAACGATGATTGTTCAAATATCTCATACTGCCTCTCATGGTGGCCATTATGATGGAACTGTATTTATATATGATATATATATATATAATGATTATTTTTTCTTTATTATTCTTTATTTTTTCATTTATAGAATACCTTTATGGTTTCCATTATGGGTAAACGCGATAATTTCATTTGAGGAAGTGCGAACTACCGCCCCCTCAAAGTGATATGACTCGTTCATGACATACGTGGGGCGTATAAAAGATTAATTTAATGAAATTATATAATATATTATACTATAATTATAATATACCTTTTTATCAATAGGTTTTAATGGCATTAAATACGAAATTGAAATGAAAGTAGCGTTCATGCGTACGTACGGCTTACCGTCTCCTTAAACAATACATTTCATTTTTACCTCTAAATGTTATGTAATATTATAAATACATATATATACTGGATATATATGATATATATGATATCTAAATCATTAATATCATTATATAGATAATGGTATCTTGACCACATGGACAACTTGTAATTATGAGGTGTTTATTTTTGACTCAAGTACCCAATATTGACAAAACGACCATTATTAACTTAAATAATTACATAATGTTTATAACATGGTAATAAGTGATATAAATGTACTAATAAACTTGAAAAGGATTCTTAATCAAGTATAAATTAACTTAAGTTTATTATTTGGGAAGAAAAAGGAACAAACAAGTCAAGTCAGACATGAGGTAAGGGATTTCTTATCTCACTTTTAATTACGTGAGAATTCTATTGTTTGCAAATTATTTATTGCATGTGGTGTATTGAGTACTGAAATTTGATATATATATTATCATTATTCTCTTTATATTAATGGTATTCTGTGATTCATTTTGTGGTTATTAACTTTTGGTCGCACAACTCGATTGATTACAACGTGGTAAGAGATTTCTTATCTCACTTTTATTCCCTTGAGATTCATGCTATATTTGTCACTATTTAATTTTTGTGGTGTACATACTGCCCATGATTTTTACTCTTTGTGTAATATAATTTCATTTATGGGTATTTACATCTTCATTTAATGATCTTTCTTTCACGTGGTGTATGTTTTGTATGTCACGCCCGGATGTCGCTAGAGGTATGATTTTAAATTTTCTTTATTTCATGAGTTTATTTTGTCAGTTTGTTTTTATTGCTTTGTTAAGCGTGGGCTGAGTCGTTAGGGAATAATTGCAGAGGCGCTGATAAGCGCGCGTTTACTTCACGTCGATCGACATGCAGTGCCGATGCTCGGACGATGAATTCTGGATGGAACTTTCATGGTTTTAATTATAATATTAGTATCATTATTTTATTATGATAAATATAATAATATTATTATTAACTTTATAATTGTTTTGATAACATTATTATTAGTGATAATATATGTATATACTGTATTATCATTATTACTAATACTATATTATCATTATTATTATTATTATTTATTTATTTTATATATAAATTTTATAATGTAATTGTTATTATTGTTTTTAAAATTTTTATGGATTATTATAATTATTGTTATTACTTTTAATTTTATTATAAATTTTGTAATTTGTTATTATTACTTTTGTTTATTTTATTTCTTTTTTTTCTTTATTCTCTCTCCCGTAACCGAATTGGTTACACCATTTAGGATTTTTTTCCCTCCCTTTTTCCCCCTCCCCTTTCCTCCCCTATTTATTCTTCTTCCTCCGCAAAACCCTACCTCCCTTCCTCCTTTCTTCTGTCGCCGCGCCGCCAAGCCGTCCAGCGCGCCACGCCCAGTCCGCCCCGAACCAAGCACCCCCTCCGGCTACTCTGCTCGGCCACCCTTCTTTCGCTGGAGCCTCAAAACTGCCGCCAGACCACCCCTCCGCCTGGGCCGCCCCTGTTACACCCGCAGCAGACCACCTCTCCGCCGCTGCTCTCCCTCACCCGCACCTCCTTCGCCCAGCCGGCGCACCGTCTCCCTCACCCGCAGCCGCTACGCCTCCCTGCTGCCCGAGCCTCCCTTCGCCCGTCCTGTGCGGCGCCTCGCCGGGCCTCCCTCATCGCTGCCACGCACCCCAGCCCAGCCGCACCTCCTTCTTCTCCTCCCGCCGAACCGCCCTCCGCTGCTCTCCCGCCCCTCTGCTTTTCACCGCTCCTGCACCTCCCGCCGGACCTACATCGGTCGCGCCTCCGCCTCGGCCTGCTGCTCCTCGGCCGGACCTGCAGCGGCCTACTGCTCCTCGGCCAGCCGCCCCTGCTGCTCTTCTTCTCCTCCTTCTTGTCTTCTTCTTCTCTTCTTCTTCCCTTCTTCCTCTTCTTTCTCTTCTCCTTCTTCTCTTCTTCTTCTTCTTTCTTTCCTCCTCCTCTCCTTCCTCTTTTCTTCTTCTCCCCCTGTCTTCTTTCCTCCTCTGCCAGCCGGCGCAACCCCCCCTGCTGCTGCTCTTCTTTTTTTTTCTTCTTCTCTCCTTTCTCCTTCTTCCCTTCTTCTTCTTCTTCTTCTCTATTTTTCTTCTTCTTCTCTTCTCCTTCTTCTTTTCCTCTTCTTCCTCTCCTTCTTCCTCCTTTCTTTTTCTTCCTCTTCTCCTCTGTTCCAGCGCGCCTGTTCGGCCTCCTCTTCACAGGTCCGTTTTTCCTTTTTTTTTATTTTATTAGTTATTTTATTTTATTATTTTAAGTTATCTAATTAGGTATTATGTTTTCTTTTGTTATTTTTATTAATATGTTATTTATTATATCATTACTATAAATATTAATATGTTATTATTGTAATTATGTAAATAATAATAATAATAATATTATTATTATTATTATTATTGTTATTATTATTATATTATTATTATTATTATTATTATTGTTATTATTATTATTTATAATAATTATTATTAATATGCTATTACTATTATTAATATTAATGTTATTGTTATTATTATTATGTATAATTATTATTATTATTACTATTATTATTGCTATCGTTATTATATTATTATCATTATTCTATTATATTATTAGTAAGTTTATTAACGATTTTCTGTTTTAGGGCCCCTTGACGGCTTCCTACAGTGACCGTTGTTCGTCGGGAATTCGGTGCCGCGTCGTTTCACACACCCGTTTGAGGTAGGTGGTTCCACACTCAAGTATGGGTTTATAATCCTTTGCTTGCACTCCTAGTTAATCAAATGTTTGATCCCCTGTTTCCATACTATGAACTTTTCCCCCTATTAAAAGAAATGTCATGTGTTTATTACTTGGACCTAGTTAAAACTTTGAATGTCTTTCTTTCTCTCTTTTAAAATAGTTATCAGCAAGTTTTAAAAGTACTGTTTTGGTTTACCTGATTGAAGAAAAGAAAAAGGATGTTGTTTATTTTCAAACTGTGCTACTGGTTTATTTAGCGTACTTGCAATACATACTATGTTTTGAAATGATATGGTGTGCGTGTAGTATTTTTTTAAAAGAAAGAATATCAGTGTGCGGGTGATATGGCAGGTGTTTTTTTTTTCTGAATTGGGTCAGCACAAGGAGGGAAGCCTGGGTATTAGGTGGGTGGACTAGGACTAGTGAGCTGGTAGTCCGGAGATGAATCGACCCGGTTTCACTGGCAGGTTTGACGATTGCAACACTAACTAAACATATGATATCTGAGGGTCGTGGCCTTCTAAGCCACGTCTTCTGAGGGTCGTGGCCTTCTAAGCCACGTTTTCTGAGGGTCGTGGCCATCTAAGCCACGTTTCACTGAGACACGATGTCCTAGGGTCCCACTGTTACTAGTATCCTTAGGGCCTTCCCATCCTCTGGTGCTACTGATGCTTGTGCGCACACTGATCCGTGATATTTATACCATTTGAATTTCATTCTGGTATGTGACATGAACCGTTTTTCTTTAAAAGCATTTTGTGAAAATCTTTTATTTATTTTTGCACCTTTTACTTTATACAGCATTGCAAATGGATTTTTCTCTTTATACTTGTGCGTGGAATCTTGCTTGGTGATATCCTGCTGGGCGATTGCTCACACCCTACTTACACCTTTGGGTGTAAGTAGATCTGTTTACTTCTGATACAGGTAGGGGTCCAGCTTTTGGGAGCAGTGGTTCAGGTTGCTAGCCAGACTATCTACGTGGCATTTTGGTGGTGGCCTAGAGGCGATGTCCTTACGTCGGGAAACAGTCCTTAGGTTGGTTTTTGGTTGTCTTGCTTTGGTGTTTTTTGGGTTTTGAGTACTTGTGAACCAAAGACCTGTTTGGTTATCTACATGTTTGACTGTAACCTTTATCTCTGTTTGGTTTACTTTGGTTGGCTGCTTTATATTTATTCACTCGGGTAAATCGTTCCCAAGGTTTATTTTGATACCTGGGCACTTGTGCCAGCCCGTGGGGATAGGGAACGCCCTTCGGGCCTTGCCGCGGGCCGAGTCGGGCGTCAGTTCGGATGGCAACCCGATTCGGTTCGTGACAAAATGGTATCAGAGGCAGGTTTTTGTTGGTGGTTTATGTTATTTGGGATGAGTTGGGTCTGTCGGGGCTCAGGATTCATGTTGCGAGTAGGGTGCCTGGCCAGCACGCCTCGGGAGAGATACTGAGTCACCATGGGATGTCAGGGTGCTTGTTTCACTTTCTTTCTGGGTGGGACGTGCAGGTTGCAGACTGTGCGTGGATACCAGATAAGGGAAGTAAAGCTTTTATATGGATTCATTTTTTTTATGCTTGGTTTGTTGATGAATAATTATCTTGTTGGAAATTTTTTTTCCCTTTATATTGATGGGTTTCTTTCTTGATTGCTATTCTTTTTCAGTAAGATGCCTCCCCGGAGAGTTCCCATGCATCCACGGGAGGAAGCCGGAGAGAGTTCTCCCGTGCCGCTTGATCAGAGATTTGTTGAGGCGATGGTCCGAGCCGTTCAGGCTTTAGGACAAGGGGCAACTCCTACCCCCGCCCCTGTTCCAGCAAGAGGGGAAGATTTCGGCTCCAGGAAGGATAGAGCTCAGGATTTTCTGAGGAGCAAACCTCCTTCTTTCCGAGGTGGTTCGGAACCTCAGGAGGCAGAGGAGTGGCTTGAGAAGATAGAACGTGTGTTCGATTTCCTTGACACGCCTGAGGAAGTCAGGGTGAAGTGCGCCTCGTTCCAGCTGGAGGGTTCCAGTCGCAAATGGTGGGAATGAGTGGTCCAGGCTGGGAAGCATGAGCACATGAGCTGGAAGGATTTCAAGGGTCTCTTCAACGAGCAGTATTGTCCAGAGTTTGTAGCCTATGCCAGATCTCGGGAGTTCATGGAGCTATCGCAGGGGAATCAGACAGTGATGGAGTATGCGAATCGCTTTGCTGAACTGGTACGGTACGCACCTGAGATAGTTTCGAGCGAATTCTTGAAAGCTCGGAAGTTTGATAAGGGCCTTCGACCAGAAATTCTCTCCCAGGTTTTCTTGTTCAAGCTGAAGACTTATGCTGAGGTGGTCGATCGTGCTTGTATTGCCGAGATTGGCCAGAAGGGAAAGTCGGGGTTTTCTGGATCAGTGTCAGGGCTTGGCAGTAGCAGTTCATCTGAGAAGAAAAGGAAGCGTGATGAGCAGTGGAAGAAGGGTGATGGAAGCTCAGGTCATCCTCCCAGGCAGTTTTCATCTGGGGCTTCTGGTGCAGGGTCTGTTGTGTGCCATCAGTGCGGAAGGGAAGGGCACATCCGACCTGTTTGTCCATACCCTCCCAGACCATGCCATGGATGTGGAGTGGTGGGACATCTACAGCGCTTCTGCAGGACTGCACGCCCTTATCAGAGTGGGGCTGGATCAGTGGCTTCTAGAGGGGTATCAGTTCAGTCAGAGCCGACCAGGACGACAGGATCTCGGTTTGGTGGGCGTGGTGGTAGGACCGGATCATCTTCAGGGCAGAGCCATATCAGGGTGGAGCCTCAGGCGAGCGGTCGCTCTCAGGCAGGGACCAGGCAACTGCATGCTGTGGATCAGGCACCAGCGGGATCTGATGCAGGGCCTTCGACGGTTCGAGGTACTATTCTGGTTGAATCTTCTATAGCTGCAGTTTTATTTGATACTGGTGCTTCAGTTTCTTTTATATCTGCTCGTTTTGTGAATCTGCTGAACCTACCAACCGAGCTGTTATCGTTTGCTATGGAGTTGGTAACGCCGTTGGGGAAAAAGAGGGAGCAAGGACTCAAGTGCCGTTCGTGCGCATTTTCTGTGTCGGGTGTCGAGATGGAATGGGATTTCCTGGTCCTTGACATGGACCTATTTGATGTGATCCTCGGTATGGACTGGCTGGTGCGCTACCAGGCGCACATTGATTGCTATCAATGCCGAGTCAGCTTTACAGCACCAGATGGGACTCCTCAGATTTTTCACGGAGAATGGGATCCTCGGTCGGGACGTGCGGGACCTCCACTCCCTGATCTTGGAAATCTTGCTTATCAGTTATCGTCGCTCGCGCTGGAGGACGATGGTGGTATTTCACAGGGCGGGTTACCTCGTGTAGTGGATGAGTTCCCAGAGGTTTTTCCAGATGATTTTTCTGGCTTACCCCCAGAGCGAGACGTGGAGTTCTCGATTGAGTTGGCGCCGGGAACACAGCCTATATCTCTTCCCTCATATCGCATGGCCCCCACCGAATTGAGGGAATTAAAGATACAGCTGGACGATTTGGAATCCAAAGGATTCATTCGCCCGAGCGTCTCTCCTTGGGCCGCACCAGTTTTATTCGCGAAGAAGGCCGATGGAACCCTTCGGTTGTGCATTGATTACCGGAAGTTGAACAAGGTAACCATCAAGAATAAATACCCTTTGCCTCGGATTGACGATTTGTTTGACCAGCTGAAGGGGGCAAAGTGGTTCTCCAAGATTGATTTGCGTTCGGGATACCATCAGCTCAGAGTGAGAGAAGCAGATATCCCGAAGACGGCTTTCCGAAGTAGGTACGGTCACTTCGAGTACTTGGTCATGCCTTTCGGACTGACGAATGCTCCTGCAGTTTTTATGGCACTCATGAATAGGGTGTTCCACCAATATCTCGACTCATTTGTCGTGGTATTCGTGGATGACATCCTGGTCTACTCTGGATCTGAGGAGGAGCATGAGCACCACTTGCGCGTCGTTTTGGGCACCTTGCGAGATCACCGCTTGTATGCCAAACTCTTGAAGTGCACTTTCTGGATCAGGGAAGTGAAGTTTCTGGGGCATGTCGTCTCAGAACAAGGGGTTTCAGTGGATCCCGAAAAGATCAGAGCAGTTATGTCTTGGGAGCAGCCGAGAAATGTGTTTGAGATTAGGAGTTTTCTGGGCTTGGCTGGTTATTACAGGTGCTTTGTCCAGGACTTCTCGCGGCTTGCCTCCCCCATGACCGCACTCACCCGGAAAGGGGTGAAGTTTGAGTGGAGCCCACAGTGCCAGACATCTTTTGAGGAGCTGAAGCGGCGGTTGACCACCGCACCTGTGTTGACCTTACCGGAGTCAGGAAAGGGCTATGTGGTGTACTGTGATGCGTCAGGTACGGGCCTTGGATGTGTGCTCATGCAGTATGACCATGTTGTGGCTTATGGTTCTCGCCAACTCCGGCCGCATGAGAAGAACTATCCGACTCACGACTTAGAGTTGGCGGCAGTGATGCATGCTTTGAAGACGTGGCGCCACTATCTTTTCGGGGAGAAGTTTGTGGTCTATTCTGACCACAAGAGCCTGGCCTATATTTTCTCTCAGAGGGATCTCAATTTGAGGCAGCGCCGCTGGGTCGAGTACCTGCAGGGTTTTGATTTTGATATTGTCTATACCCCTGGCAAGGGTAATGTGGTAGCTGACGCATTGAGCAGAAAAGTACCAGTGCAGGCGTTGAAGAAGTCCAGCGATGAGTGGACTTTGATGGGGCTCTTCGCCCAGTTGCATTTGGAGAGCAGGGAGCATAGTGGAGGTACTTTCTTGGCTAGCATCCAGTTGACTCCTGCCCTTCTAGAGTTGATTCAGCAGGAGCAGCCTGGTGATGAGTTTTTTCAGCGATCTATGCAGTTTCTTCATGGTGGGGAGACTCCTTCTGATTGGTCTTTGTCTTCCCAGAGGGTCCTATGCTTCAAGGGCCGTGCTGTAGTGCCGTTGTCTCTGCGAAAGGTGGTGATGCAGGATAACCACCAGTCTCAGTGGGCCGTCCATCCTGGTACCACCAAGATGTACTACGATGTTCGCCGGCAGTTCTGGTGGCCAGGTATGAGACGGGACATAGCTGACTTCGTATCCCGATGTTACACTTGCCAGCAAGTGAAAGTAGAACATCAGAGACCATCTGGCCTACTCCAGCCATTACCCATTCCTACCTGGAAGTGGGACGAGGTCGCCATGGACTTCATCATTGGCCTGCCTCGTACACCTCAAGGGAGGAATGCTATCTGGGTGGTAATTGACCGTTTGACCACGTCTGCTCACTTCATTCCGATCAGAGACACAACGAAGGTAGAGGAACTGGGCCACTTGTACGTTCAGGAGGTGGTCAGACTTCATGGTGTGCCGTCGGCAGTTGTTTCTGACAGGGACCCCTGCTTTACATCACGGTTTTGGGGAGGCCTCCAGAAGGCTTTGGGGTCGCAGATTAAGATGAGTACGGCATACCATCCGTAGACCGATGGCCAGACGGAACGGGCGAATCAGATTCTGGAAGACATGCTCCGGGACTGTGTGCTAGATTTTGGAGGCTCATGGGATGGCCATTTGGGGCTGGTCGAGTTTGCTTACAATAACAGTTACCAGTCTTCCATCAGAATGGCACCCTTTGAGGCGCTCTATGGCCGGCCTTGTCGGTCTCCTCTGTGTTGGGCTGAGGTAGGAGAGGCCTCGCTCTTGGGACCGAGTCTTGTACAAGAGACGTCTGAGAAGGTCAAGCTGATTAGGTAGCGGTTGTTGACAGCTCAGAGTCGCCACAAGTCTTATGCAGATCAGAGGCGGCGGGACCTTGAGTTTTCAGTGGGGGACAAAGTGTTTCTGAAAGTGGCACCTCGCTTGGGTCACCGTTGTTTGGGGAAACAGGGGAAGCTGACACCGAGATTTGTCGGACCTTTCGAGATTCTTGAGCGGATTGGCAAGGTGGCATATAGGTTAGCTTTGCCCTCACAGTTGGCGTCGATTCACGACGTATTTCATGTCTCCCAACTGAAGAAGTACAACCCCGACCCGTCGCATGTGCTGAATTGGGAGGAACTGGATATAGAGCCTGATTTATCATTGTTTGAGCGACCAGTGCGGATAGTGGATTCACAGGAGAAAGTGTTGCGTGGAAAGTCCATTCCTCTAGTCCGTGTTCTTTGGAAGCACGGGAGTGATGAGCATGAGACTTGGGAGCGGAAATCATGGGTAGAGCAAGAGTACCCATTTTTATTCTCTGATCAAGCTTTGAGCTGACTTTCCGAGGGCGGAAAGTTTTTCATGGTGCGGAGAATTGTCACGCCCGAATGTCGCTAGAGGTATGATTTTAAATTTTCTTTATTTCATGAGTTTATTTTGTCAGTTTGTTTTTATTGCTTTGTTAAGCGTGGGCTGAGTCGTTAGGGAATAATTGTAGAGGCGCTGATAAGCGCGCGTTTACTTCACGTCGATCGACCTGCAGTGCCGATGCTCGGACGATGAATTCTGGATGGAACTTTCATGGTTTTAATTATAATATTAGTATCATTATTTTATTATGATAAATATAATAATATTATTATTAACTTTATAATTGTTTTGATAACATTATTATTATTGATAATATATGTATATATTGTATTATCATTATTACTAATACTATATTATCATTATTATTATTATTATTTATTTATTTTATATATAACTTTTATAATGTAATTGTTATTATTGTTTTTAAAATTTTTATGGATTATTATAATTATTGTTATTACTTTTAATTTTATTATAAATTTTGTAATTTGTTATTATTACTTTTGTTTATTTTATTTCTTTTTTTTCTTTATTCTCTCTCCCGTAACCGAATTGGTTACACCGTTTAGGATTTCTTTTTTTTCCTCCCTTTTTCCCCCTCCCCTTTCCTCCCCTATTTATTCTTCTTCCTCCGCAAAACCCTACCTCCCTTCCTCCTTTCTTCCATCGCCGCGCCGCCAAGCCGTCCAGCGCGCCACGCCCAGTCCGCCCCGAACCACGCACCCCCTCCGGCTACTCTGCTCGGCCACCCTTCTTTCGCTGGAGCCTCAAAACTGCCGCCAGACCACCCCTCCGCCTCGGCCGCCCCTGTTACACCCGCAACAGACCACCTCTCCGCCGCTGCTCTCCCTCACCCGCACCTCCTTCGCCCAGCCGGCACACCGTCTCCCTCACCCGCAGCCGCTACGCCTCCCTGCTGCCCGAGGCTCCCTTCGCCCGTCCTGTGCGGTGCCTCACCGGGCCTCCCTCATCGCTGCCACGCACCCCAGCCCAGCCGCACCTCCTTCTTCTCCTCCCGCTGAACCGCCCTCCGCTGCTCTCCCGCCCCTCTGCTTTTCGCCGCTCCTGCACCTCCCGCCGGACCTACATCGGCCGCGCCTCCGCCTCGGCCTGCTGCTCCTCGGCCGGACCTGCAGCGGCCTGCTGCTCCTCGGCCAGCCGCCCCTGCTGCTCTTCTTCTCCTCATTCTTGTATTCTTTTTCTCTTCTTCTTCCCTTCTTCCTCTTCTTTCTCTTCTCCTTCTTCTCTTCTTCTTCTTCTTTCTTTCCTCCTCCTCTCCTTCCTCTTTTCTTCTTCTCCCCCTGTCTTCTTTCCTCCTCCGCCAGCCGGCGCAACCCCCCTGCTGCTGCTCTTCTTTTTTTTTCCTTCTTCTCTCCTTTCTCCTTCTTCCCTTCTTCTTCTTCTTCTTCTCTATTTTTCTTCTTCTTCTCTTCTCCTTCTTCTTTTCCTCTTCTTCCTCTCCTTCTTCTTCCTTTCTTTTTCTTCCTCTTCTCCTCTGTTCCAGCGCGCCTGTTCGGCCTCCTCCGCACAGGTCCGTTTTTCCTTTTTTTTATTTTATTAGTTATTTTATTTTATTATTTTAAGTTATCTAATTAGGTATTATGTTTTCTTTTGTTATTTTTATTAATATGTTATTTATTATATCATTACTATAAATATTAATATGTTATTATTGTAATTATGTAAATAATAATAATAATATTATTATTATTATTATTATTATTGTTATTATTATTATATTATTATTATTATTATTATTATTATTGTTATTATTATTATTTATAATAATAATTATTAATATGCTATTACTATTATTAATATTAATGTTATTGTTATTATTATTATGTATAATTATTATTATTATTACTATTATTATTGCTATCGTTATTATATTATTATCATTATTATATTATATTATTACTAAGTTTATTAACGATTTTCTGTTTTAGGGCCCCTTGACGGCTTCCTACAGTGACCGTTGTTCGTCGGGAATTCGGTGCCGCGTCGTTTCACGCACCCGTTTGAGGTAGGTGGTTCCGCACTCAAGTATGGGTTTATAATCATTTGCTTGCACTCCTAGTTAATCAAATGTTTTATCCCCTGTTTCCATACTATGAACTTTTCCCCCTATTAAAAGAAATGTCATGTGTTTATTACTTGGACCTAGTTAAAACTTTGAATGTCTTTCTTTCTCTCTTTTAAAATAGTTATCAGCAAGTTTTAAAAGTACTGTTTTGGTTTACCTGATTGAAGAAAAGAAAAAGGATGTTGTTTATTTTCAAACTGTGCTACTGGTTTATTTAGCGTACTTGCAATACATACTATGTTTTGAAATGCTATGGTGTGCGTGTAGTATTTTTTTAAAAGAAAGAATATCAGTGTGCGGGTGATATGGCAGGTGTTTTTTTTCTGAATTGGGTCAGCACAAGGAGGGAAGCCTGGGTATTAGGTGGGTGGACTAGGACTAGTGAGCTGGTAGTCTGGAGATGACTCGACCCGGTTTCACTGGCAGGTTTGACGATTGCAACACTAACTAAACATATGATATCTGAGGGTCGTGGCCTTCTAAGCCACGTGTTCTGAGGGTCGTGGCCTTCTAAGCCACGTTTTCTGAGGGTCGTGGCCATCTAAGCCACGTTTCACTGAGACACGATGTCCTAGGGTCCCACTGTTACTAGTATCCTTAGGGCCTTCCCATCCTCTGGTGCTACTGATGCTTGTGCGCACACTGATCCGTGATATTTATACCATTTGAATTTCATTCTGGTATGTGACATGAACCGTTTTTCTTTAAAAGCATTTTGTAAAAATCTTTTATTTATTTTTGCACCTTTTACTTTATACAGCATTGCAAATTGATTTTTCTCTTTATACTTGTGCGTGGAATCTTGCTTGGTGATATCCTGCTGGGCGATTGCTCACACCCTACTTACACCTTTGGGTGTAAGTAGATCTGTTTACTTCTGATACAGGTAGGGGTCCAGCTTTTGGGAGCAGTGGTTCAGGTTGCTAGCCAGACTATCTACATGGCATTTTGGTGGTGGCCTAGAGGCGGTGTCCTTACGTTGGGCAACAGTCCTTAGGTTGGTTTTTGGTTGTCTTGCTTTGGTGTTTTTTGGGTTTTGAGTACTTATGAACCAAAGACCTGTTTGGTTATCTACATGTTTGACTGTAACCTTTATCTCTGTTTGGTTTACTTTGGTTGGCTGCTTTATATTTATTCACTCGGGTAAATCGTTCCCAAGGTTTATTTTGATACCCGGGCACTTGTGCCAGCCCGTGGGGATAGGGAACGCCCTTCGGGCCTTGCCGCGGGCCGAGTCGGGCGTCGGTTCGGATGGCAACCCGATTCGGTTCGTGACATTGTAAGTCACCTAATCGGTAAAGGAACCTTTTAACCCAATTTCTATTACTTGGATTAATCTTCTAATTCTTAATTATGCCATGCTATGATTATGTGCGGAATCACCATTTATTTATTTATTTTTTAATTTCCACCACCCTTTGTGTGGATATAAGTTTGATACATGAAATCACTCCATTGATAAATTCTCAAGTAATCGGTATGAAATTGATAAGAGTAATTTTACCTCAATTTCCATTCATTGAGTTAAACATCCAAGTCATTGGTGTTGTGTTTACAAAAATATGTGTGAATTTTCTCTGATTTATTTACACTGAATATCCAATAACATTGAGTGTATTTTTATTTTTCACACATTATTATATAAATTATTTTCCCTTAATCTAAGGATATAGTTTTTATAAGGGATTTCATCTAAATTTACATTCCATTGAGACTTCATTGTTGTTATTCACAAATTCACTCTTATATGGTGTATATACAATCCTTTGGCATATTATATCATGAATCCATTTATTCTCATGATATTATAAAGTTCTAATTCAATGTTATTCCTCAATTATTTATATTCAAGAGTCTCTCATTTTGTTAAAAACTCTTTAACTAAAATATCATTTTAAATGTTTGAAAGATTTATTATTCTAAATATTTATCATTTATGTCCATGTTTTAAAAATGGTTTTAAGTATTTATTTAGATGGAAATAATTAATTTCAAATGATAATTTATTTAAAAGTATCAAAGTGTTATGGGAAACTTTGATTCAAAAATATCTTTATTAAATGTTTTAAATGGTTTTGAAAATGGTTTTGACAAAACATTGATTATGTCAATATCTTAAAATAATATATTGTGATTGGAATGTGGAAATGTTATCTTTCTTTTATGCTTGTGTTATGTGTTATGAATATGTTATGTTTATTGGGCATTGTTTATGTATATGGGTGGTTCCATGATAAACCTAGGGCAGGTGAGCCCAAGATAGCTCTCCAATGCATTGGGTAACGTGATGAAGGTAAACATTAATGTTTCTCCTAAGAGATTTAGGGAATATACTATTATGGGTATTCTAAAATGTGACTCCCTATATAGCTGTGATATCTACAATGTAAGTATTTTATGAATGCCAAAAGTTACCTTTATGATTTATGACTTTTGTGTGTTATTCATAAATCTTATGATTTCGTAAGGTATGTTATAATTGAAAAGTATTGGTTTCATTGATTTGTATTTATTGATGGGATAATGTTTCCCTTCCATATTTTATAACCCTTAATGAGATGTTTATGCTCATCCCATGTTTTTGAAATGTTTTCCACAGGGTTTAAAGATGAATACAGTCAAGGATGTGATCAAGGAAAAGTCATGATGTATATAACATGGAACTAGACATGTTTCTTTTTAAGAGTTTTTTTATTTTATGAATAATGTATACTGAGTATTAGTGTCTATTTATAATATTCAAGTTGTTATGTAATATTTATGGCCTAATGATCTAAAACTCTAAACTTGATAAGATCCTCAATGTGAATTCTTGACATAATTCCTGATTATGTATTGTTTAAGTCCAGGTCCTTATAGTTGTTATGAGAGGTAGGTTTAGATAACATTAGAGGTTAGGATGTTATTTAATCATAAATAACATAAACATAATAGTTAGGATATTGGAAAGAGTCATAGTTTTTTAGATAAATAGAATGAGTTTAAGATAACATGAAAAAGTATGTTTTTGTGTTTACCGTCCTTATAAGATAATATATGATGATTTTACTGATATACTAACACTAACCTTTTTGGTTTTATTCAGTGGATGGATCTTGCAGGAATCAAAGTAATAATGGATGTGAAGAAAACTATGATGGTTTTTTGAATGAGAAATTGAATGAAATTGGAGCTACAATGAGAACTCTTGTGGTTATTCTCAACCAACTATCTAGAGTCATGATTGACCACCTAAACCTTGGTGATTTTTATAATCCATCGTATATGCAAGAAAAAAATCCCCACTGAATTTCAAGTAATAATCATAATGGTAAGTATATAAAAAAACCTATGTGTCAAGGATGGGGAAAGAAACACATATGAAAATGTTTCAAAGGGACATGAAGATTCTATAGATGTGGAAATGAAGGTCATAAAGCAAGAACCTGCCATAGACAAAGGAAGCATCTAGTTGACTCTAGTAAAGTGAAAGAAGTTATTTATAAGGGGTAAATTGAATGTTTTAAATGTGGTGTGCATGGTCATTATACAAACAGATGTCCTATGAAGAAGTTTTAGGTATGGGCTCACCAGGATCATACAAATTTTTTTATTATCAAAACCTAATGCCATTCCAATTTAGGATGAAGAAACTGACAATGACCAATGAAATGTATGGATTATTTCTTAACATATGTTTTTATATTATTGAGTATTAGGATATTATTCAGGATTTTGTTTGTAGGAAATAAGTATTTCATATTAAGTTGGTAAATAATGGTTAATGAATCATGAATAATGTTGAATGAGTAAGAAGTCAATATGTAAGGGATTGAAGAGTTATGGTAGATTTTAAGATGACGAAATGCTTAAAAGTATTAATGCTCTTTTGATGATGGGATTACATTAGAATACTTTTTATAGTATGTGTAACCATGAGGTTTGATATATAAAAATTTTATTCAAGGAATAATTATCATTCCTTTTGTGTATATAGTTATAAAGAACCATTTGGGTTTATATGGTCTATGAATTTGATGCAATTATAGGTTAATACATTTTGGGATGAAAAATAAAAGTTTTTAGATAAACTTTATGGTTAAAATATGTTATGGTTATTTTTGCTGAATTTATCTCTTTTTGGGAATGTTATAAAATTATATAGTTTTTGAAAAAGGACAACACGCAGACCGCTTGACAACCCGTCGCATCGGACAAAGCTGCGTGAATTAAACCCATAACCAAAGTGCGACTGGGACTTATCACCTACCACTAGACTAAGTGAAGTCCCAGGTGAGTATGACTAATTATTTTTAGTTAGATGATTTTAGGAATCAATAATAATTCAGTTTTGGGTAATATATGGAAATGATTTACCTATCACGGAGAATATGTTATTAGGTAAATTATTCTTTAGAATGAGACTTTAAGATTAGTCGATATTTTTGGAGATAAATGTTAAGATTTATTATGGAAGACTATGTGATAAAATCCTTATGATTTTTGGGTTTCAATATTATTTTGGATTATTTTTAATAATTTTAAGGACAATTGTATATTGAAAGGACTTTCTTGAACTTTGGGCACTTTTTGTTGAATTTTGGAGATTAAGAGTAGTACTTCTTTTTATAAAGGATTATCCTTTTGGGGATTATCTCATCTCATAATAACCAATTTTGGTTTTGGTTAATGTATAAAGATAGGGGAAATATATGGTTCATATTTTGTTGATCATGATATTCTCTAGAATTTGATTCTATCACTTTTTATGTGACCAAGTCATCTTTAATACTCATCATTTGAAGAAAAGATGTGTTTGTGGTATAAATTTTTTAAATGATGAAAGTATACATGTCAAGTAAGTAAGATTACTTATGTTCTTATTCAAATCTCATAAATAAATTCTCTAACATTATGAAAATGAACTTAAAAAAATGTTATCCGTTTACTTTTCCTACTGGGAAACCAATGACCATTTAACCCATCACAAATTTGTGGTTTTCCTATTATTAACTTTCTCCTAATCATGTTTTCTATCACTCTGCATCAGAACTAAACACTTAGTTTCTCCTTTATATCCATGTTTTCATGTAATCCAAGTATGGGTTATCTAGGGTGACCTTTTTTGTTATATTTCTTACTTTTAAAGTGATATTTTTGTTGAATATTTTTCTGATGTGGGACTTTAAATGAAGTTTCTAAGCCCAATTTTAAAATTATGAGGACATAATTCCCAAAAGGGGGGAAGGATGTAACATCCCAGGTAAATAAAGAATATAACACTTTCATATTTATTAATATTTTTGCATCAAATATTAATTTTACTTTATAGGGGATTCTATGTTCTATGACGTACCTGATACATAACAATGTGTTTCTTTGAAATCTTATGTTGCACACAATGTTGGGTTATACTGAAAAATAATAATATAATATTATTTTAAATGGTAGTTAACGCCTAGACATTATAATGGTGGGAATGAAAAAAATAACTAAAAAATGATTATACATGTTTGTTAAATGTTTTACATTATCTAATAAAATTTAGAGGCTTAAAATAAGAAAATAATTAGATTTTATGCAAAAATTCTCTAATATTCATTAAAAGGTCAATTTAACACCTTTTGATGGAGAACCCTATTTAAATATAGTTTTGGTCACTTTTATACATTAAATTTGATGAAATAAAATTCTTCTTTAGAATCGGGACACAAAAATTTACTTTGGGTAATTTTTTGGTATTTTTCTAATAACATTCATTTTTTAATGAATAGTAAAAAATACTGTATTTTAATTCAAATAGTATTTTTAATATAATTTATTTATATGGATAGATTATATTTTTAATTGGTTTTAAAGTATAATTATATTATATTTTTACCATTTAGTCCAATGGTGGTCATTGGAATTAATTTCTCTTTGAAATTGAACATAAACAAGTGCCAATCTTTTGATAGATATTGTTTCTTAAAAACAAGTTATTTATTTTGACAACGAGAATTAATTTTAAATTAATTAATGAAACTTCTATGTTTTGAATTTTTTAAAATAGACATAATTTTTGAATTTGGAATATCAAATATATCTTAGGCTGAATTTTTGGTATTTTTCTGAAAATCATCAATTTTTGATGAACAGTGAAACCACTAAGTAGTTGTTAAAAATCTGAGCTTTACATTTAAATGAAAATTTACTGCTTCTGTGAATTGAATTTTAAAAATCTGAGATACATGGTTTTTATTAATAATTAAAATTTGGTTCAATAAGATGAAAATAATTTTTGGGGAATAGTAAATTTTGACTTTTATTTGCCGTAGTTAAAGGTAAATAGAGTAATTCAAGGTTAAAAATATTATAATAATAAAAAATTACCTTAACACTTATTCTAACCATATTGGATGAGTAATGTCTGATCTTGGTCATACTTGGGTAGATTTGGGGACCCCATGGTGCCACATGAGAGTAATAATGACACTTTAGATTAATTAGTATAAAGTAAAGACAAAAATGACACAAACAAATATCTTTTAGTAAAGTAATTTTTACATGGGGTTATATAAGTTATCTATTTGACTATACATATTAATTGGAAAACTAAAATCATTTCCTACATCATGGTAGTTTCTTTATAATTTTTAGACATCAAAAATATAAAATTAACTATTACACAAAAATGAGGCAGTATTTACCTCATTAATAAATGATTTAAATAAATAAGATTATAAATATTAAAATAACATCTAAAACCTATCCAATTATTATTGGATGAATTTATTTCGACCACGAGTCATATTTTATTTTACTTTAATTAGTTTTGTACCTTTATAAACCTAAAATCATTATATAATAAAATAATATTTTCACACTTTTCTAAAGAACCCTCCTCCCCCTTATAAAAAGCCCTCACTTATAACCCATTTTTCACACCTCTCAAGCCACTTGGATCATCCAAAACCTCCCAAAATAAGCTCTTAAGATATCTCTATTCCTAATATAAGCCTTACCTTAGGCCTAAGGCACTTCAATAAGTCCTTTTGGTTCAAACCAAATGGAGTTACCCGAATTAAAGGTAACCATTTCTCTAAAATTATTTCCTTTTATTTTACTTATCCAAACCTAAACTCTTTTTATTAATTTATTTTATAAAAAAACCACTATAATAAATATAATAAGATGTTTTTATGAGAATTATTATAACTACACTTACACACACCTCCATATGATGGGCAAAAAACATATTGTTTCTGTGGACGGCGAACTACTGCCTCACGAAATGATGATTGTTCACATATCTCCCACCGCCTCTCATGGTGGACATTTTGATGAAACTATATTTATTTATGATATATATATATATATATTATGTTTATGTTTTATTTATTATTCTGTATTTTTTCATTTATATCATACCTTTATGGTTTCCATTATGGGTAAACGCAATAATTTCATTTTAGGAAGTGTGGACTACCGCCCCCTTAAAGTTATATGAATCATTCATGCCATATGTGGGATGTATAAAGGATGGATTTAATGAAATTATATATAATATTATACTAGAATTATAATATACCAATTTATCACTATGTTTTCATTCCATTGAATATGAAATCGAAATGAAATTAGTGTTCATGCATACGTACGACTTACCGTCTCTATGAACGGTGCATTTCATTTATTACGTCTAAATGTTATGTAACATTATATATATATATATATATTGGATATATATGATATATATGATATCTAAATCATTCATATAATTCTGGAGATAGTGGAATCTTGACCACAAGGACAACTTGTAATTATAAGGTGTTCAGTTTTGACTCCAGTACCAAATATTGACAAAACGACCATTATTAACTTAAATAATTGCATAATGTTTATAACATGGTAATAAGTGATATAAAAGTAATAATAAACTTGAAAAATGTTCTTAATCAAGTATAAATTATCTTTTTTTTATTCAAGAAGAACAAGGAACAAACAAGTTAAGTCAGACACGAGGTAATGGATCTCTTATCTCACTTTTAATTTCGTGAGATTTCCATTATTCGCCACTTATTTATTACATGTATTGTATTGTGTACTTCCATTTGATATATATATTATTATTATTATATTTATATTCATTGTATTATGTGATTCATTTGGTGGTTATTAACTTTTGATTATATGACTCTATTGATTACAACGTGGTAAGAGATTTCTTATCTCACTTTTATTCCCATGAGATTCATGCTATATTTGTCACTATTTCCTTTATGTGGTGTACATAATTCCCATGATTTGTAATCTTTGTGTAATATAATTTCATTTATGGGTATTTAAATCTTTATTGAGTTATCATTCTTTCATGTGGTGTATGTTTCGTAAGTTACCAAATCGGTAAGGGAACTTTTTAACCCAATTTCTATTCCTTGGGTTAAATTATAATTCTTAATTATTCCATGCTATCATTATGTGTGGAATCATTGTTTATTTATTTATGTTGTAATTTACACTCCCCTTTGTGTGGATATACTTTTTATACACATAATCAATCCATTGATAAATTCTTAAGTCATCGATATGAACTTGATAAGAGTAATTTTAACTCAATTTCCATTCATTGAGTTAAACATCCATGTCATTGGTGTTGTTTTTACAAAAATATGTGTGAATGTTCTCTGATTGATTTACACTGAATATCCAATCATATTGAGTGTATTTATATTTTTTACACATTATTATGTAATTTATTTATCCTTAATTTAAGGATACAATTTTAATAAGGGATTTCATCTCAATTTACATTCCATTGAGACTTCATTGTTATCATGAACCAATTCACTCTTATTTGGTGTATATACTGTCCTTTGGCATATTATATCATGAATAAATTTATTCTCATGATATTATAAAGTTCTGATTCAATTTTATTCCTCAATTATTTGTATTCAGGAGTCTATCATTTTGTTAAAAACTCTTTAACTAAAATATAATTTTAAATGTTTTAAAGATTTATTCTTCTAAATCATTATCATTAATGTCCATGTTTTAAAAATGGTTTTAAGGATTTATTTATATGGACATTAATTTTTTCAAATGATAATTTATTTAAATGTTTTAAAGTGGTGTGAGACAATTTGATTTAAAAATATCTTTATTAAATGTTTTAAATGGTTTTGAAAATGGTTTTCACAAAGCATTGATTATATCAATATCTTGAAATGATATATTGTGATTGGAATGTGGAAATTTTATCTTTCTTTTATACTTGTGTTATATGTTATGAATATGTTATGGTTATTGGGCATTGTTTACGTATACAGGTGGTTCCGTGATAAACCTAGGGAGGGTGAGCCCGAGATAGCTCTCCAATGCATTGGGTAACATAACAGAGGTAAATTCTAATGTTTATCCTAAGAGATTTAGGGAATATACTATGATGGGTATTCCAAAATGTGACTCCCTATGTAGTTGTGATGACTACAATGTAAGTATGTTATGAATGCCATATGTTACCTTTATGATTTATGATTTTTGTATGTTATTCATAAATCTTATGATTTAGTAAGGTATGTTATGATTTAAAAGTATTGGTTTCATTGTTTTTTATTTATTGATGGGATAATGTTTCCTTCCTTATTTTATAACCCTTAATGAGATTTTTATGCTCATCTCAAGTTTTTGAAATGTTTTGGACACAACTTAAAGATGAATAGGGCCAAGGGTGGGATCAAGGATAAGTCATGCTATCTAAAACATGGAACTTGACATGTTTCTTTTTAAGAGTTTTTATTTTATTTTATGAAAAATGGATTCTGGGTAGTAGTGTATACTTGTAATATTCAAGTTGTTATGTAATATTTATGGCCTAATTCTCTAAAACTCTAAACCTAAAAAGATCCTCAATGTGAATTCTTGACATAATTATAGATTATGTAATGTTTAAGGATGAGTACTTATAATAATAATCCAGTTATCTAACCCATATTTTACTCCTATGAAATACTTGTGTCTTTGTAAATTATTCTTACATGGTTCTTTGTGGAATCTATTCTTGGAGAAAATCTTGTGTATATGGATCTTGGTCTTTAAAAAAAATTATCTTTCTCCCACTATTTTTAGATATGTGATCCCCTTTAAGAATGGTAGGATGTATGATAACCAAAAATTTATTTTTTTAGTGTAATATAGGTAATATCCTTTATTTTCACTAGTATACGCTATAAATATACACTTAGTTCCTTAGTGTGAAAGTTTGTTTCCATAAATATCCTCAACAAATTCTATAAAAAACCATATTTGTATATGTGACAAAGTGGGTTTATTTCCATACCAACGATGATATGGAATGTTAGTTTTTCTTTATTTGGAACTATGTTTTCTATGTATACTTCTACTTGTAATGAGTATCCCCAAAAGGATAATGGAAGACTCACATGAATCATCATTGATATCACCTTATTCAAAAGGATGTGGTTCCTTCTTTTTCATACACCATTCTTCTAAGGTGTATAAGGAGGAGTTGGTTGAGATAGAATTAAAAAATCCTATAGATAAATAATGAAGTATTTATTAATATATCCTTTATCATGGGAGGAGTATTGTTTCTTAATATTCTTACCAATATAGTTTTCAACTTCATTCTTGTACTCCTTGAATCTGTTAAAGGAATCTAACTTATAACTTATTAAGTATACATATCTATATGTAAAAAATCATTTGTAAAATTTATTAAGTATTAGAACCCACCCATTTATTTGACTATGAATGATACACACACATCGTTATGAACTAATCCAATAATATCTTTTCCCTTTTACATTTTCTACTAAATGGGGATTTGATTATTTTTCTTTATAAACATGTGTGACATAAACCAAGTGGTTTTAGTTCAAAGTAATCTAAATATCCATCTTGATGTAAATTAGTGAAACTATTTACATTAAATGACTTATTGGGTGATTCCGAATTCAAGTGTGGTATAATTCATGTGATTTAATTTCGTTATCAATTTCCATTACTTGGTTCATGTAATCCAACACATAAAGGCTATTATTTAAATGTGACTTACCATAACAACTATTATCCTTATGAAATAATCAAAATTTATTCCCAAATTTGAAAATAAATCTATCTGTATAATGTCTATATACATATGTTTTTGATAATGGATGCCACATAATAACAATATTTCAATGTTATGATCATCCCCATCAGAAACCTGACATGGTAGTCATCGATAGCCAAAAAAACAAGTTTGGATTCTTTGAATGATCTTATATCATCGTACACTTGGTCAATTTTCTTTAATATACTTGGTTTCTATATTTTAATATATATGTGAGTACAAAAAGTTGTATCTAATACCAAAATTTTAGAAATAGTTAAATTTAACTTGATAATAAATACACATGAAACTTACTCCTTGATTCCTTACCCCAAAGATGTTTTTCTTCAAGTGTACCTTCTTACCAAATGTGAAATAAGAAAAATCCCAATCCCTTGCCTATACCTTGATTATTCTATTCTTAAAAATTTTTTAGAAGGAAATATGGGCTTAGAGATCTTTTCCGGGACTTAATTTTTCATCACCACAATCAATGAAGTATTTTCGTGATTTATCGCCTTATAAACTTAGAGAAGAAATGTGAGAAGACTTGAAAGTATCTCCTTAATGCTGTAAATATTGAAATTCACAACAAATATGTAGAATATATATGTAATTAATGAAACCATGAGATCAGTTCATAGTGTTTAGGAAATTTAAACCCAAGAAACTCTAGGTGCTCAATTTAGCCATTGAGTTTGACTAAATGAGGCCCAACTAGAACAACTTATCCAAGATTACACTGAAATACTGCCTTTGATATCTCAAACCATTACTAACTATATCTCCCTTTGTATAAGCTACATAGATACTCAATCATACTATAAAAATCCATGTTTTAATGATACTTTATTAGTTTAGGAGACATATATGATATAAATAATCATTGAACATTGACTATGTCACTCATGTGATTATCATAGAAAATGAACTCTTCATAAGTCTCCCCTTTACAGGTGAATTGGGAACTAAGGATTTTGACATGTAAGATTTCCAAGCATGGTGCAATACAACCTAAAGGAGTATGAACCATTATTGGAAGTTTGTGTTAGTTAAAAGATAGTAATTATCCAACATTTATCATATGGATAATGTGGATAGAAATATTTTCATTTATTTTACAATATTAAAAGATAAGATTATTATTAATTTTCCTGATTAAAAATTACATGAGACATAATAATAAATATGAGTCTTATTATGGATCCCACTATTTTATAAAGTCCCAATAGACCTCACCATTGAACAAAGAATCCAAATTAACTCAATAAATTCTATAGGGAAGGATCCATATTCCATTTATTTATGGTATAGACTTTGTCCAAATAAACCATAAGAAGGTATTTAGGTTGATGGTCTTGACAACTATAAACTAGAATCCCCATTGAACTGTTGAGTGAAATCCCCAATCCAAAAATCCAAATTTGAATTTACTCAACCCTTGACACTAAATTTTTATTGAACAGACTATGAATGTTAAATTCAAGACAATTCTGATCAATTTAACCCATCATCTTAGTTAATAATCCTTGATAATTAAACATTTCCTTGACAATATCCAGAAATGACACTTTGACCATTATCTCATATTAACTTTGATGATGTAAGGATTATTGAATTAATATTTACTTGATGAATTTTGTCTTATTATGCATAAATATTTTTTATCCATTACATGTATTGTTAATATTTAGTATATTTTTTCATAACCAAATTTTTTAAATTCCATATTTTCATATTAGTTTATTTATTTTTGTGATCATGGTATTACATTGATAAAATAAATAATTCCTAAGGAATAAATAAATAAATAAATGGCCCAATCATGAGATGATATAAAAATTTATTAATTAATCAAATAATCAATAAACCTATGAACTAGAGGAAAAAAAATCATTGTGCAAGTCTTAGAATGAGTTTCAACATTTCACCTATCCACCTATGTATCACTTAGGTTGGAATTATCTTAGTTCTTCCTTGAACTACCTCCATGCACCTTGGGATACTAATTTAATTACATGTATTTATAACTCACACATAAGTGAGGGGAACCAAAGGATTGTTTAAGGGGAATTACATAAATAACCATGGACACATTGGTCTTAAATAATAAAGGTGGGAGGTTTGACTCACAAACCATCACATTTAATTCAATAATAAATAGTTGTAAAACCATACTATAAATTAAATTAAATAAAACCAATAGATACACATGTCTTGGTCAATCTACTGAAAAACCATACACATGAAACAAATACACAAAAATAAACTAGTTAACATTAATTTCTATTTGTTCATTATTATTAAGATAAAAACACTTTCATTAATTAATTAATTAATTTCTTTTTATCTTAATGACCATATTAATTCCCTTGGATATACCCATAATAAAAGTATTCATATTAAATAAATAAAATAAACAATAATTATAGATAATTATAATAAATTAATTGTAAATTTTTAGTTATTTTAAACCTTTATTACATTTGCAAACACATTATTTTCTAATCAATGTAATTTGGTTTTAATAATAAAATTATTTATTTAATGTAATTTAAATTTTTTTCTTTAATTGGGAGACTACATGGTGTGTAATTATGAGCTACATGTCATGTACCTTGATTACTGTATACCTAAGGTAAACACATGGGGCTTCATTATGTACCTCAAATGTACTACATATCTTATTTTAGCTAGCTACTCACCTTGTATTGCACTTAAATTATGTCTATGCATCCCGCTGAAGGAATTGACATGTTTTTTAGATGTGGGGCCATAATATATATACTCTGGATACATTCCTTTTGTTACACTAGCCATATTTTTGATTAACATTCCTAATGTATTGTTATGTACTTCAGAGGACAAAATTAATGAACTACATGGCCTATATTCCAACTACATGTCATGGATTTCATTAATTCTCTTGGATATCCTTATCATGTGGTTTTGACTATGTATTAAACCACATGGATAACATGAATTTCACTGCTAAACCACATAGACTACATGACTTGTACGCCAGCTACATGCTATGTAATCCAAAAGGCGATGTTCTAGGTTATGATAATATATATGTAGTGTGAAATAAATACACCTCATGTAGTTACTTCTTGGTGTGCCTTTTATCCTGGAACATGGCTAGGTGTAGTGCAATTTAGTACACGATGTGTACTTCGGCCCAAATCCTTGACATTTCATGATGGCATCTATGGTCATTATTCATCTATTATTAGTCCTTTAAAAAAGTTAAACCATGAATAATGATAATTACATATGTAAAAAAAAAGTTAATTAAAAACAAATTAAAGAATGGATATTAATGAAATGAAATATCTAACTACTATTGTGAAAATTTATAAATAATAAAATAAATATTATAAATTTTAAATGTAACCCCTTTCATTTTACTTAAAGGTCATGGGTGTAGTGAAAATTCCATGGTGGTTAATATACCAAAGTAAATTTATCATATCCAATGGATTATTAACATATGATCCATGACATGAATTCCATGACCAATGAAAATTTCCCACCCAATATTGGCATAAGAGAATATAAAATATGGATAGTTTCTTTGGACATTAAATTTAAAATTAATTTATATTACATCTAAAGAAAGAATACCTAATATGAGGATCTTTATTTGATGAATATCTTGATTGATCAAAACATTTTTTTGGATTAACTTTTTTATACTTGTAGGATCCAAGTGTAGAATCCCTCTAGTGGTGATCAATACATGCAGCTTCGATCTTTGAACAATAACTTATGGAATGTTGGGTACTAGCACAATAGATTATCCATGTAAGAACCCGGGTTTTACTGTGAAAGACTTTGGAATATTCTTGATGATATTCCAGAGCAGCGCCTTCAGACGGCGTGCGATTCCAAGCCCCAGAGTGGCCGAAATTAAATTTTCAGTGCGTTCACAGTGGAAACGCTAAATAAATGAGATAACTCCTAAACAGAGTTCCGGATCAGAGATCCGAGTGTACGTACGAGTCTGGAATGGGGTGTTTACCCTAAGAACGACATAAAACTTGTCGGTGCGGGATGTTTGGACCCCTCGCTCGCTTTCGGAAGGTTAAACGGATAAATTAATTAATTAATTTATTCTTTTAATGTTGAAACGCAGGTATCTCTTAAACGGTGGCTCGGATTGGAAAACCGAGGGCACCGTTGAGTTCGGAGCATGCCGTTTACCCTAGGAGGGGTGTAAGTTTTGCGGGCGCGACCCGTTTGTAAAAAAATGGCCCCATGGGCGTTTTCGTAATTTAGCGGCTTCAGACGTTAAATTTTATAACTTTTGAACGGGGTCTCAGAATAAAATTCTGAGACCGCCGTTGTGCTCAGAGCGTGGTTCTTATCCTAGGAGAGGCTAAATCCCGACCCCGTCGGGAGTTCGGGTTCGGGGCTGTCGGGCGGGCGTTTAAGTGATTTGTACTTAAACACCCCACCCCCCTCCCTTCTCCTTCTTCTTCTTCCTCAAACCCTCCTCCCCCTACTTCACCTCCGGCGAGGCGAGGTCCGGCGAGGCGACTCCGGCAAGGTGCGGTGGTGCCGGCGGGTTGACGGCGAAGCGACGGGCATCGCCCAAGAGGTAGGATTTGTCGTTTGCGTTTTTCTTTCCCGCACCTCGTTTGGGATTAATTTATACCCCCGAATCGCTGTTTGATATTCAAAAAAAAACCCATGAATGCGTAGTAGAGTTAATTACCTTTTCAACGCATCTTTCGGATTCAAATTCCGAGCTCCGTGGCATCCGCAATGATCCGCCGAACTTTGCGGGTTTTCGGGTTCTGACGAGTTCAAGCGGCGGCGGACGGTGGTTCCGGGGAGGCGGCGCGGCAGCGGGCGCGGCGGAAGGCCAGCCGGCCATCCGGCTGGCTGGGCGGCACCTCCATGGTGCGGGGCGGCTCGGCTCGCCGGCTGAGGGTGCCGGCTATGGGAGCTGGCGAGAGGAGATGGCGGGGTCGCAGGCGCGCGACCCCGCGTCTGGACAGAGAACCGCGCGACGCGGGTCTCCGCGTGGAAGGCCGACCGGCCTGTCGGCCGGTCGGTGGAAGAACCGCCCGCACGGCGCGGGCGGGGTGACTTGTGGGAGGCGTCCGGGCTGCTGTCCCAGCGAGCCGTCCGGAGTGGGCCGGCTCGAGCGGGGCGGACCGGCCGGAGCGGGCCGGTCCGGCCGAAGAGGGTCCCCCCCTCTTCCATTTAAATCTTCGGACACCCGTATTTCGGGCTACGAGCATCCGTTTTGTGCGCCGTCTATGGCGGAGCGGACCTTACATCGAGGCGGACGTTTTGTAGGGGTTTCTAGAGGTTTAACTTCCGAGATGAGAGGCTCGGGGGCACGACACGTGCGTAGAGCAGCTTAGCGGGCCTTCCGGGAATTTTGTTTTGGACGGCGCGAACGTGTCCGACGTCCGAATTAAGCTCCGTCAGTGGCGTTGGAACCCTGGCATCAAGGCGAAGCTTTCTAGGGTGATTTCAGGCGTTGAGGCCGAAGTTGAGGCGCGGGCCCCACGGCCCGTCTTTTGAGCTGCGTGCAGCGTTTCACGACTTTTTCGTCGGACGTCCGTTCGGGGAATGCGAGAAGTCGATGTTGGGAGTTTTTCCGAGGGGATTGCAATGGTGCAATCTGCCCGCCCTAATTCGGAAAGTTGGTGTGGGCCCTGCGAGAGCCGTTTCGGGAGTTGACGGTGATTTCCAGCTTTATCACCGGGCGACCATTTTGGACAAGTGAGTAGTCCATTTCATGTACATTTTCGAGAGGATCACAACGGTGCGATCCGTTTGTTGAGTTTCGGGACCGGGATGCGGGTCCCATGTGGCACCGCTCGTGTGCGGTGCGCCGGGATGCAAATTTTCCTCCGGATATCCGTTGCACTCAAGTGAGTAGTGCTTTTGACGTTTTTTCCCGAGGGGATCGCAATGGTGCGATGCGCCCGACTGTTTTCGGGGCCGAGGCTCGGGATCACGGGACGCCGTTTGGGCGTGAGGTGGTGTTGGTGACTTTTTCGTCGGATATCCGTTGGAGGCAAGTAAGTAGTCAATCTCGCGTGTTTTTCCGTGAGGATTACAACGGTGCAATCCGTTTGGTTGTGCAGAGCCTCTTGAGCAATCTTGTTAAATGTGGAAGCATGGAAGGTGCTCTAGTGGTGGTTCTCCCTACCTTGTTTCTAGCATACATTTGGCGTGTGATCGCGCACTCTTGGCAGAGTGATATAATTGGTCCACGAGATGTGGTTGACCGTGCCTAGGCCTTTGAGGGTGGAGTCGTTACGTCACGCCTTCACGTTGACGCGGGGTGCCGTGTGCACGATAGCCTATGGGCTGGAATGAGGTATACTCTGGGAGTATACGAGAGCGCTTGGAGGTACGTGTGGTTTGTACCTGAGACGTTCATGCGCTTGGTTGGGGTTGACTTGGGGCCACACGTTGTGTGGGACCCACGTGCGTGCCGTGTTCTATTTTGCGTACTTTGACCTCTCGCGGCATAGAGGGTCCCTTTGTGCTCATTTGTTTGGCTAGAAGGGTGGAGTTTATTTCCCCTGGCTTTGTGCTCGTTTGTTTGACCAGCAGGGTTGAGTGGTCTCCCCCTGGTTTCGCTCTCGATGGATTGGCCGGTAGCGGTGCTAGTGATACCTAGTGCTGGGGCAGACGCTGCACCTCTTTTAGGAGAGCTGTCAGGGAGTTGGGTGGTTGCGCGACCCCCAATCCGTTTTCAGTCGGCCAGTGTTGTACCCTCCTGTAGAGATGGCAGAGCGGTTCTGAGTTTTACCCTCTAGCGGGGCTGGGCAGTGGGTTACTCATCGACTTCCTTGGGCTTACCCTCCAGCAGGGCTGGGCAGTGGGTTGCTCACTGACTTATAGGGTCTACCCTCCAACAGAGACTGGGAAGTGGGTCACCCGACGCTATTAGGGTCTACCCTCCAGCAGAGACTGGGCAGTGGGTCACCCGATGACCTCTCAGGGTCTACCCTCCAGCAGGGCTGGGCAGTGGGTCACCCGTCTTCTAGTTCTAGGTCTACCCTTTAGCAAGGCTGGGCAGTGGGTCGCCTGTCGACTTATTCCAGGTCTACCCTCCAGCAGGACTGGGTAGTGGGTCACCCAGTAGCTTAATATGGTTTACCCTCCAGCGAGGCTGGGCAGTGGGTCGTCGGATGATGTGTTATGGTTTACCCTCCAGCAGGACTAGGCAGTGGGTCACCCAGTAGCTTAATATGGTTTACCCTCCAGCGGGGCTGGGTAGTGGGTTGCTTGATGATGTGTTAGGGTTTTCCCTCCAGTAGGGCTGGGTAGTGGTATGACAACCCTGCTTTTTATTACAACGTAAACATGCCTTATTACATAAAAATTCACTTGATACAACAAAGAGGATCGAGGGGTTTAGTGTCTTTGGGGCTTAGGATTGTTACATAAAAACTTTAAACTTGAAATACAAAATCTTTATTGAAAACTTCCTTTACATGACCACTACATTCCCTCGTACTTAGCATTGCATGGGATAACCTGAGGACATGTATAAGAAAAGGGTGAGCTATAAAGCCCAGTAAGGGAGTACACATGAAATAACATGAGGAGTACAATAGATGTTAGGAAATAGGCATATCAATAGAGCATAAGAGAAACATGAACATAAAGTCATGATAAAGCATGATAATCATAACATGGAAATGTGGCAACAACACTTAACATTGAATTAGCATGAGCCAAGGCTCATTGCACATGGAGCATGAGTAAACCCTCATTGCACTTGAAGCACAAGTAAACCCTCGTTGCACTTGAATTAGCATGAGTCAACACTCATTGCACATGACGTATCATGATACTATACTTTACCCAATGCATTGGAGCGCTATAAAGGGCACACCCTTCTTAAACATTTCATTTCATGCATAAGTGTGCCACATGGATCATAAAACATGGATCATAAAACATAATCATTTATTCCACGATAAAGGAATGTGGAATTCATACATGAAACTTTATAATCAATAAGTAAATGTGCATAAAGGTGAATACCCTTTATGGAGAAATGGGCATGGTATTCACTACACAATGATATTGGCTTAGAAAATCGGCGTGATTTCGGCAGCGTAACGGCGTGACATAAGAATTCATAAAAATGGTTGATGAGAGAGAAAGGGGTTCCTCATCATATTTACATGTAATGGATAGTAAGGAGGTCATATAGATACATGTCCCAACAATTGAAAAGGAATTTAGATTCATGATACAAAAGTATTGCTTGAATATAAAAGAGGAGAAAAAAGTTCCTTTCGGAATTTCGGCATTGTAACGGGTGTACATGGGAGGCATTTAATGAGAGAGAAAGGGGTCTCCCATCGTTCAAACAATAAGAGGGAAGTATGGTAGAGGTGAAAAACCATACCCCAACATTCATAATTGAAATTAAAAGGGCAATACAACTTAAAGAAAATTGACAAAAATGAGAAAGGAAAAAAACCCTTACTTGGAAGTGTGCTTCCAAAGGCTAGAGAGAGGCTTGTGAGAGGCTTCTTGGGATCTTGGGGCACCTTGGGAGGATTCTAGAGAGAGTAGGGCAGAGGTTGGACGAACTCCAAGGGATTTTAGTGAGGAGGAAGTGGGATCTTGGGTGGGTTTATATAGGAAAGGTGAGAGAATTATTTATTATTTAGGTTTGGGACCCCTTATATTAAAATAATCCAAACCAAAAACCATCCCATGGTATTTTACCATGGTTTATGGAAAAGGAAATAGGAAAAAAATATTTTACAAGGCCAAGGTCCGAACTTATTAAAAAATTAGGGTTGCTTATGTTGAGGTGAGTCACACTCCCATGTAAATTAATTTAAAAAAGAAAAGTGTTGAATAAGTCTTGAGGGGTTCATTAATGCTTTGAAAAGTAAGTCAAACAAACCCAAAACCTCATCATTTTAATGATAAAAAATATATTTTCCGAACATAAGGATTATGGTATTTTATTACATCACCATTGGGTCATTATGATGTCATAAAACACATTATATATTTAAACAGTATTTAATTTTTACCCAAAAATTTGACTGTCTCAGAAAAGTATGAAAAATTCACCGTTGGATAATTTCGACATTCTTATTCAAAAAATAATATTTATTTTATCTAAATAATTTTCTAAATATTTGAATTTTCACTTTTAAAATAAAAACCGACATTTATAAAAAATTCACGGGTTTTGACAGAAATGGCTTTCAAACCTTAATAAAAATTTTAATTGCATTCATAAAATTATAAGATCATTTATATTTAATAAAAATTAATTTAATATTAATAATAATATTTTATTAAAATATTATTTAATTAAAAAATCCTTTAATTAAATAAAATATAATTCTTAATTAAATAATAACTAAAAACACCATTTGTACTTTAAAAACTATTTACAATGTATCAAAAATGACTAGAAATTTTATTCATTATTATATAAAAAAGTAATGTACATGACCATGGTGCTACTTATTTGTTACATAACCCCTTAAAATAGCCGTATAAGACCTAAGGGTAAGGTGTGCGATGGTGACAGACTCTTGGGGCGGCTCGGATAACATCGCTCGAGTGTTAATCTCTATCAACTTCCACTTTTCCCGTAGATGGTCCTGTTCAAGCTTGACATAATGAAGCTCAGCTTGGGCTTGGTCAAGGGCGAAGCCCAAAGACGCCACCTCTTTTTCAAGCTCCGACAAATGGGCTTCGTATGGGGAAATTCTACTGGATGAGGCCATCACTTCCTTTGTTTGAGTAGAAATGGGTTCGTTAAAGCCTTATATTTATACTACTTAGATGATCACTGTTCAATGGCTATAAAAGTAATGGTCACAAATCTTAACGTAAAACCAAAGAAGTTGACATCTTATAAAAACATTTTTCATAAATAAACATTTAACTGGATCAAGAGGGATTTTCCATTAATGAAACTTTGGGTCGTTACAATATTCCCCCCTTAAGAAATTTTACCCTCGAAATTTTCCTTTTCCCACACTAAAAAAATGTGGGTAACTCAGCTTCATGATATCCTCCGACTCCCAAGTCGCTTCTTCAAACTTGTGGTTTCTCCACAACACCTTGACAAGGGGCATTGTCTTATTTCGTAGAACTTTTTCTCTACGATCTAAGATCTTCACTGGTTGCTCCTCATAAGAAAGATCGTCTTCTAATTGTACCACCTCGGAAGAGAGTACATGTGAAGGGTCCAGTATGTACTTCCTTAAGAGGGATACATGGAAGACATCATGCACCTTGGCCATAGTAGGTGGAAGTGCTAGTCGATAGGCCACATCCCCAACACGATCAAGAATCTCGAAGGGGCCGATGTACCTTGGAATTAACTTCCCTTTCTTTCCAAACCTCATGACCTTCTTCCACGGAGATATGCGTAAAAACACCATGTCTCGGACTTTGAACTCAAGGTCTCATCGATGATTATCTGCATAACTCTTCTGTCGACTCTGGGCTGCCTTGATATACTGCTGAATGGTTTTCACCTTCTCCACCATTTCTTCAACCATTTCTGGTCCAAGCAGCTTACGTTCACCGACCTCATCCCAACATGCCGGTGTTCTACACCTTTTCCCATACAGGGCTTCATATGGTACCATTTGGATGCTCGAGTGGAAACTATTAGTATAAGAGAACTCAACTAGAGTAAGATGTTGATCCCATCCTCCTTTAAAGTCCATTGAGCATGCTCTCAACATATCCTCAAGTGTTTGGATAGTCCGCTCGGATTGGCCATCAGTTTGAGGAAGATAAACCGTACTGAAGTTCAGTTCAGTATTCAGAGCATGTTGAAGACTCTTCCAAAACATAGAGGTAAATCTTGGATCTCGGTCAGACACAATAGATAGTGGTACTCCATGCAACCATACCACTTCCCTGATATATATCCGTGCCAGTTGATCTAAAGAGAAATCATCTCGAATAGCAATGAAGTGTGCAGTCTTTGTAAGACGATCCACAACAACCCAGATTGCATTATTGGCTTTCGATGTCCTTAGAAGTCCGGTGACAAAGTCCATAGTGATGTTCTCCCATTTCCATTCTGGTATGGGCAATGGTTGCATCATCCCCTTAGACTTCTGCCTCTCTGCCTTCACTTGATGACACACTAGACGCTTTGATGTATATTCAGCGATCTCCTTCTTAATATTGTCCCACCAAAAGTTTTCTCGGAGATCTCGATACATCTTTGTGCTCCCTGGGTGAATAGATAAATTTGAACTATGTGCATCATCCAAAAGTTCCTTCTTCAGCTCCGGACTTGATGGAACACATAGTCTTTTCCCAAACCACACAATTCCTTCTTCATTAACATTAAACTCTGAGGATTTTCCCTTTTGGATAGCTTACACTTTTTCTTGGATTCCCGCATCATCCTTTTGAGCATCCTTTATCCTTTCCAAAAGAGATGGTTGAGCAATCATTTGTGAAAGGATTGATGATGTTCCTTTCTTTATGATTCCCACATCCATCTTCATCAAGTCTAAGAATATTGGATCCTTCTCAATTCTCATCATTGATAGAATAGCTGGATCCTTTCTACTTAGGGCATCCACCACCTTGTTCGCTTTCCTAGGGTGGTAATGTATTGAACAATAATAATCCTTGATGAGCTCTATCCATCTTCTCTGGTGCATATTAAGCTCTTTATGTGTGAATATATATTTAAGACTCCTGTGGTCAGTATATATCTCACATTTCTCTCCATAGAGATAATGCCGCCAGATTTTCAAGGCAAAGATCACCGCCGCCAACTCCAGATCATGCGTTGGATAGTTTAGCTCATGGATTTTCAACTGCCTTGAAGCATAGGATATCACTTTATCATTCTGCATTAGCACACATCCTAAGCCCTTCTTTGAGGCATCACTAAATACCACAAAAAGTTCCCCACTTGTGGGTAAAGTGAGCATGGGTGCAGTGATAAGCCTCCTTTTCAACTCCTTGAAGCTTTATTCACATTCATCACTCCAAGAAAACTTTACTCCCTTTAGATTTAGCTTGGTAAGTGGGTTGGACAATCGTGAAAAATTTCTCACAAATCGTCGATAATATCTAGTTACCCCAAGAAGCTACGGATATTCGTTACCGATGTTGGCCTCGGCCATCCCTCAATTGTATCTGTTTTGGAGGGGTCCACAGATATCCCATTGCATGTGATGATATGGCCCAAGAATGAGACTTCCTTCAACCAAAACTCACACTTTCTGTACTTTTCATAGAGCTTCTCCTTGCGCAAAGTCTCTAGTATAGTTTTCAAATGCTCCTCATGGTCCTCCTTGGTTTTGGAGTATATTAGAATATCATCTATAAATACTACCAAACATTTGTCAAGGTAATCTCTAAAGACTCTATTCATCAAGTCCATGAATATTTCTGGAGCATTGGTGAGTCCGAAAGGCATTACTATGAATTCATAGTGCCCATACCTTGTACGAAAAGTAGTCTTGGGGATATCTTCCTTCTTCACCCTTACATGATAATATCCCGACCGGAAGTCCACCTTGGAGAAGTATTGTGCTCCACGCAGCTGATCAAACAAGTCATCGATTCTTGGGAGAGGATACTTGTTCTTTATCGTGATTTTGTTAAGTTCACGATAATCGATGCAAAGCCGCATTGACCCATCCTTCTTCTTGACGAAGAGGACTGGTGCACCCCATGGTGATGCACTTGGGCGTATAAACCCTTTATCCAGATTCTCCTGTAGTTGTTTCTTCAGCTCTTCAAGCTCAACAACATCCATTCTATATGGAGTCTTGGATATTGGTAGTTCCCCAGGTATAAGTTAAATTTAGAACTCAACATCTCTTCTTGGAGGAAGACCAGGAAGTTCCTCGGGAAACACTTCAATGAATTCCCTCACAATAGGCATTTCTTCAAGGGTGGTTTCTTCCTTGGACTCAATCATCTGATCCAGATATGCATACTCATAGGGCAGTAATATCCATGCTTGAGATGATGGAGCTAAAGGAGATTCATCTTCCTCCTGACACTTGTAAAGAATCGGGGGTCGATTCTCCATATAGAGTGTGATTTCCCTCTCCCGACAATTTATGTTGGCTCTATATAAGGAAATCCAATCCATGCCAAGAATTCCATCAAATTCCACCAAAGGGAGTATGACGAGGTTCGCTGGGAAATTCAATCCTCATATTATAACAGGGGAGGACTTATATTCATGGGATGCAATGATTGCCCCATTTTCCGTACTCACCGACATCCTTACTTCCAGGATTTGTGGTGGTGCTGGGATTGTTCTACTAAACATTCGAGATATAAAAGAATGTGTAGAACCTGAATCAAAAAGTACGTTCGCTATTATTAAATGAATAACTAGCGTACCTGTCACCACTTCGTTGTCGGGGTTCACTTCAGTAGAAGTGATGGAGAAAGCTCTTCCTTGTTTTCTTGGAGGTTGTTGGTTGCCTCCGATAACCCTTGGATTAGGGCACTGATTTGCAAAATGACCCAGTTCTTTGCATTTGTAGCATTGAACAACGCGTTGAGGTTCGAACGGAGCGTTCATCTCCTCTGTCGCAGCCGCGGGTCCTTCTTGCCGACAGTTAATAGCTAAGTGCCCTTCTCTTCCACACCTAAAGCATTTTCTCGTCCCCCTAAGGCAATTTCCAGGGTGCTTCTTTCCGCACTTTTGGCAAGTGGGGTGCTGGAACTTCTTAGCGCCATTGGATTTATCCATCAGACCACCAACATTTAAGTCCACCTTATGCTTCTTGTCCCCATGATACCCCTGTGATTATCCGATCTCCATTTCAACCTTGAGGGCACATCAGACAATTTCCTCATAACTGTCAAAGTCACAGATCTCTAATGCTTTCCGCAAACTAGGCTTCAGCCCACCAAAGAAGCAGTCAACCTTGCATTCGGGGGTAACGACAAAGCCGGAAGCATATCGTGTAAGCCTTGTGAAGTTTGCCTCGTACGCTCCCATAGATTCTTCATCTTTTTGTTTGAGGGAAAGGAAGTCCCTTTCCATCTTAAGACGGAGGGTGCACGGAAAATATTTATCGAAAAACATCTTCCAGAATTCTTTCCATTCCAAAGCCTCGATCTCCTCCTCAGGCTTTGTATTTTTGATCAATGTCCACCATTGATCAGCTTCACCCTCCATACAATAAGCCGCCAGGAGAACCTTCTCTTGTTCAGAACATTGGAGGATGGAGAATATCTTTTCAATGGAGTTGATCCATTGCTCAGCGATCGTGGGATCAGATGATCCACTAAAAGTATGAGGCCTTTGTCTCATGAAGCTCTCGATAGTGACTTTTTATTTCATAGGGGGGGTTGAACGTTTCTCTTGACCCGTGTTTCTATTCAAAACTTGAGTTAGCTGAGAGAGAAGCGTGACAAAGTTCGCGATTCCCGCTCCCATTGGATTGGGAATCTCATTAGTACAATCATCACACTGATCTTCACAATAGTTGTTAGCCCGAGTCCTCCTATTACCGGCCATTGGCTGGAATAAAAGGAAAGTTAGGGGTAACACATAAAGGGTAAACCGAAGACAAAAGTTGATGACTTATAAATAAACTTTAATCTCTTTAACTCACGAGTCTATAGGATTCAATCCAGGCTTTTCATGATCTACCTTCTAACATATATTCTTAGGGGAATTTTTCCCTTAATAAGGGTTCATTCTAATATTGTGAATTTATCAAAACATATCCCCCGGGAGTGTCGTAACAAAGAGTGAAGCAAGGCCCGTTTTCGTGCACCAGTTCCCATTCGAGTCTAGCTCAAAGCGGTGTTTTCGGGTTTTACCCCTAGGATACATCTGTGTCAGAGCCGCCTCTACCTGCTCGTATCCAGACAGGGATGTATTTGTTTGATAAGACACTTACTTAGTATTTACCAAAAATTAGGGATGTTTTTATTATACTTAGTCTTGTATCTAAGGCTTTACTAGGGTTTCCTAATCCCAAAAATAACTAAACCTATCCTCTAATACCAACTATGACAACCCTGCTTTTTATTACAACGTAAACATGCTTTATTACATAAAACTTCACTTGATACAACAAAGAAGATCGGGAGTTTTAGTGTCTTTGGGGCTTAGGATCGTTACATAAAAACTTTAAACTTGAAATACAACATCTTTATTGAAAACTTCCTTTACATGACCACTACATTCCTTCGTACTTAGCATTGCATGGGATAACCTGAGGACATGCATAAGAAAAGGGTGAGCTATAAAGCCCAGTAAGGGAGTACACATGGAATAACATGAGGAGTACAATACATGTTAGTAAATAGGCATATCAATAGAGAATAAGAGAAACATTAACATAAAGGCATGATAAAGCATGATAATCATAACATGGAAGTGTGGCAACAACACTTAACATTGAATTAGCATGAGCCAAGGCTCATTGCACATGGAGCATGAGTAAACCCTCATTGCACTTGAATCATGAGTAAACCCTCGTTGCACTTTAATTAGAATGAGTCAACACTCATTGCACATGACGTATCATGATACTATACTTTACCCAATGCATTGGAGCGCTATAAAGGGCGCACCCTTCTTAAACATTTCATTTCATGCATAAGTGTGCCACATGGATCATAAAACATGGATTCATAAAACATAATCATTTATTCCACGATAAAGGAATGAGGAATTCATACATGAAACTTTATAATCAATAAGTAAATGTGCATAAAGGTGAATACCCTTGATGGAGAAATGGGCATGGTATTCACTACACAATGATATTGGCTTAGAAAATCGGCGTGATTTTGGCAGCGTAACGGCGTGACATAAGAATACATAAAAATGGTTGATGAGAGAGAAAGTGGTTCCTCATCATATTTAAATGTAATGGACAGTAAGTAGGTCATATAGATACATGTCCCAACAATTGAAAAGGAATTTAGATTCATGATACAAAAGTATTGCTTGAATATAAAAGAGGAGAAAAAAGTTCCTTTCGGAATTTCGGCATAGTAACGGGTGTACATGGGAGGCATTTAATGAGAGAAAAAGGGGTCTCCCATCATTAAAACAATAAGAGGGAAGTATGGGAGAGGTGCTAAACCATACCCCAACATTCATAATTGAAATTAAAAGGTCAATACAACTTAAAGAAAATTGACAAAAATGAGAAAGAAAAAAAAACCCTTACTTGGAAGTGTGCTTCCAAAGGCTAGGGAGAGGCTTGTGAGAGGCTTCTTGGGAGCTTGGGGAACCTTGGGAGGATTCTAGAGAGAGTAGGGCAGAGGTTGGATGAACTCCAAGGTATTTTAGTGCGGAGGATGTGGGAGCTTGGGTGGGTTTATATAGGAACAATGAGAGAATTCTTTATTATTTAGGTTTGGGACCCCTTATATTAAAATAATCCAAACCACAAACCATCCCATGGTATTTGCCCATGGTTTCTGGAAAAGGAAAGAGAAAAAAATATTTTACAAGGCCAAGGTCCGAACTTATTAAAAAATTAGCGTTGCTTATGTGGAGGTGAGTCACACTCCCATGGAAATTAATTTAAAAAGGCAAAGTGTTGAATAAGTCTTGAGGGGTTCATTAATGCTTTGAAAAGTAAGTCAAAAAAACCCAAAACCTCATTATTTTAATGATAAAACATATATTGGCCAAAAATAAGGATTATGGTATTTTATTACATCACCATTGGGTCATTATGATGTCATAAAACACATTATATATTTAAACGGTATTTAATTTTTACCCAAAAATTTGACTGTCTCAGAAAAGTATGAAAAATTCACCGTTGGATAATTTCAACGTTCTGATTCCAAAAATAATATTTATTTTATCTAAATAATTTTCTAAATATGTGATTTTTCACTTTTAAAATAAAAACTGACATTTATAAAAAATTCACGGGTTTTGACAGAAATGGCTTTCAAACCTTAATAAAATTTTTAATTGCATTCATAAAATTATAAGATAATTTATATTTAATAAAAATTAATTTAATATTAATAATAATATTTTATTAAAATATTATTTAATTCAAAAATCCTTTAATTTAATAAAATATAATTCCTAATTAAATAATAACTAAAAACACCATTTGTACTTTAAAAACTATTTACAGTGTATCAAAAATGACTAGAAATTATATTCATTATTATATACAAAAGTAATGTACATGAACATGGTGCTACTTATTTGTTACATAACCCCTTAAAATAGCCACATAAGACCTAAGGGTAAGGTGTGCGATGGTGACAGACTCTTGGGGCGGCTCAGATAACATCGCTCGAGTGGTAATCTCTATCAACTTCCAACTTTTCCCATAGACAGTCCCGTTCAAGCTTGACATAATGAAGCTCATCTTGGGCTTGGTCAAGGGAAAAGCCCAAAGACGCCACCTCTTTTCCGAGCTCCGACAAATGGGCTTCGTATGGGGCAATTCTACTGGATGAGGCCATCGCTTCCTTTGTCTGAGTAGAAATGGGTTCGTTAAAGCCTTATATTTATACTACTCAGATGATCACTGTTCAATGGCTATAAAAGTAACGGTCACAAATCTTAACGTAAAACTAAAGAAGTTGACATCTTATAAAAACATTTTTCATAAAGAAACATTTAACTGGATCAAGAGGGATTTTCCATTAATGAATCTTTGGGTCGTTACAAGTGGGTCACCCTATATCTGGTTATGAATTACCCTCCAGCAGGGCTGGGCAGTGGGACACCTGTTGGCATTCCAGACTCAGTCCTGTCGACTAGGTTAGTCTGTGGCTTTCCTCTGTGATTACCGGAGCGGGACCCTTAGTTGTACGGGACGGTAATGGAACAGCTTGACTGTGAGGAGACCTCTCGACTGCGGGGTAGTGACGAGTTGTGGTTTGACGTTCCCCTAGAACTCTAAAGTACGAGGGGTACTTTTCCCACCGAGACGCGTTATTGCGATGTGATCTAAAACCGTGCGGGCGAGTCAGTGCCGCCCAAAGCGGATAATGTCGAGGTGCGGTGATTGAGCCCCTTGGCTTGTGGTTCGGGGCAGACGTGCGGGATGCTGGGCATCGATGGCGTTATGTCTGGGACTGTTGGAAACTATTTTCTTGGGCTGAGCTACGGGATGGAGATCCCCTTACGACGTTGTTCGAGCTTCTTGATTGAGCATAAGGATATGTATATACCTTGTTCGAGTACCCACTCCTTGGGTTTTGGTTACTCTCCTTCCAGGCGAGGCGAATATGTGCGGGGTATGCCATGTGCTTTCCGTGTCAAGCCTCTCGTGGTTGGACGAGTCTACTCTACTGCTATAGGTAGAGAAGACTCGACGGGAAGTTCATCTTCTCACCGTTTCCAGCTCCTTGTGTCTGGATGAGTCTACCTTCCTTTCTCTTGTTGGGTTGAGCTGGACTCTCCGCTGTGCTGTTACTCTTTACTGCACCCTCGGTTGTACTCCTTTACTTTTCTGCTCCCTCTACTGATCACCCTTCGGTACCTCCTTTGTTGCTCCCTCGAGCCTTCGGGGTATCCTACTGAGTATTTTTATACTCACCCCTGATTGGGCTTTGCCCGCACTTGGTGTGCCCTTGCAGACGACGGACAGGTGGAGCGTGACTTCAGTGGAGCGTAGGAGCTTGGGAGCTTGGACCGCGTACGGTGGTCGTGGCCGGGATCCAGGTGGGAGACCCGTCAGCTGTTTCTTTTTGTTTACCTGTTGCCGGGTTGTGTCACTTTTTAGTTGGGTGCGTGTTTTTCCCCTTTTCTTTTCAGCTTGTACCCTGTACTGTTTAGATGTCAATGCACTCTTGTGGTTTATTTATTGTAGTTTCCCTTTTACTCTTCTTTTTACTCTGCACTTTTGCATTGAGTGTGCTGCGTGTGGGTGTGTACAGGTGCTTAGGCAAAGGCCTCCCAGAGTTATTGTGCCTTCAGCGCTGGTCGCCAGCCCCTAGCCTATGGAAGCGGGCTTGGGGTAGTTACCGCTCGAGCCCGGGTAGGGTCGGGTCGTGACAAAGTGGTATCAGAGGTGGTTCGTTCCTTGGGAGATTGTGCAGACGTCCCTAAAAGAGGAATTGGTTAGGATATAGGGAAACAGTGTTAACATGTCTCGAGAGTGGCTCTCATGCCAGGGAGTCCAGTGATGGTGCGGCGACCGACGTATCCATTCACCAGGACCTTGATAACCCACTTGTCGAATCGGTATGCTGAGACACTTGTTTCAGGGAAATTTGTTTGTGCATCACATAGGACTGAGTCTTTGACTATCCTTCTTGAGTTAGCTCCCCATCGTTGCTATTGGTATATACATATATGCTAATCTTACCTCGAAACTCCTTGATAATATTCAGTATGTCTCCGCAAGGACAGCCAGCCAGGATACCAGCTTTGGTTCGTGACGACGACCCTATGAGCTACAAGGCCACAGTCCAGGACCCATCGTGCGAGCCCCTTCCTCCGGGTGGGCCGGTAGCAGCACCCCCACCTGTTGAGCAGCAGGCAGTTTCAGCAGAGCAGGCTGAGCTTGAGCGCAGGTTGAGCGCGCTCCGTGAGTTCCAGTGGCAGGGACCGCTGAGGTTCAGTGGTGAGCCAGACCCTCAGTCAGCAGAGGTTTGGCTCGAGACAGTGGTTAGTATCTTCAGACTTGTGCAGACGCCAACAGATCAGAGAGAGGCTTTGGAAACCACCCCTTTTTGTGGATCAGCTTGGCGTTGGTGGAGTCTGGTGACTCAGTTTCTTGACGAGTCGTCGCTTTCATGGGGCGACTTTCGGTTGTTGTTTCATGAGGAGTTTTTTTCCCTCCTGCTTGCGCTCCGTTCGGATTCAGGAGATCCTACAGTTTCAGCAGGGAGGGATGACGGTGGCCGAGTACGCGGCTAGTTTTGCAGACCATGCACGCTTTTATCCGGACTTGGTCCATGACGACAACTTCCGAGCACAGAAGTTTGAGCAGGGTCTCCGCCGAGAGATTTGTGCTGTCATAGTACCCTTGGGCATTCCCACATATTCCAGGGTGCCAGAGCAGGAGTTGGTGATAGAGGGATCCCTGTCACGTTCTAGAGTTGATGGTGGCAGCAGGCACGTCGGAGCCGGGACCTCTGCCGTAGTTAGCAGGTGCTGGAGGACAGGACCTCGATGCAGGTGGCCTTCCCACTGCCGGTTCCGGAGACGTGGTTGTATACCACTGTGGTGAAAAAGGCACAGGGCCTCAACCAAGGATGCCCTTCCGTGAGTGGATCCCGGGCTGTGGTCATACACCACAGTGGTGCTGGAGGGCACCAGGGAATCCTAGAGAGCGCCGGTGCTACGCTTGTGACGGGCGATGTCACATGGCACGAGACTGCCCGAACCGAGTTGCAGAGAGCTTCGAGCAGGCAGCAGGCACACCACCATGGCAGAGGCAGCACCGTGATTGGAGTAGTGGACAGAGAGAAGGTGCTAGCAGAGGAGCAGGAGGAGCTGGTAGTGGGGGATGACTTTACGAGATCTCCCTATCACCACTAGGCGGTCCACGTCAGGCTCCGGGAGCTGACGGTTGGGACCACGGACAGCCGCGAGATTTGGATGTCTACGATCCTGCAGAGCATGGGATGGCGAGAGGTACCCCTTGCGACTCTTCTACTTTTTGCAGTAGAATTGTTAGGCTCTGCGTGTGAAAGGATTTTCTCCCTGCTCCATGTTTGAGGTGTTACCAGTGTGACGCAGGGCGTCGGGTGTAACCCTGTGTTGGTAAGGAAAAAGGTGTGAGACCTTTTCCTTTAGTCGATGGTGTTGACTCCTTCTCCTTTTGAGCGTGTAAGAGAGCATCGACTGTGGAGTCTTGCGTGACCAGATATCCTTGGGTGTTTCACCATATGGATATTCTGAAGGAGGGAATCACCGGGCCTTGTTCCAGGTGTGGGCGATGATTCCAGTCGCGACCTGCAACGTAGAGGTTGGACCGAGGAGGTGGGCTACCCCCGAGGGCCTTCAGGTCGTTTGAGACCGTGAAAAGGGATGACGAGGTTCCCTACCACCTTTCCTTAACCCCAAAGTCTGGAGTGGGTGCACGACATCGGCAAGGGCTGACCTCGCATGAACGGATCAATCCTTTGGTATGTGTGCGGTGACGCAGAGCTGTGCGTGGGTTCTTCTGGGTATGGGAAAGCCAGGTGTGGGCTTAGTACCCTGTGTTGCTCCCCAGTTTTTCTTTTCAGGGACAAAAATCTTGAAGGAGGGAATGATGTAAGAACCCGGGTTTTACTGTGAAAGACTTTGGAATATTCTTGATGATATTCTAGAGCAGCGCCTTCAGACGGTGTGCGATTCCGAGCCCCAGAGTGGCCGAAATTAAATTTTCAGTGCGTTCACACTGGAAACGCTAAATAAATGATAAAACTCCTAAACGGAGTTCCGGATCAGAGATCCAAGTGTACAGACAGGTCCGGAATGGGGTTTTTACCCTAGGAACGACATAAAACTTGTCGGCACGGGATGTTTGGACCCCTCGCTCGCTTTCAGAAGGTTAAACGGATAAATTAATTAATTAATTGAAACGCAGGTATCTCTTAAACGGTGGCTCGGATTGGAAAACTGAGGGCACCGTTGAGTTCGGAGCGTGCCGTTTACCCTAGGAGGGGTGTAAGTTTTGCAGGCGCGACCCGTTTGTAAAAAAATGGCCCTAGGGGCATTTTCGTAATTTAGCAGCTTCAGACGTTAAATTTTATAACTTTTGAACGGGGTCTCAGAATAAAATTCCGAGACCTTCGTTGCGCTCAGAGCATGGTTCTTAGCCTAGGAGAGGCTAAATCCCGACCCCGTCGGGAGTTCGGGTTCGGGGCTGTCGGGCGGGCTTTTAAGTGATTTGTACTTAAACACCCCACCCCCCTTCCTTCTCATTCTTCTTCTTCCTCAAACCCTCCTCCCCCTCCTTCACCTCCGGCGAGGCGATCTCCGGTGAGGCGACTCCGGCAAGGTGCGGTGGTGCCGGCGGGTTGACGGCGAAGCGACGGGCATCGCCCAAGAGGTAGGATTTGTCGTTTGCGTTTTTCTTTCCCGCACCTCATTTGGGATTAATTTATACCCCTGAATCGTTGTTTGATCTTAAAACAAAACCCATGAATGCGTAGTAGAGTTAATTCCCTTGTCAACGCATCTTTCAGATTCAAATTATGAGCTCCGGGGCATCCGCAATGATCCGTCGAACTTTGCGGGTTTTCGGGTTCTGGCGAGTTCAAGCGGTGGCGGACGGTGGTTCCGGGGAGGCGGCGCGGAGGAAGGCCGGCCGGCCATCCGGCCGGCTGGGCGGCACCTCCATGGTGCGGGGTGGCTCGGCTCGCCGGCTGAGGGCGCCGGCTGAGGGAGCCGGCGAGAGGAGACGGCGGGGTCGCAGGCGCGCGACCCCGCAGCTGGACAGAGACCCGCGCGACGCGGGTCTCCGCGTGGAAGGCCGACCGGCCTGTCGGTGGAAGAACCGCCTGCGCGGCGTGGGCAGGGTGACTTGTGGGAGGCAGCCGGGCCGCTGTCCCAGTGAGCCGGCCGGAGCGGGCCGACTCGAGCGGGGTGGACCGGCCGGACCGGGCCGGTCCGGCCGAAGAGGGTCCCCCCTCTTCCTTTTAAATCTTTGGACGCCTGTATTTCGGGCTATGGGTGTCCGTTTTGCGCGCCGTCTGCAGAGGTGCGGAACTTATGTCGAGGCGGACGTTTTGGAGGGGTTTCGAGAGTTTTAACTTCTGAGATGAGAGGCTCGGGGGCACGACACGTGCGTAGAGCAGCTTAGCGGGCCTTCCAGGAATTTTGTTTTGGACGGCGCAGACGCGTCCGACTTCTGAATTATGTGCCGTTAGTGGCGTTGGAACCCTGGAATTGAGGCGGAGCATTCCAGGGTGATTTCAGGCGTTGAGGCCGAAGTTGAGGCGCAGGCCCCACGTCCCGTCTTTTGAGCTGCGTGCAGCGTTTCACGACTTTTTCGTCGGACGTCCGTTCGGGGCATGCGAGCAGTCGATGTTGGGAGTTTTTCCGAGGGGATTGAAATGGTGAAATCCGCCCACCCTAATTCGACACGATGGTGCGGGCCCCACGAGGGCCGTTTCGGGAGTTGACGGTGAATTCCAGCTTTATCACCGGGCGACCGTTTTAGACAAGTGAGTAGTCCATTTCGTGTACTTTTTCGATAGGATCGCAACGATGTGATCCGTTCGTTGAGTTTCGAGACTGGGACGCAGGTCCCACGTGGCACCGCTCGTGTGCGGTGCGCCGGGATGCACCTTTTCCTCCGGATATCCGTTGCACTCAAGTGAGTAGTGCTTTTGACGTGTTTTCCCGAGGGGATCGCAATGGTGCGATGCGCCCGTCTGTTTTCGTTGCCGAGGCTCGGGATCACAGGACGCCGTTCGGGCGTGAGGTGGTGTTGGTGACTTTTTCGTCGGATATCCGTTGGAGGCAAGTAAGTAGTCGATCTCGCGTGTTTTTCTGCGAGGATTACAACGGTGCAATCCGTTTGGTTGTGCGGAGCCTCTTACACGATCTTGTTAAATGTGGAAGCATGGAAGGTGCTCCAGTGGCGGTTCTCCCTACCTTGTTTGTAGCGGACCTTTGGCGTGTGATCGCGCACTCTTGGGAGAGTGATATAATTGGTCCACGAGATGTGGTTGGCCATGCCTGGGCCTTTGAGGGTGGAGTCGTTACGTCACACCTTCGCGTTGATGCTGGGTGCCGTGTGCACGATAGCCTATGGGCTGGAACGAGGTATACTCTGGGAGTATATGGGAGCGCTTGGAGGTACGTGTGGTTTGTACCTGAGACGTTCGTGCGCTTGGTTGGGGTTGACTTGGGGCCACACGTTGTGTGGGCCCCACGTGTGTTCTGTGTTCTGCTTTGTGTACTTGGACCTCTCACGGCGTAGAGGGTCCCTTTGTGCTCAATTGTTTGGCTAGCAGGGTGGAGTTTATTTACCCTGGATTTGTGCTCGTTTGTTTGACCAGCAGGGTTGAGTGGTCTCCCCCTGGTTTCGCTCTCGATGGATTGGCCGGTAGCAGTGCTAGTGACACCCAGTGCTGGGGCAGATGCTGCACCTATTTTAGGAGAGCTGTTCTGGAGTTGGGTGGTTGCGCGACCCCCACTCCGTGTTCGGTCGGCTAGTGTTGTACCCTCCTGTAGATATGGCAGAGCGGTTCTGAGTTTTACCCTCCAGCGGGGCTGGGCAGTGGGTTACTCATCGACTTCCTTAGGCTTACCCTCCAGCAGGGCTGGGAAGTGGGTTGCTCACTGACTTTTAGGGTCTACCCTCCAGCAGAGACTGTGTAGTGGGTCACCCGACGCTATTAGGGTCTCCCCTCCAGCAGAGACTGGGCAGTGGGTCACCTGACGACCTCTCAGGGTCTACCCTCCAGCAGGGCTGGGTGGTGGGTCACCCGCTGTCTAGTTCCAGGTCTACCCTCCAGCAAGGCTGGGTAGTGGGTCGCCTGTCGAGTTATTCCAGGTCTACCCTCTAGCGGGGCTGGGCAGTGGGTCACCGGATGATGTGTTATGGTTTACCCTCCAACAGGACTGGGCAGTGGGTCACCCAGTAGCTTAATATGGTTTACCCTCTAGCGGGGCTGGGCAGTGGGTCGCTTGATGATGTGTTAGGGTTTACCCTCCAGCAGGGCTGGGCAGTGGGTCACCCGATATCTGGTTATGAATTACCCTCTAATAGGGATGGGCAGTGGGACACCTGTTGGTATTCCAGACTCAGTCCTCTCGACTAGGTTAGTCTGTGGCTTTCCTCCGTGATTACCGGAGCGGGACCCTTGGTTGTACGGGTCGGTAATGGAACAGCTTGACTGTGAGGAGACCTCTCGACTGCGGGGCAGTGATGAGTTGTGGTTTGACGTTCCCCTAGAACTCTCAAGTACGAGGGGCACTTTTCCCACCGAGACATGTTCTTGCGACACGATCTAAAACCGTGCGGGTGAGTCAATGCCGCCCAAAGCGGATAGTGTCGAGGTGCAGTGATTGAGCTCCTTGGCTTGCGGTTCGGGGTAGACGTGCGGGATGCTGGGCATCGATGGCGTTATGTCTGGGACTATTGGATACTCTTTTCTTGGGCTGAGATACGGGACGGAGATCCCCTTACGACGTTGTTCGGGCTTCTTGATTGAGCATAAGGATATGTATATACCTTGTTCGAGTACCCTCTCCTTGGGTTTTGGTTACTCTCCTTCCAGGAGAGGCGAAGACGCACGAGGTATGCCACATGCTTTCCGTGTCTAGCCTCTTGTGGTTGGAAGAGTCTACTCTCCTGCTATAGGTAGCGAAGACTTGACGGGAAGTTCATCTTCTCACCGTTTCCATCTCCTTGTGTCTGGACGAGTCTACCTTCCTTTCTCTTGTTGGGTTGATCTGGACTCTCCGCTGTGCTGTTACTCTTTACCGCACCCTCGGTTGTACTCCTCTACTTTTCTGTTCGCTCTACCGCTCACCCTTCGGTACCTCCTTTGTTTCTCCCTCGAGCTTTCGGGGTATCCTACTGAGTATTTTTATACTCACTCCTTCTTGGGCTTTACCTGCACTTGGTGTGCCCTTGCAGACGACGGACAAGTGGAGCGTGACTTCAGTGGAGCATAGGAGCTTGGGAGCTTGGACAACGTACAGTGGTCGTGGCCGGGATCCAGGTGGGAGACCCATCAGCTGTTTCTTTTTGTTTACCTGTTGCCGGGTTGTGACACTTTTTGGTTGGGCGCGTGTTTTTCCCCTTTTCTTTTCAGCTTGTACCCTGTACTGTTTAGAGGTCGATGCACTCTTGTGGTTTATTTATAGTAGTTTCCCTTTTACTCTTCTTTTTACTCTGCACTTTTGCATTGAGTGTGCTGCGTGTGGGTGTGTACAGGTGCTTAGGCAAAGGCCTCCCCGAGTTATTGTGCCTTCGGCGCTAGTCGCCAGCCCCTGGCCTATGGAGTCGGGCTTGGGGTAGTTGCGGCTCGAGCCCGGGTAGGGTCGGGTCGTGACAAGCCATCTCATGTTGTTTTTCTTGATCAATACAAGATCATTTATACTTAAAGGAGTTACTATTATTCTTGAGAGGTGGAGAGAATGAAAAATTTAAGTGAGAATTCTATTGTGGGAAACAATTACCAAATCTCAATTTTCAATTAAACCTACACAATATACATAACCATCTATTTATAGAGTTCAGGTTTAGATTAACATATTATTTAAATGAATAAAAGTCCATAAATAAACTAATAATATTTATCAAACATCATGTCATATAATAATAATATTATTTTATGTTTTTCACTAATAGAAGTAATGATAAATATTATATTAACAGCTTGTAAATTAATATTTATCACTAGCCATAATCTTGATCCACTCCAACTCATGGGAATTTATTGAATACCAAAATAAATATTTTATTCTTAAAAAAATATTTTATTTACAATATGATGAAAAAATAATTATTAAATATTTAATAAATAAAATAAATATTCTATTCATAGTCCAAAGAATAAATATTTATTTAAAATTTATGATAAAGAAAATTAAAAAAATTATTCCTAAGTCTTGAGAATAATATTTATTCTACCAATTAAATTAAAATATAATTTAATTGATATCAATGGAAGCACTTAGTGTGTGACCCTATAAGATTATTTCTTATTGGAATTAGTAAGACTTTCCTAAAGTCCAAGATTACTCTATAACAACATGTCAAGGAACTTAAGAGAAAAAACTTAATGTAACAATATTGACAAAAGCATATGAACACTCACCATGAACTATAATATCTTTGTCACAATATCTCTTAAATTAGGTTTAACATTTGTTTCATCAACCTACATGCTCGATGCATATTTCTTTAACTATCTGAAATAAACATGTCGTTACACCATGACCATGTGGTTTAATGTAACAATTTAATTTCAATCAAAGGGTTGAGATATCAAATTCCTTAAACATGGAAGGGAAAAATACTTCTTTAACTTATTAATTAATAACACATCAATCATGGCACACCAAAATTATACAACATCATCATGAACTATTATCATCATGATTTATGAAATACATACAAGTGAACAAATTATAACACACATTAACAATAATCTTAAATTATAAGAACTATTATACTCATCATAGATTTGAATATACGGTGAAACATAAACATGAATAATTACTATTGGTGGGTCTATTCTCATAATATCTCATATTTTAGATTACCATGTGAGAACTTTATTAGATGAGTACTCATTTTTTACAAGTACTCGCACCTGATAGTAGACATCCTATGTGTTCCATCATAGTATGTTATAGAAATGTAGAACTATTTTCAGGAATATCATCATAACTCTTCAATGTTCTGATCATTGTGGGAAGCTAATAAAATATTATCAAAGCGACATATACTCTAGGAAATTATTACAGTAAAGTCATGTATAATAATAAAAAATAATTAATAAGGTGTATTTATTAATATTTAAATATTTGAATATACATACAATCCAAAGTACAAGAAGTTGGTTATAGAACACAAACTACAATAAACAGAACATCTAGAACGTTGGGAGGAATTTTGGTAAGGGATTTTTTAATTTAATGGTTGATCTAAATAACTCAACATGTTTATGGAATAGAGAAGAGGAGGTGCACTTTTATAAGTTATGTGGACAAAAATCATATAAATCAATGAAATATCAATATATAAAATGTGTATAACTCATGTAAAATGGATATTAAGTGATATATATTCAAATATGAGGAGGTTAAGGTTGAAATAAATTCAATAAATAAAATTTATACAATTTTAAGTGGTATTTATAAATTTATCTCTTTGTTTAACCCCCATAATTTAACACTTTTATCCTTAATCATGTTAATTTTTTTTAAATATCTAAGGGTAATGTAAGTAATTTTAAAAATTATAAGTGGTAAATAAATGAAAAATTAATGATAGGGTATACAATTTAACATCAAATTGATTTAATATAGTATTTTTATGATTTCATAATTATTTAAAAATATTTTTAAATATTAAATATCATTTAAAATCATTTTCATGATTATTCACTTATATTGAATTTAAATTTACCATGACAATAATGAAATTAGAATATAAATACATTAATATTAAATATTAATTTATAATCATTCAAAAAATTCCTGGAACACAAGAATTCATCAAAAATATATTACTTTTAATGTTTTTGAAATCATTTACCTAATTTTTTGACTGCTTGCTGAAGTGCTAGATCAACATTACGTAAGTGTTTAATGTAATTATACCATCAGTAAAAATTAAAACTAAATTAATGTTATAAATATAGTTTAATACTTATTAATTTTATCATCAATATTTTTTTTCATATGAAATTGTTATCTATATCTATTTTATAACAACATAATAAGTGTGTGTGTGAGAGAGAGTGACATTCTATAATTATTCTTAAATTTGAAATAATATAAATGTTGTAATCAAAGTCAATTGGCACCAAAATATAATATTTTAAAATATAGTAAGGTTATTATTGAATTAAAATCATCTAAATGAAACAAATTCATGGGTTGGATTGATTTTCTGACCTCATCCCATGGTTTCAACCCTGATTAACTCATTTTACCCTTTACCACGAGGATAAACTTTTACCATGATTATTATTAAATATTAATAAAAGTAAAAGGAACATTATTACCTAATTTGAAATGTAGTGTTTTAAATATTAAATCTATTTTTTTATATTCAATTTATAAGTGGAATTAATTAATTTTAATAAAAACTTTTAAAAGGCAATGAATACTGTTTTTAGAAAGAATCCTACATTAAGTATAAAAATGGCTATATACCAAAAAAATATATGATGATTATTTATATGGAAATAATTGTATTATGATTAATAAAATGAAACTTATTTTATATTTTAACAAATCCAAAAAAATGTAACATTGAAATTACCTTAATTAAAAGAAAAGAAATTTTAGTTTTTTCAAAATAATAATTTTTTATTATTTACCAAAAACTCAACATTTTTAGAAAAATCCCCAAACCTCATCTTAATATTATTTTGAATTTATAATTTAAAATTTATTTCCAATTTTTTAAAATAAAATTTCTAAAATTAATAGAAAGTAATCGTAATATAGGTGTAGAAAATGCAAAAAGACCCATTTTTGAAGAAAATGTATTTTTGAAGTATATACATAATTTATACTCATTTATTATCTAGTAAATTGAATTAGATGAATGTTAATTTATTTTATTAAATGTATTATCTATAAATTTCATTAAAATCATTCATCTGTAGGGACTAACTTAATTTAATTTGATCTAAATACATTGTGCATATAAATATGTTTTCTGAAAAATGTATCCTTTAATATTATATGATTTTATTTAAAATTTAGTTCTTATTTCCTATATATTAATTAGTAAATATGTATCAATAAATAATTATATATATATTTTGAAATGTGGTTAGTCCTATTCATACTTGAAAATACAATGACAAGGCAATAAGAGTCATATTTAAATAATTAAATTTTTATACTATATCACAGTTCGTTTAAGATCAGTATTGCGTGTGATGCATGCTATCAAAAAAAATATTATCTAAAAGATAATTTAATATTGATATAAAGGGTTGTTAAATTTTATTCTTTTATCTTTAAAATCTTTTTTAAACTATTATTTTATTTTTTTATGACTTTATGATTCAATATTAGGGACAATTTTGAGTTTTATGGGTGGGAGAAAGGTTTATTTCTATGAAATACTGTACTTTGTTGAGAAGATTTCACTATTCCCTTAAAAAATTACAAATTTTACTATTTTAAAACATAAATTTTCATTTTCAATAGTTTTTTATTCTTATTTAATTTAAGTACTATTTTGTTTCTTAGAGTGATTAATCATTTATATTTCCCCATGGTTATGATATAGTAACATCATTTTCATTTCTATCTTAAAAATTATTGATTTTGGTCAAACCTTGAGAGAAGAATTTAAAAAATTCATTAGTTTTTTACTTTTTTTATTGTATTTTAAAAACATAAGATTTTGATTTAAATGGTTTATAGAATAAATTCATAATAATTACTTCTACAAGCTAAAAAAATGGATGAGTGAAATAAAGTTCCTTTAAAATTTTAAACTCAATAAAACATTGGTTATGTCTAATTATAGTGTGCTAAAATATGTGAGTCTATTTAAAAAAAGAAAAAGAGAATATTATAAGAATAATAAAATAAATAGTGAAGTTTTTTTTAAATATTTTATAAATATCTAAGATCAATAATTTTTTAAAACTAAAACATGCATTTGGACAAACCATTTTCTTTTGAGAAGTTAAATCACCCTTAATTACTTGGGAAAATTAATAGGGGATCTTTTTTTGAAAATAAATTATTTTTGGAATTGAAAATTGTACATGTTTCAGATAAGTTTTCTTTTATGAGTTTTAAAAATTGATTTCTTGAGGACTTGTAATATTCCAAGTGTGGGGGTATTTTATTTGACACTATTTTAGTGCTTGTTTTCCATATCTTATTTGATAAATAATTGTGTTTTTAATACCAAAATATGATTTCAACATAGAATTACTAAATATTGGATATTTTGTAAGGAAACCATTAGTATTGTAATATTTTAATGTAATTGGTGTTTTTTAGTTTTAAATTGGTGAATTGATTTTTATTTTATGTTTTAATTCTCATAGGATAAAATATTTTGAATAGTTTTGATCATATTTTAATTCATGTTTTATTTTGAGGAATATTTAATGAAATTCAATGTTTGGAATTCATCTCCTTAAAAGTTCCAAGTATTTATTTCAGAAATATATTGTTTGAAAAAAATTAATCCTCTTTTTGAAATTTATTATTTAGTGGATTAATTCATAATTTTATGTTTTTTCTTTATTTTGGAGTTGATTATTTTTGTATGTTTTTAATTCTATGTGAAGAAGCCACCTGTGCAATGATTTAAAAAATTGCATAAGAAAGTACTTCATTTAAAAGGTCTATGTATATGTAATACACCACAATATTAGACCAATGGAAAGGTAACTGATGTTGCAGTTCAAAATAGCTATGGAAAGGTAGTTGAAAAGTTCATGGAAGGGTAAAATATAGTGTGATTTACCTAAAAAGGTAATCAGTATAAGATTAAGAGCTATATAAATGTATCTTATCTTCTTTAGAATTATAATATTTGGTAAAATAAAAGGATATATAATTATAATTCAACACGTCATGTGCTATGAATAGGTAACAAAGAGGTACTAGGCTTACAAAAAGGTAGTTGGGCACATAGAGAAGGAATGTTGAGTTCTTGGAGAGGGGTAACCTTGGGTATTTTTAAGTTGCATAAAGGTACTTCATGATTAAAAAATAAAACATTATACTATAAGAGATCGCTCTAAATGTTCTTTTAATAAATTAATTTATTAGGTTCTCTAATTATCAAATCAAAAAAGGTTGATCTTAAGACTTTACAAAGATCCATCCCCAAGGAAGAAAACTAGAACTTTATAAAGAGGTGTTGAAATCAAATAATCAAGATCACATGATCCATGATTCATATGGGAAGAAAATTTTGTTATAGATTTCAACAAGAGTAATAGGAAGAAGATGATCCATAGGAACCCAAACCACGTGGAAACTATGGATTTGACATCAAGTGATGTTTTCTGTGATCCATATATCTAGAGTCTGCATGAACCTATATTCAAAATGGGGAAGACTTGTGAATTTTTAGGGGGAAAATTGATACATCAAAGAGTTCAGAGAGAGAACCAGGTTTATCTTTTGCAGGTGATGCTAAAATTAAAAATCCTAAATATAAAAACTTTTTTTTCTCATATTCATTACTATATTGTTGTTATGAACTCATTATTGAATTTGGATGCTAAAAAATTATTATTGGCTAAAAAATTATTGGGGAAATATAAATTTTCAATCTTAATTATTTTAAATTTTAATCTAATTTTGAACTTGGTTTTTATTCATTTAAGTTATCTTATAGTCATTTTTCTCCAAACCTTCAAGAATCAATACCCCTTGATCTTGATTTAAGTTTTTAATTTTTAACAATTTATTTCTCTAAATATTTTAACAATTTTAAATCATTTAATAACACACCAAGATGAATGAAAATTTGATATTGGTGGTGCCGACTTTACAAATTTACTCACTATGATTATTTATTAGTAGAAAAGTTTCTTAACATACAAGCTCAGAGCCGCCCCTCTTGATATTTGGATTTGGAACCTTTTTTAAAAGTGGTTATCCATATTAAAGTTTTCTTTTAATGATTAAATTTAAATTTTAAAGGCATCCAATTGAAATCCCCCATACTGAATCCATCACTGGTTGCAAATATTTATCGCTTGATATTATTAGTTGTTACTTTATTCAATATCCCTTAATCTATTCACTTTCATCAGTTCACTATTTTTTTCATTTTTTACACAGCACATCATTAATATATTCCACTAGTGTTCACTATTTTATATTCTTTTTTTGAGGTTGTTTTTTATTTTTTTAGATTTTAAAAAAATTAATATCCATGGGTTCAATAATATTCATTATTACACTAGTTTTAAGTTGGTAAAAAATAAAAAAATATTATTTGGTAAGTCCAACAATAACTCATATATTTTTGAGAATAATATAGCTATTTTGATACCAGTTCAAAAAACTCTTCTAGAATTATCTATGAATCTCAAGCACACTTAATCACCATTTTATAAAATGGGAAGTTTTTCATAGATAAATAATCAAATATATTAATATTAACTTATATAAAAACAAACACCTAAATTAATTGCTTTGATTATTTAGTTTTGAATTCAGGAAGAGTGTGTGCTTCCTCAACCTTAAAGTAAATAATCCAAACTCAAGAATTTCAACACAATTATCAAAATATATTAATTATACTTCTATAGTTTCTATATTTTATAGTTTATATTAGGATTAAGAGTAAATCATATACCCATAATTTTTTTTAAAATGGTCAATATATGCAAATTTTTGTTTTAACATAACATCTCAAGAATTAATCCATTTAACATTATTTTGAATAATTTGGAAAATTATATTTCCATTAAATGAACATATTTATGAATGAAATAAATAAATAAAAATAAACTATCAATAATCATCTCATCAGTCTCAATAAATTCAGAAAAAAATATTTTTTCATGAATACACAAAAATAGTTTTAGTTTTGTTTGGATTATTTTATTTTATTTTATTATTTTATTTTTATTTGGATTTTTTAGGCCCTAAGACACCCAAAATGAAACTTTCATTGAAATTATGAGAATTTTTTGTGATTTTATGTTCTCAAAATAGGAAGATATATTTGGGAATCTTTAAAAACCCCAAAAAACACCCTACACTAGGATTCTATTCCAAGAAAGTGTGAAATTCATTAATTTTAGAAAAGCTAAAAAAGTGGACAATAAGATGTTTTTTAATGTACAAGGTTGTTTTCAAGGGTATTTCTCTAATGAAATGGAGTTTGTTTGTCTTTAATGTATTTTGAGGTATACAGAACTCAATTTTCAATTAAAAACATTTGGGAAATAAGCATGTGGTGTATTATATATAGGAAACCACACCCCATGAGTGTGAATGGATATAATCTTAGGAAATTCTAGTTTGGGACTTTAAAAATAGTATTTAATGCGAGGAAACCCATGATTTATTTCTTTTAAAAAAATTAACAATTTTTTTTAAAAAAAAAATGTTTTTTTAATTTTTTGTTACATTAATAAAAGCATCTTTTCCATTATCTACATCTTTCAAGTCTCACCATTTATTGGATTAAGAATTATTGAATTCAAATGTAGACATTAATGATAAAATTTTATTTCATTTTTAGCACATTTAATGGAAGAAACTAGATCATTTAAATTTTAAAGAGTGAATTACAACTACTAAAATTAAAGTACAATGAAAATAATCAAGGGATTAACTTCTTTTTTATTCATCTACAAGAATTTTAAATATTTTAAGTCAATGAAAAAAATTTCAAAATATTTTTGAGATTAAAATAGTGAATTTATAATTGATGTGCCTACTAAACATAGTAATTAATATTTAATGAAAATAATTATTCTCCCAATTATAACTTCTCATATACTATTTTCTATACTCTATTGAAAATTATGATAAATCTCAATAAAAAATACATTTATTATTTAAAATATTTTTTAATGATTTTAAAAAATATCATGCTATTTTTATGAATCTAACAGTTGAAAATTATTTTAAAAGTACAGTTTTCATGTTGAAAAGATTAGAGAATTATATTGGTTACTTATATTTTTATATTATTTTATCTTCTGGTTTTGTGCCACCATATGTATGTTTTTAAACACTCTTGATTTTTTTTAATATTTAATAAATAAGTAAAATGTTTTGGTTCAAAAAGACTTTGAAATTCAGTAATTCAAGATATTGTTTAAAGGGGTTACAAACATGTTTAAAAATAATATTTTGCACTCAACACAACCAATGAGAAAAATCTATATTACACCAAAATATTTCTAGTTGGTTACTAATTTTAATTAGTGAAGCTACATTTTTTTTAGAAAATAACATTCCATATCTTGAAATTTCAAGAGGGTTTTCATAAAGGTACAAAAAATAGGAATCTAGTGGTACCAAATCAGTACACAACACATCTATAAATTAGTAGTGAATAGTATAATTCTATAATGATTTCATTATAAAAACAAATATTTCAAAATAATTTTCAACCATTTAATTATAAAATCAAAAAAATAATATTTTCAAAACATGTTATAGAAATCACACATATTTTTATTATAAGCACAAATTTTTTTCAAGAGGCATAACATAATATCAAAATTATGAAATGTATTCAGATAATTTATTAGGGTTCTAGTAAAAGTTTCAATTCATATTAAAACTAATTTTAAATAAAACATATTATTTTAAGATGACCCCTTGACAATGACACCAAATTTTTATTAGTGGTCATGGAACTCTCTTAAAATGTTAATTTATATCTTCCTAATCTTACTAGATAGTAGTGAGTTGGGTCGAACTATAGGGAATGTGGGTAACTATAAAATGGATTATTTTATCCTACATAATTAAAAATAGGAAATAAAAGTAATAAAAAGGTGTGTGAAGAATTTTGAAGAAGGAATAATTGAATAATAGAGGAAGATTTATGTTAATTGAGTTATATCCTAGGTGATTGGTTATGGAAGGAAACAAGAAAAAGGGTAGTTGAGGGATGATCCAATGAAATCAATTAAATAAAATAAAGATATTCATGAAAATGGGTTACAAACTTGGAAATTAATTCATAAATACAAATATTATAAACATTTAAATGTTCATTATTATAATTCAATCATTTAATCTATCAATTAAACATAATGGATTAATTGATTTCAAAATAGTCATGAATTGGTGTTTTATCATCCAATTTTATTAATCCAAAATAAGAACTGTATTGAATTTAATATGGATAAAAAGAGAAAATAAAAACTTTGAATAAATATGATAAAAAAAATTAAAGAAGAAATCATCGAAAATAACTGAATTCAATTTAATGAGTTTTTGAACAAAACATGTTACAAGAATAGAGAAAAATATCTTCTACTATAAAACTTCCTCCCTTCTCTTTGAAACATAGATTGTTCCCCTATATCTTGATCTTTTAATACTAAGGGTAGTCTATGAGGGTTTTATTAGTGATTAATCAATCAATAGATGGTGGATTAGACATTGGTGAAATTTTAGTGGTTCCTCTCAACTTGTTTTCCCATCCCTCTCTTTTAAACAAAGTCATCCACTAACTATGAGCTATAGGATCACATGCCAAAAATATGATATTATCTATAATGTCACTATGTGTTTGTTGTTATTGGGTATATTCTTCCCTAAGTGATTCAAGAAAGCCCCCATAATGGAATGCTATCGTCCAACATGGATTCTTGATTCTTAATTTAATATTCTTAAACTAACTTCAAAGTCTTCACATGAACTCTTTATTCTAGAATAACTTCCCATCCATCTTTAGATTTTGAATTGAGAATTAGGGTTTTGTGTGAATTTTATCCTTTTCAGTAAATTTATATAGATCTAGTTATATTTATATATCTTTAAAGCATGGTCAAGGTTACCTTTATATAGTCCCAAGTACATGAATATATCTTCAATGAGAAAAATTACTTTTATGTAAGTCTTGAGTGTGGCTGTTTACCCTTCCCTGGATCTTATCTAACCTTTATGTAGGCATCAAAATAATACTTGTACATTTTTATAGTGGATTGAGGCACTCATTGAATAAATTTATGTTACTTTCATAATCCAAGTGTTACCCTTTTATGACTCCCTTTGATGCCATTAAATCTACCCTTATGTAGGTGATAAAATCAAAAAAAATACTATTTTTGAGATTTATCAATTCAAAATGAAAAAATTAAACTCAATACCGTAATAAAAAACATTTAATAATATATTATAATAATTGATATGAAAAATTAAAATATAGGATTTTGATATATAAGCTTTAAAGTCCAAAATTCCTTCTAAAACTCTTCAAAATATTTTTTCAATGAAATGATTCATAAAAATATTCAAATAATTTGTTTAACAACAAATTTAAAAACAATTAGATAAAAAATGATCCATTAAACACCAAAAAACACTCATTTTTAATTAAATATTGAATAAATTCATATTTCCACTCAAATTATCCTACATTAAATAAATTTCCATTAAAATAAAATATCTGAAATTAAAAACACAATTATCTCCTAATGTGGATGTGAAAAACCTACATTAAATCAAACCATATTAAATTCCACCAACAATTAAACATTTTTGTATGATTAAAAAATCAATAAATTAATTTCATTGACAATAAATTAATCTCAAACATGAAAGAGTTTTAATTAAAAAAAATTATTTTAAAATATTTTTTCAACTATATATTTTCTATTGTAATATGGATTATTTATCATCTAAAAAGAATTTTTTTTCTTACAATTGGTTTTATGTTCACAAAAGTGATTAATTTTGAAAATTCTGAAAATATTTAAACAATCATAAATTTTCATTTAATTATTCATTAAAACTTCTCTATTTTTTCCTCAATTAACAAACTCACATATATTAGCTCATACATAATTAGAAATAAAGAGTGGATGAGTGAGTTTAATAATTAAAAGGAAGAATAATTAAATAATCCACTAATTTTAGCCTAAAGAATTATATAGTTCATAAGCATTTGGACTTCATTTCATAGCCTATTTAAATACAAATCTTAAGAGTTTAAAATCAAATAAAAAATTTCAAATCCAACTCAATTTTTAAATCTTATTGCCAAATGTTTTCTAAAATCAAGAATTTTTAAGAGGAAATGGAAAATATGTTACATGATTTAATTTATAGGGAAATATAAATGATTAAAAAATCAATAAGTATCACATTACCCATTTTAATAAACATTTACACCCATTGAAATTTAAAATTAAATATAAATAATAGTTAAAGTCAGAAAATTATAATGTAATATTGATATGATATTAATAAAGTGCAGGTGTTATTAATGAAGTTAATATTATCACATTTAAAGACCCTCCCACACATTTCTAACTCAAAATTGTCACCAATGTTTAATTTTATAGTGATAGAAACAAGTAAAATAGTTTAGTTCAAAAATATTTTTAAATTTATCAGTCTAAGATTTTGTTTAAAGGGGTTATAGTCAAGTTTCTACACTATCTATTCCAGTCAACATAATTAATTAGAAAAATATAGATTACAAAATAAATATTCTATCTAGTTACTGATTTTAAAAATAAAGTTAAAATGAAAGTCTTTTTAGAAATGTTCTTCCTAGAGCTTGAAGTTTCAAATGGATTTCCATAATGGTACAAAAAATCAGGTAGTGGAACAGAATTAGTACAAAACACATTTAAAAAGTAATAGTGGCCAATATAATTCTACCATTATTTAATCATGTAAAAAAATAATCTAAAACTTTCAAAAATTTAGTTCATAAAAATAGAAACAACATCATTTTCAAAAGAGGTTATGGAAATTACATTCATTTTCATTCAAAGAACAAAAATTTAACAGAAGGATTCGTATAACAACATATTTAATAAATGTTTCCACAGAAGTTAACATGGTTCTAGGAAAGGTTTTAATTCAAAGTGAAACTAATTTGCAACAAAATATATTATGGAAATCCTATACCTTAGTAAATTAAAACATGTTTTTTCATGAATACAATTCCAATAGTGAAATAAATTACCCCCACACTTAACTTTTAGCACATGGAATATTTGTCGTCATAATTTTAGAGGTTAAAAAAAACCACTAGGGTAGAAAGTAAAAATTCAAGCCAGCATTAAAATTCAAATAAAATGAGAAATTTTAAAGGGGACTCCCTTTAAAATTAGTATCATTTCTTTATAAGTGAATGTAATCTATTTTCCTTATAACATTGGGGATCTACACAGTGTTTTCATTAAAGATCATATAAGAAAAAAGTATATTAACATTAGAACCAAAAATGATAAATCAAAAATATGAGACCAAGTAAAGGTAAGAAAATATAATAGTGAATTTGTAGGCCATTAATGATATAATTGAAGCTACGTACTGGTTTTTTAAAATTCCATTTTAAAGTATAAATTAGTTGGTGGTTAGATGAGACTAAAAAAAATCAAGCATGATGATTTTTTTTAATTTGAAAGAAAAGAAACAAAAAAACATAGAAAAAATAATTTATTCCAACATGGGTTTCCTCCCATGAAACACTAGATTTAAATTCCCTATATATAATCTCTTAAGAAGCTATCCTTAATATAATTTGGGTGTGGATTTTTACCATAAACCAAAAAAATTAATAGCCCAAATGTATTTAAGTGAGAAATAGATTTTTTGTGCACCAAGACCACCAGAGGAACAATCTAATTACCTTATAGCTAGAACAAACCCTTGAAATTACACATGAACAATAGTAGAAAAATTTCTATCCACTATAGGAATTAAATTGAAAATGGAACATTTAAAGATTTCTTGATATGAGAACAATACAAAAGGTTCTTATAAGTATGGGGCATGATACTAATAGCTTTCCTCCTCATTTTAGACCTTATTATTACTAGAAACTAAGTAAAAATTGGATGAGTATATAAATTATGTTTTAGGAAGAGGTTTTCGTGATTTAGTTTGTAAAGCTTTTTATAATTTTAAATGAATCCAAAATCCTATTCCACATATATTTCTTATTTAAAATCAAATTCAAATAGCTTAGTTTCCACTTTAGAAAGTAGAGTGTTATTAATGGAAAATATTTTAAATAAATACAGGCCAACTTATTGAACTAATGAATTAACATCAAGTAATTTAAAATAAAAAATTGAAATTTTTTTAGTTCAACATCAAACACACTTAAATTCAAGTCTAAACGAATACAATTTTCTTCCAAAATAACCATAGAAGTTAAAAAATTCTCAATGCCTACTTATTTTTAAAGTTATATTGTGTCGAAACCAAATATCATGTCATAAATCACTGGTTCATATTTAAATTCCATAATTTTTTCCAACAAATAATAAGAAATATCATTTAAGTGATAATAATCATATTTATCAGGGAAGTGGTTCAATTTTTTTTAAGAATATATGAATAAAAAATCTCTAAAGTAAACGAATCTTCCCCTAAATTATCAACATTATATTCCATTTCCATGAGAATCACACTGGAGTTATCAAAATTGGGTGTAATATCAGGTAATATTTCAAAAATTAATCTTTCTTAATGAGTCACTCCCTTAACCACTTCATTAAAATCTAATAGAAAATGTTCTAGATTTAAAATTTCAATATATGGAAGATCAGTTTTAAAATTAGGTTAATAATTTTCATAATTTAAAAATTCTAATATAATATTATCTCCCCCAAAATTCTTAACTTCAAGTTCTAATCCACTGATCAACTATTCAGAAAGACATATTGAAGGGTCTTTAAAACTCAACTCTTCATTAAAAATATTTTTCACAAACTGAAAATTCTTACCCTAAAAATTAATATTTCATTATGTTTTCTCATGTAAATGTATCCGGAGAATAATGGTATTATTCTTTTCTACTTTTTATAGTTTCTCATAATCCTTTACTACAACATCTTTTAGGGTATCCTAAAATGTATGAGAATTTTTTCTATTATTTATAAAGTTTATTAATGTGATAATTTGTTCATTTTAATATTCACATTATTTAGAAATTGTTGATTGATACTTAATTTCATCCTCACTATCCACTGCACTCTCATTCTCAAAATATTTCAATTTTTTACCTTTATACCTCAATATAATTTGAATTTTATCTTTTAATTTTTATTAAATATTTAGTTCTTCAGTTTGAAGTTTTTTAATTTTGGATTCACCGGATTTATCATATTCAACAAATTTAGTAATAAAATTCAATATCATTGATTTCAAATCTGATTGAAATTTGGGTTAGGGATCATAATAGTTTTAATATTATTCAAATTAGTAAGTATATTGTGGGTGATTAAGGAATAATGATATTAAATGTTCCCATAATAGCCACAAAAAAAGGTCTCTATTTTTTGATTCCTCCCTGTGAAATGATCTATTTTCTTTGAAATATAAATTAATCACACATATTTAGTTTCAATAAAAAGTATTCTATGAAGCAACCACAAACAATGATTTAAATTTCAAAAATCAAGAAATGAAAATTTAAATATCAACCACAAAACTAATAAGAGCATCTAGAAATTTTATCTATAGTAGTAGCAGGTTCAAATAGATTCAAATCATAATATCGTCTCAACATGTGTTTTTTAATTTGGTTTTTGGTTTTATTTTAAATAACCCCAAGAAACATAGTGAACACATTCACTAATAATAATTCTATTATTTTATAGGTTTTAATTTGAGCTTAAAAATTTTATTATTTATTTTTTACCTACTTAAGACTAGTACAATAATGAGTGGAGTCAAACCCATAGAGAATGTTTGTGTGAATTCCTAGAGAACAGAAAAATATTAATAAAAGAACACAAAAACTATGAGAACTAGTGAATTATAGTAATTATATAATGCGTGAAGAATGATAAAACCATAGTGACATGATGGAAAATAATATATTAAGTAATAGAGAATAAAGGAACAACCAATAAGAGAAAACAACAAGAAGTTGAAACATTAGATGAATAGAGTTTGGTTAAATTTAAATTTCACACCTCTAAAAATGATATTCCTTCATAAAAAAACTAATCTATAGAACCACATTTAGAAAAGGGTAAAACCCAATTATCTAGAGGGGTGTATCTTAGTTGTTATGTTCAAAATATTATCTACTACTAAATACACATAATGAGTTAAATAGTGTATTTTGTCCAACCAAGATAAAATTGTCATTTATCTTATCATGCTATTCGATTTATTCAAACATCTCATGAAATTTTTTTTGATAAAAAAAATAATAATTGTAAAAAACTAAAATCAAGATCAAGGGTTATTGATTCTTAATGTTTTTTGAGAAAAATTACTTTAAGTGAAGTTGAAAGTATTGAAACCGAGTCAGAAAATAAATTAAAAAAATAAAATAATGAATTTAGAAAAATTTTATTTCCCTCAAACAATTTTTATCCAAAAATCAAGTTTGTGACATTGAAATTCAATAATGAGTTCACAATAAAAACAAGATAATGAAAAAGATAAGAATAAGAGGGATCTCTATCAAGGAGATTTAGTTTTATCATTAGTTGGAACTAAGTTTCCTAGTTCTCCCTATGCACTCTTCGATGGATCAATGTACCCCTTTGAGAATTTATAGGTCTTACCCCATTAAATATAGGCATGTGATGAATCGAGCTTTGTAGCTTATAGGAAGCATCAATTGATGTCTAATATCTTGCTTTCATGTAGTGCGAGACATTGTGGATCATCTTACTATTATGACTCAATTTGATAACTTTAACATAATGTGCTACCCACATGAATAAAAACTCATGCGATCCTAGTTCTTTTGTTTCAAACTTCTATGAAAATATTTAGTGTTCTTCGTCAGCTGTCGTAATTCATAAAGTCTTAAGATCATATTTTTTTTTGATTCTGGAATTTGGTTACCCTAAAATTTATATCCTAGAAATTACCTGTACAAAGATTTGTTACAGTATAAGATTAACTTTATATATCCTGAAGTACCTTTTTATAGAATAAAAACATCCGGGGTTACCCTTTTGCAAGAACTCAGCTTCTCTTCCGTTAGTGCCCAATAAACTTTCAACAAGTTCAGGACCGTGATTTTACCTTTCCATAACACTTGATTCATTAAAGTTACATTCTATACCCTCACATTTCAATGAATTTTACTCTTATACAATGGTTAAGATATATTTATATATCTCTTAAACTATGATTGATTACCTTTCCATCAGGCTAAGTATACTAGATTTTACCCTTTCATGAGAGGCTGAACTAAATTTTCATTTCACTTATGGGACATGACATGTGCTACCTTTATATATGTCCGAGGCCACACTATATTACATTTTAAAATCCCTTTTAAATGAGGCACTAACCTAATATAGTTGTGTAAATCATTGGGGTACCTTTATTTAGGTGGATTATTCTCATATAATTCATAACATAGGAAAACCATCAATTCAAAATAAAAACTAAACTTAAAAAACAAAATAAAACCCCTAAATTTCAGATTTCAGAAATATAATAAATTTTTTCCAATAATATATTTCATAAAAAAATTCATGGATCTTTTGAGGAAATTAATTACAAACTAAATTTTTTATTAAAACTTATTCAAAATAAAATTTTAATTAAAACTTGATAAACAAATTAAAAATATTTGGTCATAAGATAATAAAAACATAAACCAAGAATCAGTTCACCAATTTAGTTCTAAAACATCTAATTGCATTAAAATATCTAAAGAATAACAATTTCATTAAAAAATGGATAATATTTAGTAATTTTCCATTAAAAAAATATTTTATGTTAAAACAAAATTATTTATCATGTAGGATATGCAAAATACGTATTAAAATAGATCCAAATTGATAGGAATTAGATACATAGCATGTACAATCCAGCTACACACTGTGCATTGAACTTGTAGTATATCTGTGTTACATGCCTCAGGCCTGGTTATGTTTATAGGCTATACACAATTATGTGGTATATGGAATATAAGGGAGTCACATTTCATATGTCCTCTGAGTTTCTTATATATTAGTCACACACATAGTGTATTAATATAAGACACATATTTTACTCAATGTTTTCCACAATAAAAATGGGTGGACTACATGATATGTAAGAGATTTACATGACATATAGTCCAAAAAAATATGCTACCCTATCATAGTCAACACATGGTGCTTTAATGAAACCATGAATTATTTAATACACGATGCTCCAAATTAAATTCGAGGTTCATCCTGATGCACTGAACATGGGTACGTAACATTTACCTCTATGATATATGTCTGGTAGTCCCCTCCAATTTGTACAAAATTCTCAGAACCTTTATATGGGTTCTTTATATGTTCTTCATATGTTTTTAACATTTTCTTGGTTAAATCAGTGAGAATTAGGATGAATAATATGATATCTAGACATTCATATTTAATGGTTGATTTTCTCAAAATAAAAGTCTAATGATACACGCATATAAGGATCAATAATTAATAAATAGGTTTAAATATCATGTGACTGAACTGATACAAATTTACAGTTTTCGGGTGTAGTATAAGTGATTGGTCCTAGACCTAGTAATGAAAATTTATTAACTTCATCAAATTTCTCCTCAAAACAAGATGTATTACAACCCCAAAATTGATGAGGTTAGAACATCACACATAATTTGTGTAAATAAATAATTAACTAGCATATTAATTATTTCTTAATTAATGAAAAAATGACAAATTCACATCATAACATTATTTATATAGAGGATTGAAGGGTAGAATACCTGTAGAAGTGATCCATAGGTGCACCATGGACCTCTGAATGTCACCGTATAAATACTTAGGTTCTAGCATGAGGGAATGTAATACTTTCATATTTTATTGTTGATCTCCATAAGAATTTATTTGAGGTTGGAAGGATTTTTCTTATTCTATAAATATTTTAGAGGTTGGAGGAAGAGAATCAACCTATATTATTTAGATAATTATAGAATAATATATCTCTAGGTATGGAGGAAATTATCTTTAGAATTTCATTGTTCACAATAACCATTAAGGTTGAGAATGATATAAATAGGTTTATATATAGATATTCTTAGAGATTAATAATTCCACGTGGTACATTATTATTATACAAATCTCTGATAAACCCCATCTCTAAATAATATAAGTAATAATATTATTATTTACAAGAAATTGGATATACTCACAACTAAATAAATATTATTTCTCAAATAAATAAATTGAAATTTATTTAAGTAATACTTAATATATTATTTCTCATAGGACTATTGATTCAATCCGTTATTCCACCTTAGTATTTATCAAACCTTGAATAATTTTTTTTTATTTAATTAAATAAATATGATTACATTATTCACCAAAAAATAAATAAATATTATACTCACTAGAATAGTAAATAAACATTTATTAAATATTCAACTCACCAATATTCTCTCAAATATCCAGTGACTGAATATTTACGATCAAATGAAACATGAATAATTATTAAAAAAATATAAGAATAATATTTATTCAATATGTTAAATTTATAAATAATTTTATTAAGATTCTAGATACACTTAGTGTGTGGCTGTATAGGCCCCTTTCTTATTAGTATTAGGAATAATCACCTAAATTCATAGGTTAGTGTCTATAAACATGCCAAGTCACCCATATAGAAAGATCTTAATGTTCCTATGACATATAACATCCTATGAAAATAAATTGTGTAATATTTTCTCTTTTTTCTAGATGTCTATAATCAAGTGGGTTTTATGATGGGGTTATCAACCTATCTACTTGATTACTCTTTCTTTGACTTTATAGAAATTAACTTTCCCATAGAACACTATGCCCATGGATCTAATCAGGGAGTTCTATTACCATCAAAGGGTCTGTGATATTAACATCCATTAAGGAACATAAGGGATAGATACTTCCTTGATTATTCATTAATGTAATATCAATCGAGACACACCCAATACATCCTACATCATTACAAGCATATATCATAATTGTTTTCACCTATACATAACTACACATGACTCATGATATGTATTAACAATAATATTAATGTTTAAGCACAATTAAAAATATCATTCGATGGGAATATCCAATGATACAAATAAATTTTTATTTCCTACTTGTGGGTTACTTTCTCATAACCACCTTCTCTTAGAGATTATTAAGGATAAACATCATAAGAATAAGTCTTAATAAATTATAAGTCCCATAAACTTGATAACCTAGATCATTTGTGTCTTGTCAAATGTTCTAATATAACCATAGAACATATATTTAATGGTGCAGTAAGTACACTTATAACATTATCACATTGATTTCATGTAGATTATTGATCATCATGTGATAAGATACACATTAATTTTTAAGACATTGAATATTCTATTAATCTATTATTCGAATTTATTTGTTTCAGGGCACTAACTCCAACAAGCACATCACATATCCATTATCCAAGCAGCTGAGCATATAAATTGTTACTAAACTAAGAATGAACATGAATTTTATCAATATAATTCAATAATGGTCCCATATATATTTAAGTCTTTATATGAGCGAAAAAATATCAATTTGGTTGAGATCTAATTGATGACATGATCAACAATATACCCAACCAACCAAGATTATCTAAGCCTCATGGTTTATATAATAATGGTATAAATTATAAAGGTTATAATTCAAGGTATCTCATAAACCTTAGATTATGGAGATTAATAATAAACATATTTATTTCTTATTTCTATAGTAGACAATGACTCAAGAGGGGAGGTGAATTAACCCCTTAGAGATTTCACTAAATTAGAACTTCCCTCTTTAAGTTAGTTAATATTCTTCCTTTCTATTTTAAATAGTTAAATAATATAAATTAAATGTAAATAAATTATATGACATATGATGTTTTTATAGTCATTCAAGAGTGTAAATAACTTTACCTAGTATTCCCCACCAATACTTAATGTAGGATTGGTAATTTTTATTCAAATTCTTTTCCCATGAATATCGAAGATAATTATAAGAAGGTGGAACTTAGTATAAGGTTCTAATTGATTTTTTTGGGATCTCCCTTACTACTAGGCTTTTACTAGGCCTTTGATTACTTTTTCCTGAAGATCCCACATTTGAGTAAAAAAAGTTGAAAGATAGTCCCATGAATTAGAGTAAAAGAAACTAACAGTTAGTCTCCCATAGTTTAGTATAAGTATTTAACAATTACAATACAAATAGAAAAATGTATAAATTTATTATAGTTTATCATATAGTTAGGATATATTATAATTTAAAAGAGATGATTCTTTTTTAATAGAATAAGTAAGTATTTAAATTTAAACTCTAAAAATGTTTTCAGTAGTATATTGAAGGTATAAAAATAGAAAAAATATTCCTTCTTTCTCTTTATCTCATTTCATATTCTCTTTATTGTAGTTATAAAGTAATCTTGAAATGTGTGACACCCTATGTGTCATAGTTTTGTTTGTTTTATTTTATCTTCTCTTGAGTGGTTTTGATATTTGGTTGGTTATAGGATGAAAATTAGATTTTTAAGTGTTATTGGGAGGATCATGGATATCCCATACCATTATTATTAACCATGTGACACCTATATAGGTGGATATGTCATTTTGATAGGGCTATTTTGCATAGTTTTTCATAGTTTTTCAAACATTATAGAGCTCCCCAGTATCCTTAAAAGGGTTTAGGAGTGTTAGGGGTGAGGAATATGTTTTTTCCAAAATGTGAGGCACCCAAGGAGTATTCATGTTAGGGGATGCCTATCCTAGATAGTGGACAATGTATGGCTTGTGCATGGTTTGGAAAACCATGCAACCAAACTGTGCGACCTTTCCTGGTGTTTCAAATTTTAGGTATTTCCCATTTTACCCATTTAGAATATAACGGTTTTCTCCCCCATTTCTTACCATATACATCAGCTGAACACTTAGTAGATAAGGAGGGGATCCACCACCTTCCTAATATTGATCATTTCCCTTCCTTTAGTGATTTCTAAATGAATTCAAGGTATTTATCTCACACATTCCCTCCTCTTTCCTTATCCCTCTATTTTATCTCTTGGTTTTGGTTTCCCTATAAACCCTATATCTATCTTTGATGATTTTAAGTGTCCATTTGTATTTAAAGTTTTGGTTTTTGGTGTCTAGGGTTCATAGACACCATTTCTATTCCCATGGGTATGGTCACTATTTAATGTGACATATTCTGAAGTGTTTCGGCTTGATTCTTATCTCTTTGAGGTAGGTGTTTCTAAGAAATTGTTTAATTTTGTAATTATAAATGTTCATGTTCTTTATAAATTCATTTTTAGTAAAATTGTAAATATATGTGATATCTACTTAGTGATTTAGAACCATTTTTTGATGTTTGAGCTTGGCATAAATAGGTTTTCATGTGAATTCCCTATTTTGATTTTTAAAATAGAATGTATAAAGTTACTAGGATTTTGTAAAACAAAAAACGTATTTTTTATATGGTTTCCATGTGTACATTGGGCTTTGACTCGGTATTGGTTTTTAAATTGTGAAAAGAATGTTTTCAAAATGGAACTTGGTTTTGAAGTGTGATGTTGACCTTTAAATGTTTTATAAAGGGATTTTTTAATTTACTTAAAATGGGGTGATTATATATTTGTATTTAGTCTGAACCTTATGAAAATTACAAGATGTATTGTTTTGAATGGTTTGATGGAAATTAATGGCCTTTATCCATGTTTTTTTCAAATAGGAAAACCCATATTTAAGGGTAACTTATAAAAATTTTTAAATGGATTTAGTGATTTCAATTATTTTTGAAGAAATATTTTAAATGGTGCTTTGTGAAATGTTAAAGGTCTTGGAATTAAATTTTGTGAATTAATGTTAAATATGTGGTTGGTACTTCAATTTTTAAATGGTAAGAGACAACCCATGATTTCCCCTTTCCTGTTTCCCATTTGTGTGGGTTCATGATCACTATATTATTCCCATTTCTCCCCTTGTGTGGGAATGTATTTGCTATGATGTAGGTTAATTTTTTATATGGGTTTGTCATTATTGGTTGTTAGGGGCGAGGGTAGCTTTGTTTATTCCTTGTGTGATAGACTTGTCTTATTTGTTCATATGACTCACATATTTCATTGATCATGGGAAATCAATAACTAAGTAGAATTCATATCTTGTTTCTATATTTGGTTCATACACTACTAGTTTCCCACCAGTCATGCTAGGAACAAGGGCTAGGTGGGGGTTGGTTGTTACAAAAATTATTTTGTGGGATAATTGGATGAACTTTTATTGAACTTCAGTGCATTCCAGTAGCTGGTTCGTGAGTAGAATACTCATATAAACAATGGTGCTTTTCATATTTGGAATATGAAGTTTGATCTCATGACGCATTTTATTATATGGTTAGTGATTTAGGGAAGTTTTTTTTAGTGATTTTGTGTATAATTTATCATAATTTTATTGATACGGAACCTTCATTGTTTATACTTACTAAATTACTTGTGATATTTTAGTGTCCACTTGTTTATGATTGACTCATGTTAGTGTGTTTTATAATTCCATTGGAAGAAAAGTTTTATAAGATGTTGGAAAACCTATTTTAAATTTAAAGAATCTTCTGTGGGTTCTATAAAGTGGATTTCAAAATGGGTGTTCCATTTTAAATATGGTTTGGCATAGTATAATGTTTTAATGTGATCGTTTCCATTAAAAAAAACAAATGATTTGTTTTATGAAATTATAATACTGTGTATAGTTTCAAAATTGACTAGGCCAGAGTATTTTTTTTCTCAAAATGTTTGTGCACATTTTTGTAAAAACACAAGAATTTTTTTGACATATGATTATAGAATTATTTTTGGTTTTCATAAGTTATATATGAAAAGATTACATTCTAGTTTTTTTTTTCAAAATAACATTGATGAATTTTCTTATGAAAAATATTTCATAGTTTTGATGGGTTGTGGTAACCTACTAGGATTTTTAACTCATGCCTATATATTTTAGGTTATAGTTTTTAAATGAGACCCATATTCTATTTTGATCCATGTGGCTGATGTGGGGTGAGGTGGGTGGTGGTGAGTAATAAGAGGTTTCATAGAGATAGTTCAAGATCCAATCAATTTGGTTTGTAGTATTTTTATTTTTAGTTGGATTTGATTCTATTTTTCCTGGTAGTATATATTTTTTGAATATTTATTTTATATATTCAAATTAGATTGGATCATACTGGTTGGTTGTGACCTATTTGGAATTCTTATTTATAATTTTTCTCTTGAATTTATTTATCCTAACGTCTTTATCTCTAATTTTGGTTGAATAATTCCTAAAGGGAATCTTAGTATTCATAGAAACTAGTTTCAAGACCATGGGTATTGAGAATTCCCTTTAGGCCTTGTGATAAATTGGGTCAGGTGTGCCGGGTAGGATGATATATAGGGATGGTTTATTACAAAATGAAATAGTTAGAGAATAATTGAATATATATAATATTTCAATTCTCTTTCTTATTAATTTTTGAGTGTGTATATATTCCCTCAATCTATCAAGAATACATATATATAATACATAAATAATTTGGGTTATTTTATAATCCTTTCTTCAATAATCAATTCATAATAAACAGGTAAAATTAATCTTAAATTCTATTCTTTAAATTAGAATATTCTTTACATACTATATCCCGAGAAACAAATATTGAAATAATCTTAGTCATATAAATTTAAACAAATACAATATAAATTTTAAAATTATCTTAAAAAAATTAGCATTTTCAAATTTTCATAATTGCTAAAAATTTATTTCCTAAAATACCAATTGTGAAAACCATTGAATAACAAACTAATCTAGAATTGGATAAATATATTAATATGAATTATAGCTTTGAAGTAATATCTATGATTTTATAACTAAAAATATTCATTTAAATTCTATAAGTAAATCATATTTTAAACTTTATTTAATTTTTACAATCACACAATGCATCACCTTTGAAATTCTAAATATTTAAATTTTGATTATAAATAGTGTTTCCAAAACTATATATCATATATAGTGATTGATCATTTATCACAAAAAATTACTAAATAATATTCTTCATTTAGCTCTATACATAATGTAATCTCACAATAATTATGATAATATGTAATTGGAAAACATTGATCATAGTAATACAAAATAGATAACACTTTTCAAATTGAAGCATACATAAAATTATATTCTTGAAATATGTAAATTTTATCTATATAAATGGGTTCAAACATAAAGTAAGGGATTATTTATATTATATAAGAAATGAAAATAAAGAAAAACTAATTGAGCATAGGATATACAAGATTGTACATGATAGATCTTGATATAAAAAACATTAATATTTGAATAAGTAAGGGAGAAGGTTGATGATAATATGGATATGAATTATATATGGAGAAAATTAGTATAAAACATGGGTGAAATTTACATATCTAGTTAGTGAGCAGATCGTATCAATCACAGATATAAAATCTATACTCTTATAGGGCCCTGAACATCACCTCTATATCACCTAAGACCTTAGTCATTATCTTCAATAATTTCTCCATTTTTTATCCTCCTCTCTACACTAATGAACACTGAGAATATACATTTCTCTATTAATTTCAGAGGTTAATGTGAATGAAATTCACAAATAGGTGATGTTTTCTGGAATCCATCCCATGGTTGGTGAGATAGTGAGAAAAGTGAATTCCATGCTACTTATTAGCAATTTTATTATGGATTGAATTATGGATTAGGAAACACTAGATCACACATTTAGTTAATATTATGAAACATAGTTTCAATCAACTAAACTATATTGTTACAAAAAATAAAAAAATATCTTACGAAGTTATCTTTTGATGATTTATAAAAGTTTCAATAATATTTTTAAATAACTTACAGTGATCATCATTTGTAGTAATTAAGCTTAAAATTTAGAAGTAATAAAAAACATAATTGAATTTACATTTCGATCATTTATGGTTTATTTTTTTATTTAAACAATATTTCTATTATTATTCTAAAAAAAATCATAATTTCATTTTGAAGTTGATAATATCGCTTATGGCTCAATATTTATTGAAACATATTTCGTAAAAAGGAAAATAAAACATTCTTTTGAAAATAGGTAAATAAAAATAATAAAATCACATGACATAATATATATTTAGCTTTATAATAAAGATATTTAAAAAAATTAAAGTGGCATTTCCTTTCACAATCATATATTTTATCTCACACTCCACATTTCCTCTATAAAACTCTTATGTCTTCTTAAAGGTTCCACAATTGAGATTTCTTTTTAAGTGGTGTTTGGAATTTTTTTTAGTGTAACCTTCTTGAAAATGATTTTTTAAATTGGATCATAAATTCACCTATTTACAATAATTTTAGGAAACATTTTATAAAATCTCTGTTTAATGGTTTCACTTATATTTCCATCTTTATCTCCAAAATATTTATCCTCTTTACATTTTTATTTAATGAAAGACCCTATAAATTCCCCTATGAAGTAATCCTTTTGGGTTATTGAATTTTGGTGCCATATAATCAAATTATTGATGAAATTTTTATGTGATACCATTAAAAATCTTATAAAACCTAGTTTTCCTATGGGTTCTTCATGAAACAATATATGATTGATTATATGCGGTGTAATTATGTATGGATGATGATTATTTTATGGTTGGAGTAATATATCACCCTCTAATTCATTGGTTTAAGTTTTATAACTCATGATATCAAAAGAGTATACATGTAGTATCCCAAGAAACAATTGTACACAAGTAGTAACCAAATCCTGTAAGGGTAAATGAGAAGGTTCCTAATCCCATAAGGGTACACTAGTCATCGATTAATTCCAAAAGGATATATGAGGTGTTATTCCTAGACCAAAGGGTATAGAGGTCATTAGCCCAGTCCCATTATTTTATGGGAATCAGATAGTGTTTTCTACATTACAATGTTATGATTTCCTATAATTATTCTTACAAAAAATTTCTATGTTATATTCCTATGTTATTCTCCATGTAAAATTATTATTATCTCATTATTTCTACACTCTTATTCCTCATTATATGTTTGATCATCTGAATTCCCCCTTTCCTTTTATTAATTGAAAAAGTATTATAATATTTTAGTCGTTTAACTGAATATTTCTCCCATTCCCATGTTTTATTATGATTATGATCTAACACTTTTTGACATGATGATAAATGTTTCCCTTATTTAGAATTTAATCTCATATTTTTTTTTATTTTTTTCCATCCCCCATACTATAAGGATGATTACAATATATATATATATATATATAAGGAGGTTTAGTACAGTATTATTTTTGAGAAATTTCAAAAACATGTGAAATATGATTTTCATATATCTTATCTCTATAGACACTAAATATTTGGGTTATGAGATTATGATATTATTGTGTGATAAATTTTTTAATTAATATGAAATATATGAAAGTTTATCTAGGTCCATCTCACTTGGTATCAAAGCTGTATTTTAAAGAAAACGTTTTTAACATTGTGACTAGGAGTTCCGGTCTATGGAATCTTAGTTATTATCCAAGTATGTTTTAGTTATTTATGGTGTTTAGGATTATAAACCATTATTGAAAAACCTTGGGATACACATAAGTATAGAAAAATATCCTAAAATTTAGATAAATTGCAGATCATGTTTTTCCTAGATATAATAAACCATTCTAGATAAAAACACGTGGATGTAATCTCTAGATCTGATTCACCTAGGGGTTATAGCCTTGAAAAATGTGATTTAATTATTAACATGATCATCAATCAGTGTAAAAAATAGTCCAAACTACATACTTAGAATAACACTCCTAATGCATATACTTTGGTTTATTTATATACTCTTTACAAACCATTATAAAGGAATTAAATTTGATTATGTAACATATAACTAGTGAGGGTAGAAAACATAATAGGAATATGATAACAGATAACCAAGATTAAAAACAATAGATTCATAAGTAACCATATATTTTTTGTTGGATATGGGAATATTGGATTAGTTTTCTCTAATTTTATTAGAGGTTATTAAATCTATTTTGGTTTTAGTGTTTGGTTGAAAATAAGATCATGAAAATGGAGCTATAAAGGGTATATATATATGAAATACTAAGACTTATATATAGATAAGGAGGTATATTTGGAAAAAATTATTGATAATATCAGTACACTCCTATTATAAAAGAAATTTTGTGTTTTATAGTATTACCCACAATAGTGAGTTGAGAATTATATATTGATTCATGTTTATCCTATAGATACATTTTGATATTTTCATTTGTGATTGATAGTTAAAATTACAAGGATATAATTTATTTAAGTTGGATAATGTAAAAACCCTACATTTTAGTATTAATTTATCATTAAATAAATACTAAATTCAATAGCTTTCTTCATACTCAACACTTAACGAAAAAAACATTATATATTTTATAAAATATTATAATGAAATATAAAAATTAATACAATATTAGAATATAAGATGAAACAATCTTAAAAAAATTATAAAAGGAATAAATCTAAAAGAAAATAAAAATACCATGAAAATAAAATCATTTCCCCATGGTTCACCATGAATATTATAAGGCCCCAGCCTTACACCTTACTTAATCTTGAGTTAATACAAGATTACACATTGAGGATCTTGTCAGGTTTAGAGTTTTAGAGAATTAGATCATAAAACTTGCATCACATTCCACATTTAAACAAAGTGGTTACATAAAAGACATGATTCATTCTTCCCATCAACAGAAACATATTTAAAATAAAACTTGGATTCTTTCTTGACACATCCTTGACACTATCATCACATCACGTACCTTTCCCCTGACCTGTGAAAAACATTTTAAAAACTTGGGATGAGCATAAAAAATCTCAGTAAGGGATATAAAAATATGGAAAGGAAACATGAGTTCATATATACATAATAATGAAATCATACTTTACCCATAAAACTTAGGCACTTTAACATACCTCATCAAACCATGAGTAAATCATAGAAATCATAAGACATAAAGGTAACTTGAGGCATTCATAACATTCTTACGTAGGGAGTAACCCTCTTGGTTACGTTTGGAATACCCATCACAATATATTCCCTAAAATCTCTTCGGAGAAACCTTAACGTTTCACTCATTCGCGTTACCCAATGAATTGGAGAGCTATATCGGGCTCACCCGCCCTTAGTTTATCACGGAACCACCCGTTTCATAATAATGCCCAAGAACCTCAACATAATCATATCACATAAAACATGCATAAAGGAAACATAACATTCCCACCTTTCAATCACAAGATATCAATACAACACATTGATATAAAAACATTATGAAAACCATTTTCGATACCAAAATAAAATAAAATTAAAACATGGTATTTATTTTTCTTTTAAAAAGAAGGTATGGCTTATAGAGGAAGCCGAAACTCAAATAACGGTCACGACGGCGGAGAAGTCGTTGTCGCCGCATACGTATGACAAAAACATTCCCATTTTTCATTTAGTAAACGCTTCGTATAAAAAAGATTCCTTTTTAATAAACTTAAAAGTCAAAGGTGTTTATACACCGTATAAAAGAAAGTTGTGTATAAAATAAAATATGCCTCAATGAAAGGAGATTGAGAAGAAGTCCCATACAAAGACGGTATCCTTGGTTTAAGGAAAAATAAATTACATAATTATGTGTGAAAAATGAATACACCAAATATAAGTGGATATTAAGTGTAAAACAATCATAATAAATTCACACATATTCATAGAATTACTTATTCAAGGGGTACAAGTTTATCCCAAAGAATCAAAATTGGGTTAAGAAGTTCCCTTGCAAAAATTTGACAGCCTAACGGCATCACTTCAAAATTCAGAAAAAGAGTTGATGAGAGATAAAAAGGGTATCTCATCACATGGACATAAAATTTACATCAATAAGGATATATAAGAACATATCCCAACATAATAGTATGTGAATTAAAAGATGTAACAAAAGAAGTATTTTAAAAAGAGGAGGGTGAAAGGTTCCCTCACCGACATGGGTATCTTTCGAGACATGCACCATGTGAAAGAAGGACAATACGACATTGATGTAAATACTCATAAATGAAAGTATATTACACAATGAGTAAAATAATGGGCAGTACATACACCACTCAAAGGAAATTGTGGCAAATGTAGCATAAATCTCACAGGAATAAAAGTGAGATGAAAAATCTCTTACGAAAACTCGGCAGCCTAACGGCGCCACATAAAACTTACAAAAATGGGTTGATGAGATCAAATAGGGTATCTCATCATATTAACATAAAGTTTATAGAAAGAGGAATATAAAAGAACATCCCCCATCATAACAAAGAGGAGCTTAAAATAAGTTACATAAAGGGGAGTACTTAAAGAGAAAGAGAGAGGTTAGATCTCTTACGAAAATTCGGCAGCCTAACGGTGCCACTCAAAACTTCCAAAATGGATTGATGAGAGAGAATAGGGTCTCTCATCACATGAACATAAAAATTACAGTAATAGTAATATAAAATAATATCCCAATAACAAGAAATATGAGCTTTCAAAGGAATGACATAAAAGAGTGTACTTAAAAAGAAAGAGTGGAGTAGGATCCCTTACCTCGGGTCCGACTTGACTCGATCGTTCTTTAACGTCCTGAATAATAAACTTGAGTTAATCTATACTTTCTTAAGAACATTTTTTAAGTTCATTATTCCTCTTATACCATGTTATGAACATCATGTAATCATTTAAGTTAATAATGTTCATTTTGTCGGTATTTGGTTCTTAAGTCAAAAATAGACTTCTTACACTTACATGTTGTTAATTTGGTCAAAGGTTCATTATATCCTGAATGATATTAATGATTTGGATAAAATATATATCATATATATTCATCATATACATGTATTTATAATATTGCATCACATTTAGAGGTAAGAAATGAAATGCACCGTTCATGGAGACGGTAAGCCGTACGTACGCATGAACGCTACTTCCATTTCTATTTCGTATTTTCTGGAATGAAATCATAATGATATAAGAGTATATTATAATTACAGTATAATAACATATATAATATCATTAACTTTATCCTTTACACATCCCACATATGGTATTAACGAATCAAATCACTTTCAGGGGGCGGTAGTCCGCACTTCCTAAAATGATGATATCGTGTTTACCCATAATGGAACAATAATGGTATGCCATAAATGAAAAATACAGAAGCTTAAGGAAAGAATAAAAATATTATATATCATATAAAAAAATAGTGACATCATAATGGCCACCTTTGAAGGTGTTAAATGAGTATTGAACAATCATCGTTTCGGGAGGCAGAATTTCGCCATCCACGGAAACCGTATGTTCTTTAACCATTTGATGTAGTTGTGTGAGAGTGTAGCTCGAATAAATCTTATAACAACATCCCAGTATATTGAATATACTGGTGTTGTTACAAAAGAAGTAAATAAAAAGAGTTTAGGGGGTTGGAGAAGCAAAATAAAACAAATGAACATGAGAGATTGAATTACCTTTAAAAGTGTAACTCCTTTTGATTTGAGCCTAAAGGCTTCCTTTGAAAGGGTTCTGCCCAATTGGAATCCTCTATGATTAGGAGAGGGATGTGGAGAGAGTAAATGGGCAGGGGATGGCCGAGACAAAGGCTTTAGGAGTGTGTTAAATGAGGTAGAGGTGGGGGCCTTTTATAAGAGGAGAGGAGGGGCACTTTTGGAAATCATGAAACTATTATTTTATTTTCAAAAGTTTTTCGAATTGATAAGGTCCCACAATGATATATTTCTAAGATAAGATGACAAGGCTTCTAAATATTCCCATCCAATAGTTTTTGGACAAGTGTAGGTCTTAGATTTTATATTATCGTTTCATTTTATTTAAACTGTTCATTAATGAGGTCATCGTTGCATCATCACGATGTCATAATTAAATTAATTTATTTAATGTCTAAAATTATAAAACAAATATCCTGATGTAGGAAATCTTTTTATCTTTCCAAAGATTATTTATAGACAAAATTATTATTAGTATAACCCCTTCTAAAAATTGTTTTAGTAAAACAATTAATGTTAGTGTCATTTTCACCTTTATTTTAAAAAAGGCATTAAAGTCATTATCTCACCCAAGAGGCTCCATAGGGTCCCCTAAATCGACCCATGGGTTGTCTTGGTCGGCCATGACTCATAAAATTGGGGTAGGACAAGTGTCATGGTGTTTTCCCATTTTTATAATATCATTTTTACCTTAAATTACACTAATTACCTCTAATCGCGATTAATGAAAAAAAGTTACTATTCACCAAAAAATTATTTTCATCCCATTGAACCAAATTTTACATACTAATGACAACCATGTATGTCATATTTTTAAAATTCAATACACATTAGTGGTAAAATTTCATTTAAACGGAAAAATCAGTTTTTTATAAGTACCACTTAGTGGTTTCACTATTCATCAAAAATTGAAGTTTTTCAGAAAAATCCCAAAAATTCACCCTAAGATATATTTGATATTCTGAATTCAAAAATGAAGTCTATTTTACAAAATTCAAATCATATAAGTCACATTAATTTATTTAATAATTAATTTCCGCTGTCAGAGAAAATAGCGTGTTTTTATGAAACATTAAGTATCAAAAGATTGACACTAGTTTAAGTCTAATTTCAAAGTGAAATTAATTCCAACGACCACTATTGGATTTAATGGTAAAAATATATTCCAATTTCACTTCAAAACCAATTCAAAAGATAATCTAATCATATAAATAAATTAGATTAAAAGAGGTTTTGAATTAAAATACAACATTTTACACTATTCATTAAAAAAATGAACTTTATCGTAAAGATACCAAAAATTTACACAAAGTAAAGTTTGATGTCCCGATTCTAAAGAAGAGTTTTATTTGGTCCAATAGAATGTATAAGAGTGAAAAAAACTATATTTAATGACAGTTTGCCATCAAAAGGCGATAAGTGAACCTTTAGGGAAAACTAGGGCATATACGCCTAAAATTGAATTCTTTCCGTATTTTAAGCCTTTATATTTTATTGGATAAATGTAAAAACATTTAAAAACATATATAATCATATTTTAGTTATTTATATCCATTCCCGCCAATACAACGGCTACATGTTAACTGCCATTTAAAATAATATTATTTTATTATTAGAGTGCAACGTAAGATTCCCAAGAAACTCGTTGTTGCGTGTTGGGTACGCCATCGAGCATAGCGTCCCCTTTAAAGTCATATTAATATTTTATTCACAAATATGGATAAATATGAAAATGTCATATTCTTTATTTACCTGGGGTGTTACATCCTTCCCCCCTTTTGGGAATTGCGTCCTCGCAATTTTAAAATTGGGCTTGGAAACATCCTTGAAAGTCCCACATCAGAACAAGAGTCGGTAAAACAATCACTTTAAAATAAAGAATGATAAGTACAAAGGTCACCCGAGTTAACCCATAATAGGATTCTGTGTAGGAAAACATGGACATGGAAGAAAAAGCAAAGGGTCATGTTCTGATGGAGAGTGATAGAAAACATGTTTAGGAGAAAGTTAACCATGAGAAAATCACAAACTTGTGATGGGTTAAACGGTATTCGATTCCCCAGTAGGAAACGTTAATAGTCAATATTTTTGTTTTAAGTTACTTTTTATTGAGGAATTTATTCATAAGGAAACATAATCACTTATCATGTTGACTTTCAACCTTTACTTGATTCCTTAATCAAACTCATATTTTTTTTCCAAAAGACGAGTATTTAGGGAGACTTGTTCACATTAAGAGTACTATAATCAACTTCTAGAGAATCACCTAATCCACAATAGAGAACTATATACATCCCATGTCTTTAGGCTTTAACCAAAACCAAAACAAGAAAGGTTAGTACAAGGTCAGATAATCCAAAAAAAGATAACCCTTTATAAAAAGAAAATCTATTCTTAATCTCCAAAATTTGTCCAACAAAACCCAAAGTTCAACGAAGATCATTCGATAAACAATTTTTCCATAAAATTCTTCAAAGTAAACCAAACTAAGATTGAAACCCAAATATTTGAGGGATTTAGTCACATAGTCTTCCAAGTTAAATCGTAACATTTATCTCCAAACAACATCTGTTGCTCCTAAAGTCTCGTATTGAAAAGTAATTAACCTAATCACATATCCTCCATGATAGGCTAATAATTTTCATAAATAACCCAAAATCAACTTACTCTTAATTAATAAAATCATATAACTAAAAAGAATCAGTCAAATTAACCAGGGACTTCATGTAGTCCAGTGGTAGGCGATAAATACCAGTCGCACTTTGGTTGTGGGTTCGATTCCCAAAGCTTTGTCCGACGCGACGGGTTGTCACACGGTCTGTGTGTTGTACTTTTTCCAAAACTATATAATTCTTAAAACATCCCCCAAAACAAGATAAAATCTTCAAAAATGATCATAAAATATTTTAACCTCAAGTTTATCTCATGCCTTTCATTTTCTAGCATATCATATAATAACCCATAATTACCTTAAAAGTAAGGATCATATAAACTCTAATGGTTACCTTTATAATTATTACCTGAACTTCCACATGGATTGGTCATCTCGTACATGATGTATTAGAGAATTCACCGAGGTTGAAGTGGTTGATCATGACTGCTTGATAGTTGGTTTAGAACAACCATGAGATTCCTCATTGAATCCCCCATCTCATCTAGTCTCTTAATCAGAGAACCACCACAGTTTCCTTCAAACCCATTGTCACTTTGGTGCCTGCTAGATCCATCCATTCACTAAAGACAGAAATGTCAGTGTGAGTATATCAAAAAAACCATCATGTACTAATGAGTAAGGTAAACAATAAGATATACTTACTCATTCACTTTATTTAAAACTAGGACTCTTTCTGAAATCCTAACCATTATGGTAGTGCCACTTATGCTTAAAGAATACACTAACCTCTAAAGTTATCTAAACCGACCTCTGATACCAACTATAAGGCCCCAGCCTTAAACCTTACTTAATCTTGAGTTAATACAAGATTACACATTGAGGATCTTTTCAGGTTTAGAGTTTTAGAGAATTAGATCATAAAACTTGCATTACATTCCACAATTAAACAAAGTGGTTACATAAAAGACAGGATTCATTCTTCCCATCAACAGAAAAATATTTAAAATAAAACTTGGATTCTTTCTTGACACATCCTTGACACTATCATCACATCACATACCTTTCCCTTGACCTGTGAAAAACATTTTAAAAACTTGGGATGAGCATAAAAAAGCTCAGTAAGGGATATAAAAATATGGAAAGGAAACATGAGTTCATATATACATAAGAATGAAATCATACTTTACCCATAAAACTTAGGCACTTTAATATACCTCATCAAACCATGAATAAATCATAGAAATCATAAGACATAAAGGTAACTTGACACATTCATAACATTCTTACGTAGGGAGTAACCCTCTTGGTTACGTTTGGAAAACCCATCACAGTATATTCCCTAAAATCTCTTCAGAGAAACCTTAACGTTTCACTCCTTCGCATTACCCAATGCATTGGAGAGCTATATCGGGCTCACCCGCCCTTAGTTTATCATGGAACCACCCGTTTCATAATAATGCCCAAGAACCTCAACATAATCATATCACATAAAACATGCATAATGGAAACATAACATTCCCACCTTTCAATCACAAGATATCAATACAACACATTGATATAAAAAAATTATGAAAACCATTTTCAATACCAAAATAAAAGAAAAGTAAAACATGGTATTTATTTTTCTTTTAAAAAGAAGGTATGGCTTATAGAGGAAGCCGAAACTCAAATAATGGTCACGACAGCAGAGAAGTCGTAGTTTCCGCATACGTACGACAAAAACATTCCCTTTTTTCGTTTAGTAAATGCTTCGTATTAAAAATATTCCTTTTGAATAAACGTAAAAGTCAAAGGGGTTTATACACCGTATAAAATAAAGTTGTGTATAAAATAAAATATGCCTCAATGAAAGGAGATTGAGACGAAGTCCCATACAAAGATGGTATCCTTGGTTTAAGGATAAATCGATTACATAATTATGTGTAACAAATGAATACACCAAATATAAGTGGATATTAAGTGTAAAACAATCAGAAGACATTCACACATATTCATAGAACAACTTATTCAAGGGGTACAAGTTTATCCCAAAGAATCAAAATTGGGTTAAGAAGTTCCCTTGCAAAAATTTGACAGCCTAACGGCATCACTTCAAAATTCAGAAAAAGTGTTGATGAGAGATAAAAAGGGTATCTCATCACATGGAAATAAAATTCACATCAATAAGGATATATAAGAAAATATCCCAACATAATAGTATGTGAATTAAAAGACATAACAAAAGAAGTCTTTTAAAAAGAGGAGGGTGAAAGGTTCCCTCACCGATATGGGTATCTTTCGAGACATGCACCATGTGAAAGAAGGAAAATACGACATTGATGTAAATACTCATAAATGAAAGTATATTACACAATGAGTAAAATAATGGGTAGTACATAAACCACTCAAATGAAATTGTGGCAAATGTAGCATAAATCTCACAGTAATACAAGTGAGATGAAAAATCCCTTACGAAAACTCGGCAGCCTAACGGCGCCACATAAAACTTACAAAAATGGGTTGATGAGATCAAAAAGGGTATCTCATCATATTAACATAAAGTTTATAGAAAGAGGAATATAAAAGAACATCCCCCATCATAACAAAGAGGAGCTTAAAATAAGTGATATAAAGGGGAGTACTTAAAGAGAAAGAGAGAGGTTAGATCTCTTACAAAAATTCAGCAGCCTAACAGCGCCACTCAAAACTTCCAAAATGGATTGATGAGAGAGAATAGGGTCTCTCATCACATGAACATAAAAATTACAGTAAGAGTAATATAAAATAATATCCCAATAACAAGAAATATGAGCTTTAAAAGGAATGACATAAAAGAGTGTACTTAAAAAGAAAGAGTGGAGTAGGATCCCTTACCTCGGGTCCGACTTGACTCGATCGTTCTTTAACGTCCTGAATAATAAACTTGAGTTAATCTCTACTTTCTTAAGAACCTTTTTCAAGTTCATTATTCCTTTTATACCATTTTATGAACATCATGTAATCATTTAAGTTAATAATGTTCATTTTGTCGGTATTTGGTTCTTAAGTCAAAAATAGACTTCTTACACTTACATGTTGTTAATTTGGTCAAAGTTTCGTTATATCCGGAATGATATTAATGATTTGGATAACATATATATCATATATATTCATCATATACATGTATTTATAATATTACATCACATTTAGAGGTAAGAAATGAAATGCACCGTTCATGGAGACGGTAAGCCGTACATACGCATGAACGCTACTTCCATTTCTATTTCGTATTTTCTGGAATGAAATCATAATGATATAAGAGTATATTATAATTCCAGTATAATAACATATATAATATCATTAACTTTATCCTTTACACATCCCACATATGGTATTAACGAATCAAATCACTTTCAGGGGGCGGTAGTCCGCACTTCCTAAAATGAAGATATCGTGTTTACCCATAATGGAACAATAATGGTATGCCATAAATGAAAAATACAGAAGCTTAAGGAAAGAATAAACATATTATATATCATATATAAAAATAGTGACATCATAATGGCCACCTTTGAAGGTGTTAAATGAGTATTGAACAATCATCGTTTCGGGATGCAGAATTTCGCCATCCACGGAAACCGTATGTTCTTTAACCATTTTATGTAGTTGTGTGAGAGTGTAGCTCGAATAAATCTTATAACAACATCCTATTATATTGAAGATACTGGTGTTGTTACAAAAGAAGTAAATAAAAAGAGTTTAGGGGGTTGGAGAAGCAAAATAAAACAAATGAACATGAGAGAATGAATTACCTTTAAAAGTGTAACTCCTTTTGATTTGAGCCTAAAGGCTTCCTTTGAAAGGATTCTTCCCAAAGGGAATCCTCTAGGATTAGGAGAGGGATGTGTAGAGACTAAATGGGCAGGGGATGGCCGAGCCAAAGGCTTGATGAGTGTGTGAAATGAGGTAGAGGTGGGGGCCTTTTATAAGAGGAGAGGAGGGGCACCTTTGGAAATCATGAAACTATTATTTTATTTTCAAACGTTTTTAGAATTTATAAGGTCCCACATTGATATATTTAGAAGATAAGATGACAAGGCTTCGAAATATTCCCATCCAATAGTTTTTGGACAAGTGTAGGTCTTAGATTTTATATTATCGTTTCATTTTATTTAAACTGTTCATTAATGAGGTCATCGTTGCATCATCACGATGTCATAATTAAATTAATTTATTTAATGTATAAAAATTATAAAACAAATATCCTGAGGTAGGAAATCTTTTTATATTTCCAAAGAGTATTTATAGACAAAATTATTATTAGTATAACCCCTTCTAAAAATTGTTTTAGTAAAACAATTTATGTTAGTGTCATTTTCACCTTTATTTTAAAAAAAGGCATTAAAGTCATTATCTCGCCCAAGAGGCTCCATAGGGTCCCCTAAATCGACCCATGGGTTGTCTTGGTCGTCCATGACTTATCCAATTGGGTTAGGACAAGTGTCATGGTGTTTTCACATTTTTATAATATCATTTTTACCTTAAATTACACTAATTACCTCTAATCGCGATTAATGAAAAAAAGTTACTATTCACCAAAAAATTATTTTCATCCCATTGAACCACATTTTACATACTAATGACAACCATGTATGTCGGATTTTCAAAATTCAATACACATTAGTGGTAAACTTTCATTTAAACGGAAGAATCAGTTTTTTATAAGTACCACTTAGTGGTTTCACTATTCATCAAAAATTGAAGTTTTTCAGAAAAATCCCAAAAATTCACCCTAAGATATATTTGATATTCTGAATTCAAAAATGAAGTCTATTTTACAAAATTAAAAACATATAAGTCACATTAATTTATTTAATAATTAATTCCCGCTGTCAGAGTAAATAGCGTGTTTTTATGAAACATTAAGTATCAAAAGATTGACACTAGTTTAAGTCTGATTTCAAAGTGAAATTAATTCCAACGACCACTATTGGATTTAATGGTAAAAATATATTCCAATTTCACTTTAAAACCAATTCAAAAGATAATCTAATCATATAAATAAACTAGATTAAAAGAGGTTTTGAATTAAAATAAAACATTTTACACTATTCATTAAAAAAATGAACTTTATCGTAAAGATACCAAATATTTACACAAAGTAAAGTTTGATGTCCCGATTCTAAAGAAGAGTTTTATTTGGTCCAATAGAATGTATAAGAGTGAAAAAATTTATATTTAATGACGGTTTGCCATCAAAAGGCGATAAGTGAACCTTTAGTGAAAACTAGGGCATATACGCCTAAAATTGAATTCTTTCTGTATTTTAAGCCTTTATCTTTTATTGGATAAATGTAAAAACATTTAAAAACATATATAATCATATTTTAGTTATTTCTATCCATTCCCTCCAATACAATGACAACATGTTAACTGCCATTTAAAATAATATTATTTTATTATTAGAGTGCAACGTAAGATTCCCAAGAAACTCGTTATTGCGTGTTGGGTACGCCATCGACCATAGCGTCCCCTTTAAAGTCATATTAATATTTTATTCACAAATATAGATAAATATGGAAATGTCATATTCTTTATTTACCTAGGGTGTTACAAATATCATCTGCCCAATTGTAACTAGGAAGTAAGAAAAATAATTTGAAAAATAATAGAAATTTTAAGAGATAAAAAAATAGGTTGAATTATTTTAGGATATTTATCATAATGAAATCTTACAATTATATATGGTTATTCAGATTATATAGCCATTGGGGATATATGACTAGTGAAACATAACTATTAACTTGGTGGGTATAAATACAAGTAACCACATTATGCAATATGTGTATAAAATATAAAGAAACAATACAGAGTAGTACAATTTCTCCTTGTGAAGCTCATTTTTTTGATCTTGTAAGGGAGGTTTCATTACTAGGGTTTTTCCTAGACCAATCCCAAGCCAAACTTCCTCAATTACAACTTTAGTGAAATAATTTGTGAGAAAAGTTCTAGATCATGGAAACCACTATGATATCCATGCTAGATTAATCTCCACCCATGATAACCACTACTATTTATCACAATCATAGATCTTATGCATAAGTTTTGAGGGAATTTTTATGTAGAAGTTAAGATGATATTATTATATAATTATTAATAAACTTTATACACTTATTATTATGTGTACCTTATACATTTTTCATTCACATAAAATTTTATTTAAAATAATTATAAAGGTTTTATTTAACATAAATGTATTAATACAATTTAGTGTTTATTAAACAAGTAATCAATATTATAGAATTATAAATAAAATCATTTAATGATAAAAATACTTTTCTGAAAGAATTACACCTTTTATATATACTGTGTATCATTAAACCAATTGATCAACATATAATAATGTATAATTTGTTAATAATACAAATAAAAAAAATCAATGTTCATCTAAATATTTGAACATAGCATGGAATATTAATAAATTCCTTTTAATTTTTGAAAATCCATTTATCTAAAAACTATTTCGATGTGTTATATGTGATTATATTAAAATTAATTATTATCAAGTATAAAAATTAAATTTAATAATATGATTTTCATATTTTTAATTATATTATCCATATTGGCAATAATTTAATTTTCATTTCTAATATAAAAATAATTCACAAATGTAAATTTTATTTACTATGGTAAAACAATTTCTTTTTCAAAAATTGTTTTTAATAATGTTGTATGATTTTTATCTAAATAAATTAAATTATATCTTTTAAATTATGAATATAATATTATTTGTAAACAAATAAAAAACTTATCAACACTCATTTAATTAGTTATTGAAAAAAATAAGAATAAACACACTTAATGTATGAAAGTACACTTTTCAATAAAAACCAATTTTTTCAATATCTTATATTTTTTTTAAATTTAATATTAGAATGTTTAAAAATTAAATTAGATTAAATGGATATAATATTCCAACTTATCATGTTAAAATTTTGTATGATATGTCATCTTATTTTTTAGTAAAAATAATTTACCATGGTAAAATTTAATCAATGTTAATAATGGAAAAAATAGGTAATGTAAAGTGAATCAAAGTTTGGTAAATTAAATTGAAACTGAGACCTTTATAAGACATTCTTGATTTTATAAATTCATACCTACATTTATTACCAACCATTCATCTCCAATTTCACATAACTCACATGTGATTCCATCTTTACCCATTATATAACTTTTATTTACCTTCAAATGTCCCTCTTTTTCACTTATAAATGAATATAAAAACCTGAACATTTTTCTTATCATGTAATACTCTTACACATTTAGTATCCCTTAGATCCAATAAAGTGTCCCAATTCCTCAATTTTGAGGAGGTTCACCCATATAAAAATCATGCCCTCAATGTGATTATTATCCAATCCATAAACTTTCCTTATGTATCTTTCTCTTCCAAAACTATTATAACCATACTAATATAATGAAAAAAATATAATTAATATACTCAAATTTTATTATATTTATGTAAAAAACATTATCTATATCCGTCTTATCTATTCAAAAAATGAAAATGTTGCTTGTGTTACTTACAGACTACCGCCTCCATGAACAATGTACTTCATTTATAATCACTGACTTTCATGGTTGGTTATAAAAATGGATTTAACGAATAAATATTATATTTATAACATTATTAATATTATTAATATATAAATTATTATTCTATTAATAGAATTAAAAATTAGTGATCATTGAAAATTTAACCACATAAAAATAGCGCACTAAGCAGAAAAACGATTTCTTTTTTGTAACCAATTGCTACTTTATCTTAACTTATTTATCAACTTATAATAAATTCTTATTTATCTCTTCAATAAAATCTTAATAATATCATTATATGTTTGGAATTATTATGTTATAATAAAATCACTTTCATACTCATCCATTGGTTATATAATTTTCTTTATTTGGGTTGGTTTAATAAGCTACATAAATAATCCTATAATTTTTTTATTAGGGATGGTTATGGAAATTTAATTACTAGTATAATATTATATTAAAATATAAATAATTTTTTTTATGTAATGAGAATTTTTATATTAAACTCATTATTAAGATACCACCTTTAATTCATTAAAAATTAGTAAAACAAGATCATCACCAATTTCATCTTCATGAATCATAAAAAAACTCACATAGAATGAAATTATAAAATTTTATATAGTTATAGAACATATATTACATTACCTTAAATAATATTTTACTATTTAACTTGGATTCAAATTATATAGATCGATATTGAAATTACAATTCCAATGAAAAACAATCAAGATCACTAACATCTCATGATGAAAATAAATAATAAATAACTAAAAAATGCATAATTAATGATTATAATTTAATTTTAAAAATTTAAATAGATATTAATAAGGTTATAAAATAAGTTATTAATGTATCTATTTGTATTATTCTTTATTTTAGTACATGTGTGACCAAAAAATAATCCAATATTATAGTTTTCTTCTTAATTTGTCTTCATTGAGGCATGTTTCAAGATTACACAACTATTCTTATTTTATACGGTTTAATTACTACTAAATCAATTTTATTATCATTTATAATTATTATTTCATGGATATTTCATGTATTTTCAATACCATTACTTCATACTCTTTTATTTCCTTTAACACCATAGAAGTGAGGGTTTTTTGCTAACTTAATTTCTGTTCATTGAGTTTTGATCATTCTTCTTGAACTATATTGTTATAAGTTGGGTAGATTCTAACTTATGATTTGATTATATTTTACTTCATATAATATTTTAATGGATTTACATTTCTTTCTCATGAACTCATTTTGAAGGATTTTTACATAAATTTTTCTTATTTGATAGTTTTATTTCCTAATAAAAATACATTGTTGTTAAGAATAATCATTATCCTCTTTGATGACCATTTATACTACATTTCCATATTAATTCCTTAAAAAAAATTATTCTTATTTAATTTTAAAACCCAAATACTTATTGTTACTTACAATATTCTTATTTTTCTTTACTAATTTTCAAAAAAAGTTTTATTATCTTTTTATGATATAGGATTTAATAGAAGAACTTTAAAATATTAATATAATTTTCCTTTAATGGTATTATATTAGATCTTACACTGCACATTTCATATATAAAACCATTATATATTCTTTAAGGTTCCACTGTTTGGATTTCCTCTAAAGTGGTGTGTCGAAAATTTTTTCATGTAACCTTCTTGAAAATTATTTTTACAAGTGGATCAGAACTTCGTCTCTTTATGATAATGTTAATAAATATTTTCTAGAAACTCTTTTTCAGGGATTCAATTATATTTCACTATTTATCTCTAAATGCTATATATAATTTTGTCTTTTTATTTATGAAATACACTTCAAATTACCTATGAAATACTCCTTTTGAGTGATTGAATTTTGGTATCATCTGATCGATATCTTGATGTCCTTTTTCAGTGATACCATTTGAAATGTTACAAAATAATTTTTATTTTAATAGGTTATTCATGAAATGATATATGATTTAATTTATGCAGTGAAAATGTGTATACATTATGATTATTTTATGGTTGGGGTCTCATATTTCCCTCTAATGCATGAGTTAAAGTTTTATATCACATGACTTAAAAAGGGTATATGGGTAGTAGCCAAAACCCAAAAGGGTACACAGGTAGTAGCCTAATCCCATAAGGTTACATAAGTAGTAGCCCAATCTCAAAAGGGTATAGAGGTAACATCCTGAGCCTAAAAGGGTATATATTTTGTTAACCCAATAATAAAAGGGCACAAAGGTCATATCCCAGGCCCAAAAGGGTACACAGTTTATTATACCAAGTACAAAAGGGCATGAAATTTATTATCCCAATCTTACTATACTATGGGAATTGGGTTGTGATTCCTTCTACACAATGTTATGATTTCCTATACTTATGATTAGGACACATTTCTATATAATATTACTATGTTATGATTTATGGAACATTATTATTTTATAATTATTTCCAAACACATATAACTTTTTATATGTTTGATCATTTAAGATTACATTTCCTTATATAACCAGGCAAGTTTAATTGGTTCTTATTCTGGTAACTAGATATTTCTCCCATACTCATGTTTTTTCATACTTATGATCTAACCCTTGATTATATGAAAATTATTTTTTCACTTATCGAGTTTTTGAGCTAACTAATTTTATATGTTTTCTATTCCTAGGTTATGAGGATGAGTATAACTTATGAGATGTCTAGAATAAGTTCAAGTATGGTGAGATTATGGGGAAATTTCACAATTATGTGAAATAATATTTTTATGTAGAAAATCTCCATAGACAATAAAAATTTGGGTTTTAAGATTTTGATATTATTATGATATGTAATGTTTAATTAATGTGAAATATATTATTGTTTATCTTGGTTCATCTCACATGGTATCAAATATAGATTTTAAAGATAATGTTTTTAGTATCAGGCCCGAGAGTATCGGTCCGAGGAATCTCAATATCAGTTTAAAAAGTTTCATAAAAAAAATATTACTATCACTAAGTATGATTTCAAAGTAATATTATGTGATAATGATTCGATAATTTCAATAATAGTATATTTTATCAGATGAGTATCATGTTTTAAATTAATTTAACAAGGAATTGTGTAGACTGTTCTCCCACCAAAATAATGATCATTTTTAAATTTCATCATATCCATTATTGTTCCAAGATATACATTTCACTAAGAAATGAGTCTTATTTAATGTTTCTATAAAAAAAACAGTTATTTAGGTTGGGAATAATACAAATCATATTATATATTACTTTTGTATGGTTTAATGGAAACCTTTTTTCCCAATCCATTATATTGATAAACTCAACACTATTCCTAGTTCATCCTAACTCTTCGGGTTTCAAAACTAAGTATAACCCAAATATAATAGTTTGATTTGGTTACCTAACTTTTAATGTATCTATTTCTACCACGCCTTTCAGAAAATAATCCTTGGGAACCTAGATTTAGCATAAAACTACTCAGTTGGACGATCAAGGTCTTAACATGTGTTTTCATTGAAAGAAATCCAAATCATAGTATTTTAAACAGGATTTATCTCACCATCTTATGTCAGGTCATTAACTTTACATGTATTAATTCTTATAATTATTTAGTTTAGAACCCATATTCATTCCACTAAATCAATATGTTCAAACCATATTCATGTGTAACTGGTAAAACTAATATTTTCATAACTTTTTTATATAAATTCTAATGAATAATCTCCACCAAGTTTTAATTTTGAGATAATTTTCAACAATTTTATATTTCAAGGGTATTTTGGAAATTTATTTGAAGATGGATAAATTAATTGATTTTGAGTGTTTTTAATAATTTTCTAAATAAATTTATCCATAGTTTCATTCATTATTTATTCAAATTAATTATAGGAATTTTTTTGAACTTGAGATAAAAATTTGGCAAAGTCTTTAATGTAGGGATTGTTCATAAGACTTTTGGCCACTTCATAAGGCTTTTTCTACCTTAAGAGTAAGGATTTTCACTTCATCTTAATACTCTTCCATATTTTTCTAAATATTTGAACTTTATTTTAATTCTTAAACATCCTTATGATGAGTAAATTGATAGGATAAATCCTCTAAATATTTACGATCAAATGTATGTGAATTTTTAAAGATTAGGTCTTTACTATAGTGGTTTGAACTGAGTATTTGGACTTCCACATTAGTATTTATAAACCATATTAGAGTTGGAAATGTGAAGCACATAAAATTAAATTAGTTTAATCACATGGAGAATCCCTTGACCAAAATTATGAAACCCACAATGTAATTTCAATCCCACAGGTTTCTTTAAGATTTTAAGACCATGAGCATCTTGGAAGGTTGAACAAATCTAAAGGAAGGATAATTTTTAAATTAAGAGGAAGGAAATAATGATAGGGTATGTGTGGGTTATTTTAGATGCACATAACAACACATGTTCTGGAAATTTTAAGAGATAATAAATTCCCAGGAGATGATCTATCCGTATGAGTAAAATATACCAAGAAACTATCGGTAGTGCAGATCCAAGGAAACCTTATTTTGAGACCTTCTTTTCATTATAATCTTTCTGAATTATTCTTGAGATTACTTTTAATAGCGAAGAAGGTTTTTTTATCTTTAAAATTTAATATTTTATGTATTTCATGGATGGCTATTCAAATATAAAAATGTAATGTTGATATTATATCTGTTTAAATTTCATCAGCATAGTCTTTACTTTGAGAATAGGGAGTTAATCCTTGTTTGGATACTCAGAGTTCATTGGGTTTTCATATCACTTTTCTATGGGTATTAATAATTATATTTAGGTACCAATATAAAATATATGAAATATTTTGTGATCATCTTGATTTATTGAGGTGCTCATTATATAATTAAATTAGATAATTCTTAACCTAAGGAATAAGGGGGCATCGAGAGGATTGAAACTTTACCAAAATTACTAATTTTTAAATCTATTTTCCAAATTTATTTTCAATATATTTTTAATTTAAATCATCCTTAATATCCTTTAGTTTTTTAGTTTGTTTTATCACATTTAAACCTAATAAAATATCCAATTTAAATAAATTATAACAAAATATAATTAACCAAAAAGTGACAGTTGAAAACCTATTCGAAAAAATATTTGAGAGAAAACATTTGGTGTTGCTTCATTATATTCCTTAGGGGAAAATAATATTATTCGAGTGGGATCCAAGAAAAATACCATCACCAACTTAAGAAATTTTTTAGGGATGGTTCCTCAGTTATTTTTTTTGCATGACCTGATATTCTAAACTCGATTTTGCCCCATTATATCCTAAAATTAACCACAACAATCATTCTTGAGTTTGGACTGACAAAATGATGACCTTGGATCTGTCTGTGTCCATATTTATAGTGAAGGGTACCTTGGAGATAAAATTGAAAATTAAAATTCTTCCATTAACACATCCATGGGAGACCAATGAAATACTAAAAGAATTATGACTAAAAACATAAAACTTAAGGAGTTAAAAATATCTTATGAATACCACCAATATCTTGATTAATATCTATATTCACATGTTATATTTGAAAGAAAGTCTAGATTCATACATCAACCTTTTAAATTCAATAAACTTCCAAGAGAAGGTCCACATAAACACCTTTAGGAATTAAGTTATCTATGTTTCAATATAAAATCAATTGAGGTCAATATAAACTAAATGAAACTCTAAGAATTTCCTTGTCAAAAGGAGTGGCTAGAGAGAGGTTCTTCTATTCACAATCAACACTGATTAATAACTAGAATGAATTTAAAATACTTTTTATTAAAAAATTATTCTCTGCCCAAGAACTACTTAAATAAAAAAAGAAATATATATGATTAGGAAAACTTAGGGAGAATCCTTACCTGAATATTGGGAAATATTGAAAAAAATGGTGTTTATTTTCCTCCATTATCAGATCAATGAGTAACTATTAATTCAATAGTTTTATGAAGTATTATTATTAATTGATAATATCATTATCTATGCTACTATAATAGGATCCTTTGTTGATGAAACAACAACTTCCACTAGGACCTTAATTTCAAACATGGCCCAGAATTCCCAAAAATTCATAATAAGAGTTAATTTTCATGTTAAATATTATCCGGATACAACCACTTATATTTCTAATAATAACATGATTTTGATTCAAGTCAGTTATATTACCACAAAGGTAAGATCCCTAATGATTTCCAACCCCTCTCAACCCTAACCTATAATTGAATATAGTTTTTTATTTGGAGTCCAATGTGAAATTTTTGTTGCTAATTACTATTTTGGTTATCAATAAAAAAATTTAATAACCATATGAAAATTGTAATATATTTTTTCTAAGAAGAACATTTTCATCCAACCAATTTAGATATTTTTAATCCATATTTTTTTAACCCAAACTTGAACAACTTACTCTATATTGGTTTAGAGATCTTGAACAAACAAATTTTTTTTCCAATTCCAATATAGTAACTCATGACCAATATACTTCAATAATAAATATAATTATCTACCTGAAATAAATTTCTAGAAAACTCAAACCACTCACAAACTAGAAAAAAACCTTGAAACAACTATAAAATAACATATCATGATGGGTACCTTGAACAACTAAATGGAACAACTTTACACTAATTTTAGTAGTGTAAGGAAACATATCAGTGGTGGGTCAAATTTGTAACCTCAAGTGAATCCCAAATATAAAAGGATGAAAAATGTGAGTTTCATGCAACTTAAAAGTGAAATTTAATGGAAAATAACCCCCAATATGGAAATTCCAACAATAAACATAAACCCTTACTTGATGATAAGAGTTATATGACTATTTTTTACTATATAATGATTTGAAAAATAATTTTTAACCTTGTAAAACCTCTAAACCATATTTGAAAAAAATCCTAGGGTCATGCGAGGAGGATTTGAATGAAAATTACAATAATGTTTAAAAGATAATGATAGGAACATATTTCCAAAAAAATAATGCACAAAATGTTCAAGGATAATTTATTCCCCACCTCCCTAGAATAGGATTACAACCCTAACAAATAATCTCACTAAGGATAAATTGGAAATATAAATTTGGGAAACCTTTATCAAAGTCCATGTAAATATTCTATTACTTGATGATATGAAAAAATTACATGGTTTGAAATAATCTTAAGGGAAATATGTTTTCAAAAAAGGAAATTTTATAGAGCATAAAGAGTCAACTTTGGGATGAATGTTTCCTCTATTATCCAACATGCCCTTTACATAAAAAAACATTTAGGAACCATTACCATTCCACACACTATATGAAAATTTGAATTCAATGATGTTATATTGGAATAAGAGATTCTATAAATTTAATTCCCCATTTTCTACTCATCCTAATAAGTTTAAGAACTCAGAACTATTTTAATTTTCATCCAATTAGCCCATTGAAAAACAAAAAACTAGCTATAGTTATTTAATATGTGTTGGTATAAGTCAAATACATAAATTTTCTTAATAATATATATTTAGTGGATACAGAATATGATAGATTCAATAACCATTTACCACTAATTATCGGGAGACCCTTTTTTAAAATTACCAATGTAATCATCAATGTCCACAAATGAAAATTTTCAATTAAATTTAGAGGATAATATGTCCACTTTAATATTTTTCAATCCATAAAACATCACAATGAGAACCTTTAATCCCCCTTAAGTGAATATGTTAGATGGGTTTTACACCAATTTGTTTCTTGATTTCACATGTGTTGAATGTTAAACCATATAATTTTAAAATAAACTCTTTATTTATATAAAAATTGACTTACACAAGGAAGAAGATGAAACTTATAAAGAAAATTTGACTATAGATCATAATGTTTGTGACCATTATGATTATGAAATAAATGAATCTGATTTCATTAAAACTCAAGAGAAGTTTGAGATTACTTAAAATATTTTCTCTGAAACTAAAATAAATGATAATTATTCATGTCAAATAAATCTTTAATGCCCAAAGGCTTCTAAAATTGATGCTAAAAACTTAGAACCAGGATATCATCTAAAATATGAAATTTATTTTTAATAGAATATTTGTAAAAAAATTGGGACAAAAACTACCATATCAACCTTGAATATTAAGAATATAAATTTTGGGCATGAATCAGGAGCTGACATTGAGAATACAGAGTTATAAAAAACACTTCTCGTCTAATGAAATTAACCTTTTTGAGTAAGATATTAAAATAATTCCTAAAAACCTCATGTATACCTTCATAGGTGACAATGATATATTCCTAGTAATAATTTCTAAAATGATACCAAAAGATTAAGAAAAATAGCTCTTAGGAATACTTATGACCCATAAAAAATATTTATGATAGTTTCTAACAGACTTTAATGAAATCAATCCTTCAATTTTTAATCACAAAATATAGTTAGATGAAAATTTCAAACTTGTGAGGAAATTTCAAATGAGATTTAACCCAACACTATTAAATGTTTTAAATAATAAAATAAATACTTTGCTAGATTTTTGAAATTTGTTTCCCATATCTTATAGTTAATGGGCGAGTCCTATACAAGTTTTTTACTAAAAATAAAGTTTTCACTATTTCAAAGAATAAATTTAGAGAGCTTGTTCTTGTTGAATTAAAAAATAATTGGAGGATGTGTATTGATTATAGAATACTCAATTTTTATACTAGGAAATATCATTTTACCCATAAATTTATTGATCAATTTCTTTAAATACTTACATGATAGACCCACTATTTCTTTCTTGATCGATTATCTAGTTACTTTTAAATTCATGTAGCACCAAAAGATCAAGAGAAAACCCCTTTCACATATCATTATGGAAAATTTTCTTATAAAGGAATGCCTTTTGGTCTATGTAATACCCCATGAAATTCACAAATATGTATGATTAATATTTTATCAAAATGTTTATAAAGTTGAAAAGAATTTTTAAAGGATTATTTAAATGATCCAAATCACATAGATAATCCCTTGGACTAAATAATGAAACCTGTAGACATTTTTTGAACCCATAGATTTATTAGATACTTGAGGACTGTGTGGATCTTATGAGGTTGATAAAATCCTAAGGAAGGAAAGGTTTTAAAGGATAAATCCTAAATCCTTATAAGATCTTATAGGTTATTAAATGAACATGTAATAAACATTTTTATAGAAAGTCAAGGTTAGAGGAAATTCATGGTTGTCGATCTAGCCATGTGAGGTTAAACTCCCTACAATCTATGTGTAGTAGTTATCCAAGGAAACCTTCTTTAAATTTATTTTATTCTCATTTTCATCTTTTCAAATTCTTCTTAAGATTATTATCATTATTGAAGATGGTATTTTTCTATTTAGAATTGATTTATTTTTGAATTTCACTAGATGGTTATTCAAATCTACCAAATTAATGTGGATATTCTCTCAATTTATATTTCTTTTACAAGTTATTACATTTTAACATAGGGTGTTTATCCAGGTTTCTCTACATTGAGGTATTTGAGTAGTCAGATCACTTTACTAGGAGGATTTACAATTATAATGAGGTATCAATATAACATATTGGAAATATTATGTGCTCATGTTGAGTACATGAGGAGTGTATTAAGTAATTAAATTATATAATTATTAATACAAGGAATAAGAGGATGTATATAGGATTGAAACTTTTTGATAGTTTATTCTTATTAAACATTATTTTCATATTTCTTTTCAATTTATTTTTTATTCTAATTCTCATTTATTTACTTATATATTTTCTAGTATATTTTATATCTCTTCTACCCAATAAAATTCCAAATTTAGATAACTTCTAACAATTTTTTTTTTACAAAAAGTGATAGTTGAAAACTTTTTTTTATAACATCCTCGATATAAAACCATCGGGGCTATTTTAACTCATTCCTTGGGGGATAATAACATTGTTTTAGTGGAATCCATAAAAAATCAAATCATCAGTAACTCTTTATATAACTCATAGCTTTTGTTAATAGAATAAATTAAAATCTAAATATATTTATACATAACTATATGAATCCCTTATATAAGTTACATGAAAATATCTCATGTAAAGTCATAGAATAATATGAAATTAAAAATCCCCACCAATGTAAATTTGTAGTGACAAATAACTAACCCCCACTTTTCTAGACATAGCATAAGCCTCCAGGCCACTGAACAGTCTGACTCAAAGTCCCTTTACCTAGAGATTATTTATTGATTTTATATTTAAATTTTCTCATAATTCATAAACAAATATGTATAAATGAAAATCAACCTATTAATTTAAGTTCATTACTTATGAAAAAGAAAAATCCATAGAATAAGAAAACTAAATCATTTATCATACATATTATTAACTAATTAGATGCATACATAAAAATTCTAAAGTAGTTTTACAATTTAAACTAAACAATACATCACAAGTCATAATATAACACTTTATATATCTTAATAAATCATGGAATAAATTAAGAAAATGAATAACTCAAATATTTAGGCAAGATGTAAACAATTTATAAAAAATCCATATATAAAAAACTATAAGAAAACTATAATTTAGCATAAATAAAATTAAAAAAACTACTTTTAATCAATATGGACATTTAATATTATTATTTACATGTTATTAATGTTAAATCCTTAATATTTCACAATATGACATAATTTATGAATGCTGTTAATATTAAATATTAAATATTTCATATTTATGAATTTGTTTACATAAATTAAATATTATATATATAACTTAGTTTAAACCATTGATCGCATCATTTTTTGATGCTCCTTTTATAATGGTTTAAATAATATTTATAAATTTGGCTTTAATTTAAACATTATATATATATATATTCATGAACTATTTATAAATAAATATAAAAACTTTTATATTTTACCTCATTTAATAATTTATAAAAACTTTATTAATTATAAAACCATATAAATATAATTTAAATCTAGATTAAATATACCAAATTTTTTTGGTATGGTTTAAATCCCCCCATCAGATTTTGCATTGGACCTTTAAGCTCACGTCGATGAAGGTTTTTGATAATTTTGACAAAAAAAATGTATTTAATAATTTACGTAAAATCAGTTACCCCATGGTGTAATGCATATCACTTTGGTATTCATGAAATTACATAATCCACAACCATTTTAGTGGCCTTTTTTGGGTTATCCCTTATCATTTTGTAATGTTATTTCACCTAGAAATTATAAGGGTCATACCCATTTGGGATGAACTTTACAAGTCTAAAATGACTTTTCCTATATCATGTGATTAATCCAAATTTTTTTATATTTCTTTTATATATTTTTAGTTTTGTTAATATAAATATTTTATTAGTATAATTTATATTATTAAAAATTTTCATTATATATTAAATATAAATATTAATGTGAAAATGACCTAATTTTTGAATTTTTTTAATTTCAAAATTTTTATTGTAATTAAACATAGAAGGACAAAATACAAAGTGAGTTTAGATGATTTTCTAGGTAAAGGGAAAACATTATATATGGAGCTTACAATGGATATGTATTATTCATATGCTTTCATGTAATATACTTTTGATGATATATAAGATATTTAGATGGATATTTATTATGTTTACCTCTTATGAAGAGGTGAAATGAGCTATTATTAATATATTTCTCACAAAACAACTAATATGTAAGGAATTATATCATGGGAGAGTAGAATTGAGTACCTTAGTGATAAAATTATGATACATAAGATAATTATAACGATAAAACACTAATGTAAGATATTTTACATGACCAATCAATACATATCATTTTCCAGAAGCTCACATAAGATATTTTACCACCCAATCTCATGTAAGATGTAACACTTTTCCAAGAGGATAAGAGACCCTACACCTAAATATATATAAGTGATACATTGATCCCATTTTTTCTATATGGAATCCAATCATGAGAAATTAAAATAAAATTAATATTCTCCATTATACTATATGTATAAATCAAGAAAGGATCACGTTAGACATCCATATTGCCTTCATTCATCAATCAAGGGGAAACATTATCATGGGTTATAACTAAAGAGTTAAGGAAGATAATAAATAAGTCAACATAGAAGAATAATATGCTCAACCTAGAATAATATGGTACCCTTCTATTCAAATGAATAATACCTTTTCTGCCTATAAATAATCATCATTTTCTCCTTTGTAAAGAATATTCCTCCTAACTGATTTTATATTAGGGTTTCATATATTTCTTTGGTAAATTCATTTAATATATTTTAATATATTATTTTCATTATACTTCCCACTATTTCTTGATGTTCCCCCAATATTTATATTTCAAAACTGTGTGATATAGAAGTATTAACCTATGAATTCAATATTTGAGTAAAATGTTTTGTTAGAGGGTTTTTACTCTCATTTTTCCAATATTTTAATCAACTTTTATACTAGGAAGTGAACTCAGAGGGAATATATTTGATGATTTTCATTCCAACTTCTCACTACCCCAACTCGCTCTCTCCAATTCAGTATTATTTCACTATATCTTCTCTCTATAAACCCTTAAAATGATGAAGTTGGGTATTTTAAAGGGTTTAAAAATATAGAATTAATATGGATGATTTAAAGGTGTTACACTCTTAATTTTGGTGTGAACTAACCTTTCATTATGGAAGAGTTAGGTCTTGATATACATGGGGGAGCTTTCATGTGTGATTAGATCCATAACATTTTTTAAAGGATAATATCCAATGAATTATGTTAGTATTTATATTAAAATGTATTTAAATTACTAGGGAAAAAATAAAGGACTCTATTATGACCCTAGGGTCATTCTCATTTCCTGGTAATGCTTGTGTAGGATTTTTCAGTTTTCTTTATATTTGTGCAATCCACCACACCACTACCAACCTCCCTCTTCCCATAATTTTATTTAATATAAAAATATTAATATTTTATTTATAATAGGGATAAATCTTCCAAGATCCTTGATAAATGACCCTAGGGTTAGCTACCTATATACATTATTAAGAGTTTATAAATATTAAAGCGACACCAAATCTATTAAAATTATTTCAGTGCATCACCATGGATATACCTTTTTTAAGGCCACAATTATTTAAATATCCCTTGAAAATGACATAGTGTACCAACCTATGATATTATTTTACAAAATTTTCTCATAATTTATGAAACACTGATTTTTCAAGAACTATGTTGGGATATGTCAACATCAAGAACCGAAACACCCATTTTTAGAAGGAATACTTTATGGTTTTTAATTTTCATGAATAAAAGTTGATGTGTTTGATTTATCTATGTTATGGATAATGGAAAAAATTTCCCCTAGTTTTATTTTTCCACAAAAAATTCAAACCTATTGTGGAAATATTTGATTTGATACCATTTTTGGGTTTCAATTGTATGTAAAACATCTTAACACTATAGAAGAAAACTAAAAAACATAATTAAACTTATAATTTATCTATATTTTTGGGATTAATGTAAAAAAATTAAAACAATAATGACTTACCTTAAAATAGTAAATTTATCCTATCTAAGATATTCTAATGTATTTGATCAATATCACTAAGAAACATCCAAAACGATCATTCCTATGGAGGTATCTAAAGATTGTGGGTATTTCCTAATGATTTGATAGGATCTCTGTGAAAACCAGGGACTAATAGAACCTTTGTTAAAGGTGGAAGAGAGTTAATAAATAGAGAATGATATAATCTTAAAGGAGTTAAATATAGCATACTGATACCATGAAAAGACACCACTTTTATGAAAACCAACCAATTTATATAGTTCATCATTAACTCTGAAAATTCATCATATATTGATTTGGAATTTTTCATTTGAGATTCATATATTTAACCAATTTAAAATGATTATCTAAACATCTAATTTATTTTTTTTAACATTTAAACAATCATATAAGTCATTCTAACTCCTCGTAATCATCATCAAGTGATGAATAAATGAAAGTGACAACTAAAGGTGATGAATAGGATTTATTGTCACAAATTATTGTATGATGTGATGATATTGAGAAATAACTACCATGATGTTGTGTTTCAAACTATGTAGAATTACACACTAGGGTAAACCATGATGTGTTATAAACCACCATGTCGTGGTGTTTACTTTAGTGAATAACTCCATCAATATGCATGTTTCCAAGTTCATTTGATTTTTTTTTAAATTTACACACTCATTTATAAGTTAAAAAATAATTTTAATCATTAAATAGTAGTTTTTATCATATTATTTTCATTGAATATCTAATTAACATGTGGATTGTTCCTAAAATTAATAAATAGCTCAAGGATATTTGTCTATATTTTTAACAATGTACTGATTTCATTTTCTCATTTGTGACCATTTGATGCAAAATTCAAACTTTAAAAAAATACAAAGGTAATTTCTAGAATTAAATTAAAATAATGAATAAAATTTATACATGGTAAGTTTTTATATATAAAAAATGGCTTAAGTGTTATTATATAAAATTTTAATAGTAAAAAAAACCCATTTATTTGTTTTTGAATATTTAACAATCATTAAAAAATAGTTTAATCTAAAAAGATACTTTAAATCCAAGTTGAAACAAAATTGAAAAGTTATTGTATCATGTACTATATTGGGTATTGGTGTGATGTCACTTTAGCAGATACCATAGCAGAAACTGTAACAAGTACTATAGTAGAAAACTATCATAAGTTTATTGTAGAAATTTTAAAAAATTAATTGTGATTGGAACCAATCTTTGAATTCGGAGTTTGAAATGGTCTTTAGGCCTTCTTATATGTTTTAAGGCATTTAAGAACCATATTTTATAGTCTAGGTGTGGTGTAGGGGAACCCTTAGGGAGGGGGTGACCTTGCCCAATTGGGCCTTTTCTATGTAAATTTGTTCCTTTATTATAGTCTCTCCAGTACCTAGTCAACTTTTTGGAGGACATCAGACATCAGAGTGATATGTTACTTATTTAAATATTTTAAATATTAATTGGGGATCATTTTCCTAATGTTTCATGAAAAACTGATCTTGTTAGCTCAATTTTGAATGTTTTATGCTCATTTTTAAGTTAATGGTCAAAATTAATAATTAAAAGATACTTTCAATCATCTCAAATGCCTAATATATAAAATTCACACATGGTTTGTTCCCACTGCATAAAAATGAAACAAGGGTCATTTTTTAAAATGTTAATAATAAAACAAGATCATTTTCTAATTTGTGGTTATTTGACACATTCTTGAAACTTAAAAAAAAATAAAATTTGATTATTTCAAGTACATTGGATCCTAAATTCATGGATCATTTAATCCTAAAAGTAAAAAAATTATTTTTTCACTAATGTACTAAATTTTTTTTAAAAATAAAACTCATATAGTAATTTGTTCAAAATTTTATGATCATTTTAATTTTTTTAATTAATCATTTCAAGTATATGAGACATAATATTAACATATGGTTTGTCTTAAATGTAAAAAAATTAATAAAATATCACTATAATAAATTTCTTAGGAAAAATTGAGTTCTTTTACTCTATTTTTAACATCGAATAATTTTTTCCAGGTTTAAAATGAATTATAATTTTCAAAAGGAGTATTTAGTCATTTTGAGCACCTTAAATTTCTAATTCATGTGTAGTTTATTATTACAAATCAAAAAAGATTTGAGTATCTATTTACTAAATGTTAATAACAAAATGATATCATTTTATTAATTTTCATTGTTTGATATATGTTTGACACTTAAAATAATACAATTTTTAAATATGTGTTTTGATCATTACTAGTATATCAGACATTAAATTTACACATGGTTTTCCCAACTAATCTAAAATGAATTAAAGATCATATTTTAATTTTTTATATATAAAACTATATTTTTTCTAAAACTTTAATACTATATAATTTTTCTATATAAAAAAATGAGAAATTTTAAAATGAAAATTTTGATTATTTTAAGTTCCTCAGATTCTTAATTAATGTGTATTTTATTACTCTAATTAAAACTTTTCTCAATAATCTTTTTATATAATTTCACTTGATAACTTAAAACAGACCCTCTAGTTGTTTATAAGTATCTACATATATCTATACCTATTATTATTATTGTTCTTCCTGAGTAAATATCATTTTATGAATAGGTCAGATGATTTAATTAACCTTATTCATCACATCCCTATTGATCTAACTATAATCACTACCTCTACTCATGAAATTATAGAATAATGAATTCCCATATCATATGTCAGTGTATATCCATTTACATAATTATTGATAACTTAATGAATGATTTCATCACTTTGAGAGGAAATATATCACTACTTTTCTAAGAGGTTTTCCATATTAGCCTCAGGCTAATCATATAAAGAAACAAACTAGGATACCTATTCCAAGTACTATATCTAGCTTATTATATAAATAAAGGTTTTTTAGACCACCATGGTATTGAAACTAGTTCTAGGGAATCAATTTTACTAATTTGGAATAATTTAAATTGATACAGATTTAAAAAATTACAAGGATTTCATCTCGAGAACCCGAGATGACCTTAACATATATTGGAAATTCATTCATATAAATAATTAGTTCAGAAATAAATATGATCCCAATTATAGATCAAAATAAAATAAGAATTCATATCAAACTATAGAACAAATCCAAAACCAATGATATAAATATAATCATCAAGTAAATAAGTACATAATTGAATCTAAAACTCATTTTCAATCCCAAAATTGTAAAATAAGGGATGGGAACACAATTCAAAGAGATACAAGAGTGACCAACATATTATTGAACCCTCATATATATGGTTTTTCTTTTTTGTTAATAAATTTTATTTAAGATTATTAATTAACTTCTATTTATGTTAAGGACAATTAATATTGAAGTAAAAGAAATTTTTATAACATATTTTAGAAGTTGGATATTTCCTAGTAAGTGAGGATATTGAAAATAAAAAGTTGAAATATTTGGAATTATGTTATGCATTTCTCAAAAATGTTTTTTTGTATGAATTTTTAAAGTTTATAATTTCCATAGACTTGAAAAATTTATAAGTGGATAATTTACTAACCACCACTTAACACTATTGATCCTCATGGAGGATTGAATTTGTACATGCGGTCGATCCAGATGGTGTGGTTAATCCCCATTGACAATTGAGTTAGTATATACAGTCAATATTGATGGTGTAGTTAATCTACATAGTTTATTGAGTTTGAATGTGTAGTTGATCCATAACGTGTCTAGTCTACCTCATGGTTGATTGAAGGGATGGTTGGTTGAGGATAATCGATTGGATATCAACATACAGTCAATAGGTAATATCAATTTATATGGCTGATATTTAATGTAATTACCACTTTATAATTAGGTGTTTTCTAATATATTATTCTAGGGAAAAAACTCTATTTTTTAGTCCCTTTCATTTGGTTATGCATGCCTACATGTATACAAATATTAAGAGGTTTAAAGTCTATATGTTTTGTGAAAATAATGAGGCTTTGATACTTCAAATATCACATGGAATAATCAAATACTAAGACTTAAAGATATTTAAAAGGAATAATTTAATAGTAATTCAAAAGGGTTTTAATTAATAGGAAGACTATGATATTTAAAATATCACGAGAAAGGAAAGAGTGGAGTATCTAGTCATACTTTTAGGAAGAATTTGAATAATATTCAACTTGAAGATTGTGAGTTTGAATTATTCAAATATTGGTAGAATCAATGGATATTTACATATCCATTATAAAAACCAATTCACACTACATATTATTAATAAATAATAATAATATAATAAATAAAAGTTATAGTTTTTTAGGATAAAGTAGAACTGAGGCACTACTGGATTGAAGGGGGAAACCTGAGAACAACCCTAGTAGATTATTGTGCATGAAAGTAGAATAATATCATCATATATGGTGTCCTTGTGGAGTGTTATACACTCATAAGGAACCATTATTAAAATTAATTTTTTAATATATTAATGAAATATTGTAACTGGTTGGTGTCAATGATTTTATGATTTCAATATCGTACCCTTTCCTAAGTTCATTTTGATAATTAGAAGGTGACTATGTGTGTGGGATAATAACCATGATGTAATAGGGATATTGTAATCCTTAATAGAGGTGTACCTCATTAATAAACTTATTGTGACCATTTTTTCTTACATTAATGAGTATCTTGAGAGAGGGAGTGGTGTTAAAAAAGTATGAGAGTGAAGGTATTTAAAATTAATTTACGCACTGATTCATCCTCTCTCTTAGTGTGTATCACCCTTTATGTGAGCTAACAATTGGTATCAGATCCCATAATACTATATTGTCTCTCTAAAGTGATTATTATAGATTAACATAATCTATTCAACAATAATATAATCTCTATGTTTGATGGAAAAATGTTTGTTTCAATAAAAGAGTGGATAGAACCATACATTATGTCTTTGAGACATGATGTTTTTGATTCAATTGAATATGGATTCACTGCACTAAATTAAACCTAATTATGGTCTATAGTTGAAAAAAGGAACGTTTAAAATGATGAGAATACTATTAATGCTTCATTATCTTCATTATTAGAAAATAATTTACAATGTTCACATGCTATAGTACTATAAATGCAATTTATAAGATGCACCATTTAATTTTTGAAGGAAACAATAAGGTTAAAGAAGAAAAGCTCCAAATTAGTAGAAAATAGTTTGACGATGTTATAATATAGGAGGATGAAACAGTTGTTAAATTATTTACCAAGATTAATATTATTTTTAGCACTATTAAAGGGTTTAGAGAAAATATTGAAAACTATAATATTTTAAAAATTCTAAAGAGGAACTTTCTAGATAAATTTTATGAAAAGATATCAACTTTAAAAGATAGATACATTTATGACATCCCTATCAATGAACTCTATAAAAATCTCATTAATTATGAAATGACAAGAGGAGCTTCACTAAAAAGAAAAATAAAAATTCATTTTATGGAATATTATGATGATACTATTTCCCTCATGTTAATAAATTTCACAAGAGGAGTATGGGTTAAGTATAGAGGTAAAATTACATTCAAATGTTTTAATTGTTAAAAGGTTGGTCATTTCTTTACTAAATGTCCCATGATGTTTTAAAGAGAAAATTAATATGAAGAGGATATTATAAAACCCCCCCAAAAGAGATATATTTCTACATATCATTTAAATGTAAAGAAATATATGGGAGAAAATTTCCTTTACCAAAATAAAACACCGTCACCATTTATAAAGTATTATATAATGGAAAAAAATTAATAAAACTGAAAAAGGAGTTGAGATTAAAACTCCAAATCCTCTTAAAATGATCCACTCCAATCCATGTGGTCCTATGACTAAGAAGTCAATAAATGGAGAAAGGTATTTCATCACTTTAATATATGATTCCAAAATGATGACATGCATCATGTTTATGTCACCAAAATCACAGGCCATTTATAGATTCTAGTGTTTTATAAGACTAGAAATGTAGAAAATTGTCTTGTATAATAATCGATTTAGATTAGATAATTTGAGTGAATAAGAAAACATACAGTTCAATGAATATATTAACAAACATGACATCAAAAATGAATAAAATTACCCATACACTACTCATACTAGTTGATATAGCATAAAATTTTCTAGTATAACATTAAACCTTAAGGTTTTATTTGTCATAATCCATCACAACTACTAGAGTAATTTAGAATAAATTCCTCAAAATGTTAATCTTATTCATGACCCCCTATGATACATGGTTCAAAATAAATCTTCATGTTAAAATTTTTTGGTTTTTTAGATTCCATTACCAGTGTAGAAGAAAAATGTACGTGGAGGTAAATTTGATAAAAAAGGAGAATACATAATATTTCATGGATACACACCAAATAGAAAATCCTATAGATTTTATATCAATACATCTAAAAAAATATTGATAAAGATGATGTCATAGTAATTGAAAACTATGAAGGAATCAAAAACATTATCATTATTGATTATGTGCATGATGTTGCAAATTATGAACATATTGAAGAAGATACATAAAATAAACATATTCAAATTAAAGATGAAGATTATGTTTTTTATAAGGATGGAGATTGAGAACTAAAAACTAAAGGGGTAAATGAAAGGATAAGAAAACTTATTGATGTTGAGAATATTATATGAGACTAAAATAAAGGTTTATATACAAGAATGAAGATTATTACAAAATTTTATTCCAGATTATTCTCAAATGTTGAACCTCCGAAAGTAGAAGAATCATTTTAAAATAAAGAGTGGATTCAAAACATGAATGATGATCTTGATCTAATTGAAAATAATGAAAATTGGAAATATATTACCAAATTCTCTAAAAATAATATTATTAGAGCCAAAAATTTTCTCACAAATAATATTAATGAGAATGGTGAAGTGGATAGAAAAAATTTGGGCTTTTATTCATGGGATACTCACAAATAAAAGGGGTAAACCTTGATGAAACTCTTTCCCAGTGGCCAGACCTGAATCAATTAGAATATTCTAATCTATAACATCTCATTGAAGCTAAAAAATATTTTAAATGGATATCAAATCATTATTTCAAAATGGAGAGCACATTAAAGTGTACATGGGACAACTTTAATGCTTTTTGGTAGATTCATATGGAATAAAGGTATATAATATGAATAAATATATCTTAGTTTGAGGTAGTCTCCAACAGTTTGGTATTTTAAACTTTTTTAATACATAAAAAATTTAAAAATTTCATAAAATGGTAGGCAGATAATAATTTTTATATGAAGAAGACTAAAAAAAATTACTCTTTATGATTATGTTTATTGATGATATAATATTTTCTAGTAATGAACAAATATTATGTGAGGAGTTCTCAAGGAACATTAAAGAAAGGTGTGAAATGTCAATGCTTAGAGAAATGATATTTTCTTAGGGATAAAAATTGTTCAAATGAAAAGTTATATTTATTTATCCTAATAAATGTACATAAAGGATATCTTAAAATTTTTTACATACATGAATATAGTGGGGTGTCCACACCTATTTTGGTGGGGGAAAAATATAAGAGAAGGATGAAAAAGGATAATTTTTAATGAGAAGAAATTTATAAATTTCATTGGGAGTCTTATGTACTTGAAAACATCAAGTCCTAACATTGTGTAAGATTTCACACTCTATACCCAATATCAATCTATTCTATTAAAGAAAAATATTTTGGATGAAAATAAGATCATGATATACAACTCAAATAATTTCAAATATGGGCTATTGTATGAGAATATAGGCATCTGATGTCTGATAGGTTTTATTGATGTTTATTAGATATGGGATATTGGTGATTGTAAATCCACATCTAGTGGAGATTTTTTCACTAGAAATAGTTTTTTTTCATGGAATTAAAAGAAGAAAACATCAATGAATCTAAAATCTATTTAAGATTGATATTTGGATATATCAAAAAAATCTACACAGATGACTTGGATAAAGAAATAGTTTAAATAATTAAATGTTGAGGCTTCTTATCCTCTGTATAGGGAACTAAACTTAAATAATCTATAAATTTATTCATTAGAAAATAATTCACTTTACTTTATTTCTAGGATATGTTTTGTTTAGGGTTTTAGGGAATTGTGTAAAAACAAATACATAACAAACCCATACATTACAAGTTGGAAACTTCCTCTTAGTATCCACTTTACCACAATACAAGACTTTTAAAATAAAACACATTTTCTTTTTCATGAAAAATCATTACGATTTCTAACATAACCTATTATTTTATCCTTATCATGCTTAAAAACTATGATTTTTTTTAAAATATCGGATGAGAAAAAAAATCTTAGTATGGGACATATAAAAATAAATAATCAAAACCATTAGTTTATTTGAAAACCTTGATATCATAAAAGTGAGTATTCCTTGAGCTCAAATATCTATTTACTTACACATAAAATTTGATTTACTATATTTTTTTTCATAAAACATATTATAAGGAAACATAATAGAAAAATAATAATTATGAGGATTTCTTAGAAATATGGGAAATAATGATTTTTTTCTTAAAAACATAACTTTTTAACCAAAAAGGGTATAATCATTCCTTCAAAACAAAAGATCATTAATTTACCTTTTGAAATGGAACAATTTCCATGAAAAATAATTAGCAAGAATAGAACAATATTATGCATTCCTTGAGATATCATCTTTATAAAACCCTTGTAAGAACCCTTAAAAGTGGAATAACTTGTATGGACTACTTTTATTAAAATTCTCCAAAGAACATAATCATTATCTAATACATTGGAGAGCTATATTAGTCTCACCATTTATCATGAGATATTCTAGACTCACCCATAATTATGAGATATACTTAGCTCACCTATCATCATAAAAAATGTAAAAAGACTATTTAATGGATATATTTTTTAATCTTGAACCTTTTCATTATAAATCCCTTTCAAAACTCTTTTAAATCCAAACCAATTTTAGATATCAAAATACCCTTTACATTTAAAAATTCATTTATATAAAAAAATTACCCAAAATAAAGGAAAATAATCTTTTTAGATTTTATAAAAATGGAATCCTATAAATTATGTAAAAAATAATAATGTTTGTGGAGGGGGGAAATCTATTTACAGTGTATACGTTAAAATAAAACATTCCTTTTGTCTTTTAAAAAGAAATTTAAGATGTTTTATAAAAAGATTAATTTTGAAAACCATTTTAAGAAAGTAATAAATTTTCATTTATAATTAATTCATGTCAATATAAATACATAAATAAAATGTTTATAAGAATATATACAAGGAAGAAAAATATTTTGAAATTAAATATTTAAAATTATTAAAAACATGGTTTTTAAGGTAAAGTGTCTCTTACGTCGAGTCTGACTCATCAAGTTAATTATTTATATTCCCAAATAATTAAATTATACTAATTATTTAATTAATTAATAATATTATTAATGTTTATTATTCCTTTTATTTTATTTATTATCTGGTTATATTTAATTAAACAACTAATTAAGGTCATGTCATATGGTTTGACGATATTTGGCTCATAAGTCCAAATGACATTAGTAAGTTAACTATGGTCAAATATATCATTATTTTATCATCTATATAAAAATAAAAATAATATAATTTTTATTTTAATACATCAATTAAATTTTTAAAATCAACTATGAAATATGGTTATAAAAACTGAACTACATTACAATCATATAGATGGTAGACTATACGTACACATAAGTAACATTTTAATTTTTCAACGAACATGGTGGAAAGAATTTAAGTATTATTTTATCATTAAATAATTTTGATTATATTATAAAAATAATATAATTTAGATAAATATTCATATATATATAAACTATGTGATATGGTCAAAAAAAATGAATCACATCGCTTCGTAGAGGTGGTAATCCAAACTATGCAAGAAAGACGTTATTATTTTTTCAATGGATGGAAAGGTAAAAAAGGATTATATATTAACTTTATATAATTATAAATATTTCCTTAATATAATATATATACATTAAATCCATCATTATAACCATCCATCATAGGTGGTGATGGAAAACAAATTACATCGGTTCACGAGGTGATAGTCTACCAAACACACGAAAGATGATTTCATTTATCATTTTATAGAAGAAAGAGATGGATATAGGTTATTAAATTAAAATAATAAAATATTATTATATATGATAAACTTATGTTATTAAATTATCATGGATGAATAAGTTTCATAGGAGGTATAAGAAGAAAGACAATTAAAATATTCGGTTAAATATTATACATCTTCTTCAAAAAAAAATCCTTTTCTTTACCCCTAAATCCTTATAAATATGGAATTATACCCAAAATAATGGCTATAAAATGTGTATATAGATGTTTTTAATGGATTTGGGTGGGTATTTCCAAAGCTATATTTCTCAAATGGTGTGAGGAACAGAATAAAAGAGGTACCCTTTTATAAGTGAGGGGATGTGCATTCTTAAAATTTCATGATGTATTAATTTAATGTAAATTAATTTTCATGTTAAAGTGGATAAAAATTGATATAATTATAATATAATATGACTATAGGATTAAATATTCCCATAATGTTTTTTACTATTTTATATTATTTTTCACCCTTATCCATTTGTTTTAACCCCATCAACCTTTTTGACAATTACGATGATATCGATGTTTTTTACTCTTATAGGGCCATGAAAGTTACTATAAAGGAAAAAGCCCCATAAAAGGACTATTTTTGATATTTTAAACCATATTCTATTCAATTGGATGAATATATAGTTTTTATTGATTTTAAGTCATTTAATAAAATATTTTTTATTATAAAATATCATTAATATCACTTTTTCAACTATTCATTTACGTTGAATTTAGTGTAAAAAATATTAAAATGGAATTAAAATATACAAATTCCAACATTTATAAAATTTATATTTATCTAATTTTTTTGGGAAACTATAACTCAAAAAAAATATAAATTTTAGAGTTTTTATAATCAGTTACACGATTTTTCAACTATTGGAACATGCACTGTGTGGGCATTATGTAAGCATTTAATGTAATTATTTTATCAATAAACACAAAAAACATCTATGTAAAAAAATTAATTAATGTTTCAAATAAACTTTTAGATATAAACTTACACGATTTTTTCCTGGTTCAATTTTTTTTGTGGTGTTAAAGTCACAAAAGTGACATTTTGTGATTTTCATTACTTAAAATAATAAAAATGAAATTATCCTATAAAAATGACACAAAAATTACCTATATTTGAACTATGATAGATATGGTATAATTTATCCCATAAAAAGAAATAAAGATAACTGTTTTTATGAATTTTAAGCATTAACACATTAGTTTCAACCCTAATTAACGCATTTTACCTTTACCTTGGAATCAAAAATTTTCTATTCTTAATATTCATAATGATCAAAAAATAAAAATGTAATATCAAAAAAAAAATTTACCTCAAGATTTCAAATTTGTAATCCATTTTTTAGGATTCACTTTCTATAAGTGTAAGAATTTAATTTAAAAATAAACTAGAAAAATGAGTTGAAAACATGTTTAAAAAAATTCCTTTTTAAGTATAAAAATGTTTTTAAAAGAAATTATAGTATAAAATTAATTATAAAGACAATAAATGGATTTTTAATCAAAATAAATTAATGATATTTTAAAACTAATCCAAAATATAATTTTACTTTTTAAATTATAGAAACTAATTGGCAATTTTCAATAAAAATAAGTTTTATTCACTGATTAAATTCAAAATTTTCAAAAAATTCTCCATAACTAATCCTAATCAAATTTTAACTATTTGAATTAAAATAATTGAGTAATTTTTTTGAAATTATAATTATATAATTTTAAAATTAAGGTTTAAAATAAAACTATATAATATATTAAATCCCAATTTAGTTAGAAGTAAATCTTTTTTACTTATGACATAAAAAAGTACTTAAGATCTTGTAATGAACATAATTCTATAAAATCTAGTTATTGATTGTTAATAAGAAATAGAAATAATTTATCCTATCATTAAATAGGTTTTTCATTCTGTAAATTTCATCCACACAATTTTATTTACTATTTAAATAAGTAGGGATATATTTCCCTCATATCATTTTTAGATTCACATGTTACTTCTTTAACCATATGGTTTTCTCTGTTAAATATTAACTTGGTAAATTACCTTATTCTAAAACAAATTATCTTTACAATCATGATTCTTAATTGGATATTCCTCATAATAAATATTTTCTTCCAATTAAACCACTTCAGGACTCAAAATATGAAATGCATTAGGCATATATTTTCTTAACAATGAAACATGAAATATTTCATGGACCTAAGATAAATTTGGAGGAAAGGAATCTTGATAATAATATGATCAAACTTTATAAATTATTTCATATGGTCTAATAATCCATAGACAGAGCTTCACTTTTTTTACCAAAATGAATAAAACTTTTCCATGGAGATACTTTAATAAAAGCTTGATCACTTACCTAGAAAGAAATATCTTTCCTCTGATTATCCACATAACCATTCTTCCTACTTTGAACCATACTCATATATTATTTTATCATACTTACCTAATCGAACATTTATTATACCAACTCTATAACCAAAAACTTTATTTCATATACTTTATCCCAAAATAAGGAGTCTGATATTGGTTTCTATGTAATACCTAAAAGGGTTCCATCTGTACACTAGAAGGAAAAATATTATTATAAAACAATTAATCTAATAAAGATACTGATCCAAACATCCAAAGTAATTAATTAAATAAGAACAAAGCATGTCTTAAAATGTGTGAATTATATTTTGGAACCATCCATTATACTGAGGATGAAAAGATGTAATGAAATTTAATTCAATACCCAAATAATTCCTAAGGACTTCTGAAATATTAAAAGTTAACATGTGATCACAATAATCTTCAATAGAGTGTGTAACTTCATGTAACCTGATTATCTCATTGATATATAGTCTATAAATATTATTTAAATACATAGTTTCTTGAATATAAATAAAATGAAAATATTTATTTAATCAATCAATAATAACCTAAATCTAATTACTACCTCAATGTTTCTTTGAAATCAAAGCATGAAATCCATGGATATATTCTCCAATTTCCATTCTATCACTAGAAAAGGCTGAAGCATCCCCTTTGGTAATTGTTGTCTGAATTTAACTCAGTGACAAGTAAATAATTTCAAAGTAAATTCAACAATATCTATTTTATTTACATACCACTAGTAATTATCAAGAAGATATTTGTAAATATTTTTTCTTCCAGGATGAAAGAAAAATAGAGCGATATGACCTTCACTCGATAATTCTCTCTTCACCTGGGAATAAAAAGGAACAAATAATATCTATAAAAAATTGAAAACACATTTTTCACTAACACTAAAATCTAGAATCTTTCCCTTATGAATAGATTCAACCCTTTACTATATAAAACGATCCTCCTTCTATGTATTCTTAATTATTTTTTATAGGGAAAATGTTAATGACACCTAAAAAAAATAAAATAAGTTACTATATGCACAATTTTATGGAACAAATTCATCAAATCATAACCAATGGGGTATGTTCTAAATTTAATATGGTTAATGTAGCATTATATATTCAACTAAAATAATTTAATACTATTTTTTCTTTATAGGATTGTAATGAATCATGTAATCATAATCCTTAATTAGTTTCATCGATCTTCTCGGACTCATGAACAACTCTTTCTGGGTGAATATTTACTTCAAAATTTTGTGATTAGTATATATTTCACACTTTATTCTATATAAATTATTCTTATAAATTTTTAAATCAAAAAAATGTAGAAAATTTCATATCATGTGTAGTATAATTTAACTCATGAGGTTTTAGTTAACATGAATCATAAACAATCACCTTATCATTCTACATCAGAACACAACTAAGGCCCATAAATGAAGAATTTATATAGATGAAAAATTCACCATTTCTAGAGGGAATGGAAAAAATTTGGAGCATTCACCAATCTTATTTATAGTTACATGAAAAAAACATCACACTCTTTTGTTTAGATGAATTTAAATCCTTTTCGAGTTACCTTAGTTAGTGGGCTTAATTACAGAGAAATTGTTTCAATAAAATACTAATTATAACCCACTAAACCAAGAAAACTATGAATATATATTACATTTTAGACCTTTTAAATTCTTTAATAACTTTAGATTTTGTAGTTTCAACAATTATACCATTTTTAGAAACAATATTCCCAAGTAATGAAATCATTGCAATCAAAATTCAAACATACTAAATTTTAAATATAAATTTTTTATTTTAGGTTTAAAAAAATCCTTAGGTATATTTCATGATAGTTATGAATTTTAGAATATACCAATATATCATCAATAAAAAAACTATAAACATTTCTAAAAAACCATTTAAAAATATATTCATAATATCCATAAATGCCACTAGATAATTCACCAACCTGAAGGGAAAAAAATTTAAACTCACAATGCCCATATATAGTCTAAAATGATATCTTTAAAATATAATGTAATGCCCTGAACCTTGTTACCCAGAGTCGGTGAATTATTATATAACATTGGCATGATCACAAGGAAACCATGTCTCGAAAGACCGATCAGTTTAGTATTATTGGAAACAAGATTTATACATAAGTTCAACTTTACAACTTGAAAAGAAATACAACGTGAATTATTTCCATTAGAAACATCCAAGAATCCTAGATTATTCCTGCAAGTCACTCATAACTAACTTATTCATATCTTGGGAAAATGAAATATAAGAAAGGGGTGAGCTCAAATGCATAGTAATGGTAATAAATACAGCAGAAGATAACATAAATATTAAGAATGGTGTATAATTGAAACCACATCACTTTACTAATAATAAACATGGATAATTTTATGGAAGGAATACGATATGAGTAAATAATGCCATAATAAAACATAATTATGGGTGTTCTAATAGTTGAATGACCACATGAACCATCAATATTATTTTCATAATGAGGGAATGTATAATGCCGGATATTCAGAAACATTTTGTCAAGGCCCCAGTAAAGACGTCTAAAAATGATTAAGGCCTCGGCCAAAACCATATATCAAATTGGGAGAGGCCTCATCCAATTACACGTCTAGTTGTATCATGGGACCTACTGATGCATCAATGATCTATAGTAGTCTCCACTCGTCACTTACTAAGTCCAATACATTCCATATATGAAAAGGTTGAAATATAACATAAACATTCATATTAAAACTATCATAAGAAATGTCAATAATTTAACCATAAACCATGAATGGTATAAAAATAACACATCCACAGTCAGACATATCACAAAAATCAATAAAATATGGAAGTTTTTTTATCATAATGAATCGGCTTCAAACAAGTATAAAATCCATCAAAGGATTTTGACATAGATGAAATCAAAACTATTTGAGATAAATATATATTTCTTTTTTTGAAATAATTTAAAGTTACATAATTATAAAATAAAACATTTATTTTAAAAATATTCTTATAATCTTGTAAGGGAAGCTTTGATGATGTTATAATGGCAGAGAATAACAGCACCCGCCATATAAGTTAAAAAAATACATTCTTACCTTAATTTTATCAAAAAGGTCGTAAAGTAGCTTGTTTGGAAAACGACTAAAAGATTCATCTCAAAACATATAAGTTAAAATAATGGTATAAATGACTTTAACTCATTGTCTAGTAAATAGTAAAAATGTTTTTAAATACATTTTTTAGAAACATGGTTGTGGATGATAAAGAGGTCCCAGTAGATACTTATGTAAAAACAACCTCGCATACTAAAGAGATTGTAGAATTAACCTTTACCTTGTATTTTTCCTTGGTAGAGGGTAGTTTAACCTCCTATATAATGGTGAAATAATTGTTATTAAATTATAAAAGAATCATATACATTAATATTATATCATATATGATCTTTTAACAATGCTTTGTTAATAATATCTTAGTATTATCGTCGTTTCAGGTGTTAAATGATTCATTTTCCTTTATATTCTTTGTTATTTGGGTCATATTTTTTATGGATGGGATGTATCTTATACGTATCCAGAATTATATTAAGTCTTGAAACATTATTTTTAATCATCAAATGAAAATTATTCTTGAATGGATATGATGGGGAATGAATCTCATCGCGTTTGTGGAGACAGTAATCCGTACGTATGCACGAGTGACAATATCATTATTTTGATATTAAAATAATATATAATTTGATGGTATATAATAAATACATAATATTTATGATGTTATATTTATTATTTAAATCAATTACAAATCATTATTATACCCATCTAAATAATAATGTATTGAATAACAATTACACCACGACGTGGAGACGGTAAGCCGTACGTACACACGTATGAGGACATGTCATTAAAAGGATGGATAAAATAATGAATATGGTTATACCATATTTATAATAACATAACAGTTTATAGAAGATACTGGAGTTATTATTTTAGAATGGAAACAACAAAGAAAGATGAAGTGGAAGAAGAAATGAACTTTAAAGAGGTGATGAAATATTTACCTATTCTTCGGGTTATTCCTTTTGATTTGATAAAAAGGCTCCTTAGGTTGGCTTTATGACTAATGTAAGGCCTCTACGATGAAGGGAGGATAGTGGAGAGGTTATTTGGGCATGTTTTGGCCGATAAAAATGTCTTTTAATGTGTGAATTAGAGAGAAGGGGGAGTTCCCTTTTATAAGAGGGGTGAGGGGCACCTTAGAAAAAACTAGAAATATTATTTTAAAATAAAAGAATTTTTGGTTTATAATGGAAAAAAATGGATCATTTAAATTAAAATGGGGGTATTGGTCACAAAACACTCAAACAATAGGTTTTAGACAGGTTTGGGTCACTATATTAACCTTATCTTTTAGATTAAACTCTTAGTTAAATAGTTTGACATTTACCATGTCTCTTTGTATTTTTATATTATATGGTTAAAAAAATTACTATATACTTCCAAGATAACCCCAAGTGGTTAATTAATGATAAAAATATAATTATATAATTCTTTTTTCCAAACATTATATTTTTAGGAATGGAATATCAATTAATAAAATAATATTTGTTTTAAAAACTCTTTTATGTCAATTTTGACACTATTTGGTATTTTCTTTTTGCTAAATTCATAACAGAATTATTACTTTGAAAAAAATTCATATAACCAACCCTAATAAGTTATATTATCCTATAAAATTAGTGTAATTCATAAAACTCTCAAATTACATTTATTTGGATATTTATAATATCAATTATTTTAATATTTCATTATTTAGGTAATTACTGCATCATCATTATGTCATAAATAAATTAAATTATTTAATTTTTAAAAGATATAAATAAAATACCATTATATAGGAAATATTTTTATCTTTCTAATGAATATTTATAGTCGAATTTATCTTATTTTTAACCCTATATTAAAAATGTTTCAGTTATTAAAATTTGATTTTAACTCTTTTAACTCTTCTTTGAATTAAATAATAATAAATGTTATAATCTAATCCAAGTGGATCAAAGAGGTTAATATTTTATTCCTAAGGTTGTTTTTGGTCTAATTATACTTATACAATAGAATTAGGACATGTGTTATGGTAATAATAATATCATTGTTACCCTTAATTACCCCATTTACTTTTAACCGTGGTAAATAAATGTAAAAAGTTACTATTCACCAAAAATTATTTTCATCTTATTGAACCACATTTTACTTACTTATGTCAACTTTGTCTCTCAGATTTTTGAAATTCAACTCACAGAAGTGGTAAAATTAATTTTTATGTAAATTTTAAAATGCTCATAGGAGGTGAGTAAAAGACGGTAAAAAGTTCAATAAAATTTTTATATATCTACAATTATTATAAACTGACTCCAATGATTTACATTGAACTTATATAGGTATTATGTATCTATTTTTACCTAATATAAATTTAAATAAAATAAATAATTATTTAAATAAGAATTCGGTTTTAAACTATAACTCAGTGTTTTGCACTATTCATCAAAAATTGATAGTTTTTAGAAAAATACCAAAAATTCACCCTAAGATAATTTCAATATTCCGAATCCAAAAATGAAGTCCATTTTTAAAGATAAAATTTATAAAATTTTCAAAATTAGGTATTACTATTTATAATAGCTAGTTTGATTTATTGTGGTGTGTTAGAACTCGAAGTTGCGTACAACACACGCTATTGTATTATTCAAAGAGAAGTGTACCATGGAAGCTTGAGGTGTTACATTCTACCCTCCTTCAAATACTTTGGTCCTTGAAATTTCTAGAGTATTACTGCGTAAAAAGACTCGGGTGGTTCTTCATCATAAGTTCCTCGGGTTCCCACATTGCATCTTCCATCTTATGGTTTCTCCATAGAACTTTTACCAGATGAGTCGTTCGGTTTCTCACCACTTGTTCTCTTGTACCAAGAACCTTGACTGGATCTTCGCAATAAGACAAATTAGGTTCCAGTTTTAATTCCTTATAGGTGAGTACATGTGTTTGGTTAGGAATGTATTTTCTCAATAGTGATACGTGGAACACATCGTGAACTTTGGAGAGACTTGGCGGAATTGCCAACTGGTATGCTATAGCCCCAATGCGTTCTAGAATTTAGAAAGGTTTGATGTACATGGGACTTAATTTTCCATTCTTACCGAAATGTATAACACCCTTACATGGAGATACCTTTAAGAAAACATTGTCTCCTACCTGAAATTCCAAATCCTTCCTTCGGTTATCGGCATAGCTCTTTTGCCTACTTTGAGCTGCTTTGATGTGGGTTTGGGTTACCTTAAACTTTTACATCATTTCCTATATAAGTTATGGGCCTATGAGTTTTCTTTCACCAACATCATCCCAACAGGTTGGTGTGTGACATCTCTTTTCATATAACGCTTCATATGGTGCCATCTGAATACTGGAATAGAGGCTATTATTTTAGGAAAATTATACCAGAGGTAAATATTGATCCCACGTACCATGAATGTCAAGTGAGCATGATCTCAACATGTCTTCTAACATTTGAATAGTCCGTTCTGATTGTCCATCATTTTGGGGGTGGTAGGCAGTGCTCAAATGAACTTCAGTATCCTAGGTTTTCTGAATACTTTTCCATAATCTTGATGTAAAATGGGGATCACGATAAAAAAAATCAATTTTGGTACTCCATGAAGTCTTACAACTTTATTAATATATAGTATTGTTAAACGTTCAAGTGGTAAATCTTCTTTTATAGCAAGAAAATGTGCTGAATTGGAAAGAGGATCAACAATGACCTATATTGCACCGTTCCTTCTAGGAGTCTTTGGTAGTCTCATGAAAAAGTATATCGTATTATTATCCCATTTCCACTCAAGTATGGGAAGAGGTTGCATAACTCCTCCAGGCGGTTGCCTTACAGATTTCACTTATTGAAAAACCATACATCTTGACCCAAAATCCGAAATCTCCCTCTTTATGTTGTCCCACCAAAAATGTTCCTTCAAATCCCTATACATCTTGGTGCTTCCAGGGTTTGTAGAGAAATTGGAACTATAAGCATCATCCAACAATTACCTTTTCAGATAAGGTATATCGAGAACACAAAGTATCTTCCCAAAATTAAAAATTCCTTCTTCATACACTAAGTCACTTAATCTCCCATCAGTCACAGCTTTAATCTTCTTTTGAAACTCCTCATCATCAGCTTGATAACTTTTTATCCTTTCTAATAATGATAGTTTGACAACCATTTGAAAAATTATTGATTATCCACCTTCCATGCTTATTCCTATATCCATCATTACTAGATCCATGATAATAGGATCCCTTTCAAACCTCATCCTATTCAAAACTCCAAGATCTTTTCTGCTCAAAGAATCTTCCACCTTATTTTCCTTCCTTGGGTGGTAGTGTATCTTGAAATCATAATCTTTGAGTAGTTCAACCCATTGTCTTTTCCTCATGTTGACTTCATTCTGTGAGAAAATATACTTCAAACTCTTGTGATCGGTATATATCTCACATTTTTCACCATAGAGATAATGTCTCCGTATATTCAAAAAAAATATTATAGCTTCTAACTCAAGATCAGGAGTAGGATAGTTTTGCTCATGAATTTTTAGCTTTCGTGATGCATAGACCATAACCCTATCATTCTGTATAAGGACACAACCATGTCCTTTCTTTGAAGCATCACTATAAATAACAAACCCATAATTCCTTGATGGTAGATTCAATATAGGAGAATTGACTAATCTTATCTTCAAATTTTCAGAACATTCTTCACCCTCTTTTGTCCAAACGAATTTAAACCCTTTACATGTGAGATTGGTTAATGGGTTATCTGATCGGACAAAATTCTGGATGAAACGCCGATAAAAACCTGCTAAACCAATAAAACTATGTACCTTAGTTATACTCGTCGGTGTTTTACATTATTGGATTGATCTTTTCTTAGAATGATCAATAGAGATTCCATCCTTAGAGACAATATGGCCAAGAAAAGAAATCTCTTGAAGCCAAAATTCACACATGATAAACTTACCATACAATTCATGTCTTCTAAGAGTCTTCAGCATAATGCACAAGTGATTTTCATGATCTTCATATCATTTGGAGTATACCAAGATATCATAAATAAATACCACTACAAAGTCATCAAGATATTCCTTGAAAACTTTTTTCATTAGATCCATGAAGACAGATGGTGCATTAGTCAATCCAAAAGGCATTACTTTAAATTCGTAATGCCCGTATTTGGTTTGAAATGCTGTTTTCGGAATGTCTTCCTTCTTCACACACAACTGATGATATCCAGATCAAAGGTCAATCTTTAAAAAGTATTAAGCTCCATGAATTTGGTCTAATAAATCATCAATGCGAGGTAGGGGATACTTGTTCTTTACTGTTATAGAATTGATCTCCCTGTAGTCAATACACAACCTCATAGATCTATTTTTATTTCTAACAAAAAGGATAGGGGATCCCCATGGAGAAAAAATAGGGTGAATAAATACCTTTTTAATAAATTCCTCTAGTTTTTTCTTTAGTTCCACTAATTCCACAATGGCCATTCTATAAGGGGATTTCGATATGGGCATTGAACTAGGAATTAAATCAATTGAAAACTCAATTTCTCATTCTGGAGGATGTCCAGGTAAATATTTTGGAAACACATCAACATATTTTTAAACAATATGTATATCTTATATTTGAACATTCCTTTCCTCACCCACGGTTATTTCATTCTCTTCCTCCTTAATAATTGAATTTAGTTGAGCTACTGGGGGTGGATCTAGATAATAATTAGGTGGTGACGATTCTACTCTAAAGATAAGGTGTTATTTATCATTGTCATAAAAAATAGTTACCTTATTCTTCTTAAAATAAATTTTTGCATCATGGTCTGAAATAAAATACATAACAAGGATTATATCAAATTCAATCATGTGTATGATGATGATATCAAAAGAGAAAGAACATTTATATGCCCTAATGGGAGCTGATTCAAAAACCTTTGTAGCAATGATACTTCCCTAAGGAGTTTTGACTGACAACTCCCTTGTTAAATCAAATTGGAAATATCTAATTTTCATAGAAAATTGGGATGATATGAAATATTTCGATGATCTATAATCAAATAAAGCATTGACTAAACTTGAGGAAACCATTAAATTACCTACCATCATGTCTTTCGGGGATTCAACCTCAGCAGTAGTGATTGCATAAGCTTAGCCTTGATCCCTTAGCCTTTTCTGAGGTAAGTTTCCCTGATGCTTATGAAATTCATATTCATAATATCCCACCCCCCTACAAATGTAGCAATGAACATTAGTAGCGTCTTTATTTCCCTTACAATCACTAGCAAGATGGACTTTCTATCCACATTTATAGTATACTCCTTTTTCTTTTAGACAGGCACCGGGGTGTTTCCTTCCACAATTATCACAGGGTGGAAATTCAATTCTTCCCTTATTTCCTAATTCCTTATTTCCTTTCCCAGAGTGTTCAACTGATCTCTTCTTCTCTTGATTTGCTTTAAAGTCATAAGACTTAGGTAATTCCTTTTATATCTTGATAGCACATGAGATAATATCTTCATATGATGAGAAGGATTGTGATAATATTTCTTGACGGAGAAATGGTTTTAACCCATCAAAGAAACGACAAATTATACTTCTTGGGTTACATATATAATCTGCAGCATGCCTTGCTAACCTTGTAAAGTTAGCTTCATACTTTGTGACATTCCCATCATCCTTTTTCCTCAGACTCAGAAATTGTATTTCCATATCTGCTCGATGGTCATGAAGAAATTACTTTTCTAAGAATTTTTTTTAAACTCCCTCCATTCCATATTAGATACTTTATCATCTTACATTGTGTTTTGAATCAATGAACATCATTGATCAACATCTCTAGTGAGGTGGTAAACTGCAATGACAACTTTTTCCCTTTCGCTACTCCCCAAGTAATAGAATATTTTCTCTAAAGAATTTATCCATTGATCAGATAATAATGGATTTGTACCCCCATTGAATGTTAGTGGTTGTTGTCTCATGAAGTGGTCTAACATTGATCCTTCGCATTGTGGATCAGGGTTCTCCATACGAGTAAGGTTATTATCTATAACCTGTGTGAGTTGTCCCAGTATGATGATAAACTGATCAGCACCAGTTGTATCACCAGCTCCACAATAATTATATTGATCTGGAGGGAAATCTCTACATGGAGTGCGTGCATTGATATGTTTTCCATTCCTTCCACTAGGATCCATTTCTAAACAATGTCATACACTAGATTAGTTTATGAATCACAATACATAAATCCAAACATGTAAAACACTTAAGATAAATTGAATAGTTTATAGATATAATCCATAATCATAAAAATGTTTTCTTTAAGGAAGTATGTACTCATAAACCCTACATAATGGTTTGTAAGGAAAATTAGAATTATCCTAAGCATATCCCTCAGGAGTGTCATAACCAAGAGTGCAGCAAGGCCCGTTGTCGTGCACCAGTTCCCGTTCGAGTCTAGATCAAAGTGGTGTTTTTGGGTTTTACCCCTAAGTACATCTGTTCCACAACCTCCTCTACATGCTCGTGTCCAGACATGGATATATTTCTTGGAAAACTCAAAAAATCTCTACAATTCCAAAATTCCAGGAAGTTATTATATACTAATCCTCAAATTCGATCTTAGGGCTATGTGCTCTAATAAGAGTTTATCTAAATCTAGTTTACAATATTTGTACTAACCTTCCTCTAATACCAATTTTAATGCCCAAAACCTAGTTAACTAGAGTCGATATATTATTACATAACATTGGCATGATCACAAGGAAATCATATCTAGAAAGACCGATCGGTTTAATATTATTGGAAATGAGATTCATACATAAGTTCATCTTTACAACTTGAAAGGAAATACAATGTGAATTATTTCTATTAGAAACATCCAAGCCTCCTAGATTATGCCACCAAGTCACTCATAAATAATTTCTTCATATCTTGGGAAAATGAAACATAAGAAAGGGGTGAGATCAAATGCTCAGTAAGGGTAAGAAATACAGTGGAAGATAACATAAATATTAAGCATGGTGGACAATTTAAACCACATGCCTTTACTGATAATAAACATGAATACTTTTATGGTAGAAATATGATCTGAGTAAATAATTCCATAATAAAACATAATCATGGGTATTCTACTAGTTGAATGACCACATGAACCATCAATATTATTTTTATAATGAGGGAATGTATAATGCCAGACATTCTGAAATATTTTGTCAAGGCCTCGACCAAGACGTCTAAAAATGATTAAGGCCTCAACCAAAACCATAGATCAAATTTGGAAGGTCCTTAGCCAATTCCATGTCTATTTGTCTCATGATACTTACTGATGCATCGATGAGCTATACTAGGCTCCACCCGTCACTTACTATGTCCAATACATTCCTCATATGAAAAGGTTTAAATATAACATTAACATTCATATTAAAACTAGCATAAGAAATGTAAATAATTTAACCATAAACCATGAATGGTATAAAAATAACACATCCATATTCAAACATGTCATAATACCTTCAATATAATATGGAAGACTTGTATCATAATTAATTGACTTCAAACAAATATAAAATCCATCAAAGGATGTTGACATATATGAAATCAAAACTATTTGACATAAATATCTCTTTCTTTTTTTTGAAGTAATTTAAAGTTACATAATTATAAAAGAAAAAATTTATTTTAAAAATATTATTATAATCTTACAAGGGAATCTTTTACAATGTTACAATGGCAGAGAATAACCGCACCCTCCGTATAAGTTAAAAAAAGACATTCTTACATTAATTTTGTCAAAAAGGTCGCAAAGTACCTTGTTTGGAAAATGACTGAAAGATTCCTTTCAAAACATATAAGTTCAAATATGGGTATAAATAAATTTAACTCATTTTCTAGTAAATAGTTAAATTTTTTTGAAATACATTTTTAAGAAACATGGATGAGGATGATAAAGAGGTCATATTTGATACTTACGTAAAAACAACCTCGAATAGTAAAGAGATTGTAGAATTAACACTTACCTTGTACTTTTCCTTTGTTGAGGGTAGGTTAACCTCTGGTATAATGGTGAAATAATTTGTATTAAATTATACAAGAATCATATACATTAATATGATATCATATATGATCTTTTAACATTTCTTTGTTAATAATATCTTAGTATTATCGTCGTTTTGGGTGTTAATGGATTCGTTTTCTGTTATATTCTTTATTATGTGAGTCATATTTTTTATTGATGGGATGTATATTATTCATATCCAGAATTATATCAAGTCTCCAAATATTTTTTTAATCATCAAATGAAAATTAGTCTTGGATGGATACGATGGGGAATGAATCTCATCGCGTTCGTCGAGACGGTAATCCATACGCACGCATGAGAGACAATCTCATTCTTTTGATATTAAAATAATATATGATTGGATGGTATATAATATATACAGAATCATTATCATGTTATATTTATTATTTACATCAATTACACATCATTATTATACTTATCCAAATAATAATGTATTGAATAACAACTACACCACGATGTAGAGACGATAAGCCGTACGTACGCATGTATGGTGACATGTCATTAAAAGGATGGATAGAATAATTAATATGGTTGTACCATATTTATAATAACATCAATATTTATAGAATATACTGGAGTTATTATTTTAGAATGGAAACAACAAAGAAAGAGGAAGTGGAAGAAGAAAAGAACTTGAAAGAGGCGATGAAATATTTACCTCTTCTTCGGGTTCTTCCTTTTGATTTGATCAAAAGGGCTCCATAAGATGGCTTTTTGACTTATGGAAGGCCTCTAGGATTAATGGAGGACAATTTAAAGGGTATTTGGTCCGGGTTTGGCCAAGAAAAATGGCTTTGAAGTTGTGAATTATAGAGAATTGGGAGTGCCCTTTTATAAGTGGGGTGAGGGGCACCTTAGGAAACGCTAGAAATATTATTTTATAATAAAATAATTTTCGGTTTCTAATGTCTCAAAAATAGATTATTTAAAGACTAAGGTGGGTATGGGTCGAAAAACACTTAACCAATATGTTTTAGACAGGTTTGGGTCACTATATTAACCTTATCATTTAGATTTAACACTTAGTTAAATAGTTTTACATTTACCATGTCTCTTTGTATTTTTATATTATATGGTTAATAAACATAATATATACTTTTAAGAGAACACCAAGTGGTTCATTAATGATACAAATATCATTATATAAGACTTTTGGCTGAACCTTCAATTTTTAGGAATATAATATCAATTAATAATATAATATTTGTTTTAAAAACTCTTTTATGTCAATTTTGACAATATTTTGTATTTAGTTTTTGCTAAATTCATAACAGCATTATTAATTCAATAAAAATTAATCTAACAAACCCTAATATATCATATTAACCTATAAAATTAGTTGAATTCATAAAAAGTCTCAAATTACATTTATTTTGATATTTATAATATCAATTATTTTAATATTGCATTAATTAGGTAATTACTGTGTAATCATTGTGTCATAAATAAATTAAATTATTTAATGTCTAAAAAATATAAACAAAATACCATTATGTAGGTAATATTTTTTAGCTTTCTAATTAATATTTATAGTCAAATTTATCTTATGTGTTACCCTATATTAAAAATGTTTTAGTTATTAAACTTTTATTTTAACTCTTTTAACAATTCTTTGAATTAAATAATAATAAATGTCCTAATCTAATCCAAGTGGACCAAAGAGGTTCATAGTTTATTCCTAAGGTTGTTTTTGGTTGAATTATACTTATCCAATAGAACTTGGACATGTTTAAAGGTAATCATAATATCATTTTTACCCTTAATTACCCTATTTAATTTTAACTGTGGTAAATAAAAGTAAAAAGTCACTATTCACCAGAAATTATTTTCATCTTATAGAACCACATATTAATTAATGATATCAACTGTGTCTCTTAGATTTTTGAAATTCAACTCATAGAAGTGGTAAAATTAAGTTTTATGTAAATTTTCAAATGCTCCTAGGAGGTGGGTAAAAGACGGTAAGAAGTTCAATAAAATTTTTAGATATCTAAAATTATTATAAACTTACTCCAATGAATTAAATTGAACTTATATAGTTATTATATATCTATTTTGTCCTAAAATAAATTTAAATAAAATAAATAAATATTTAAATAAAAATTATCTTTTAAACTACAACTCAGTGTTTTTCACTATTCATCAAAAATTGAAAGTTTTCAGAAAAATACCAAAAATTCACCCTAAACTAATTTCGATATTCCTAATCCAAAAATGGAGTCCATTTTGAATGATAAAATTTATAAAATTTCAAAAAGTGGGTATTTCTATTCATAACAGCTAGTTTGATTGGTTGTGGTGTGTTAGAACTCAAAGTTTCGTACAACACATGCTATTTTATTATTCAAAGAGAAGTGTATTGTGGAAGCTTGGGAGGTTATATATCATCCTACTTCACTTTCAACTAATGGTATCCTGACTCAAGATAAATATTTTAAAAATACTACAATCCTTATAGATTATCTAAAAAATCATCAATATGAGTTAAATGATACTTACTCTTAATAGCGATGCTATTCAAGAATCTATAATCAATACAATGTCTCATTGATCCATATTTATTTTTAACAAACAAAATAGGATCACCCTATGGTGATGTTATAGGATGAATAAAACTTTTATCTAGAAACTATTGTAACTAATTTTTCTATTCCAAAAGTTATTCTTGATCCATTCTATAAGGGGGTTGTGGAATTAGATTAGTATCATACACTAAGTCAATAGAAAACTCAACTTCCATATCAAGAATAATACTAGGAAACTCATTAGAAAATACATCGAGATATTCATTCACTATGGGGAAATAACTAATTTGAATAGTCTCCCTCTTCTTAAAAATATGTGCAAGATAAATTTCATTTCAACATTTTAATAGATTCTCAGCTTCTTGATATGTTATCAAAGGTATGAATTAATTATTACATATAAACTAAAAATCATTCTAAAAAAGAACATCTTTAGCTCTAAAATATATCTTAACATGGTAAAAAAATCCAATCCATACCCAAAATAAAATAAAATTATATAATTTGAAATATAATAAGGCTTTCAGGTAAAATATTTACATAGAGAACAATATGAAGATTATTATAAATTATTTTTTCCTAAATACATTCCCTAGGTGTTTTTATCAAAATTTTATAGCCTCATTTAATGTGGTGAAATTCATAATTTTTAAAAAAATTACTGATAAATATAAGATTTTATGGACCCTGATTTAAATAAGACATTGGAATAATTTGAATTAACAAGTAACATATAGGACACCACATCATTGGATAGTCCTACAGGTGCTAAAGTAGTCTCAAAGTATTTAAACACACCTTCCTACTAGTGATACTGTCTATCTATATACTTAATTACTATATTTGGATAATCACACATATAATCACCCATATCATTATAATTAAATCATGTTACCATCGAATTTTCCTTATTTTTGTGATCATTTTCATTGTATTCATATGTTAAATGTACAAACTTACCATATCATAAAAACTTCCTAGATTTAATAAAACATTATCCAGGGTAATTTTTACAATACCTTTAAAAAAATGAAAAGTTTATTTTATTACCTCCTTATTTTATTGATCGATTCATTCCCATTGACTACCACCTGGAAGTTTACATTTTCTTGTTTTCATTGAATTCGTGATCATTAAAGAACTCCATTCCTACCTTCTCAGCACATTAAAAAAATAACATCATAAAATTTTAATTCATAGGAACCTAATTCCCTTATATATATTGGATTTAATCATTAGTAAAATTTATTAATTTTTCTATCATATTCTTGGGTAACTTTGATACACACCTTTCCAATCAAGTGAAGTTTTCTTCATACATAGCTACTGAATCTTTTTCCTTCATCCTCTGTTTCAAGAATTAATTTTCCATCCTAAGTCAAACAACCATAAGAAAATATTTCTCAAAGAAAATATACTTAAATGTACCCCATTACATGATTTCAATTTCTTATCTTTCTCTAGTTTCCTTAACCATTGACCACCATTGATCGACTTTAACTTCAAATGAAAATAGAAATATTTACCCTTTTATGATTTAAGAAACACCTAAATTTGAAAATATTCTCAAATGATTAGAAACATACTTTATCTAACATAAGTTCAGATGATCTATTGAATAATGGAGAGTGTTGTTTCATGAAATTTTCTACTATAGACATGTTCCTATATAGTGAATGTGGATGCTCTCTAATATGGATTCCACCACCATTTATAGCCTATATAAACTGATCCATCATATAAAAACTTGTGTCTTCTAATTCCAACCATTCCATAGTACTAATTTGGAAGGATATCGTCCTCTTCATTCCTTCCTACTTCATCTTACCTATTTCCATTATAAAAAACCATTTTGAACTGACACAGTTTAGACAGATCCAAATGGTAATATTCAAATTCCATATTAAGATAACCATGAATTTAAATTTATTAAGGGAACTTTCTTTTGTTATATTATCCTCTAAAATTATCAAAACCTTTCCTCTATTACCAACTATAAGGACCTAACAATAAACAATCCTTAAATTAAATATTTATAAAATAAAAAACTTTATTTCATTTTAAAGATCTTTTATGTTTAGAGTTTTATAGAATTAGGTCATAACTCTTACATAAAACCCCATAAATTAAAATTTGGACACTTCTACTTAGTATAATTTTTTTCCAAAATACTAGACTTTTAAAATAGAACAAATTTTATTTTCATAAAAATTATTTATTCTTTTTAAATTGATTTCATTTTTATTTCTATTTATACCTAAAACCTGTAAAAACTTTTGAAAACATTGAATAATAAAAAAATATCAGTAAGTGAAATATAAAAAAAATTCTTTAGTCCATTTTAAAACATTGAGATCATAAAAGAGATATTTCCTTTAATATAATAATCTTTGAGCTTAAATAATCATTTACTTACATGTAAAATACTATTTACATACTAAATTTTCCATAAAATACTTTATAAGAAAACATAAAGGAAAAATCATAGCTATGAGGGTTTTATAAAAAACATGGGAATCTTTGAATTTTGTTTCTTAAAAACATACTTGTTTACCCTAAAAGAACATAATTATTCCATTAAAATATAAGATCATTATATTACCTTTTCAAATAAAAAAATTCCCCTGAAGAATAATTAGAAAGAACAAAAAAGTCACATAGGTGTCTCAAGACATAATATTAATAGAACCCTTACAAGAACCCTTATAAGTGGAATAACCAGTATGGTAAACTTCCATTATAATTCTCTTGTGAACATTATTATTACCCAATCCATTGGAGATCTATATCAGGTCTACACATCATCATGATATATTTCATGCTCACCCATCATAATAAGCAATATTATGATAAATTCTAATCACGATCTATATCAGGATCACCCATCATCATAAATAATTTTTGAGGACCATATCATGATTAAAACATTTTAATCTTGTAGCATTTCATCATAATCCCATTGAAAAAACCTTTTAAACCGATATGAATTTTTTTAGATATCGAAGCACCCTTTACAATTAGAAAACCCATATTACAAAATAAAATACCCCGAATAAAGGGAAATAAGGTTTTTCTTCATAGAAAAAATTAAATCTTGAAAATTAATAAAAAAAACAATGATTTCATCAGTGAGAAAGGCCTTAGATTTGTATACATTAAAATGAAACCTTCCTTTTTTTATTCTGTAAATAAAGTCAAAACATTATGTAAAAAGAGTCCTTTTGAAAATAGTTATAATAAAGTAACAATTATTATTATTAATTAATCCATGTACATATAAAAACACTGAAGAAATATTTTTAAGAAAATTTTCATTTAAGAAAATGATTTATAAAATAAATCATTAAAATAATTAAAAATGAGGTTTTTAAGGTAAAGTGTCTGTTACCTTGAGTATGAATCGACATGTTCATTTATTATATTCCTAAATAAAAAATTATGAAAAATAATTACTTTCATAAGAAATTGTTTTCATTTTAATTTATTTTATTTATTATCATTTTTTATTTTATTACCTAATCAGTTAAATTCATATCATATATTTTGATTATATTTAATTTATAAGTAAAAAATGACTTTAGTAAGTTGAATATGGTCAAAGATATAATTATTCATCATATAAATAATACTAATCATGAAATAATTATAATTTTTATATATAAATTCCTTTTTAAACCAATCATGAAATATGTTTATGAAAAAGGAACTACATTACAATCATGTAGACAGTAAGCCATTTGTACGCATGAGTAACATCTCCAATTTTCAAAGAACATGATGGAAATAAGGAAATTATTATATTTTCATTCCATAATTATTATTATATAATAAATATAATATTATTTCTTTAAATACACTTATATATATCATCCATGTGGTGTGGTAATGAAAAATAAATCACATCTCTTTGTGAAGGTGTAATCCACATATATGCCCGAATGACATTAACGTTTTTCATAGATGTAATAGTAAGAAAATAGATAATATATTATCATAAAATAATTATAAAACTTTCATTAATATCACACACACACAGACACACACACATATATATATATTAATTTCATCATTATAACCATCTTTGGGAGATGTTGACAGAAAACGAATTACATCTGTTTGTGGGGTGGTAGTCTGCCATACACATGAACGATGGTTTCAATTCCCATTTGATAGAATAAGGAGATGATTATAATATTTGAAATTAAAATAATTAAATATTAGTATATGGTATATATTTATGATATAATATTATCAAAGATGAAGAATATTTGAAGGATCTGGAAGAAGAAAGAAAACAAAAAAATTCGGTTAAAAGCTATACCTATTATTTGAAAAACCTACTTTGCTTTACAACTTAATCCTTCTATAGATCATATTATTAACAAATTAATGACTATATAACATAGAAATGGATTTTATTAATCTATTTCATTATTTTACGGCTAATATAGTGTTCTAACATGGTGTGACGAAGAGAGGCGAGGAGGTTCCCATTTATAAGTGAGAGGGGTAACATACATGGAATTTCTTAAATTATTAAATTAATATAAATTAAATTTCATGTCCTATAAATAAAAATTGATATAATTATAATATAGGCTAAGTATGGATTAATATCATCTCATGAAATAAAATTTAGAAAAGTTAAGATTATCTTATTACCCTTTCTCTTTGTTTTAACCCCTATTAACCCTTTTGATAACTATAATGATATCATTGTTTTTTAACCATTAGGGGGAATGAAATTTAATATAAAGGTAAAAATGAAATATAGATTGTAAAATTTTGATATGATAAAATATATCCCATTAAAGTTTCTAAATATAGTATTTTTATTAATTTTAAATCATTTTATAAAATAATTTTTATTAAAAAATATCATTAATGTTATTTTCTAAACTATTAATTTATTTCAATTTAAAACTATAAAGATAAAAATGTAATTAAAATATATAACTTTAACACATCTATAACAAATATTATTTATATAAAATTTTCTTAGACACTATAACTCCCCCAAAATATATTACTTTTAGGCTTGTTAAAATCCTTTATTGGATTTATATATTTCTATCACATGCACTTTGTTTCATCACTAAAAAATAAAAAATAAATTACTAAAATAAAAAAATAAATTATCTTTCAAATAAAAATTTACCAATGAAATTACCTTATTTTTTATATATTTAAAATTTTTAGATATATTATATTTAAAAGAGTGCCATTTTGGAATTTTCTATACCTAAAACAATATAAATTTTATTATAAAAATAAATTGGCACACAATTTATATATATGTGATTTTTATATTGACATGGTTGAATATATATTATCAAATTAAGTAAAATAAAGTTTTTGAATTAATTTTAACCCTTCACCCATCAATTTTAACTCTATTTAACCCATTTTACCTTTTCCGTGGAAACAAAAATTCACTCTCGATACTATTCATAATGAACAAAAATAAAAAAGTACCTAATTAAAAAATTTTAAACACCTGATTCAAAATATGGAATCCATTTTGTAATATTATTGTTATATATGTGGATGAATTTAATTTAAAATTAATTCTGAAAAACATGATGAAAAATATTTATTTAGAAAAATGTCCTTTTAAGTAAAAAAATGTTTTTATAAAAAATTGAAGTATAAAATCCATAATAAATAACATAATTTTTTTTAAATAAAAATGAAGTAATTAAAATTTAAAACTATTAAAAAATATAATTTGACTTTGTAAATTATAGTAAAGAAATTTCGGCTTTCAATAAAAAATAGTATTATTCACTGAAAAAAACTTTTCAAAAAAATTATTAAATATTCCTCCTAAGATAATATTGACATTTTTAATTAAAAAATAAAATTATTTATTTCAAATTAAAATTATATAATTTAGAAATTTAGGTTTTAAGTAGAACCACATAATGTATGAAAACCCAATTTTATTAGAAATAATGTTTTTTTCCTTTTGACTGAAAAATTAAAAAATATTCTTATAAAGAATATAACTCTTTAAAATATAATTAATGAATTATAATAAGACATGGAAATGTTTTCTCTCAACATTACCTAGGTTATTGAAATCTGATTATAGTATATGGAAAATAGAGTACCATAAATCTATCCAAAAAAATATAGAACAACACTACATGAAAAAACCCATTCAGAAAAGTACCATTTTTTCAGAGATATTCGAAGAGGGGATTATAAAGATGGAATTTATTACCTATAAAGAATAGGTCAATGATATTCTTATGAAATATCTCATGATTGAGTAGTTTGATAATTTATTCATGCTATTGGGAGTGGAGTCCACTCCCTCCCATTGAGGTATACAATTATTTGATTTTCATCCTTTATCCTTTATTTTTAAAATTCATGAAGATATATTGTTTTTTGGGGAGAAATATAATTCCACCATATGTGAGTTTTTTCTAATGTGTGTTTATCTTCAAAGGAAGGAATCTGGGAAATATTTCACTTCTTGTTTTTATTGTGTTTTAATGAAGGTCTTATAAGGTTTAGTTGAGTTTCATTATCAATAACATCGATGATTTATTTAATTTATCTTCTCTTCTACAAATAGATTTATTCTATATAACTAGATATTATTTAATCATAGTGATTTTACTTTTTTTTTCATGGGAGGTCTCCCCTATCTTTGTTTTCACTTTTGTTTTAGTATCAATAAGGGGTAGATAATTTGAATTGTTCTAAAAAAACCCAAGGGATGATATAGTTGAAGAATCATATAGATGGTGTTTAATGTTGTATTTTTTTGATAATACATATTAAGTATGAAGATTGAAGAACTTATCTTCATGTTAAATACATGTACTATTGAAGTGGAAATGTTGTCTATAATAGATTATATTTGTTGGATGTTTCCAATAATGTGAAGTAGTTATGAACAAGAAGTGAACAGATATTGAATGAAGTTATGAGATATTCTTAAATATTTGTGGGATAAATATGTGAAGTATATAATTTATGGACCGAGACATGAAAAATGTTCCTGTTTTTGATTTAGTAACTATTTATTTATATGGTTTATCCTCACAGTCTATTGTTTTTGTACATTTTAATGATTTATATGGTGCAACTAATCCTCATAGTCGATTTATTTTTTACATGTGGTCAATTCAGAAGGTTATTTCAATCATGATGATATATTTTGACGAACATGTGGTTGATCTATATTTTATATTGTCAAAATATTGGTTGATTAAAGTCCTGATTTATATATTACATTATATTAGATTTCAATGTATAGTCGAAAGGCATAGAAACTTCATAAAATTGATCATGAAGGGAATTATCACTTCATACTTAGAGAAATGTATTGATGGAGTATTTTGGGTGAAAAAATATGTTTCTCAATCCCATGTATTCATTTATACATGAAAATATGTTTTAAAATATTAAGAGGTTTATAATCTATGAGTTTTTTGAAAATAATGAGGCTGTGATATTTGAAATATTACATGAGAGAATAAAAGCCCGAGTATTTAGGATATTTAAAATAAATAATTGAATGAAAAATTAAAAAGGTTTTAATTATGTTAAATCTGATGATATTTCTGATATCATGAGAAATTAATGATCAAATTTTTCATCCAAACATTCATGAAAAATTTCAATGAAGAATTGACTCAAATATTACGAGTTTTAATGATTCAAAGCATAGAATAATGAAATGAAATTTATATAAAATTTATAGAAACCATATTCATGATATTCTCAATGAATAGATAAAACTAATAGAAGAAATATATGGTTGATATTTCTCTAATAATGTGTAACTGATACAACACAATATAGAAGAAGAAAACATGAGAATATACATAATAGATTTATCTTCATGAATAGAGAAAAATATCATCATCTGTGGAGCCTATATGGAGGATCATACACTCATATGTGATAATTATTAAAAATGTGTTTTTTGTTATATTGATGTAAAATTGTAACTGGGTGGTACCAGTAGTTTTATGAGATCAATATCATACCCTTACTTGAGTAAATTTTGATAATAAGAAAGGGACTATGTGCATGGGATAATTACCATGACACACTGGGGATATATCCATCCTTAATAGAGGCAAACATCATTGACAAACTTGTTGTGTATATCATTTTCTTTCATTAGTAAGTATCTTGAGAGATAAATACAGGTTTCAAAAAAGAATGAGAGTAAAAGGATTCGAAATAGATTTAAAACATATTCACCCACACCATGTGTCGATCAACCTTCATGTGATCCAACACACAAATATATATAACCAAAGATAAAGAAAAAAAATCATAACCCATCTCCCCATAAAAAGTGAGCACCCATCACCTATCAACTCCATCAACCTGACCCAAAAGGCTCTCAAAATAATCCACCATCTCATAGTTGTGCCTTTACCTAACCCATGTTAGAAATAATTAAGTCTAAATACATTTGAACAATGTATGTAGGGTGTGAGCATAATAATCCCAGTAAGATCCCACCAATTATTCTATGTATAACCTTTATTATATAATCCATAGAATTCTAGTTTAAACTAATACCATGAAATTACATTTTTAACTTTAATTAAAAAAGTAACAAGGGTACATAATTTTTGAAACATTCCCATTAGGGTTGGTAGGCAATGCAAGTCCAAATAGAATTCAAGCAAGTAAGACATGATATTTAAGGAAACAATTGTTAGTATCAATGTTCACATAGATACAACATGGGAATTGACATAGGTAACTAAGTTGAATACAAACCAAGATCCTCATACTGAGACCATAACCCAAGTATTTAATTTCATTTATATCCATATCTATCTACATACAGACTTCTAGTTAGAGTGGCATCCAATACTAATGGAATAAATCACTAGCTATAGTGGGATCCTATACCAATGATATAGTAAATAAAGAGATAGAAAAAACTAAATCATCATTTAAAAAGCTATTTATCCTAGGTTCCCATATGAGAACCCAAGGTTCCCATAATGAAAAACCATTATCAAATGATATAAATATCCCAAATGATTTATAAGAAAATTCTATTAAAATAATGAATCACACTTTATAAAGAAATACCATTTACATGCATTTTAACTTATTAAAGTTAATTTTTATCTAAATGTTAACCACTTGATAAAAAACTATTAAAAAAGATATATGTTAATTCATTCCATGATTTTTTTTGTAAAATTATCCAATTAATTTACCATAATTAAATAAAATAAATTTTAAAAAAACAATACCATTAAATTAATAGTAAACTTTTCTTGTTATTTCAATAAGAACCTAATGTGCTCATTATCACCATATAATTAGTATATACATTATTGGAATTTTAATTTCCTATATACATTTAATACTTATGAATAAAAATATATAAAATTTTTATATATCCTCAATGTTTTCAAGTCAGTCTATAAATTAAATTAAACCATCATTTGAAAAGTAAATCATTTATGGTTTCTAAAATAAAAGTAAAAACATAGATTCATCTACCTTGGATTAGAGGACTCAATGGAATATGATGTTATTCCACTAGAATAGAGATGTAGGGACCCTAAAAAGGTTTCTAGAATCCTTAAAAATAAAAAACTCTAACATATAACATGGTTTAAACAAGATGTATCTGTCATGTTCATTTGAGAAGATGGAATTTATGGGGGAATAAAAGAGAGGTATTGATATGAAGGATGATAACCACTTATACAGAAAATGCACATCACTTTAATGAAGTTTTGATTGAGAGATAAAAATATTAGAGAAAATCCAAGATAGGTTAATGATGGAGTGTATCTTGGAGGATTTTAGGTTAAATGATGAAGAAAAAGGAAAAACTTAATTCAAGACAATATGATAAAATTAAGAAAATTTAAATTTTAAACAAATTTCATGACTTGGGTGAATAGTTGGTCAAATAATTCACCAACCATGCATAAGAATATGAAACATTAATTTCTAGCCTACACAGTTTGGTTACATGGTTAGAAAAATAGTGAAAAAGCTTTCAAAAACCTATGTATTGTATACATGGCTCATGTACATAGTTAGGGGAAAATGAACCCTAACTGTACACCATGGAAATTTGTTTAATTTTCCAAAACATTAACCAAAAATAAAAAATTATGTGAAAAATAAATGTATAGAAAATTTTATATCTGCAAATGGAATCATGATTTTTATAGTTATCCCCACTGTACCACCATTCCCACTAAAGAAGTCTACCTATGACCTACTGATCCGAAAATAGGTGAGCCAATTGCTCCCTAATATATTCCTCCCACTACGATGTCTCATTAGCTTCATTATCAAGATACTATAATACCCAAACTAAGGTAATTGATTTCCCTAAATACATATTGATCTTGGAATTAGAAATATAGATGGGTTTCTCAATACGAAAAGCGTCTAGTTATAACTTCAATTCTTCTTAACCTAAAAAATGGGAGGGATCTAGATAATCTTTCTTTGATTGGAGACATAGAAGACATTATGAATCGATAAAAACTGGGGAGGTAATGCCAACTGGTATATAACCTTTCAGCCCTTTAAAAAACCACAAAAGGTCCCAATACCTTAACATTATCTTCACCTACCTTCTTAACTGCCAACAACCTAAATAAGGAGACACTTTCAAAAAAAATCGGGCCACAATCAGAAAATTATATATGTGTATGATGATAATCACAATAATAAAGGTTTTTTACATAATAAAAGAGATTATTGGGCCATATCCAACTCATATATTGTCATAATCAATGAATAATATGAGATTTATATGATGAAAAATCATCACAACCAATAAATCAATCCAAATATTAATTTACATTAATGTTGGAACAAAAAATAGAGGGTATTTTCAGGTTAAATTTATAATTAATTTAATACAATAATAATATATTTTCTTGGTTTATTTATTCAAATAGGATATTTTTTATTCAAACCTCTATTTTACTGTACCATAATTTCATTGAGAGGATCCAAATTGGAATACCTCCAGTGGCAATCCAAAAAGGATCTTATGATCTCAAAGCATCGCCAATGGTACTCTAGGTACTATTATGATGGTACTGATAATCTTTCATTTCTCCCTTTGATCATCACACTACCCTTCATGGTTGAAGGATTGATCTTTGTTTTCTCATTCTTGAGAGGAGAAGAAAGGTGGAAGCTCTCCAATATTGATAAATTTATATAGAAATATCTCTCTATAGTTGGTATAATTTCTAGAGGGGGTGTGTTATATGAAACAATGTCTAACCATAAGAAATAATATAACTGAGTATTTATAGTGATTGGTTAGTGAATAAATAATTTCACATGTTCCCTTTATTATCCTTTAAACCTATAGAAAACCCCAAGTCTAAATAATAATTGAATTTTTATTTAATTTAAATGTGTTAAACTCATGAATAAAATAAATTTCATTTAAATAAATAAATAAATAAAAATTTATTTTAATGAAATTTAATATATCAGTCCTTTTAGGCCTGATAAATCAGTTAGAACTTTCTCTATATTTATAAAAAATTAAATAATAAATATTATTCATCTAATAAATAAATAATATTTATAATATTCATGTTTTTGTGAATAAATATATTTTTTAATATTCAATTCACACATAAATATGGAAACTTAATATTTTCCACTAATAAATCTTAAAAAATTATTTATCCATGGTCTTAAGAATAATATTTATTACAATAATTAAATTCCAATAGAATTTAATTAACATAAATAGAAACACTATGTGTGTGTCCCTTTTGGTTTCTTCCTCATTTGTATTAGGTTGATTTCATTAAAAATACAATATTAGAATCTAAAAAAATGTAGAGGAACCCAAGAAAAAGAAGTTAATTTCATAATAAATACAACTCACTATGTAATATAATACCTTTATATAAGTATATAATTAAGTAGGGTGTAAACTTGTGTCACAACATAAACGATTGATTCATATTTTTTTGACTATCCGAAATGAACTCATTAATAAACAATGACCATGGAATTTTGTTCAACATTTTCATTCCAATGAAAGGTATGAGATATGAAATTATATAAATATGGAAGGTAAAAATAATTTCTCATCTTAATCATTAATAATACATCATTCTTCACTCACCCAATATACCCAACTTCCCTGTGAACATATATCTTCATGGTTTAGAAGAATAAATCTAGGCATGTGATTCATTATATTTTTATTGATAATAATAATTAATTCTAAGGGTCATTATAAATATGCACCGATAGGGATATCCAATGATAGGAAAACATATGGATTTCACATTATATCATCAATCCATATAATCTCTTATTTTAGAGATTACTAAAGTGAAAAATTTATGAGATAACATCTCTTCCTCTTATGAGTATCCAATACCTGATAGTCTAAATCATATGTGTCCCATTCGATGATGATAAAAAATATAAGAAATATAGTTTAATAAAATCTTCTTATAATATCTTGGGTTTAATGACTCATATTTTCTCTATATTATATTTTGGATATTATATGGACTATTTTAGAGACCAGGTGTTGAGACTATGTGTGATTCCGAGGCTTAGTGAGCCCAAAATAAATGTTTGAAATATATAAAATATAATAACAACAGATGAGAAAACTTTTCCTAAAAAAGTGGAATAAATCCTGAATGGAGGGACCATATCATAAATTTGAGGGAACTGTTGAGTTAAGAATGTGATTTTTACCCAAGGCATGACATAACCTTTGTCGGCACAATGTGTTTGTGAAAAAGTTGTCATGAACAAAAATAAATAAATAAATAAATAAATAATTTTTTTTAATTTCTCTAAAATAGTGAATTATCTTATAATTTATTTAAACTCTATTATTACAAATTTTTAGGGTCATCCATATAACCCTAAAAATTTCAGAGGAGTCTTTGGGGAGTGTTAGAGGAGATCTTGGTGAATGACACTAGATCAGATCAAGATTGAGGTTCATTGCACCATTGGACTTCATGGAAATCTCCAATGAAGGAAACACATGAATATTAATTGTAAGATATTGATCTGAAATATAGGTAGGATGTTAATTTTTTATTTTCATTTTGTTATTTAATCTCTATAGATTACGGATCAATTCCACAAACAAGATTTTATTTGTACACCAAAAGTAGATTTAAATTGATGGATTTATTTTTATTATTTTTTGCATTTAAATCCTCTTCATTGGTGTATTTTTATGATATTAAATTATATCTAAATGAATAAAGGATGAGGTTTATTCCTCACATTTTATGGCTTATAAAGTTCTCCCCTTTCTTCGCATGTTCATCATGAGTAATTTCTTTAGCTGATGGTTTGACTAATACCCAATATTTGATCATTGAAAAACTGTTCATTAGAACAAAGGATCAATACCATGGGTGAAATTTGTAATAAAGGGTAATATCAAGGTATGATTATGATTTAGGATGATTAGAGTTATATTGGAATGGGTTTTTAGTTCCAATTCTTCCTGTTTTTGACATGTAGTAGTGACAGATGGCTCGATAGTGGTTTTTTATGAGCATATCTGAACCTGAATTCCAATGATCGATGATGGAAATGGTTAGAATACCCCTGATATGTGATTATTCTTAGAGATTGGTGGGTCCAAATATTAAAGGGAAGATGCAGAGGAATAACTAGTGGACTTGGAAAATCATGCTATATACGACTCATAATGCGGAATTACATGCCGTGTGTGACCCCCCTGTGCGGCGTTAGTAATTCTGAGTTGAGTTAAATATCACATGATGTTTAAACCTATCACATGACATGTGATACGTGTTTATTGGATCATCATGTATCTCATAGGATACATGGGAATGGGTTGGCTAATTACATATACACAGATATGGTCGGGTGTATATAGGCATGGAAAATGGTACACGGGTTGGTACATGAAAATGACTGGTGGTACACTGGAATAAGAAGACAACATAGGTATGGTTCCATGGTGATATCTATACATCATGTACTATTCTTAAAAACTATTTTTATGGATATTTACTTTTCTTGTCAGTCATAACTACATGGGCAGACCAAGGGTTGGATGAACACACCATGTACCCCTAGTACACGTCTTGTATCCCCTTTATGGGTGTTTGTAGCCCTTAATTACTTCAATACAAACCAGTCTTAGTCGATTTTATTCCTTTGGTATATTCCCCTGATTCTTCAATGTGCTATTATTTCTAAATATCAGGATTGTGATCCCCTCTAGAGTATGAGTCTCAGATAAAGTTCACGGGGTCCCTCTGTGAGACTGGAGTTTGATTCCCAATCATTTTATACCCTAGTTGGAGTTTTTGGAATCAAAATGACCTCTCTAAGTAGGGTGTTTATTCTCTATTCAGTAGGAAATATTTTTAGGGTTTTCGGTATCATTGATATATGATCCCCTATGTAGTGGGTTGATCCAGATTGGTTTTGTGGTGTCCCCAATAGTCCTGGGAGTAACCCCTATCTAAGTATCAGGGTCTTCTGAGACCATTGAACATTCTTGGATAGGGCCTAATGATCATGAACTCTTATATGAGTGTATCTAGTGATGGAATGAATCAAGTAGTTAATTCTCTCAGAATGATCATTTCTTTGAGTATAATTCTATGGTTGGAAGTTGGTTGTGACCATTTGGTGGTGTGGTCTCCTTGTCGAGTTTTTATAGGTTTTATATCTTATTTCCATTTAGTACATTATTAATTTTTTGAGATGAAAATTCTTGATGCTACATGTTCAATGTTTTCTGGGTGTCCTGCTAGGTATTTTTATACTCACCCCTATATGGTCTATTCCTGTACGTGTTTTGTATTATATAGATGATGACCCCTTTGACGGTGTACTAAAAGGATATGGAGTGGGTTGTGAATATCGTAATCTTAAAAGATCAAGGTGTTTTCCAAGTATTTTTATTTGATCTTTTTCCTCACCCTTGGACCAGGTTTCACCATCTATAGTTTTCTGGATGGGCATGTATTTGGAACATTTTTCATTTTCATTACTTTTGTTTCATTCATTGATTGCTGGATTATAGATGTATGAATACATTAGTTTCATTTGTCTTAAATTTTATCATTTTTAGAAATGGTGAATTGTGAATGTGTTTAGTTATAATATGAAAATGCCTCCCATTTGTGTGATATGCCAACGCGGCACTAGTCACTAGCCCCTGGCCTATTGGAGGCAGTTTTGGTGTATCATGATTTAAACCTCATCAGGCTGGGAAATTTCAGAGTGGTATTTGAGTAGTTGGATCTACCATAACACCAATGTCAATGATATTGGTTTTGGGAAACAATTTTAAGTGTTTTGAGTTCAAATTTCAAGTCAGAGGCTCCAGTGTTGGGGTCATGACTAATATATAAATACACAAAGACTCTGATCACTTACCTTTCAAATCAGTACTTTTAAACATTGGTTGCAGGGAAAACATTGGAACCTACATCCTATCGAAATGGGTTGTGATTTTCATTTCATTTTTGAGTCAACTTCCCAAATATACATTTTGACCATGGTATGTCTTTTTTATTTAAGGATTCCTATCTGAAGAAATCCAGCTTGGATTTTGCTATATGATCACAAGGATGATCGACTGAGTGATGAGACTTTAGTATATGGGCTTATACAAGAGTTCGAACCTCCAGGTGGGTTACTGGTTATAACAAAACCCATTGAGTAGCATAAATCATTAGTAGTGTTATTTGATGATGCACACAAGATGAGTGTACTACATGAGTTCCAATGGTAGTGACATACCGGGTTTTGATGATATCTAGACCCTTAGGTGTCTGAGGGCTCGTTAGAGGTAGGAACTTCAGTTCTTCAACTTATGAGGATTCTTATAGATCATATGGCAGTTCTAGAGGTGATTATTATTCAGGGATATTCTAGACGATGGTTGATTTTAGTAACCAAGTCACATGACGAGATAACTCTCTCCTATTCAAACATCAACGATCTCTTTAGGGAAGGGTTTTACCCAACCACATTGCAATTAGTGCACATATAAAAGATTCAAAATCTGTATCAGGTTATTTTTACCATAGAAGAGTACTCAATGAGGTTAAATCATCTCTTACAATACTCCGTGGATATGGTTTGAGATCCATTTTTCAGAGTGTAGCCCCTTAAGTAGGGATTACATCAGGATATGAGGTATTCATAGATGTCTCTTTGCATTCCCACTTATGATGAAGTATTAGAGCCAGACTTAGTGGTTTAGAGTGTCTTCGAAGAGCAGTTGTTGATAATGGGTATTGGTAGTGGGCACCTAGGAGTTGAGACCTCAATAACCTATAGCTATTGTCAGTCAAAGGGATCCAAGGATTTTAAACAATTTAGAAGATGATCCTAGGACACATAATCAGTGGAATATGGTTCTTTTTATGGCACAAATAAGCTGAGGGATAGGTGTCGTTTCTCATACGATGGTCAAGGACATATGGTATGAGATTTTTTGACCCATCATACAACTGATCAGAAGATTGATGTGGGACCATTGATGAAGAGGTAGAGGTAGGATCAGAGTGTTACATGGGGAATCAGATGTGATAGATGGGTTTGAAGAGTAGTATGAGGTTTTCAAAGGATTAACCTATTACCAACACCACCCCTAGGTGTTCCACGCTAGGCTATTGGAGCTAGTTTTCAGGGACAAGGCTAGCTTCAGGCTATGGAGGACTATGACTCTGAGGCTCTAGGGATGATATGATGTATGAAATATGTATTTTATAACTTTTCATTAGTATTGATAGAAACAAGTGTGAGTAATTCCTTATATTCCACTTCTTTGGTTTGAAACTTAGAGAATCTAGTTGAGCCTTTGGCTCAACCCTTACAATTAGAGACTTTGAAAGGCAATGAAACTGTAATTGTACACTTCTATCGATCGTGTGATCTGATGCTTAGAGTCGAGAGATTTGTATAGTATCTTTTTTAGAAACGATGAGGGCTTATGAAGTCATCTTAGGCATCAAATGAATTAACATAGTTCATTCCAAGATCAACTATTTTTGGTGAAGGATTTGGTGTGTCCACAGTGATGGGACAATATTTTCCTTTATGGGTGAAAGGGAAACATTTTCAAAGCATAATGGGATTAATTATAGGAGAGTGCAGGTGATCACTCAAAAGTTGGAAAGTATGACTCTCAGAGTAGTAGATGACATGAGATACTAGTTCCATTTGGTAGTGGTGGAGTATGAGGATGTCTTTCTTGAGGATGTGTTAGGATTACATCCCCACTGTGAGCTAGACTTCTGCATTGACTTACACCATAGAAAAAACTCAATATCTACAGCATCATATCAGATAGATCCTTTAGAGATTCATTAGATGCGGGTGTAGTTAGAGGACTTGAAAGAGAAAGGATTTATTAGACCTTGTGTTTCCCCCTGGGTGGCGATAATGTTGTCACCAAGAAGGAAGACATGAGCTTGAGGTTATGTGTGGACTACCGATGCTTGAACTAGGTGAATGTGAAGAATAGGTATACACTATCGAGAATATATGACCTCTTTGATTATTTTATAGGGGTTTGATGGTTCTTAAATATTGACATTATATCATACTATCACTAGTTGTGAGTATGGGATGAGGATATAGTGAAGACGACATTCATATGTCTCTATGGTTACTATGACTACTTGGTGATGCCCTTTGGAACAAAGAATACCCTAGTAGTGTTCATGGGACTCATGAACTATTTTATTCATCCTTTTTAGACCATTTTTTATAGTCTTCATCGATGATATCATCGTGTACATGGAATTTCAGGAGGAGCACCCAAGACACTTGAGGATGGTCCCAGACACACTTCAAGTGAACCAGCATTATGGGAAGCTCTCAAATTTTCCATTTTGGATTTGATAAGTCCAATTCATGGGACATGTAATCTCTGTGGAAGGAGTGGTAGTAATCCCAGTGATGGTTGAGGCAGTTCTTACTTTGGTACCACCCAAGAGTGTTATTGATGTGTAGAGTTTCCTTGGGTTGGAAGGGTACTATCTGAGGTTTGTACCTGATTTATCTAGAGTGGAAGAACCCATGACCACTCTGACCCAAAAGGGTAATCCTTTTGTTTGAAAAAAAATGTGCCAACAGTGCTTCCATGAGTTGGGGCTGAAGTTTAAGATCTCTCCCATATTGAGATTTCCAGAGGAGGGTGTCGAGTATGTAGTGTTCTTTGATACATTAGGGAACAGGTTTGGATATATTTTTATGTAGAGACAAGTAGTTATTTACTACAATTTAAAGAGGTTTATACCACATGAGTATAACTACACAACCCATGATATTGATCTATCAGAAATAGCTTTGCACTAAATATGCGGTGACAATACCTGATGGGTGAGTGGTTTATCATCTACTCCTACCCAAACAGTCTCAAGTATTTCTTCTTTTAGAGGTATCTTAAATTTAGATTGATATGATGGGTAGAGTTCTTCTAGGTCTATTACTTTGAGATTTTCTATACCCCTCAGAAGGAAAACATGGTGGAATATGCACTCAGTAGGATATATTATTCTTAGTTATTTGAAGAGCCATAAGAGCATTTATCCTCATTGTAGTTTTCATTAGTAGAAAATAATGGTGTTTCATATCTATAGTTGATGGTTGTTATCCTACCAATTCTAAAACATTGTAGGGATTCTCAATGTAGATTTACCAACTATGAGACCCTACATACTCCAATATCCACTGAATGTGTTCCTGATGGATATTCTGAAGGTGGGGAGAATGGAATCCTTTTTAGAGGATAGATAATGGTATCTTTGACATTATGGAAGGAGGTAAAGTGGGAGTTTCATAAATCCCATTTGGGAGTATGTATAGGTGTTTCAAAGATTTACCAATACCTTCAATGTCAGTTTTTGTGGCCAGGTAGAAGCATTGGGTTTTAGGTTTTTTCTTTCAATGCCACACTTTACATAAAGTAAAAGATAATAACTAGGTTCTAGAAAGTTTAGCTCAAACTATTGAGGTTATAGAGTGTAAGTGGAATGAGATATAAATGGAATTAATGATGGGGTTACCATATACATCCATGGGACACAATTCCATCTGGGTGATCAATAAACAACACACCAATCCAACCCACTTCTTAGCTATTTGAGATCAGATATTAGTAGAGATCTTGGGACTCATATACATGAAATAAATAGTCTGAATCCATGGATTTACCTAAATGATCATCTTATATCATGATGATCACTTCATGTCAGAATTATGGAGATTATTTCATGAGGCCTTTGGGACTTAGTTGTGCTTGAGTAGAGCATTTCACCCCTAGAATGGTGGCTAGACTGAGTGGACCATTCAGGTCTTGGAGGACATACTATGAAATTACATGTTGGGATTTGGATGTAGTTGTTAGGATAATTTACCCTTAGTGGAGTTTTCATACAAACACTGATACCATTCCACCATTGGTATGTCACAATTTGTGGACTTATATGGGAGAACCTATTTGTCACCCCATTTGTTGGACTAAACCGGTTGATTCCGCACTCATGGGCCCATAGATGGTGTAAGATACTATGGGGAAGGTGAAGATCATTCGAGAGTGGTTGAGAACAACAAAGAACCATCAGAAGTTTATGAGGACCAATGATAGAGACCAAGAGAGTTTGGGGAGGGAGACCATGTGTTCCTGATGGTCTCACATCGATGTGGATGGAAGATATTTGGATGAGGAAGTAAGTTATCTTTGAGATTCGTTGGACCTTTCTAGATACTATATAGAGTCAACGAGGAAGTGTACTACTTAGCTCTACCACTATAGTAGGACGGGGTACACAACGTCTTCCATGTGTTGCAACTGAGGAGTTTTGTCTGCGACCTCTCACATGTTATCAACTGGGGAAAGTTGGATATTGTGGATGGATATACCTTTGTTGAGTACCTGGTTGAGATCGAGGATAGGTAGGAGTGGATCCTTTGTGGGCGTTGAATTCCTCTTGTGCATGTATGGTGGAATACTGAGAATCTCCAAGAGAGAACCTTGTAGTGGGAGACCCAGATGCGAGCCTGATACCCCCATCTATTTGAGTAGGGTTTTCTATTTTTAGGAAAAAATTCCCTAAGGTGGGAAGAGTTCAATGACATGTATTTTATATGTATTATTTTTTTGATATTATATAGAATATTTGAGAGACCATGTGCTAAGACATCATTTGATTCTGAGGATCAATGATCTCAGAATAAATATTTTAAATATTTGAAATATATTAACAACACTTGTGTGCCATTTTCATTAAAAAGTGGATTATCTCCTGAATGGGGGATGCGATTTGAAATCTAATGGTACCATTGATTTTAGAGTGTGTGTTTTACCAGAGAAACAACATAACCTTTGTTGGTGGGTGTTTTTAAAAAAGTTTTCACAGGCACATATAAATAAAATAAATAAGCAAATTAATTAATTTTATTATGATGATGTGTTGACCAATATTCTCCTATATTTAAATACTATAATGGAAACTTTTTATGGGTTTTTCATAACCATGAATATTTGATAGGAACCTTTATAAGAGTATTGGAGGAGATCTTGGTGAACGTCATCTGAACAAATAATAATTGAGGATCATTGTGCCTTTGGAGTTAATGGATATTTCTAATGATGAAAACACATGAATATTCTTCATCAAAAATTGATCTAAACTCTAGGTCAGATGTTGATTTTTATTTCCATCCCATTATTTAATCCCAATCAAATGTGGATCAATTCCACAAACAAGATTTTATTTATGCATCGATGGTAGATTTAAATCGATGGATTTATTTTTATTGTTTGTTGTATTTATATCTTCTTTATATAGATATTTCTATAAAAATGGATCGAGTTTAAATGGAAAAGACTGAGTTTTCTTCCTCACATTTTATTGATTATTGGTTTCTCCCCCCATTCTTCACATTTTCATCATGAGAAAGTTCATTGGACCATGGTTTGATGAATACCAAGTATTCGATTGTTGCGTAGTTGTTATCCAACAAAAAAGATAAATAAAATAGGTGTAGTCCATGATCAAGGGTATTATTAGGGTTATAAAATATAATAGGATGATCAAAGGTGGATCATAATGGATTTTTGATTTATTTTCTTCCTAGTTTTGATGTGAAATGACGACATATGGCTTAATGGTGGTATTTTCCAAGAAGATATGAACCAAGATACCAAATATTAATGATGGAAAGGGTAATAGGACCCCTGATATGTGATTATAAATTAAAATTAGTGGCTCTAATTACATGATTGATGATATGGAGGAATAACTAGTAGATCTAGAAATTACTGCATTACACGACATGTAATGTGGAATTACACACCATGTGGGAAACCTTGTGTAGTGTTAGGGTTTCTATAATGAGTTAAATGTCAAATTTCATGTTACTTTATCCCATACCATGTGACACATGTTTTCTATCTCATTGTGTATCTCATAGGATACACGAGAACAGGAATTCCAAGTACATGGACACAGACACATCCCGTTGTGCACTAGCACAAACAACAATACATGGGTTGGTACATGGGCCTGACAGAAATACACATGCATGAGAAGATGGCATGTAACATCCCAAGTAAGTAATGAATAATAGATATTATTATTTATGTCTATTTATAAATTATATAGTGTTTTATAGGCTTAAAATGAGAATAAATCCAATCTTAAGCATGGAATACACTAATATTTTTAAAAGATTGTTTTACTGCCTTTTGATGGCAAACCATCTTTAAATCAAAATTTTGACAATTTTATAAGAACTATTTGTAAAAATAAAGTTATTATTTATGATTGGGACATTGAAATTTAATTTGGATATTTTTTTGGTATTTTTCTGACAATGTTCATTTTTTAATGAATAGTGAAAAATACTGCATTTTACATCAAAACCGCGTTTTCATCTAATTTAATTATATGGTTAGATTATCTTTTTAATTGGTCTTAAAGTTTAATTATAATATATTTTTACAATTTAATTCATTGGTGGTCATTATAATTAACTTCACTTTGGAATTGGTCATAAACAAGTGCCAACATTTTCATAGATATTGTTTCAAAAAAACCTGCTATTTGTTTTGACAACCAGAATTATTTTTAAATTAATTATTGAAATTTCTATGTTTGGAATTTGGAAAAATGGATTCCATTTTTGGAATCATATGGTCCAAAGTATTAAATTAAGACTCTTTTGTTTTTGGACATTATGAATAGTAACGACCGTAATTATCTTTAATTATCTTGATTAATTAGTAATCAGGTAGTTAAGGATAATAAAATAATATCATAATAACAAAAAATGACCCCAAAATGTGTCCTAATGCTACTTTTTTTGTCATGTCCGACCATGGGATGTCTTGTGCCAAACTTAGGGACCCCATGGAATCACTTTTGGGTGAAAGTGACACTTTATCATTTTATTTTTAAAAAAGGAGAATATCACTAAAGAATATATCACTTGAGTAAAACATTTTTAATTTTGTCTAAATGAATTATCTCTTGGACTATAAATAGTAATTGGAAATATAAAAATATTTACTACATCATAGTATTTTTTTTATAATTTTTTGACATTAAATAAATTAAATTATTTATGACATCATGATGATGCAACGATTACCTCATTAATGAATGATTTAAATAAAATGAAAAGATAATGTAAAATCTAAGACATAAAATTGTCAAAGACCTATTGGATGAGTATATTAATAACAATTATCACCTTATCCTGGAAATATATCAATGTGGGACCTTTAAAATCTGAAACTCATTTTAATATAAAGTAACATTTTATAACATTCCAAGAGTGCCCCTCCTCTCCTCTTATAAAAGGCCCCCACCTCTACCTCTTTAACCACACTTCTCAAGCCATTGGCTCAGCCAAGATCTACTCATTTTATCTCTCCACATCCCTCTCTTCATCCTATAATCCTTACCTTAGGCAGAAAGATCTTCATGAAACCCTTTTGGTACAAACCAAGAGGAGTTACCTGATTCAAAGGTAAAGTCTTCTCTAATGTTCTTTTGTTTTATTTTGCTTCTCCAACCCACTAAACTCTTTTTATTCATTTCTTTTGTAAAAAAAACAGTATCTTAAATATACCAGGATGTTGTTATAATAATTATTCTATCTACACTTACACACACCTACATTTAATGGTTAAAGAACATACTGTTTCTGTGGATGGCGAATTAATGCCTCACGAAACGATGATTGTTCAATATTATTCTAACACCTTCAAAGGTGGCCATTAATATGTCACTATATTTATATATGATATATAATATGTTTACGTTGTCCTTAAGCTTCTGTATTTTTACATTTATGGCATACCTTTATGGTTTCCATTATGGGTAAACGCGATATCTTCATTTTAGGAAGTGCGGACTACCACCCCCCTCAAAGTGATTTGATTCATTAATGCCATATGTGGGTCGTATAAAGGATGGAGTTAATGATATTATATATGATATTATACTGGAATTATAATATACCTTTTTTTCATTATGATTCTATTCCATAAAATACGAAATAGAAATGAAAGTAGCGTTCATGCGTACGTACGACTTACCATCTCCATGAACGGTGCATTTCATTTCTTACCCCTAAATGTTATGTAATATTATAAATGCATGTATATAATGGATAAAGATGATATATATGATATCTACATCATTAATATAATTCTAGATATAATGGATACATGAACAACTTGTAATTATAAAGAGTTTATTTTTGACTCAAGTACTAATGATCGACAAAACGACCATTATTAACTTAAATAATTACATAGTGTTCATAACATGGTAATAAGTGATATAAAAGGAATAATTGACTTGAAAAAGGTTATTAAGAAAGTTGAAATTCACTCAAGTTTATTATTCAAGAGGTTAAAGAACGATCGAGTCAAGTTGGCCCTGGGGTATGGGACTTCGTCTCAATCTCCTTTCATTGAGGCATATTTTGTTTTATACACAACTTTCTTTTATATGGTATATAAACCCCTTTGAGTTTTAAATTTATTCAAAAGGAATATTTTTTATAAGAAGCATTTTACTAAATGAAAAAAGGGAATGTTTTTGTCGTACGTATGTGGAGACAACGACTTCTCTGCCATTGTGACCATTATTTGAGTTTCAGCTTCCTCTACAATCCATAAATTTTTTTAAAATGAAAAATAAATACCATGTTTTACTTTTCATTTATTTTGGTATTGAAAATGGTTTTCGTAATGTTTTTATTATATCAATGTGTTGTATTGATATCTTGTGATTGAAATGTGGAAATGTTATGTTTCCTTTATACATGTTTTATGTGATACGATTATGTTATGGTTCTTGGGAATTGTTATGAAGATGGGTGGTTCCATGATAAAATAAGGGAGGGTGAGCCCGATATAGCTATCCAATATATTGGGTAACATGAAGGAGTTAAATGTTAAGGTTTCTCCGAAGAGATTTAGGGAATATACTGTGATGGGTATTCCAAACATAACCATGAGGGTTACTCCCTACGTAAGAATGTTATGTATGCCTCAAGTTACCTTTATGTCTTATGATTTATATGATTTATTCATGATTTGATGAGGTATGTTAATGTGATTATGTTTTATGAGTAATGTATGATTTCATTAATTCTTATGTATACATGGACTAATGTTTTCATTTCGTACTTTTATATCCCTTAATGATCTTTTTATGCTCAACCAAAGTTTTTGAAAAGTTTTTCACATGTAAAGGGAAAGGTATATGATGTGATGATAGTGTCAAGGATGTCTCATGATAGAATCCATGTTTTGTTTTAAATATGTTTCCTTTGATGGGAAAAGTGAATATTGTCTTTAACGTAACCACCTTGTTTAAATGTGGAATGTAATGCATGATTTATGATCTAATTCTCTAAAACTCCAAAACTAAAAAGATCCTTAACATGTATTCTTAAAATAACTCAAGATTAAGTAATGTTTAAGGCTGGGTCCTTATAGTCTGTATCAGAGGGAGGTTTTGATAACTTTAGAAGTTAGAATTATAATAAATGATTATCCAAAAATATTTTTTTATGGTAAAATTGAAATGATATACCATTTGAAGATTACCATGTTGCTTCCTCTAAGACTTGTTTCTTCAGAATGGGTTTTCACAGAGGAAACAGGGAAGAAATTCTAGAGAGACATACAGAAAGAAATGACCTTCCGAATCAGCATCTTGAGATGGATGTAATTGGAACCGAATCGTTTGTTGTAGTAATGGCGCAGTTGAATCAAGCGATAAATGGTGGTGGTATCCATGCACGAGATCAGGAAAATCAACCAAAGAGGAACATGTCAATGGTGGAACATTTAATGAGGCAACATCCCCCATCATTTAGAGGATCATCTAACCCTGTTCTAGCTGAAGGGTGGATTAAAGCACTGGAGAAGATTTTTTATGTCATGGGGTGTTCAGACAATCCAAAGGTTAATCTTGCAATTCACCGTTTTGAGGGAGAAGCAGACCAGTGGTGGTCGATGGTTAAAAATATCAGGGACACTAATGAGATTGATGCTCTCAACTGGGATGAATTCAAAGGTATGTTTCTTGAGAAGTATTTTCTTAAGGCTGTTCGACTTCGGATGGGAAAAAATTCTTGGAATTGAGGCAAGAGGATGACTCAGTAGCGGCTTATGAAGAAAGGTTCACTCGATTGGCAAGGTATGCTCCAAATTTTATCTGAGACCTTGATAGTAAAATCAAACATTTTTACTCAGGATTAATGCCAAAATATCGAAGGGAATTGGATTCTCGTGAGTTCAAAAGTTATTAAAAGCTTGTCCGATGTGCTGAGAAGGTGTAAATGGAGTTTGTTGATGATCAAGTGTTCTATAACAACCAACAGAAGAAGAGACCGAGGTGGCAAGAAAAAGGGAAGAATTCTTAAAAAAGTTCTGATGGTAAGAAAACTAAGTTTCCAGTTTATGATAAATGTGGTAAAAATCATGATGGGGAATGTCTTTTTAATTCTGTAAAGTGCTACCGATGTGGTAATATGGGACATAAGGCTCGTGATTGCTTTATAAAAGATCAAGGAGATGGTAAGACCAGATTTGATTTACAGTTAGTGAAATGTTTCAAGTGTAATGAGATGGGTCACTATGAAAATGAGTGTCCGACAAAGATCTCAAGTGATGGGAAGCAGTTAGACTATAAGCAGAAAGGGGTGGTGAAATCCTTTGCAACTACTTCAGCAGGTGTTGGGCCATCAAATGAAGTGGTATCATGTACTTTTTTTTTCAGATTATGCCAGTGTGTTGTTTGATTAAGGGTCTACACATTCCTTCATATCTGAAAACTTTTCTAGTAATTTGGGAATACCATCTCAAGAAATGACTCCTGAACTTGTGGTAAAAACACCTGGGGGAAATGTTGAGGCAAAAATAATTTATAATAATCTTCCTATCCTTATCTGTGGAAGGAACCTACTTGAAAACCTTACTTTTTTACCTCTAGTAGAGTTTGATGTTATCCTGGGTATGGATTGGATCTCTGTTTACTATGCTAAGATTGACTATAGAGCTAATGAAGTTTCTTTTCAGAAAGAATTTCAGTTTGTGTACAAGAATGAACCCTTACTGTTGATAACATATCAAGAGGATGAGAAACTTGTAAAAGTTAAAAATTAATGTTACCTTGCACATATTGTTGAAAACAATGGAACTGTTCAAATTAATGATGTGACAGTGGTAAATGAGTATCCTGATATTTATCCTGATAATTTTCCTGGAATAATACCAGACTGGGAAGTTGAATTTTTTGTTGACTTAGTTCCTAAGGCTAAGCCCATTTCAAAACACCCTTATCGAATGGCTCAAATTGAACTTTTAGAGTTGAAGGACAAATTGAAAGATTTATTAGATAAAGGTTTCATTTGACCTAGAACATCACCAAGGGGTGCTCCTGTATTATTTGTTAAAAAGGAAGATAGTTCAATGAGACTTTGCATTGATTATAGAGCCTTGATTAACATAACTGTTAAGAACAAATATCCTTTGCCTCATATCGATGATTTGTTTGATCAGCTCCAGGGAGCTCAGTTTTTTTTCAAAGATTGACCTGAGATTGGGGTACCATCAGTTGAAGGTAAAGGAAGAATATATTCCGAAGACCGTGTTTCGTACAAGATTTGACCATTATGAATTTGTAGTAATGCATTTTGGGCTAACCAATGCACCTGCTATATTCATGGAACTTATGAATAGAATTTTCCATGAGTTCTTGGATAAGTTTGTGGTTTTTTTCATTGATGATAATTTGGTGTTTTCTAAAAGTAAAGAGGAGCATAAAACACATTTAAGGGTTATTTTTCAAACCTTAAAAGAAAAGAAATTGTATGGGAAATTCAGAAAGTGTGAGTTTTGGTTGCAACAAATTTATTTCCTTGGTCACATTGTTTCTAAAGATGGGATAACTGTTGATCCTGCAAAAACAAAGGTTGTGGAAGAATGGCAAAGACCCACAAATGTAACTGAGATTTGTAGTTTTCTTGTTTTGAAGGGATATTATCAATGGTTTATTAGAAATTTTCCCCAGTTATCTAGTCCAATTATTAAGGCAACTTGAAAGGGTGTTAAGTTTATCTGGACAAAAGAATGTGATGATTGTTTTCAGGAATTGAAAAGAAGATTGGTGAAAGCTACAGTTTTGGAACTACCTTCTAGGAATGGGGAGTTTGTTATCTACAATGATGCTTTATTGAAAGGACTTGGTTGCGTCCTAATGCAGAATGATCAGGTAATTTCTTACGCTTCATGGTAGTTGAAAACTCATGAGGTAAATTACCCTACACATGATTTGGAATTAGCTTCTGTTGTTTTATATTTAAAAATTTGGACGCATCATTTTTGTGGAGTAAAGTGTGAAATATATACTGATAACAAAAGTTTAAAGTATATATTCACTCAGAAACAATTGAACATGATACATAGGAGATGGATAGAATTAATCAAGGATTATTATTGTACAATTCATTACCATCTGAGAAAAGCAAATAAAGTGGTTGATGCTTTGAGCTGAAAAATTAATGCTTCATTAACAATGTTGCATTTGGAACATGATCCTTTGGTTAAGGATTTTATAAACATTGGTATAGAAGTTGTTGGTGTAGGATGTTCTTTTGTTTTGTTTTAGGTATCAGTGAAATATTCTTTATCAGATAGAATTAAGCAAGCAGAGAAGCAAGACAGTGAGTTGTAGAAAAAGGTAGTGCTGGTTTAGAAGGGTATGTTGCCTGAATTCAACATTGATAATGATTTTGTTTTGAGATTTGGGAATAGATTTTGTGGGCCGTGTGATTCACAGTTGAAGTGAGAGTTGTTATGTGAAGCTCATAGTTCTCCGTTTTCAGTTCATCCAGGCAGTACTAAGATGTATACAGATCTTCGGGAGTACTACTGGTGGGAAGGATTGAAAAGAGATATTGATGATTTTACTGTAGAGTGTTTGACTTTTCAACAGGTTAAAGAAGAGTGGCAGTTACCGAAAGGGATACTTCAACCTTTACCAGTGCTAGAGTGGAAATGGGAGAATATATCCATGGACTTTGTTGTTGGATTTCCAAAGACACCTCAAGGTAATAATGCAATCTGGGTTATTGTTGATCGCTTGACTAAATCTGATAATTTACTTGCTATACAAGAGAAATTTTCACTAGATCAAATTTCTCGTTTGTATCTTAAAAAGATATTCAGGTTACATGGAGTTCCCCTCTCCATTGTATCTGATCGTGATCCCAGGTTTACTTCTATCTTTTGGAAAGGCCTTCATAAGTCATTGGGTACTGAATTAAATTTTAGTACAGCTTTTCATCCTCAATCAGATGGGCAGTCAGAATGAACGATTCAGACTTTGGAGGATATGTTACGTGCTTGTTCGATGGATTATCAGGGAAGTTGGGACCAACATCTTTCTATGGTTGACTTTTCTTATAAAATAGTTTTCATTCTAGAATACAGATGAAACCATTTAAGGCATTATATGGGAAGTGATGTCGAACTACAGCTTTTTGGGATGAAGTAGGTGAAAGGAAGTTGATGGGACCAGAATTGGTAGAAGAGTTGGCAAAAAAAGATCAGCTGATACAGAAACACATGAGAACAGCTCAGAGCAGGCAGAAATCTTATGCGAACAACAAGAGGAAGGATCTCTCTTTTGAGGTAGGCGATCATGTTTTTATCAAAGTATCACCATGGAAAAGTGTGATGCGATTTTGTAAGAAAGGAAAGCTGAGTCCAAGGTTCATTGGACCATACAAAATTCTGGAGAGAGTTAGATTAGTTGCATCCGAGTGGCTTTACCTCTGAGTTTATGTCAGGTACACAATGTTTTTCATGTTTCAATGTTAAGGAAGTACATGCGAGATCCATCTCATGTTTTGAGTCCAGAGGTAGTTCAGCTAGAAGAGAATCTATCTTATGAGGAACAGCCAGTCCAGATTCTTGACCATAGGGAGCAAGTATTGCAGAATAAGGTGATTCATCAAGTAAAGTTTTTATGGAAAAACTACATGATTGAAGAGGCAACATGTGAATCTGAAAATGAAATGAGGGATAAATACCCCCACTTATTCAATAAGTAATTACATTGCGAGGACGCAATTTTCTATAGGGGGAAGGATGTAACATCCCAAGTAAGTAATGAATAATATATATTCTTATCTATGTCTATTTATGAATTAGATATTGTTTTAGAGGCTTAAAATGAGAATAAATCCAATCTTAAGCATGGAATACACTAATATTTTTAAAAGATTGTTTTAGTGCCTTTTGATGGAAAACTATTTTTAAATCAATTTTTTCCAATTTTATAATCTCTATTTTTCAAAATAAACTTATTATTTATGATTGGGATATTGAAATTTTATTTGGATAAATTTTTGGTATTATTCTGACAATGTGCATTTTTAATGAATAGTAAAAAATACTGCATTTTACATCAAAACTGCTTTTTCATCTAATTTAATTATATGGTTAAATTATCTTTTTAATTGGTATTAAAGTGTAATTAGAATATATTTTTAAAATTTAATCCAATGGTGGTCATTAGAATTAATTTTACTTTGTAATTGATCATAAACAAGTGTCAAACTTTTCATAGATATTGTTTCAAAAAAACCTGCTATTTGTTTTGACAACGGGAATTATTTTTAAATTAATTATTGAAATTTCTATATTTGGAATTTGGCAAAATGGATTCCATATTTGTAATCATAAGGTCCAAATTATTTAATTTAGTCTCTTTTGTTTTTGGACATTATGAATAGTAACGACGATAATTATCTTTAATTATCTTGATTAATTAGTAATCAGGTAGTTAAAGATAATAAAATAATATCATAATAATACCAAATGACCCCAAAATGTGTCCTAATTCTACTGTATGTGTCATGGCCGACCATGGGATGACTTGTGCCAAAATTAGGGACCCCATGGAATCACTTTTGGGTGAAAGTGACACTTTTTCATTTTATTTTTAAAGAAAGGAGAATATCACTAAAGAATGTATCACCTGAGTAAAACATTTTTAATTTTGTCTAAATGAATTATCTCTTGGACTATAAACATTAATTGTAAATCTAAAAATATTTCTTATATCATAGTATTTTTTTATAATTTTTAGACATTAAGTAAATTAAATTATTTATGACATCATGATGATGCAACAATTACATCATTAATGAATGATTTAAATAAAATGAAAAGATAATGTAAAATATAAGACGTAAACTTGTCAAAGACCTATTGGATGAGTATATTTCTAACCCTTATCACCTTATCCTTGAAATATATCAATGTGGGACATTTAAAATCCGAAACTCATTTTAATATAAAGTAACATTTTATAACTTTCCAAGAGTACCCCTCCTCTCCTCTTATAAAAGGCCCCCACCTCTACCTCCTTACCAACACTTCTCAAGCCATAGGCTCAGCCAATCTCTAATAATTTTATCTCTCCACATCCCTCTATTCATTATATAAGACTTTCCTTAGGAATAAATCTCTTCAAGAAACCCTTTTGGTACAAACCAAGAGGAGTTACCCGATTCAAAGGTAAAGTCTTCTCTAATGTTCTTTTGTTTTATTTTGCTTCTCCAACCCACTAAAATCTTTTTATTCATTTATTTTGTAACAAAAAAAGTATATTAAATATACTAGGATGTTTTTATAATAAGTATTATAGCTACACTTACACACACCTACATCTAATGGTTAAAGAACATACTGTTTCTGTGGATGGTGAATTTCTACCACACGAAATGATGATTGTTCAATATTCTTCTAACACCTTAAAAAGTGGCGATGAAGATGTAAATATATTTATATATGATATATAATATGTTTACTTTTTTCCTTAAGATTTTGTATTTTTACATTTATGTCATACCTTTATGGTTTCCATTATGGGTAAACGCGATATCTTCATTTTAGGAAGTGCGGACTACCACCCCCTCAAAGTGATTTGATTCGTTAATGCCATATGTGGGACATATAAAGGATGGAGTTAATGATATTATATATGATATTATACTGGAATTATAATATACCTTTATATCATTATGATTCCATTCCATAAAATACAAAATAGAAATGAAAGTTGCGTTCTTGCGTACGTACGGCTTACCGTCTCCATGAACGGTGCATTTCATTTCTTACCCCTAAATGTTATGTAATATTATACATTCATGTATATACTGGATATATATGATATATATGATATCTACATCATGAATATAACTCTAGATATAATGGATACATGAACAACTTGTAATTACAAAGAGTTTATTTTTGACTCAAGTACCAATGATCGACAAAATGACCATTATTAACTTAAATAATTACATAGTATTAATAACATGGTAATAAGTGATATAAAAGGAATAATGAACTTGAAAAACATTCTTAATCAATTATAAATTAACTCAAGTTTATTATTCAAGCGGTTAAAGAATGATCGAGTCAAGTCGGACCCGAGGTATGAGACTTCGTCTCAATCTCCTTTCATTGAGGCATATTTTGTTTTATACACAAATTTCTTTTATACGGTGTATAAACCCCTTTGACTTTTACATTTATTCAAAAGGAATCTTTTTTATAAGAAGCGTTTTACTAAACTACAAAAGGGAATGTTTTTGTCGTACGTATGCGGCGATAACGACTTCTCCTCCACCGTGACCATTATTTAAGTTTTGGCTTCCTCTACAAGCCATATTTTTTTTAAAATGAAAAATAAATACCATGTTTTACTTTTCATTTATTTTGGTATTGAAAATTGTTTTTGTATAGTTTTTATTATATCAATGTGTTGTATTGATATCTTATGATTGAAATGTGGAAATGTTATGTTTCCTTTATGCATGTTTTATGTGATACGATTATGTTATGGTTCTTGGGAATTGTTATGAAGACAGGTGGTTCTGTGATAAACTAAGGGCGGGTGAGCCCGATATAGCTCTTCAATGCATTGGGTAACATGAAGGAGTTAAACGTTAATGTTTCTCCGAAGATATTTAGGGAATATACTATGATGGGTATTCCAAACGTAACCATGAGGGTTACTCCCTACGTAAGAATGTTATGAATGCCTCAAGTTACCTTTATGTCTTATGATTTATATGATTTATTCATGATTTGATGAGGTATGTTAAAGTGCTTATGTTTTATGAGTAAAGAATGATTTCATTAATTCTTATGTATACATGGACTAATGTTTTCATTTCGTACTTTTATATCCCTTACTGAGCTTTTTATGCTCATCCCAAGTTTTTGAAATGTTTTTCACAGGTCAAGGGAAAGGTACATGATATGATGATAGTTTCAAAGAGGTGTCATGAACGAATCAATGTTTTGTTTTAAATATGTTTCCTTTTATAGTAAAAGTGAATATTGTATTTAACGTAACCACCTTATTTAAATGTTGAATGTAATGCATGATTTATAATCTAATTCTCTAAAACTCTAAACCTGAAAAGATCCTCAACGTGTATTCTTGAAATAACTCAAGATTAAGTAATGTTTAAGTCTGGGGCCTTATATGACATGGGGGTGGTGTTTGGAAATCTATATATATTTTTTACTATTCCTACATTCAATATATATGGATATTTACATGCCATGTGATGTATCACCACTTGGGCAGTCCAGGGGTTGGCTAGACAAGCGGTGTATCCCCTTTAAGTGTGTTTTTATCCCTTAATTTATTCAGTCTAGACTAGTATTGGTTGTGTGTGTTCCTTTTTTAATTCCCTAGAGGGTTTAGTGTAGTATTACTTCCACATATTAGGGTTTTGATCCCCTCTAGAGGATGAGTCACAAATAGATCTCATGGGGTCCCTCTATGAGACTTGAGTGCGATCCTTTTTCATTTTTATACCATATGTAGGAATTGTATAATCATCTTGACCACTATGAGTAGGGAATTATTACTCGATCTATAAATCTATATTGATAGGGTTATTATTATCATTTTAATATGATCTCATACATAGCATGTTGATATAGATTGGGTTCATGGTGTCCCCCAACTGTCTTAGGGCATGACCCCCAACAGGAGTATCATGGCCTTCTGAGACTAGTGAGAATTATTTGGTAGGACCCAATGAACATGAACTCTTGGATGAGTTTCTATAGTAATGGAATGTCTCGTGGAGTGGATTATCTCGAAACAATCGTTTATTCGAGAAGAATACTATGGATGGCAGTTTTTTATGACTACATAGTGGTGCATTGTCCTTATTGAGTATATATGGGTTTTGTTTATTGTTTCCATTTAAAACTATATTATAGTTTTGAGATGACTATTCTCGATGCTTCATTTTTAGTTTTTTTCGAGTTTCTTTATGGGTTTTGTTATATTCATCCCTGTAAGGGCTCTGCCCATAGGTGTCAGGTCTTATGCAGACAATAACCCCTTTGATGGTGTCCTAGGAGGATAGGGAGTGAGAGGATAATAGCTTGATCTTTATAGAATGATGTGTTTTATGGGTGTTTTCATTTTATCATGGTCCTCGTCCTTGAATTAGGTTGGACCCTATATAGTTTTTTGGGGTTCTATTTGGTCCTTTTTTTGCTTTTAGTACTTTAATTTTGTACTCTGATTTTGGGATTATAGATGTATTCATGTGTTGGTTTCAATTTTTTAAAATTTCAAAAGTTTTTGATCTTGGAGATGTGTGTATGTGTATAGGTACAATAGGTTAATACCACTCAATTTTGTGATATACCTACTCAACACTAGTGCTATCTCTTTGACTATTTGAGGTGGGATTGGGGTAGTCTCGATTCGGGCCCTATAGAATCAGGTCTTGATAAAGGGTCTCATTACAGAAAGAAACTTCTATGACCTTATCAATGAAACATATATTCTAGGACATAATAATATTAAATTAATATAGAAGAACAATCAATATGTGATGATTTTTTCATTAATATTCACATCTTTGAATATACAGGAAATTTGAAGTACAAAATATTTAGTTCGAGGTAACCAACTGAAATAGAACCCCACTTGCACTAGGTCCAAATCGTTAATGACTAGTTAATTCTTATAGGTTAGACAATATTCTAATGAGTATGGTTGTAGGTACTAGTCCTACCAAATTTCTATTTATAGGGTTAGTAGAGTCATGGGTTTTTTTGGTGAATCTATTTACAATGACCTCACTAACATGGGAAAATTTGTCAAGTAGTAATATCCTCAAGTTTCCACTTCTTATTACCTTGTCTTAAATATGACTTCTTATATAATACCATAGTAAAAGTTTATCATAATATTGATTACACGATAAATATTTTTGGTATAACAAAAAATTTATCAAATTATTGGTAACCAATTTATTATCCTATATTTAAATATGAAGTATACATGAATATTTTATATATAGAAACAATGGGATATGATAAGTTTTTTGGTCTTATTACCTTATCCTTGCTCCGATCTTGGATCAAAATGATCTAAAGGAAAATTATTGTTATATCTCTTTAATCACTATTATTTCTATTTCTATATATTTCAGGAAAACATCTAGTTCTACTATTTTATATACTTTTGGATAGTTCTAACTTCAATACTGTTTAGTTTAACTATTATTGTTTTATATTTTCAATAAAAAAGTTATATCAAACAACAGTACATATCATGTCATTTTAAATAAATCCTTATCACTTAAGATTGTCAAATTGTATTTATAATCTCCTCTTATACCTGTGTACATTTTTATGAAGAGATTATATGCTATGTGTCATAGATAACAATTCAATATATAATTTTTTCATCTTTCAAAGGTCTGCAATGTGACTATATTAAACAACCCATATATGTACTTTTGTTGACCCCATTCCATAGAACTGGGCTGCACTTTTAAATTATAATTAGAGAAATTTATTACTTAGTCTTAGAAAGTTGGTAAGACTGGTTATTTTTTTCAATATATTATTTATATATATTTCATGATAATAATTGAACTTCTACTATTCTCATGTAGAAACATGGAACTTATTCATGCTAAAAAAATATTCAATGATAACTATGATTTATTCTATCCATATATACTATTTTTGTATCTCACTGGAATTTATTAGGGTCACCATCCCTTTAAGTCATATATACATGTTCCCTTGAAATAACTTAAGGAAAATATCCTTAACATTCAATTATCCAATAAAATGATCAAATAATACTCCAATAAAAAATTGTAATTCAAAAATATTTTTTCAGGATGATTAAAGTAAAGGTTTTTTGAGAGACTATTTCTTAGAAACAATTTTAATAACAATTCTCTCTTTATTGGTACTAACTTATTCCATTAATATATTATTTATCTTGAAAAATCTCTAGTAGTATCAAGTCTAGAAACATCCAAAATACGATGCCCTAGAATTTTCGTACATGGATTTCATTACTGAAGTCATACATACTTGTCAATCCTAACAGTTTTCCTTTAATTTCATTATTATAGTATTCAATATTCATATTGGATAACATGTCATAGGTCTTGGTGAATATAAAACCAATTTTTATTTTTAACTTCTGACACAGTATGTGTCTTATGGACAAACTCCTACCACTAATTTTAGTGAAGTTTATGTTTCTATCACAACCCATATGCATCCAAATCCCAAATTTCATTAATCTCTAGCATACTCCCACTAACTAAAAATGCGAATTTATTCTCTATTATAGTAATTTATTCAGTATGTACTAATAAGAGATGTTAATATCATTTGTTCAAATAAGATAATTCATAGATGTACACTTAGTGTTTCATTGATATTTATTTACAACTAAGGATAGATTTTAAAAAATGATTCTAAGTAAACAAAAATAGTTATAAATAATATATATCTTATCATATTTCATTTAATATGTAATCCATTATTTAATTTCGTTGGAACATGGTTAGTGATTGTTCTCATATTATTGAAACATTTCTTGGAAGAAATTATGGAATATTTTCAATATATATAATAAATTTCATCTATCTCCATTACTACCATCAAGGATTTTATATTTAATTTATTGTTATATTGTAATTATCTTCACTCCATATATTAATGATTGATTAATACTTGGCAATCCTACAATTTGAAAAATATACTTGAAAAATTCTATATCCTTACTAAGTATTTTCATTTTTTACTGAAAGTTAAGAAATATCTTAAAGGAATATCATGAAGTAAGTGAACAAACATCTTAGATTCATCTTTTAAATTTTACTATCTAAACTATTTTTTTGGTGTAAATTTATTTCTAATGGTTTCCTTATCAAATATATTTTAGTGAATTAGTCATTAAACCAAGTTTCTAAGCTCAAAACATACTAGAACACCCTTATGGATATAAAAATGTTTAGTACTATCGATTTTACTTGACATTGAATTATCTTACCACAATGAGATATTCAACATCTTATTTTTATATTCATCATTTATTATTGATTTAGAATATCTATAATTAAAGAATTACCAAATTATTAATTGAGTATAAAAATACCATAAAATATATATTTTAAATATGAAACAATGTCACATATTTTTATATTAGACACTGGGAAATATTTTTTTAATAATCAATAAAAAATTTATTTTAACTTCAATAAATTGGAAAATATTGATTTTTTTCACTTCTAAATAATGATATAGTAATCACCCAATTTTAGATTTCTTAAGAATTCACCAAATATCCTATAGTCTCTTAATCTACTTTATTCATATGTATGAACAAAAATATGAAAACATGTTATTTATAATATAAAAGAAATAATACAAATGTTTTACTTATAATGATGAATATAATAGAAGTATATGTAATCGATTACTTATTCTTTAATTCATTTTAGTTTTTCTTCTAATAGCCTTTCCTACTACATGAGTAGAAAATAACATCATATTATTTTTGTTTCCCCTTGATCCAATTTCTTTTGGTTAATAAATTTGTTGATTCCTTAGACTTATAGTTTGTATTAGGGTATTCTATTTTCCCATCAATATTTTCATCATAAGATAAAAATTCATCTAATGCTTCATGACCATGTATACCCGACAAATAAAAGTGAGGAGATCTAGGAGAGAAATCTTAATTTTTTTGATTTTTAAATTTATAACAAAGTTATAGAATCATTTAGGTAGTGATGCAAGAATAATGTTGGGGAAAATTTATTCAATAAATTTAAAGCCTAGAATATCTATACACTTAATGTAGCCAATCATTTTGACTGCAGGATGTCAATCTATAACCTTATCTCAAAGTTTTATCATAAAGTGTTCCTTAGAGATATCAAACCACTTCTATTTAACTCTATCCTGATAAAAATAAAGAATATTCTTGATCACTCTCTACGAATCCATGTTCTCCCAAGACTTCATGATTTCAATGGACATGGATGATAACATAGAAAACAGATATCTAGGATATCATCCAAGTTTCTTCTAAAGACAAAAAACTCTTTATCACTCACCTCCTTAGTAGGAATATTATAAACTAGGGATTCTAGAACATAAATATTTCATTCATATCCTGATACAATGATCAGGCACTTATACAATTATGACATGTTACTACTAGTTAAGATATTTTTTATCTATAATTGATTGTATAGAAAACATGGTCGATGAGAGTTCCATTTTTCTAAAATAATATAAAAGAAGATTATTAGTTAATTATCCAGATTACTAAAACATGAGAGACAAAATAATTTAATTTTATTATTATTCTAAAACTATTTTATCATGTTCTATTATCCATCAACATTGGACCCTGAATTTCCATTTGTGTTGAAATTCTAGTGGCAAGGATCCATATTTTCTTTCTAATAACATAGACTATCACCATGACAATCAAAAAAAGGTTTTTAGGTTGGATTTCTGGATTTCAAAATTATATAAAATATATTATCACCATTATACTTGTGTATTAAAATTTTTATGGGATTTATTATCCCATTATTAAATCATTTGAAACTCATTACTTATTTTGAATTCATTTGTTGAAAACACGCTTAAAAGATTAAATTTCAAAATGGACCAATTTGATAGCAGTTAAATATTATTTTAATAGAATTCATTAAATTGATAAAAATTTTAAAATTAATTTTTTAGGATTCTATGGTAATAGGGATTAAATTCATATATCTGTAACAAAGGTTGAATGTGAGAAAAAGGGACCCAAACATGGCCCATAAGTGAAGACATTCTGGGTGGGCCAGATTGGACCACCCTTCTATATTTGGGGTATAACATGGGCCTCAGACATCTAATTAGGATTATTAACCTCCATTGGATATATAAATCAAATTCACACCTCAATACAAAATATGAAGACATTTTTAAGTATTTTTGTCAGTCAACACGACAGATAAATGAGGAGTAAAATTTTTATCATGAATAATGACCTTGTCCCTTAGGCACTAGACTTTATTTGATAAAACTATGATATATTTTTTAATAAAAAATATACCTAACACTCATTATATATGTTTTAGACTATAGGGTAAGTTTATGACATCTTGGTCCATTCTTCATTCTCACCAATGGCTTCCTACCCTTTTATGGAGTTTTAAACTCCTTTTGATCACCCGATAAGGAACATGGTGTAAATCCTGAGATTTGAATTTTCATTACTTGAATGGTATTTTAAATTTCACGTTTTGGGTTGTTTTTCAAAATACCCTTGTTCTTAATTAATTGTCTTATATACTATTATTTCATTATCAAACATATATGATCTTGTTAGGGGGTACCCATTCATGTGATGTTTCGCACACCATTTACCATTTATTCATATATATTATAATTGTAGTGTTTATGTGCTTCATATTGGTCAAATGAACTCTCATAAATAATATAAAGGACATGTAAAATTATTTAATAGTACTAAAATAAATTAACATACAATCATGTACAACATGTCAATTTCTTCGTATGTTTCCTTGGCAAGTTTGAATTAGGAAGTCGGACAAAAATCACCCTATCATCAACAATAACTGATGAATGAATTTGTGTTTCTGACAATAACCTAGGAGGTATCCTAGTATAAACATAGTAAAATTATTTTTCTTGGTGTTAAAAACTAGTTTTTTAATGATATACTAAGACCTTTCCCAGAAAAGCAAGATCCCTTTATTAGCAAAAATAAAATCTTAAACAATTCTAAAAATATAATATTTACATTGATCCCTCCTCATGATAGGAAGAAGATCACTTTGCACTTGATCTCCCCAATAAAGATCAGAGCCACTAACACCTTTGTTAGAAATACCATCTTCCAATGACTTTTCTTCTCTATAGGCATGAGTAATAATATGATTATTTGAATAAAGAAGATCGAAACATTTTATCCAACGATTAGTCAACTTCCAAGAGAGATAAAGAGAACCTGTCCTGAGATCTAACACCAAGTGTGCGGAATCACATTCAATCCATAGCTTATTCCAGCCTCTTCTATTAGCTTGTTTAACCACCTCAATAACTACACACATCTCTGCTTCAAGAGAAGAGTAAAAATCACACAAACCATAAAGGAAACCAATAACACACTCTTTGTGATCCCTAAAAACTACACCAAAGACTGAATCACCTGGATTACTATGCGAAGCACTGTCTGAATTCACCATGATCTAGACATTAAAGGGTTCCTGCCATAGCACATCAATTATGACAAGAGGTGGAGGAAATTTTCCTTTGACACCCACCCTAGATAGGACATACATATCATGAAAGGAATTATGACAATATTTTCCTTTCATAATGACAGCCTTAGGAATTGCATTAATAATTCTAGAAATAACTGAACTTGCAAAAAAATCCTGCTATTCATGAATTAATTTATTCCTAGAATACCAAATAAGAGAGTTAAACTCCATTGAAGTAGTGAGAAAAAGAGATAAAAGCTGCACTGAAAGGTTAATATAATTCCAACACATCATAAATTCAGTTATCGAATTCATCCCTGGAAGGTGCACCTCAAAAATACTAGAAACAACCGCCCAAATTACTAAAGCTTCTGCACAACTGAGAATGAGGTGATCTATGTCTCCCTTATGTTGATGACACAAGACACACCTTTAATATAGGGAAATCCCACATTTTTAAAGATGATCATCCATTTGAATCATCCTTTGTGCTTATCTCCAAGAAAAAGTGGCCCAAGATGGTTTTAGGAATCCCTTATTCAAGTTTCCCATCCACTAAAAACCAGATGCATTTCCAAAATTGTTCTTATAATATCATTTGGAGGAGAGGATCCCATTAGCGGCTGGCTCCCATATCCAGAAGTCCCCCTGTAATAGAAGAAATACTTCCTAAAAATAGAGATAACCTGATTCGGAAGATCTTCCATGCATCCAAATTGATCTCTAATTGACAGATCAAAGTCAAGGTTAGAATTATCACCAAGATCCAAATATTCCAAGTGACTTCCAGTCCAATTAAATTTCCAAAAAGGAAGAGATGATTCTTTGAAACCATCCAATGAGAATCTGCATCAATTTTGGAAAATATAATCCTAAAAGAAGGCTAAAAAGAAGAATTAAAGTAATTTAGATTGCTTTGTTTGAGTCTGTGAATATATCTACCACTAAAAAAAGATATATCTTCAGATTGCATGTTAACAAGTCTCCATATAAATCCGGATAGCATAGAATCATTAAAACAACCCAAATTTTTGATACCCAAACCCCCATCATCATAAGTCTTGCACACTGAATTCCAGGGGATTGTTGCAAGCCTCTTTTTAGATATACTTACACTCCAAATGAAGTTCTTGATAGAGACATTGATGCTCTAGATTAAAGAAACCAACCACTTGTAAACTATGAATGAGTAGAAAAATTTGGAGATAATGATGGAATTTACAAGACAAACTCTACCAGCCATGGATAAAAATTTACCATTCAAAGAGGAATGTTTTCTTCGAATCAAACCAAAAATGATAGAAAAATAGTAACCCTTTGGTCACCCCCAAAACAAAGGCACCCCCAAGTATGTGAAGGTAATAGCCCCTTCATGAATACCCATCTCTCTTATAATTTCATTCTTCTTGGAGGATGAGAAATTCTATCTAAAGTACACAAAGGACTTCCTCCAACTAACCTCCTAACCTGAGACCATATCATAGTGAAAAATGGATCTCTTGATGTTCTTGATATTTCATTTGACCCCTTGAGTGAAGAGGATAATGTTTTCAATGTAAAGAAGATGCAACATATTAACCAACCCTCTTCCAGCATGAATGGTTTTCAATTTCCATTGCCTGCCATGATATTAAGAAACCTACTGAGGTAATCCTCGGCAATTGAGAAAATGATTGATGATAAAGGATCACCCTACCTAACACCTCTTGAGCATTCAAAATAACCTTCAATAGAACCATTTATAAGAGCAGAAATGTAATATGAGATCAATATATATTTGATCCAATTAATGAAAAAATAATCAAATCAATACATGGAAAGGATATTACAAATGAATCCCCAATCCATTGTTTCAAAATCCTTCATAATGTCTAGCTTGAGGGAAATGTTACCACCTCTTATAGGACTTTTGAGAAGATTCACACATTCAGAGGAAATTATAAGGCAGTCTTGAATCAATCTCCCATTGATCAAGACAAACTGATTGGAATAGTCAATCTTTTTGGCAATGTGTGATAACCTTCTAGCAAGAATTTTGCAAATAATGTTTTGTGCAGTGTTGACCAAGGAAACTAGACTGAATAAATGAATTTCATTTGCATTCTCCACTTTTTGAATAAGGGAAAGTAACTGAGCAATAAATCCATTGGGAAGGATTCCACCTTTAAAAAAATGAATAACCAACCTGCATACATCTTCATGAATTATATCCCAAAAATATTTAAAGAATAAATTTCCAAAGCCATCCAGACTAGGAGAACTTTCAGAATTGAGGCTGAAAAAAAACTCTTTGATTTTCGGCTCAAGAGAAATAGAAATAAGGTTAGAGTTATCCTTTGGATTCACAAGCCTGGTAATCACACTATCCAAAGGATTAATGGTGGAAAGTGATCCATTAAAAATCTCCTTGAAGTAAGGAATGATGTGATCTATAAGATCATTTATATTATCAATTATATTGTCCCCTTTTTGATCAAGGAAAGGGGCTTAGAGATCCTTCAGATTTTTTGAAGATCATTAAAAAATTTTTAATTCCTATCACCACCCTTTAACCATTTGTCCTTGAAGGAATACCTTTGCAAGTTATCCTTAAGTTTTAGAAACTTGTTGAGCTTGAATATTAACTCAGTTTCAGCCAAGCACCCATTAGAGAAAAAATTATTCAAATTGATCTCTTGAATATTCTGAAGAGATGCCTCAAGAGAAGAAATATCTGAATCAAGGGTGCTAAATCTATCCTTGATCCATAATTTCATATTCCTTTTGAGGATTTTGAGCTTGGTGATACAAGAAAAAGCATCATTCCAGCAATTCAAATAATCCCAACTGTTTTGTAAAATGAACCTGCATTCCGGTTGAGTGACCCAGACCTTATTGAACCTAAAAGGTAGAGGGTGCTTGAGTTCTTTACCAGCAAGGTCCACCAGGATTGGATGATGATCAGAATTAAGTATAGAAAGGGTTTACAATGAGATTGATCCCTATGTATCTAAATAAGCACCATTGATGAAAGCCCAATCAATTTTGTTGGAAACATAACTATTAAGGTTCCTCCTATGCCAAATATATTTGGCACCAACCAAGTTCACCTCAACCAATTCATTTTGGTTAATGAAGGCTCTAAATTCTCTAGAAGGAATGTAATTACTAAAGCTCCCATTTTTTCATCCAGATAAAGGATGGCATTAAAATACCATAATATGATCTAGGGGATAGAGATACAATATTTCAAGGACCCCATTTCAACCCATAGAGTCCTATAAACCTGATAACTATTATCGGAATATATATAGGTACAAACAAAATTATATTGAAGGTAATTGAAGGAGAAGGTGACATTCTGATCACTTGAGACAACCATGGAAGTACTGATCAGAGAAGAATGAGACAAAACCCAGAGCCTTTTTACATTAGTTGAACACCTATTTTTGTCAATTAAAGAGAAACCCAACTTATGTAAGTTGGAAATATTAGGAAGGAATTATTTTAGGCTCAGACAGGCCTATAAGAATAGGTTTGTGCTTTTGGATGAACATCTCAGTAGATCTGGTGGTTTCTAGATTTGTAAGGCCTTGAAAATCCCAAAACAACATGTTCATTTGAAAAGAACTCTGATGATGGAAACCCTAATATTTTTAACCCCATGTTTCTTGGGTGGCTGACCAGCCTTCTTTTTGGAACTGCGGAGCCTTCTAATAGATCAGTGACATTAAATATGTTGTTCAATACAACTTTTCTTTTTTGTATTCAGTTCCATTTTACCCCTATCTTTCAGAGTGAACTAATTAAGATTGATGTTATCATCAATTCCCTTGTTACCACATCCAATTTTATCAACTCTACCCAACTGAGGTTTGACTATACCAGCATGTTCATTTCATATAGATTCAGATCCATCATATTGCTTTCTAATATGTTCTTCTCTCTAAGAATTCAAAGTAGTGTCAAAACTGCTATGGATGAATGTTCCTACAATGTCTATAATATTTTCTGAATTAGAAACCATAGGCTATTTTGGTGCACTAAATGGTAATGAGGTTACCAGTGGGTTCTTTCTAGAATGTGGAGTATCACTAGTATCATAATTTGAAGCTTCCAAGTGAGGAGTGCACTTTTATGTCTCATAAATTGAATTATAATAATCTCTTAATGAGAATACCAGTATGTATATGTCATTAAACAATTCCAGAGAAATGAATTCTTCTTCCATGTTTTCCAGCCATTTCAATACCATATTGAAGATGTCATTTGATATCTCAGAATCCAGAAGCTCAGCAATATCTTGAGCCTCCTACTCTTCAACTATGTCTTCCCATGTATGATTCCTAGTGGATGTTCCAGGATGATTCTTTTTAGGGATAATAGATTGGATCTGTTCATGATTTCCAGTAGAAATAACTAATTGAGTCCTCACAGGGGCCTGTGAAGGACCAACTTGATCCATGTTGACTCATGTCTTCTCGACAGGAACATTTGTTGATCTTTTATTCTTGTTAGCATCACTCCATTATGAGGATTTAAGAGTAATGGACATATTTTTTAGAACTCTACAATTGGTAACTGAGTGGCCCACCATCTTCAAACCTCACAAAAAGGAGGAACATTCTCATATTAAATTTTCACCTATGATCTGTTACCCTTAGAAAGGAATGATATGTTGTTGGGGTGCTTCAATTCCAGATTGACATCAACAATCATATGAGAAAATAATCCAAGTTCTCCATCCATAGTTTTTTGGTCCAATATGATTCGAGTACCAACACAAGAGGATATATCATTCAAAACCCTTGGATGCCCATACACCTAGTTTAGACCAATCAACCTAATACAAATCTTGGCATTAGATTTCTTGAGAATGAAGGGATTGAAATTGACATCCCATCCAGATAGCCTGAGGATTCTAGGCTTCAACTAGAAATTTCCAACATTACATGCTAAATTCAAAGCCACCCTAGATTGTAGGATGATATGAAAAAAACCATTCCCAATGGGAATTAGCCTACAATACCTGTTTCCCCAGCAAGGAGAAATACGATTCTTAAGATCAGCATATGACTAGGGTCTATCACCCTTTGAATAGATCACACGACCGAGTATTGAGAACCTCCAAAGGTTAATCCTTTGCTGAAGAGATTACAGATATACCTCAATAGGAAAACCACCATTCTAATGTCATGTGACATTGAATGGTTTATTCAGATCTTCCATAAAAGACTCTCTAGATCCCGAAAGGGGTTCCGCGAATGATAAGCCTGTATTTTTCAAACCCGATGGTCCATGGGAATTTGTGGTTTTGATCATATTAGAAAGGGGTCCACAATCATAATTGTAGGCCAATTACCATTCATGATTAAATAAATCCATCAAGGGATTCAGGATATTAACTAGAAATGTGAGGATTCATCATTTCCAGATTGAAAAGTTCCTCTCGCTCTCACCATTCTTCAATCCTAACCACAAAAACCTAGAATAAATATTATTCCAAGTGTTAAAAACTAGTTATTAAAATATCTAAACCTTATTTCTTGAAGGAAATAAGGATTAACATCCTGATATTTCCCTAGGTTGATCACACTTAATACAATCTATAAATTTCTTGTTTATTTTATTTTTGTTTATTTATCTGCACATCTTAAATAAAAAACCACAAATTTTATAAAATTGATTCCCATTTTATTCTTATAATCATAACCTTATTTTAAATTAATGATCTAAAGATCCATAGAGATATGACCTAGAATTCCTTCAATACTGTAGGAATTATCGTTAAACTAAACATCTAATTTGATGTGCTTGACAACACGATCAAATTTTGGTACTTTTTCTTAATATTCAAGATCATTTTTATTTGTTTCATTTTATTTCATTATTTTCCTTATTTATTTCTTACTCCTTTCAATATCCCCTTCCCTTTTGATTGTTTTTGTTTTTTTATTTTATTTCTTTTTGTGTGTTTCTTCTCTCATACTCTCTCTCTTTGTTTAATTTTTTGTAATATATAATTCCTTTTTATTTCCTCCATTAATTATTATTATGTTTTTTTATTATTCTTATACCATTAAGAAAACATAAAAATAAACTATACATCATTATTTCATGACAAGACCTGATAATAAAATATTACATAAATTTTACTAATCAATTTAAAAGACACTTCACACAAAAATTATGTCATATAGAGTAGGAAATTAAAGTAACACTGAGGAAAAACTTGTGGAACCTCCAGTGGTCTTAATCCAATATAATAACGAAACAAATAAAACCCCAAAAAATATGGTTGAAAATAACTGGATCTTATAATAACTGACCACCCTAGACGTGGAGCACCGACCTGACTATATCCAATTCCAAGATGAAGAAGCTAAATTTGAGCTGATACTGGGCCTCATACATCTCCCTACAAAATTTCAGGGTCTTCCTTGTGAAGACCCTCACAAACATCTTTAGGAATTTCATATAGTGTGCTCTAACATGGAACCCCAAAATGTGTCTGAGGATCTCATTAAGTTTAGGGTCTTTCCTTTCTCCCCTGATGGTATGGAAAAAATATAGGATATACTATATTCTTACCAGAATCAAGGGATGTAATGACCTTAAATGACTCTTTGTTGAGAATTTTTTCCCTTGCTCATAAACTAAATCAATTAGAAATGAAATTTGTGGAATTAGGAAATCACAAGGAGTGACCCTTCATGAATATCGGGAGAGATTAAAAGTAATTTGATGAAGTTTACATCACCCCAAATTGGTGAACAATTTATAATTCAATACTTATATGAGGAACTTGTCCCCATGGATTGTGGAATGATAAATTCTTTAGCTGGTGGTTCCTAAGTTGATAAAAATCCTTCCGCCACTCATGACTTAATAGACAATATGGATTAAAATGCATAATAATTAGGTACCTGAGCAATTTCACCCACTCGAGGAGTTCATGAGGTACGTCTTTCTTCCCTAGAAAAAAAAGTTAGATAAAAGAATTGATGATATGCATACCCTTATAAGACAACTAGATAAACCTCAATGTAATTCACACTCTATATCTGTTCCATTATATTGTGTTATTTGTTGTGATAACACTCATTTTTCTGACTAGTGCATGTAACTTTAGGATTATTTTATGTCTTATAAAGTAGTATTCCAAGGGAGACCTTTTCATTAAGCATCACCCTTCAAGAAATAAACATTCATGCCAAATCTAAACCCTAGGATGAAATCACAACCACATTACCCATAAGGAGGGAACTCAACCTACCCTAAATAGAAATTGTATCAACAAGGACAAGGTATCCTACACAACATCGAAACAATCATCCTTGTCCCAAATATAAACCAATCCTCAAGGAAATGGTGAAACAAATGGAAACCCAAAACCTCCAGTTCCAATAGACCACGAAATCGACTTTTCAAGACCTACAATCTCAAGTGGGGAAATTGGAAAACACCATTAGTGAGATAAAGATGAAAGTTTCTAAACAACTAACATCCCATCCTATTTCTAATCCAAAGTATAAAGGTAATGTATGAGAAATTTCACTTTGTAGTGGTAAATAATTTTCTTCTTCTAATGATTCTACCCAATAGGTATGTCACCCTCTTGAAAACTCTCTTTTTGTATACTCAAAGGATTCAAGTAAAGAAAAATATTACAAAAAAGGTAAGAAAATTATCATTTAGGATTACCCTGAACAATACATTTCTCTTCCTTTCACCCAAAATCTTTGTAAAGATAAGAAAAAGTTTGATAATGAGTTAGATAAATAAATAAATTATAAAATTAAATAGGTGAAAGTAAATATTCTTTTATGAGATATAGTTCAACAAATCCCTCACTATGCCAAATTTCTTAAAGATATTTTCTCCCATAGATGGAAAATGATGGAGAATGAGAGAGTTAACCTAGAAATAAATGTATCATATTTTATACAACTAGTAATTCCAACCAAATACAAGGATATAAGAACATTCAAGATACCCTATTCTATAGGGAAGAAATTTTTTTCTGATGCAATGCTAGATTTTGTGATTAAATTAATTTAATTACCTAATATGTGTATACTTATCTAAAAGATGGAGAGCTTAATCCAATAGGAATCATCCTGGAACATTCCAATTGAAGCACACCACACCCTTCTAAAGTGATCGAGGACATCCTTATAAGAGTGAAGAACCTAATATTCCCTGTATAATTATATATTCTTAATATGGAAGATAGCCAAACCCAAGCACATGATCCTCTCATACTCAAGAGGACATCCCTTAAAACAACAAAGAAGATAATCTATTTCCAAAAATTGTAGGATTTCCATGGATTTAGGTAGAGAAAAGGAAAATTTTAACATCCTTGATGATATGAAACACCTCATTAAATACAAATCCACTCTTCCAGTATATTCAATGGAAGATCTCTCTAATGAAACACACACACACAAAATTATCTCCATGACCCATACTCTGATTCATTTTCCTTTTCTTCACCCTTAGATTATTTGAGTTTTGATTAATGTTTTGAGTGTTATGTGGGTTTTGTAAAGGGTAAATTTTTTGCTTTAATTGATGATTTTTTTCCTTATGAGGTACCCATGACCGTTGATGATTATCCAAATCTCATTTACATTATTTCGTGTTACTTACATAGAATAAACATGAGAAGATAGAAAGTTTAACAGACCTCACTGTCCCTAAATCCCCTCCCAAAGTCAAAAAACCACTGGTTTTGGAATTAAAAACACTTCCATATAATTTAAAACATGATTATCTTTACAGTATTCACCAATTTACTATCATTATTTTGAACTATATCTCTACACAATAGGAATCAAAACTGCTAGATAATTTGAGAAAGTGTAAAAAAGTGATAGGATGGAAATTGGATTGTATTCATAAGATTAAACCATCAATTTGTATATAACATATAATTTTAGATGATAAGACTAAGCCAAGAATTCATGTTCAACACTGGTTAAATCCCATTATCTTTAAAGTGGTAAAATCACAAGTCAATAAATTACTTGATACTAGGATCCTTTATCTAAGATTTGATAGTAAATGGGTTAGATTAGTGAAAATTATTCCTAAAAAATGAATAATGGTTTTTTTCAAAGGAATGGGATGAATTGGTTCTAACACATGTAAAAAATAGTTGGAAAGTCTGTATAGACTACCATCGACTGAATCAAGCCACATGAGATGACCACTTTACAATACCTTTCATTGACCAAATGTTAGAAATATTGGCTGGTAAGTCCAATTATTTTTTTCCATGATGGATATTCATATTATTTTCAAATCCATATAGCCCCATAGGATCAATAAAATACAACATTTACCTATCTGTTTAGCACATTTTCATGTAGATGGATACTTTTTGGTTTGTGTAATGATCCAAGTACTTTTCAACGATGTATGTTGAGTATTTTTTTAGTACCTTGAGAACTGTATGGAATTATTTATGGATTATTTTTTAAATTATGTCACTTTATTTGATGACTATTTGTCACACCTTGGTTATATCCTTTGTTGTTTCACTGAAAAAGATCTTATATCAAATTATGAGAAATGTTATTTCATGTTTGATTGAGCTATAATTCTTAGGAATGATATTTTAAATGATGGAATTCAAGTGGATAAATAAAAAAATGAATTAATTTCATAACTTCCATATCCAAAATGTGTTCATGAGGTGTTATTTTTCTTGGGTCATGTTGGTTTTTAACATTTATTAATTAAATAATTTAGTAAGATCATAGTTCCCTTATCCCGGTTATTACAAAAAGTTATTGACTTTCTGTTTGATCAAAATTTTGATAATGAATTAAATTCACTAAAAAGGAGTCTCACATCACATCCTATCATACAAAAAACAATGTTTGATATACCCTTCAAAATTATACGTGACACCTATAACTTTTCATTAGGGGTATCTTTATCACAAAGGGTTTAGAAATCTCCTCTTATCATTGAGTATGCCTCATGTAGCCATGAACCTACCAAAGAAAACTGCATGACCACAAAAAATAACTTCTTTCTATTCATTTTTCCTTGGATAAATTCCATTCATATTTTCTTGCATCAAAATTCATTGTGTTTTTTGACCATGCTCCTCTTTAATTTTTTCTTAATAAAGCCTAAGTTAATCCCCACATCATTTAGAGGATGCTCCTCCTCCAAGAGTTTGCAATTGAGAATTGAGATAAGAGAGAAGTGGAAAATGTTTTAGCCAACCACATTAGAAGTATTTCCATACCATTGGACCGCCATATTGACTCATCCATCCACATTGGATAATTATTTCCTCATGAGAAACTCTATGATGTTTTGGACCTTACCCATAGGTATTCAAACATTGTGCATTTTGTATCAAAATCTAGGCTCCCCAAAATTTTTAGCCAATATTGTATAGGATTTACCATCAGTTTTTATGTCATGAACATGATGTAAATTCATAGATAATATCCATAAAAAGAATAAAACTCCCCAACCACCCATGTTATTCTATGAAATATTTGATTCCTAGGGAATTGACATCATGGGGACTTTTCTAAATTCATTTGGATTTGTGTACATCTTATTAACTATTGACTATGCCTTTATTTGGGTAGAAGAAAAGGATACCAAGACTGATAAATCTTGTGTGGTTGTTGATTTCATGATTTCCCATATTTTTAGTCAGTTTGGGTTTCCAAGATTCATCATTAGTGACTAGGGTTCAAATTTTTTAAATCACAACATGAAAAATTTCCCCATAAGTATGTGGTTATTCATAAAGTATCCAATTCATATAACCCCCAAACTAATGGATATGCTTAAATCTCAAATTTGGAAGTTATGTGTATCTTGGAAAAAATGGGAAAACCCAACATGAAATATTTGAGTTTTCACTTAGATGACACACTTTGGGTTTATCGTACAAATTTTAAAACCCTGGTCATAATGTCAAAATACAATATTATATTTTGAAAGGCTTTTCACCTCCTAGTGGAGGTAGATAACCATGAATATTGGGATGTAAATAAATTTATTGTGAATCTATTAAATGTAGGTGAGAATATGATGTTTTAGATTCTATATTTGGAATAAATTCAGTGTGATGCATATGAGAACTCCAAAATATATAAATAGAAGAAAAATTCTATCGATGATGAGATTATTCATAAGAGGAAGAATGATATTGGTGAGAAGGTCGTCATTTATAATTTGAGGCTACAGTTCCACCCAAATAAGCTTCGTTCCTGATGGAAAAAGCCTTATACTGTTACTAATGTTTACCCTTTTGTTTCTATATAAGATTTTTATCAGAAGAGTGGACATAGGTTTGGAATTAATGGTAAAATGAAAAAAATTATATGAAGATTTTCCAAATTTCTTGAGAAAGGAAATCCAACCGATGTATGTTGTATATGACACCACTTAGCAGATTATCCCTTATCCCTACCTTTATTTATTTATTTTATTTATTTATACTACTTTAATTGAGGACAATGTTATTTTTAGGTATGGGGGAGGGTGATATGTAATAGTTAGGATTAAAAAAGTGTGTTTTCATTTTTGATTTATTTGTATTTATTTGGTGTTTTTAGATAAACATTGATCTTAAAAAGAATATAAAAAATATTTTCTCATCATTGAGTTGATTTTGTGGAAAATTCCATTATTTTTGGGATTTTTCCAAATGAATGTTGATATAGAATATTTCTCTAGAATTTTTATCTTCAAAAAATTCTTATGAGTTTAATGGATTTTGGAAACCCATTCTTGACTGGAACATATAAATATTTTAATCCATTACAAAAGAGTCATTATAAGACATTTATTGTAAATTATTCATTTTAATCACTTTCTTGAGAGTCTTATATCTTTTATAGAAACTATAAATTTCATTAATTTTATTTGAATCCTTAAAATTAAAGTGTGCTATATTAATGATAGAGGAAATCATTAATTGAAAAAGTCCTTTTTACAATCAACCTCTATTTTTTCCTCCTTGAAATTTTACCCTTCTTAATCCTTATATACAATGAAATTATAGTTAGGTATCCAAATAATAAGAAACATTATCCCCATTTAACCCATATCGTTTTATCATTCTTGTTTCACTTACAAAAATTTTGGAGGAGAGGGTGTTTCAATGGGAATTATTAGGAAAGAATCATTGTTATGGGTTGATATAAAGGGTCCCTAAATTTCCCATGGGCAATGGGTTCACAATACATATTTTATCAATGTTTTAAAAATGTTTCTCTATTTATATATAATGAAAATTGTAAATAATGTAGTTCTATACATTAAAAAAACAAAACAAAATAAAAAAACAAATGGAGAAAAGAGTAAGATTACTCATTATTATTCACTGATCAGCTATGAATAAAACAAAATGAAAATGGGGATTGTGAGTTATAAGTTATACACTTTGTGAGGGGTTGAGTGTGTATATTATTTTTTAACACTTTAGGAATTTTGACATGTTTTTTAATTAAAAGATCAAACAGTCCTCTTCTACCACATATTTTTAAACATTAAATCCTACCAAACCATGAACCTCAGAACAACCTATTGGAAGTACTTTTGAGTATCATACTATTTTCTACTTGTAGAGAACATATAATCTAGTAAATCATATGGTAAGATCACATTAACTCTTGGAATAGATCACAATGCCACTTTCATATGTTTCTTGTGTGAAGAAGGAAAATTTATATATGAAGTTGGTTGCAACATGTTGCATGGCAGAACACATAAAGTTTAATAAGTTTGAATATGATAGAAGAAAAATTCTATTAATTTTTATTTAATAAATGATACATGATGAATTTCATTTCAAAATAATCTTTTATGTTTTTTAACCTTTGATTTGGTAATGGGACATTATTAGAATATAAGACTTTCCCCTTAAGTACAATGGTTTAAGTGTGGGGTGTGATCGCACAATGATATAACATATATTATCTCCCTTATACTTGTGTATTACGTTTTTTAAGGGTTTTATTATCCCATTATTAAATATATTTTTCACAGATTACTTATTTTGATTTCATTTGTTGAAAACATTCCTAAAACACACAATTTCACAATGGAACAATTTGATAGTAGTTCACTGTTAGTATCATAGATTTCACTAAACTCATCCAAATTTTTAAATTCATTTTTAGGACTATATCTTCCTTAGGATTGAATTATCTAAACATGGCCCATAAGTGAAGACATTCTGGATTTGCTAGATTAGACCAACCTTTTGTATTTAGATCATAACTCAGTCCTCCAACATACAATTGGGACGATTCCACCTCTATTTAATAAATAACTAAAATAACCACATCCTAAAAGAATTTTAAGACAATTACAGGTGTTTGTTTCAGTAAAAAATATGGATAAAGAAAGAGTAAAAAGTCTACCATGAATAGTGACCTAGTCCCTTAGGAGCTTGACTACTTTTGTGGAAACTGTGATGTATTTGTCCTTAAAAACCACCCTAACTGTCATTATATTTTTTTATTAGACTTAAGGGTGTTTTTTTGATATCTTTGGTTTTTCTTATTCCTCAAAAAATGATTTATCCCCTTCCATGGAGTTCTAGACTCCTTGTGATCACATAGGGAGGAACGTGGTGTTAATCCTGAGCTTTATTTTTGTAATACTTGAATGGTGTTTTAACTTCCAAGTTTGTGTGTTGTTTTTAATTATAATATATTATTAATTAATTGATTTATGTACTAGTATGAAATTATTAAACTCATATTATCATGTTATGGGTATCCTTTCATATGATGTTTCACACACGGTTCACCGTTTCTTCTTCAATATTTTAATTGTGGTGTTTTTCAGGTATATATTGGTCAATTGAACTCTAATAAACATTGTTAAGTCCATGTAAATTTATTTCACAGTACCATAATAAAATAAAATATATACTTATAAGACATGTCAAGTTATTCATATATTTCATTGGTGAGTTTTGGTTATGAACTCAGAAAAAATCACCGTATCATCGACTGTAGCTGGTGAATGAATTTGTGATTCCGACCAAACCCAAGGAGGAATCCTAGTATAAAATAAATAACATTATGTGTATATGTGTTACAAACAATGTATTAAAATATCTAAACCATATCTATTGATGTTATTAAGGATTAACATCATGATATTTACCAAGGTTGATCACAATTAATCCAATATGTTAATTTCTACTTCCTTTTGTTGTTTGTTTATTTATCCCTGCCTTTTAAATAAAAAACCCCAATTTTTATAAAACCTATTCCCATTTTAGTATCACAATCAAAACCTCACTTTTAAATTTATGATCTCAGGCGCTTTTGAGAGATGACCTAGGGATCATGTTGTACTTTATAAATTCTACTAAAACAAAACATCTAATTTGATTCACTAGAGAACACAGTCAGGTATTTCCAATTATTAACTTATAGCACCTTGATATTTTGAGTGGAATCAAAAATCCTAATATCAAGTTACAAATTTCTTCAGCAGTTTCCTCTAAAAATTTATGATGTAGACTATGTATGTTATAATCAATACCTATTTGGTTAACTTGAACCACTATATATGTTAAGACTTAGAGATAATTAAAAGTGCCCCGATGAAGGCCTAAATTAACAATTTAACTTAGGAATCATTTTAATTCAGACAATGGAAGGCTTAATCTGACATAACATTTTTAGTGATTTTTTATTATGCATTATTTATTATGTTTTATAATATTTAATTCTTTATTAATATAAAGTGGATTTTACATAAGTAATTAACCATGTTTAGATAAAGTATTAATGCATAATACTTTTATTTTATTTTACATGAGATGGATTTTTATTTATATCAGTAATTTATGTTATAATGAAAAAGAATCCAAAAAATAAATTACCATGAAAAATTAAAATTAAAATATATGGCATGATCATGATCTTAGTATTCCATTTTGTTAATTGAGAAGACAATAGACAAACCATTGATCCTAGGGGGAATACTCAATGAGCCGATCTTAGCTTGAGTTGTAGTGTTCCACCTATATCTATTTATCACATTGGTTTATTTCACCTCACCTCCTTCATGAATTATCTCCATGAAAATGGGATATTCATCCTTAAATATGTTTTACTCATACATAGGTGGAAAAAAATTAAATGGTTACATGGTTAACTTAAAAGAAACCACATACACATAAATCCTTATATAATAAGAGGAGGGAATGTCACAAACACCATATTTTTTAATTTATTAATAATAATTTTAAAAAAAATTAAATGATTAAACTAAAAGTAATCAAAACCACAAATAGGTTAGTCAAGATCATGATCATCAACTTATTCAATCCATACACATTTATTATACTGCAATTAATTACAATAATTCCTAATTAAGATAAAAAATGATCAATTTAATTAATTATATTTATTTATTTATACTAATATCCTCACAAATAAACCTAGATATTCCCATCCTATATCATTTTAAACAAATTAAACAAATTAATTTTATATAAAATTAACTTAGTACACGGCATGTACATGTATGCAACACAACATGTACATGTCCGAACTCCTCGACATTTATTATGGTCGTATACTATTCAACCATACAAAATTACACATATATGAATTTTCATGTAATTATAAATAATGTGACTTTAATAAATGAAACAACAACACATATTAATTTACAATGCATGTAATGGTTTTAATTCACATGGAGTAGTCAATATATTATGATTATTCAAGGTTTGTAATTCTAAATATTACATAGAAATTAATTAATTATTTAATATATATATATATATAGTATCAAATGGTCTGTATTGTTAATAAATGAAACATGAACACATTTTTATGAGGTTTAATAGAATGATTAATTAATTTTACTTTTAGAATAAATAGTAAGGGTACATGGCCTATATAATCCAGCCATATGATGTCTATATCACTTTATAGTCTATCCAAGAAACAAACATAGGGACTAGGTGAATATATCAGTTGAAAAAATAAATGAGGTACATTGAATGTATACCATCTACACTCAATGTGACCTAGATATTGCATGAATTTCTTCCTCATGCATCATATAATAAATACATGGCCCATATTTAACCATTTTTTTCAACTATAAAAACGTGCAGACTAGATGAAATTTATGCATGTTACATGATGTAAAACCCATTAAACCATGTGTGTGGATATTATGTTCACCAAAATATGTGATTATAAATCAACATATTATGGAATTTTACCAACAATGTTTTACATGACTTGTTCTGGGTGTAGTGAACATGGGTAGATGAGAAATAAGATGAAGAAGAGGAAGAAGACATATTGTCATTCCAATTCAAAATAATGAATTACCGAAGTAAAAATATGATAGAAAATGTATATATTGGTTAAAAAAATAATTATAAATTTTAATATGACCTTTTTGATAGAACTTGATGTCTCTAAACACAGTGGAAGTAACTATTATGCTATAGAAAAATCATCTTTTTTCATAATCAATAAATAATATGATATATAAATGAAAAAAAATCATCATGAATAGTGAATTAATCTAAATATTTATTAACATGGATGTCCAGAAAAAGAAGGGTGGGTCTTTTCAAATTAAATTTAATATTTACTTTAATATAGGAACAATACATTTTCTTGGTTTTTTTTATTCAATGAAGACTCTAATCATTTAAACCTCCATTTGATTATACCATTACTATATAAACATGATCCAAAGTAGAATCCCTCTAGTGATGATCGATAATTGATCTTATGATCTTAAAGCACCAATGATGGTACTCTGAGTTCCTGGGTGGCAGTGCCAATCATCTTGCATCGCTTCCATTGATCTCCACACAACACTTTGAGATTGAAGGATTCATATTTGTTTTATCATTCTTGAGAGGATGAGGTAGGTGGAATCTTTCAGTTCTTGAGAGAGTTATACAGAAAAATATCTCTAGGGTTGAGAGAATAAGTAGAGGGGATGTGTTTTATAAAACAACATCAAACCCTTGGAGATGATATAACTAAGTATTTATAGATCTAGCTAAGAGAATAAACAATCACACAAATTCACTTTATTATTTTGTTAATCCATAGAGAACCCTATTTCAATATAATAATATAAATTTTTTTATTTACCTAAAATGTTCTAAAATCATGGATAAAATAAATATCATTTATTAAGATAATTTTATTAATATTAATTTTAATGATATTTAACATATCATTTCTATCATACCTAAAAACTCAGTCTAAACATCCTCAACGTTTACCAAACCTAAAATAAGAAATATTATTCATTTTATAAATAAATAAAAATTATAATATTCATGATCTTGAGAATAAATATCTGTTTAATATTCAACTCACACATGAATACTATGATATAATATTTGTGATCAATAAATCCCAAAGAAATATCAATCTATGGTCTAGAGAATAATATTTATTTCAATATTTAAACTCAAATAAAATTTAATTAAGATCAATATAAACACTATGTCTGTAACCCTCTAGGCTTCTTCCTTAGTGGAATTAGGCTGGATGCACCTAAAGACCTATATTAGAATCTAGAAACATGTAAAGGTACCTAATAGGGAGAAGTTAAATATGAAATGATGAAATTCACATATGAACAATCATTGTGTAATATAACTTTTTGTCTAAATATCTCATCCTGTAGGTTTAACACTGATCTCATCAACCAATATGCATGATACACATTTATTTGACCATTTTAAATGAACCCATCAATACCCCAAGATTATATAATTTAGTTTTATAGTTTAATTCAAATAAAATAGTCAAAATATTAACTTATATAATGATGGAAGGGATAAATCATTTCTAGATTTTTTCATCAATTACATATCACTCACGATGAAGCCAACATACCCAACATTTCCATGAACTTATATAATAAAAATTTATATAATTAATTATAAGTGTGTGATTTATGATATTAATTAATAATAATAATGTTTAAGGACAATGAAATACACTCACCGATGTTAATATCCAATAAAACACAAACATGTGGATTTCCTACTAGTGGGGTTTTCCTCATAATATCCCATCATGAAGATTACCAATGTTTGAAATTCATGAGATAAAGTCTTATTCTATTACGAGTATACAACACATCACAATCTATATCATCTTTTTTTCATCAAATGATGTCATTCATAAATAGGCCATATAATTTAATAATATAATCCTAGCATATTAATCTTATCATCACATTGGGGAATTACTATAAACTTATTAACGTGAAGATAATCCATGACATTATCATATTAAATTCACTAAAAATAACTATCAATATATGGTAAGGTTTTTATTGATATTCACATATTTGAATATAAAAGAAATCTAACATACAAAATAGTTGGTTATAGAAAATAAACTCAAATACATAATACTTTTGGAAACTATGATCCGCCACCAATCATTTTTTGAAAGTGTTAAACCTTCTCCGCCATCTCTTATACCATGATTAGTCTCGTTTGCACAAACCCCAATCTAAAAATGTGAGAACTGGTATGTACAACCATATAAGGATTTTAAGGGATCCATCCTAATTGATGGTTGGTAATTGTTGTAATATGAAAATTTAACCAATTATATATAATAAATCCATGATCCATTGAAGTCTATAACATAAGTATAAAGAATGTATTTCAGAATTTTTAATTACCATTATATTTTCTCATTTGTTTTAGGATAGTATGTAATGATCAGTTTCACTTATGATAACATAGCCTCTTGAAGGCATTTAAAAAATTTGGGGTTTCTATAAAAAAAACAACAAAAAAACACCACTTCATGAAACTTCATAATTTTAAGCACATGAAATATCCCCAACACTTTTACCATAGTGTTATCCTTGATATTTAAGAAGTAGGTTGATTTGTTGAACTCATCAATGGATACATAGAAATATTTTTAAAATGGGTATGAGGTAATATAGTAATGAAGTCAATGGATATCTCACCCCATTTCTTGGTAGGGGTTGGTAAAGGATGAGTCATGCTAGAAGTTTTTTAATGCTCTACCTTTACCTACAAAAATGTGAAGAATTTAGTCATATAATCAGCTATGTTACTCTTTAAACCACTCCACTAATATCATTATTTCATATCATAATACATTTTAGTAGTGTTTAGGTAAACTTATCACTATGATTAATGGAAATATTTTATTACTTTCTACCTCATTGAAAGATGAACCACATATTAATTCATAAAATAGATAACACCTTTAGGGGAGTGTGACGAAACATTAGTGGTCTCCCCACCATTTAGGATTTCCCTAAGAATTTATAATCATCATCCCCTAATTGATCCTAATGATTTAGTTCTAGGATAGAAGATCTTATTTTCACACTAGTTAAGAACATGACTTCCATTTAAACACAAGGTGAATTTATATTAAGAGATTTATAAAATTCCAACCATTGAAAAATTCATTTAACGCCTGGGATGATATCGGTCTACTAAGTGAATTAATGAACACGACTCCTCTTTAATAATATAGGAATTATAAAAATCTAATGTCTATAGATAATCTACAAATATACATTGTTTTATTTTCAAATCTGTTTGAATTAAAAAATAACTTATAATTTTTTAGTTAGTATACACCTTAAACAAATTGATAAAAATATAATGACATAAAAATTTAAGAGAATCAATACCCACTTCTAATTTGAGGGAATGGATTTGGTATTTTCTCTTATACGGGAATAGATTACATGGACCATATTATACTAAATAATTATCTTACTTAAGAATAAAAACCAATCCTATACATAAAGTATCATAATACACCACATATCCTTCCCTAGGTTCATGTAAAATTAAGGTCAAAATTGATGTTAACTACCTCATTAATTAATTGAAAAATTATTGCCACTAGAGGATCTATATAATTCTCAGCATCTTATGAGTGAGGGTTATCAAAGAAAATAAACCTTCTGAAAAATAATTCACATACCATTGGTAGTAATAAATTATAAAAAATAATATTTGTATTTCAAATTCATTCATCTTCTCTTCCAAAGACTAATGGAATTTCACCTTCTCAGTATCAATTAAAATAATTTTTCTAACACCACATGTATCAAGAACATTAATAATAATATCCAAAAGTTTCAGTTTGATAGATTTTCATAATGGAAGTTGTCTTTAAAGGGTTCCCAAGACAATAATAAAATAAAGCACTTACTCCTATTTAGATTTAGAATAAACTAAGATGTCATCCTAAAAATATATGAAATAGGAATCAAGGTATCAATAAAATATTCTATTCATAATATCCATAAATACTATAGTATAATTACTCAAGATGAATTTTATTATAAGATACTCAATGTGTCCATATCTACATCTAAAATTTTTATTATGAATATCCAACTCAATCACCCATACCTGATGATATCCCAACTAGAGTTCAATAATTTAAAACCACCTTTACCCTTTTAGTTGATCAAAAAGGCCATAGATATGTGGAAAAGGGTATTTATTCTTTATAGTCATTTGTTTTAATTTCATATAATTAATACATTGGCATAAAGTTTCACCCACTTTCTTAGAAAAGAGTATAGGAGTGTCCTTAGGAGACACACTAATAAAAATAATTCCTTTAGACTCAAGATCATCCATATAGTTTTTAACTACTTCAAATAAGATAAAACCATAAGATATAAGGGAAATGATATCAGTTTCATATTAGGTACTATATCAAAATAAAAATTAATTTTCCACCTAGGAGTATACCCTTATAAAGTCTTCTAGAAAACCCTATGAAAATAACTAACCTTGGGAGGAAAATCACTTTCTGAATTCCAGTTACTAGCCTCAATTAAGAGAGATTCTATCTAGCATGATTACATTCCAACCTCAATAAGAGGAGGTATAAATTGACCATATCCTAGGTCCCACCCATATTCAAGTAAATTATAACTTCTATCAAAAGAAATTATTGGTTTCTTATGATGATAATGGTCAATGTGAACTTTAATTGTATCCATCAAATCCATCCTAAGATGATGTAAAAAAGATCCATTTCAAGGATAAGAAAATACCATACCAACAACACTTTTGATATGGATAATAGACATGAATTAAAATAGATTATTTGCTCCTACTTATTCTAAATAATAGTTGTTATTTCCATCACACGTGACATATGCAATTATGGAAGATTAAAAAAGTTAACAACATGGATATATATATGAATGAATGAGAGGAAATTAAATCAAATAAAAAATATACATTAATAATTATATAATTAAAGTAACTCAAACTATTTTAGGTTTGACATAATATTTCACATGGTATTTATCCAAAGCATATAATTTCCTAGATTCAGACTAATTGTAAGGGCTCCCATTAAATTGAGGATTGGTCTCAATCGAATATACCCTTTTCACGAACCATATCTTGCAGTATTATCTTTTGATTGACACCCTTATTACATTGAGGAATTAGATTAAACTAGATATACTTTAGTATTTGAGGAACCTACACCACTTCTCTAAGGGATTTTTTTCTACAATATCATTTGGGGTAACTTATTCAGCCACAAGTATGAAAATCCTTAAGAGTTTAATAGAAAAATAGTTTTACATATCTAGATTTTATAAATTGACAAAATAACCAAGACCCACACCCCAATAGTTCTAATAATATTGATTGGAATATTCACCTTAAAAAACTACCAATTTCATGTTTAGATTTATCTCTTTTCCAATTATTCCCCTAAAAACCACAGCAATGACTGGAAGATTTTTGGGTCATTTCTCAGAGAGGAATTTTTTTTGAACTAGTATAGGGTTTTTTTTATGAATTAGAACTAAAATATATAATCATGTAATTGTAACATATTAAAGTGATATTTATATATGTGAAACAAATCTTGGTTGGTGGTTTTTGTTCTTAGAGAAGCCCTGGAGAAGGGTCAGGTGACCCATGAGATGAAATTCAGCAACGTGCAGTAATTAATTCCATGAACCATAGTTCACAATGTAAATTCTTACTATGAAGAGAGATTTCATTCCATGAATAAGGGTTTTTTAGTTTAAGTACCATTATATAGATCCATTCTCACTACTAATGGGGTTTTACTAGGGAAGGGTTCTCTCTACCTCATGTAATTTTTTCCATAAACCACATTTTCACAGAGAAGCTATATTCCATACAAACCATGAACCATGGTTCAAACCATGAATGAAGATTTCCTAGATAAGTTTTCCTATACAAAAAAACTTTACACAATGAACATGGGTTCGCATGATAAGCCTATCAAGAAGAGTTATATGGACCTTTTCCTAGAGGTGTTGTTGCTGTGGACGTTAGGTTCATGTCATGAACCCGTGATAGATAGATTTTTCATAAAAAAAATTTCCTTCCTTACAGAGGTATTTGAATCCAGGTTTTAGGGGATTATGGTGATGGGAGAGGTTATTTTCAATTGCTTCTACCCTCCCTTTCTCTCATTTTACCCCCATTAAAGGGGTGGGTTCTTGGTGCAACCCGATAATGTAAGAGGTGTTATTATTTTGTTTTTTCTATCCTCTATTTATTCTAATTGTATATCCTTAATTTTGGATCACATTTGGTTAGGGTATTGTTTGTGTTTCTACTAGATTAGGGTCAAAATCATCCTAGGTGATTGTGATTTGGTGTGTGGTGGCTAGATGATGCCTTAGAAGGATGATAAAAACTGTTGGAAGTAATTTTAGTATGATGCAGATGCACATATAGTTTTTTATTTTATTTAAGTTCAATAATTAATTATAAATCTTTATAATAAATTATGTATGTAGTGTGGTGTGATAATGGTGTCTGGGATTATGGATGAGGCTTAGAAATGCATGAAAAATGGTTAACACTATGTTATGGGAGGTAAACCCTATGAAATAATTTTATATGAATGTTTTTTTAATCCTTCATTAATTAATAATTACATGGTTATGATGATGGGGTCTCAGAATTGAGGATTCCCTAGGCAGAAGAGAATGGATGGCTATTGGCCTCCTATTATTGGATTAAGTGATCTTCCTCACTTAGGTAATTGGAATCATTGAATGAATATGTCACTAGGGGGTGATGGATTTTTTTTATCTAATGAGGGACCGCTTTAAAGTATTGTGATGTGAGATAATGTAAAAATATACAAGGATTGTTTTTATATAGAAAGTGGGAATTAATGAGAGGTTTGGAAAAAATAATGACCAGTGATACAAATGTATGTATCATCTATAACAGTGAGAACTCTCTTGAGGGTGGATTTTACTTATAGAATAATCCCTTAGTGTGAAAATAACTCAAGGGATAGTTTTACATTATAGTGACAAGTTTCCTCAGGGTGATGGGTTGGGAGGTATCCCTTAAAATATGTGAGTAAAGTCCCATGTGTGGGCTATTAGAATTTATCGGGATATGGAATTGGGTTTCCAAAGGATGTTAGAGTAGATGAACTTGAGAAAACCCCTAGGGAGAGGGAATAATTATGAAGGGGGTTTTGGTGAGGATGTGAAACGACCTCTTTAGGTCCAAGTTAGATGAGCCTAAAGGCTATGATTTAAGCTAATGGTGAGTAGTGTCAGATGTCATTGATTATCAAATACCATGATGGGTTTTGATGACCATAGTGCATACCATGTAAAGGGAAAGATGACACATTGTGATATGAGAGGATATATAAGGTATATGTCTAGATGTGTCGAGAAGGTGAGATATATTATAGGCCATGAACCAATTTTTATGTATGTGTTTTTTAAATTTGTTGTCTTAAGTGATGGATATCGATGTGTGTGTGGGGGTGGGGGGTAGGGTGGGGTGGGGTGGGGTAGATTATATTGTCTTTCCCTTCTATGAGTGTGATAGCATGGGTGGGACTACTATAGTGATATGGAGTCCTTGATATGTATGTGAAGTATTTTAAAAATATGAGTTATATGGTTTGTCTTGGGACCAAATCATTCCTCATAGTGAGTGAGATATATTGTACAGGACTACCATGAGTGAGATAGAGTCCCTTAAATGTGTGTTATGGCATGTGATTTTATGATGGGAAAACCATGAGAGATATTGGGACTAGGATGTGTTGAGATTTGGGATTTAATGATGAGACCTTGATTGGTGATATGGGGGTCCAAATTGTGATGTAACACAAGTTTTGATTGATAGAACCAACCATGAGTGAGATGGTAGAAGTTGATCATTAGATGTGTGACCACATTGATTTAGAATGTAACTCTATAAATTGGTTATAAGACCATAACCTATACATTCTATTAGTGGTTAATACTTGGAAAATTCCCTACCTCAAGTTTTCAGGTACATTATAGGTTTTATGGCATTAAGTAATGAGTGGATTATGACCTGGAATCCGAGAAAGTATAGTCGGGCACTACGGTGGCCTTGTTATCATATGGTAGACTAATAAGTGTGTGTACCTCATTGGATGTTGTGGTTTCATATTTAGCACACCAAGACTTGAGAAGAATGTTTATTTATGTTTTTTTACCTCATTACTAAAAATACACATTACAAAGTATAATAGGGGTTCTTGGTGAGACCTTACTAAGTTATGTTCTTACACCCTACATGGGCACCTTGCTTCACCCGTATACCTTATGTATACTTTAATTTTAGGTCATGGGATGTTTAATAATTTATGTTAGGGAATCACAGTAGGGATTATAGTTTGGTATTGAGATGAAGCTCGGGGATGTAATTAGAGACTCTTATTTTATTTTTGGTTTATTTTTTCTACATGATCAACAGAGTGAGATATCATTTTTATGTTGTTTTATAACACCATCATGCATATTATTGGATATATTAATTTTTTATTATGTTTAATTTGATGGATGTTTATGCCCTCTTGTTTTTTAGTTATTGCAATTCATTTTTCACTATGATTCAAGGGAAAGGTATCTCCATTGTAAAAATTTGTATCATAGGGTTTTTTATTTACCTTACTATCAGGTGAGATAGTGCACTTGAGGTTTAAGAATGTGTCAAACATTATGAGGGACCTCAGCATGGTGTTTTATGATCAACTTTTTTGTGGGAATCCTTGTTTAATAGGGTGATGTAATTTTTTTTTCATTTTCCATATTGTTGATGATATTTTTATAGAGTATGATTAATTTTTAGATTTTGATATTGTGTTTTTATATCGTGGACCATTATAAAGTGTCATATGTACTTGCATTATATTAGGTATATAAAACTCACAAAACATTATCCTACTTGTGTGTGGTTGTTTATTGATGATAGGTTCAGTTTTTCAAAATACCAATATAAACATATATAGATTTTTCTCATATAAGATGTTGGTGGCATTATACTCAGATGAACTGTGAAAGTTTCTATAATTGAAAACCATGTGGATTATAGTGTAGGACAATCTCCAGGGATGGTAATATAGTCTCTTTGTTAAGGGATTTGTAGAGACCCTCAATGGTCTAGATTAGACAATTTATGCACTTTTGGTAACTCAGTGAGGGAAAGGTATACCGGAGAGGTGATTCAATGTTGAAAACAAGTTATCACATAGATGTGGTCCTCCAAGGTTCATTGCGATTGTTTTGGTTATTTAACGTGTCAATAACATCATATATAGAAATTTACCATAGATTTTCCTTCAATTATTCTACTTAATTGAACCTGGTAGATGTGGAAACCCAGAGTGGTCTGTGAAAAGGCATTAATTATTTGCCTTGGGTTTTTATATGAATAACAAGTGGTGATTTTGGTATCAATTCTAGGTGATAGGTCATCCCAGATAGGATTCTTTGTCCAGTGTATTTTGGAGGTGCTATTGAGTGGTGTAGTGTGAGCATGGGTAGATGGTCATGATTTTGGGAAAAGTTCCTGTGTGGTAAGTGATCATGAAATTATCCTTGGAATGAGTGAGTTTCCTTGGGTGGGATAGGATTTTGAGAATATGCTATATGGTTAACGACTCATGGGAGAGCGAGTGTGGTAATGCGATCGGGTTATACATGATCATGAAACCTTTGGGTTTGGGTGAGGTCGGTTAGATCATAGGTGAGAACCTATGAGATGGTTCTCAATTGGTCACTCTACCACCAGATGAGTAGACTGCATTTGGTAATACTTTTTTGGGAAAATTATCAACATGTAAGTATAGGTGTGTGCAAGGTATACATGGTGGATACTGGGTTGCTGATCAATGGAATACGTTATGAAAAGTTCCATTGAGATTTGTTTGGGTCATGGGTAAACTTGAGTTATGATGTGGTGGTAGTGTAGTGGTGAGACATGTGAAATCATAGAACCCAAGTTTTTGGCCCTTGATAGGTTTTTCAGTGATAAGTGAGTGTGGCATGGAAGGATTGGTACATGAGTGGAAATAGAACCAGTTTGGTTCAGTGATATAGGAATGATGTAAGGGAATACATATAGTGGTTATCATACCATTGGTTTTTGGAGGGTGATGTTATGGATGAGTTGGGAATAGGTGGTAGTTGGGGTTTTTTGTTTTTACTTAGGTATGAGTGAGGCGGTCATGTCCGGTCATTTTATGAATTAATTTATGGAGCATGGGACTTAGTTATTGGGAGTTGGTTTGGTAGAGTAATGATAATAGCACTCTTATGGTGGGGATTATTGTATTAGTCTAGGTTGAATGACACTTAGGTTGGATGGGTTTGAATACATCGAGGCTTGTTAGTAGACAATCAAGATAGAGTCATAATTCCAGTGTATGAGAAGGATTTAATGTGATATAGATCCTTATAAAATACTTTATTTGTAATTTATATATAGTTTTAGGTGGAGTATGTGTGTTGGAATTGGTATTGGGAAGGGGTGGTGTGATTTGAGAGTGAGTCAGATCAGTGGTGTTTCAGTACTTGGGGTGAGAGCACGATGTCTAAAGCAGGTGATTGGGGATCCGATCATGTAATTACACCAAAAGTTGAGTTTAGACTTTAGTGTGGGTATCCAAACACTATTGGGATGCCTTTAGGTGTTAAGGAATCATGAACCAGCTTTGAGGTATCCCATCAACTGTTTAAATTGAGTGTTTTTAGGGAATGTAGGTTAGAGGTTATCTGATAGGATTTTTGGCATGGAGTTGGATACAGTGAGGTTGAAACTGAATTATGAATATTGTTTATAATGTGTTGGTTAGGTCGATAGACCATATGAATTGGGTTTTTAGTGGGATATTTCTATGGTGGGTCGAATCTTAATATGAAATTGACCTTCTTGAGTGGAGTCTTATGATGGGGAAGGCCATAATCATTAGGATGAATAGTTTTATAACCTCATGGTGTGTGAAGATAGAAAGATGTATTAAGTTTCATCTTAGTGTGGTGCCGGTAGTGAGTGAGTGGATTGGCTTTTAGTGAATAGTGTTCTTCAGTATTTGGTGTTTTAGAATAAAAGCATGTTTTAAATTTAGAGATAGAACATGAAGAGTTTATAGAGATTGATGAATGCTGTTGGTCTAAATTAGTGCTAGAGGAAAACCAAATAGTAATTGAGGATGGGAATCCCTATTTGTGGGAGTGTATAATGACATAAATAATTCTAAGTAATTCATTAAAGATTAAATTTGAATATTTTGATTTGGATAAGGGGTTGTTTCAAGAAATGGGGCCCATATCAAGAATCCAAAAACCAGAATTTCTCAAAGTGATGTTTTTATATATGGAATGACGCTTATTTGATTGTTTAGGTTCTTAGATATGTTTTGGATAATGATCAAGTGATTAGGGAGTTGAATTATAGTAGCTTGCAACTGTTCACACAATGAACCATAATCCACACCACGAATTCTTTTAGTGAGGGTGGAATTCACACCATGAACATAGGTTTGTGGGTATAGAGACCATTACTTATATTCATTCATGATGGGAACCTTAGTTTACACAATGAACAAGGTTTGATGGGGGATGGGTCCCTATGCCTCAAGTATCTCAAGCTATGAACCATGTTTCTACTGAGAAGTTGCAGACCATTCATGTTGTGAAGCATGATTCACATCTTGAATGGGGTTGGTCAATAGAAGGGTCCCTCTACTTGAACATCTAATGATAGAAAAGTGTTTTCACTCGGTGAGAGTATATAGAAAAATTCTTGGTTCCTCTTCCTATAGGTGTTCGTTCCACGAACCACATGTTCACACCATAAGCTCTTTTTATATAAGGATTTTCCCTCCATTCCCGGTTGGGGGCCTTTGGGTTTTAGGGCTTTGGGGGCAATGTGAGATAACATTCTTGTTCATTTCTCCTCCTCTATTTCTCTCATTTTATTCCCATTTAAAGGGGTGTATTCTTGGTATTACCTAATGATGGTAGAGGTTTATTTATTCTATTTTTGTCTTTGTTCTTGCTTATCATTGTATCTTATGGTTTTTGGATTGATGTTGTTTTGGCTTTGGTGAAATTAAAATTTCAATAGCATTATGGTGGAAATAATTTAAGATGATGTGGATTTCATGTATTGAGGATATAGTACACCATAAATGGTATATCACATGTAATTGGGAGCAGTTTCATTATAGGACAAATGTATGGTGATGTTTTAATAATAATTACTATTTTAATTGATTTGAATATTATATTATAGATATTTATAAATAATTATGGATGTATTGTAGTATGAGATTGGTGCACACACAACTACAAAACAAGCCTTTATCACCACTAGAAAATATATCTTGTAAATAAGACCTTTTATTGGCACTTTTTTAGCAGCGATAAAAGTTACCCTTTTAAGTGATATTTTAGAGCTGATAAAGGGAACCCTTTATCAATACTTTATCTTTAGTGCTAATAAAAGGTATCTTTTATTAGAATTTTTTGACCACTGATAATGGTTCTAAATAAAATGATAGAATTAAACAAATAAAACATAAAAATATGTAAATTAACAAAAGTATTAAAAAATTATTAATTAAATAATTATTGATAAAAATGAATAAATTTAACACACATATATATAAATTATTAATACTATTAAATATAGTATATATTAAATATATAGATATGTAAAATGAATAAATTGAAATAATCAAACAAATAAAAATTAAAAACCAGTAAATTAAGAAAAATATTAAACATCTTATTAATTAAATAATTATTGATAAAAATGTATAAATTTAATATACATATATATAGATTATTATAAATATTAATTAATATTATATATTTAATATAGATATATAAAATTTATAAATTATAATAATTAAAGAAAATAATTACAAATGAATAAATTTGAATAATTAAAAAAATTTAAAAACGAATAAATTAAAAAATTATTAAAAAATATACAAATGAAGAAATTATGAATAAAAATTAATAAGTTTAATATATATATTAATAATAAATAGTGATAAATAATATATATTAAATTTATATAAAAATTAATAAAATATAAAAATTAAAAACATGATAATGTCTTATTTATTTTTAATAGTTTTCATACATAATTATTCATCAATACATTTAATATAGAAACATGATCATATATATAAATGTATATAATACATCCTAAAATATGATTTATATAATACAAAATATTTAATATTTACATTAAATAAGGTATATATTAATTGAAGAATGATTTATAATTAAAAATGAATATTAATAAAAAATACTGACTAATTGCATTGAGTAATGGAAATGATGGAATTCCATTTCATTTTTCAATTTAACATATATCAAACGTGTGTTAAATTTATTTCACATACATATACATAATTAATGAATTCTTATATACAACACACACATAAATATTTAAGTAATTAATGAAATATTATATTGACACATACACCTAATATTTATGTAATTTATGAAAATTTTAGTATTCATTTTAGAATTTAATCATAACATGACACATTTAATATATTATGTCTTGAATCCATAAATTTTATTTATTTATTTTTAATCTTTTTATATTCAGGTATTAATTAATTTTTAATATTATTTATTTTTTAATTTATATTTTATTTGGGAATTTAATCATATTATATATTATATATATATATCTATTTACAATGTTTTAATATTTTCATTATAAACTCATATTTATTTGAATATATATCCATTTTTTTAATAATTTATATTTAATTATTAAAACTCATCCATTTTTCAATATTTTTAATGTATACACCATTTTAATTATTCAATTTCACTAATTTTTAGTATTCATGCATTTAAGATTATATACTCACTAATAATGTTTAAAATATATATGTAAATATTTAGAAATAAATATATTTTTAAATGTATATTTACTGGATTTATAAATTTATAAATTTGAAATTATAAATAAATAAATATTATTTTTTAAAAAGTATTTATATAATTATAAATAAATAATTATATATAAATAAATAATTACAAAATTATAATAAATTTATTTAAAAAAAGTGAATATATTTACTGTATTAATATTTATATTCATATTTATAAATATATATATATATATAATTATATAAGTCTATAAGTATATAAATATATGAATATTATTTTTTAAAAAATTATTTATATAATTATAAATAAATAATTATATATTTAAATAATTATAAAATTATAATAAATTTATTAAATAATGAATATAATGAATATATTTATATTTATATTTATTAATATATATAAATATATAAATATATAAATATATATAATGATATAAATTGATAAATATATAAATATTATTTTTTAAAAAAGAAATTATATAATTCTAAATAAATAATTATATATTTAAAGAATTATAAAAATATAATAAATATATTTAAATAATGAATACATTTACAATATTTATATTTACGCTTATATATATTTATAAAAAATATATATAATTGAAAAAATATATGATGATATAAATATATTTATAATTTTAAATTATAAAAAAATATATTTAAATAATGAATATATTTACTATATATATATTTAATATATATTTATAATTATATAAACATATCTAGAGTTATTTGTTTATTTATAATTATAATTACAAATCATTTATTAGTGTTAAAGTTTCAGTACTAATTAATATGTCTTTTTTCAATACTTTTTTTTACCCTGGTAAAGTTCACTCTTTATCTACTCATTTTTAGTGTTGATAAAGTTATATCTTTAACAACCCTTATTAAATTAAAATTGATAAAAGGTACCTTTTTCAGCACTTGTTTGAAAGTGCTAATAAAAGTGTCCCAAATCTATTTAAAGAGCCTTAATTAGTCGTGATATCTGATGGTTTCCACAGAAGCCATCTACTACCAGTGCTCCTCCTCATTGAATCTAAGATCGAGTCAAGGATCAAACAAATCCAAGGCTCGAAACCAAGGCTCTAAGGAATCAAGGGTTGAATGAATCCAAGGATTGAATGAATCAAAGCTTTGGAAATATCTCTTCATTCTCTCGGATGATTCAAAGCTTCAATCCAAGGTATATTATTTTCTTTCTATCCTCACTCATTGATTACTTCTTTGGGGATATCTATTTTCATTTTTTCCATTATATATTGATATTCATCATCCATTGTTGCTTTCCCTTATTGAATGAATTCCTAATTGGAGTTTTATGTGATTTTGGTTTGTATTGACCCTCTAAGGGTTTTTCTTTCTTCTTTATAGCATATTAAGACTTTCACACACCGATTTCATCCATTCTTGTAGGTGGCTCTAGTCACATTCCATTAAACATTGAACCATGAATGCTTGAATATTTTGAATCCATATTTATTCTAAAGTGAATTATATTTTAATTATCTATGATGGAGTTATGGATTTATAAGTGCTTTTTATGTTTTCATTAACATCAAAGGATTTTTTTCTTAAGTTTAAACATTTTGAACATCCTTTTATAGAAATAACACACATAAAGTGTTTATTAAAATTTCACCCATTGTTTTTATTGAATAAATAAAAATTTATTTCATGAAATGATTTATTATGAATTATAATAAATTACCATTATGTTTTGATCAAGTATTTAAATTAATTAGGCTATGTTTGACTATTTTTTAAGGTACTTTTTCTTTTAGAAAAGAACATTGAATTATTGTTTCATTTCATTATTTTAAATGAGTTGTATGAGTTTGAAATGAAAAATTTAATTCTTTTTATCATATTTTCAAAGGTAGTAATCTATGTTTGATATGTTTTTCTAATTAGATTAATTTTTTGATATATAAACCCTTGAAGTTAAGACCCTTATTGATTCATAAATGATTCTTTTTATTTTAATATGGATTGATCATGGGTCAATAATATCATTATAATAGTTATGTTTTTATGAAGGGGTTGTTCATTAAAGGGTGTTTGAAGGTTTGAGTGAGTTAATATTTTTTGAACTGTTTTAATAATTATTTTTATTGTATTGAGATGTGTAAAATTGTATTGTTTTCTTCCACTTACATGTCATGAGAAACCTTGGGTAGCTTGGTGAATGATACTAGAATGAGTATTTCACCAGTTTATGATCACACTTTACACTAAATGATTCAGTTTAAGGGTTTTAGCCTTACTTATCTATTAATTGGTTCACCAATATACCTTGATATATATTTTATAAACAGGTCTTCATGGTTCTTACATGATTTTACATAAAAAAATTATTTTTGATCCATTTTATAAAAATGTTCTCACAAATCATGTTTAAAAGTAATATATTTAGAATTTACATTATAAATGAAACTATAATCTTTTGAAATTGCTATTTCACTACCATAATTAATGGAAATATGTTTCATTGGAATATTACATAAATTAAATTCCATTAACATGTTTATGATTCGTTTTTTTCTATTCTACATGTTGTTAAATTATTAAATTATAAATCCAATATCGAATGTGAAATTCATGTTTATGTATTCCCCACCATATAAATAACCCAATATATAAGAGTAAGTATCCATCCAAATTGGGATTTATAATCTCCCATGATAGTATTTCAACTTGAATTAGTGCATACTTAATATAGTCAGGTAATCAATATAAAATAAAATATAATTCTTATCCTTATTTAACTGTAAAATGATTATAAATATGATTTTCCTATGATCCATGCTAGCATTAATATAATATCAATGCATTTTAAAAAAATGTGATATTGGGTTTATTATATTATATCACATACATTAAAAAACAAATTTCACTAGAATTTTCAGGTTGTAATATGACTATGTTTGTATTAATAAAAAAATTAACACATCATTAAAATGAAGTATTTTCATATTTGAAACAAATAAGATCAAATGTATTAAAAAAAACAAAATATAATAAGACTCACATAAATAATAACCTACACTATGTATTCTTACCTTAATAATTAGTCTGGTATCAATCATTCTAATTTTTTCCATTTTAAATAGTTATTTTTGTCACTAGTAAATGTAATAAACTGTTTTTTACGACCACCAGTTAATAGAACATTTAATTAAAGAATATTAGAATGAAATATTTCTATATTTTATAAATTATTCCAAGACTTTTATTTTTATTTTTACTTTTTTTGGATTTTATTCATGCTTCATATATATTTAATTTTACTTTTAAATTATTTAGATTTAATTTTTTCATTACTTTCAGTGAATTAAAATTGGAATGTGTAAAATGTTCATGTAATATATCATAACATGTCCCTATAAAGACCACTTGACTCGTATAAAAGAACGTATATACCCCCAAAATGTCACCTTTTATAGGCCATGAGTTAACAACATGTTTCAATGGTGTAATTATCCTAAATCGGAGGCATTACCACTTTTAGAGATCACAATGAAATACAATTTTCATCCTCATCAACTTCATCTCTTGAATAATATCATTTTTTAGTTTGAGACTCATCCTCATCTCTACTATGTTGATTGAACTACTATGAGTAGTAGTCATCTAAAATTATCCCTAATTTTTGATATAGGATGAATATTTCCAAGAGTAGTTCAGAAAACATGGGTGGATTTCTTCAAGAGATAGTGGATGAGTCTCAATAAACAAAATACGATAATATCTATTTGGGATATGATGATGATGAGGTTGATAGTTGTCTATAACTTTCACCTTTGGATGAATTCATAGGATGAAACCTACCATAGTGGATTAATTATTTTCATAAATTCAATTACCCATTTCCTTTAAAGCATACTAAAATTATTTGAAACAATCAAATATTGGGTTCCTTTATTATAATAATCAATTACTATCATATTTGATAAAGAATATATAATGTGTATTTATTTATTTATTATAAAAAATTAATATTTTATGGAACTAATAGGATGGGTAAGAATAAAAAATTGATGCGTATTAAAAATTTGAATTTTATTATGAAGATGGAGTTAAAGATTTCATCCAGCTTGCAATAGAGAATTCATATGACCCATCTCAAATAAATTGTCCATGTTTTTATTATTTTTACTCAAGAAAAATTAGTCTGGAAGAGTTGTAAGAAAATATTATTTGTCATGAAATAGATCAGAGCTATAAATTTTTTACTATGAATGGGGAAACACTATACATACACACTTATTCGGATGATACTATGGTTTATAGATCATTTGATATGAATACTAGTGTAAATGATGATGGAGGTCACATGAAATAAATGAAAATGGAACTAGAATATGACCTCCATGATTGTCCAAAGTTTTTTTAGAAGTTAATTAGCTATGATAAGACACCATTGTATACAAATTGTACTAAATACATAATATTGGTATCTTTATTGAAGTAATATAATTTGAAAACTAGAAGCAGATGGAGCAACAAAACCTTTATAGAATTACATGGTCTCATGAATAATATTCTACTAGAAAAAATGGACTTTCTTGTCAAACATATGACATAAAAAAAATATTCATTCAATGAGAATGATATTTGAAAAATATATTCTTGTCCAGATGATTGAATATTGTTTCTCAAAGACCATGAATCACTCATAAAATTCTTTAATTGTGGCACATATCAATACAAGAAAACGAATCAAGTACTTAAAAATATATATGAAACTTTCTATCATTCCATGGTTTAGAAGATTATGGATGTCAATATACCATGAGAAAATTAACATGGCATGCATATATAAGAAATAAATATGGGAACCTATGTCATCTAGAAGATTCTCATTAATGAAATAAAATTGATTATAATTATCCTGATTTTGGATATTAGATGAGACACTTCCATATTTCGTTATCTATAGATATAATAAATCCTTTTGGTGTATAGGGTAGTACACAAAGTACATGTCTTGTCATGTTGGTAATTTATAACTTTCCACCATATTTTTACATGAATCTGAAATATATTATGTTGTCTCAGGTTGTATTTGGACCAAAGCAACCTGGTAATTATACTGATGTCTATTTTACTCCATTGATCGAATATATTAAACTGATATGGGATAAATTTGTTAGAATGTATGATTATCATAGAAGTGAAGAATTCACATTGAGGTCCATGTTGTATGAGGTGATAAATAACTATCCTACTAATGGAAATTTTCAGGCTATAGCATTAAAGGAATGTTGGGGTGTCCCATTTGTGAATAATTCATACACTCATTTTGGTTAAAACATTCCTTGAAGACTGTGATTTTAGGACATCATAATTTTCTTCCTAAATGGAAAAAATACCAATCTTGGATGATAACATTAGATTGGGATACCAAACAAGGTACAACACTGTCTCCAATAATGGGTGATCAACAGTTTAATAAAGTAACAGACATTGAAAATGTTTTCAGTAAACCATTATTGAAAAACCATATGAAATATGGTTGGAAGAAGAGATCACTTTTCATTGAATTATTATATTAGAATTTTTTGTACATCATAATGTTTATTGATTACATGAATGTAGAATAAAATATATGTGATAGTTTTATAGGAACATTACTAAATATCCCTAGAAAAAACAAGGATGACATCAGGTCTTGGTAAGACATGATAAACATGGGTATAAGCTAAGAGTTGGCACTGGTGAAGTGTAAAGGGTGGAATTTTCTTCCTCCACCTGCTTATACTTTATCCAGATAGAAAAAATTGTTTTTTTTCTTTCCACTAATGGTGTAAAATTTCAATATGGGTATTCATAAAATATCAATAATGTCATGTCAAAGAATAATTTGAATTTATAGGGAGTAAAATCACACGACTATCAGGTTTTGATGTAATATTTGATGTCTATTATTATCTATTTCATTATTCCTAAAAATGTATGGAATAAATTTTATAGGCTTCGTTTAATTTTTAAATCCATATATAGTAATGATAAATTCTTGAAAAAAATTTCAATGATGAATAAAGAGGTTGTAGTCAAATTATGTGAATTAAGGATGTTATTCTCACCACCATTCTATGATATAATGGCCCACCTAATGGTTCACTTTTCTACCAAGGTTCAACTTTGTGGTACTGTCCATTATAGATGGATGTACCCCAATGAATGGTATAAAAATATTTTGAAAGGGAATGTAAATAATTGTTGTTGACCATAATTTTGTATTGTAGAATGATATATTTTTTAATAAACTATCAAATTATATACCGATTACCTATAATATGTTGATAATATGAGTATGCCAAATTGTTTTAAGAACAAATTCCATATGGGAAAATGGATTTCTAAAAGATATGTTTTTACAATTAACATTATAGAGTGGGATAAAGCGGACCTTTACATATTACACAATAGTAAATATTTTTATCCACACCTTGAATCCCAACAATAATTTCATTGAGATTTTATTCCCTAAAAAGATTAATGATGGATATCAAATACACATAATCAATATTTTATAGGATGGTTTTGAGATCAAATTTATAAGGAGTTATCTAAAAATAAAAAAAATCAATTTCTGAATGACTTGGATAGCTAGCCAAGGAATGAAAATGTTATATATTACACTAGTTTTATAATCAATTGTTATATGTTCTATAGAAGAGAAGATGATTACCATAGTACGATGAAAAATAGTAGAGTTATACTTGTGGTGGAAGTGATGCACATATCAGTTTCTATGTTTATAAATCCAATTTATGAAAATATATCATATTTTTTCATTATCAAACAGATATATCAGATGGGTTATAAAAAGTTTCAACAACTATTTTACATTGAAAATGGGTTGACAATAGGAGTGTAGTGAAAGTTGATGGAATGGGGTTCATGAAGGTGATTTTTTGTGTGGAAGGGTAAATAGAAGATCTATTCATAATAGAATCACAAGAAATGAAAGTATTTTCTGTCTCAGATCCAACAAACAAAAATTGGTTGATTGTACTACTGAAGGATAAAAAATTGGTACGGTCATATTAAAATTCAACCAAGGATGACCCATTCATTGTGAGATCACAATCAGTTTATGCCAGTCCCAATGAAAAAAATTCCTTGTATGTTAATGGGGACCATAAAGAAGTGTTTTGGATTTTCAATAGAGGAGAAAATAACTAAATCCATTAAAAAAATAAATATAGTTCAATGAGAAGTTTAATTTTTTTAATATAATATATTTTCCCCCAAAATATTATATTTTATCTAGTAAATTAACATAATATATATTAGTTGGTTTACTAATTAGGCATACAATGTATTTTTCACATGATGTTACCAATCCTATAGAAGAATAAACAACAACAAAAGAAACCCTTTGGGAAGATGTAAAGGTAATGTTATGATATAATTTATCTATTTTCTGATTTTTTTTATAATTAAATGTTGATTTAATTCTCATTTTTCCTTGTATTGTTCATTTATTTTATAATATTTCTATAAATATTTCATACTTTTATAAACTAAAACATCTACATACTTTTTCTCCCCCAAAACCTATTCACCCCTATAGTGTTGGAATTTATTACTTTTTTTTCATGTTTCCCCACTTTTTTTGTCAGAAGAGAAAGGATGATTCCTTTGATCAATTGTGGAGATAATCATGATGTTTTCATTATAAAATTATTTTCCATGAAATTAATTTGTTATTTAATATTTTTTATTATTTTATTTCCTTTTAGTATTAATCATATAATAATTGTTTTCTTCTACAAGTGGATTCTTATATTCGAGGTGGGATGGTTTGTTTGATGATGCTCATGATCAAGAGATATTAGTCTTGGAGGATACAATTAAGATAATAATAACAAGGAAATTGGTAAATAATGTAGACAACCATCATGAAAAGGTGAATTACCATTACATATTTAATTAATTCTTTCCATCATTTTATATACAATTTGTAAATTAATTTCTTTATCGTTTATATATAATACTTATTTAGTTTTTTCACAGATCTTGTTAGGGACATATATTCCGTTCAACTATCTAAAATAATCATGAAAAGAGATAACATATTCTTTTATAATGGAAGAGGAAACCCCATTTCCCTAAAACACGAAGTGTTTTTGGGAGAATGGAGTTTATCTACCCTCAAAAAGGAAAATGTTATCTCTTTTTTGGATTTTTATAGATAGTTGAAAGAAAAATACATATCACATAATCAATCATTCATACCTCAATCCAAAAATAGTGTACTCGGTATGACTCAGACAATTTTTTTTAATTTTTAATTTACATTTCAGTTCAAAACACACATCACATACTCAAAACTGAGAAAAAATTTTAATATTGTTTTGATACTTTAGGAAAAAATATATAAGTTATTCTTAATGCATAGGAATTGGTATCACCTCAATATGATTCATGTTGTACCCAATATGAATCCAACTATGTATTTTTATTTAAAATTGACATTGATTTTAGTAAAAAAGACAAATGCCATACAAAAAAATGATTAGATACACTCTTATCATCTTGATAATTTTTAAAAATGATTCATAATTAATTTGTGATATGTAGGAATTATTATCACATAAAATAAACAAAATATATGATTGGTATGACTTAACGTGAAAGTTTCTTGTTTAAAATTACATTTTAGTAAAAAAGAAAAGTGACGTACTAAAAATTGATAAAACACATTCTAATTGTTTTGACACCTTATTAGAATGATCCATAATTCAATTGGGAAATGTATGAATTTTACACACTATAATGCCCTGAGATTTTATGAGATTGATTATTTAATTTCTTGTGTTGTATACTACACAAATATTATCTTGCGTTATATGCAACACCGTATTAGCTTGAAGTATATGGAATACTATTCTTGGCTTGTGTTGGACACAATTTCTTGTTCTTTTGATAGAATTCATTTAACAAAACACTATGTATAGATGTTTTTCAATGTATAAATTAACTAATTTTTTATTATGTTATACTCAACACCAAATGAATCTTTCACTACACACAACACTTATATGTCTTGTGTTGCACACAAGAATGAACTTTCTCGATAGCTTTCATGGTACACAATGCCGAGTTTCACTAAACAAAAATTTATTATTAGAATACTATTTAAACTAGCCATTATGAATAGTATTAACAACATTTTTAATTTTATATAACATTAGCATTCATTTTACTCATTATATGATAACAAAATAATTTTTTCAGATAAAAGAAGTATTTAAAAAAATGCAATTTTACCGCCTTTTGGAGGCACACCCAGTTTAAATCTAGTTTTTGAAACATTTATAAGTTATATTTGACAAGATAAACTTTTTCTTCTAAAGCAGGACATAAAAATTTACTTTGGATAAATTTTTGGATATTTTTCTAATAACATTCATATTTTGAGGAATAGTAAAAATACGCTAAATTTTAATTGAAAACAACTTTTTTCATAGAAATAATATATATGGTTGAAAAATAGTTTTTAATGGGTTTAAAGTATAAATATAATACATGTTTATAGTTTAATACAATGTAAGTCATTATCATAAAATTTACATTGAATTCATATGTAAAATCATTTCAATCTTTTGCAATGTTTTAAACAAAAACCCATTTTGTTTCGACAACAAGATTAATTTTATATTAATTAATGCAACTTATGTGTTTTGAATTTGTAAAAATGGATTCCATATTTGAAATCTTAAGGTTCAAATTGTGTAAATAGGTACTTTTTATTTTTGAACATTATGAATAGTAACTTTAGTAATAATTTTATTTACCATGATTAATGGGTAAATATGGTAAATAAATAATATTATAATAATATTAAACTACCGTAACACATTCACTAATCCCATTGGATGAGAAATTTCTGACCATGGGAATTCATGGGTCCATTTTGGGACCCCATGGATTCACTTGGATGTGAAAATGACACTTTATAATAATTAATTTAATGTAAAGATAATTATAACCTAAACATATATCTTTTAATAAATTGATTTTAATATAGGGTTATATAATATATATCTAGGTATATAAATATTAATTAGAAAGATAAAACAATTTCCTACATCATGGTATTTTATATATTATTTTTAGACATTAGATAACTATATTTATTTTTGACACAATTATGATGTAGTGATTACCTGATTAATGAAATATTCAAATAAATGAATTTTTAAATATTAAAAAAATGTTATATGGTTATTATGATGTCATTAAAATATTTTATGGATGATATTTAAATATTATAGTTGAGCTAATGCCTTTTTTTATGTAATAAGGTTGTTAAGAATTTTTAAAAAAAATCAAGCATGAATATTGTTCAAACTTGACACAATTCATAACTTAAAACATAAACTAGTTTATTAAATGAGATTAATTTCATAAAAATATAAGATTTCGCCAAATGGTTAATATGATTACAAATATGTCATGAATAACTTTTTTGGGTCTGTTGACATGATATGGTAATTACATTAACTCACAATGTGTAGATATCATGATATCATGGTAAGATTAAAAAGGGTAAAATAAATGTAAAACCAAAAAGATAAGGATACAAAAATATTCAAAACTTTGCAAACAATTATTGTATTATGATTATTCAAACCAACCTCATCTTATCTGATAATTTAATATGTTTGGGATCATTTTAAATCTAAATTGAATTTATAATAAATTAATATTTTGGAACGTTCCTAAAGTGCCCCTCTCATCTCTTATAAAAGGGAACCTCCTCCCCCTCCGATTCACTCCATTTTGATCCTTTAAGATCAGCCAAACCCAGAACATTTTTCTTCTAAACTTCCCTAGATACATTCTATAGGTTTTGGTCTTCTCAAAAGACCAACTCCAGTTCCCTAAGAGAAAACTTAAAGGAGGAACGTCGAAGAAGATATAATCTCTTCTACCAATTCTTTAAAATTTATTTCTTATTCAACTTCATATTATTTAGTTATTTAATTATAAATTAATAAAATAAATATCACTAATATACAGATATGTTATTATAAATATGAAACAAACCTATTTCACCTTCTATCCATCCTATGAAAAATAAAATAATCACGCGTGCTTACATACAGATTATTGTCTCCACGTCGTGGTGTTTTCTGTTTTCACCACCACCTTACTTGGATGGGTATGATGGTGGAATAATAACTATATATGATTATTATAACATGATACTAATTATGATATATTTTACACTATCCACTTCAAAATTGTTCAACAACTGTGACGATGATATCATCGCTCATACGTACGTACGACTTACCGTCTCCACGATACGATGAGATTCATTATCCATGTTAACCATTCAAGAATTATTATAAAGTATATATAATAAATTATCATGAAATATATTAAATAATAATTATACTTGATTTATGTATATATATATATATGTCATTTACTTACTTATGTTTAATTTAATAAAGGAAACTAAAACAGTGTTCATGCGTACGTACAACCTTCCGTCTCCATGAACGGTGTATTCCATTCCATTTATCAATTTATTATAAATATTTATATACTAAATATATATGATATAGATATATATCATGTTTTATATTTTTGGAGTATTTAAATCATGTTCTATGAATAATATCAAGAATATTAAGTCCAAACATGTACGATAAATAAAATGATTATTACCCAAAATGTTGTTTTAACAAGAAATTGACAAATTAATAAGTAATATAAAGTCGTAAGTGAATCATATATGATATAATAAATATTATTATGGATATGTTACAAGTTAATATTTTTTCTAACCCACTATACAGGAGTTTCAAACACATGGAATAAATTGGACCTAAGGTAAGGGATAATTTTACAATCTCATTATATCTGAGATTGTTTATACTTATCTATTTAATGGGGGTATATTTATCATCCATGTTCATGTTTTCTTAAAACAAATTCATGAAATTTTTACTATTATTATAATTATCTTTAAATTAATTTTAACCATTTTTTACTTTTACTACATGGTATGAAAGGAACCTTTCTTTTGTTAACCGTATGAGTTACTTTTTTGAATTTTCTAGTAAAAGCACAAGGAGAATGTTTTTTTAACGTATAAGGAATGGACTGATTTTTACATCTTATTAATGCCTAATTTCCATTAATATTCCTCTACAATATTTCAAGTTTATTATCAACTAAAATCTTGTCTTTTAAAATGGAACGAAATTTTGAGAAAAGAAAGCATTTTTAAAAAATAGGATATTTTCAAAAGGAATTATGTTCAAGTATTTTATCAAAATTATTTTCCATAAAAGTTGAAAAAAGGATATGTTTATATCCCTGTGATTAGTTTGATTTGATTTTTTTATGATGGAATTATTTTTATAAAGTACATTTATCTTATATGGATTATGTTACGATGGCATGATGTTTAAGAATCCCATTTTATTACATGGGTTATGCTATGTCGAATGATTTATGTTTTTTTGGAACACATAAGAATGGTTTCATTATGATATGAGGGGGGACCTATATATCCCTCAAATGCATTTGGTAGATATTTATATCTCATTATATAGAAATTACTAGAACTATAGGTAAATCTAGTTCAGTAATATATGGATGGAACAAGAAGTAAACCTAGATTAGTTATGGAATTTATGAACTTTGATGGTGTTGGAAAAAATTCCTTGGATAATATGGAAATAATATTATGTGCTTAATGGTTTTCCACAATTCTATGTTTTATTTCCATGCTATTTTATCAAGATTAATGTTCTTTTATGATCTATTCCTTAAATACTACCAAGATTTATTTCATGACTACATATTTTGATGTTTAAACGTTATGTTCATGTTATTACATTATAATGTTAATGATATGTTTTATGTTCTCCATGTTTACACATTATGATAATTTAAGCTCAATATTTCTATGTTTTCTTTTCCCCAGGATATAAAGAAAGGTTTTAGATACTAAAAAACAAGGTAATATCTTTATGGGAGATGTTAAATATCTTTCACTATGATTAGAAGATTATGTTAAAAGTTTCCAAAGACAATAAACTAATACAGTATTTGGGAAATTTTTTGTGTCATGTATTTATGTATTTAGAAAAATAAATGTAATTTCCATGTACATCAATATTGGGTCTCTACATTTAGTATCAGAGTGAAGGTTTAATCAACCTTTGGAAACTAGGATGTGAAAATTTTAGTGAGATCCCTAGAGATATTTCTAAGGTATGTATAGGGATTTAACAAAAGTTAAGTATTAAAATAGGTTACAGTCAAAGAATTTTGGTAATGATAATAAATAAGCTAGGAATAATCCTAAGATGTCAGATATTGAAAGTACTCCCCCTTGATTATATTGTTTTCTTAGAATGATTTTTGCCTCTCAGATTATTATTTTTGTGTTTTAGTCAATGGAGGGAACCAGAAGGAATTGGTTTAACCTTGAATCTAATGAAAAAATTGGTGACTATGAGCAAAAAAATTGTGTAATGACTAGAGTAAATGATATTGTGATTATGTTGACTCAGTCATCACAATATATGATTAACAAGGTGAACTTTCATAGCCTTCCTAAGTCATAAAATTAGAAGAAGATTGACTTTCATGCATGTTACCATGGTTTGGATCATAGAGGAAAGAAGATTAAGATTCATACATATCAAGAATAAGGGAATAAAAACCTTGAGGAATACCTCAAATGGAGGGGAAGATGTTATCTTTTTGGAAAAAAGGGTCATAGAGTGACAAATTGTTTTGGAGTTCAATGTATCATATGTGGAAAACATGGGCATTACCCAACTCAATGCACAGACATAAAGATATACATCTAAGATAAGGAAAGACTTATTCCATGCCTAAAATTAAAGTATAAGGATTGAACTATTTATGTATTTTAATCCACTAATGATTAATGGTGAATCATATAAGAGTTACCGATTTATGTTTTTTTCTAAGGAATTTCAAATATATGTTGAATAGTTATAATGGATAGGAAAAGTGATTTAATGAAAAGGTGATATTCATAAGAAACACATGATTAAGGGAAGGGTATACCATAATATGAGAATGATTTTGAGATAATGATATTTGTATAAAGATATGTTGGATGATATTAGTTACCTTGGAACTGGTTGAGGATTTGTTGAAATGTGGGTTATGTTGTAACAGATGAAGTATACAACTTTTCATGACTTAAGTAATATATCCAATATGTTTTGAAACGTGAATGTTTTCATTAAGGATATATGGTAATTTATGTTATTACCATGGCTCAAGATAAGTAATGATTAATTCATTAAAAGGGTTAGAATGTGACCAATAATATATATCTTATGATATATGGGGGATAAATGATGGTATTCACATGCTTGTTATATGACCTTTTTGGTAATTGTTTTCTTTGTATTGTGTGATTGGATAGAAGTATTTTGGATAAGTTTAAAGGTTGGAATGGAATAAGTTAGACATCATATAGTATTATTTAAGGCTATAGCTTTTTATATTATTTCTGGAATTTTATAATAGTATAGTTTTAGAAATAGACAACCTGCAGGATGAGAGAAAAACCATCCTATCGGACAAGGCTGTGAGAATCGAACCCACAACCAAAGTGTGACATGCATTTATCACATATTGCTGGCCTATAGGTAGTCTCTAGTTAGTAGAAAATATTTTTATTTTATTAATCGGTATGATAGATAATGTATAAGTCTATTTTTGGAACTATATATGATTAATCTCACTATAGATGGACTTATGTATATTTAATAATCTGTTCTAAACTTTTTGTTGAGATAGATGGAATGACTTGTCATTCCATCATATGATATGATAACACTTGAATAATGAAATATTCAACTTCATTTATTTAAATAATAGATGAAGTTGAAATTGTTCAGGGAACGAACAATGGTGAAATTACACTGAAATCAAGTAAATATTTCTCTTTATGAAAAAAATATTCAACTTTAGTGAAATGATCTTGAAAACCAAAAATGTTTTCCTAGTACCTTATTATCCGATGAATCAGATTGTCCCTTAAATCATCACAAATTAATGGATTTTTGGTTGTTAACTTTCACCAAAACTTATTCTCTATTACTATCTATCTGAACTTGATGGTTAGATTTCTCTTCTATATCCATGTTTTCACTTCCCACCTATGTTTTCTTATGTGGAAACCCATTGATTAGTTGCTTTGGGTAACCCTTATGTTTCTAACGTTACTTTTTAAAATTATGTTTTAGTATTCATTTTTATGATGTGGGTTTATATGAAAGAAACTTTCATGTAGAAAATCATTTATAACCTCGACGAATTTTGAGGGAGAAATTAATTTTAAGGGGGGTAGAATGTAACACTCTGATATTTAATGAGATATATTATATTATGTCTTGTGTTTTACACTACACCAATATGATATTGCACTATATGAAACACCATATTATCTTGCAGTATACACAACACTATTCTTGTCTTGTATTGAACACAATTTCAAGTTCTTTTGATAGAATTAATTTCACACAACACTGATTATAGATTTGGTTCAATTTATAAATGAATTATGTTTGGATTATGTTATAATCAACACCAAAGGAAGCTTTCACTACACAAAACACTAACATGGCTTGTGTTGCACGCAAGAGCGACCTTCCTCAATAGCTTGCGTGGAACACAATACCGAATTTCACTAAACATTGATATACTATTAAAATATTATATAAACTAGATTTTATGAATAGTATTAACCACATTTGAATTTTATATAACATTATCATTCATATTACTCATGATATGGGAACAAAATCAATTTTCCGGATAAAAGTAGTATTTAAAAAAATGCAGTTTTACCGCCTTTTAATAGCGCAACCTTTTTATATAGAATTTTGACACTTTTATAAGTTATATATCACAAGATAAACTTCTTCTTTGGAAGAAGGAAATAAAAATTTACTTTGGATATTTTTTTGTTATTTTTCTGATAACTTGCATATTTTGATGAATAGTGAAAATATGCTAAATTTTAATTGAAAAAAACATTTTCATAAAAATAATTTATATGGTTAAAATATATTATTTAATGGTTATAAATTATAAATATAGTATATTTTTATATTTTATGAAAATTTAAGTCATTTTCATTAATTTTACATTTAATTCATATGTAAAAATGTTTCAATCTTTTGCAATGTTTAAAAAAACACATTTTCATCAATAACAATATTAATTTTAAATTAATTTTAATTTATAAAAAAGGATTCCATATTTTGAATAATAAGGTAAATTTTTTTCAAATAGGTACTTTTCATTTTTGTGCATTATGAATAGTAACTTCAGTAATTATTTTATTTACCATGGTTAAAAGGTAAATATGGAAAATAAGGGTAAAAAATAATATTATAATAACATTAAGCTACCATAACCCATGGAATAATACTATTTTATGATATATTTCTAACCATGGTAATCCTTAGGTTGATTTTGGGACCCCATGGATTCACTTGGATGTGAAAAAGACACTATAAGAATTAATTTAAGGTAAAGATAATATAACCTAAACATATATCTATTACTAAATAAATTTCAATATGGGGTTATATAACATATATATATATATATATGAATATAATTTATAATTATAAATCTAAAAATATTTCCTACTTCATGGTATTTTATTTATATTTTTTAGAAATTAGATAAATATATTTATTTTTGACATAATTATGATGTAGTGATTATCTCATTAATGAAATATTCAAATAAATGAGTTTATAAATATTAAAACAAAAGTGATTTGATAATTTTGATATCATAAACTAATTTTATGGATGATATTGACATATTATATTTGAGTTAATGCCTTTTTTTCTAATTAATAAGGTATTTATGAATTTTAAAAAAAACGTCAACTATGAATAGTTTTCTAAATTAACACAATTCATAACTTAAAACATAAAATAGTTTATTAAATGACATTAAATTACTAAAAATATAATATTCTTCCAAATAGTTAATAAGAGTCCAAATATTTCATAAATAACCTTTTTTGGGTCCTTTGACATGATATGGTAATTATATTATCTCAGAATGTGTAAATAACATGATATCATGGTAAGATTAAAAAGGGTAAAATAATGGTAAAACAATAAAGATAAGGATAAAAAAATATTACAAACATGAAAAAAAATTATTGGATGATGAGTATTTGAACCAAAATAATCTTATCCTATAATTAAATATGTTTTTACCATTTTTAATCGAAATTTAATTTATAATAAATTAATATATTGGAACTTTCCTAAGGTTCCCCTCTCCTCTCTTATAAAAGAGAATCTCTTATATATCCTCTTAAATCCATTTTGAGCTTTAAATATCATTAAAAACATTCCCATTTATCTTCTACGATTCCCTAGTTACATTCTAGAGGTTCTTGTATTCTCAAAATATCAACTCTAGTGCATTAGGAGGAAATTTAATGGAGGCACGCCGAGGAAGAGGTAATCTCTTCTACCAATTATTTCAAATTTATTTATTCTTCAAATTCCTATTATTTAGTTATTTCATTATAAAGTAATAACATAAGTATCACTTATATTATGATATGTTATTATAAATATGAAAAAAAACCTATTTCACCTTCAATATATCTTATGAAAAACGAAATCATCGCACATGCGTACGTACCAATTACCATCTCCACGTCATGGTGTAATATATTTTTCCCCACCATCTTATTAGGATGGTATAATGGTGGAAATAATTAATATATATGATTATTATAACATGATACTAATTCTGATATATTATACACTATCCACTTCAATACCATTCAAAAACTATGGGAACAATATCATTGCTCGTGCGTACGTTAGACTTACCATCTCCATGACAGGTTGAGATTAATTCTCCATGCTAACCATTCAAAAATGATTATAAATTATATATAATAAATAATGATGAAATATAAGAAATAATAATGCTACTAGATTTATGTATGTATATATGTCATTTACTTACTTCTATTCAATTTAATAAGGAAACGAAAACAACGTTCATGCGTACGTATGGCCTACCGTATCCATGAATGGTGTATTCCATTCCATTTGTCTATATATTATATATATATATACTGAATATAAATGATATATAAATCATTTTTTACAATCTAGAAGTAATTAAATCATTGTATATTTAATAATATCAATAATAATAAGTCCAAACATGTACAATAAATAAGACAATTATTACCCAAAACGTTGATTTAACATGGAATTAACAAATGAACGGGTAATATCATGTCGTAAGTGAATAATATATGATATCATAAATATTATTATGGTTAGTTTACAAGTTAATAATATGTTCAAACCACTATACCAGAGGTTTAGACAAATATAGAAGAAATTGGACCTATGGTAAGGGATAATTTTGAAATCTTATTTTTATCTGAGATTGTTTATACGTATGTATTTACTAGGGGTATATTTATCATCCATGTTAATGTTTTATAAAAACATATTCATGAATTTTTTTCTATTATATATGTATTTTAAATTTATTTTAATCGTTTTTTCTTTTACTATATGGTATGAAAGGAATCTTTCTTTTATTTACCATATAAGGTACTTTTTTGACTTTTCTGGTAAATGTATGAGGAGAATGTTTTTTAACTTATATGACATGAATATATTTTTACATTTTCCTAAAAACATATTTCCATGAAGATTACGCTACAATATTTCGAGTTTATTTTCAACTAAATTTATTTCTTTTAAAATTGCACGACATTTTGAGAAAAGAAATCATTTTTGAAAAAGAAAGGATATTTTCATTAGGAATTAAGTTCAATGTTTTATCAAAATTATTTTACATCTAAGATGACATAAGGTTATGTTTACATCATTGTGATTAATCTTATTTGATTGTGTTTATGATCGAATTATTTTTATAAAGTACATTTATCTTATATGGATTATTTTACGATGGCATGATGTTTAAGAATCCCATTTTATAACATGGGTTATGCTTTGTTGAATGATTTATGTTTTTTTGAAACATGTAAGAATGGTTTCATTATGAGATGGGTGGGACCTATATATCCTTCCAATTCATTGTTTAAAGATTTATATCTCATGAGATAGATATGACTAGAACCAAAGGTAAGTCTGGTAGTAATACATGGCTGGAACAACAAGTAAACCCGGTTCAGTAATGGAATTTGTCCACTATGATGGTCTTGGAAACAATTCCTTGGATAATATAGAAATAATATTATGTGCTTAATGGTTTTATAAAATTATATGTTTTATTATCATGATATTTTATCATGATTAATGTTCATTTATGATATATTCCTTATGCACATCCAAGATTTATTTTATGACTCCATATTTTGATGTTTAAACATTATGTTCATGTTTTTAAGTTCGAATGTTTATGGTTTACTTTATGTTCTCCATTTTTACCCTTAATGATAATTTAAGCTCACCATTTTATGTTTAATTTTCCCCCAGATATAAAGTAATGTTTTAGGTAGGAAAAAAAGAGATGATCTTTATGGGAGATGTTGAAGATCTTTCACCATGATTAGAGATTATGTTCTATGTTTCCAAAGACTCTAAACTAATACGGTATTTTGGCATCTTTTTGTGTCATGTATTTAAGTATTCCAAAAAAATAATTTTATGTCCATATACATCAAACTTGGGTCTCTACACACACCTCAATCCGATGCACAATGAGACTGACATGACTCTAAGTGTGTCTTTTTATTTTAAATTTAAATTATTTTTATAAAAAACACTACTTACCTACTCAAAACTAAGAAAAAACATTCATATTACTTTTATACTTTATAAATATGTTCCATAAGTTATTTATGACCTATAGTAATCAAGTACACCTCAATATGATACACGATGTTCTTGATATGACTCAAAGGTATATTATCTATTTAAAATTTATATTTTAGTTCAAAAATCTTCACTCAAGAAAAACTAAGAAAACATGCTCAAATTATCTTGATAATTTAAGAAAACGATTAATAATTCATTTTAATTTATTGGAATTAGTCTAACATCAAACTGGCACATGATGTGACTGACATGACTTAATCTGAGAGTTTCTAGTTTAGAATAACATTTAAGTAAAATAGAATAGTGATTTATTAAACACCATGAAAAAACATTCAGATTGTTTTGAAACATTATAAAAATTATCCATAAGTAATTTGGGAAATTTTTTAATCATCCTCACCTTAATCAAATGAACCATGATTATTATGAATCTAAGTGTATCTTTTTTTAATATTGATGTTAATTTTAGTAAAAAAGAAAACGTACAAACTCAAATCTAAGAAAAAACATTCAGATTTTTTTGATACTTTAGTAAAAATATAAATAATTCATTTGTGATGTGTAGGGACCAGCCACACCTTAATTATATATATGGTGTTCCCAGTATGACTCAAAGTGTATGTTATCAGTTTAAAATTGACATTTTAGTTCAAAAAATGATTCTCACTAAAAACCAAGAAAAAAAATTCATATTATCTTAATAATTTATGATAATTATTCATAATACATTTTATTTATAAAAATAAATCTCATGTAAAATTGAAAAAAGATGTGGCCAATATAACTAAATGTTTTTTTCTAGTTTAAAATGAAATTTCACTAAAAACGATAAGTGATATACTCAAAACTAAGAAAAAATATTCATATTATTTTGATACATTGGGATAAAAGTATAAAAGTCATTTGGGACATTTAGGAATCAACTTAACCTTAATATGCACATAGTGTGAATGGAATGACTTTAATTTCATCTTTTTATTTAAAATTGATATTAATTTTAATAAAAAAATTCAATTTACATACTTAAAATCAAGTGAACTCATTTGTATTATTTTTATACTCAAGGAAATTTATACATAAGTCAATTGTATCATCTAGGAATCATCCAAACCTTAATCTGATTCACGATGATCCCTGTATGACTCAAAGTGTCCGTTATAGATTTAAAATTCATATTTCTGTTAAAAATGTGTCACTCAATGTAAAATGAGAAAAAAAACATTGATTGTATTAATAATTTAGTAAAATGATTCGTGAGTAATTTTTGATATGTAGGAACAAGTCTCACATAAAAACAGCACACAATGTGATCAATATGACTCATAGTGCATATTTCCTGTTTAAAATGAAATTTTAATAAAAAAGACAACTGACATACTAAAAATTGAGAAAACTTATTCGTATTTTTTTTATAATTTTGAAAAACTTTCCATTAGTAATTTGGGACATATTGGAATTATCTACAACTAATTCCAATACATGGTATGACTGATATAACTCCAAGTGTGTCTTTTTATTTGAAATTGGCATCAATTTCAATAAAAAAGACAACTGACATACTCAAAACCAATAAAACACATTCATATTGTTTTTATAATTTTGTATAGTGATTCATACATTATTATTTACATTTAGTAATCATCCTCACCTCAATCCGATAAACGATGTGCCCAGTATGACTCAAAGTGTCTGTTATGAGCTAAAAATTAACATTTTACTTCAAAAAGTGCCACTCCCCGAAAACAGAGCAAACATGCTTCTATTATCTTCATAATTTATGAAAATGATTCATAAGTATCTTTATGTGTAGTAATAAATATCAAATCATACCAACCCATGATGTGACCTGTATGACTGAAATTGCATGTTTGCAGTTTAAAATTACATTTTAGTAAAAAAAGAAAAGTGACGTACTCAAAAATGAGAAAACACTTTCAGATTGTCTTGATACTTTCAGGAAATAATCCATAAGTTATTTAAGATGTTTTGGAATCAACCACACCGCAATCAAATCCACAATGTGAATATTATGATTCCTAGTGTGTGTCTTTAATATATATGTGTCATTTTAGTTTAAAATGCGCATCTCATTGCCAAAACTGAGAAAACAAGCCAAGGTTGCATTCTAATTATTTTATCAAATATTACTTAACTAATTTTATTATCATTTTTATCATAGAATTATTTCATTAATTGATACAGAGATAATGATTTTACATTAACATGAAATGGGGTGACATGTTAGAATAAACCACAACTAAATCCGATACACAATGTTATTGGTATTACTCATAGTTTAGATTAAAATTAACACTTTCTATTAATTTTATTTCCTTATATTATTAATAAAATAATAATTTATTTCTTATAGTGGTGTGTTCTTTTTCTTGAGAAGGGGTGGTTTGTTCGTCAATAGTGTGAGTCGGGGTTAGGGGAAAAGGCCAAAGGAATGAAGATATTTTTAAATATATGTAATAATTTTTATGTACTCATACAATTGTACAAAATAATGTTCTAAATCATAAACCATATTAATCCTTTCTCTCGTTCTATGGGAAATGAAATCATCATCCATTTGTATGTGCGAGCTACCGCCTCTATGGAATAATGCATTCCATTTTTCACTATTTCCATCATGGATGGTTATATATTATAATTGATGAGTATATATAATATATCATAATAATAAACATCATGAATGTTATTCTCTAGGTATTACTCAAAAATAAATTATTGTTATATAGTAATCCATTAAAACTGATAAATTACTCAAAACTAATTCATCCCCTATTTCAACTTTATAAAACTTGATAAAACACTAATTTAACAAAATTATAGCATTATAGTTCTATTTAAAACATAAATTATAGTACCTTATATGGTTTGGGAATGATAAAATTGGTTTCAAATTATGGTTATTGAAATCAACATCAAAATGCATGTGTCAAAATATTAATGTTAGTAACACCCAATGATAATAATAGGCAATAAAAAACTAATATATTCCTAATAAATGATCATAAATTATGTAAATAAAATGTAAATTATATGACTACTGTTATGAATATGATCATATAAAATTGGATGTTTAAGGTTGGGTTTATAGGAAAAAGGTTATGGATAATTATTCACAGGTGTTTTAATGTAAGATGATCATGAAGCTACTCTCCAAGACACTAAAAATTTAGGTAATTGGGTTGTGATTATAATTATGTGATGTATTAATTAAACCATTTAATAAATGTGTTACTCATGAATGGTTAGCTTGTTTTGACTCAAAATCTATATGTCTTCAAGGCTATTGTAAAATAACAAATTGATGGGGAATATAAGGGGGACAAATAAAAAGGACGAGAAACAATTCCTTTTAGAATCCAAACAAATTTGATGAATATTTGATAGAGAGATCAAGAAGAGAGGGGAAATCCAAGAGAGAAAAATGGTGGACACTCTTAGAGTATTCTAGTATGTATAAAGAGGAAAAGTAAACCTTTTACTATGTTAAAATTGGAAAAAATAGTGAATTTAGAATTTTAAAATGGTCTGCATGGTTTGGGTGCTTTGTTGGTCAAACCATGCAGTAACCATACATAAAGTTATATAAAAATTATTTTTGTCCCACATGTTTTAGATGCATAGTTATACCAACCATTCAGAATCTATTTGAAATATTATAGAAACCTAGTTTTGGGCCACATTATTAATGGTCGTGGTTAAGTAACCATGATCTTTTTCTGTACAACATATAAATTTCTATAAATATTAAAAAATATAACCCAAAACTCAATATAAGAGTAAAGATAAATAAATAATAAATTTGACACCAAAAAATGGAATTGTGGATGTTAAAGATCCTTTGGAATATATAGAATGAATTAATGAAAATTTATAAATAATCACTAAAATAGAATAAATTCATGTTTTATAAAATAAAAATAACATAATACTAGATTGAAAAACATAGGATCAGTGACTCAATAAGTGTTAGACCTAGGTGAAAGTTGAATGATCACTAAGAATGAGGTGAATTATTGGTTACAAAAAATAAAATTTCAAAAAAATTATTCATGTACAAGTAAAAGTGTGGGCTTGATAATTGAAACCAAGTAATGATAAAGAGTGGAGGAGAGTGAGAAATTACACATACACACAAAATCAGTTGAAAAAAAAGATATTTAAAATGTTCACTAAGACTATTTATCATGTGTTTAATCCTTGGTGTTCAGTTGTTGTGATACCACTGCTTAGTAATTATTATATTATCAAAAATGAGTAGAGGAATAGTAGAAGATGATGGTCATTAACTCTAAGAAAAATAAATATAGAAAATGTATAAATAAGTTAATCGATCTTTTGTAATCCTCTTAAAGGGTATCCATGGTTGGATTAATTGAAAATATTCACTCTATTTCAAAAAAATATAGAAATTGTCTCTATAATTATCCCTATAATATTTGTATGATAATCATAAAGTCTCGTCACATTTCTATTAGAAAATATTATCCTTTTAAAAACACTTAAAAATCGCCACGTGATTCTTAGATTGCGATTCCAAATTTTGATAAAAAATATATATAAAATAAGTTGATAGAATCTAATTTAAGACATCCCTAAATCTCTATTGAGATCTAAAACATCCATAAATAATTTGACCTCATTATGGTATGAATATATTCTTTATATTATAATATATTCAAGCTCAATTTCATTGAAATATTCAAACACCCCATTATGGAATGATCAATTTAATTACAGAGTGAAACATTGGCCTTTAATTCTACTAATGAAAAAAAATTACAGCTTGGAGCATTGTGGAAAGAAATCCATTATTATGGTGTAGTAATCAAAATAAAAATATAAAAATATATCCCACAACAGACAGTCTCCCCTACTTCTTTATCCACATAACCTCGCAAAAACAATGAAACAATGATGTGACTTGATTTTAATATATAAATTATTTAAAAATATATTAAGAATTAATCACAATTTAATCGACATAAATTTCAGTGTAATTTCATATATGTGAAATACTTCTTCTGAATTCAGCCCCTTGTGGTTAATAAATGCAACAACCCAGAATTTTATCAATGGAATTTATCCCTTCTTATAGTATTTTTTAATACTATAAATCACAGATATTCACTTATATGCCATAATAAAAATATTTATAAATGAAGAATTGATGAAATAAAAAGTATTTCTTGAAGATAAGAAACTAATACTGATGAGATTGTAACGTGACCTTAGGTATAGTAATACGACCCTTATGAATAGTAAACTATCCAAATGAATATTAGACTCACCCATGAAATTATAAATAATTTTTTTGAATCTTATAAGTAAAAATATGATGTAATTATATCATAGTATATGTAAGTAAATATTTTAAAAATTATTAATTAAGTGTTTGTATTTTAATAAGTCATAAATATTTAATTTCAATTGTATGATTATTTTAATAATTTAATAGAAAATTTATTTTCATAAAAGTTATTCATAAATTAATATTTTAATGTATTTCACTTTAAGGTAACTGTATGAGACATTGAGTAATTTTTAAAGGGTTATAAATAAGTTCTTATTTTAATATCTAAATTTTATAAGAAAATCATGATTTTAAATAAAAATTAAATTTACCATATTTATTAAATTATTTTCATAAAATGGAATTAATTTTTTAATTCTACACATTGAAAAATGGTTAGGGAAATTTTTTAAATTTTCTGAAATACTTGAATTATTGGGGAATAGTAAAATATAGTATATATACTTTATCAGTTAAATACACTATTCCTAACATCATGAATGATGTAAGCACCAAAATATCGAACTATCATTCATTATTTTAATATTTTTTAAGATAAATATCAAACTATTCATCGTATTAAACCAAAATTATAAACTAATTAACATAATAATGGGAAAACACCCCTCTCCTGTACTATAAATACCACCACTCATACCCTCTTATCATCACACCTATCAAGATTTGAGCATTGAACAAATTATTCCCAACAATATTCATATTTCCCTCATCATTATCATCACAACATTAGATTTTATTCCAAGATGGAAAGGGTGTAAGGGACATGAGAAGAAAAAAATCAGGCATATGAGGGTATAAAGTAGTGGAGACTAATGGCATACCCACGAACAAGATTCACCCCCTCGGTTTTAAAGCTAAAGATAGTTTGAAGACGGGTGTCATTGGAACCTTGGATGACAAATGAGGCAAGATGGTCTGTGACCTTGTTCCCCTCCCTCCATGTGTGGGATACATGAGCATTGTTATTAATGAGGGTTCTGCACTTCCTGGTCATGTAATAGATCACCCACATTGTGCATCCTTTCCCTTCAATGGCGTCATGTATGCTCTTGGAGTCCGTTTCAAGGTGAGATAATTTAATCTTCCACTGCTTGCAAAGGTTAAGTCCTGTAGGGACAGCCTTGGCCTCCAATTTTATACAATTGCCTTGGATATAGTGGGTTATGAAAGCAAGTATAACAATGCCTAGGGAGTCATAGACCACCCCTCCCCCTCACATCTCTCCCATGCTACAAGAGTCGTCTGTATTGAGTTTGAAGCCATTTTAGAGGGGTTTTCACCGCACCCATTGTCCCTGCCTGGTGAGGGGTTAGGCTGCAAGAGACATAATTTGAAACATCCTCAGGGATAAAGCATCCTTCCAACAGTCAAAAAGATTAACCAAGCCCCACATCCACATCTAGGATCTCTTGGTCTTATCAAAAGACCAATCCTAGGGGTCTTGAAGAGGATCTTAAGAGGAGAATTCAACAGGTAAATCCCCTATCAATTTATTTTAAATTTCCTTTCAATTCCATTACTTTTGTTATTATCACCTCACCTTTATAATAAAAATGGATTGATAACTCTAATATATTAAATATATTGGAATAATGTCATGTTAAAGTAAGATCCATCATTAAACTTATCCTTCTCACTTTTTTTATAAAAATGAAATCGTCGCCTATGATGTGTCAGTTTACAGACATTACGGTCGATGAACTTTAATTTTACTTAAATGTATTTAAGGATGTTAATAAAATCATTAAATGTATTAAAAAATATATCAATGTTTACAATAAAATCTTTTTTATGTTTTGTAACTAAAATTTATGCATAATACTTAATGATTAAACAAAACGAGTTCGTAGTGATTGAAACAACCAAAATTAAACTAAAAGACCATCACTTACTTTTATCTAATGATTCATCATCATGTTATATAAACAATTTATTTATAATATCTTTTAAACTTATGTAATATCATTAATAAAATATAATAACAATTATGGATATTTATCCTCATTTTACAAAAACATCCACTCATGAATACAAGTGAATTGATCGTGAAAACTAAGAAAACAAAGGCTCCAGAACGATGAAGTTAAACACTATAAACCATATAAAGGCCCATAAATAAGTTTATAAAACAAAAATAAATCACAATAATGTATTAAATGTTATTAAAATATTAATTGATGAATCTAAATTGATTATAAATGAAATTAGAGTGAATAAATCATTCAAAGACAAGGTATGGGGAATTCTCGAACCCAACTCTCTTTATTTGGGTTTTCCTGCATTCACCACATGATGCTATATTTGTTCACAACGATGTGTGGTAGTTGAGCAATAATACATGATGTTTAATTATTAGGGATTTCCACATTACAAGACTTATCTTAATTACTTCATATAATTATTATAATCCTATGATTATGTTATTTTAATGATGTTATGTTAGTACTCATCCCATATTATATTGTTTCATGATCTGATCTATCATAATACATGGATTTTATCTCACCCATTTTTTATTTATATCCTTAGGAGATGACATATACTAAGGAGAATTAAAGGGCCAATAAGAATCTATAGAATAATAAACTAAATAAATATTTATGTCTTATATTGAAAATTTTGTATATGTTCCTAATTTTCCCAAGATAGTAAACCTTTGGATTATCATTATGTAATTATTTTTTAGTTTTTGTCTTTAAAATCATGTAACAGTAATTTAATAAAAAGTAGGGTCACTATAGTTGGTATCGGAGGAAGGTTTAGTTAATTTGGGAATTTGGATTAGAGAACCTTTGTGAAAACACTTAATATAAGACTAAGAATAAGTAAGCACCCATGATTATTTTTTTAGAAAATTCTAAACCTAGGGATCCTAGAAGATATTCCTTTATAATTAAATTCAAAATACAATATATTATTTATTCATGACATGTTGACTTATGTTTTGTTATAACATTTTCTATTTTAGAAAATAGGTGGAACTAGGATAAACTAGGCCAACAAACTATGCAAGGTATAATGCATTGATTTTTTGAATGAAAACCCCAATGTTTGGAGGTGGAGTTAAAAATTTCATAGTTATTCTTACCCAACTGTCTTAGGTTATGAATAATAACTTGAATAACGTGGAACGTCTGCCTAGACATAAGAAAGAGAAACTGGATATCGAGTGTTTTATGCGGCAATGACCACCGACATTTAGTGGATATTCTTATCCACATTTCATGGACCAGTGGGTCAACACAATGGAGAATATCTTTTCTATACTTCACAATTCTAAGATGGAGAAGGATACCCTTTCTATTTGTCATCTAGATGGATAAAATTATCAATGGTGATATTGGATTAAGAATAACAAGATGACTAGAAAAATTGAAGAGATGGTGTGTGAAGAATTTAAGATAATGATTCTTAACAAGTATTTCCCTCGAACTCTTCATACAAAGATAGAGAGAGAATTCATAGATCTGAAGCCAAAATGAAGGTGAATCTGGCCCGACTTACGAAGCTAATATCATAAGGATTTCAAGGTATTATTTGGGTTTTGTTATCAATAGTGATAGAAAAATAGATATATTCTTTAGTGGTTTAAAACCAAACCTTTGAAAGGATCATAGAATTTGAGACATTTGTAGTTATGAAGAAGTAATACGATGTGATCTCAATGTGTAAATAGAGTTTGGAGATTGGTCCCATGGATATGGTGATAAGAAATGAAAGATAGATTTTCAAGCCAAAGGATATCATGAGAAATGTGGAAAGAAAACAAAACCTCCCAAATGTATAAAATGTGGGAAGAAACATCGTGGAAACTTTATTAAATGGATAGGGAAATGATTCAAGTGTGGGAGAGAAGTCCACCAAGCTTATGAATGTAGAAAAGACATGGTAAATAAGGATAATGTGGGGGAGGGTAGGAGAGAACCACCCATAGTCCAACTTTACAACTGTAGAGAGCAAGGGTACTATGTAAGATAGTGCACTAAACCTTGAGTCCTTGAGGGTAATTAGCATTAGAAACCACCAAATACGTTAGAGAAAGGAAATTATTATGCCATCAATACTTAAAAAGTGCAACAAGAGTAAAAAGTTGTAAAAGGTACACTTCCTATTCACTCAAGAATGAAAAAATATTATTTGATTCTGGTTCTATAAATTCCTGTATGTCTTGCATGTTTGATAAAACTATTTAATCGATGCCCTGAAACCTTGAAGTAGATATATCTGTAAAAACACAAAGATGTTTAATGATTGAAACCTAAGTGTTGGAACCTTCTCTTATTAGCATATGTGGGATGATTCTTCTAGAGAATCTCACAATACTTCCCTTTTTTTAATTCCATTCTATACTAGGGATGGATTAGTTCTCATTATGTAGAGAACATATCAACTATTGGAAAAGGAAATATCTTTTCATATTATAAACCATCCCACGCTACTCTAAAAATTAATGGAAGATCATGATTCTCTTTTTTAAAATCCTTCAATGGAGTGTGTGATTATTCCCTATCAAAAAGCATACCTCACGCAAATTGTCGAGTCAAAGAAGGAATCAACTTAGATAAAACACCCTTTTTGAGGGAACACAATGATGTATTTCATGAAGAGTTACCCAGACTTCCTTGTAATCATGAGGTAGAGTTCTCAATAGAACTCATACCCTAAGTTACTCCTATCTCAAGGTGTTACTATAGGATGGATCCTATCAAACTAAAGGAGTTGAAGAAGAAGCTGTAAGATCATTTGGACAAAGAGTTCATAAAATCTAGTAAATAACCTTGGGGAGAACCAATTCTCTTTATCAAGAAGAATAATGGATCAATGTGGTTGTTTATCAATTATCAAGAACTCAACAAGATCAATATAAAGAACAATTATCCTCTCCCAAGGTTTGATGAATTTTTTGTTCAATTGTGAGGAGCACAATAATTCTCAAAGGTGGATCTTTATTCTAGATATCATCCTCTAAAGGTGAATACAGTTGATATTAAGAAGTTTTCCTTCCATACAAGGTATAAGAACTATGATTTTCTGGTGATTCCCTTAGTACCTACTAATTCCCCAAAAATATTCATAAATTTGATAAATAGAGTCTTTAGGAATTATCTTAAAAAAATTTGATGTAGTGTTTATTGATGATATTTTCACTTACTATATGAGCATAAAGGAACATGAAGAACATCTAAGGCTTGGGTGGGAGATATTAAGGAATCATATGTTATACTCCAAGTTCAGCAGGTGTGAATTTTGGATGTAGAAAGTCACATTCATGGGTCATGTGATCACAAGTGAGAGAATTTAGATGGACCCTTAAAAAACAAAGACAATTAAGGAATTTCCAAGACCCTCTAGTGTCATAGAAATCTATAATTTTCATGGATTAGTAAGGTATTATCCCCATTTGAGATAAATTTCTCATGATTTTCAAGATCACTAACTAAGTTAACATGGAAATGGGTAAAGTATTTCTTGAAGGAAGAATGTGAGGAAAGATTCAAGGAGTTAAAGAGAAGGTTGATCACTACACCTGTACTCACATTACTATAAAGTGGAGAATGTTTTCTGATATACAGTGATGCTTAAAATAAAGGATTGAGTTATGTTCTCATGAAAAATGAAAATGTGATGGCCTATGCCTCATGATTGTTGAAGATACATGAGGAAAACTAATCGATACATGATCTGAAGCTAGAAGCTATGATTTTTTCATGGAAAATATGGTGACACTACCTCTATGATGAGAATTGTGACATATATACGAATCAAAAGAGCCTAAATTATATATTCACACTAAAGGATCTTAACATGCATCAAATAATATGATTATATATAATCAAAGACTACAATATCTCTATTCACTACTATCCTAGAAAGGCAAACAAGGTAGATGATTCTCTATGAAGAAAAGAACCTACTACTTTATCGATGTTGTGGATGGAGAAATACCATATCATCATGGATATGGAAAGGATGTATTTGGAAATCAAAATGGTAGGGAATAAATCCTACCTTTCCCAAATGATATTACCAACTATATATCAAAGAGAATACTAATGAGGCACAAAGGGATGATATAGAGTAACAAAAGAAGGTGAATGAAGTAAAGGAATAGAAGATGAAAGAGTTCCATATCGATGATAACGGTGTGACTCGGTTTGGAATGAGGATAGGTGTGCCTTAATCACATAGGATAAAGAAGGATCTACTGAACAATTCACATAGATCAACATTCTCTATCCATACTAGTAGTACCAAGAAGTACCGTGATCTCTGAGAACACATCCGGTGGGACCACCTGAAGAAGAAGATTGCAGATTATATCTCAAGGGATCGATATGTCAGCAAGTTAAAATAGTGTGACAAAAGTCAAAAGGGATGATGCAAATATTTCCTATAGCCATGTATAAATAGGATAATGTCACTATGGACTTTGTCATGGGTCTCCTAAATACATCCAAAAGAAATAATGTGATATGGTTTGTAGTGGACATACTCACCAAGACTTCCCACTTTATTTCTATTGGGGAAGATCTCTCACATGAACAAATTTCAAATATATATGTGAAAAACGTGGTGAGAATACTTGGAGTTCCACTCTCGATTATATTCGATCGTGATCCCATGATCAAATAAAAATTATGGAGAAGTATTCAATATGCTTTGAGTACTGAATTAAATTTCAGTATAACCTATCACCCCAAAACTAATGGCTAATCTAAACGGTCTATTCATACGCTCAATGATATTCTAAGAGCCATATATTTAGAATTCAAAGGTGGATGGGATCAGCACCTCCCATTTTTTGATTTCTCAAACAAAAATAGCTCCCACTTGAGTATTCAAATGGCTCTATATGAAGCTCTATATGGAAAGTGACATAGAACTCCAATATGTTGGGATTAAGTTTGATAAATGAAGCTACTTATACCTGATCTTGTAAAAGAGATGATAGAGAATTTTCAATCCATCCCGCCACATATCAAATATTCTTTGAGTTAGAAAAAGAGATATCACAACAACTGTCTAAGGGAATTGGAGTTTGATGTTGGAGATAAAGTCTTTCTTCAAATATCACCATGGAAGAGAGTCATGCAGTTTGGAAAGAAAGGGAAGCTAAGCCCAAGGTACATTGGATACTTTGAGATCCTTTATTTCATAGGAGTCATGGCCTATCATATTTCACTTCCACCAAATATTACTCATGATCATGATGTGTTCCACATATCACTCCTTAGGAAGTACATACCAGATCCCTCACATGTACTAAACTTGGAGGTGGTAAAACTACGAGATGATATCTCTTATGAGAAACATCCATTATTGATTTAGGAATGGTGAGATAAGGTTCTATGCAACAATAAAACCCACCTTTTCAAAGTGTTGTGGAGGAACCATAAGTATGAAGAAGATGCTTGGGGATTATAGGAGTCAATGAAGGATAAATACCCTCACCTATTTATGTATAACAAAATTTCCATGGCGGAATTTTAAAATGGGGAAAGAATGTAATGAACCAAACTTTTATCAATGGACTTTATCCATTCTTATAGTAATTTCATATAGTATAAATCACATATAATCACATATGGACCATAATAAAAAACTTCATAAATAGATAATTATTGGAACAAGTAGTATTTATAGAATGTTAAGGTACCATTACTAATAAAATTGTAACTTGACAATAGGAATAGTAATATTTACCTTACGAATAGTAAACCGGCCAAATGAATAGAAAAATCAACCATGGAAGTATAAATAAAATTTTTTCATCTTAAAAGTAAAAATATGATATAATTATATCATAATATAAGTAAATATATATTTTAAAAATTATTAATTAAGTGTTGGTATATTTCTAAGTCATAAATATTTAATTAAAATTTTATGATTAATTTTATAATTTAAAATAAGATTTATTTTCATAAAATATATTCATAAATTAATATTTTTATCTATTATGATTTTAATATAATTTTATGAGACCTTAAGAAATTTTTCAAAGTTTTATAAAATCATTTATAATTTTATAATCTCTAGTTTCTAAGTAAATGATGATTTTAATTAAAAATTAAATTACTCATATTTAGAAAAATATTTTCGTAAAATGGAGTTCATTTTTTAATTCTATACATTGAAAAATTGTTAGGGTGGATTTATGGGATTTCACTAAAATACATGAATTTTGGTGAATAGTAAAACACATATAATTTACGGTATATATACATTATAAGTTAAATACACTATTCTTAACATCATAAATGATGTAAGAAACCAAATCACGAACAATAATTCATTATTTTAATATTTTTTATGACAATACTCAAACTATTTATATTTTTGAGCCAAAATAATAAACTTATGAATATAATAATGAGAAAACACATCTCTCATCCACTATAAATATCACCTGTCACACCCTCTTCTCCTAACAACTCTCAATATTTGATCATTGTGAAATTCAGTACAAAAATCTTCCCTAACCCCTAACCCACATCTATTATCTCTTGGTCTCATCAAAAGTCCAATCCTAGGTTCCATGGGGAGGATCTCAAGAGGAGAAATAAAAAAGGTAAATCCTCTCGTTTTCTTTTAAATTTTCCTTAAATTTCATTTATTTTCTTATTATCTAATAACCTACCTTTATCTTAATGTAATGATAACTATATTAACTTAAATATAATGTAATTATATCTTGTTAATGGACTATCCATCATTAAATTCTCCTCATAAATATAAAAAAAAGAAATCGCCATCCGTGATGTGTCAATTTACTGACATCGTGGGCGATGCACTTTCATTTTACATAAATGAATTCAAGGATTGTAATAAAATAATTAAATGGTTTAATTTTTTATGTTTAGGTTAAAACCCTTTTTATTTTCTATAACTAACATTTATATGTAATACTAAATGATAAAACAAAATGAGTTCATTGTGATCAAAAAAATGCCAAAATTAACCTATAACGATCATCGTTAACTTTTATCAAATGATTTATCATTAGAATATATAACCAATTTATATATAGGTTCATTTAAACATAAGTAATATTATTAATAATATATAATAAAAATTATGGATATTTATCCTCATTTTACATGAACTTCTATTCTTGAATACAATTGAACCGATTGTAAAACTAAGAAAACGAATGCTCCTGAATGATGATATTAAACCCAATAAATCATAAAAATTACCATAAATGAACCTAATAAAACAATAATGAATTATATTAATTTATAAAAGTTTTTTAAATTTTTAATTAATGAATCTAATTGGATGATACATGACATTAAAGTGAATAAAACCTTCAGACATATGGTAAGGGGAATTCTCAAACCTAACTCCGATTCTTGGGGGTTTCCCTCTTTAACCCCATTTTAATTATGGTTTTTTCTTAAATATAATTTATTAATAATTATATTACCTTTTTTGGGATCTACATGTTTCCTAATTGAGTTTAGAAAAAACACAATGTTTTAAAAAAAACTCGTCTTTAAATATACACACATTTTACTTCTTGAGCTTTTTTCCTCTTTACTAAAGGTTAATGATTGAAGGGTGTTATTCCCTCTTTCATTTAGAAACCCAATGTTTATGAATGTATTCATATGATTAGTAACTGATTACTTTCCAGGGGTTATTTTATGTTCAGGATTGATATATGTTCTATGTGGCATGCCTGATAATGTAAATGTTCTGATGTGATGAGTGCACTTGGAATTATATAGCAGTACAATGAATCGGGTAATGTGATGTGTCGTATGAGAAAAGTGAAATATGTGTGAACTTGATGTTATATTTTTTCACAACTATGTGTGGTAGTTCACCACTGAACATGATGTTTCATTTTTATTAATTTCAACATTCAAATCCTTATCTCAATGACTTCCTCTCATGATTATGATCTCATGCTCATGTTATGATGATGATGTTATGTTAATAATCACCCCATGTTATATTGTTTCATGTTATTATCTATCATAGAACTGGGATTTTAGCTTAACCATTTTGGATTTATATCTTCTGGTGATTACATGTTCTAAGGATAATTAAATTGAGAATAAGAAGCCAAAGAAGGAATTAAATAAATTTACAAATTTTATTTTGTAAATTATATGTATGGTCCTAATTTTCCCAAAACACAAAACCTTTAGATCCTCATTGTGTAATTATTTTATGTTGTTTGTATTTAAAATGATGTAATAGTAATTTAATAAAAAGTATAATTAATATAATAGAAACTTAATTACAATGTGATTTTCCAAAAATAGGAAATATTTATTCATTTAGTTAAGAATAGACCCAAAATATCTAAAAATCATCCATTAGAATTTTATAATTAAATACATCATGAAAACATTATCAAATATCCTGAATGAATCATATCAACAAACTAGTCATAACACACTCCTAAAATAAGAGTTATCTAAATAAATAAACCATTGAATAAAATGATATTTTTGTGATTTCTCCAACCCTTAGTGTAAATATAAATACTACATCAAGAAAGTCTTAATTGAGGCACTATAAAATTCCCATTTGTATCTTAAATTCATGTGGTATATTTAATATCCTCTATCTAAAAGAGAACATTAATAATTCACCATCTATGCGAGAATTTTATTATAATGAATACAATACTAACAAAATTGTATATATAGAACATTAATTACATAATTATATTTTTATATCACAAGATCATTTTAATAATTTGTTAAAAATGATTTTAAAATAAACTTCATGTAGAATTTATGTCACATGATGAGTTCCAATTATTTGGGGAGGCCATTGATGCAATTGGTTATGTGAATGTTGATACTACTCATCCAATATTAAATATATTCAATTATTAAAAAATTTAAGTATAATAAAATTATAAAAAAATTTAAGTAATGTTAACATGTTCATCAATTCCACATCCCTAGACCAATATAAAAATAACTATTTTCACTATATAAGAAGAAAAACCCTCAAAACATGATCAATAATGTCCTTACCACTGATATTTATAAATTGATTGGCCCTATTAACCCGTTACTTATAATATACATATATATATATATATCTTAATTTTCTATGAAAACCGTTCAAAAATCATCGAGGCAGGATATCAAATTATCCAATCCAAAAAAATCAAATTCGTTACTCAATAATTTGAGGAGAATAAAAACCTTAAAATATAAATATTATCAGAACCACTATCCAAAATCTATCTATTAAATCTTGAGGTAACTAATAAAAATCATTCATTTTAATGGTAATCTAAGGGGGTATCATACCATATTCCCTAAATAATGAATAAGTGTGCTCTTCCCCGATCCAATATGATTATTCATATCATCAAATAATTCATAGCGGTGGTAATATAATTTCATATCTAAATCCCTTTACCAGTGACCTTGTGACTACTAGAAGAACATTCAGATCATGTTTAAAACATAACATATTAAGTAAACAATATATGGATTATTTTATATAATATAAATTTATTGATAAGATAACATACACTCACATAACTAATTTAAATATTTTTTTTAAAAAATAAAATAACTTGATCAAAAGTCACGTCATAATTCTTGAAAAATATATATAATAATTTTATTGAAAATTTAACTCATAAATACCATCACACCTAGATGACATAATAAATGAAATCTATTTGGCTAGGGTAAAAAGTCATGTTTTGTATCATGACATATCTATATTTATAATTGTAAATTTAAGAAAAACCGTGAATCATTTTTAAGTTTTTTTGTAAACATTCAAAAACTTATAAATAAATCATCAATATAATTAATATTGGAAATTATGGAAAAAATTCATCTATTTTGAAAATAATTAATATCTACATAAACAATTTACCTATACTATTCAATATATTCTTCTCATATCAACTATAATGTTTTGGTATAAATATCACATAGGAAAGTATCCAATACAAGGTTTATCTCCTGAAATTATAAATGGTTTTTTATTACTCTATAATCTCTATATAAAATACTGTTAATTTATACTAATTTATACTAATAATTATATACTTTTAGTTCCTTAAAATATGTCGACTCAATGATACATTAGAAATATGAATTCTAACCAATGTGTGTATATAACTTTGATGTGTATTAAATTTTTTTAATACTAACCAATATCAAGGGAAGGAAACAAAGTCATCTATTTTGTATTTCTTCTCTATTTACATACCTTTGATGCAAAACAAAAATGGATTTAAATTTTTATTCTTGTAACATAATGTCATTATAAATGGACTATCATATATTTTTCTAAATGCCCTAGTTAATTTATGATTATTGGATTCTCGTAACTTGTAGAATTAAATATTTCACAAAAATTTTTAAAATGAATTTATGTGAAAATAAATGAGAAATAAATTTTAATTAGAATGAAAAACTATATGTATACATATATATTACCTAATCAAAATGAGTATACAAATTAAACTTATAAATTTTAAAATTCCTATTTGATAAGAAACATATTTTATTAATGGAATAACTGATGGAGTCTTGAATAAAACATATTGATGTGATTAAACCAACTCACTAATATATATATATATATATATATAATGGTGTTACCTTTACATCTTGGTCACATTTAATCTTGGTGGCCTTACCTAATTTTTTCATCATTACTATGAAATGAAGTGTGACATCTTGCAGTTTCATGACCGTGTTGTCAAGGAGATATGTCACATAACCCCAAGCATACTACTCAATCACTAGAGGATGGAAAATAGAATTGAGAGGTCTATAAGTTTATCTTAGGGATTTATTTACCCACAAATGTTATATCCTAATAAAATCAATAAAGTAAATAGTATAATAACAATATGTACTATAAATATGTGATAATATTCACCATAATGTCTAAAACACTATAATTTAAAAGCCTAAATGTAATATATATCTAAAAAAGACATCGGAATATATCTCAAGTTTCATTTCATGAATAATATAAATGAAATATCTAATTTATTAGGATATGGAAAAAACCTCCACATGACTCTTTATGAATAATAAATCAGCAATATGATGTTTCCCAATACCATCTAATAACTATAGAGGAATTTTTCCTTTACCTTCAATACCATTTATATAATCTTCATGCATTCTAGGTGTGTACATACACGGAGTGAGAAAAAACTATCAGTAGAATCCACCATATCCACAAACATCCCTTAACGTTTAACAATATCTTATATAAATAGTTTATAGTAATTAAATGATTTAATCAAATGATTTATAGCATGAAATTTAATGAATTATGTGATAACTAAATAACCTAAGAACTTATAATATGATTCGACCAATGATGATAGAATCTTTGAACACCAAATAAGGAATATAATATCCAAACACATGGCTCTTATGAATCTTATACCAATTAGTTATTATATAAATTATCATGGGCCATATATAAGGCCTAAAAAATCATGGATCATATATCATCATCTGATATCATAACCTAACCTAAGTATCTCTATATGTTAACCAAATTCATGACATCCAAATAAAAATGCACATCTAATAATATTAAAGAAAACATGTTTTAAATTGAATACATGAATTCATTAATCATCCCATATTTATTCTAAATAAACTATTAAATTAATTATAAACACTATTTCAATTACTTAAATCCCCATTAAAATATTTTTTACTTTAATGGAGAAATTACAGTAATCATAATAATCATACAGTCCGTATTTTAACTCTTTATTTTTATCTTAACTTTTAGTTTGATATAATTACATATCCCCCATGTATTTTTCCATTATATTTATAAAAAAATAATTTCAAGTACTTAATAAGGAACATAAACATGTATTTTCCACCTAAATTATTCTCTATAATTCACACAAGTTCAATAAATAATAAACCGTGATTTATATCTCAAAAATATTTTATAATATTAAAACATACCAACACAGTAATTTTCAGTATGAAAAACTAATTAATAACCTCACTAATAATGATAACATTAAACTCACAATCATATTCACATAATCAACCATTTATTTAACATTTATTGAATGTTAATTAAAATTTCTAAACATGCAACATAAGTAAAAATATTCTTGAGATACATAATTTCATCTAAATATAATCTCATTTAGTTGAACTTTATTATCATCATAATATGCTAGCAGACAAAATTAAAACACAATAAAAGTGCATAATTTTTATATAAACATTCAATTTAATTATAAATAATGGGAGTGGCTTCCAAACTCAAGATTAGTAAACAGTCCTCACAAATAATAAAGTATTAATTCATTATCCAACTCAAAAAATCAACAAATCCTCCAAAATATAAGAATAAAATAAGATTAGAACATTGAAAAAGCCAAATCATGATATCATCAAAAAAATTAATAGCTATTTTTTAGCTATTATAGTTTTGAATCTAAATCCACCAGATTATGATAGGTCATTCATGAAAAAATATCCTGAATTTATAGTCATCACTTTCATTCCATTGTAAATATTATAACAATAACCATAATTCACCTTAACTGTCATCAAAATGGAAATTAATGATTTTTTTACATATCATGTGTTATTTATCAAGTATATATTCTTTATTACCATGATTTAAAAAAATGTGAATTTTTTTTTAAAACTCATTTTTAAAAATTTACATCATCAATTGACACTGTCTTTTGATTTCACCTTAACAAACAAAATGTATTATAGTATATTATTGTACAAGTTTTACCAGTGTTTATGAAATAAAAAATATGTCTTAAATAGATATATTTCAATTATGGTAAGTTGAATAAAATATTTTTCTTATTCTGATTAAGAATTTATTATCTATTAATAGTAGAAATATATGTTAATAAAAAATCATAAAAATCCTTGAATTCATGCATGGTGTGAATTTTCTCTAACACATGTTGTTATAATATTTAAAAACCTCATAAAATAATCCACATATTGTTTTATTCATTAGAACCTTGAAATAAAACTATGCACCTTATGATTTTTTGAAACAGAGAAATCAGAACACCCTGATATTTTAGAATATAATTTTCTTTAAATAAATTGTAATTGTTTGATAGTTTTCTTGACATAAAACATCAATCTTAAAAATAACCATGATATACTATAACCAAGATGTTAAATTGGAGTTTTTTAATAATAAAAACCTTATTATGAAAAATATGTTGATTTTTAATTTAATTCTAACATGTTGATTATTATATAATAAATTAGTACTCAATTTTTAGTAAAGTTATTTTATGCATCGAAAATATGCTTTTATAAGAAATTATTTTTATTGAATTTTTCATGAGAAAATTATAATTAAATTAGATTATTTTTAAATTTTTATGACGTAATTAAAGACATTTGGGGGTCAATTATTAATATTTTTCTAAAAATAATTATTTTTTAGTGAATAGTAAAAAAATACCAATTTTTGAAAAAACTATAATTTATTTTTTATGAAAAAATTAAATTTTTTTAATATAATAATAATGTAATATAAGTTTCCATTAATTATAAATAATATAATTAATCACATAGGAATCATTGTTATACTTGATTTTGGAAGAATTTTATTTTTGGGCTTAAAGACACTTTTGCCTAAAAATTGGTTTTATGCTTGCAAATGAGTTTTTATATTAACAAAATAAATTAATATCTATTGATTAATTAGATTAATAAAATTTATAGATTATTTATTCTATCATATATTTTTTCATTTATTTTATGTTCATTTAAAGATAAGTAATGAAAGTAAATTAATTTTTATGCTTAAAAATGCATTTTTCTTAGACAGGTTCTCATTGCAGTTTGCACACTTATTTAAAATTAAATTACACCAATTAAAGAAATTTAATATTTTAAAATGGATTCCATATTTTGAATCATCATAATTAATATAATTCAATGGGTTTAATTTAATTTTTTGACATAGGGAATAATAAATACAATAAAATGTTGTTACCACGGTTAAGGTTAAAATAAGATTATTGAGGGTTAAAATAAGAGATATGGGTACGAATGACACAAAAAAATATACAATTATTATTTTTTGATGATATTTAAACATCGTATTTTCATACCTTGTAATAATTTTCTATTTGGATATATTTTCATAGAAAGTGAGCCTATATTATTGAAATATTTTATGAAATTCTATGTGTGTCCCTCCCCTCACTATAAAAGGGAACTTATTCTCCTCTATTATTAAAAAATTTGGATATTTTATCTTATAAAATCCCTGATAGACATTATTATATTAATTCAGTTCATACTAGAGATTATGTTATTCTCTGAATACCAATCATTCAAGGCTTAATGTGTAAGCTAAATAAGTTCTTTCAAAGAAAATATATATGTCTTAATTGAGAACTCCAAATTTTTTTATTTTTTACACTATATATCTTATTGTATCCATAAAAAATAATTAATATAGTGTCATAAATAATTTTATATGTTATTATTATGATTTCAAAACCATTTCACACCTTTTCTCCTTCAAATGGGAGATGAAATTATCACTCATGCATATATGTGGACTACCTCTACAACGCATCGATACGATTTATATTCCATATACATATTTAATGTTTGGTAATTATGTTGGATTTAATTTTTATATATTATATTTATGAAATAGTTTTTATTTTTAATTATAATATCTTATTTACCTTTTTACCCTTAAAACCATTGGAAAATGATAACGTCGCTCATGCATGCATGTGGACTACCACCTCTACGGAGTGATGTGATTTGTTTTTCATTTCATATTTACTTGGATGGTAATAAGGATATATTAAATTAATATATATTATATTTAATATATAATAATTTTTATTTAAATTCTAATTATAATTTACCCTTTTTTCTTTTCATCCATCAAAAAGTGAAAAAATTACTCATGTGTACATACGAATTATAATTCCCAAAAAGTGATATCTTTTATATTTCATCACCACGTTATTTTAATGGTTATAAAATTGTATATAATGATTAAATATGAAAATTATTACATGATAAAGATTATGGATATTGTGGAACCATGATCAATGTACAATGACTAAAACATCTGAAACCAAACATACATGAGAAATAGAGCAGTTAACGCCCAAAATGAAACATTTAATAGATAATTGCTAATAAATGTGTGTTGAAATGATATAAGTGGATAAAATATGATATTATATGTATTAATATGTGTCTGGTGTAAGAATATAATAAATCTAAATGTATTATACAGGATTTTATAATGCTTATGAATCATGTTGGATACCAGGTAAGGGTTCTTCGTCTCAAATTTGATTCATTGATACATGTTTGATGTTATGCAGCTATCTATGTTTATGATGTGTATATAGTGATAATTTTTTATGTTTTATAATTAATATTTATTAATTCATTATATTTAAATATACTATTTAAATTATTTTATTCATTGGGGTTTGATTCTAAAGTTACCAAAGTTGTAAGTTTTTATCATCTCAAAGTGTCTTTTTAAAAAAATATGTTATACTATAAACAAATATTATTTAATGAGGTGTATCTAATTAAAATTTTATATATTATATCATAAATTTAATTATTTTTATTTAATTTAATGTTTAATTTTATGTTATTTTTATCATAGGGGTCATGAACCAAAAGTTACTAAAGCAATGGGTTTTACATTACAATCTCATTTTTAATGAGATTATTTATGCTTAAATGTTTAGTCATGAAATTATATGATACATATCTTAAAAATATCATGTATTTTATTCTCTTATTATTATTATTAATTTTATATTATATGTTTTAATTTAATTTTCCACTCATTAATTATTGAAGATACCAAAATAATGTTTTAAAGAAAACATACATAATTTCTCTCTTTGGCTGGGAATATATTTATCCATGTGCATATTTTCATCATAAATTTTTGTATAATTATTTTTGTATTAATTAAATATTTATTAATTTCCATTTTCTCCCTAATTAAATTTCTAAATTTTTTCTAAAATGAATTCTATTTTCATTTTTCAAACATGTTACTTTCTACTAATTACAAAAAATATGAAAGGAATATTTATTTTAGCGTACACCACATGAACGTATTTTCCCTCCATCATGAATAATATTTTCATTGAAGCTTACTTTAAATTTTTACATGGTTATTTATAAAAAAATTTAACTTAATATTTTGGAACTGTTTATATTTTAAGCAAGTGATTTCAAAATGAAAAGGATATTTTCCGGATGAATTGTTCAATTTTTTTAGAGGTATTTTATTCTATAACAACATCCTTTTATATATATTATACTCTAATGGGGATATGATAAAATGTTAAGATATTAATTATTTATAAGGATGGTTTATTATTATGATGTTTAAATTTTAATAAAACTATTTTTATTTTCATGGGTTATTCTACGATGAAATGTTGAATGTTTTTTAGTCTTATAACACTCATATATATGGATTCTGTTTTTATGATAAGTGATATCGATATAACTAAATATGAAAAGAGGAATTATTATATCCCTACAATTCATTGGTTAATAATGATAGAGTTTGGAAACCCTTATTAGACAATGAATTTGATAAGATTATAAGATTTGTTAGAGTTGAAAAACTCCTACGAGATAACATAGTTAACAAGATAAAAGTTACTCCTAATAAAATAAAAGAAACGATAGGGTGGGAATTTCCATTTTGGGAATTTGCTAAAAAATGATAGTCTTGAGAGTGAACCTTGACTAAGGTATTTATTTTTAATTCTTATTTATATTACAAAAAATTATTTATTAGAATTATGATACATTATTATGGATCATGATTGATTAATTGTGACTCTTCAAACTTATGAATTATGTCTATTGTTGTGAAAAATCATTAATATATGATTTATGTTTAATTATATTTGATTGATTGGGTAGGATAATTTAAATTTATTATCATGTTCTCATACTCTTGTGCTTATATTATCATCACATATGATCACTGATTGGTATATTTTATGTTAACCCATACTGAGAATTTGAGGTAACCCTTTTTATGATTCCATTACCTAGGTTGTGAATAATGGTTTTAATTATGATATGTTTATGAATTGTGTTAGTTGTGAAGAACATAATGTGAAGTGAAGTAGATATTTTTCATAGTAGTTTTTTATGAATCAATATTTTTAAATACACTAAACAATTATGCTTTTCATCTGGATTATAATGATATATAAATAATTTTCATATTATAATATGTATTATTTATTCATGTAAATTTTATATCATTATAGTATGCACCATAAGAATTTTTAGTTACTTTTTGAAATTAGGATGATAAAACTTTAGTGAGAATCATTAGGATAATACTAAGTATAATATAATATCCTATGTTATGGTAAATAAATGAGTTCGGTTTCTGTAAACAATACTTAGATGTCTGGACACTGGAAAGTGGATGTAGATGCGGCACATATGCACCTATGGGTAACAACTCTGAATGAGGTAGATTGGGTATTAACTTGATTATAACTGATGCAATATGAGCAATTATAATACTTTTCAACTATATAGACACTCTTTGAGGATATTTTTAGCTTAACTCACATTTTATTTATAAAACATTATAAAATATTTGAGTAGATAATAACCATGGATGGACTAGGTAAAAGATACAATGTCATATATTTAAAATGATGGGTTATGATTTAGATACCCACATGAGTAATATTTCATGATTACATGATTACTCACTTTGATTATTGTTTCTCACACTATTGTCTTTTGTTTTAGTAAATGGATGGAACTATAATGAATTGTGTTAATGTAGAATGAGATGGTCCCTGAAGTGATTATACTCATGATAAAAAATAGGGAAGTGAATATGAAATCTTATTATTATGGCTCATAAGATATCTCAAAATATGACTAATTACGTGAACATAGGCGAGTGTTTGGATGAACCAAATAGCAAAAAAATGGAGTTTTAGGAAGACCATGGAGAAAAGAAGATTCATCTTCTTACATTTATAGAATGTGTGAAGAAACACCCAAGGAAATAACTTAAAGGAATGGGAATATTATTTATGGGTTTGGAAAATGAAAGAGAATAATTAATTTCCAAAGAAAAAATGAAAAGTTGGGTCAACACAATGAATGATAATAATGTTTTGTATAAGTGATAATCGATGGTTGAACATTTTAAATATGGAAAGTCTAGACATTACCAAAATTGAATTCATCATGGGAAAGTTTTAGAATTGTATCATCAAGGTTGTATGATTATGGATTTTACTATCAATAATGAAGAGGATAAAAATTAAATATGTAAGGTAGGATTTTTTATAATAGTGTTTATTAGGTTAAAAGTAGGAAATAATATTCAATTCAGATTTAGGAATCTTAATATATGATTCATATTTTATATTATAGGAATGAATTATTAAAGACTAATATGATGAAGACTAGTTAATATTTATTAAGGAAGTGGAATGATATATTTATTTATGTATTAAGATGTAATAATTATATTTTAGAAGTGTTTTAAAAATGATATTCTAGTTATAATAACCATGAAACATCTATGTATTGTTTTGAAATAGTTTTTATTAAAGATTTAAATGAATATGTATAACAATACTAATAACCAAGAAAAGTGATTTAGTGATACAACCATATTTTTTAAGATCACATGATTGAGAGAAATATATACCATAATATATGCCTGATGTTGATATAATAAGGTTAAGTTAGGAAAAAGAAATGATTGATATTGACAAATAAATTGGTTAGTATTTGTGACCTTGACATTGGTATGAGATTTTACGAAAAAGTGATTTTTTATGATTTTTATTAAATTGTTTTTATTTTTAGAATATATTAGATAGTATTTGATTTTATCTATAAAACAAGGATATAGTTAAATTTTTGAAGAAATTATGATCCCATTGAGGTTTTATGTTGATTAATATTATGTTGGGAAAGGATTATGATGTTTTAAGAGAATATATAATCACAGTATTCACATGTTTGGTGTGTGGAATTATGACCTAATTTATGTTTTTTTGGGTTTAATGTTAAAGTTGATCCAGAAAAAAACACAATTGATGAACTATTTTTAATTTTTTAGGTTTCTAATTTAGTCAAATATATTTTGGAGGATATTTAAGGTTATATATTTATGAAATGGTTTGAGTTGACCTTTGTTTATTATTATTGGGTCTTTTAGATATTAATTTATTATCTAATCTCAAGAAGATTTATCCATATTGGATATCCTATGATAACTATTATTATTTTAGTAACTATATTAAGATAGAATGAATTACTTTCCATTCTTTTATGTAACATATGATACATTAAAAGTTAATTTTATTAGTTTATACGTGAAAAGTTTTCTTGAATGTTTATTTAGTGGAGAAAGATATGATATATAAATGAAAATTGATTGAAGCACAACCGAATGATGGAATTTTAATTATGAAATGGAAATAAATCATGTAATTATTTTTTCTCCTGCAGTCAATCTTTATAGTAAAAGAATCCCCCAATTCTAGGAATATGATCTTGAAATTGAAAATGATTTCTTCTTATAATCAATTTTGAAGAACTAACAGTATTTTTAGCCCCCAATGATTTATTTTTTTGTGGATTTTAAATTTCTTATAAACATGTTCAATATCAATCTCTATTAATATTTGGACTTTATTTTGTCCTTTATTTCCATATTTTCACTTCCGGTAAATGTTCTCATTATATGGGAACCTGATTATGTGTTATTTCATGTAATATTTATTTTTTCCACTTCCATATTTCAAAGTAAGTTTCACTTTACCATTATATGATTTGTTTTTCAATAAATGTGTTTTAAAATTTTGAAAATTTAATTAAAAATATAAAATCTAAGAGGATTAAATTTATTTATGGGGGTGAATGTACCACCCTCAGATTTTAGAATACATTTTTATTTAATAAACTATAAGCATTCTATAACATTATTGACATGAAACAAAAATCATCAAAAGAATCTTGATACAATATATCCTAGTTTTTAAATTATATTGTAAGAATTATAGTAATAAAATTATGTAAATTTTTTGTCAATTTTTTAAATAATGAAAATTTACTGATTAATTCATGATGAATAAGTAATCAGTTCTTAATAAAGTAATATTATGTTTAAAAATATGTTTCCTTAATTTTTTTTTCATTTTATATGTGATCATTATTATTAATTTATAAAATCTCTTATAAATTTTATTGGGGAGATGAATATAATTTTCAAACCATAAATTTAATATTTTATTAGGGTGAGTTTTTAGGTTTTTTCTAAAACCATTTTTTTCATTAAATAGTGAAAAATATGAATTTTGGTGAAAAATGTTCTTTATATTCATGAAAAAGTTATATTTGTTTTTGAATTTTATCTTAAATTAATATAATTACCCTTTAATAATAAAATATATAATCAATTACATATAAATTAACATGATACTATATTTTTGTAGAGTCCATTTTTGGGCATAGAAACACATTTATCTCAAAACTGTTTATTCATGAAATGTGTCTTTTATTATAATAAATTACATTAATATCTTTTGAGTAATAGTTTTAATTAAATTTATAGATTATATATTTTCACAAAGAATCCTAGATATACTGATACTCTGATACATGAGCCAACATTGACATAGTATGAAGGGCGTTTTCGATCCCCAGAGGTTGGCGACTAGCACCTGACATAATACACTAAAAGTGGGAACAATGTTTCCCCCAAAAAAGAAGAAGAATCAAATAAATATTATCATTCTTGAAGAAAACTCCAAAAGGAGATAGTACAAGAAGTCAGACAGGTATATCAAAACCTGAAATATTACATCATCATAGTTCTCAGAAACTGCAAGATAAATAACCCAAGTCCCAATGAACACCACACTCCTGGTCCAAAGGATCAACAAAAACCACCTCCTCAAAGTGGTGTCTTCCCCTTCATCGAACCTAGAAGGAGGAAATATATAAACATCCGAAGTAAAAGGTATGGTTTGATATAAAATTCTAGTTGGGTTTGACCAAGTGTTCTATAATTAGATTCCAAAAGAATAAACTAAATCATTCTTTCAATATCAAATAAAATAGTCATGGTAGTAGAGTTTCATATTTAAAACAAAACATTTGTTTCATTGAAATTGATGGAAACATTTAAAAAAAATGTCTTAAATGATTATTTTATATGAAAAAATTTATATAAATGCACTTGCATGAATATAGAAATTCAAAATCAATGGCATTAATATATATCAAAATAATCACAACAATTAACATGGACATCTACCAAGAGGTTTGATAGTTTCTAGTTATGATATCCTCACACACTCAAACCATGATCATGATAATGTGCACACACATCCCTCGAGCTCTAGCCAAATAAGACCCATCAATATCCCATTAGGGATAGGATCATCCAAAAAATCTTTATGTTAGAATTTTAATCCTTTAATCAATTTATAGGGAATTAACATCCTAGCATGTGTTTTTCTAAATAAATTATTAAATACCTAGGCTTAAATGAGATCAATAAATCCACTAACAATGGGAAAATTATTTTAAAACTATTTGAAATACAATATCCCCATTTCCAGTTCCAATATACCAATTCCATTTAAGAACCAAAACACCAGTTTTTAATCAATTCATGAATTTTTCAAGATAAAACTAATCATATTTTCTTATCAAAATAATTTAATCTATTTTTATAAAAATTATTTCACAAATAAATTTCAAAAATGCATCAATTTCAAATCACACCTCGATTTTCAATTCCATTGGAATTGTATGGTTTCCTTTAAATTTCAATACCATGTCAAATTAAATTCCAATTTTCAAAAAATCACGTGTATAAAATTTAATTGAAATAAATTTCAGCAATCAAGATGTTCATGTTTTCTACAATTGACCAATCTATGGTGGAACCACTGACCTTTATCATTGATATCACAGAACACAATACCCATAAAAAAATTAAAAATGAATAATTTTAAAAATATAGATCAATGAATCGAACCCTCATTTAAGATCCAAAACAAAGGAGTTTAGATCCATAAAAAACAAGATGATCTGAAAAAGAATAAGGAGGAGATATAGAGAGATTGGGAGATAAATAATGATAAAATATCTCTTACTATAATGGAATTTAATGATGGTCTCCAATCTTATATCAACCTTGGAAGGGGTTTGGAAGATCCAAAATGGGTCCTTGATATCCCTATTAACATTGGAAATTGAGATATGGTGAGTTAGTGATGATTTGAAGGTGATATGGGGGTTCAAGAAATTTTAAAACATTTTTCATAATTAAAAACTTTCGCGTGCGTGGTTAGCTCGGCAAGGCCACACGAGTTTTCAAACTATTAACCCCTCTGATGGTATTAATAGTATCTACTAGTTGTGTGCATGGTTTTTTAAATTATTTTCCAACTATGAAAATGACCGTTGTTTTGTTTTTAATAGTTTACCCTGGGTGGGAGCACCATTTTTGAAAATCATGTGCTAACTATGCACAACCGTATACCCCTACACAAATTTAAAAATTTCACCCAAAGCACCACTAAATGATACCCAACCAAATAATGATAAAAAAGAAGGTCATGGAGTACATGAAAATTGTAAAATGATGTTATAACCTCCCTAATATAGAAACTATCTATCCATAGAAATACTATTAGGAAGTCTCCAGGTAAAACATATGAGGACATTTCTCTCTTATCAGTGCCTTTATCTTCCCTGTCTCATGAGTATTAGAACCATGCTATCACAACACTCAACCAAAGGTGTTAATCTCTAACAAAGTACCTTTGTTTCAAAATTAAAAATTCTGACTGGATTAAATGTTATGGATAAATTTGGCACAATATCAAGATCACTGTATCTTAAAACATTACATGGACAAGAAAGATAATTTTGTATCTCAGATACATTGAACACATAATGTATCAATGTCAACTGTGGAAAAAGATATAAACGAGAAGACACTTTCCTCACCTATTGAATAACCTCAAAATGTCCCACAAAATGAGGGGAAAGATTCCCTTGCCTCCTAAGCCATCGATGAACCAAACCGGGTAAAAATTTCAAGAACACCTAGTCACAAAATGATAATTCCAATGTTCTATGACAATGATCAGTATAATACATATAATGGATTTATGCCATCAACATTATCTGATGAATCAATTGAATATTTTTTGTCATCTCTTGAACCTAGCTCAGTTCATCCAAGTAACTTTCACAGATATATGATCAACAGAGTATATATTTGCAAGGTCAACATTACAATTCCTTAAAAGGAGGCATCCTAATTGCGGACTAGTAAATATTGTTATAATAAAACTCAACCATTACCAAATGGTCATCCCAAATTCCAACAAATTTGAGAAAGAAGGAACAAAGCATATCCTCAAGAATATATATATATATCCCTTTATGTCTGGATATATATTTGTGGATGGTATGTCTTCCTCAACTGAACCTAAGATCCCAACACCTATTGAAGGCCTCTCCAAAAGTGAGATGTAAATGAGGATATCTATCATAGAATATAGTACATCAAAATCCATGAAAATGAAAAATATCTCTCACATAGATATCTCCCAACTCCTTAACTATGATTATATCATGAATGGTTATAAATTGATCCAATTTTTTTATCCTATTAATCAAAACCCATATAACCTTCATATTTTTATAGGTAAATAACATCCTAACCAGAAAGTCCATATTAATCTCATCCCACTTCCAAGTCAGTACTCAAAGTGGATAACAAAAACCCGAAGGGATCTGGTGCTCAGAATTGACCTATTGTAACATAAAATAATGATAGATAAATAATAATAAATTCCCCCTATAATACTTGGACACTAAAATCAATACTTCATTTCATAGAACATCTTCATGGTTCCTGAGTGTATAACACACTAGGAATTATAGAAATCCCCCAAAACAAATTTTTTTACTGGAAAATCAACAACATACTGGTTTGGAAAACATAGGATACCCTCTTTGGATAATAACCACTCAATAAAGGTCTCCCCACTATAAAGAGAGTTCCTAATGCCACAAAATTCATCAAGTTGTTGGTCATAAAGAACCATCTCAAGAAGGGGGGGTCAGCCGGGCACTGTCAAAGATAGAATCGGCCCATGTTCCCCAAATTCTAATATGAAACTATGAAAAATCATCTATCAAGTTCCACTATTCTAATGATTCATTCACAACCACAGTTAAAAGATTCTAGCTCAAAGAATATTCTTCAAAATTCACTTTACTTGGAGTATATGAAATATTAAAAAAAGGTTGTAGGTATTACACCCAAAAATCCTATTAGATATTCAAATATTTTTTAGAGAAGATATAACTCAAGATCTGTGGTCATAATAGATGGTAAAAATTTCTCCGAAAAGGTAGCGATGCCATATATTAAGTGATTTCATTAAAGCTACAAGATCAAGGTCATGGGTTGGATAATTATTGTTTCATGGCCTAATCTTATGAGATCTATTGGAAACAATATGATCACCATGAATAAGAACATATCCAAAAACTAAACTTGACACATCATAGACGACCACATAGACCTGCGTGACCTCTAGAAGAGTCAACACATACACAATATCAAAAATACATTTCATCTTAGTAAAATAACTTTCACATTTATCATCCCTTTAAATTTTACCCACATTATGTTTAGAATAATCATCAAAGAATAAAACATTGATAAGTCCATTAAAAACTGGCGATAATACCTATCGAAACCCAAGAAGCCCCGAATATTGAAAAAACATTATATTTTCTAGGATGTTATAATGAATTTTACCTTATTAGAATCAAATGAGATCCCATGTTCTGAAACCACATTTCCCAAGAACATCACTTTTGGAATCCAAAAATCACATTTTGATATATTGGAATAAATTCAATGATTTATCAACAATTACAGAAATTATCTCATATGGCACACATGATCCTCCTCTGTCATATATTAAACAAGGATGTCATCCAAAAATACCACCATGAAAGTATCAAGATACTCCTGGAAAATCCTATTCTTTAAATCCATAAAGACTACAAGAGTATTGGTTAGACTAAATGGAATAACATGGTACTCATAATGGAGATACCTACTATGGAAGGAGGTTTTCTGAATGTCAGGTTATTTTATTCTCAATAGGTGATAACAAAATCAAAGATCAATCATTGAGAACTACGACTACCCTATCAACTAGGGAAAAAATCATTAATTCGTTGTAATGGATACTTTTTCATTACTATAAATCGATTTAGTTTTTAGTAATCAACATATATGAGAGGTTCTCCATCAATATTTTTATCAAAGAGAAAATGCACCACCCAAGGTGAAAAACTTGGTCATATAAAAACTTTCTCTAAGAGATCATCCAAATGAGTCTTAAACAATTTCATTTAATCACATTCAATGTGGTAATATGGAATAAATAATGGTTGAGTACCAAGCACTAAATCAATATAAAACTCCACCTCCCCTACCAGTGGAAAACTAGAGAATTCATATGGAAAAAATCCAGGAAACTCAATAAAAATTTGAGGGTAATCATCAATAAAATATTCCTTCTATATATCAAAACAATAAACAGATATTAATTTCCCAAACTCTATATTATATGGTCTGAATCTACTCTACATTTGGTCCCATTTTCCTAAAATAATATGTTTCACCCCATTTTGCATAGTAAAAGAGACCTGTTGAAGATAAAAATAAAATTTTAATTTATTAGTAGTGATCTATTCCATCCTAAAAATGAAAAAAAAAGTTTCATATCGAGAAAAAAAATTCTCAAGTAATAACGATATCTGATAATGAGAAAACACAAGGAGGACAATAAAGATCCTTCTATCTCTTCATTCCAATGGGTGTATTAGTATCAATCACATAATAAAAAGTATTCATAATAATATTTATTATACTAACAAAATTACATTACATAAATGAATTAGATTCAAAAATATCAAATAAATAAGTCATTAAAGATGAAGCAATAGTGATGGTACCTCTAATAGTCACTAGACTCGTATCTACTTCCTCTGGATTCTCTTCTATTTCATGATAAAGCTTTATTCTAGATTCATGTGGCTAGAACCCATTAGTTCACAAAGTATTTGATTGTAGTATAGAAATTTTAATTACTTATGATCCAGCGCCACTACGTGGAGAAAACTAGATATGCTAGAAATTTGGCAAGTGAAACAATCATCTATAGCAACCACATATTCTAGGTTCCTCAATGCGAACCCGTTTTGAGTTCCCAATATTTACACATTTTTATCAAATCAAAGTGCCAATTATAGGCACTATATGAGGTCTAAAAGAAAAATGTTATCAAGATATTACATGAAAAACACCATGCTTTCTCTTCACTTTATTGGAACTCACAGAACATCCATTGGGAGAAAAAGGAACTCCCTTTAATCCTAACTTACCATCCAGGTCAAGCTCAACTATCAACACCCTATCCAGACTATCAGCCTAATAAGATAAATTCAATAATAAAACCTGATAAATATTATCTGATCCAAGTCCCATCTTGAACAATCAAGTCTTAACATTCTCATTAAGACGATATATGGTGAAAACCGTATAAGATCAGCAAAGTGATTTGCATACTCAGTGATAGGTCTCTCATCTTTTTAAAGTTCAAAAAACTCTATATCATTTACCATCACCAATGAATATAAATAGAACTAGTCAGTGAACATAACTTTAAATTTATTCTTCTCTAATACATCATGCTTATTCCCCATCACCATTATGTCCCACCATCTTCTTCTAGGTTCTTACAGCACAAAGGGGGAACATTTCAACTTGATTGAATTAGGTTTCCCCAAGATCTCAACAAATGTCAACACTTATGTACTAATCCTTAGAATCTTCTGGATTATTAGAGCCTTGGAATACATGTGGATTTGGTTGAAAGAACTCTTAAACACAACTTCATAATTCATCACTCTGAGGTTCAACAATTGAATCCTAAATAGGAATGGGTGAAAGTTCCTATCCCAAATCCTGAACAACACAAAAAAATATCATCAACCATATTCTTGTCAATGGAAGGATTTTATAACCATGATTCATTAACAAATTCCTCTTGGATCCTTTTCACACATCTTTTCGAAGGCATAAATATATAAAACATCAACAAACAACATTGAATATAGTAAGAGATTACTCAGACCAATAGTCAAACAAAAGAAATAGGGAAATTAATCAAATAAAATAAATAAAAAAAGCTTTCGATTTCATTATATATATATCACAATATAAGAAAATACTAGAAATAATCCTCATGTAGTCATTCTCCTATCACCCATGATGTCTTAAAGGTCATTACAATGAGAACTATCTAGGAACTCACTCATAAATAGCTCTTAAATCCTGCAATATTTCAATTATATACTCACATCAAGTCCACTTTACCCTGAATAAGACCAAATACCCTAGTACTATGATACCCAAGATAGCACTGACATAGTTCGAAGGGAATTTCTAATCCCATTGGGTTGGTGACCATCACCTGGAATCATAAAATAAAAGTAGGAATGAATTTTCCATGAGAATAATAAAATAAATAATTACATATAAGTATGTTCAATGAAAAATCCCAAAGGATTCAGCACCAGAAGTCAAATAGGTATATCAAAACCCAAAAATAGTACATTATCAAAGTACTCAGAACCCATTAAACAAACAAACCAAGTCCCAATGACCAAAACACTCCAGGTAAAATGTATCAACAACAATTACCATCTCTAAGGGGAACTTTCCCCTTGATCTAAACTGATAGGAGTAAATCTACAAACACCCAATGGAAAAGGTAGGCTGTGAGTTTAAATTTCAGTAGGGTTTCACCAAGTGTTCCATAATAAGATTCCAAAATAATAAACCAAATAATTCTTTCAATTTAAAATAAAATAGGCATGTTAGTATAATTTGATATTTAAAAAAATCATGCTTTTAATTTCTAATAATGGAAACACATCAAAGAGTGTCTTATGTAAACATTTTATATAAAAAAATTTATTTAAATCAATAAGAATGAATAAATTAGTTCACAACCAATGGAATAGATATATATGAAAACAATCACAATAAGAAACATGGTTATATGGAAATAGGTATAATAATTTCTAGTTATGAGATGTTCACAAACTTAAAATGCGATCATAGAAACATTAACACACATCCCTCGGGCATTGGCTGAATATAACCCATCAATATTCCATTGGATTAATATTAACTGAACTAGGTTTATATTAGAGTTGTAATTCGTCAACCTATTGCTAGGAGATTACAATCCCAGCGTGTTTTTAACAAAATACATTTTCCCCATTTCCACTTCCAATATTCCAATTTCCATTAAAAAACAAAAATATTGGTTTTTAATAAATTAAATCATTTTTAAAGATAAAACCAATCATATGTTATTATAAAAAAAATTTAATCCATTTCTCAAAAAATATTTCCACAATTAAATTTCAAGATTTCATAAATTTCAAATCACAACCCAATTTCCAATTCCATTCAAATTGGGTGTTTTTCCCCAAATTTCCATTCCATGAAAAATCAAATTAGAATTTTTATAAAATCAAAATTTTACCATTTAATTGAATGAAATTTCAATAATCAAGAAATTGAAGGGATATATAATTGACCAATCAAAGACAGAACCACCAACCATTATCACAGAGATAACATAGAACAACATGCACAATAGGAGTTGCCAATAAAGAACATCAGTAATAGAGATGAAGGAATCAAACAAATATTTAAGATCCAAAATAAATGATTTTAGATCAATCAACAAATATATGATCTAAAAACCCTAAGGATGAGATATAGAGAGAGTGAGAGAGAAAGAGAAGGAGAATATATCTTATTGAAGAGGAATCAAATGATGTTATCTCTACTTCGACTTGATTTGGAAGGTGTTTAAAAGAGGAAAAATGTGACCTTGATATCCCCCAAAACCTTGGAATTTAGATATGGTGATTTAGGGTCGATTGGGAGTTTATACGAGGGTTTGAGAAAATATTAAAATAATTTTCTGAATAAAAAAATTCCACAGACATGGATAACTGGGAAAGACCTCACGGTTTTTCAAACTGTACACCATAACCATGTGCTCCTCTAATGGGGTTCACTATTTCTACTAGGTGGGTACATAGTTTTTCAAACCGTACACTAACTCTCTAAACCCCCACTTATTGGGTGTACACTGTTTACCATAAGTGGGAGAATGTTCTGGAAAAAAATGTTTTACAACCATGAAAACACCCACTCTTTTGGTTTTCAGGGTTTAATTTGGGTGGGCACATAGTTTTGGAAAATCATGCACCAACAATTCAAAACTCAAGAGTCCTCCAAAATTTCCAAAATTTCACTCAAAGAACCCTTAAATGGACCCAAAAAACATGATAAAAATGAAGGTCAAGGAGTACATGAAAAATAAAATAGGATGTTACATATATTCAATAATATATTTTGACATTAATTTTAAGGTTTTTAAAACCAAGGAATTAATGTAAATTTATTTTTATGCTTAAAAATACATTTTTCGTAAAATGAGTATTTAGTGTATTTTGTGAGCTTATTTAAAATTAAATTATGCCATTTATAGAAATTTAATTTCATAAAATGGAATCCATAATTGAAATAATAATAATTAATAAAATCAAATAGGACAAATATAATTATTTTTAATAGTGAATAGTAAAAATAGTAAAATTTTGTTACCACGATTAAGGTTAAAATGGGATTATCAGGGGTTAAACAAAGAGATAAGGAAAACAATTGCACCCAAACCTATCTATTTTATATTTTTTTGATGAGATTTAGATATAATATTATCGTAAATTTGAATAATTTTCCATTTGGATCATCTTTCACTTTAAAATTACCTTATATTATTGTAATCTTTTATGAAATTATATGTGTATCCTTCCCCACACTTATAAAAGGTTACCTATTATCCTCCATTATTTACAAAATATGAGCCTTATATCTCATAGATTTCATAGAAAAAACATTCTATATTCCTTACCTATATCCTATAGTTTTTGGTCTTCTCCTATGACCAATCATTCATGCATTAAGGTGTAATCCAAAGGGCGTCTCTCAAAGAAAAGTAATAAATCTCAACTATGCTCATTCAATATTATTTCTTCTTAAATCATAAATAATATTATTTTATACATAAAAAATTATAAATCTAGTATAAGAAAAATATTTATATTTTATTATTATTATTTCAAAACCATTTACCACATCTTCTCTATCAAATTTAAGATGAAATTATAGCTTGTGCGTATGTGTGGACTACCACCTTAACGAAGCGATATCACTCATTTTCCATAACCATATTTCATAGTTTGATATTTTGATATATTAAATATTTATATATGATATTTATAACATTATTATTCTTCTTAATTTATAAAATATTATATACATTTTTACCTTTTGATACATTGGAAAATGATAACATCACTCATGCGTACATGTGGACTACCACCTCCATGGTGCGATGTGATTCATTTTTTACATAAAATTTACTTGGTCTCTAATAAAGAAATATTTAATTAAAATAAATGATATTTATAATATAATAAATATTTTATATATTTCAATTATTATTTATCATTCTTTCATTACTTCCATCGAAAAGTGGAAACATCACTCGTGTGTATGTACGAATTACCATATCCATGAAATGATGTAATTCATTTTTCATTAGAAATTAATATTAATGGTTAAAAAAGTTAATATAATGATTAAATATAATTAAAAATATTAACATTTGGGATATGATGGAACCATGATCAATGTACAAGGACCAAAACATCAAAAATAAAAAATACATGAGAAATGAAGTAGTTAACAACAAAAAAGATGTCTTTATTAGAGAATTTTCAAAAAACTATTATTGAAATAATATAAGTGGATAATATATGATATTAGATATATGATTATGATTATGTTATATAATTACAAGAAATCAAAATTTATTTTATAGGGAGGTGATGGTGCTTATGAATCAAGCAGATATAAAGTAGGGGTTCTCCATCTAGAATTTGTTCTGTTGAGACATTTTTGTTGTTGCGAACCTGTTCAGGTTCATGATGTGTATATAAAGGTAATTTTACATGTTATATCATATATAATTTTTAATTCATCGTATCTATTTTTATTGGTAAAGGTATGCGATCTAGAAAACTCATCGAAGTGGGTTCGGTTTGGCTCGATGGTAGATTTTGGGGTGTTGACGTTATAAACGATCATAAAAATTGGGTTACAATTACAAATATTACTAGAAAATTTCAATGGTTCCCTTATCTATAATTGGGTAGAGACTTATTTTCCAAAGTTAGGAGTTTCTTTGGGTTTTTACCAATGGATTTTAGGGATTTTTTTTGGTCAATAGGAAGGGAGGTTTGTCTCATCGCACCCTTTTGGGGGGGGGATTGTTACCTACACACGGACTATCTTATAGATATAAGATATGTTCATGAATCTCTTCCTAATACTTGATATGTGACTAGATACCATAATAAAATTATCATAAGTTTTGTCTCTCTTATATGAAAAAGACAATTTTATCATTTTTGAATCCATTAGTTTGTATCCAAGGTTCCCCATAAATTTCTAGAAATGAGTGACTGCACATGTGCTACAACTGTATAACCGAGAGCTTGAAACTTTTCTACCATGAAAAGAGGTATTTAATGTCTCGAGGAGGGTATTGAGATATTAAGAGGCATACTATATATCCTATTTATTATAGGAATCAAAACACATGTATTTCTTTAAAATCATGCATTTTTACATCATACATAGAGGAAATATGTGTGGGAAGTTAGATGCAAAATATTTGAGTTTGAGCCTCAAGGGGATGACCTACGTATCTTGGTTATGGTAGGAATCAAATTTTATCATAGTTTTATCATTCCTTTGTGACTGACCCGAAGGTAGATATCCTCATATGGGGGGTGTTTATATTATACCACTCATCAGGGAAAACAAGATGGTATTGTCCATGATGGTGGATATTCATGAATCCAATAAGGTGTTTATTATAATACCCTAAGCCCATGTCAGCTATGATCTCTATGGGAAACGATGAATAGAAAGTGACTAGCCTTATTTTAGGTTGATGTGTGGATTATGCATTAAGACGACCCTTGGGGTACTTAATATTGAGCTTAGGCCTTGAATAGACATCCTATGTATTTTGATTATGATAAGAATTCGATTCATTGTAGCTCATCTAGTTTCCCAGTCAACTGAGGGATGAGGTTGAGTGATTAGTCCATGTGAATGATTAGGTCTTGATGGTTGATGTTTTGGATAAATGGGGCATAAATTGAAATGAATGTTTATTTGAGCTTATTTATAAGGAAGGAATCATATGTTTCCTTGTTAATACAGGAATAAGAGTTCTCACAGTTCATTAGACTGAGGCTTACCCACTTATGTTTAGATTGATTTTGTAGAGGTTTATGGCATAGATGATATGACTATTGAAATTATCTAATCCCATGTGATCTATGCTCCTCGTGATAAACTAGGTATGACAAAGAATCAATTACATTGCTTGAGTATGTAGAAATTATGTGATGGGATTTCTAATGGGGGTGTTTTAATGTGGTGCTCAAGCCTTAAGAAGGCATCCTACATATCATGGTTATAGAAAGAATTAGAGTCATCATAGTTCAAATTTTCAGGGTTACAGTCTGAGGCTACCAATACCATCAAGTTTTACTCATTGAGGATAAATAGTGTGATCAAGTCCAAGGGTTCCCTTATGATATGCCATTTTTTTCTTCCTGGAATGCATTGATTGTCTGCTAACATGCCTTGATTTCCTACTCGACATGAAAGACGATTTCTTGTATTAATAGTTCTAGTACAATCACATTATCAAATTTAATTTTCTGAGGGACACCATGAGTCATGGATTGCATGGTTGAGATTCATTTCATGATCAAGGGTGAATTTTCTGGAAGACATCACAAGACCTGGAAGGTTCACTCTGGAAGCCATCACATGACCCCGACTGTCATGTTCAGGGGGTGTCGCATTATCTAGCTACCATACCCATGTGTCATCAAAATTGCCAGCTGACACATATGGAGGGCGTCATGAGAGTAATTTTTAAATATCTTCGAGGGGGTCACATGTTATGGATGACATGTATAGAGGGTATCACAACACCTGGATGGATTACCCATAGGGCATCTCAAGAGCTAGTTGAATGCTCGGATGATACCATGAGACTAGGTTGATATATAATGGGGTCACCATATGTATTGGGAAACATGTATGAAGGGCATCATAAGGTTAGGATGACGAGCCTAGAGGGATTCATGAGAAAAAGGTGGTGTGCCCATGGGGTGCGATGTGACTTTCATTGATACATATGAAGGACTTCACATGATCTAAATAGTATACCAATGATGTGTCAAATGAACTGGGTTTCATATCCTAGTGATTTTGTGTGTCTTGAATAGTTCACGCAAAGTGAATGAGTATCAATGTACATGTCTTGTGCATAAGTCTTTCATTTTTTAGTCTTTTTTCTAGACGTTTTATTGAAAATTTCTTTTATTTGTTCAATATTATCTAGTTTTATGTCTCATGTGGTCTAGTAGACGTGTGAGATGTTTTTCGAATGTCCTACTAGAGGACCTTAATGTGATTTATGGTTGATAATGTGAATTTATTTATGCATGGGGCATGATCAATCCAGTTTATTTCTAGTATACTACCTGACATAAGACTTCCTGGTCACAAGATCAACCACTTTGAGAAATCATCTATAGCACTGGTGCATCTTAATGTGAAAAATACAATTTTTCTCATGAGTACAAACTGTGCATAGTCATTGTGGTCACCATGGTGAATTTTTAATGCTAGGGTGGGGGATTTATAGGCCTATCCAACCCAGTTTTTTGGTACTTTCATAGTGTATCTTGCATGGATTCAGGATGGGGTTGGTGAAGGGTTTCTCCATTACGCTCCTTCACTAGTATCATTCATGGATTACTTTGAGGGAATCACATGATTTTCAGTGACCATGATTCCCTTAAATTAATGCTCCCTTTATTGTATTAATTTCAATTAATGGGGACTCATTGAATTATTAGAATATTTTGAAGTAATCCTATATTGTCATATTGACTTTTCTAAAGGCCTTCACAAGATTAAGGTTTCTATTTAAAGGCTTTCACTTGATCTTGGGTGACTTTTTAGGGATCCTTTGAAAGGCAAGGATGGGTTGTAAAGGGGCCTTCACAGGATTAGGATGTCTTGATGAGGGGTCTTGCAAGACCTTTTTGTGGTAAAACTTAGCGTGTCGTGAGATTTTTACAACTATGAGAGGTTCTTTCCTGCACCCCTTTTAATTTTCTATTTTTTAAATGTGAAAAAGTTGGGGGTCAGGCAAGTTTTCATGAGTATTGGTGAGGAAAATTACCCTATATTTGGTGATATGTCATGTTACCAATAAAAGTTATATTGGAGTTGTATGATAATTTTATGGATAATTCCATTCATTATCGCTTAAGGAAGCAAAGAGAAAGTTTGAGGTCTCCTGGACATACCTGAGGCCCTTCGCATGATGGGGATGAAATTTCAAAGGTCTTTCACGAGATGACACTACCACAAAACTGGGCAAGGCCAACACCACACTTTTATCAGCGCTAACGAAAAAGCACTAATAAAGGGGGTACCTTTATTAGTGCTAAAAAAAGCACTGATAAAGGGTACCCCCTTTAACAGTTCTTTTTTTAGCATTGTTAAAGGGTACCCCTTTATTAGCGCTTTTTTTTAGTAGCGTTGATAAATGAGGGTCTTTATCAGTGCTTTTTTTAAAAGCGCGAATAAAGGGTCTACTTCCAAAAAAAATCATTAAAATATATATATTAATATTTAAATATATAGATATAGTTATATTGATATAAATATAATATACATTTTTTAAATATAATTTTATATATATTTTAGATAAGTATAAATATACAGTTACACTTAATATATAAGATATTTAGTGAAAATGGATTATAAAAAAATTTAAAAAATATTTTTAACTAATAATTTTCTAATTATTATGTAGTAATAGTCATTTAATAACAATTTGAAGACTAGAAAAATTTAAAAATAAAATAAAAAAAGATCCAAAATATGTTGAAAACGCAACCCGAACTTCAAACGACCATAACTTTTGATCCGGATGTCCGTTTGAGCTCTACCACATATCAAATCGAATCATGCGAAGATATATTCATCTCTATGAGCTGAGTGGACCCTGATAAAGGTTTTGTTGAGGCCAAAAAAGGCCCAAAAGGCCTTCAAAACTGAGTTTTTAGTCGGGGTACCCCAATTTTTTAACATTTTGTTGATTTTCAGCCTCATTTAAGGGGGTATTATTGGCTTTTTTTGGTAGGAACTGAATTTATTCAATGGTATTACATTCATATTGATATTATTTCTTTGAAATTTTATCGTTTTTTATAATACACTTATATTTATAATCAAATATATAACTATATGTACATATTTTTTATATATTCACACCTAAACTTTTAATTATAAATATAAATAATAAAATATATTTACATATAAAATATATCAGCTTTATCTAAATAATACCTAATATCCATTTTATTTAAAATTCAAATATATCAATATTTATATATCTATATATTAATCTAACTATATATATATGTTAGTATAACTACTTATATATTGATATAACTATAAATATATATATTAATATCACTATAAATATATATAAATATATTAATATAACTATGTATTTATATTAATATAATTATATATTTATATTAATATAACTATATATATATTAATATAAATTGTATTGTCCCAGATTTTCCATACATTAATCTTAAAAATAAAGGGAATTATTTTGAGTCCAGGCTATGAAACGGCGTGTAGTTTCGAGGCCCGGTGAACCCGGAACAAATGTTTGAATTTAATTTTAAAATTAAATTACGCGCACATATGGATTTTCTGAAAATGTGGAATAACTCCCGAACGAGTTCTCGGATCAAAAATCTGATGGCACCATTGCGTTTAGAGCAGCAGGTTTACCTTAGAAGAGACCTAACATCGACTGGCGCAGGCTGGTAGCAAAAACTGGGTTTTGGACATAACCGTAATAAAATATTTAATTTTAAATATTTTATTAAATCTGTTGCAGCGGATATATTTATCCTTTTTAAATAAAGGCTAGCGTAGGGGTCCAGGGTTACAAACCTCATAACCCTGAAACCCTTGGTGGCTCTAGAGGCTCTGGAGAAAACCTCTCAACGTGGCGACGACGACGCGGTGACCGGATATTCACCAATGAACGCAGCAGAATCTAGGTAGGATGTTTAATTTGTGATTTCTTCCCCGTTATTGATTTCTACGATGAATTCGGGCTAATCAACGAACATATTAGTCCGCGGATCAATCGTTGTTGCGGGATGGGATTTTGCGGGGATTCTGGGAGATTGAATCCATGTGGATATTTTGTTGTTGATCTATTTCTGCTCCATTTAATCCTATTAAATTGAGCGGATCAATGCAATGATGAATGAATGTTGAGGTTCATTCCTCAAATTTTGTTTCATTGTATTTCCCCTCTTTCTCTCCTTTGTGTTCTTCGCATTCTTCACAGGGCGATGAACAACGGATCATTGCGCATTCGTTCTACGATGCAACGATCCGAGATTGTAGATCCAACCCCGGAGCGATGTCACAGAGGTGCGACAACGATTTCGGCGGAGGATTCAGACCAGATCGAGAGTAATGAGTTTTCAGGCGTTTTTCTTCGAATGGATCGTTAGAGCTTTATGATCCTTTTTAAGAACCAAAAACACCCGATTGGTGTTCGTATGATGAAACGAACCAACCCCTAGAGTATCAGGATGAACAAATGAGAGATTGCGAATCCAGAAGATCAGCTGAAGCGTGAGGAAGAAGACCGTGTTTCTGGAAAAATCCCAACTACACGACGTGTAGTATGGGCTACACGGCATGTGTTCGTCGGCGAATTTACCCGGTATGTACTTTGGGAGTACACGGACACGTGTTGGGTACACGAACAAGGAACACGACGTGTATACCCCTCCCCAGCCAGACTCGGCCAGATACACGGGATACCACATGTACTGGTACACGAGTAGGTGACACAGACACGGACATAGACCGTGCACGAGCATATGGCCAGCGTACATGGGTCGAGCCCCAGGTGCTCGGACACGGCGTGTGATTATTCAACACGTCATGTAGTTACTTTCTATCCGACAAGCCAAATGAAACGGGTCATTTACACAGGCAGTACCCGGAGTCAGGAACACAACGTGTACTTTTCTACACATCATGTAGTTGAGTTTTACACAGCTTGAACGGATGACATGGGCCATTTACACGGGCAGTACCCGGGGTCAAGGAACATGGCGTGTAACCATACTATAAGCCGTGTAACCAATTCTTCAAGGCTTGAGCCAGTTTCCTTCTCTGACTTGGGATAGTTTCCTTAGGGTTAGTCCCCTTAGTCTTTCTCCTGAAGGTTTCCAGTATCATTTCCTACATATAGGAGAATGATCCCTTCAGCAGGAATTCCTGAATAGAGATGTTGGAATCTCCTATGTGAGACTTAGAGCTGGATCCTCTATTCATTCATGGAACCTTAGGTAGAGTTCTTGGTATCAACGTGACCAACATTACCTAGGCCCCGATCCTCTGCTTAGCGGATTAGGTCAGACTGAGTTGTTGGAATCACCCCATGGAGATTGGTTGTGATCCTCATCTGAGCATCATGTTCTCAAGTAATTGTGGTGTGTGTTCTCCCGGAATGAGTACTTCGTATCTCTCTCTTCAGACCCAGGAGTGTGTTCTCCTTATTACGTACTTAGTGGAATTTTTGAGCTGGATCATAGTGGTGGTTTCACGATAGTTGATCGTGTATGAGTATATCTGGATATTCATGTTATATGTTCTGTAGACATATACTGTGTGGAGATGATTGTATCTTTCCTTTGTGGTATTTCCCCTTGTTATATTTCATTTGTCGTTTTAGGGTGTCCTACTGGGTATTGTTATACTCACCCCTGCACGGGCTTTGCCCACACATGTCATGTCTTGTGCAGACGAGCGAGCCTTTGGCAGGATTCTAGGTGGACAAGGACCAGACGGTGCTCAGTGAGATTAGGCAGGCTGAGGTGTGTTCCTACAACTATAGATTGCAGTCCCAGTACCTTTCCTTACTAGTTGGACTTTGTTACAGACTTTATTTTGGTGGGATTGTACTTTTAGCCCAGGGTTTTACACTTGTTTTACTTTACCTTCCTGTCGTACTCTTTTGGTTTAGATTTTTAGTATATGCATGCATTTCCATTTTTAGTAGTTTTTACTTTTCAGCTTTGTGGGTTGGAGATGTGTATGCGTGTGTACAAGTTTATAAGAAATGCCTCCCATGTTAGTAGCATGCCTACTCGATTCTAGTCACCTACCCCTAGCCTATTGGAGGCGGGCTTGGGAAGTTGTAGCTTGGGCCCCACTGGGACGTGTCGTGACAGAGTGGTATCAGAGGTGGTCGGTTCTACCTTAGGAACAAGAGTCTGTGAGTTGGTTTGGGGCGATAGTGTTAAGTGTTTCGAGTTCGGATTTCAGGCCAGGGAACCCGGGGTTGGTGCGGGCAGCCGATGTATCCATACACCAGGACTCTGATAACTTTCTTTTCGACTCAGAACATGAGAACACTAGTTGTAGGGGAGAATAATGGTGCATGAATCATATAGGAATGGGTTGTGGTTTCCATGTCCTTGTTGAGTCAGCTCTCCAGATATACTAACTGACTAGGATACATCTTGTTTTATTACAGGATGCCTCCGTGACGTGCACTTGATAGGATCCAGCAGCTCGATCACGAGGATGACCCCCTCGGTGATGAAGCTTTGATTTAGGGACCGGATCCCCCAGTTTTACCATTAATTGGTGTGCCAATTATCCCGCCACCCGTGGAGCAGTGTTTAGTGCCTGTTGTACCAGTGGAGGAGGAGCGAAGGCTGAGCGCACTCCATGAGTTTTAGAGACAGAGACCCGTCAGGTTTCGAGGTGAGCCTAACCCTCAGGAAGCAGAGGAATATATTGAGGCAGTGACCAGATTCTTCCATTTAGTCAGGACACAAGCAGACCAGATGGTGATCCTGGCGGCTAGCCTTCTGCAGGGCTCAGTAGGGTGATGGTTGAGTTTGGTTATCCAGACTGACGACAAGGCGACTCTTGCATAGTCAGAGTTTGATCATTTCTTCAGAGAGGAGTTTCCATCAGTTACCCTGAGAGTAGTACATATACATGAGCTTCTTCATCTCCAACAGGTAAGCATGATGGTGTCTGACTATTCATCGAGGTTTACCAACCTCTTGTGGTACTTGATGGATATGGTCAAAGATCATTACTTCAGAGATTGGAATTTTGAGTAGGGATTGCGCAGAGATATCTGAGCTAGAATCATCCCTATGAGAATTCCCACTTATGTTGGGGTGCTCGAGTGGGCTTTGGTGGTCGAGAGATTCTTTTCTGAGCAGAGACAGCTAGAAATTGTCTGTAGCGAGCGAGCTCGAGCAGATAACTCAGTAGCAGGGAACCAACGTCAGAGAGCCAGGCGTGGGAGACGTTTTTAGAGGATATACCAGGATAGGGGATCTTCCATACATGGTTCATAGGGTGCATCCATCCTGCCTCGAGAGAGCCAATGATACTCATGTGAGGGTAGGGGACATCTCGCTCGAGATTGTCTGACCCGCCGTACTACTGACACGGGATCCGTGGATGGACCGTCGAGGCAGAGGAAACATGTAAAACAGACAGATCTGTGGGGTAGAGGATACGGTAGAGGAGCTGGGAGAGCAACTGGAGGTGGTCGGCGTTTTGACCCTTTACCACCACCACCCCCAAGAGGTCCACCCCAGGCTCAGGGAGCTGGTGGACAGAGGCAGGGACAGCTGCAGGTGGCAGAGGCTTATCACCCAGGTACTCTCGGAATGATTAGAGGTACAATCTGTGTCTTTTTTTACTTTGGCTACCGTACTGATAGACACAGGTGCTATTCATTCCTTTCTAGATTCTTATCTTTTTTGAGACCTTGAGATTCCAGTTGAACTGTTTACTCGACGCTTATGCTGAGAAACACCGACTGGAGAAGATTCAGGGATTACACACTTCTGTAGACAGTGTGACCTGACCCTTGAAGGTGAGAGTTTTGGTTGGAACATCCTGGTGGTAGCATCGAGGCCTTACGATGTCATTCTTGGTATGGATTGGCTATCCACATTTCATGCCCAGATCGGCTGTTTTAGGCGAAGGGAGCGGTGTGTCCGCAGTGATAGAACGAGGTTCTCTTTTTTCGGTGAAAGAGAGACCCAGGCAGTGCAGGATGGACTCATGCGTAGGAGGGTGGAACTGATATCCTATCAGTTGGATAACCTATCCCTTGGCACAGTAGATGTTACGAGTTTCCAGCTTCCAGCAGTAGTGGCTAAGTACGAGGACATCATTCTAGAGGATGTCCCCGGACTACCTCCCCATCGGGAGATAGATTTTTGCATTGAGTTGCAACCCCAGACGACACCGATATCAGCAACTGCATATCAGATGGCTCTTGTAGAGGTCCGTGATATGAGGGTGCAACTGGAAGAATTATAGAATAAGGGCTTTGTGAGACCCAATGTTTCACCCTAGGCAGCCCCAGTGTTGTTTGACAAAAAGGCAGATGGGATCTTGAGACTATGTGTGGATTACCAGTGCTTGAATCAGGTGACCGTGAAGAACTGGTATCCACTACTGAGGATCGATGACCTCTTCTACCAGTTGAGAGGGGCACGATGGTTCTCTAAGGTTGATCTATGATCAGGCTATCACCAGTTGCGAGTACGGGATGAGGATGTACCGAAGATGGCTTTCAGATGTCGCTACGGTCACTATGAGCACTAAGTGATGCCCTTCGGCACGACGAACGCCTCGACAGTGTTCATGGAACTCATGAACTAGATTATTCAGCCCTATCTAGATTGGTTCGTAGTAGTATTAATCGATGATATCCTTGTGTACTCTACGTCTGAGGAGGATAACGCGAGACACCTAAGGATGGTTCTGGACACACTCTGAGAGCACCGGTTTTATGGGAAACTCTCGAAGTGTCAATTTTGGATACAGGAGGTCCACTTTATGGGACACTTTATCTCAGTAGATGGTGTAGCAGTAGACCCAGCTAAGGTGGAGGTAGTTCTAGCATGGGAGCCACCCCGGAGTGTGACGGAGGAGAAGAGTTTACTTGGGTTGACAGGATACTATTGGATATTCATCCTTGATTCCTCCAGGATTTTAGCACCCATGACAGCTTTGACCCGAAAGGGGCATCCTTTCGTGTGGACTGAGAGATTACAGCAGGCTTTCCAGCAGTTGAGAAAGATCCAGATGAGCGCCCCGTTCTTGAGATTACCAGAGGAGGGTGTCAAGTACGTAGTTTTTTGCGACCCATCAGGAACCAGGCTTTGTTGTGTCTTGATGTAGAGGCAAGAGGTGATTGCCTGTGGATCACATCAGTTGAGGCCACACGAGAAGAACTACGCGACCCATGACCTTGGGTTCGGAGTGGTAGTCTTCGCATTGAAGATGTGGTGGAACTACCTGATGGGTGAGTAGTTTATCATCTACTCTAATCACAAGAGTCTCAGATATATCTTTTCTCTGAAAGATCTAAATTTTAGACAGAGGCGGTGGCTTGAGTTCCTCCCGGATTACGACTTTGAGATCGTTTATACTCCTAGGAAAGGGAACATAGTGGCAGATGCTCTTAGTAGGAAATCCAGTCCACAGTTACTGGATGTGGCGATGAGGCAGTTCGCCTCCTTACAGTTATCCTTCGTGGATGGAGATGAGGGATCCTACCTTCAATCAATGGTTGTTTCCCCTCCACTCTTACATCGAGTCAGGGAAGCACAGTGTGAGGATGCTAGTTGTGAGACTCTACGTGCTCATATATCCACTAGTGTTGCAGCTGATGGATATTCAGAAGGTGGGGAGCACATTGTTCTTTTTAGAGGGAGTATAGTAGTACCAGTGACGTTGTGGGAGGAGGTTCTAAGGGAGTTCCATACATCCCCTTTGGCAGTGCATCCAGGTGTGGAAAAGATGTATCAGGACCTCTGACGTCAGTTCTGGTGGCCAAGAATGAAGAAGAGTGTGGCTGAGTTTGTTTCTCGGTGTCTTACTTGTCAGCAAGTAAAGGCTGAGTACCAGGTGCCAGCAGGTTTGACTCATCCCCTTGAGGTGCCAGATTGGAAGTGGGATGAGATATCCATGGACTTCGTGATGGGTTTACCACGTACATAAAGGGGACACGATGCCATCTGGGTGATCGTTGATCGACTCACCAAGTCGGACCATTTCCTAGCCATACAGGAGTAGATTTCAGTAGAGAGCTTGGGATGCTTCTACGTGCAGGAGATAGTTTGACTTCATGGAGTTCCATCAATGATCGTCTCAGATCATGATGCTAGTTTCACATCTCGGTTGTGGAAGGGATTACAGGAAGCTTTTGGGACTCAGTTACGCCTGAGAACAGTATTTCATCCTCAGAATGATGGTTAGAAGGAGCCGACCATCCAGGTTCTAGAGGATATGCTACGAGCATTCATACTTGAATTCGGTTATAGCTGGGAGGATCACCTACCACTGGTGGAATTTTCTTATAACAACAGTTATCATTCCACTATTGGTATGTCACCATTCGAGACTTTGTACGGGTGACCTTGCTGGTCACCAATTTGCTGGACTGACCCAGTAGAGTCAGCGATCATGGGCCCAGGGATGGTGAGAGCTACTATAGAGAAGGTGCAGGTCATCTAGGAGCGGATGAAGACTGCACAGAGTCAGCAAAAGTCTTATGCCGACAGGAGGCGGATGCCCGTGGAGTTTGAGGAGGGAGACCATGTGTTCCTTTGGGTCTCACCTCGACGGGGATTGCAGAGGTTTGGCCAAGGCGGAAAGCTATCTCTGAGGTTCATTGGCCCCTTCCATATTTTTAGTAGAGTTGGAAAGGTTGTGTATCACTTGGCTCTACCTCCTCATATGGACTGGGTACACAACGTCTTCCATTTGTCACATCTACGGAGGTACGTGCATGATCCATCACACGTCATCGACTGGGGTGATCTGGACATCGATGATGGAGCGACTTTGCTGAATACCCAGTGGAGATCTAGGATCGACAGTAGAAGATCCTTCTAGGGTGAGCTATTACCTTGGTGAGTGTCCGGTGGAAGCACGAGAATCTCCAAGAGAGAACGTGGGAGTGGGAGGCTCAGATTCGTGCGCAATACAAACATCTTTTTGAGTAGCCTTTTTTTGGCTTTTTGGGGACGTAAAAGCCCTTAGGTGGATGTGATGTAATGTCTCGAATTTTCCATAATTTATTCTAAAAAATAAAGGGAATTATGTTGAGACCGGGCTCTGAGACGGCGTGCAGTTCCGAGGCCCGATGAGCCTAGAACAAATGTTTAAATTTAATTTAATAATTAAATTACGCGCATGTAGGGTTTTCCTGAAAAAGTGGAATAACTCTCAAGAAGGTGCTCGGATCAAAAATCCAATGGCACCGTTGCATTCAGAGTAGCGGGTTTACCCTAGAAGAGACCTAACATCGACTGGTGCAGGCCGGTGGTGAAAACTGGGTTTTGGATGTAACCGTAATAAAATATTTAATTTAAAATATTTTATTAAATATGTTACAGTGGATATCTTTATCCTTTTTAAATAAAGGCTAGCACATGGGTCCGGGGTTACAATTCTCATAACCTTGAAACCCTTGGCGGCTCTGGAGGCTCTGGAGAAAACCTCCCAACGTGGAGACGAAGACACGATGACCGAATCTTCGCCAACAAACACCGCATAATCCAGGTAGGATGTTTAATTTGTGATTTCTTCCCCTTTCTTGATTTCTATGATGAACGCAGGATAATCCATGAACAGATTAGTTTGCGGATCGATTGTTCTTGCAGGATGTGCATTTACGGGGATTCTGGGAGATTGAATCCATGTTGATCTTTTGTTGTTGATCTTTTTATGATCCATTTAATCCTATTAACGGGAGTAGATCAACGTCGTGACGAATGACAATAGAGTTTCATTCCTCAAATTTTGTTTCATTGGATTTCTCCTTTTTCTCTCCTTCTCATTCTTCACGTTCTTCATGGGGCGATGAACAACGGATCGTTGCACATCTATTCAGTGACGAAACGATCCGATATTGTAGATCCAACCCTGGAGCGATGTCACGGAGGTGAGACGACGGTTTTGGCAGATGATTCGGAGCGGATCAAGAGTTATGAGTTTTCGGGAGTTTTTCTTTGGATGGATCGTTCGAGGTTTATGATCCATTTTAAAAACTGAAAACACCCGTTTGGTGTTCATATGATGAAACGAACCAACCCCTGGAGTATCAGGATGAACAGATGAGAGATCGTAGATCTGGAAGATCGGCTGAAGTGCGAGGAAGAAGACATCATTTTTGGAAAAATCCCGACTACACGGTGTGTAGTATGGGCTACATGGTGTGTGTTCATCGGTGGATTTACCCGGTGTGTACTCCTGGAGTACACGGACACGGGTTGGGTGCACGGACAAGGAACACGGCGTGTATACCCCTCCTCGGCCAGACCCGGCCAGATACATGGGATACCCCGTATACTGGTACACGGGTGGGTTTCACGGACACGGACAGAGACCATGTGTGGGCACATGGCCAGCGTACACGGGGTGAGGACCAGGTGCTCGAACACGGCGTGCGATTATTCAACATGACATGTAGTTACTTTCTATCTGACAAGCCGAATGACAGGGGCCATTTACATGAGAAGTACCCAGAGTCAGGAACATGGCGTGTACTTTTCTACATGTCGTGTAGTTGACTTTTACATAGATTGAACAGATGACATGGGCCGTTTACACAGGCAGTACCCAGGGTCAAGGAACACGGCATGTAACCATACTAAATGCCACATAACCAAATCTTCAAGTCTTGTGCCAGTTTCCTTCTATTACTTGGGATAGTTTCCTTAGGGTTCGTCCCCTTAGTTTTTCTCTTGAAGGTTTCTGGTATCATTTTCTACATATAGGAGTATGATCCCTTCAACATGAATTCTTGAATAGATTTTTTGTAATACCCTCTATGAGACTTAGAGCCGGATCCTCTATTCATTCCTGGAACCCTAGGTAGAGTTCTTGGTATCGACGTGACCAAATTTACCCGAGCACCTATCCTCTGCTTAGTGGATTAGAACAGACTGAGTTGTTGGAATCACCCCATAGTGATTGGTTGTGATCCTCATCTGAGCATCATGTTCTCAAGTACTTGTGGAGTGTGTTCTCCCGGAATGAGTACTTCGTATCTCTCTCTTCGGACCTAGGAGTGTGTTCTCCTTATTACGTGCTTAGTGGAATCTTTGAGCTGGATCTTAGTGGTGGTTTCGCGATAGTCGATCGTGTATGAGTATATATAGATATTCTTGTTATATGTTCTATAGAAATATACTGTATGGAGCTGATTGTATCTTTCCTTTGTGGCAATTCCCCTTGTTGTATTTCCTTTGTGGTTTCGGGGTGTCCTACTGGGTATTGTTATACTCACCCATGCACGGGATTTCCCCGCACGTGTCATGTCTTGTGCAAACAAGTGAGCCTTTGACAGGATTCTCGGTGGACGAGGACAGAACAGTGCTTAATGAGATCAGGCGGGCCGAGGTGTCTTCCTACGACTACATATTGCAGTCCCAGTACCTTTCCTTACAGGTTGGACTTTGTTACAGACTTTCTTTTGGTGGGCTTGTACTTTTGGCCCATGGATTTACACTTGTTGTACTTTACTTTCCTGTCGTACTCTATTGGTTGAGATTTTTAGTGTATGCATGCATTTCCATTTTTAGTAGTTTTTTACTTTTCAGCTTTCTGGTCTTGGAGATGTGCGTGCGTGTGTACAGGTTTATAGGCAATGCCCCCCCATGTTAGTAGTATGCCTTCTCGGTGCTAGTCACCAGCCCCTAGCCTATTGGTGGCGGGCTTGGGGAGTTGCGGCTCGGGCCCCACTGAGATGGGTCGTGACATAAATATATAATACTATACAAATAAATATAACTATATATATATATATATAGACATATCACTAATAAGAGAACAAATAAATATAGGGGAGTGGAAAAGGCTTCAGGCACACAGGGGGGCTCAAGATCAAATCCGAGTGCAGGCAGGGACGCGCGTGCATGGGTGAATCTGGGGCTAGCGCTGATAAAGGGTGGAGGGGTGTGTGTGGGCGCCAGAGGGGGGAAGAAAAGAACTATAAAAGGGGGGCTCAAGTGATATAAAATCCCCCCCCCAATTGGTAGGATTTTTTTTATTTTTTTTATTTTTTATTTTTTTTTAACTTTTATCAGCACTCAAAAAAAGCGTTGATAAAAGGGGTCTTTTATCATCGCTAAAAAGAAAGAACTGATAAAGGACCCTTTTATCAGTACTTTGTTTTATCGCTGATAAAAGACCCCTTTTATCTGTGCTTTTTTTGAACACTGATAAAATGGGTCTTTATCAGCGCTTTTTGGAGAGCAGATAAAGGGGACCCCCACCTTTATCTTCACCGGCATTTATAGTGCATTTCTAGCACTGTTAAAGGCCATATTTAGCACTGATAAAAGCCGTATTTGTAGTAGTGTGAGGCAGATAATTCATCGAGGTCCTACGGTGTCTTGTGGATTTCCCGTGGTGTTTTGTGTGACTGTTACAACCATGATAGGATCCTAATTACTTCATTTTCCCCCTGTTTAGTTTAAAAAATATTTTTGGATGAATTTTCATTCATTTTTCTATATGGGCATCACATGATCTATAATAGATATCATGATGGTGTGAAGGCGTCATTAGGGATGGTCTCTATACTAATTTTTAGACATGAAAAGGCATCACATGATGTTAAAATTGTCATGTGATCACATAAATTGGATCATGAGATCAAAGGAATATAAGCCCATTACATTATCAAGGGGCCCTATCCATGTTGTATTAGCTAAGGGTATGTGGCCAACATCCCACACTGCAAAAAATGGCATCATTAAACCAAGGGTTTGTGTTTCCTTTCTAGGTACCTATCAAGGAAACTTTTCAATGTGTTTCCATGCCGAGTATGAGGTCATATGTAATTGGAGAGGATTTACATGATCATGGGTGCATGTACAAGACATATGAAGATCGCCATCCTAGTTCACATGAAGGATTTGTGAGATCAGGTTCGCATGATATTGGGAAATGCATGTAAAAGGGTGTAATGATTCATGTCGAATGCTATCTAATGAATGAGTCACACAATCCAAGTTACTTAAGGGTGCCATGCATCAAATTGTTCATTTGCAGGTGTCACATGAATAACAACGAGCACAATTCATCCCATTGTGGGGGGATTTTCTAAAGCTTGTCGCATGATCTAATAGACATCGTGCAATCACATATCCCCAAGGATATCACATGATCCCCAGTGGTAGTAGCATATTAGGAAAAAAATTGTTTTCTTTTCATCACACCTTAAAGGTTTCTTAATTATGTATATCCATCACATGACTAACCATCCCATCTTCGAGTATACTACATGTCTATTTGCAAGGACTGATTACAGACCCTTATATATGTGAATTGAGTTTAATATATTTCTCCTTCAGATTTTTATATATGAAAAATAGATCTTATTCCATGTATAGGAAGAGTGATCTGTGGGGTTTGGGATTTGGTGGGATTGGTGAAGTCGTACTATAGAGCTTCACATGATAGGTTACATGATGACTCGTCTCTTTGCATGATTTCTTATGTAAAGGAGGACTGTTGTAATCACCCCTTCATGTGAAATAATACGTGAAGAAATTCCAGCATAATCCCCTTATCTTAACCATTATATAGGATCACGATCCTCTGTTTTGTGAGGAAAAAAAGTTCACTCCTCCCTCCTGCCAGAAACCCTCAAATCTCAATCTCCCTTTAGCATTTATATATGAAGTACCATGCTGGCTTGGCGCATCTGAAAATGGTGGTGTGTCATGTGAACACAGTCTGCCGTCCATTATACAAACATACTCAGCTTGAGATACAAAAATAATGTCGCATCAAGGGATATGACCAAAACATTGAATATTTTGGTATTCTACATGTAATTCAGAATTGTATTTGTGTAATTGGATAACCCCATGGAGTCTCTACATCATCATCTAAAATTATTTGGGAGTTCTTTGTGAGTGATGGGAAGATTTGTCACACACCAGGTGTTCTTGAAACGCATTCTCATAGTGGATTTTGTTCATACATCCATGCTCTATTTTCAATAATTACTGCAATTTTTCCTCTTGTGGAGACTTCAGGCTCTTCAATAAACTAGATTTTCAACCAACAACCTTTTCATCAAGTGCTATAGATTCGAACATTGAGAGGCCACCAAAACTAATCATTAGGAACTACATGCATCATTATTGGATCACATACACGAGCAACCTTTTTCAAAATCAAGTGTTTACATGAAGGCTTCGTGATTCCTTGGTTTTGATTTTAGCTAATGATGGTGGAGCAGAAGATGATCTCAATAGTGTAGGGATGTTTTACTGTACTCCTCATTCACAGTTGATACTATTAGTGTGCATGAGATATATGCATTCTAACATTCTTCCCGATATCTAACCTCATGGCCTCCTAACAACCAAGAATGGATATTAAAGAATCCAATACTACATCTGGAGCTTTATGTATGTGTTATAAATCTTTTATGGACATTTTAACACCCAAAGAAAATTTAAATAGTAATTAAGTATTAATTACTAATTTGTTAAAACTAATTAAGAAATAATTTAATAAAAAACCATTATAAATATTGGTTATAATCAAAATATGTTTTGATAAAAAACATAAAATATTATATTACATTTCATGAGATATTTTTTTTTATATCTTAACAAATTAATAGTTTAGATGTATATATATTTGAAATTTTTTTGAACAAAAAAATTGGATATTCAAAAGATTAATAATGACAATAGTAAAAATGATTCAAGGTGATATTAATAATGACATATTAATATAACTATTATAATTTATAATGTTATGAATTATAAATATTACAAATTAATTATTAAGAAAATTTATTATTATTATTATTATTATTATTTTAAATATAAAATGTATTATTATTATTAATATATATATATATATTAAATTTAAAAATAAAAAAGAATATATATATGTAATGATAAAAAATAAATATAAAACAAATAAAAAATATAACAAAAAAAGAGAATAAAATAATCAGGATTGAAGTGGTTGGGGGTTTTGGGTTAACCATCAACAGAGCATAGGTTCGATCTCGAGATGATAGAAGTCGAGCGGGCAGAGGTTTTCATGGTGATCATCATCGATCACAGTCAGAGAAGATAAGTTTGGTTTAATTTGAAGCTGATGCACATGGCGACATTGAGGCCATGAACTAGGTGAGTAAGGTACAGTGGAGTAGTGAGTACGAGCTCAGTTTAGGGTTCCAGTTAGCGACAGTTGTAGATCAAGATATGTTTTCAGAGTTCTAAGTCGCGTTTAGGGTTCCGACCGTAGATTGAGGCCATTGATGAGGGATTCTAGTCAGATCCGAGCTTGGAAGATGAGGTACAGTTGTGCGACATTGATGGAGTCTAGAATTTTTTAGATCCAGTATGTGTTATTATTTTCTTATTATCCAAATCGGTTTTTTACATTCGATTTGTATTGTTATTAGATATAAATCTATTTCTATTCTTAGATTCCTATGGTGTTTAAGATCGGAAATTTATATCCATATCTTTGTCAATGATTTTGTTTTGGACGGATATGTGTATGGTTGTGGTTTGTTGCATTTTGAAGAAGCCTTTACCCGTTGCAATCCATATCTTCATCATTGTCAGATTGTTTATTAAAATGTCAATGTTTAAAATAATAAATATTCTTTTGATTTTACGTCACGTGTTTATTTTTTCAAAATGTTTTCATCAAATCTATCATAATATTTGGATTTTTCATCTTCGTTTTTCAATAATGCTGTTAGGCATCTCCCTCATAGAATCTTGACTGAGAGGATTGATTAAATTAATCCTCTCCGACCAATTGCTTCATACAACCATCTATTGTTTTGGGTTTAATAAATAATAGAGTGTGAAGTTTTGTTTAATATTATATCTATAAAACCAATTAAGACTATAAATAGGAATCAATTTGTAAAATTAGTCACCACTTTCTCTACTCTTTTTTGCTGCACCTTATGTTGGAGTATGGAAAGAGCTTGTGGAAATCGGGAGGGCATGGAAAGTTCCATGTTTATCTTTTCATTATCTGTATAAGGGATGGAGTGTTTGAAGCAACCATATGCAATGAATTTGTAATGGATTTACTTATAATTTCAGAGAAATCCCATTATTATTTTAGTAAAGGATTATTATTATTTCTATTGGATTTATTTGAAATAAAATTCATTTATTATGATTTTATTTTTATGGGTTTGTGTGTAAGGGAAATTTTCTATACCTTTATATTCTCATAGAAGCATATTATTTGTTATTCATTTTATTATTTTATTTTAAGTTAGTCTATTTAGGTTAAATAGTATGGTTTCTATTTAATAGTTTTGGGTATGAAAAAATATTATTGATGTAGAAGTTTCTTTGATGGTTTTCCTAAATCAAAATCAACATGATTTCGGCTTTGAAACATTTTGATAAGTTTTAGTAAACTGTTCTAAAATTATTCGAATAGTTTAATTATTTTTAATTTATGATTATATTTTTATAATTCAAATTTATTTTGGAAGGGTCATGTCATATAAAATAATGTGATGAATATATATATATATATATATATATATAATTGTTCAAGTATATAATTGTCTTTAATAAATTATTAACCAAGCATTAATTCACAAAAGAATTTATAAGTTAAGAATGTCATAATTTTTTCATGTGAATGACATAAAATTAAAGGTTACAGTCATACATCGATGATTTTGTTGATATATACATTTATGCATGAGCAATTAAATAACCTTTACAAAAATTAATTTTTATGTCAATAAGGATGAAATTTTCATTGCGTGGATGTTGATTAATTTTTTCTTCTGATTATGCAACATCATGTATCATGATTTTGACTGTACGAAGTTGAATATGTAACTTTCAGTAAATATTAGTATATATATATTTATAAATTAAATTGAACATCCTTGTTCCAAAAATGATTATAAATATATTTTCAAAGCTAAAACACCAGTGAAAATTATATGTATATAAGAAAAAAATGTTTTATAAAAACCAGTAATCAAACTTTATAAATACAATAGAGAATTGGATAGAGAATTCATCCCTCAAGTGGGAAGGCCCAAGATAGATTTCAAGATTTCGACTGACCTCAATTGTTTTGTTTTTAATGGTTTGCTTAATATTTTCAACTGAATCACCAGATTGGTTTAAAAGTATTTTTGAAGTATAATTATTTTTCAAAGAATTATAGTATTTTGTAAAGGATGTTTTAAAAATGTATTTCTAATTGAATATTTCAAATCTATATATATACTAATATTAGCTTTTTTCTAATGCCACATGTCCGTCTACCAGATTTCCATGCCAATCTTCCATTACATGCCCTCCACCCAGCCACCCACGTCGACCATCCATGAACTACGACTTCTTCTCCATGAAAACCCAATCCCGATCCCACTACAGTTCTCCAGATAACCAACCTCTCCGCGCGCTCCGTTTTATTCTCCGCAAAACCCTATCCCGCTTCTTTCATTCTCTGCACGCACAGACTTCTTCTCCCCGAAAATCCGATCGCGCTCCCAGTACCATTCTCCGGATTAGCGACCTCTTCATGCGCTCCATCCTCTTCTCCGTGAAACCCTATCCCGCCATCACTGCCGTTCTCCAGGAAAGCAACTTAAAAATCCCAGGATCCCCATCCTCTTCTCCGATAAATCCCTCCCCCACTCGGGATTGACGACCGCTTAGGGTTCCAGACGATTTCATCGACTACCACCCCGACACACCCGTCCATCCACGCCTCTAGATTTGTCTCTACCTCCAAATCTAGATACTTCACATTTGACTCCTCTAACACCGGCTCTGGATCCTCTGTTAATGGATCCTCCACTTCTAGCTACTTCGCATCCCTCAAACTACAGTCTTCTTGTATTATTTCTTTAGTTACGAATCTCAAACTAATTTTTTTTATTCCCCTCATCTACGATTTGTTAGTATCAATTGTTATTATCATTGTTTATCAAATATTCCTTGGTTTTTAATTTCTCTTTGTCTACAGTTAATTTCAATTTCATGTTCTAGCATTGGCGTTGCCTTCATGCAGGATATTCTTCTTTTATGCAAGGCAGAGTTACACTGCCTTCACTATGGCTACATCAACATTGGTTATTTCATTAGCATAATGGAAATTTTAGTTTATACAATATCTTTATATCGACTTTGAATTTAGATTCCATGATTTTAATCCCCTCTATAGTTTTTAGTGTTCTTATGCAATCATGGTTCGGTTCACACTGGATGGAGCTAAAATACGTCACAACCACCAAAAAAATAATGCAGAACCTACATCATGTATGTTGTAGTTCTTCTCTATTTTGTATACTGTTTTGGTACTTTAGGCACTTAAATTTGAGGGAAATGACAATATTGAATTTTTAGTTGGAAAATAGTTATAGTTGAGTTTTGATTTTACGCACTATAACACAATAGTGAATCATTTTGAGAAGTTGTGTTAAGTAATCGTAGGGCATGAAAATAATTTTAAATGATGGCAATGATACCATCCTTCATCATTGATTATGTTAGGACTCTTTGAATAGAGTTAAAGGGGCTTCTTCCCAATGTTATCAGTTGAACTGATACTTGAGGGATGCATTTATCATTTTGATCAATGTATTGGATTAACATAATGTTACATATTTTTTGCTTCGGATTTTTTTCCCAGAACTCATCAGTTACATATTTAATGAATCAAACATAAAATATCTAATTAAAAACCCATGGAATGCACACATTGGTTGGGTTATGTTAGGACCACTAGATTGATGTGAGATAACTAAAGAGCGGGGGTGAATCACTATGTGAATTTACAGTTATCCACTAAAGTTGATACCTCAAGCACATGAAACTGTAACAGATCTTTAAAGATGATAGATAGTCACTCCCACTGTATTGGTTTATTTACATCTATTTTATTCACATGATACACTACTGTTTTATTGTTTTCAACGAGAAATGATGATGTGCATATAAATGGAATACATGGGCTACGTAGATTCAACCATCTATCAATCATACCAGCCATCATAGGTAGATGATGACCTATATTTTCACATGTTGATCATATTAGTGAAAAAATGAGATTCATTGCACATGTTGTTTTCTCATATGTTTCTATCATTCATTTCCTAGGTTTTATGGAATGAAACATGGAAACTTTTTTCAGAAGATATCTTATATGTACAATGAATATAGTTAAAAATTTAAGGTACATGTATCTTTACCCTTTATAGATGAATGCATGAAAACAGAATATTCCCTCTTTAGTATTTATTTTTTTAGAATTTCTGATTTTTTAGTATATATTTATTTTGTTTACATCCCTAATAACATCACCATATGTCTTGGATACTGCTACGTCCCCACTGACTTCTCACACATACTATTTTTAAACATTTCATATGCATAACCATTTCCATGTTTTTGATTCGTAAGTGTTTCTAGATTACTTATGATCACCATTTTAGGTTGATATGGATAGTTTGATATTTAGAATTATTATTTACTAAATGAATCTTGATAGGCTATGAATTTTGACTAATTTAATATGGCCAAGGTATTCTTCATAAAACATGAGTTTCAATATGGGAGGAGATTACTTTTGATTATTTATTTCTTCTGAATAATTGTTTTCATATTTCTTATGGAAATTTTTTTCCCGATTTCTTATGATCACCATTGGAGGTTGATATGGGTAGTTTGATATGTGGTATTAGTATGTAATGAATGAATCCATATAGGATATGTGGTTTGAATACATAATATGACTAAGCTAAACTTCATTAGTATGACTTTATATTTTTAAACATTATTGTATCTAAAGGTAAACATGTTGGATGATTTTATAGGTGCTGAAACTCATGAATCATTACATCTTTTTCCAGAACTATAACACAAAAATAAAAATCCAGGTAAAATTAGAGCTTTATTTGGGATGATTTTCTAGGTGCTGAAACTCCAGTGGGTCAGCCATTTTACTAGCCTAGCATCAGACTCTTTTTCCTATTTTCAGGGATGTTATGCTGCTGATGGATATACTATGGAATTTTTTGGTATGATTTTGATTTTTCATGGAGGTTCTATCATATAGGTAGTGAGTTTTGTACAATGTCAGTGTTCCCCCTTGAACAACAAAATACTCTACATCAGTTTCTTGATCTAGAATTTTCATCAGGTAACTAAAATAGTGACTACCTCATTAAAGTCTCATGTATAGGGATTTTTTACTTATGACCTCTAAATATGGCCATTCATAATGAATTTTTCAGTATGTTAGACTTATGGAAATTGATGCATTTTCATTGTTTTTTGTTTTATAAAAACATGTTTCATGATTAGAGAAATGTAAGGTAGAAATATATGTTTTTACTGTAACAGTTCAGTAGTGCATAGATTCCAACTAATTTATATTCTACCAACATGTAGTTTCATCCTAATTTATTATTATTTTCTATTTATCTATGTCAAAACTTATATTGAGAGCTGTTGATTTCACTTTTAATCACTAATTTAATCCTTATTTAATTTTAGTATCCCACTAACAATAAGTTCTACTTTAAAATATGCTAATTTTTTACTCTTATTTTTAAATATTAGCTTCTTAAATATGTAATATTCTTATCAAGAGGTATGTATAATATTATTTTTAATTTTATTTCATGTTATTTTCTGCATGATATATAATCTTTTTAATTGATCACCCACAATACAGGTTTATCTATTACCTCAACTACCATACCTTTTTATTCTAAAAAACAAACTCCCACTTAAAAGGAGTTGTATCCAGCAATCCTATGGATCCATGTCAAACCTCTAGGGAGCTCCAAATCTCTCTTTTTCAGGAGTCTGTATCAGAGGTACGATATCCCTTTTCTTCAAATATGGGCATTCCTACTCATTGAAAATATTTTTTACTATCATCCATTAGTTCTATTATAATATGTCAATGATAGATATTCTCTATGAATGCTTTGGTGTCAGGATTGGTGTAATACTCCCAATGAATATATTCAAGTCCTAAAAGATCTTAATAGGCTATTTTCTGTTTTCCAACTTGGAGATGGTGTCAGCCGTTTAAACAGGAGAATGCATACTACAGATTGGATGACTATACCTATAATAATCAACTATTGGCCCTTGATGTCTGAGAATGAAAAAAATCTGATCATCGATTGTAAGGAATCATCATCATTTCAATGTATAATGTGGTGGTTTCTATACCACTTACATCTCTTCAAGAGGCCACAAATGTTAGGAAAATTGATGTGGAGTAGAGGTATGATTCCAGAAATTATGTTTTTGAATGTTCAATATTATTGATCAATGACTCTAACCTTATTAGATTGGTCGATTTGGTTTTTCCTCATGCAGATTCATTTGTCTTCTTCCTGTTTTTCATGTAATTTAATGCCACCATCACATTTACAGTTTCTATGTTTGTTGATGTGATTCCCATGAACCATCAATGATTTGCACTTCAGGTGATATTTTAGCATAGAAGGATTTCCCAAAGGGTATTCGAGTTGGTGGAGGGACAAGGTATCTATCTTTATACATTTTATGAAATTGTAGTCATGTTTTAATTTCAGAAAACAAAAAATTATTACATTTTATAAGTTTAATTCTACTTTGCATTTCTTTCTTTGACTTCCAAACTTTCTTTAGGGAAACACTTAACTTTATATTGTTCTTAAAATCATGAGTTTAACATCAATCCCTAGAGCAGAAAGTACCCAACATCAGTATATAATAATTCCTGACAATCTATATTTATTCTAATTAGTGATAAAATAGCATATCATGCTTTCATTTATTCTTCAACAGAAATGTAATTCACCATTTTCATTAGACTTGTCAGGGACCCCAGTTCCAGGATCTATTTCAATAATATTGGGTTATTTTTACAATGTTTCCCAAGAACCCATGTAGTAATTCTTCTCATATTCGAGTCAGGGTAACTAAGTGATTGAATAAGCGCCCCAAGTCTGCCATGATTACTGAGTTCATTAGCATAGTCTATAGGTTCATTGAGTATATGTAGTTATTATAGTATACATTCCCTTCATTGTGCAGGTTTGGATATTATGTTTTTCTACATTGTGTTGATGTTCTAAAACTATAATATTCATGTTTTAAAATGTGTGAGAGTTTCATCACCATTTACTACAGTGGAGGACTCCCAAAAACTTCTTCATAAAGGTCTTCATCTATTTTTGTGATTCAATATCATCTTTTAAAGTATTATAAAGTGGTTGATGGGTCACTGTTGAAGTCTCTTAGCATGGGTGGAAGACTCCAATTAGGGAAAATAAATATGGTATCCCCTCCGTTTACCCAAGATTGGTCTCTGTTCAAGTGAGCTTTAAAAAAAATAACCCAACACTCTTAACATTGAGTGAAGACATAAAAAGGTTCAATCTATCTTGAGCTATTTTTTTTAATTCAATTTCATGTTTTTAAGTATTATTAAGTGCTTACAGGCTCTCTATTGAAGCTAATTAGCATTTTTGAATGACTCCAATCAGGGAAAGGAAATTTGTCTACCCGTCCGCTTATCTAGGTTTAGTCTCTATTCAGGTGAGTTTTAAAACCAACAATAGAATATTATTGACATTCATTGAAGAAGGTATACATTCAGATGAAGTGGAAATGACACTGCAATCTAATTATATAGAGCATATATGAAATTGTATTTCTTTTGAAGCAACTTCCATTCCCTCATTGATGCAACTCCTATTTTCATTTTATTTTTCTTGACATTTTTTCATATGTAAACTTGAAATATCCAATGTAACTGCCTTAAGGATGTTATGTAGTCGTGAAGTGATATAAAATGGAATAGATATATGGTGGGAATGATCACATGATTATTCAAACCCAAGGTAACATCCCAATCACATCCTTTTTATTATTTTATTCAAAACATAATATATATTTTTTGTATCTGCAGAATGTACCTGCTGAATGTTTTTCAAGATGAATACAACTTGTAATTTTTTTTATTGGATGACTGTATAACTTGATGTTGCTAAAAATCATCTACAAATTTATACATTGCAAATTATGCAGCAATTACATACTTTCTATTAGTTGGTATTTAATTCAATCATTTTCACATCTCATTTTTATTATTACAACAAATTTATTATCTTTGAATTATCTGTCACTTATTATTTCAGTTCATGCATTACTGTTATTGTATATGAAGTAGAAAATGAAATCAAATTTCCAACCTAAAAATTTAGTAATTCATATACATTTAATCTATACTTTTTTTAACAATTTAAAAGGTCTCTCTATATTCTATACTATCCTATTCGATTATAATACACCATTAATTTCAAATTAAAATTTACTCAACATAATTGTTTCTTCTAACCTTTTATAAGTACAAATTTCTTATTGAAAGAAAAACAAGTAATTGAATACGCCGTGCAATAGAACAGGTGAGTACTAGTTTATTATAAAAGTGACATTTTTAATGGGATTTATCAAAGGTTGTTTTTTCAAAACTTCTTACTAAGAAATTGAATGCTCACCCATTGTTTTAATATGTTTTTTCACAGGTATCTTAAAAGTTAAAAATTCAGATGTCGTCACTTTTGGAGTTAGCATGCACGGAAGTGTAGTAGGGGTTTTCCAAATTTTTGTTCAACTCTAATAAATATAATGTTATTTATAATCCTACAGAACCTTTATAGATAAAAGGTCTTTGTTTATTTAAAGTGTTCTATAATTATTCAATTTATTTAAAAAAATTACACAACATTTTTAAGCACTGATTCCGAAAGATCGGGCTCAGGGCGTTATAGTTGGTATTAGAGGAACGATCTAGAAAACTTTGGAGATTAGATTTTGTCTTTTAAAGAATCAAAATATACATGTTAGTATTTTCTTTGGATAGTTTAGTCCCCTTAGAAATTCTTTAATTCTGAAGATGGAAATTCCAAATTTTCGTTTGTCTGAAGAATTGTGAGAGGGAAATTCATTTAGGGGGGGGGATGTAATAACCCAATAAAAATTAAATAGTAATTAATTTTTAATTAATAATTTTTTAAAACTAATTAAGATATAATTTAATAAAAAATCCATAATAAATATTGGTTATAATCAAAATATGTTTTGATCCAAACAATAAAATATTACATTACATTTCATGAAAGAAATTAATTTTATATCTTAATAAACTAATACTTTAAATGTATATATATATTTGAAATTATTATTTATAAACAATAAAAGTAGATATTCAAAAAATATAATGAAAATAGTAAAAATGAGTAAAGGTGATATTAATAATGACATATTAATAAAACTATTATAATTTATGATGTTATGAATTATAAATTACAATTTAATTATTAAGAAAATGTATCATTATCATCATTATTATTTTAGAATATAAAATGTATTATTGTTATTAATATATATATATATATATAATGATAAAAAAATAAAAATAAAATTAATAAAAAAATAAAAAAAGAGAATGAAAGAATCGGGATTGAAGAGGTTTGGGGTTTCAGCTTAACCATCGGTGGAGCATAGGTTAGATCTCAAGATGAGAGATGTTGAGCGGGCCAAGGTTTTCATGGGGATCATCGTTGATCACAGGTAGAGAAGCCAAGTCTGGCTGAAGTTGAAGCAGATGTGTAGGCCAACATTGAGGTCACGAGCTAGGCGAGTAATGTGCGGTGGAGCGGTGAGTACACGATCAGTTTAGGATTTATGGCCAGCGATGGTTGTAGACCAAGATCTGCCTTTGGAGTTCTCTATCGCATTTAGGGTTCTAACTTCAGATGGAGACAATTGATGAGAAATTCTAGTTTGATCTGAGCTTGGCGGATGAGGTATGGCTGTGCGACGTTGTTGGAGTCTTGAATTTTTTAGATCCAGTATGTGTTATTATTTTCTTATTATCCAAACCTATTTTTTTTAGATTCGATTTGTCTTGTTATTGGATATAAATCAATTTACATTCTTATATTTCTATGGTGTTTAAGATCATAAAATTTTATTTTGTATCTTTTTCAATGATTTTATTTTGGACAGATATGTATAGGGTTATGGTTTGTTGCATTTTGAAGAATCCTTTACCCATTGAAATTCATATCTTCATCATAGTTTAATTTTTTATTAAAATGTAAATGTATAAAATAGTAAATATTCTATTGATTTAATGTCACATGTTTCATTTTTCAACAATTTTGGTCAAATTTGTCATAATATTTGGATTTTTCAACTTCGTTTCTCAAGAATTATGTTATGCGTCACCCTTATTGAAGCTTGACAGAGAGGAATGATTAAATTAATCCTCTCCAAAATATTTATTCTAGATTCCATATATTGTTTGGTACTTAATAAATATTAGAGTGTGATGTTTTGTTTAATATCATATCTATACAATCAATTAAAACAATAAATAACAATCAATTTGGTAATGTAGTAACCACTTCCTCCACTCTTTTTTTACTTCAATTTTTGTTTGAGTACAGAAAGAACTTGTTGAAATTGGGAGGGCATGGAAAGCGCCAGGTTTATCTTTTCCTTGATCGTATGAGAGATGGAGTGTTTGAAGCAACTAGCTACAATGAATTCACAAAGGATTTAATTATAATTTCGGTGCAATTCCAGTATTATTTTAGTAAGGGATTATTATTATTTTAATTCGATTTATTTGAAATACAATTTTTTTATCATGATTTTATTTTAATGGGTTTGTGTGTAATGGAAATTTTTTCTACCTTTATATTCTCATAGAAACAGATTATTTATTATTCTTATTTTTATTTTAATTTAAGGTAGTTTGTTTATGTTAAATAGAATGGTTTCTATTTTGTAGTTTTGGGTAAGAAAAAACATTATTATTGAAGAAGTTTATTTAATGGCTTTCATAAATTAAAATGAACATGTTTTCATCTTTGAAACATTTTTACAAGTGTTAGTAAACTCTTTAGAAAATTTAAAATTGTTTAATTATTTTAAATTTATGATTTTTTTATTATTTATTTTGGAAGGGTCATATCATATAAAATAATGTGAATAATATACATATATATATAAATGTTTTCAATTATATAATTGTTTTAAATAAAATATTAACCACGTATTAATTCACATATGAATTTATAAATTAAGAATGTCAGAATTTTATCATGTGAATGACATAAAAATCAAGGTTATGGCCATACATCGATGATTTTGTTGCTATATACATATATTCACGAGGAATTAAATAAACATAACAAAAATGGATTTTTATGGCAATAAGGATGAAATTTTAAGTGCGTAGATGTTGATTAATATTTCATGTGATTATGAAATGTCTTGTATCACGAGACTTGATCATATGAAGTTGTTATGTAAATTTCAGTAAAGATTATTATTTGTATATTTATAAATAAAATTTAACTTCTTTCTTCCAATCATGATTATAAATACATTTTCAAAGCTAAAACACTAGTGAAAATTATATGTATATAAAGCAAGTTAAGACAAAAATGATGTATAAAAAACGGTACTCAAACTTTGTAAATACGATAGAGAGATGGATAGTGAATTCATCCCTCAGGTGGGAAGCCCCAAGATAGCCTTAAAAGTTTTGAGTGGCCTAAGCTGTTTTTTTAAGGGCTTGATTAATAGTTTCAACTGAATAAATGGATTAGTTTAAAATCATTTTCTAAGTGTAATTATTTTCTATAGAATTATAGTATTTGGTAAAGGATGTTTTACAAATGTATTTTTAATTAAATATTTCAAATCTATTATCAAAGTGATATTTTTAATGGGATTTATCAATGGATTTTCTATTCATAACTCATTACTGGTAAATTTAATGCTCAACCATTGTTTTTAAAATGGGTTTTCTCAGGTATCTTAGGATTTTAAAATTTAGATATCGTCATTTTTGGAGTTAGTGCATGCAGAAGCGTAGTTGGTGTTTGCCGAATATTTGTTAACTCTAATAAATGTAATGTTTTTTCTAATCCTCCATAACCTAGAATGATAAAAGGTCCTCATTTTATAAAGTAATATGTAATTATTCAATTTTTTTAAAAAGTTACATAGCCTTTTTAAGCACTGAATTCCGAAGGGCGGGCTAGGGGCGTTATAGACATGGAAGGTGGTTTACATGTTATATTCACCACTAGAACACGCTATATAGGTTGTGCATAGAAGAAATTATGCATCATATTCTAATAATATCCAAATACCATCTTCACATCACCAAAAATCTATATGAACACATGTCTTAATCCCATAAGTTGTATATTCATATGCTTGTACAATCAGCATCCCACATAATATACTGGAAGTTATCTACATGAACATTTTATTTGTGTTGAGAGGAGGATTGTGTGGAAGGTATGTGATATTTTTTCCATAGATGATCCACTAAAACCCCCTTAAAGACCAATCATGATAGTGTATATGGTCCAACGTATGGATCTATCTTCATATGAAAACATATTTCATATTTCATTCCATGAATGGGGAGTTCTACTAAAAGAAAGGTAAAAAACATAGACTAGATTTTCTAAATAATCACTATGGGAAAGTGTAACACACCCTGAAACCATCTTGAAGCCATAATTGATCTTTATAATGGCTTTGGGGGGATTACAGTATAATCAAGATCATACGATCGAGGTACCATATTATGTGCAGTATCTATAAAGATGAAACTTTCACTATTGGAATTTTACACTTTACCAATGATTATAAATCGTTGGTAGAGGCATGTAAACCATTGGTATATAGTATACTAATGGTTCCATCAACCGTGGGAAAGTAAGGCGTGATAGTAGGCCTATACCAACGGTTCTGTGAAAACCATTGGTATAAGTGTCAAAATAGAAGGTATACCAACAGTTTTCTACAAACCGTTGGTATATGTGTGTTAAATTATAAAATATACAAATGGTTTGTAAACCATTGGTATATTTGTGTTATACTTATACCAAAGGTTAGAAACCATTGGTATAGAGGGCATACGGCAAGCCATAAGGCTATACCAACGGTTATAACAAACCATTGGCATAGTTATATTATAGTATCTATAACAACAGTTTTGAAACCATTGATATACAAAAGCTCAACTCCACAACAGCAAGCCCTCTCCCCTCTCCAGACCTGCAACAAGACAGCAACCCCTCTCCAGACCTGCAACAACACCAATACAAAATCCCCATCCAATGTATTCAAAATTTATAATTCATTCCATAATTTAGAAATTTAGAAATTCAAATGCAATAACACCTATAAGAGAAAAGCCTACATGTTATAGGAAATTCAATAACACCCATAAGAGTATTCCAAATTTAGAATTCATTCCTCACTCAAACCACAACACCAACACACATACGAGTATTCAAAATTTTGTACTTATTCCACACTCAAACCACAACACCAATACACATAAGAGAAAAAACCTACATGTTATAGGAAGCACATGGGATATTTATTCATGGTCTTGGGTTGAGTATCTTAAAACCAACAGAAAAACTTGGGTAGAGTGGCAAGGATCATTATACCCATAAGATAGAAAATGGTAGTGGCCATGTGCTTAGACCTGGGATGAGTTATAGGAAGAACATGGGATGTTTATATTACTCTAATGATTATTTATCCATGTATAAATGGTTCCTGATGTGTTAGTGGGAAACATTGTCCAATCTCGACACATGTGATGGGTTACCAGAATAGCCTACATGTTTTTCATAGACTTTTCAATTAGAATAAGGGGGTATGTAGATAATTGTAATTTTCTCTCCTGGGTGTGATGTGAGTTGAATCCCCATCTTGGGTAGTGGGTATGAATATTCAATTAAGTCTTTGGTATTGGGTTCCCAATGGGAATTTGGTTTGGTCCTAGAACTCACTGTTTGGGGATGGAATTGAGGTGATCCATGGGGATATGGTGTCACCATATGTATTCCCCCCCATTGGGATATTTTTATGAGACTTTGAAACTTATTTTTCAAGAATCTATTTGTAGCCTTGTTGACCAATTTGTTATCTGGTATGATTGAGTGTTCATAGGTTTCATATAAAATCACTATATGATATTTATTTATTGTATGTTATTGTATAGAATGAACAACCCGTGATTGAGAATTAGAACATGAGTGTCGGTGCATGTTTATGATGGGATGTCGAGACTAATTTTTAATATATGAAAAATATTATAACTATGTTAAGCCTTACCGATTTGGAGTGTAGAACTAAAAAATTGATTGACTTCAGATGGATCTATAGGGAGGATGGAGTTCCCAGCCTGGGTAAAGAGAGAAGGATCTAGTTTAGACCAAATCAAAATAGAAAATAAAAAAATAGACGAATAACATTAGGACTTACATATTAGAACTAAATAATTGAGTGGGGGGCTGTCCAGGAGGTGGGGGCTGTCCGGGGGGTGATGCTGTCCGAGTGGTGCGTGGGGCTGTCTGGGGGGTGGGAGGGGTGTCTGGGTGGTGCGGGGGGCTGTCCGGGGGTGGGGGGAGGTTCGGGCGAGTGGGGGGCTATCCGGGGGGGGGGGGGGGATGTTTGGGTGGTGGGGGGCCTTCCGGGGTAAGGGGGGATGTCCGGGGGGTTGGGGGGGTTGTTAAGGTGGTGGGGGCCATCCGAGGTGGGGTGAGGGGGGGGGGGGTGATGTTCGGTGGGCGGGCAGGGGGGGGGGGGGGGTGGGCTGTCTGGAGTGCATTTTCGGCCACCGCGGTCACATGACACCTCTGATTGACGTGTCATCTGGCCTAACATTTCAAAATTAACCCACTCTTTGTTGTATTCTGATTTCATGGTATTCCGAGGTCGTTCGGCTGGTTTTGACCACCCCATGCACGCTTTTCAAGCACGACAAATACCTAAAAAACACATATTCTACCATTCTGCGCAAACCGCGCATCCGAATGACGTGTCGTCTTTTTTGTACACATCAAGAATAATAATTAGGATGTTTTCGTGTGATTTCAAGTCATTCTGATATCGCTCGGTATGTATTTGACCGTAAAACACATGTTTTGGTCATTTACGACACGTGGAGTGTGTTATCGGCAACCATGGTCACACAACACCTCTGAATAACATGCATTATACCCGACCATTTCACAATTCACCCACCTTTTTTCGTTTTATTTCATGGCATTCTGAGGTTGTTCGGACAGTTTTGACCACCCCACGCATGCTTTTCAAGGGTGCCAAACGCCTAAAAACATATATTCAGTCATGCCGTACAAACCACACATCCTAATGACATGTCGTATCCTCGTAAAACTCATAAATAAAAATTAGGGTGTTTTGTGTGATTTCAAGTCATTTTCAATGTCGTTCGGTATGCATTTGACCGTTAAACGCATGTTTTGGCCATTTATGACACACAGAGTGCATTTTCGGCCACTACGGTCACATTACACCTCTGATTGATGTGCCATCTAGCTGACCATTTCACAGTTCACCCACCCTTTGTTTTTGTCCGATTTCATAGCATTCCGAGGTCATTCGACTAGTTTTGATCACCTCACACATGATTTTCAAGCACCCCAAACACCTAAAAAGCACATATTCAGTTGTACCACGCAAACCGTATGTCTGAATGACGTGTCATCTTTTTTTACACATCAAGAAAAATAATTAGGGTGTTTAGTAAGATTTCAAGTCATTCTGGTGTCGTTGGGTATATATTTGACTGTAAAACACTTGTTTTGCCCATTTACGACACATGAAGTGCGTTTTTGTCCACCGCAGTCACACGAAACCTCTGATTGATGTGCCGTCTGGCCGACCATTTTAAAATTCACCCACCCTTTGTTGTCGTCTGATTTCATGGAATCCTGAGGTCATTTGGCCAGTTTTGACCACCCCACACATGCTTTTCAAGCACGCCAAACACATAAAAAACACATATTCAGCAGTGGCGCGCAAACCACGCATCCAAGTGATGTTTCATCCTTTCATACACCTTAAAAATAATTATTAGGGTGTTTTCGTGTGATTTTAAGACATTCCGATGTTGTTCGGTGTGCATTTGATAGTTAAATGCATGTTTTGTCCATTTACGACACACAGAGTGCATTTTTGACCACTGTGGTCACATAACACCTCCGATTTACATTCATTCAGCTTGACCATTTCAAAATTCACCCACCCTTTGTTGTCATCCTATTTAATGGCATTCTGAGAACGTTTGGATGGTTTTGAACACCCCACACTTGCTTTTCAAGCGCGTCAAACACCTAAAAAACACATATTTACTCGTGCCATGCAAACCGCCCATTCGAATGACGTGCCGTCTCCTCGTAAACCTCAAGAATAAAAATTAGGGTTTTTTGTGTGATTTCAAGTCATTTCGATGTCTTTCGGTGTGCATTTGAATGTTAAACGCATGTTTTGTCCATTTACGACATGCAGAGTGTGTTTTCGGCCACCGTGGTCCCACGAAACTTCGGATTGATGTGTCGTCTGGCCGAACATTTCCCAATTCACCCACCCTTTGTTTTCGTCCGATTTAATGGAATTCTGAGGTCATTCGGCTGGGTTTGATCACCTCATGGACGATTTTCAAGTGCACCAAACACCTAAAAACACAAATGTAGTTGTGCCGCACAAAACCGCGCATATGAATGACGTGTCGTCTTTTCGTACACCTCACTAATAATAATTCGGGTGTTTTTGTGTGATTTCAAGTCATTCCGAGGTCATTCGGATGGTTTTTACCACCCCACGCATGATTTTCAAGCACGCTAAACACCTAAAAAACAAATATTTAGTCGTTCTGCACAAACCGTACATCCGAATAACGTGTAGTCTTTTCATACACCTCAATAATAATAATTATATCATTTTACTAAAGTATCTACACATTCTGAAGGCGTTCAGTTGGTTTCCCGTATGCCGGTTGTTGTTTTCACTTAAAATGTTGTCAATTTCAATGAAAAGTGAGACACTTTGAGTGGTTCTGGCCACACCGCACCTCGGATTGAGTCAGGGTTGACTCTTACATGTCAATAATTACCCATGGATTGTTTTACTAAAGTTTCAATAGAATATGAATGCTTTTGGTCAGTTTTAAGTATGATAGTTGTTGTTTTCACAAAAAATCTTGTCTATTTCAAATAAAATTGAGACAGTTTTAGTGGTTCCAGCCATACCGGCCCTCATATTGAGGCGGTGTTGACTTTTACACATCACATATGAGCCATGGATCATGTTCCTAAAGTTTCAATAGAATTTCAATGCCTTTGGTCGGTTTTTCGTATTTCAGTTGTTGTATTCACTTAAAATGACGACCTTTTGAAACAAAAGAGAGACTTTGAGTGGTGCCAGCCACACCACCCCTTATATTGAGGCGAGGTTGACTCCTACATGTTAAAAATGACCCATGGATAGTTGTGTTGAAGTATCAACATAATACAAATGAATTTGGTTAGTTTTCTGTATTCCAGTTGTTGTTTTCACTTAAAATGTTGTCCATTTCAAATAAAAGTGAGACACTTTGAGTGGTTCCAGCAACACCATGCCTCAGATTGAGGTGGGGTTGACTCGTGCATGTCAAAACAGACCCATGGATCTTCTTCCTAAATTATCAACACAATTCGAATGCGTTTGATTAGTTTTCTGTATGCCAATTGTTTTTACTTAAAAGAGTATCCATTTTAAACAAAATAAAGACACTTTGAGTGGTACCGGCCAAACCGTGCCTCATATTGAGGCGGGTGGGTGGGGGGGGATATCCGAGGTCCAAGGAGGGGGGTGGGGGGCTATCTGGAGTCCAGGAAGGAGGGTGGGTAATGTTTCTAAAACTCTATCTAGGTATAATATATCGAAATATGACAAGACTGCGAACTACCGCGACGTGCCGTCCTAGAGCAGGGCCAAATCACAGCATTACCGCGGCGTGACTGCGGCATGACCACGACTTGACCACAGGGTGTTGGCCTGGTCCAGTGACATATGTCGGGTAGCATCTTCCAGACAGGATTCCAAATAAATCCTATGTAGTTGTCATTCACATTATAGAAACTGATCTTATGTTATAAAAAATAGACTCTTGATTCGGGATTGTGGTATGATAAAGATATATTTTTTATATTTTTTGTTTTTAAAAGTGGTACTAGATAGTTGAAACTACTAATTGAGAGTAAAATTATCACACCCTAAACTATCACTATGATTTTTCACAGACAGCGCAGCTCTGTTGGAGGGGTTTTATTATAAAAACATGACTTTATTTATCAAATGAAACAATTATATTAAAGAACAATAATTCAAGATATGCAATTCAAGATAATTAACCAGAATTAAGAAAGAATCTAAATTCAATTTAAAGCATTATTAAATTAAAGAGGATTCCATATTTGGTAAAAAATAAAGAGTTATACTGAATTCAAAAATATCCATACCAGAGTGAAAAACCAGATTAAAAAATAGTGTTATACAGAATTCAAAAATGTATTGGATCAATCTTCCCTTGATCACCATCACCATCACCACTGTCATCATCAGCCTCATACTTGCCACCATCTCTGTCCTTGTCTTCTTCCTCATCATCTTCCTCATCCTCGCCCTTGGCCCCATCCTCGCCCTCAGCCCCATCCTCGCCCTCATCCCCATCCTTGCCCTCGGCCCCATCCTTACCCTCATCCTCATCCTCATCCTCGCCCTCATCCTCTTTAGCATCCTCGTCATCACCAAGAATGTAATCATCTTGAACGTGACTAGAACTGCCACCTGGTTCACTGGATAATGCACCCACAGATGACATATATGTCTGACAATCCACACTGGCCTCTGGTGGAAGTGATGAAGATAATGCTTTGATCAGTTTCATAAATACTTTCTCCCTCGTTTAAACCTGTTCTTAAAACTCTATGACCCTTTTATCAGACTTTCTTGCATGCTCCTTGACCTGTTCCAACTTGGTGGTACTAGAATGGATACCTGGAGAGGACCAATACCTCGTCGGGACTATATTCTTACTAGGTCAACATTGTACTCGACCAGAGTGCTTATCTCCCAAAACATGATATAAATGATCATGTTACCCTAAATTGTTAGGCACCTAGGAATCAAGGTCCTCCAATGCAGCCTGTTAAAAATATTAATAGATTATTAAATTTCAAAATAGATATTATAATTTGAAATAAACAAATTAAAACTTACAATCTTTTCTCGTGTCGGTTCATTAACCGCAGTTCCATATTTTTTCCTTCTACTCAAGAAAAACAATTTTGCTCAAGGGATACATCCTTCAATATTCAATTTGTGCTTCTGTAATGACATTGAAAAAATATAAAGTTCAATTATAATCATATATTCAATATTTAATACATCACATAATTTAATTAGGAAACAATAAAAAGGGAAAGTCCTAAAGAAAAATTATAAACAACTATATCGTACTAGCTACCTCTCATGATCTGACATAGTTGTGTGCCCTAAAGTGTGGAGGTATTTCTTTGAATCAATGTTTTTTTTGTTTTTTTAGAATATTCCAAAATAATGTTTAATTATAAATAAGATAATATTAATGAAAAATATGAGAACTGTCATTTAAATACCTCAAATGGGATTAATACCTTAAATTTGGCAGTCGCCCAATGGGTAATCATTTGGTGATATTGCTCTATCAGGCAGTCATCCATGATAGGTAATGTCTCCAACTCCGTGACCACTCTATAACACCAGCCAACATACAGCTCATGCTTATAAGCTCTCCAAAGCTCTCCTAGATCCTTTAAACGTGCTGGTCTGGCACCTTTCCCATTAGGGAAGTTAAACTGAAGCTGGAACTCAACAGATTAATTCATATAAAAAAAATACTACATTAAATCCAATAGATTTTTTACCCATATTTGTGCCCACACATTATCCATGACTTAGTGTGGCAGATGTCTCCAAGAGAGAGGGATGACCAGAATGATGTCGGAGTATTTGGCTCACGTCGCCAAAAAAACCCAACATTCCTGCCCAGATTTATCAATCATATGTTCATCATCATTGTATTCAACCATCAACTATGTCTGGCGGTTCCATACCACACGCAAGCGAGTAAACCCCCTCCCCCGCCTCCTATCAGTAGATGAATATGTTATTAAAGAAAAAGAATATTTGTCCAAGTTATAAAGAAAATAAATTTTGGTATAATTTTTTTAGAGTTATATAAATATACCTGTTGTAGTTGGATCAATGGGCGTCAATGGATGTGCAGAAGCTGAAGTAATATCCTGTGCAGGTGGAGTGTCTCTCAGTGTATGCTCCTTAACCACATACTATGTTGGAGTAGGATTCAAAGAAGGTGGAATATAATAGCTCAGAGATAATGAAATGGAAGCAAAAGATGATGGCACAGGCATCTGGCTAACTGGTAGTGTAAAAATCAGAGGCCTAAATATCCCATGTGTCCCTAAAGACACCCAAGTATCAAAATGGGGGCATATACGATACGTCTGTGGTAGGGGCATAGTCGAATCAGGTACGACTAGTCACTACAAAATAATTAGCTTTTTCCAACAGGGGTATATCTGTTGGTAAAAGTTTATTTTCTGTTGGTAAAACGTTGTACCAACAAAAATTGTCCTGACGCTAAATTGTTGGTAAAAACTCTGTCGCTAAATGTTATTGCGACAGATAAAATAGTTCAATTGGAATTATACTAATACCAGCAGATAATATATATGTTGGTCAAAATGTTTAACAATAGTTTAATATGACAAATTTATCTTTTGGTAATATTATTGTCATTCATCATTCCATTTATTATAAGAAATATCAATGATTAATATTTATTTATAAATTATATTTTGAATAAAATATTATATGTGTATGTTCCAACATTTTTTTCAAAAATTATAAATTATATTTATTGATATAATTATATTTATTATATATTCATTATAAAATTAGATTATATAGACATTTTCAAACTTGAAATGAATGTGTAAGAAACATGTTGAAAATTTGTTTAAAAGTATTAGAACTCCAAGAAAATTTACATGAAACGCCTAACTCTCAAACATAATTTGTCAATCCAAGGTTTACAATAGAGAAGGGTCCATGCATGCAGTAATCATCTGCCTCTTCACCGTGTCATTCTCCCCGTTCCTCTACCATGCCGTGACAACCCCACCCATGGGTCTCCATTACAACATCTTCTACTCATTCATGTTCTATGCTGTAACAACACCCACCCCAACATGCTCCCTCCCCATGAGTGTATTAATGCCACCATCATAGAAAATTTAAAGGTGCAACATAATATTTTCCACCATGACAGGCTCTCCATGCCTCTTCCATACCATGAAAGCCCCACCCATGAGTCTCCACGGCAGCATCTTCCACTCATACCTGTTCCATGCCACAACACCACCACTATGACATGCTCCCCATGCATGTATTAATACTCCCATAGTAAAAGAAAATATATTAAAAATGTGAAACATAATCGATTTATGTTATGAACTTATGTGAGATACACATGGTGGGGAGGTGATTAATTTGTTAAAAGAAAAAAAAAACAGATCGAAAAAGAATATCAAAACCAAATCTTACCTCTCCAAACAACTACTGGGTGAGGTGATTAGTTCGAGAAAACCAGGTGCTAGGTTCATTCTATGTCACAATCCCTCTCAACCTTTAGTACTTGGCAAGGCCCAACAATGACCCATTAATATTCAACCAATATACAGGCTTAGGCATCATAATTGCAACATAACCTTCTCGATCTACCACTATACTGAGCAATTCAGGTCACTTTACTAATTCATAATTCACTTCCTATAACAATCCATTCACACAACATCTCATAGTGAATCAATCATCAGAAGTGAAAACTTTACAAAAGCCTGAGTTGGGTTCCAAGACACGGGCATTCTTCTTGCGCTTCCTAGTCACCTTAATCGTAGAACAATCAGGCTTGCCAATATTGAAATCTACGGTGGTGACATCTTTATTCACAAGAAAAACATGGGTGGGAGACAATCCAATGATGCCCAATCCGTTAGCATGTCGATAAACCTACTAGTCATGTCTGGGCTTGATAAAATCTGGAAAAAAATACACGGCAAAGTTGGACTCTACAGCAGAGGGAGGGACATTAGGAAGGTCACATAGATTAGGAACTAGAAGCTCCTTCCAGTGATCCTCTAATTGGTTTGGATCTTTTTTCCCTTTCCCTTTTCACGAGAGATAGGCAGCAAGAGTGATGACAAAGGAATCACCATCAACACTATTCATCACCGACCATTCAAGGGGACTGTAGCTTCCACAAGGATAAAGACTTTGTTCCTCGGTCATATACGTGAGAAAATATTCTAGAGATTCCCTCACCCGCAGAAGAAAATTTGAAGATGCAAAATAATATTTTCCTTATATTACATGAACAAACTTGTATAGGTTTCAATTCCATTATGAATATATATTCTAGATAATTCATTCATATGCATGCAAGATGAGTTAATCATCATAAATAATCACCAATAGAAGAACATATAACAAAATGAAAACAAGAAATATGCAAAAGTAATTTATTTTCTTAGAACAAATGGTTGTAATAAATGAGAATAAAAATATGTGAGTATCACAAATACTAATTGAAACTAAAAAAAACAAGAGAAAAAGGGAAGTATAAAAAATATTACAGTTGAAGGTACAGAATCTAGAAATGTGACCCTTCACTCACCTAAATCATCATCAATTGTTCTTCTCAAACTAAAAAATTTATTTCTTCGCAACTTGGAGACCGGTAAAATGCCCATGCATGACCTATAAGCACCCCCATGGAGAAAAATATAATGGAATAATGATTAAAATAAAGTTAATGAATATATGATATGTATATGGATGGATTCAATGACACGATTAAATCAAGACACTAAACAAAATGGAGTTATAATGACCACAATGACTTAAAATGAACAAACCCAACTTTTTAATCAATTAATGCCATCCTTCATTGCATAGAAAGGATTCATCCCTGTTAATCCCTCAAATTCATAATAAAAAATCATTTATTATGTATATCACCATGCTAAATGGATAGAATCTTTCACTACAATTATGAGGGAATTCAGTTTCGAAGAGAGCTAAATTATTTATCTAGAAATTTCTAAATAAAAAGATTCAATCTAAACTCACTATTCTCAAGCCTTATTATCAAGAACCTGAAATTTCAATCATGAATAAAGGTTTCCTTAACATCACACTAATTTTTTGAAATCATTCCATTGTATATGAATTTAACATATGTGTCAGAAAGAAGATGATAACATAGTCAGAAGCTGCATTATTTCTAAATAATAAAAATATACATTATTCAAAACAAACAACACAAGAGATATTTAACAGCAAGAAACTAAAATAAGTGTAACTCAGTAAGTATTTTCAAGAGTTTTTGCTTTGGAACTTCAACACAACATGTGTAGATGAACAACAACATCAAAACCAATAAAAGAACATCACAAGATCATCGCTTTTATAGAATGAAGCAGTGAATAGAGGGAGAGAACCAAAGAAAATATTTTTCCAACAGGTACAAGGATGGGAAGTCTTCACAGAAGGCCCTCATCCTATTTAATAATGCAGTAAGAAATGGGTCTAATTTACCTTGACTAAGAGCTTGAGTACACCTAGAATTAATATATGTTAACTTTTAGCTTCTACTGCTTTCATGTTGTGGGTCCATATTCACTTCATTTTATTTCAACTGTAATTTGGTTCATAAGACCGAGGCAGATTCACCTCTTAAATAAACAGTCCAATTCAACATCATTCAACTTTGGCATTCAAAACACGACCAGCTGTTTAAAAATAATCAGCTTTAGGCCTCCAAACTTCAGGCTGCAGTACAACCATTCAATCTTGAACAAACAGTGAATAATATCTCAAATATTCACCCCAATCACTGTAGTAAACTTTCCTTAAACCAAGGGATCTTCATAGAGGCCTCCAAAAAAAAGATCATCGGGCTAATATTCTATTGATCATAGCACAAGATCATGAAATACTAGCTCTACCTTGGCTCAAAATCAATGAACACATGAACAATACAAATACCCAGATTACCCAACTCCAGCATGGGATAGAAACTACAAATGACAGTGACCTGCAACATAAAATGAGAATCTGAACCACTCTGAAGCTCAATTCTCTATTCTCAGCAGCCATATCTAAGGAACCAACAAGAACTTCCCAGTTTAAACCTCCTTTAATGAAACCCCAAATTCCAAATATCTCATGGCCTCCAAGCTCAACAATAAGAAAGCTCGTGGGAACCAATTTGAACTTCCCTAGTTATAGCATCTCCAATTCCAAGCCCTATTTGAACTATATCATTTCAATTACTAGTGGAAGATCACACACAGTGGTAAGAGGACAACATCATTGATAATTTAGATGAAATTTGAGTTCATGACCAAAATGTCTGACCAACTCAACAAACATCTTTTCCTTCTCAACCCATGATTGTTTAACCATTCCATCTACCACACACTGCAATTCATCCGAATCAGGAAGGCAGTGCTGGGTGTCTGCTGCATTACAAAGCTTAAATGTGCACCAATAGTCACCCATGTCATATTCAAAGGGAACAAACCTCAGGAAAGTCCCCTTATTAATTCCACAGTCATGTGATATTACTTCCTTGTACCACTTCTTTGCTTCATAAATTCTCCCATCATCACAAAACCCTATCATCAAAGAATTATAGGTATGGAGGCTAGTCTTGACACATTTAAGCTTCAGTTCTTCAAACGCCACCACTGCATCAGACATTCTCTTATGAGGAACCAATACTTTAATTTTGGCATGGTAATTCCATGTGAAAGGGGAAAGGCCCCACTTTCCCATCAGCTTTCAAGAATCCTCCGCCTCTGAGAACCTTCCATTCCCATATATCGAGAATCAAATCGATGGTCTCATTTATTGGCTCCACTTCATTCTTCTCCATCTCCCCCAACAAAAAAACCCCAAAATCAAACGACCCCATCTTCCGATACCCCTCTAAAATAATGTTGTAGGATGACATATCCAATTTTATGGGAGTGATTATTGAATACCTTGTGGAATATCTTCTGGACATCATTGAAATTTTTCATCTCAAGAGAGAAAGACAAGAGGGCATTGAAAGACTTCACTGTGTAACGACACTTCATTTCGTCGAACATCTTGACAGCGTGATCCAACATGCCTGAATTCTTATATACCTGCATCATTTTCACCAAGAACCTCTCGACGTATACGCTCTTGTAATTCTTATGCTCCTCGACGATCTCCTCTATCAAAGGGAACTAGTCTGCGACGTCTAGCCGATGGGGCACTACGAAGATGTGTCGATGTGTGAGAAACCAGCGATACTTCAAATATTTCTTAAAATTTTCAACAAAGGCTCCAAGGTCAGTTTCATTTTTGCATCATTCAAAACAGCCCGACTATGAATTTGAAAATAGGATGGGTGCCTCAAAGGTGATGTTAGAAAAGTACGAGTTTGCAAAATCATGTGAAGAATCCCTTAAGATAGAACACAACCATAATACCAACAGCTCAGATAATTGAGTCAAAAAGAATATTTTAGTACAACCATAAAAAAACATAACCAAAAATCAAGGAATACAAACTTCTATCTCACTACACATAAAGACAAAACAATCAAGAAAAGAATACAAACAAACTAGCATGAAAATCAAGATAGAACCAACTAGAAAATTTCTACCAGAAACATCACTATGTTAACCAGCATGAAAAAAGAGTGATAAAAAAAGCATGCATTTTAACCATATAATCTCTAAAAACTACACAAAAACAATATGAATAGGTTACTCTCTTGAAAAGTTCAGCATTCATCAAAGCACTCGGTTGTTGTACTTCCATTGAATTAATGCCAAGAGTAACATCCCTATTACCATTTTCTAAAGTTAAACCTGGTTGGTCCATTCAACACTAAGTAAAAGATGATTGAAATAATTAATATCATCATAGAGATTACTAAAACCATGAGCATAAAGCTCGAGGTGAAGAAACAATGATCTTTGATGTTGTCCCTGATTCACAAAACCGTAAGCATAATTTTTGAGAAAAATTTTAACATCATTTTCAATCAGTTTAGCATCGAATTTAGAACATAGGAATATATAAAGGTTAAACACATCAACATTTAGGAAAATAATCTATGGATATTATTACATGTTATAATTATATCTCATGAGTATATCCCAGAAGCGGATCTGCTGGTGTCGATCGCAGATCAACTGAAAATTGGGTTTGGAGAACCCTGAGATAATATGGAGATCATGCCTTGAAATTGAGCCTAGATTGATAGTGCCAATGATTTTAATGGTAGTCTATTGGTGTTTTTTAGGGATGTCAGTAGCGGAGCCCAGAGAATGGAATCTGGCTGCTATGAAGATGATAAAAAATCTTAGTGACCAGTTTCAGCAGAAGTGATTTCAACTTCTCGACATTGATGTCTCTACATACATGCGGTTGCAGGGAAGAAATATGGTTAGCTTTGGACCGACTGATCTTGTTTGCTGTAAAACCCTACATGGGAATATAGGGAAGGTTTATTCATTAGACTGGACTCCAGATAGGAATATAATATCTAGTGCTTCTCAAGATGGTTGATTAATAATTTGGAATGTTCTAACGATCTAGAAAATTCATGCCATAAAGCCAACCTATGCGTGGGTCCTAATGTGTGCTTTCTATCTTGGTGGTCAGTCAGTTTCCTATAGTGGACTTAGCAGTGTATGATCCATCTTCAACCATAATTCTGTAACTGAAATGGATGTAAATTTATCATTATCTAAAATGCTCAGTGGGTATAAGGGTTATGTTTCATGTTGCCAATATTTTCCTAATGATGACTCCTTCTTTATAACCAGTGATGTTTCTGGTTCATGTGATACTACTGCCCAATTGTGGGACACTTGATTTTCAAGTTGGGAAGTCTATAAATTTCATGCACATAAAGGATATTTTATTTCTATAAAGTTCATTCCTGATGGGGATAGATTTGGAACCGACTCAAATGATGGAACCTGCAAGCTATTTGACATTAGGACTTGGCACCTGTTTTAAGAATACTATCTCTCATCTATTGGTAGCACTAGATATGGAATCAAGAGAGGTAATTAGAAATTGACATTTTTATAAAAATCATTATCTAATTTCCTAACATTTTTCATGAAAATTTCTTGATTTTCCACCAAAAATAGAAGAATATTTTATGTTTGATCTCATACTAGGTACTATTATAATTTAACTTACATATTATAGGATGACACTAATATAATTTAGGGAATTGAAATTTTATTTATAATAATTTCAATGTAAAGGGTTCATTCTATCATTAATTTCTCTATGAGAAACACTGATTATTTTTGTGAAAAAGTAAGATGTAACTATTTGGATTTGTGTATAGTTTCATAAGCTTGATCATGTTATGATAAAAAAATTAGTATCATATTCCAAAAATTTATGACTTGTTTGTTAAATTTATGGGATCTAAATGCTTCTCTAAAATTGACTTATATTTGGGATATCACCATTAAAGAGTATGGATAGAGGATATTCTAGAGACGTCTTTCAGAAGTAGATTTGTATATTATGTATATGTCCTTATGCATTTTAGTATTATTAATGCACTAGATATCTTTATAGATTTGTTGAGTTGAAAATTTTATAGGTGCCTGAATTTCATTTTGGTGGTGTTTTTTGATGGTATTATTGTGTATTATAGGAAAAACCCGAATCATGAGAAACACATTGCTATAGTGTTGGGTATTTTGGAGGAACACCACCTTTATTTTAAGTAATAAAAGTGTGGTTTATAGATACAATAGGTATGTTTCCTTGTCTTTTTAATTTCAAAAAAATGAGTTACAATAGATCCTAAAAATTTATAATCTTTCATCTTTTCAGAACCACTAATTAATGTATTTGAGATACATAGTTTTATTGTATTAGGTGGATATTACTAATGTTTATTACATGTTTTTTATGTTTAGCCTCACTGATGATAGAAATTTTGAGGACATTCACTACTTTCTAATTGAATTATTAATTCAATAAATTATTTCAAGAACTTAAGGTTAGAATTACAAAAAAACCTATCCATACATTTATAAAGTTTGTATAGGGCTATGTAGTCTATTATAATGTATTCAGATCTAGATTGGGATGTGTTCTCGTAGAGATAAATCATGTGTTTTTTATGGTTCACAATAGTTATAGATGTATGAGAATAATTACATAACACTTGATTTAAATTTTTCTATATTAGTCTATTCTTTGATGACTATGTGTCATTATCTTTTTGGTGAGAAATTTATGCTTTGTACATATCATAAAATTTTGAAACAAATCTTCTCAAAAAGATATTTGAATATGTGAGAATGAATATGAATGGAATATATTCAAATGTTAGACTTAATTTTTTTTATAAACACTAGGGAAAGGAAATTAAACAGCTGATTTCTTGGGTATGAATTTATATGATCAGTTAGATAAAGAGGCTTTATATTAATCAAAGATGATTTCATTCATAGGTGATATTCATAGAGATTATATATAACAAGGTAATGTTGATTTTTTATGGTATCTATTATTCCTAATTTGGTTGAGAAGGATAAAAATGATCAAACATATAATATTGAATATGATGTCATGAGTTTGAAACTAAATGGAGGGGAGGCCACATAGTGATGTAAGCTAGATGGGAGTTCAATGTTACATTTTAGAGATCATATGGTCATTCCATTGGATTACCAAGATCAACTTCTTCGTTTTTACCACCATTAAATATGGGTTTTCCATCCAAACATTCAGAAAATTTATAAATCATTTAAAGAAAAATTTTGGTGGGTTGGAATGAAAATTTCTATAGTGGAGTTTGTGTTTATATTAATAATAGCTAGTAGGTCAAGGAAGATAATTAAACACCACTTTTTATGTTATAGTCTTTACCAATTACCTTGTGGAAATGGGTGAATATAGCCATAAATTTTATAATAGGTATACCTAGGATGGTTAGGGAACAACATTCCATATGGGTGATATTCTATTGCCTAACAAAGTTATATCACTTCATTCCAACATGTGAAACTAATACGGTGGAAGAAATTTCCAAAATATATATTCAATAAATTTTAATATTTTACAACATTCTAGTTTCAGTTTTATTTGATTGAGACCCCTAGTTTAAATTTAATTTTTTATGGTTCTTGCAGCGAGACATTGGAACATAGTTGACTATGAGTATGGATTTTCATCCTAAATTAGGTGTAAAATGTGAAAGGATGATTCTAAAATTGTAGTAAATGTGCATAAAACTGAGTTCTTTATGAATTATTTGTTTCTAATAAATTAAATTTCTTATATAGCTTGTGCTACACATGGAATTGAGTTTAGCTCGCGTTACACATGACACTAAGTTTTAACGAACCAAGATATGTTATTAATATTATTATTTAAACACAACTACTATAACCTAGCAGTTAAACATAGAAGTATTAATATTAATAACTACATTTTTAAATATTTAGTGTAATTATTTTATATAAACATATCAACAAAAGCAACTTAATTTTGAAAAAAGTCTCTATATTTTTGGAAAATATTATTTTCTCAAAAAAAGTATTACATTTTGTGAAAAAACTATAAAAGTAATTTTTAACTATTTAAGAAAACTTATTTGAAAATAAACTTCAATTTTTAAATATACATTTGAAAATTATCTTGGATTTAATTTTTTATAGTTTTATGGAAAGGTAAATGTTTTAGTGAATAATGTAAAATATAGGTTTCTATTAAAACAATTATTTCCATTTATAGCTCTTAAGAAATTTAAAATTATTTTAATATGGTTTTAAATGTAATATTAATTCAATTTAATATTCATCAATCCAATTTCATTCATTTTAGTCAATTATATATTGAATTTAGATATTAAAACTTTATATTCTTATGATAAATTTATCATTGGAAAACTCATTTCTCATAACATCTGCAGGATTAATTTTAAATTAAATTCTGCCACATCCATGAATTCTGTTTGAAAAATTTATACCACATCTTTAATCATCATAATTTTTATTTTATAATAGTTTTGGATTAAATTTTTCCATTATGAATAGTTTTTAAAGGTTAGGGATGAAGCCTCATTTATTATTAAAGAAAATAAAATACCTCTTTAACTTGGTAGAGGGAGACCCATTACATAGCCCAAAGGCCCCGTGGGAATTTAGCCCATTACATTGCCCATAGGCCCATTTTTTATCCCAAGACCCATTTTATGAATAGTACTACTACAATACCCGTGCTGCTATAGTGCCGCACAGTACCTGCTATTGCTACAGTACTCCTACCACCACTACAGTATCCTGCCACTCCTACAGTGCTAGAGTGCCACCACTGCTACAATACTACTACAGTACCTGCGCCAAATGAGTTTTGAACCCCCATTTTCTATGTATAATTAAGGGGTGCTTACCACTAAGACAAACGCCAACTGCATTTCCATTATGAATAGTAAAATTAGTAAATAATAATTACCATGTATAAGGTGAAAATAGGTATACCAGGGGTTAACCTAAAAATGATAAATTGTAGAATGACCTATAAAGTTATCCAAACCCCATTTAATAGCCATATTGTAAACTTATAATATATAATAATCAATAATAACCTATTTAAAATCCTTTTGGAATGCGAAAAATTTGGGCATTCCTTTTTCTTTTAAAAAACTATATGTCTTCAACTCACCACACTTATAAAGTCTGCCCACTCACCTCACCTTAGACCACCATAAATTATTATTTGATTAGCCAATACCTACCAAAATATATTATCTAATTCGCTGTTAATTACCTAGATACCTAAGTTTCATCTTAAATCCATCCTTATAAGTCTTTTGGTGCATACCTATGGAGGTTGTCTGAAGAAGAGGTGCAATGCATAACCAAGCATCTTTATTTTATTTTTTCTTCCACCACCATAAAATAATCCTAAATTATGATTATGTAATAAATAAATACAAAACAAGTAATTATATTTTATTAAGATAATTTCATAACCTATATATATTTCCTCTTCCATCAGATCTGATACAAAATTATTATTAGTGTGTATGGTGGACTACCACCTCCTGAACCGATGTTATTTAGTTTCCATAACCTCCTCACATTATTGGATAAAATTATAGATTTAATTTTTATATATTATATCTATGATATTTTTATACCTAAGGAATTATAATACCACATCTAGCTTCTTACCTCCAAACCAATTATAAAATTATAACGTTATTCGTATACACAACAGACTACCACCTCACGAACCAATGTGATGTGATTATCATTTTTGTTTTACATGGATGGTAATAAAGATATGTTAAATGAATATTTATGATATTTATAATATAATTATTTTTATACAATTATTATATCACATATAACTTCTTAATTTCTATTTAGTGGTAGATATGATAATGATGTTGGTGTGTAAAGTGGAATACTCCCCATGAAGAGAAGTCATTTATTTCCACTAATAATTTTAATGGAAGATAATTCGGGAAACATTATTGATTATATGTGATATATATTTCATATCATTGATTCTAAAAATTTAATTTATTATTTAACTTTGTTTCATTTTTTCTTTATTAAAATGGAAACATCATTCTTGGGTACATATGACCTACCATCTCTATAAATGGTGTATTTCATTTATCTTATCTAACTATTAAAGATTAATATAAATAAATATATAAGGAATATATATTATTTATATATTAATGTTAAAATTATAGATTCTATGTAACCATGATCAAATTAAGAGGACCAAAATTACCAAATCAAAATATACATGAAAAAAAAATCAATTATTACCAAAAAATATGATTTTAACTTGTAATTTTTTATAAAGGGGTAATAAAAGGTAATAATTAAATCATATAAGTTATTATATATATAAAAATGGATCTGTAAAAGATTTATAATACAATTATATTTATGATAAATGTGGTTAAAAAGTGTATAAATAAATTCTATAATTTTGGTAAGGTATTTCCGTCTCACTTTTTTCTACGTGGAAAATGCCATATTCAGCACATTTTTACCTTATGTGATGTATATAATAAATGAAAAAATATTTATTTATGTTTATCCAAAATATTATGGGTATTTATGTATCCATTTTAGGACCTCTCACTGATGATTTTACAGTTTCAATGTTACTAATACGGTAAGGGTTTTTTATCTCAATTTTCATTATTTGAAACATATGTTGTGTTATAATCCTATATTATTTTATGAGAGTTCAATACAACTAATTTGAAAAGAAATATCATGAAATTATTTATTATCTTGATATTTTATTTTTCAATTATTATAATTATTTCAGGGTACTTACTATTAAAAGATATAAAGTCGTAAGGGTTTATTATACAGTCTCATTGTTTATCAATATTGTTTATGTTTATGATTTCAATAATGAAACCCTTTAAAACATATCTAAAGAAAAAAAATTTATTCTTAACATATATTTATTTCATGAGAATACATGTTTTACCTTTATTTTACTCTCTTTTTTTAGTCAAGATTTCAAAAGTTGTTCTTGAGAAGATTGGTCTTTATTTCTATCATTGGTTGAAAACACTTTTTTACATAACCAGTATTTCTAAAATGGTTTTAATTTTTTTTTAACATTCTCAAAATGTTCTATTATATTAATTTTTACCCTTTTTTTAAATCTTAAAAAGTTTCTGAGAATTAATCCTCATATTAGTTTCAAACAAGTACTGTTTTTATTTAACAAAAAATATGTAAGTAATATTTGTTTTCACATATAAAACATTTTCAGCGGTCAAGAACACTCATTATTTTGAAGCCTCATTTATAATTTTCCTTGGTAATTTTAGTATAAAATTATTTCTATTTTAAATAGTGTTTTCAGAGTGTAAATTATATTTTCCTCAAAAAAATTTCCAATTTATTTTTCAAAATAAATTTCCATCTAAGATACCATCTTTTGATTTTACTTAAGATTTAATAGGGATATGATCCAATGATACCATATTTATTATTTATATTTATAGTTTATGATTATGATTACACGTTGATATTGGTTTATATGAACTTGATTACATGTTCACATTGTTATGTGTGGACATAAATTTCATGTCTAAAAGGTTATGTATGGACCTAGTTTAATGTCCAGATGTTTATACGGGGGCCTAATTTCTTGTCTTTAACTTAATTAGTGAACTTGTTTCTATTTATAAATGTTAACAATGTCATATGATTACGTATATGTGAAAAATATATTTCTTATTCCAATATTATATTCTCATTGATCATTTTTTATTATCCCATTAAGATTCATGTCTTATGAACTGTCAATCTTTATTCCATGACACGTGATTTTAATATTTGATATATAGGGTATAGTTTTTATATTTTATGCTCATGTTTATATACAATTATACACTCATTATTTTTATTTATTTAACATGTTTACCCTTACAGATAAACTTATATCAACCATTATTATGTTTCCTTTCCTAGTTTATGAATAAAAGGTTTTAAGTTTTTATGTTTATGAAGTGTAAAAAGGGAATATATTTATGTGAGATTTTGAAGATATTTCACTAAAAATGGATATCATGTAACTAGTCTACAAATTAACTAAGCGCTTATGTTAATTGGTAATTTATTTTTATAATACAATAAATATTCATCTATTATGATATAATAACTATATATGATAAGTTTAGGTCTCTACTATTCATATTAAAGGAAAGGTTTAGTTAACCCTTTTAAAATTGGATGAGAAAGAATTTATGAGATCCCTAGGTATATATCTAAGGATTTGTATAGGGGTATTTCTATGGATAATTATATGTATGATTCAAATGACATAAAAATGTATTGAAATTTTGGTAAAGTATGGAGTAATTGGTTTCCCAAAAATTGCATCCCTATCTGGATACTATAAATGGTTGTGGATTTGGAATAAAGGTATCTAGGGGTAATAACTCTTAATAGTTTACATTGAGATAGACTTAATAATCACTTAGTTCATGATAATATCTCTTGCTGCACACCTAGTTTCATACTCCCTGGGGATATGATTTTGAAATTAACAAAATCTTTATGAACAATCATGAATGATTTAAATAATGATCCTGAATGACAAAGGATAAACCTAGGTTTCCATATATTTTAAAGATGGTGTCCATATATTGATATCTTATTAGAGATTCTTCAGGACTATGTGGTTTTCCACTATGAGTATTGTTACTCACACTATTATTTAGGTTTTTGACAATGGTTGGAACCTGAAGGAACCATGGTAAATCAAAATATAATAGCAAATGAAATGATTGTCCCCTCGAGCAACTGAATGTTATAAGAGATAGAATTAAAAATATTTTTTATCTTCTCACACAAACTTCTCATGTTAGGAATAATAATGAACTTAAAAATGATTAAAGGATGAAATACCATTATGTTGAGTACTTCTCAAGTTAATTCCAACCATCATTCAATGGTCTTGTTGATTCACTAGTTTCTAAAAAATGGATCAATTCCACTGAAATATATTTTACATTATCCTAGGTTTGGAACATGAAAAATAAATTTCATCTATATATAATTTGGAATGATAAGTGTATCAATGGTGGACTCCCATTAAGAATATTGAGCTACATGATGAAATTGACTCCATATAATGGGATGATTTTAAGAGTTTATTTTCCAATAATTACTACGCACATATTATATATATAAATATGGAGAAGGATTCACTTAATATAATAAAGAAGTATGATTAATCTTTTAATAGTAAAGAGGAAATTTTTTCATTACTTTTAAGGTATGCTTCTTGAATTTTCATCCAACCTAAAATTATTTTTGATTTATTATTCAATGGATTAAAACCAAGTCTCTAAATGGTGTTAACCATAAGGGAAATTAATAGATATGAGGAAAATGTTAAATGTTCTCTCAAGGTGAAAATAAATATTGGAGTAACCCATTAATCTCATAGTAGTGATAATAATAGAAATATAGAAATTAAAGGAATCAATACAATATATAGATATTAGAAGATAATATATCCTTTAGGCACAAAGTGTGGAAGGAAATAGGGTTGAAATTTTCTTAAGGGGACTAAAAAATGTTTTAAGTGTGGAATGGAATGTAATACAATTTCTTAATGTCAATGCAAATGGAAATATTATATATTTATGATATTAGAGGAAAATCCCCATAGAATGCACCACCCACACTCCAATACCTCGCGTGTGAGGATATTGGGCATTATATGAATGAATGCCCTTATTTAGGGGATGATGAGGATAATAAGTTACAAAAGAATTTAAAGAAAAAGGAATAGGGAAATATTATACAATCACAATAACTAATTTGAATCATGATAATTATGTCACACTTATACTACACTCTATAGTCGTTAATTCCCTGTTAGAGTATTTATGAATGAGACCTATTTAAATATTATTTTTCATACCTTTGTGTACCAAGATGTGATTTTGAGCATTTATTTTCTATTTCTACTTGAATTTCGGATTAATGAAATAAAATTTGATATTCTATCGATGCATGGATGAACTCTTGGTTCAAAGGAAAATATTTTTCATCTAAGATAATACAATATTTAGGGAATAAAGTGTGATTTATATTATGTAAGTGTATATGAGTCTACGTAAGATTTTATTAAGAGTTATAGATAATATATTAGGTACATGATTTTAAGGTTAATAATATGTTTAAATTCATAAAACCCACTTTTTTTGTTTTAGAATATGATTGTTTTTGAATATTAAAGATATTTTGGGAAATATTTATAGAAATAAAACCCATTAACTATGTTTTAGTAAAACTTTTATTTGATGAGGAATAAATTTAAATTTTTTGGACATAAGATTAAAGTTATTAGAAAACATTAGGGTTTGTCTTATCCTTGATATTAAGGTAATTTTGAGTTATTGAAATATTGGAATGTTATAGGAATTATATTAATATATTTTTTAAAAAGAGAGATAAACCACATGCTGAAGGAAAACCCATCACCTCCGAAAAGGTCGTGGGGCTTAAACCCACAACTAAAGTGGGATTAAGGTATAACTCCTAAAACTAGCCTACGTGAAAGAGTATTTTTTTGGGATAATATGAAGATAAATATTGATGAGTATGTATCTCATTTTTTATCATGTATGTAAGTTAAGGTTGGGAGAAATTTTTTTAAGGGGAATCTCTAACCATTATCCATACCAGAATGGAAATGGGAAAACATCACCATGAATTTTTTTTATCCGACTCCCCATTAAATATAAATGGTTAAATTATATATTGTTTATAGTATATCACCATATAAATTTATCACACGCCATCACAATTAGATAATAATTTTATCTCGATCATGTTTCCATAATATACATTTAGGATGTGGTAATATTACATAAAGTAAATTATTCTAGTATATCTGATCAAGATCTGAGGATTACCTTGATGTTATAGAAAAGTCTTAAACATGATATTGATATGATTTTTTGTTTCAACAATGTATATAATACTCATATAAATTTTTCGTATGAGATAAAATTCAAACCCTATAAGATATGCTAATATTTGTCTATTGATACCGAAGGTGGTTGGGATTAACACCAAGCTCTAATTATGTTTTCTTACAACAATAAATTTTACACTTGCATTCAAATGTATCCTTATTAATATATTTATAGAAAAAATTTATAACTATAGCATAGTAAGATTAATTGAGAAAAATTAATCTATTATGAACATAATTTATTAAAGAAATTGTATAGGAGGTTAAAACCGTTAATCAACACATAAGGATAACACAAAGTCTGCAGAAACGTTATGCTAATAATCACAGATGTAATCTAGAATATGATGTTAGTAAGAAGGGTTTTATACAAATTTATCCATGGAAGAAAGATGGGTAATCTATCCTTGGGTAAATTAGTCCCTAAAAAAAATCTTGATCATATTGGGACGATAGATTATTGATTGGTGCTTCCACTAAACCTCTTCAAAGACAATTATGTGTTCCATGTATCTATCCTAGGGATGTAAACACCTGATCGTTCCCATGTAATAATCAGAATGGATTTTACACTAGATAATAAATTTTTTTAAGGAAAATAATTTGATATTATATATTTTTGAGTGAAAAATATGTGATGAAAACACCAGTCCCATAGATAAAGTTTAGTGTTGAAACCACTAGTTTAATAAACATATCTATGAACCAGAGAAAATAATGAGGAAGAAGTGTCCTTATTAGTTTGTATTTGAGGTGAATTTTGAAGGATAAATTTATTTTAATGGGGTATAATATTAGTGACCAAGATTTTATGAATTATTTTTTATAAAAAATTAAATTTCTTTTATAGCTTTTATTACAAACTACACTGAGTTTAGTTTGTGTTACACACAACATAGAGTTTCAAAGAACTATGATATGTTATTAATATTATTATTTAAACACTATTACTATAACATATTAATATAAATTATATATATGAATAATAATAAATAAATTTTAAATATTTTCTATTATTGATAAAAATAAAGTTAACATAATGATAGAAGTACTTAATATTTAGAAAATTATTTATATGTTTTGAATATACTATTTTCCCAAAAAACAACTGATTGAGTATTATGAAAAGTAATAAAATTTATTTTCACTAATTTTTTAAAATTTATTCAGAAAATAAATCAATTTTTTAAACATTCATGTATAAATTATCTTGGTTTCATGTTTTTAGAATTTTTGGAAAAGATAAAATTTCTAGTGAACAGTGAAATATACAGGTTTTTATTAAGAATCATTCTTTCATTTATAGCTATTAAAAATATAAAAATTATTTTAATATTATTTTAAAATAAAAATTAGTTAAATTTATTATTAAATAATACTATCTAGGTTATTGGAATCAAATATATATTGAATTGGGATATCGTAAATTTATATACTTATGAGAATATTCTCTTTCTAAAATTGCTTTCTCGTTGTATCTAGGGATTTAATTATAAATAAAATTATAAATATTATGTGATTTTATTTTGAAAAATTGGGTACCATATCTAGGATAGGAAATATTTATATTATATAATAAGTTGAACTTAATTTTTTTTCCATTATGAATAGTAAAAAAAGTTAGAATTAATTATCATGGTTAAGTTGAAAGTGTGTCTACAGTGGGGTTAAAATAAAAAGATAAGGGGTAAAATGATCTATAAAATTTTACAAAACCCATTTTATGGACCAAATTTTATTTTATAACCTCTATAATTTGATAGTGAACCATTTTGGAGACTTTTTTCGGCATAAAAAATGTTGTTAGACCATTTTCTTTAAAATAATTACAAGTGTTCCACTCACCTCACTTATAAAATGCCACACCATATACTCTCTTTATCAAAAATTAAAAGCCCTTTGAATCATCCAATACCTAAAAGGATATATTTCTTAATTACCTACCCATTTTCTAGATCCCTTAATTTTATAATAAATCCATCATATGAATAATTTTGGTGCATACCTAAGAATGTTTTCTGAAGAGGTGGTATCGTGCTTAACCAAGAATATTTAATTTATTTCATCATACAATACCTTAAAATTTTATTCAATTATGATAATATAATAATAACCATATATAACATATAATTATATAATATTATGTGAATTTCATAACCTAAATACATGTTACCTTCGACCAAATGTGATACAAAAGCATCATTCGTGTGTACAGCAGACGACTGACTCGCAAAGCGATGTTATTTGTTTTCAATCACCACCTATTAAGGGTAGATATAATTATAGATTAAATGAATATATATTATATATATGATATTATTATACCTATTTAATTATAATACAACTTCTTCCTTCTTACCTTCAATCCAATTTGAAAACAATAATGTCGTTCATTTGTACGATGGTCTACCACCTCACAAATCGATGTAATGTGTTTTTAATTTCTATTTTACATGGATGGTAAAAAGGATAGATTAAATGAATATATATTATATTTATAAAATATATATTTTTATTTAGTTATGATTTCATATATTTATTTATTTTTATTCTGCGGGGGATTTGAGAACATCGTTCGTGTGTATGATAGAGTACCTCCTCACAAATTGATGTGATTAATTTTTCAATAAATCTTTTAATGTAAGGTAATTAAAATAAATTTAATGAAATTATTAGATATATATGAAAAAATGATACTTTAATAGTGATATATTATTTATCTTTATTTTATATTATACTTCAAAAAAATGGAAATAGTTTTCACTCGTACGTATGATCTACTGTCTCTATGAAATGTGTATTTAATTTTCTATCTCTAAATATTATGTGTTAATATAAATAAAGATATACTAAATATACATTATATTTATATCATGTTTATTTTTTTATATTATTGATCCACAATCAATGTAATTGGACTGAAAAAACATAATAAAAGCATACATGAATAAACAAAGCAGTTATTACCTAGAATATGATTTTAATCAGAAATTGTTAATAAATTAATATTAAAAGGAAATTATTAAATCATATATGGTATGATATATAAAATTATGGTTCTTTAATATATTTATAATAAATATATATTTATTATATAATGTTTTCAAAAATGTATGAAGGAAGTTGAGACTTATAGTAAGGGATTTTCATCTCACTTTTATTTACTGTGAGACAAATGCAATATTCACCACATGCTTATTTTATGTTGTGTATATACTTCCCATGAATGTATTTTTTATTATTATCCTGAAAATTATGTGTATTTTCATATCAATTTTAAGATTTATCCTTTATTGTGTTAATGATTTCAAAGTTACCAACGCAATAATTAATTTCTTTATCAATTTTACTTATTTGAGACATATGTTTTCTTATGTACTTATCTTCTTTTAGGAGATATATATATAGTCCCTTTAACATTAAATATCATGAAATTATTTATTCTTATTATATTTAATATTATATATAATATTATTCAATAACAGCCCTTATGATTCTACGTTATCAGAGTGGGAATGGTTTTATGATACAATCAAAATGTTTATAAAGATTGACTATATTTATTCTTCCGATGATGAAATATTATGACACATCTCTCAAGAAACACAAGAATTTTATTCCACTATGTTTATTTATTTAGAATAAATGTTTTCCATTCATTATCTTTACTTTATTTATTCTTTATTTCAAAAGAGTATTTTTAAGAAAAATCATCTTTATTTATTTCTTTAGTCAAGAAAACATATTTTCATATCAATGTTTTCTAAAGTTGTTTTCAAAAAAAATTCTATAAAGGATTTTTTAGTTATTTTTTTATCCTTTTTATCTTTGAAAAAAAATTAAAAAGAAATATTCATTAATTTTTCAAACAAAGGATCATTTGGATTTAAAAAAAAGGAAAAATATTTTTTGATTCAGAGTATAAAAATTTTACACCATTATATCCAATTAATTTTTTAATGTTTTTATAAGTTTCCATGTGTATTTTCGAATAAAATGATTTTAAACATGTTTTAAATTTATGATTTTTTTCAAAATAGAAAATATATTTTACTCAAGAAATATTCCATGTGTTTTATTCAATATCATTTTCTACATAAGATAGCATCCTTTGATGTCACATAAGTTTTATTGGAGATATGATCCAATGATCCCATATTTATTATTCCTTTTGGATGATTTATGATTATAATGAAAATATTTTTATGAAACCTATTTCTTTTGATGGGATATATTATAATGAAATGTTTAGGGAACCATATCCGTTTTATGGGTTATGAAATGATGAATGTTTTATGATGTTGTGGCACACAAATGTATATATTATAAAATAGTTGGGGCCTTTATACCTCCTCAATGAATTTGGAAAAGGTATATAACTCAATAGTAAATAAGATATATGTGAACCTGATTACATGTTCATAATGTTATGCACGAGCCTCATGACATGTTTATAATGTTGTGCATGAACCTAATTGAATGATCTCTGTGTTATGTGTGGACCCGAATGTAACGCCCATTATGTTATTTTTAGTCCAAGTTTCATGTATTTAATTTTATTCAAGTGCCCAATTTCTTTTCCTTAACATAATTATTGAACCTATTTCTATTTATACATTTTAAAAATTACACAATATTATGTATATACCATAAATATATGTCAAATACCAATGTTATGTTCTAATGGATCATGTTATTTGATTATATTATGATTCATATCTGATAAAATAATAATATTTATGACATTATAAAATATTTTTATCTATCATATATATAATATGGTTTTAATATGTTATATTCATGTTATCATACCCTTATGATGATGTTATGTTTTTTTATTTTCAATGTTTATCCTTACTAATCTTCTCATATCACCCTTTATTATTTTTACATTACTAAGTTATGAAGAAAATTTTTATGTAGGATATTCTTATAAAGAGTAAAAAATGGAAGATATTTATGGGATAAGTTAGAGATATTTCACAAAAAATAAAATGATTATGTACATAGAGTCCAAAGGCACTAAACCATTGTGGTCCTTGGGAGTGTATTTTCAAAATGTAATAAATATTCATCTATCAAAATGTGATGTCTATTTATGAGAAGTTTATTTCTCTACAACATGTATTGGGTATTTTTAATGGATTTTGGCAGATCATGGGAGGATCATATAAATTTAATCAATTTCTTATACAATAACTATTATCTTACCCTGATATATAGAACCTTTTGAAGCATTGAATATGCGTCCTTATCCTAATAAAATATTTTGTGTTGAAACTTGTGAGAATTCAATGATTATAACTATAATTATTCAATTGGAAACATAAAATATTTATTTTATATTAAATATGACGGGGAAGTATTAGAGTCATTTAAAATCAAATGTGGATAATCATTAGTGACATTTTTTATTTGAGGTTAGTAGTACTGTATTCTTGAGAATCAATCTAAGGATTGGGAATAATCATTTTGGAAAATTGGGAATGTATTACCTATAGTAAATAGGTAAGTTTTAGATACATGAATGAGTGGTTGAGGCAACATATTAATTGTATTTGATTCCAATGTTTAGTTCAGTTCACAATGTGTTTCTTGTATATATGTTAAAGTACTAACCTTATCCGGACCATCTGATCCGATTATATCATGTTATCAAAGAGACATATATTATATTTATTCACATTACAGTGTAGATTTTGGTTAGGAAAAATAATATCCTTCATGGGGAAATCATTGTTCTGGTATAGGTTTCATGGATGCATGATTGGATTTAATAGGAAATATAGGAGCATGAGAAGTTAATGACAGAGAAATGGCTCAAACCTGTTTTGGACAAAATCGGTCTTGTACATTCTGGGGATATAAAAAATGGTGGGGAAAATTAATCACCCTATATTTGAGGTACTTTCTCCCTAATATATGTAATTTGAAATTATAAAATACTTGGTTTAAGTTTTGAGAGTTTTAAAAATGTTTACAAATTTTTTGGTGGTGTTTCTGGAGCTTCACAGTATGTTGGTTTTTAGTATAAACCATACAAAACCTATAAGAAAACATGAAACATGTTTTTGGAGTCCCTAGGTAGGCACATGGTTGGTGAATGTTTTGGAAAAAACATGAGTATTCATAGGGAAATCCCATAAAAGTGAAATTGAGGGGAAATCAAGGTTGGTACATAGTTTTTTTAACCATGTGAACTAATCATAAGAGGGACAAACACGACAAGGAATAAATGAAATATTTAGAGGGTTTTTTATATTATAGTGGATTATAACTCCCTATTAAAATTTTAGTGGTGGTTATGAGGAACCTATACTAATCTTAACTCCTTGTGTAGATAGAGGAAATTTTGAGGAACCAAAGTAAAAGTGATGGAGAATTTAACAGTGGTTAAATTAGAAGGGGATTGAACCCCCTCTATTTCAAGCCTATATTTTCCATAAACACCTGAATTTGTGGTTTTTTAAACTTCAATTAGTATATTTAGGGAATTATTGGTGGTTTAAACCACCCTTAATTGAGGTTAAGACTCAATTTTATGGGTGGTTTTAACCACCCCTATATTTTGTCTATATTTTTTAATTTCCTACCCTCCTTTCCCATGGTGTGTGCCACCCTCCCCATCCCATGCCACCCTTCCCATTTAATTTTCATATATGGTGTCCACCCTCTACCATTTCCCCTCATGTATGGTATGTCATCCATGTGGGCACCCTCCCCCCTCTCCCATGCACATGCATAACCTCTATTAATGCGCTCAACTAGTGTTGTTATAGTTAGTTTTCAGTAATCACTAGTAAAGTGATGTTGAATTTATCGGTGAATAAATTATATGGTGTTTAAAACCCCTAATGTTTGGCCTATAATTTCAATATATGAATGAATTAATGGTGGTTGGAACCACCCTTAATATAATTATATACATATAGGTGGTTAAAAGTGTCCTTAATTGAGGCCAAAACTCAATTTTAGGGATAGTTCTAATAAACTATAATTTTGACCCATTTAGGGGTGATTGTAAAAAAACACACATTCTTTTTCTCATTTAAAAAAAAATCACTTACCCTCATTTCCCATGTTGTGCTCTACTCCCTCCCTTTTCCCCTTCCTGTTTCCTTTGTCATCTCCTGTGTCCCCCCTCACCCTCATCGTCTCATTTCTAGTGTTTCATCCTCATGTGAAACCTCCCCCATGTCCCATTGACATCAATAACTATTTATAATGTTCCCGAATAATGTTGTTACAAATAGTAGTGAGGAACATCTGATAAAGTGACGGTGAATGTAGTGGTGGTTTAATTAGAGGGGGGGGGGGGTTAAACCCCCTCTGATTTTAGAATATTGTTTCCAGAAACACATGAATTAATGGTGGTCTAAACCACCAATAATATATTTATATAATTTTAGGAGATTAAAACTTTCTCCTAGTGGACCTTATAATGCAATTTTATGTATGGTTTTAACCTCCCCGGATTTTGACGAATTTAGTGGTCGTTGTGAAAAACTAACACAAATTTTTTTCTTTTCATAAATCACTTACCCTCCTATCCCATGGTGTGTACCACCCTCCCCATCCTTTTCAACCCCTTCCCATGTTTGTTTTCATATCTTGTGTACCCCTTATCATTTCTGGTGTTTTAAGCACGTGGGAACCCTCCCTCCCTTGTTCTATGCACATGAGGAGCCGCTACTAATGTTCACTTCTAGGGTTGTTAGAGGTGGTTTTGTCGAATCATTGGAAAATTGAGAGTGAATTTAGTGGCATTTAAATTTGAGGGGGTTTAAAACCCCTCTAATTTTGTCCTAGATTTTCCATAAATGCATGAATTAAGGGTAAATAGAACCACCCTTAATATATTTAGAGAATTAGAGTCAGTTAAAGTTGCCTCTAATTTATGTTAATAATACATTTTATTGAAATATTTAACCACCCTTAGTTTTTACCCATTTAAGGGAAGTTGCAAAAAATTGCCGTTATTTTTTATTAATGTTTAAATCGCATTCCCTCCTATAATATAGTGAGAACTACTATAACTCTCATTTTCCCCATTCATGTGTCACTTTTCATCTCTCATGTACCCTATTAGTTGTACTCTCATTTTTGGTGTGTTATCCATGTGTACTCCCCCTTATCTCATACAAATGTATAACTGTTGTGACTATGAATACCATGTTTTGTTTGAGCTGGTTTTGAGAAACATATATTAATGTGATGGAGAATTTAGTGGAGGATAAATTAGATTGTGATTAAACCCCTTAAAAATGGACTTCTATTTTTCAGAAATGCATGAATTTTGGGTGATTAAAACACCCTTATCATATTTTTGGAATTTGAGGTGGTTAAAATTTCCCATAATTAAGGTTGAAACTAACATTAAGGGATAGTTTTAACCACCCATGTGTTTGAAAAATTTAGGGGTGGTTGTGAAAATTTGTTCTAAATTATTCTATTTGTTTTTAAATCACCTTCCCACCAGTCCCTTGCTGTGTGCCACCCTCCCCCTATTACGCCCCATTTCTATGTCCTTTTTCATCTCTGGTGTCCAAACCATTCTCTTTTACTCTGGTTTTTGGAGTTTCATACATGTGGAAAACCTCCCCTATCTCATGCTCATGTATAACCACTCCTAATGTTTCCACCTAGTTTTGTTAGAGGTAGTTTTGAGGAACTACTGGTAAAGTGATAGTGAATATAAAGGCTATTATATTACAAGGGTTTTAATCCCCCACTAATGTCACACTAAAATTTCTAGAAATTCATGAATAATGTGCAGTTAGAATCGACCTCAATATATTTTTGGAATCAAAGGCGGTTAAAACCACTCTTAATTTTGGTTAACACTCAACTTTTGGGATATTTTTAATAGCCCCAGATTTTTACCTATTTAGGGGATGTTTTGAGAAATAACCCCTAGTTTTCACTATTTTTAATATCCTTCCCTCATTCCCATGTTGTGCACCATCTTCCCTCTCTTATTCCCCTTCCCATGTCCTTAATTATCTTATTTTTTCCTCCTCTCTCTTATCCTCACATGTCTGGTGTGTCATCCACATGGTCACCCTCCCCTTTTCCCATGAATGTGTGGACCCCCCTCAATTTCCTTTCATTCATACATGTCTCCCACCCCCATTGACTTCTGTAAAATAATTCCAATAGTAAAATTTGATATGCATTTCCTCCTAAGGTAACTTGAAGCATCAAACCACTACATCGTGCTGAATTCTATTAATATACTGCAAAATTTATTATTTGTAATATATATATATATCACCTCTAAAATTTAACTGAATATATATATCTTGTAATTATATAATTATGTATGGTTCTTTCCATAATATCCTCTAAAATATTACCTAATATTAAAAACATAATGTTAAATAATCAAAGGGTGTTGTCAACCCCTTGTAAATTTGATGATTAACAAGAGTTTTTAATAACCCACCCAAACTTATAAATAAAATGAATCTATATGGTGATTTTTATAACCTCTCAAAATAAAGGAAACTAATATGATGCTTTTTATAGCATGCCCCTGTATCACTAGATGTTTTTCATATGGTTTGAAAAATTGTGCGGCATACAGATGGATCCCTAATTTTTTATCTAATCCAAATTAAGTACTAAAATCATCTTTAATCGCAAAATACCTCATGATATTGAATTAATTTCTCTCCATAGGCTTTAGAGATGATTTACTAAAATCTATAAGTGATTGTTCGATGATTCATTCATGTTGAAGATCTGAATTCATTGATAAATATCCATTTGTAATTGTTCTTGCAAGTTCAATTCTTCTCCTCTATCCTATAACCATATATATATTCATTTATGAAGATATATTTTTTTCTTTTATGGTAATAATGATGCTTTATGCAGGGATATATTTTAGAAAAGATGATTCAAGATCAAATCTAGAGAATTTTAATGTCATTATTTATTTTCTCCAACCATTTAGAGGTAGGTGGATTCTCTCTCATCTCCAATTGAGTAAGAACATAAACAAAGTTTTTATAAAATGAATTTCTTGAAATTTATATTGTTTATATGTGCGATTCTTGATGGAAAATTATATAGGGTTAGGGCCTAGTAATGGTGTAAAATTTAATGTTTTCTTGGAAAATTATATTTAGTGAATGTTTTAAAATGATTATTTTAAAATTATGATTCCATTTTGACTCAAGGAAAAAGATAGTTTAAATTTTTTTCAAAAAAAAAATTAATTTGGAATAGTTTTTTGTGGAATTTGAATTCATGATTGGTTTGAGTGAATTTATAGACATGACCCTATTAATGGGGTGTGTGACATTGGTTCACTTGGTATTGGTCACCTAGTGGTGACTTGTTCGATCTAGGAGAGACCTATTTTGAGTATGAATCTTTTAACTGGGAATGTATGATAAGGTTTTCAAAGACACTGTTAAGGGTATTATAAATAATTGAGCAAGTTTTTATTGTTTTTAAAATTTTTTCTTAGGAACTTGTTTACTTTATTTATATAAATGATTTTATCTACTCTTAAAACAGTTTTATATAAAATGTGTTATAAAGTTATTGTCATCGCTGTTTGATGCGTAATTCTTTAGGGGAATACTATTGAGTTTATATTCACCCCTTTCTTGGTAAGTTTTTTGCATTTTCAAATTCCATCTATCGAAAAATGGGTAAAGGTAAGATATCTCAGTTATTTAGTGATGCTTCTTGAAAGTGTGTGTGTAGAACATGGAGTTAGATCTTGGAGGTGTTTGGGTGTTGGTTTTCTTAGTATCTTGATTCATGTTTTATTTTTGATTTTTATCTTCCATTATTTTAACTCTAATATAGTTGTTCATTATTGGGTATACATTTTTTGTAATTATGTTCATGCATTATATATAGTTTTCAATGTTTTTATATTTATGTTGTCTGGGAGTTTTATATTTGGAAGGGGAAAATCATCCCCCAATGTTCTTAATTCCCATTAAATTTATTTTAAGCTATTAGTGTCTTGTGCCTGTCTCCTAAGGCTTGTAGAACCTCCACTTATTCTACAGACAGCGAGGAGGGGTGGTATGTTACATTTCAATAGGGATAAATCATTTCTATAAATATGTTTTCCAAAAAAATGATATAAAATTTGATCTATCCATAACCATGTGTATAAAATGAATCTCATATTTTTCAAAAAAAATTGTTTATCAAACACCCACTATTAAAATATTATTTAAATAAGGTAAACATTCACACCCATTATTTAGATCTATTTGATATTTAAATTTTCCTTTCCATTTCAAATATTCTTAATAGAAACCATTATTAATATATTTGAATTCAAACGAAAGGATCCCAAAATTATGCCCTTTATATTCAAATCCAATATGTTTTTAAAAAATAAATATATAAATTAGGTATCAGATACCATTCAAATTCAAGGAATTGATATCAATAAAATTATTACATTATTTGTAAATTTTAAATAGTTTCTCATACCCCTTTATTTATCCTAGAAAATTCTATATCCTAAGGAAATATTGATCCTCTTTATGGGAACATCCTTTAGGATCCAATTACCAAGGATTAGTATTAGACAAGTATAGTCTTCTCATTTTTTCTTAAAAAAATTTACCCTACTATATTTCTATCACAAAACCAATCCTAAACATACCATCTCCTTCTTACTACTCTTAAAAAAAATTATGATAGGGTGAAAATTTATTGAACATATTCCAATAATGAAAACCATTTACAATAATAAAATACTATATATCCAGAATAATCCATATGTTAATCATTCAGTTTCTCAAATTCCTTAACACACTCAATAATATTTAACATATGCATGGAGATTAATGTTCCATTGATCGTTATACATCCAATAATTTGGTGACATTTTGTGTATTCATCTTTTATTTTTATTAACATATACATCCTCTTTTTGAATATCTTCAAAATTAATTTACATAGAAAGGTACTTATTTACATAAAAAAATTATTCTTTCTTAAAAATGATTTATATATTTATTTTTGTGCATGTGAAAATTATTAAATTATGCATATCATTTTCATGTTTTGATCTTAATGTTATATTTCATGATAATGATTCCATTTTCCTACAAAATAATATTTTATAAGATGATTATCATGTTTCACATATATTTAATAAGTATATTTATTAAATCCACCCCCACTATTTTAACACCCCAAAATTACGAAATAAGAACATTGTATTCATTAGCTTATATGACACACATCAGTGAGCTTAAACAACTTATGAATAATATTTCATTAAATTTAATCTCCATGATAACCAATGAAACACACAACCATGAGTTTAAATGAACAAAAATATAGTATAATGTTATAACCTTAATATTAAATTTCAGTGTATGAATAGTAATTAATAAATTAGGAACATTATGTTCATCTATATATTATAAATAAAATAATAATATTTTAAAATAAAAAAATATTTTTTGAAAAATTAAATTTTTTCTAAAAGATAGTTTAGTCATCCTTTGTGCATATAATATAAAATAACTTTTTACCAATTTTAGAAAATTCATTTGAAAAAAATAAACTATATTTTTTAAATAATCATATTAAAATTATCTTGTTTTGATTTTTTTGGTATTTTTCATAAATATTTCATTTGTCAATGAATAATGTAAAATATTGATTTTTAATCCAAAAATTAATTTTTTCATTAAAATTATTTAAAAAGGGAATTTATATTTTTAATTAGTTTTAAACTATATATAGTTACTTATTATATCTATAAATACATTTTTTTATTTGAATCATTTTAATATTGAATTTTTATAGAGAAACATTACAAACTTTTGAACATTTTTCCTTTGAAAATTGACTTTCTCATTGCGTCTGTGGGATTAATTTTAAATTATAATTTTCCACTTCTATGAATTTAATTTTGAAAAATGAAATATATATTTGGAATAATAATAATTTATATTTTATCCTAATTTTAACTTAATTTTTTACCAAAATAATATTGAAAGCCCTAAAAATTATTTATCGCGATGAAGGTAAAATGGATTTACTAGGGGTTGAACTAAAAATATAACATTTAAAATAACATAAAAACTATTATAAAATATATTATATAGAAATATTTAAACCTTATAATTTATAATTAATTATAATAATCCATTTTTTATCTTTTTCACGTGAAAAACCTGGGTTAACCTCTTTCTTTCAAAAAATTATAGTTGTGTCACTTAGCTGACTTATATAAAGTCACTCACTCTCATCTTCTCTTCAAACCTTAAAAACCTTATGGATAATCCTAGAACTACCCACATCACTTTTAAATTTCCATAATCGCATCTTATAAGTCATTTTGTTTTCATGAATCCATTATAGTAATATTTTAGGAATAATCCTAAAGAGGTGGCCTGAGAATAGGTAAAATTCCTAACTATGCATTTTTATTTTACTTCTTCTTGCACATCCTTAAAAAATTATTTATTTATCCTTATAAAATAACAAAATTATATCCTATATACTTATATATTTTTATTTTAAGTAAATTACCTAAACAAATCTCCAATTCCATCTAATAGGTTATGAATTCATCGTTTATGTTTACGGTAGACTACCGCCTTGCAAACCGATGTCGTTCGTTTTTTCATTACCATCTCTCATGGTTTCGTATAATGGTTGATATAAAGTATATATTTCATATTTATAACATAATAATACATTTTAATTCATTATATCATATATATAACTTTTTTACATTCTATTATGTATGGGATACAATAACTTAGCTCATATGTACGGTGGACCACCGCCTTGCAAAGCGATGCGATTCATTTTTCCCTAATACTTTACCAAGAAGGTAATAAAGATAAGTATAATAAATATATCTAATATAAATTAAATAATTATCATTTTAATGAAATATTTATCATTATTAATATATAATATATCATTTTCCTTCATACATTTTCACTCACATAGGGATGATAACATTGTTCTTGTGTGTGTGGACTATTGCCTTCAAAAAACGGTGAGACTCTTTTTACATAACCCCACAACATGGATAATATATATATATGTATATTTAAAGAAATAATATGGTATTAATGATATTATTATCATTTTTTAAATATAAAATTTTACTTACCTCATTTCTATAATGATAACTGAATATTAGAAATGTTTCTCATGCTTATGTTTAGCCTACCATCTCCATGATCACAACATTATTCATTTCTCAAAACCGTATTTCATGATAATTAATAAAATTATATTTTATTTATAAATATTTTAATTATTTGACAACTATTATTCTTGATATGATGAAACTATATAATATACACAAGAACCAGATCATTCATGACAAAACATGTATGAGAAAATAAGGCAATTAACAACCAAAAAAATGAAAATAATGAAATATTATTAACAAATATGCGATTTATTAAACGATAATATATGAGAATATAAATATTAATATGGTTCTTTTATAAGTTAATAACATGTTTAAAACCACTATATGTCGGGTTAAATCATGTTTATGCAAAAGGAAGCCTCAGGTAAGGGACTTTATCTCAATTTCTCTTCATTAAGGCATACACTAATATAACACACCCAATTTAATTTATATGGTATATATACATCCCATTTGACATGTAATATCATGAATAATTAATTATTATTATTATTTTATATTTTAATATTAATTATTTCATCCAAAGGGATTTGAATTAAAAATTAACAAGTGGTAATGAATTTCACAACTCAATTTCATTCATTGGGTTATATTACTTATTTGTATCCATTGATATTATATGATTATGTGTTTATTTAATTTTGTATATATTATTTTTTATATACTTCTGTATTATGTAAAATTTAATTTTTTTTGAACATAATATATTCATTAGTTAATTCTCACTTCAAAGTTATGGAATTTTAATGGGTTTATTTCAAAATATCATTTTAATTCGGATTGTTTATCATTTAATTTACATTAAAGTAAATTATTTTATCATTATTTAATAAAAATTTTAAATTTATTATAATCTTGTTATTCATGATAATTTTTATGTAATAGTTCCACTTTATAACTGTTTTGTATTTGAAAGGATTTTTATTTTTTTTAAGAAAATATGACATCATTTTTATCTTTAGTTGGAAATCTATTTTATTTTTTAGTCATTTTTTCTTAAATTATTTTTAAAAATGTTTTTAAAAATATAAAAATGATCCATTAATGTATTTTCACCTGTTTTTGAATTTTTATAAATTTTTTTAAATGAATATTCATGTCATTTTCAAACAAGGAATGTTTTTCATTTACTAAAAATATCAAAGGATCATTGTTTTATAGTGATCGATATGTATATAATTTATTTATGTACGAAACACTAAATGTGTTAAATATTCATTTATTTGTTTTAAAGATTATATTAAATGAAAATTATTTTAAATTGTTTTTTTGAACTTTTACTTTGTAAAAGTGATTTCCAAATGAAAAGAATATTTTCCTTAAAAAATATTTTAGTGTTATTTTAATGGTATTTCTACTAATCAATTTGAAAACCATTTATTCTTACTTCAACGAGTTTATATTGAATTGATACTTTCCTTAATCTCTCATTAGATGGTTTATGATAATTTTGAACAAGGATAATTTCGGTATTCCCATCCTTGCTTTATTTTTGTAGTCATTAACATTCCCTTAAAATATTCAGTTTCGAGTGATAATTAGACATCATATTTCCCCTAAATATACATACTATTTATAATATATATGTTTATTGCTTAAAATATACATCATTTTTACATATGGTTTTCTATATTGAAATTTAGTTTTTTATCTGTGGAAATATTTTTGAATCAATACTCTTTACTGCATATGGATATTTGATGATAGGGGATATTGTTCATGAATTAAATCAAATATTTGATATATGGGTAATTCTTTGAACATGCAGTGATGAGTGTGGCCCAAAATTATATAGCCCCTTGATGCATTGGTATTCTCAAGAGATTAATTGGTAAGATAACATAAAATAGGCTTCTACAAATAGTTTTATACCATCTTGTGAGAGGTCTTGACGATAAAAATATTTTGTTGTCTGAGATCATGTTGTACAATAATTAATAATTCCTTTATTAAGAATTTATTTATTATTACCAATGATATTTTCACAATGATATTATCTCTTGATGGATTTCATTATCAGTTATTTATTAAATGGCAGGTGTTTTCAATTATTTACCTTTCTATATTTATTATTCCTTATCTAATTATGATGTTTATTTTATTGACTTAATTTAAATTTTTTAGTTATTTAAATTTATATATTTATTATTATCAATTAAAGTTTCTTATTTATATTATCCCTAGATATAGTTCATTATAATTTTATTGATTTCATGGAATGTGTGTTTAGTTTTTTAAGTTTAGTTATTGACTATGTTTATTAATTCATGATATATTCCATTAAACGTAACCCATACTAAGAATTTCCGATCACCCTTATTATTTCGCTTTCCAATGAAATCCATGAAGAGTACTGCAATTGATATGAAAAGATATTCTAGAGGGAATAGTGTTGTTCTCAAAAATATTATGTTTAAATTTTTGATTCCATATGTAACATGAGAATCATCTATGTATCTAGTTTAAAAAGAATACTAAACTATATAGTCCTTCAAGATGTTGTTCCTTATATATGATGAAAATTTAATAATGTAGATATAAGCTTCAGGAAACAAGGTTTTGGGTCACTATAGTTTGTATCAGATGATGTTTAATATAATCCTTGGGAATAATATTTTAAAAAATAGATTGGGGAACAAAACCCTATAATATAATTTGTGGATAAGTATAGAAGAACATCCTAAAGTTCTAGAAAAGAAGATATTATTTAGTTTTTCCTAGAAAACAATCTTTTTCTATATACTACAAGTGGATGTAATTATGGAACACTTTTAACTAGTGGTAATAACATTAAAAGGGTGATTTTGGCTTGATCTGATTATCACAAGGTTCATGACAATGAGCCTTACTAAGTACCTAGTTTGACACTCCCATGTGATATGTTTTGGATAATTCACATTGTTTTAAAAAAATTAATAGTTTTTTGAATAGATGATAAAAATTAATTACCTAGGTTAAATATAAGGTGTTTTAGATTAAAAAGAAGGTGTATCAAAGGAACTGGAAAATGTTTTATGTGTGAAAAATAAAGGAAAACATCAATGAATAGCTAAGAAAAAAAATGAAGAGTAAGATGATATTTTGGTGATGATAATTATGAATCATCTAAGGATTATAAATAATGAATGTTTTATTTAAATTAAGAGTTATGGATACCATCACAGGTTTATAAGTTTAAGGTTAATTATAAGTTCAAAGTATTTCCCATACCTTTTTAGGTTTTATGGGATGAGAGTCTACCAAGATTAATAATATTTTTAGAGAAATTTATAGAAATACATCCCATTGTTTGAGTATATGTTTTAGGGTATCAATTATTTGAGGTATACTACCTTAAATTCTATAGTAATATGTTTAAAAGTTTTGATGATCTTTATGGTTAATATGATAATTAATTAATTTATAATAATATTCAAATAATATTATTAGACTTTGTGAAAAAAATAAATTGTATTTAAAACCTTAGTAATTTTTTTGAAATGATTAATTTTATTTAATGGATCTCCATGATATTTTTGTGTGTGATTGTTATAAGAATTATATTAATATAGTTTTAAAAAAGTACATCCCACATACTAGGTGAAAATAAATTAATTATAGAAAGGTCATGCATCATGAACCCACAACAAAATGAAAATAAGGATTTATTGCCTACCATAAACCCAAATGATATTCGAGTTAACATTTCATTAGTTAATCAATTTGACAGGAAAAATATTTATGATAAACCATTGTTGTAACTATTGAAGTTTATTGACTAATGTATTATATTAGATAACTTATTATAACCATATTGGTTTGGGAAAATAGATAGAGATGGAAGAATTTAATTAAACTCTTTTATAGATCTTATGATATTTTAAATGTGAATTTTTAGTGCTTCATACATGAAAAAAATCATTTTTTTGTTATTCAATTCCTGGAGTAAGGGATTAATCTGAAAATGATCGAAGCATAACCAAAGGATGAAATTTTGCTTATAATATAGAATTGTATCATGTAATTATATTTCTTTATATTCATAAATAGTAAAATAATTATTCAATATTAGGAAAAAGTTATTAAAACAAAAAATTTATCCTATTACATTCATATCTAATTAATTATTTGGAATTTTAAATCATCACATATTTATTGATTTGAGGTCCTTAACTTTCCATCGATAATTCACTTACTTGTAATAAAATAACTCTATCATTATCTGTAATTATTAATGATTTTATTCCCTTTACATATATTTAAATTCCTATAATTTTCTCCAAATTAGAAACCTAGTTATATGACCTTTGTACTTAAGTTTTTCACTTATTAAGATGATTTTTTATTGACTCTTTTTATGTAGTCGGTTATAATAAAATAATTTTAAAATATCTAATAATTTATTATAGAGATCAAGTTTTAGTTGAGAGGAAGAAATTTTATTAATAATTGAAGAACATAACACCCTCTAATTTTAAAATAAAAACATTTTATTCATTACTGTAAGTGATTTGAAACACCAATCTTAAAAATCCCATGAAATATATTTCTATAAATTTATTCACTTCGATAGATTATGGAACACACAATCCCTGTAACACCCAGAGATTTTATGAAAAATATTCTTTTTAATTTCATTAATGTCTTGTGTTGTACGCTACACCAAAAGGAGCTTTCACAACACACATCCTTGACTTGCCTTACATTACACGCAATCACGACCTTCCTCGATAGCATGTGTAGTACGCAATACCGAGTTTCACTAAACAACGATATGCTATTAAAATATTATTAAAACTAGCCGTTATGAATAGTAATAACCACTTTTTGAAATTTTTTAAATTTTATTTTTCAAAATGGACTTACTTTTTGGATTTGGAATATCGAAATTATCTTAGGGTGAAATTTTGGTACTTTTCGGATAACTTTCATTTTCTGATGAATAGTGAAAATTACTAAATATAATTAAAAACAAATTTTTCAATAGAAATAATTAATAGTGATAAATTATTAATTTTAGTGGTTTTAAAGTATATTTAGAATATATTTTTAGAATTTAATACAATGTTGTTCATTGGATGTAATTTCACATATAAACCAGACATAAACAAGTGTCAATCTTTTGATAGTTATTATCTCTTAAGAAAACACTATTTGTTTTGATGACAAGAATTAATTTTTAAATTAATTAATGCAATTGATAAGTTTTGAATTTGGTAAAAATAGACATCATTTTTGAGTTCATAATACCAAATATATCTTAGGCCTAATTTTTGGTATTTTTCTGAAAACTTTCATTTTTTGATGAATAGTGAAACCACTAAGTGGTAGTTAAAAAAATGAATTTTTCATAAAACTTAATTTTACCACTTCTGTGAGTGGAATTTCAGAAATCCGAGAGACACGGTTGATGTTAGTAAGAAAAATGTGGTTCAATGAGATGAAAATAATTTTGGTGAATAGTAACTTTTTACTTTTTTTTACCACGGTTAAAAGTAAATAGGGTAATTAAGGGTAAAAATGTTATTATTATTACCCTAACACATGTACTAATTCTATTGGATAAGTGTAATTCAACCAAAAACAACCTTAGGAATAAAATATGAATCATTTAGTCCCACCTGGATTAGATTAGGACATTTATTATTAATTTATTTAAAGAAGGGTTAAAATAGTTAAAATCAAAGTTTAATAAGTAAATCATTTTTAATATAGTTTTATATATAATATAAATTAGACTATAAATACTCATTATAAATCTAAAACGATTCCCTACATAATGGTATTTTATTTGTAATTTTTATAGATTCAATAATTTAATTTATTTATGACACAAAGATGATGTAGTAATTATCATATTAATGAGATATTGACATAATTGATGTTATAAATACCCAAATAAATGTAATTTGAGACTTTTTATGAATTATACTAATTTTCTAGGTTAATATGACATGTTAGTATTGATTTAATTAACGTTTTTCGAACTAATCATTCTGTTATGATTTTCAAAAAAATCAATTATTAAATAGTGTCAAAATTGACATAAAATAGTTTTTAGAACAAATATTATATTATTAATTATTATTTTATTCATAAAAATCTAAGGTTTGGCAAAATGACTTAGATATGGTTATATATATTAATAATAAACAACTTGGGGTTCTTTTGGCTGCTTATAGTGAGATTATAAACCTTATAGTATAAGAACACAAGAAGACACGGTAAAAGTAAAATTATTTTACTTAATGTTAAATCTAAATGAAAAGGATAAAATAGGAACCTAAACTTGTCTAAATTCTATTGGATGCGATGATTCCGACCCATCCCCACCTTAGCTTAGAAATAAATCAATTTGGAGCTATTTAAAACTGAATTTGGCTTTGTAATAAAATAATATTTTTAGTTATTCCAAAGGCTCCCCTCTCCTCCCTTATAAAAGGGCACCTCCTCCCTCTCTTCCTCACCCCACTTTGAGCCTTCATGCTCGGCCAACCCCTGCCAAATTCTCTTCTCCACTTCCCGAGAAATATCCTAGAGGTTCTGGTCTTCCTCAAAGACCAATTTTAGTGTCCTAAAAGGAGATCTCAAAGAGGCGCTTCAAAGAATAGGTAATGTCCGTTACCGATTCTTTCAACTTTATTTCTTCTTCCACTTCTTCTTATTAGGTTGTTTCATTATGAAGTAATAACATCAGTATCACTCATATACTGATATGTTATTATAAGTATGAAACAACCCTATTTCACCATCTATCCATCCTACGGAAAACGAAATCACCGCGCGTGCGTACGTACGGAATACCGTCTCCACGCCGTGGTGAAATCTATTTTCCACCACCACATTACTTGGATGGGTATAATGGTGTAAATAATAACTATATATGATTATTTTAAATTGATATTGATTCTTAAATAGTATAAATACACTCCAATACAGTCCCACGATCATGAGAACGATATCATCGCTCGTGCGTACGTACGGACTACCATCTCCACGAAGCGATGAGATTCATTCTCTACTTTAACCATTCATGAATGATTATAAAGTATATATAATAAGTAATCATGAAATATATGACATAATAATGATACTGGATTTATGTGTATATATATGTATGTCATCTACTTAATTCGATTCAACTCAATAAGGAAACGAAAATAGCGTTCATGCGTACGTATGGCCTACCATCTCCATGAATGGTGTATTTCTTTCCATTTGCTGATTTATTATATATATGTATATTCTGAATATATATTAAATAAAAATCATGTTTTATTTTCTAGAATTAAGTAATCATGATCTATGTAATCATATGAATAATTACAAGTCAAAACACGGACGACAAATGAAACAATTTTACCCAAACGCTCTTTAACATGGAATTTACAAAAGAACGGGTAATATAAAGTCATAAGTGAACCATATATGATATCATAACAATGAGTATGATTCTAGAATAAGTCAATGACATTATTTTAATCATTATACAGGAGTTTCAGACACTTCCGAAGCAAATCAGATCTAAGGTAAGGGAAAATATCACAATCTCATTTTTATCTGGGATTGTTTATACTTTGGTATTTACTGGGGTATATTTTATCATCCACATCCATGTTTCCTCAATATGTAATATTATTTCCATCCACCTACAATTTTTTAAATCCAATTTTACCCATTGGTGAGTTTTTAGTAAAATATATGAAAGGAATATTTTGTCGTTTTTCATACGAGGTACTTTTTGACTTTTCCGATAAAAGTATGAGAAGAATGTTTCTTTACTTATACGGCATGAATGGATTTTTAAAACATAATTTCCAAGAATATTATTTTACAAGTTTTCAAGTTCATTTTTAATTAACTTCTTTTAGTTTAGAATTTTATGACATGTTAAGAAAGGAAAACTGTTTTTGAAGTAGAAATGATATTTTCCTCAAGAATGAAGTTCAAGTGTTTTATCAAAATTATTTTCCATCTAAGATAATAAAGGGTTCTGTTTCTATCCCTATTATTAAATTGATTTGATTATGTTTTGAGGGAATTATTTTTATGAATTCCATTATCTTATATGAATTGTTTTATGATGTCACGATGTTTAAGATTCCCATTTTTATTTCATGGGTTATGCAATGATGTATGGTTTATGATTTTGTGGCACACATAAGATTGGTATCATTATGAGATGGGTGGGGCCTATATCTCCCTCATATGAATTGGGTAAAGATTTTATATCTCATGAGATAGACATGACTGTAACAGTAAGTTATACCGGTTCAGTGAAACATGACTGAAACGAGGAGTGAAGTCAGTTTAGAAAGGGACTTTGTCCACTAAGATAGTCTTGGCAATGAGTCTTTACTAATAAGAAATGATTCTCTATGATTATGTGTGTATGCCACAAAGTTTCATGTTTTATGTTATGATTATTGGGATTACATTTCACTACTATGATTTATCCCATGTTATGATATTATGATCTCTTTTGCAGGTTAAGATTTCCAAAATGTTATGTTCTTATGAATATGATGTGATTGATATTTCTTTTGTTTACCCTTACTGAGCATTTGAGATCACCCTTTTATGTTTTCTTTTCCCCAGGATATAAAGAAAGGTTTTATGTAAAAAAGGGGGAATATCTTTATGGGAGATGTTGAAGATCTTTCACCACGATTAGAAGATTATATTCCGAGTTTCCAAAGACACTAAACTATTACGGTCCTTGTGTGTCTGTTTTTGTTATGTATTAAGTATTCCGCAAAAGTAATGTAATGTCCATGTACGTTAAGCTTTGGGTCTCTACAGTTGGTATCAGAGGAAAGGTTTAGTCAACCTTTGGAAACTAGGATGCGATAACTTTAGTGAGATCCCTAGAGATATTTCTAAGGTATGTCTAGGGATGTCCCTAAGGTTAAGTACAAGTATAGGTTATAGTCCTAGAATTGTGCTAACGATCTTAGAATTAAACCTAAGATGTTAGATATTGAAGTTACTCCCCCTTTATTATGTTGTTTTCCCTAGAATGATTTTTGCCTCTCACACTATTCTTTTTGGGTTTTAGATGATGGCTGAAACCCGAAGGAACCGTGTTGATCAATGCAATGGACAATGCAATTATTTTCCTCTTGAAAAAACAAATGTTATGGGAGATGGAGTGCAAAATCTTATTTCTATACTTACACAAGCTATGAATCATTCTAGACTTCCAAATGAGCAGAGAAGGGAACAATATTCTATTGAGTCCTTCATGAGGAAACGCCCACCTTCTTTCAGTGGGTCTTCTGATCCCTTTGTTGCTGAACAATGGATCAGTACCACTGAAAAGATCTTTTCAGTTCTTCAATGTTTAGAACATGATAAAGTCATCTTAGAAGTATATCGTTTGGAAGGTGAAGCTGATCAATGGTGGAATCTTATCAAGAATACTAGGAAAAGAGATGAAATTGAGTCCATGGAATGGGACAAGTTCAAGAACTTATTTTTCAATAAGCACTTCCCTCGTATTCTTCGAACAAAGATGGAGAAGGTGTTTCTTGAACTAAAGCAAAAGGATGATGAATCTGTTGGTATATACGAAGCGAATTTTACAAGGCTTTCAAGGTATGCATCTGGCTTTATCATCCAACCTGAAAGTAAAGTTGATCGATTCTTCAGTGGCTTAAAACCAAATCTTCGAAGGGCATTAGCTATAAGAGACCTCAGTAGCTATGAAGAAATTGTGCGTTGTGATATCAAGGTAGAAATGGAAGTTGGTGTTACTTATCCATCTCATAGTTTTGACAAGAAACGAAAGATGGAGTTCAAGTAGAAATCTCAGAATAATGGTGAAAAGAAGATGAATGTTTCCTTTTGCTCAAAGTGTGGAAAGAATCATGGTTGAGATTGTCTTAAAGGGACTAGAAAATGTTTTAAGTGTGGAAAAGAAGGTCATCGAGCAACTGAGTGTCGAAGTAATGGAAAAAGGGTTTCTAATGATGTGAATAAAGAAAAGACTGTAGAGAACGCACCACCAACACTTCAATGCTTCAAGTGCAAGGCAATGAGGCATTATGCTAATAAATGCCCTAATCCAAGGGTTAGTGATGATCGACATGAGCAACCACTTAAGGCAAAGGACAAAGGGAAGTCACATGCGATCACCATTGGCGATGTTTAATATGACAACGATGTGGTGGAATGATTAATTGTTTATGTAATGGGATTCCAAAATAATGGTGTATATAGTATCGTGGAATATTGGAATATTTATGTATTGGTCTATTGTGGTTTTCAATAATTTGATGGTACCGGTAACCATGGAAAATGATTGAGATATTTTTGGGAAAAAATGATATGCGCATAATGAAGGGAAAATGAGAAAATGAAATATTTGACAGTATTCATGAGCTCATGATTGATATGAGGACTAAGTGATATCATGGTTTGAGTATATAGAATTTTGAGGATTTTGGTATGTGGAAAGTGTTAACTTTTAACTGCATTCATATTTTCACTTAGGTTCAATGGGTATTCAAGAGAATACATGATTAAGGCCTTTGAATGTTTGGAATGTGACCAACAAGACATATCTTATGATATATGGGGATCAACGATGGTATTAAATCTCTGGTAATCGTTTTCACTATATTATGAGAGTGGACTGTAGTATTATGGATAAGCCTAAAGATTGGAATGGATTATGTTGTACATAAGTTAGTATTATTTAAGGATAGAAGTTTTTTCGATATTGTTGATGGGATGTTATAGTAATATAGTGTTATAAAAAGGACAACCTGCAGGATGGGCGACAACCCATCGCATCAGACAAGGCCGTGGGAATCGAACCCACAACCGAAGTGCAACTGGACTTTATCGCCTACCACTGGCCTACAGGAAGTCCCTATTTAGTAGATATTAGTTTTATTATATTAAGTAGTATGATATATGGAGTATAAGTCCATTTTAGGAACTATATATGATTAATCTCACTATAGATGGACTTATGTATTTTTTGATAACTTTTCTAAACTTTTGTTTGAGATAGATGGAATGACCCATCATTCTATCACATGATCTGCTAACACATCACGAATGACAAATTCAACTTCATTTCTTTAAGAGACGAAGTGGAAATTTTCCAAATAACGACCAATGGTGAGACTATACCAAAATCATGAAAGTATTTCTTCTAATTCCAATTTCACCAACTTTAGGGAAATGATCTTTAAAACCAAAAATGTTGTCCTAGTGATCTTATATCTGATGAATCAGTTGGTACATTAGATCATTACAGATTTATGGCTTTGTGATTGCTGGCTTTTCCATAGCCATGTTCTCTACCACTCTCCATCAGAACATGATGGTTAGATTTCTCTTCCATATCCATATTTTCACCTATGTGGAAACCCAGTGATTAGTTTATTTGGGTAACCGTTACGTTTCATAATTTTGTTTTTAAAGATTGGTTTTGGTATTTCTTTTTATGATGTGGGTTTCTATTAAAGAAACTTTCGAGTAGTAAACCAGTTATAACCCCGACGAATTTTAAGGGCGAAATTCATTTTAAGGGGGGTAGAATGTAACACCCTGAGATTTTATGAAAAATATTCTTTTTAATTTCATTAATGTCTTGTGTTGTACGCTACACCAAAAGGAGCTTACACAACACGCATCCTTGACTTTCCTTGCATTACATGCAATCGCGACCTTCCTCGATAGCGTGTGTAGTACACAATACCGAGTTTCACTAAACAACGATATGTTATTAAAATATTATTAAAACTAGCCGTTATGAATAGTAATAACCACTTTTTGAAATTTTGTAAATTTTATTTTTCAACATGGACTTCATTTTTGGATTCGGAATATCAAAATTATCTTAGGGTGAAATTTTGGTACTTTTCGGATAACTTTCATGTTATGATGAATAGTGAAAATTACTAAATTTTAATTAAAAACAACTTTTTCAATCGAAATAATTAATAGTGATAAATTATTAATTTGAGTGGTTTTAAAGTATATTTAGAATATATTTTTACAATTTAATACAATGTTTTTCATTGGATATAATTTCACATTTAAACCAGATATAAACAAGTGTCAATCTTTTGATAGTCATTATCTCTTAAGAACACTCTATTTATTTTGACGACGAGAATTAATTTTTAAATTAATTAATGCAACTAATATGTTTTGAATTTGGTAAAATAGACATCATTTTTGAGTTCATAATATCAAATATAGCTTAGGCCTAATTTTTGGTATTTTTCTGGAAACTTTCATTTTTTGATGAATAGTGAAACCACTAAGTCGTAGTTAAAAAAAATGAATTTTTCATAAAACTTAATTTTACCGCTTCTGTGAGTGGAATTTCAAAAATCCAAGAGACACGGTTGATGTTAGTAAGTAAAATGTGGTTCAATGAGATGAAAATAATTTTTGGTGAATAGTAACTTTTTACTTTTTTTACCACGGTTAAAAGTAAATATGGCAATTAATGGTAAAAATGTTATTATTATTACCATACCACATGTAATAATTCTATTGGATAATTGTAATTCGACCAAAAACAACCTTAGGAATAAAATATGATCATTTAGGCCCACTTGAATTATATTAGGACATTTATTATTAATTTATTTAAAGAAGGGTTAAAATAGTTAAAATCAATGTTTAATAAGTAAATCATTTTTAATATAAGGTTATACATAAGATAAATTCGATTATAAATACTCATTAGAAATCTAAAAATATTTCCTACATAATGGTATTTTATTTGTAATTTTTAGACATTAAATAATTTAACTTATTTATGACACAATGATGATGCAGTAATTATCTTATTAATGAAATACTGATATAATTGATGTTATAAATACCCAAATAAATGTAATTTAAGACATTTTATGAATTACACTAATTTTTTAGGTTAATATGACATGTTAGTATTGATTCTATTAACTGTTTTAGAACTAATCATTCTGTTATGATTTCCAGAAAAATCAATTATTAAATAGTGTCAAAATTGACATAAAATAGTTTTTAAAACAAATATTATATTATTAATTATTAATTTATTCCTAAAAATATAAGGTTAGGCCAAATGACTTAGATAAGGTTATATATAGTAATAATAAACAACGTGGGGTTCGTTTTTCTTCTTATAGTAAGATTATTAACCTTATAGTATATGAACACAAGAAGACACGGTAAAAGTAAAATTATTTTACTTAATGTTAAATCTAAATGATAAGGTTAAAATAGGAACCTAAACTTGTCTAAATTATATTGTATGAGAGTATTTAGACCCATACCCACCCTAGCTTAGAAATAAATCAATTTTGAGCTATTTAAAACCGAATTTGGATTTATAATAAAATAATATTTTTTGTTATTCCAAAGGTGCCCCTCTCCTCCCTTATAAAAGGGAACCTCCTCCCTCCTTTCCTCACACCACATTGAGCCTTAAAACTCAGACAAACCCAGCCAAATGCTATTCTAAACTTCCCTAGAAACATCCTAGAGGTTCTGGTCTTCCTCAAAGAACAATTTTAGTGCCCTAAAAGGAGATCTCAAAGAGGCGCTTCAAAGAAGAGGTAAGGTCCATTACCGATTCTTTCAACTTTATTTCTTCTTCCACTTCTTCTTATTAGGTTGTTTCATTATGAAGTAATAACATCAGTATCACTAATATAATGATATGTTATTATAAGTATGAAACAACCCTATTTCACCATCTATCCATCCTACGGAAAAATAAATCACCTTGCGTGTGTACGTACGGAATACCGTCTCCACGCCGTGGTGAAATCTATTTTCCACCACCACCTTACTTGGATGGGTATAATGGTGTAAATAATTACTATATATGATTATTTTAAAGTGATATTGATTCTGAAATAGTATACATACACTCCAATACAGTCCCACGATCATGAGAACGATATCATCGCTCGTGTGTACGTACGGACTACCGTCTCCACGACGCGATGAGATTCATTCTCCACTTTAACCATTCATGAATGATTATAAAGTATATATAATAAGTAATCATGAAATATATGACATATTAATGATACTGAATTTATGTGTGTATATATTTATGTAATCTACTTGATTCCATTCAACTCAATAAGGAAACGAAAACAGCATTCATGCTTACGTACGACCTACCATCTCCATGAACAGTGTATTTCTTTCCATTTAATGATTTATAATATATATGTATATTCTGAATATATATTATATAAAAATCATGTTTTATATTCTGGAATTAAGTAATCATGATCTAAGTAATCATATTAATAATTACAAGTCAAAACACGGATGACAAATGAAACAATTTTACCCAAAACGCTCTTTAACATGGAATTTACAAAAGAACGGGTAATATAAAGTCATAAGTGAACCATATATGATATCATAACAATGATTATGATTCTGGAATAAGTCAATGACATTATTTAAATAATGATACAGGAGGTTTGGACACTTACGAAGCAAATCAGACCTAAGGTAAGGGAAAATATCACAATCTCATTTTTATCTGAGATTGTTTATACTTTGGTATTTACTGGGGTATATTTTATCATCCACATCTATGTTTCCTCAATATGTAATATTATTTCCATCCACCTAAAGTTGTTTAAAACCAATTTTACCCATTGGTGAGTTTTTTTTAAAAGATATGAAAGGAATATTTTGTCGTTTTTCGTACGAGGTACTTTTTGACTTTTCCGACAAAAGTACGAGAATAATGTTTTTTTTACTTATACGGCATGAATGGATTTTTAAAACATTATTTCCAAGAAGCTTCTTTTACAAGTTTTCAAGTTTATTTTTAATCAACTTCTTTTAGTTTAGAATTTTATGACATGTTAAGAAAGGAAAACTATTTTTGAAGTAGAAAGGATATTTTCCTCAAGAATGGAGTTCAAGTGTTTTATCAAAATTATTTTCCATCTAAGATAATAAAGGGTTCTGTTTCTATCCCTATTATTAAATTGATTTGATTATGTTGTGATGGAATTATTTTTATGAATTCCTTTATCTTATATGAATTGTTTTATGATGTCATGATGTTTAAGATTCCCATTTTTATTTCATGGGTTATGCTATGATGTATGGTTTATGATTTTGTGGCACACATAAGAATGGTATCATTATGAGATGGATGAGACCTCTATCTACCTCTAATGCATTAGGTAAAGATTTTATATCTCATGAGATAGACATGACTGAAACGGTAGGTTATACCGGTTCAGTGAAACAGGACTGAAACGAGGAGTGAACTCGGTTCAGAAAGGGACTTTGTCCACTAAGATAGTCTTGGCAATGAGTCTTGACTAATAAGAAATGATTCTCTATGATTATGTGTGTATGACACAAAGTTTCATGTTTTATGTTATGATTATTGGGATTACATTTCACTACTATGATTTATCCCATGTTATGATATTATGATCTCTTTTGCAGGTTAAGATTTCCAAAATGTTATGTTCTTATGAATATTATGTGATTGATATTTATTTTGTTTACCCTTACTGAGCATTTGAGCTCACACTTTTATGTTTTCTTTTCCCCAGGATATAAAGAAAGGTTTTAGGTAAAAAAGGGGGAAGATCTTTATGGGATATGTTGAAGATCATTCCCCACGATTAGAAGATTATATTCCGAGTTTCCAAATACACTAAACTATTAAGGTCTTTGTGTGTCTGTTTTTGTTATGTATTAAGTATTCCGCAAAAGTAATGTAATGTCCATGTACGTTAAGCTTTGGGTCTCTACAATCCCAAGTCTAAATGATTCATAATATAGTATACCATTATAAACTAGCCTTTCATTTTTTGGGTATTAATAGTAATAACTAAATTGTAAAAATTATGCTTATTTATCTATTATAAGTATATTAATATTATTTAAAATAAAAAAATATTATTTTCTTAAAAACTGTATTCCTTCTCAAAGATAGTTTAGATGCACTTTTCATACATAATTTAACGTTAATTTTACAACTTTTAGAAAATTTATTTGAAAAAATAAATGATTTTTAAATCATAATATCTAATTTTTTAGTGATAATTTTTGGCATTTTTATTAAATATGTTTGTTTTTGATGAATAGTAAAAAAATAATTAAATTTAATTGAAAATATCCTTTTCATTTAAATTATTTATAAATTTAAGTTATATTTCTATTTTTTTGTATTACTATTCATTTAATAATTTATCTACTAATCCAATTTACATCATTTGAATCACTTTCTTCTTTAATTTTGATATAAAAGTATTGTAATCTTTTGAACATTTTCTCTTTCAAAATCTACTTTTACATTTCTTCGGTAGGATTAATTTTATTCTACAATTTACTATATATATGAATGGAATTTTGAAAAATATATTCTATAATTGTAATCATAATAAATTATATTTTCTAATACTTTAATCTTAATTTTTTACCAAAATGAATTGTGAAAACTATAAGAATTACTTGTCGTGTTTAAGGTAAAAGTGGATTTATCAGGTGTTAATATAAAAATATATGGGTTAAAATGAACTAAAAACTTTTATAAATATATTTTATGGATTTTATGGATTGTATAGTTTCTAAAACATTATAATAATTCATCTATGTCCATTTTGTAATGTTACAAACATGTTAAAAACTTTCTCTTTTCAAAAATTAGAAGTGTGCCACTCTCCTCACTTATAAAAGGTCACCCCTATCCTCTGACCTTCAAAACCTTAAACACTTTTTTTCCGCCAATCCTGACACAAATAACTTCCCCAATTCAATAACCTAATACTAGAAGCCTTATTTTAGTTATAAATACATTATAATAATACTTTAGGAATAATCCTAAAGGGGTGGTCTAAGAAGATATAAAATTTCTCACTATGAAGTTTTATTTTATTTATTATTAAACCACATTAAAATCACTTTAATTTATGATTATATAATATAAAAATTATCCCACATATACATAGATATTTTTATGTTAAGTTAATGACCTAAAAAAATTCTCAATTCCATAAAATGGTTTATTAAATCATCATTCGTGTGTACAATAGGCAATCACCTCACAAACCTATGTCATTCATTTTTCCAATACCACCTCTCACGGTTAGGTAAGATAATAGATAAAAATTGTATATATTATATTTATAACATAAATTACATATTAATTCATTATATAAGTTATAAATTTTTTACATTCCATTCTTTATGGGATACAATAACATCTCTCATGTGTATAGAGGAATACCACCTTGTGAAGTGATAATATTTGTTTTTAACTAACACTTTATATGGAAGGTAATAAGGATAAAGTTAATAAATATATATGGTATACATGAAATAATTAGGGTAATAATGACATATTTATAATTCTTAAAATATAATATATCATTTTATATCTTACATTTTCAATCACTTAAATATGATATCATCATTCATGTTTGTGTTGACTACCGCCTTCATGAAGCGATGTGACTCTAGTTTCATCACCAAACAACCTGGATAATATAAATAAGTTTATTTAAAGAAATAAGATTGTATTTATTATATTATTATAAATATATAAAGTTTAAATAATACTTATATCTAGCCCATAATGATCATCGAAAAATGGAAACGTTACTCATGTGTATATATATCCTACCATCTCACTACTGGAAATTAAGCCTTTACAAACGGTTTCAAACCATTGGTAAAGGCTGCCAAACCATTGGTATATAGTATACCAATTGTTTGGAAAACCATTGGCATGTAAGGCATGGAAGTATCCCATTACCAATGGTTTTTGTATAACCGTTGGGAAAGGCAGTGTTATTGGATTATTGCCAATGGTTTTACAAACCGTTCACAATACTGGCAGTGTAAATATTTTTACCAACGGTTTCCAGAAACCATTGGAATATATTATATACTAAACACTATACCAACGGTTCTAAACCATTGGTATATTTTTTTAATTTCAATTTCTAGAACTATTATACCAATGGTTTTAAACCATTAGTAATGTGTTTTTTATAACTATTATACCAACGGTTTAAAACCATTGGTAATGTGTTTTTTCAGAAATGTTTCACATTATCCCTCTAGTAGCCCCTACAGTATACACCTACATAAAAAACATATCACAAAAACGACATACAGACTTAAAACAGCATAAAAAACACCTTAAATAGCAAAAAAAACACACACATAAAACCATCAAAATCTTCCAACCATGTCATGAAGTCAATATTTCAATCTTCATATGAAAACAATCATACAGTATAGTTAATAATAGTTTCAATAACTCAAACATTATTTACACCCATTTCTATCTTCAAATGACAACCACTCTCCTAGTAGTAATTCACCTCACCCCTGCACAACCCTCCAACCAGCACAGCCCCCCCACATCCCCATCAAATTCTAATAGGCATAATAGTATAATAAATACTTATTAGAGTTTAATAAGAGTTTGAAATTGGCTGAAATCCCAATTTTTTTCTAATCCTATATTTGGGTATGTAATGATTTGTGATGCATTTTGCATTGAACTTGTATTTTTTATAATATATGGTGAAAAGGTATTTTCTTAGGAGTCTATTCACTTATGACCCCATGTGTGAAACTACCCAACTCATGAAAAAGAGTTTACAACTATCATTGATGAGTGTAAATTTTAGTTGTTGTATTCACTTAAAATGATGTCCTTTTGAAAAAAAAGAGAGACACTCTGAGTGGTGTCGGCCACATTGCACCTCGTATTGAGGTGGGGTTGACTCGTACACATCACAAATGAACTATGGATCATTTTTCTAAAGTATCAACACAATCCAAATGCTTTTGGTCGGTTTTTTCTATGCCAGTTGGTTTTACTTAAAAGCATATCCATTTTAAACAAAAAAAGACACTTTGAGTGGTACTAGACATACCGTGACTTGGAATGAGGCGTGGTTGACTCATAGACATCAAAAATGACCCATGGATCATTTTCATAAAGTATCAATAGAATTCAAATGCATTTGGTCTATTTTCCGTATGTCATTTGTTGTTTTCACTTAAAATGTAGTCCATTTCAAAGAAACGTGAGACACTTTGAGTGGTGCCGGCCACACCGTGCCTCAGATTGAGATGAGGTTCACTCATACATGTCAGAAATGACCCATGGATTGTTGTTGTAAAGTTTCAACAGAATATGAATGCATTTGGTCAGTTTTTCATATGTTAGTTGTTGTTTTCACATAAAATCATGTCCATTTTAAACAAAAGAGAGACATTTTGAGTTGTGTCGGCCACACCGCACCTCGGATTGAGACAAGGTTAACTCGTAAACGTCAAAAATGACCCATGAATTGTTGTCGTAAAATATTAACACAATCTGAATGCATTTGATCCATTTTAAGTATTCCAATTGTTGTTTTCACTTAAAATATTGTCCATTTAAAACAAAAGAGAAAAACTTTGAGTGGTGTCGGCCATACTGGCCCTCATATTGAGGAAGGGTTGAATAATAAACATCACATATGACCCATGGATCATTTTACAAAAGTTTCAATAGAATCCGAATGCATTTGGTCAGCTTTCTGTATGTTAGTTGTCGTATTCACTTAAAATGATGTCCTTTTGAAACAAAAGAGAGACACTTTGAGTGGTGTCGGCCACACTGTGCCTTAGATTGAGGCAGTATTGACTTTTACACATAAAAAATGAGCAATGGATCTTTTTCCTAATGTATCAACACAATCAGAATGTGTTCGGCCAGTTTCGACCACCCCATTCACGCTTTTCAAGCGCGCCAAACACCTAAAAAACACATATTCAGCCGTGCCATGCTAACCGTGCATCCGAATGAAATTTTTTCTCCTCTTACACCTCAAAAATAATAATTAGGGTGTTTTCATTTTATTTGATGTCATTACGATGTCGTTCGTCATGCATTTGACCATTAAACACATGTTTTGGCCATTTACGACACACAGAGTGCGTTTCTGGCCAGCACGATCACACGACACCTCTGATTGATGTACCGTCTGGCCGACCATTTCAAAATTCACCAACCTTTTTTTTCTTCTGATTTCATGGCATTACGAGTTCATTCATCCAGTTTCAACTACCCCACACACGCTTTTCAAGCACGCCAAACACCTAAAGAACACATTTTTTGTCGTGCCGTGAAAACTGCACGTCCGAATGATGTGTTGTCTCCTCGTATGCCTCAAGAATAATAATGAGGGTGTTTTCATGTGATTTCAAGTCATTATGATGTAGTTCGGCATGCATTTGACCATTAAACGCATGTTTCGGCCTTTTACGACAGGCATAGTGCGTTTTCGGCCAGCGCGGTCACACGACACCTCCGATTGACATTCCGTCTGGCCGACCATTTCACAATTCACCCACCCTTTGCTGTCGTCCGATTTCATGTCATTTCCAGGTCTTTCTGCCAGTTTCGACTACCCCATGCACACTTTTCAAGCGCACCAAACACCTAAAAAACACTTATTCAGTTGTTCCGCACAAACCGCACGTCCGAACGATGTGTCATCTCCTCGTACAACTCAAAAATAACAATTAGTATGTTTTCGTGCGATTTCAAGTCGTTCAGAGGTCGTTCAGAATGCATTTGACCGTTAAACGCATGTTTTGGCCATTTATGACACGCTGAGTGTGTTTTCGGCCAGCGCAGTCACACAACACCTCCAATTGATGTGCCGTCTAGCCAAACATTTTACAATTCACCCACCCTTTGTTGTCATCCGATTTTATGGAATTCTGAGGTCGTTCGGCCAGTTTCGACCACCCCACACGCACTTTTCAAGCATGCCAAACACCTAAAAAACACATATTCAGTAGTGTCATGCAAACCGCACGTCAGAATAACGTGATGTTTCCTCATACACCTCAAAAATAATAATTAGGGGGTTTTCATGTGATTTCATGTCATTTAGATGTCGTTCGGCATGCATTTTACCGTTAAACACATGTTTTGGCCATTTACGATAGGCGGAGTGCCTTTTCGGCCAACGCGGTCACACTACACCTACGATTGACATTCCGGATAGCCGACCATTTCAGAATTCACCCACCCTTTGTTGTCGTCCGGTTTCATGGAATTCTGAAGTCGTTCGGCCAATTTCGACAACCCCACGCGTGCTTTTCAAGCATGCCAAATACCTAAAAAACACATATTCGGCTGTGCCGCGCAAACCATGTGTCTAAATGATGTGTCAACTCCTCGTACACCTCACGAATAATATTTAGGGTGTTTTCGAGTGATTTCAAGTCATTCCGATGTCGTTCGGAATGCATTTGACCGTTAAACGCATGTTTTGGCCATTTACGACACACAAAGTGCATTTTTGGCCAGCACGGTCATATGACACCTTCGATTGATGTGCCACCTAGCCGACTATTTAAAAATTCACCCAACCTTTTTTTGTCTTATTTCATGGAATTCTGAGGTCGTTTCGCCAGTTTCAACCATGCCACGCACACTTTTCAAGCACGCTAAACACCTAAAAAACACATATTCAATCGTGCCGCACAAACCACGCGTCTGAATGACATTCTGTCTCCTCAAAAAGCTCAGGAATAATAATTAGGATGTTTTCGTGTGATTTCAAGTCATTCCAATATCGTTCGGCTTGTATTTGACCATTAAACACATGTTTTGTCCATTTATGACACGCGAAGTGCGTTTTTAGTCAGCGTGGTCACATGACACCTCTGATTGACATGTCGTCTTTCTGACCATTTCAAAATTCACCCACCCTTTGTTTTCATCCAATTTCATGGCATTCTGAGGTCATATGGCCAGTTTTGACTGCCCCATTCATGCTTTTCAAGTGCTCCATTCACCTAAAAAATACATATTCAGCCGTGCTGTCTAAACCGCAGGTCCGAATGACGCGGCGTATCCTCTTACACGTCACGAATAATCATTAGGATTTTTTCGTGTGATTTCAAATCATTCTGATGTTGTTCGTCATGCATTTGATCGTTAAACGCATGTTTTGGCCTTTTACGACACGCAGAGTGCGTTTTCAGCCATCATGGTCACACGACACCTCCGATTGACGTGCCGTCTAGCCGACTTTTTAAAAATTCACCCACCCTTGTTGTCGTCTGATTTCATGGCATTCCAAGGTTGTTCAGCTGATTTTGACCACCCCACGCGTGCTTTTCAAGCACACCGAACACCATAAAAACACATATTCCACTGTGCCGTGCAAACCATACATCTGAATGATGTGTCGTCTCCTCGTACACCTCACGAATAATAATTAGGGGATTTTCATGTGATTTCTTGTCATTCCGATGTCGTTCAGCATGCATTTGACCGTTAAACGCATGTTTTGGCCATTTACGACACACAAAGTGCGTTTTCGGCCAGAGCGGTCGCACGACACCTCTGATTGACTTTCCGTATAGCTGAAAATTTACAAATTCACCCACCCATTGTTGTTGTTTGATTTCATGGCATTCTGAGTTCGTTTGGCTGGTTTCGACCCCCCCACGTGCGCTTTTCAAGCGCGCCAAACACCTTAAAAACACATATTCAGTCGTTCCGCACAAACCGTGCATCCGAATGACATACCGTCCCCTAGTACACCTCAATAATTATAATTAGGGTGTTTTCGTGTGATTTAAAGTCATTTAGATGTTGTTCAGCATGCATTTGACCGTTAAATGCATGTTTTGGCCATTTACAACACGCAGAGTGCGTTTTCAGCCAGCGCGGTCACACAACACCTCCGATTGACTTGTCATCTAGCCAAAAATTTTAAAATTCATCCACCCTTTGTTGTCGTCCGATTTCATGGAATTTCAAGTTCGTTCGGCCAGTTTCGACCACCCCACGAGTGCTTTTCTAGCGCGTCAAACACCTAAAAAACACATATTCAGCTGTACCGCGCAAACTGCGCGTTCGAATGATGTGTCGTCTCCTCGTACACCTCAAGAATAATAATTAGGGTGTTTTCTTGTGATTTAAAGTCATTCCAATTTCATTCAGCATGCACTTGACCATCACACACATGTTTTGGACATTTACGACATGCAGAGTGCGTTTTCGGCCAGCGCGGTCACACGACACCCCCGATTGACGTGCCGTCTGGCCGACCATTTCACAATTCACCAACCCATTTGGTGTCGTTCGATTTAATGGAATTTCGAGGTCGTTCGACCAGTTTCAACGACCCCACACACGTTTTTAAGCGCACCAAACACCTAAAAACACATATTCAGCTGTGCTGCACAAACCGTGCATTTTAATGATGTGTCATCTCCTTGTACACCTCAAAAATAATAATTAGGGTGTTTTCATCTGATTTCTGTAGGATCGAAATAATGATTTAGATGCTCAATTTACAAGAGGGGGGGGGGGGTGAATTGTATACTTTAAAAATTTCCTTAAACAAGGAAATATATAAGTCTAACAAAGTTAAACTAAGAAAATTTACAACACCTCTAACACCAATATGAGAATTGGAACAAGGTATGAAGTTACAAACTTCTAGTTCTATGAACTTTCTTGAATTTGAAAAGTGATTTTGAAAATAGGTTCCAGAAATATGGATCCAGAAATTGAAACTTAACCAAAGTTTACAATATGAGATCTACCTTAAAGCGTAATCTAAATGAATCAGAGTACAAGTGTATGGAAATATAAGAAGATTATACATTCCTTACAATACAATATGCAGTGAAAAAACAAGTAGTACAACCACAAGTAACAAACAATAACTCTTTTAACCCAAAGAGAAGGGTATCCAACAACCTTGGATAAAGGTCCCCTGATTTATACTTTCAAGAAAGTCTGTCTTACCCACACCAGGGTAATCCATCGATACAAAGATCGGAGTCTCTGTCTTGCTATCCCCGCAATACCTCAACTTTAAGGTAGTTGGAACCTCTGTCTTCCTCAGCAAGGAAGCCCTCAAACTTCAAGGAAGTCGGTACCTCTGTCTTCCTATCCCCGGAAGCCCTTGAATGTAATCACCATCATTCAGAGTCGCAAAAAGAAATCTAAATGAGCGGTTCAGTACGTACAAAGCATGAAAAGCTTCTCTCTCAAGAAATCACCTTAACAACGTGTGGTATCTATAGTGATCAACTTCTTATTGAGCTCTTTCAAATGAGCTCCTATTTATAGAAAAATTTTCCAACGGTCGGCTCCCTCCTCCAATGGTCAAATTTTCCTTGAATATCAGAGGGACCTGCACACGTGTCACTAAACCAACAGTTAATTAGAAACAGAATAGACGACATCATTTTATAAAAAAACATGTGAAACTGGAAGCACAACATCATTTTACAATGAAGAAAGTGTAAGCATATGTAAAAGTAGAATTCTGAATGTAAGTAAATAAAAGTTCAGAGTCTAACCAAAAATGAAATTCGGAGTCTATAATAAAAAAATGTTCAGATTCTGTTTTATAGGAATTTAGAACTTGAAGTCTGTAGTAGTCCAGAGTCTGAATTTCTAGGGAAATTCGTAGTCTGTTTTCACTAGAGTTTAGAATATGAACTTGCAGAGTTCGAAGTTGAACTAGTAAATGTTCAGAGTTGAACTTCATAAGAGTTCGGAGTCGAACCCATGAAAGTTAGGAGTCAAACATCATAAGAGTTCGGAGTCAAACTCATGAAAGTTCGGAGTTGAACTTCATAAGAGTTCGGAGTGAAACTCAAAAAAGTTCAGAGTTGAACTTCATAAGAGTTTGAAGTCGAACTCATGAAAGTTTGGAGTCGAACTTCATAAGAGTTTGGAGTCGAAATCATGAAAGTTTGGAGTTGAAATTCATAAGAGTTCAGAGTCAAACTCATGAAAGTTCGGAGTCAAACTTTCTAAGAGTTCAAAGCGAACTCCTGAATGTTCGTATCCAGAATTCAGAGTGGAACTTCATTACAGTTCTTATTCAGAATTCGGATCCTAAAAACAGAATACTCCACTTCTTGACATTATATGATTTCCGGGTTTTGGGTATGAATCTGGTTTTTGTACTTAATAAAAATATTGATATGTATAAAAAAATCTAGGTTAGGGTAAATTTCTTTAAAGAGGAAAATTTTCCTTATGGAGGTAAAGTATTGATTTGATTAAGTATGAGGTGTTTGTGATTTTCAAAACAAGAAGGAATGGAAAAGTAATAAGGAAAACCTTATTGACTCAACAATCTCCCCCTTTTTGGAAAGCACAAACATCCTTACGAAAAAGAATATAAGGATTTTGAAAAATTTCATTAGACTTTGAAATTAAAAACTTATCTCCCTTTTTTCATGGATGAATGTGAATACAACAAACTCCCCCTTAGGCATTGAAACTCTATGGATTTTATTCTGAATTTCTGGAGTGGACTTTTCATTATCATGGAAATGAAAAACTTCATAATGGAAAACTCCACCTTAATTTAAGGATATTTTACTTAGAAAATTTTCCTTCTTCATTTTACGTCTTTCTCCCTTTATAAGTAGTTCTTTTTCCTTCTCCCCCTTATTGATTTTCAAAAAGAATTTAGGGAATGGAAAATATAGTACCTGAAATATTAGTAATAAAAATAAAATATACAACCAACCAAACAACATTTCATCAGAGTTGTCAAAAAATTTACAAAGAAAGACAAGTACAAAAAAAATATCAGAGTGGATTTATTTGTTTTCCTTTTCCTTCGGGATCAGCTTCTTTAATAAGGTTTTGAGTTTCTTCAAATCCCTTTGGTCTTCCTTGACTTTCCTATCCAAGGATTTTGTCTTTTCTTCTTGGGCTTTCAAAGCCTCTGCCTGAGCCGTGATGGCTTCTTTCTGCATCTTTAATAACTCATCTTTCTTTATGAGTCTTTTCTTAAGCTCAATCTGGAGATTTATATCATTTATAAGATTTTGAGCTAGAGAATTTTCTTTGTCATCTAGTTCCTTCACTTGTTGACTCCAAGAACTCTGCTCAATAATCAGCTCATCTTGAAGATTATTAATCTTTTTATCCTCTATGTCAAAAGCATCGTTCACTTCATTCTTAAAATTATCAAAGATGGCCAAGTCTTCTTCAACTCTCTAAGACCACATACTTATTTTGCTGCAAGAAATTCTATGCACATCATAATTGATAAGAAAACATTTATGGTCGGCCTCAATATTTATACACTTATCCATGACCATGGATAAGGAATCTGATTTCTGACTTATACTTTGTTGCAGCATCTGGAATCTTGAATCTATAGTTGGAAAAATCAGAATAGTGTGCACCAACTTCTTCAGAGATTCAACCACAAAATCATGACCATGAGCTGATGAATCTGAATTAGATAATTCTCTTAGAGATTTCTCTTCCTCAATTTGAACTAGTTTCTTCTTAGAAGAACCACCAAACACCTTATTCCTAAAGACTTATTTTTTTGGTCTATTCATCAGGACTTGATTCCCCTTATCAGATTTCAGAATTGGTTCCTCATCAGGAGATACTTCCTCAGATTCAGAATCTTGAATAATCTGGACTTCATCTAGTTTCTCCTTTTCTTGTGCTTCCTTATGAAAATTTTTCTCATAGGATTCTTCCTCATCAGACAAAATATTTTATTTCTATTCTTCCTCAACCTCATCTTTCTCAGCTTCTTCTCCCTTTCCGAGAGTAATTATCTTTGCGGATTATGCCTTATCTTTATAATCCTCTACTTGTTTGATCAGGGCATCCAAATCTTTACTTCCTTCTTCTTCTTATTCTTCTTCAACCTCTTCCTCTACTTCTTCAGCAGCTTCTTTTTCAACTTCTTCAACTACCTCTTTACTCTTGGATTTTTCCCAAGTGACATAGTTCTTAGCTGGAGTTTCTGGTAAAGAAGGTTCTGTACGGAATGTGTCTGGAACCAGAATCTACTCTGAAGATATTTCAGTATCTCTCAAAAGAGATTGCACCAGTTCAGCTTCCGACAACTTCTTTTTCGTCTTCTTTTCTTTTGCTTTCTTTTCTAACACATCTACAGCTTTCTCTTTTAAGGCCTCATCCTCTTCAGGGTCCAATCCGAACTGTGGATCCCCTTATTTCCTCTTTTCCTTGTCTTACCTCCACTTGGCATCCACTTCATCTGTATATGTTTTCTGCTTCTTCGGTTTGGGGGGAGCAGACTAAGTTTCCTTAGTCTTCGGATTTTCTTTATCAGCAACCACTTCCATAATCTTTCTCTTCTTCCTTGACTTTTTGGATGGTTCCAGAGTCTGTGAATATTTCTGAGCTGCCTCAACTTCTTCCACAGTTAGTATTTAAAATTCTCCGGATTCATTGAAAAAACCCATCTTCATCGTCATCAAGGTATCATCACTAACCATCATAAGCTTAAAATTCCAGAAATTTGATTTTCATGCAACCTTGAAGGATTCTAAGCACTGAACTATAAGCTTAGATATTAAGTCAGGGTACATAATTATTTGAGCTCTCAGGTTCCCTTCTTTTATATTCTTGATCATAATCAAGACATGCCTCATCAAATTTATCTTTCTTAGATTTACCAAGAAATCTAAGACATAGATATCATTTTTTTCAAATTATCCTTGTCGCCTCTTCTTGGTATGAGAAAACACTGTACCCATAGCTATATAATCTTATTGTTCGGAGTGAGATGAGAAATATTAGCAGTTGTATAATCCTTAAGTCCAAGTAATTTTAAAGCCTTCACCTTGTTGAAACTTCCTTGCTCATCTGGAAGCTAATGTGAGCAAAACACAGCTTCCCCTTCATTGGATAAACCAACCAAGCTCACGGGCTTGGTGTAAGATAACTTGTAAGTCTTCTTATAAGACATAAATAAAAACCAGTCTCTTTCATCTTCCATCTGGAAGGAAACAGACTCGTAGAACTCAATCAGAAAATTAGTGTAAACTAGATCCTATTTATCTGACTTTTCTAAACAAACATCCTCCCCTCCATTCAATCTAATATTCTTTGATATTAGGGAATCAAACTTATAGAAATCTGGACGAACTAACCATTCTATGAAAACTAACCACTTTGATATTGGTTTTGAAGTAGACATATCTTGAGATTTTGCTTCAACAGACATTCGGAACTGAGAGATTTGAAAGATTTGAAATGGATTTGCAAAGATCGGAACCAGTCTTAAGAAGAGCAGCAAGGCTTTGAGATGTGAAAGCTTTGAAAAACCGATGTGGGACGAGTCTTGGGGTCCCCTTTATATAGGCGATGTATGTGACCTTTAGTCTTCCAAAATCCATCTACGGTTGAAAAGCTTTTCGATCTGATCTGACGGTTGAGCACATTCCTGTAAGGAAAACTTGACTTCGATCTCTTGAGGTTTTAAGAAAAAAATTCGGATTTAAGGAAAACTAGAATCCGAATTATTTAAAAAAAAAGGAAAATACTAGCAAGAAAAATATGATTACGAAAACTTAAGTTAGGAAATCATACCTTTTGGATTGGCTAGAACGATTGTTCATAATTGGTAATATTCTTTTTGTAGAAATGAATTTAAAAAGAAAAAAACCATTACGAAAAAAAACTCATTACAAAAGTTCCAGTACGAAAATTTCATTACGAACGTTCCAGTACAAAAATTCCATTACGAAAAATCGATTACGAAAATTTTCATTAGGAAAAATCAATTACGAAAATTATCAATATGAAAATTCTCATTATGAAAATTTTGGTTCTGAAAATTTTCATTACGTTAATTTTTAGCACGAAAATCTCCATTCTGAAAGTTTTCATTCTGAGAATTTCCATTTTGGAAGTTTCCAAAAACATGTTACGAAAAATTTTAGTTACAAAAGAAAAAAAAAACTGTCAAAAAAACTTGGTTAAACTAGCACAAAAATTTACTCCCCCTATGAAAAGGAGTTTATTACTGTAAGGAGAGTTGTTGAACAAGAAGTTAATGAGGAAGGATTACCTTAAGATTATCATTCTGAACTTCTATTTAATGTATTCAAATATATCAGAGGGTAATGATTTTGTGAAAATATCAGCAAGTTGATCTTACGTTCTGATAAATTGAAGAATGATATCTCCTTTAAGTGTGTGATCCCTAAGAAAGTGATGCCTAATATCTATGTGCTTTGCACATGAGTGATGTGCAGGGTTCTTACTAAGGGCAATGACACTTATGTTATCACACAAAATTTGAGTCTTAGTAAAACTCAAGCCATAGTCTGTGAGTGTGTGTTGCATCCACAACACTTGAGCACAACAACTTCCAGCAGCTACATATTCATCTTCAGCAGTGGAAAGTGCTACTGAGTGTTGCTTCTTGCATGACCAAGAAACTAATGAATCTCATAAAAAAGGACAAGTTCCGGAAGTACTCTTTCTAAATACACTTATGTCAGCATCTGAAAAGATTTTTAAAACAAAATCATTTCCAGAAGAATAAAATAATCCTAGATCCATGGTTCCCTTTATGTCGCAAAAAATTCTTTTTACCACCTTTAAATGAGATTCCTTTGGATTGGATTGATATCTCACACATAAGCATACCGAAAAAATCATGTCTGGTCGACTAGCTGTTAAGTATAGTAGGCTTCCTATCATACCTATAAAATATGTTTGATCTACTGGTTTCCCAGATTCATCAAGATCTAAAGAGTTGAGGTACTGATGGGAGTACTTATACTCTTAGTGTTCTCATATCAATACTTTTTAAGAAGATCTTTATTATTCTTATGTTGAGATATATAGGTTCCTTCTGGTTTTTGAGAAATTTTAAAACCAAGGAAAAAAGTTAACTCACCCATTATACTCATTTCAAACTCAGATTTCATTAGACTTGCCAAAGAATCAATTAAATATTGCTAAGTTGAACCAAATATGATGTCATCAACATAAATTTTAACAATCAAAACATTTTTATTATCTTTCTTGATAAAAAGGGTTGGATCTTAATTACCCTTAACATAGTTATTTTGAAGCAAAAATCCTATAAGTCTATCATACTAGGCTCTTGGGGCTTGTTTAAGGCCATACGAAGCTTTGACAAGTCTAAAAACATGATCAGGATGTTTGTGTTTTCAAAGCCGAGAGGTTGTTCAACAAAAACTTACTCTTGTACATGACCATTAAGGAAAGAAAATTTCACATCCATTTGAAAAAGTATAAAATTGGAGAATTCTGCAATGGAAAGTAGAATATGTATAGATTCAAGTCTGGCTACTGGAACATATGTTTCTTCATAGTCTATTCCCTCCTGCTGATTATAGCCTTTAGCAACTAGTCTAGCTTTATTTCTTAGAATTATTCCATTTTCATCACATTTGTTTCTGGATACCCATTTAACTCCAATAACAAAAGTTTCCTTAGGTCTTTCAACAAAGGTCCAGACTTTATTCCTTTTAAATTCATTTAATTCATCTTGCATGGCTTTGATCCAATCATCATCACCTAAAGCTTCATCAGTGCTTTTTGGTTCTAATTGGGAAAGGAATGATAGATGTTATAATTCATTTCTCAAATAACTTCTATTCCTTATAGGTTGATTTACATCACCAATGATAATATCACTGGGATGATTCTTAAGAAAATCCTGATTTGGGTTTTGTAAAACCTGTTCATCAACATAGGGTAGAAAGTCTTCTGGGGTAAATGTTTCAGAAATATCTTCTTGATCATTTTCCTTATCAGAAGGATCTTATATCAAAGGTTGATAATGAGTTTTTGAAAACACATCCTAGGATATAGGTTGGGATGGTTTAAAAACAAAGGGATTAGATTCATCAAATTTTACATGCACTGTTTCCTCAACAACACAAATGTTTTTATTGAAAACTCTATAAGCCTCAGAAGTTGTGGAGTAGCCTAAGAAAATTCCTTCATCAGATTTTGGTGAAAATTTGTGTAGATTATCTTTAGTATTCAAGATGAATACCTAGCATCCAAAAACCTTAAAGTAATAAAGTCTAGGTTTTCTACCATTCCATAACTCATAAATAGTTTTATTAAGAAAAGGTCTAATCAAAACACGATTCATAGTATAACAAGAAGTACTTACAGCTTCATCCCAGAAATGTCTAGCTATAGAATATTCACTCCACAAGGTTATGGTTATTTCTTGAAGAATTCTATTTCTTCTTTCAACTACACCATTTTGTTGAGGAGTTCTAGGTGCTGAAAAGTTGTGAGTAATACCTTTTCTACTACAAAAGGTTTCAAAATCAGAATTTTGAAATTCTCCTCCATGATCACTATGAATAGTTTTCAATGGAAGATTTTTCTCATTTTTAACTTGGGCTCTAAAAATTTTGAAATAAGAGAAATCTCCAGACTTATTTTCTAGAAAATAGTCCCATGTAAATCTAGTGTAATCATCAACTAAAACAAACACATAGTATTTGCCTCCAATGCTTCCAGTTTATGTTGTACCAAATGGATCCATGTGGACTAACTGTAATACATCAGTTGTTGAGACTTCACTTGTTTATTTAAAACTAGATTTATGTTGCTTTCCATATTGACAAGGATCACAAACTCTAGAAGAATCAAATCTAAGCTCTGGTAGATCCTTAACTAGTTTTTTATTAGACAGTTTACATAAGTTCCTAAGGTTACAGTGAGCTAATATTCTATGCCATAACCAATAATGATCTTCCATTGCACTAAGGCAAGGTAGGTCTTGGATCCTAAGGACTTATAGGTTTAAAGTGTAAACATTCTCTTGCCTATTGGCTGGGAGAATAAATTCTTCCTTGGAATTGTGAACTAAGCATTTATCATTCCTAATATTACCAAGGTAAGCCTCATCACATAATTGACTTATGCTAATGAGGTGGTTCTTAAGACCTTTAACAAATAAAACATTTTAAATCAATTTTTTACAAAGAAGAACAATATTACCTATACCAATAATTTCTCCCTGAGAATTATCTCAGAAAGTTACCTTTCCTCCTTTCGTCTTGATAATATTTTCAAAATAGATTTTGTTACCAGTCATGTGCTGGGAACATCAACTATCCATGTACCATGTATTGTTGTTGGTACTTCCTTTATCTTTCTGAAAATAAGAAAATAATTAGAATTTTGGAATACAAACTTGTTTGGATCCGATATTTCCAGATAACAAATTTTTTGGCACCCACATCTTCTTAGAAAAATAAGCCTTATGAAAACCTAGAGATTGGGGTATGTTTAAAGAGAAATTCTTTGCCCAGTGACCACCACATTGACAATTGGTACAAAATGGGTCATTTTGTGGAACAAAGTAGTTGTCACTAAAAATTGGTTTTGCATGGGTATAACCAAATCCATATTTGTTTCTTAAAGGTCATATTTGTGAACACATTTTATCAAAATTTTATTTACCATGGCTAAAGTTTGATAAACACTTCTTTGAGGAAAAAATTTCAGACTTGAGTTTTATAACCAAGTTTTTATCTTCAAAATTATTATATTTAGAACTAGGGCTAGGCTCGAAAACACTTTTCTTAGAAATTACTTTTTCTAACTCTTTAGAAAGTTTGTTCTTCTCAGAACATACTTCCTTAAGAATTTTTGAAATACTTTCAAAATCAGAATTGTTCTTATCAAGATCTTTAGAGAGATCTCATATTTCCTTTGTAAGAATAGTATTCCTAGAGTTTTCTTTATCATGTTTTTTATTGAGTTTGGAATTATCAATCTCAAGAAGTTCAACAAACCTAGAAACTTCTTCACAGGTAGGTGAAGTATTGTCATCATCAGAAGAGGATTCTTCATCGGAAGAGTTATAATAGTTTCTATCATTATAATTTAAAGAAACATTGGTTAATGATTCATCATTGTGTAACTTAGACATGAAGCAATGATTGTTAATAGGTAATCTGGATATAAGATCAAGATTCTTCTATCTTGAAGATTCATAATCCGAAGATTCATCTGAAGAGTCACCACCACTGGAACTCCAGGTGTCATTACCTTTCAGAAATTTTATAGCTATGGATTTATAATACTTCTTTCTGTTCCTTCCAGAATGACTTTCTTTTCTTTCCATATTTTTGAGCAAAGGGAAATCCGGTCTAATATGTCGAGCTCTATTGAATTCATAACAAGTTACTTCTCCATATTTCCTCTCTTTCGTTTCCTTTTTTCTTATACTTGGATTGGAAATTTCTCTGACCAGCTATCTTGTTCATTCTTTGAGAAAGATTTGCTAACTCATTTTCTGAGACTTCACTCTCACTAGATTCAGATTGGATAATAACTTTCTTAGACTTGGATTTGGTTACTCTCTCAGGAGTCTTAGCTTTCAAATGATTTGATGTTGTTGTAAAAGCAACAGTACAATTTCCATTCTTCTTTTTGATGTTGTCATCATCTCTCTTAATTCTTGTTTCATGTTGGAGAAGAGTTCTAAAAAGTTCATCTAACGAAATTTGAGTAACCTTCTTATTTTCATAAATAGTTTTTCTTTTTGATTCCCACCCATTTGGAATAATATCTATTATTTTATCCACTAAAGCTTCATCATCTAACACTTTCTCTCCCATAGACTGAAGACTATTCACTATAGTCATAAATCTATGTTGATCATTACAAATTGGTTCACCATAAGTAAAATTGAAGCCATGGTATTCAGCTCTTTGTATAGATCTCTTAGTTTCAATCACTTTAGAAGTGCCAAAGTGTGTAACCTCTAACTTCTTCCAGATATAATTAGTTGCTTCACAAGAAGAAATTCGGCTTTATATATTTCTAGTCATTGAACATAGTAAAGTATTGCGTACCTTATAATTGAGTTGATATTCTTTCTTTTCCTAGTCAGTGAAATTTATAACTTCTTTATCAGGAATTTTATAATAACCAATAAGCATAACGAAATTATCCACTCCAGTATTGATAAAGAAAGTCTTCATACGATCTCTCCAGTACTCATAATTATTCCCATAAAAAATTAGTGGTCTTGTAGGATTTATATTGTCAATAGATCCATTGTTGTTTCCTTCCATCTCTAAGAAAAGCATTGGAAACCAAACTTGTTAGTAAGAAAAGTTTGTAACCACAATGATCAGAATGAACATATTCAGAATGAACAATTTAGAATAAAAATTCGGAATGACAAAGTCTTTATATTAAAGGATAAAAAATAATGAAAAAGTGAGCATGGAAATCTTATATGTGAGTATAAATATTTCAGAGACCTGCTCTGATACCAATTATAGGATCGAAATAATGATATAGACACTCAATTTACAAGAGGTGGGGTGAATTGTATACTTTGAAAATTTCCATAATCAAGGAAAGATATAAGTTTAACAATGTTAAAGTAAGAAAATTCACAACACCTCTAACACCAATTTGAGAATTGGAACAAGGTATGAAGTTACAAACTTCTAGTTCTATGCACTTACTTGAATCTGAAAAGTGATTCTGAAAACAGGTTCTGAAAATATGGATCCAGAAATTGAAACATAACCAAAGTTTACAATATGAGATTCTACCTTAAAGCATATAGAATCTAAATGAATCAGAGTACAAGTGTAAGGAAATATAAGAAGATTATACTTTCCTTACAATACAATATGCAACAGAAAAAAGTAGTACAACTACAAGTAACAAACAATAAATCTTTTATCCCAAATAGAAGGGTATCTAACAACCTTGGAAAAAAATCCCATGATTTATACTTTCAAGCAAGTCTGTCTTACCCACACCATGGTAAGCCCTCGATACAAAGATCAGAGTCTCTGTTTTTCTATCCTTATAAGCCCTCAACTTCAAGGTAGTTGGAACCTCTATCTTCCTCAACAAGGAAGCCCTCGAACTTCAAGGAAGTCGTCATCTCTGTCTTCCTATCCCCGGAAGCCCTCGAATGTAATCACCAACATTCTGAGTCACATGAAGAAATCTGAACTAGAGGTTCAGTATGCATAAATCATGAAAATCTTCTCTCTCTAGAAATCACCTTAACAGCGTGTGGTATATAGAGTGATCAACTTCTTATCGAGCTATTTCAAATGAGATCCTATTTATAGGCAAATTTTCCAACGGTTGGCTCCATCCTCCAACGTTTAAATTTTCCTAGAATATCAGAGGGACCTGTACACGTGTCACTAAACCAACAGTTAATTAGAAACAGAATGGAAGGCATCGTTTTATAACTAAACATGTGAAATTGGAAGCACGACATCGTTTTACAATGAAGAAATTGTAAGCATAAGCAAAACTAGAATTCAGAATGTAAGTAAATAAAAGTTCGGAGTCTAACCAAAAATGAAATTCGGAGTCTATAATAAAAAAAATGTTTGGATTCTGTTTTATAGGAATTCGGAACCTGAAGTCTATAGAAGTTCTAAGTCTGAATTTCTAAGGAAATTTAGAGTCTGGTTTCACCAGAGTTCAGAATCTGAACTTGTAGAGTTTGATGTTGAACTAGTAAAAGGTTAGAGTCATACTTCATAAGAGTTAGGAGTCGAACAATGAAAGTTCGGAGTCAAACTTCATAAGAGTTCGGAGTCAATATCATGAAAGTTCGGAGTCGAACTTCATAAGTGTTTGGAGTCAAACTCATAAAAGTTTAGAGTTGAACTTCATAAGAGTTCGGAGTCGAACTCCTAAAAGTTTGGAGTCGAAATTCATAAGAGTTCGGAGTCGAACTCATGAATGTTCGGAGTCGAAGTTCATAAGAGTTCGGAGTCGAACTCATGAAAGTTCAAAGTCGAACTTCATAAGAGATCAGAGTCGAACTCCTGAAAGTTCGTATCCAGAATTTGGTGTGGAACTTCATTACAGTTCTTATTCAGAATTCAGAAACTAAAAACAGAATACTCCACTTCTTGACATTATATGATTTCGGGGTTTTGGGTATGAATCCGTTTTTTGTACATAAAAAAAATATCGATATGTATAAGAAAATCTAGGTTAGGGTAAATTTCCTTAAAGAGGAAAAATTTTCTTATGAAGGTAAAGTATAGATTTTCTTAAGTATAAGGTGTTGGTGATTTTCAAAATAATAAGGAATTGAAAATTCATAAGGAAACCCTTATTGACTCAAAAATTTCAAGTCATTATAATGTCATTCGGCATACATTTGACCGTTAAACACATGTTTTGGCCATTTACGACACGCGAAATGCATTTTCAGCCAGCGCGGTCACACGACACCTCTGATTGACGTTCTGTTTATCCAAGAATTTCACAATTCACCCACCATTTTTTGTTGTCCGATTTCATGGCATTCTGGGGTCGTTTGGCCGGTTTCAACCACCCCATGCGCGCTTTTCAAGCACGCCAGACACTTTAAAAACACATATTCAGTCATTCCACACAAACTGTGCATCCAAATGATGTGTCGTCTCCTCATACACCTCAATAATAATGATTAGGGTGTTTTCATGTGATTTCAAGTCATTCTGATGTCGTTCGGCATGCATTTGATCGTTAAACACATGTTTTGGCCATTTATGACACACAGAGTGCATTTTCGGTTAGCGCGGTCACACGACACCTCCGATTAATGTGGTGTCTGGTGGACCATTTCAAAATTCACCCACCCTTTGTTTTCGTCTGATTTCATGGCATTCCGAGTTCGTTCGGCCAGTTTCGACCATGCAACATGGGCTTTTCAAGCGCTCAAACACCTAAAAAACACATATTCAATCGTGCCGCAAAACCCGTGCATCCAAATGATGTGATGTCTCCTCTTACACCTCACGAATAATAATTATGGTGTTTTTGTGTGATTTCAAGTCATTTAGATGTCTTTCATCATGCATTTGACCATTAAACACATGTTTTGGCCATTTATGACATGCGGAGTGTGTTTTCGGCCCGCACGGTCACACAACACCTCTGATTGATGTGCCGTCTAGCTGACCATTTAAAATTTCACCCAAACTTTGTTTTCTCCTGATTTCATGGAATTTCGAGGTCATTTGGCCAGTTTCTCCACCCAACACGCTCTTTTCAAGCGCACCAAACACCTAAAAACACTTATTCTGTCGTGCTGTGAAAACCACATGTCTGAATGACTCGCCGTCTCCTCGTACACCTCAAGAATAATAATTAGGGTGTTTTTTTGTGATTTAAAGCCATTACGATGTCGTTCAGCATGCATTTGAAAATTAAATTCATGTTTTGGCCATTTACGACATGCGAAGTGCATTTTCAGCCAGCGCAGTCACATGACATGTCTGATTGGCATGCCGTCTGGACGACCATTTCAAAATGAACCCAAGATTTGTTGTCGTCCGATGGCATGGAATTCTGAGGTCGGTCGGCTAGTTTCGACCACCCTATGCTCATTTTTCAAGCATGCTAAACACCTAAAAAACACATTTTCAGCCATGCCGCGCAAACCACATGTCCGAATGATGTGTCATCTCCTCATACACCTCACGAATAATAATTAAGGTGTTTTCGTGTGATCTCAAGTCATTCTGTTGTTGTTCGGCATGCATTTGACCGTTAAACGCATGTTTTGGCCATTTATGACACGTAGAGTGCATTTTCGGCCAGCGCGGTCACACGACACTTCTGATTGACATGCCGTCTGGCTGAACATTTCAAAAAATCACCCAAACTTTGTTGTTGTCTAATTTCATGGAATTCTGGGGTCGTTTAGCCGATTTCAACCACCTGATGCGTGCTTTTCAAGTGCATCAAACACCTAAAAACACATATTCATCCGTGCCGTGCAAACCCCACGTCCGAATGATGTTTTGTCTCCTCATACACCTCATGAATAATAATTATGGTGTTTTCATGTGATTTAAAGTCATTACGATGAATTTCGGCATGCATTTGACCGTAAAACCCATGTTTTTGCCATTTACGACATGTGGAGTGTGTTTTCGGCCAGCGTGTTCACACGACACCGCCGATTGACATGGTTTCTGGCCGATCATTTCAAAATTTACCCATGGATCGTTGTTCTGAAGTATCAACACAATCTGAATGCGTTTGGTCGGTTTTCCATATGCCAAGTATTGTTTTCAATTAAAATGTTGTCTATTTCAAATAAAAGTGAGACACTTTGAGTGGTGTCGGCAACACCACTCCTCAGATTGAGGCGAGGTTGACTTGTACACGTCACAAATGACCCATGCATTATTTTCCTAAAGTATCATCACAATATGAATGCATTTGGTCAATTTTCCGTATGCCAGTTATTTTTACTTAAAAGAGTATCCATTTTAAACAAAAGAAAGACACTTTCAGTGGTATCGGCCACACCATGCCTCAGATTGAGGTGGGTGGGGGCTGTTCGGGGGGATATTTGGGAAGGAGGGTGGGTAATGTATCTAAAACTCTCTCTAGGTATCATACATCGAATTCCGACAGGACTGCGAACCACTGCAGGGTGTCGTCCTGGAGTAGGGCCAAATCATGGCATTACTTTGGTGTGATCGCAGCGTGACCATGGCGTGACCGCGATGTGACAGTGGCGTGTTGGCCCGATCCAATGACATCTGCGGGGCAGTATTTTCCGGCCATGATTCCGAAAAAATCCAATGTAGTTGTCTTTCACATTATAGAAACTGATCTTATGTTATGAAAAACAGACTCTTGATACAGGATTGTGTTATGATAATGATATATATTTTATATTATTTTTTTAAGTGGCACTATGTAACACCCGAGACATTTATGTTATATAAATCATCAAAGGAATCTTTTTCTACACAACAGTTGCTTGGCTTGCTTTACACGAAATCGCGACCTTCCTCGTTAGCTTGCGTCGTACGCAATACCGAGTTTCACTAAACAACGATATGCTATTAAAATAAAACTAGCCGTTATGAATAGTAAAAACCACCTTTTAAAATTTTATAAATTTTATTTTTCAAAATGGACTTCATTTTTGGATTCGGAATATCGAAATTAGCCTAGGGTGAAATTTTGGTATTTTTCTGAAAACTTTCAATTTTTGATGAATAGTGAAACCACTAAGTGGTAGGTTAAAAACTGAATTTTGCATAAAACTTAATTTTACCGCTTCTGTGAATGGAATTTCGAAAATCCGAGAGACACGATTAATATCAAGGACTAAAATGTGGTTCAATGAGATGAAAATATTTTTTTGGTGAATAGTAACTTTTTACTTTTTTTTACCACGGTTAAAAGTAAATAGGGTAATTAAGGGTAAAAATTATATTATTATTACCCTAACACATGTCCTAATTCTATTGGACAAGTGTAATTCGACTAAAAACAAACTTAGGAATAAAATATGACCATTTAGGTCCACTTGGATTAGATTAGGACATTTATTATTAACTTATTTAAAGAAGGGTTAAAATAGTTAAAATCAACGTTTAATAAGTAAATCATTTTTAATATGGGGTTATACATAAGATAAATTCGACTATAAATATTCCTTAGAAAGCTAAAAATATTTCCTACATGATGGTATTTTATTTATAATTTTTATACATTAAATAATTTAATTTATTTATGACACAATGATGATGCAGTAATTATCTTATTAATGAAATATTGACATAATTGATGTTATAAACACCAAAATAAATGTAATTTGAGACTTTTTATGAATTCCACTAATTTTCTAGGTTACTAAGATATATTATTGTTGGTTTAATCAACTTGGTTTGAACATATAATTCTGTTATGACTTTCACAAAAATCATATATCAAATAGTGTCAAAATTGACACAAAATAGTTTTTAAATCAAATATTATATTATTAATTGTTATTTTATTCCTAAAAATCTAAGGTTCGGCCAAATGACTTAGATAAGGATATATATATTAATAATAAACAATTTGGGGTTCGTTTGGCATGTTATAGTAAGTGTATTAACCATATAGTGTAAGAAAACAAAAAGACACGGTAAAAGTTAAATTATTTAACTTAAAGTTAAATCTAATTGATAAGGTTAAAATAATAACCTAAACTTGTCTAAATCCTATTGGTTGATATGATTTCGACCCATCCCCACTTTAGCTTCGAAATAAGACCCTTTGGAACCATTATAAATCGATTTTGACTTTAATATAAAATAATATTTTGAGATATTCCTAAGGTGCCCCTCTCCTCCCTTATAAAAGGGCACCTCCTCCCCCTCCTCCTCACACCAATTTGAGCACTCAAGCTCGGCCAAACCCTGCCATTCTCTCCTCTCCACTTCCCTAGAATAATACTAGAGGTCCTGGTCTTCTTCAAAGACCAATCTTAGTTCCCTAAGTGGAGGATTCAAAGAAGCGTTCCAAAGAAGAGGTAATATCCATTACCGACCTTTTCAATTTCTTTCTTCTTCAAATTCTTCTTATTTAGTTGTTTCATGATAAATTAATAACATCAGTATTACTTAAATACTTATATGTTATTATAAATATGAAACAACCCTAATTCACCTTCTATCCATCCTACGGAAAAATGAAATCACCGCGCGTGCGTACGTACGGAATACCGTCTCCACGCCGTGGTGTAATCTATTTTCCACCATCACCTTACAAGGATGGTTATAATGGTGTAATGAGTAACTATTTATGATTATTATAAAGTAATATTGATACTGAAATAATATACATATACTCCAATACAATTCCATGATCATAGGAACGATATCATCACTCGTGCGTACATACAGAATATCGTCTCCACGATGTGATGCGACTCGTTCTACATGATCATCATTACATAGTAATTATATAAATGAATTGAATGAATAAATATGATATATGTTACACTAATACCATTCTGGATATAAGGTATCTATAACCTTAAAATAAGAATAAGAATTTATTCGGCAAAACACGCATAAGAACAAAAGGCAATAAAGACCCGAGTAACAAGTAACAATGAAATATTACTAACAAGAAGCTAAGAATATGACCATATATGATATCATATCAATATGTATGATTCTGGAATAAGTCAATAACATTATTTAAACCATTATACAGGAGCTTCAGACACATACAAAGCAAATCGGACCTAAGGTAAGGGAAATATCACAATCTCATTTTTATCCGAGATTGTTTATTCGTAAGTATTTACTGGGGTGTATTTTATCCTCCACATCCATGTTTCATCAATATGTAATTTTATTTCCATCCACCTACAATTTTTTAAAGCCATTTTTACCCTTCGGTGAGTTTTTAGTAATATGTATGAAAGGAATCTTTTGTCATTTTTCGTACGAGGTACTTTTTGACTTTTTCGACAAAAGTACGAGAAGAATGTTTTTTTAACTTATACGGCATGAATGGATTTTTAAAACATTTTTTTTCCAAGAATATTACTTTATAAGTTTTCAAGTTTATTTTTAATCAACTTTGTTTAGTTTATAATTGTATGACATTTCAAGAAAAGAAAAGTGTTTTTGAAGTAGAAAGGATATTTTCCTCAAGAATGGAGTTCAAATGTTTTATCAAAATTATTTTCCATCTAAGATAATATAGGGTTCTGTTTTTATCCCTATTATTACATTGAATTGATTATGTTGTGAGGGAATTATTTTTATGAAGTCATTTACCTTATATGATTTGTTTTAAGATGTTATGATGTTTCAAGAATCCCATTTTTGTTACATGTGTTATGCGATGATGTATGATTTATGATTATGTGGCACACATAAGAAAGGATTCATTATAAGATGGGTGGGACCTATATCTCCCTCCAATGCATTGGGTAAAGATTTATATCTCATGAGATAGACATGGATGGAACGGAAGGTTATTTCGGTTCAGTGATACAGGACTGAAACGAGGAGTGAACTCGGTTCAGAAAGGGACTTTGTCCACTAAGATAGTCTTGGCAATGAGTCATGACTAACAAGAAATGATTTTCCATGATTATGTGTGCATGCCACAAAGTTTCAAGTTTCATGTTATGATTATGGGGATCTCATTTTCACTTCTATGATTTATTCCATGTTAAGATATTATGATCTCTTTTGCAGGTTATGATTTTTAAAAAGATATGATATGATTTTTATTTCCTTTATTTGCCCTTGCTGAGCATTTGAGCTCACCCTTTTATGTTTTCTTTACCCCAGGTCAGGAAGATGGATATTAAGTAGAATGTTCTAAAAGGGACCCTAGATATGATGAAATAAATGGGAGACACTGTAGAAGATTTATGAACCAGTTGTTTATGTTTCCCAGTTTCTGAAGACACTATACCTATACGGTCCTTTGTGGTTTTGTCATATGTTGTAATAAGTGTGCTTCAATTTTGAAGTATTAACAATGTATGTAAAGTATGGGTCGTTATAGTTGGTATCAGAGGAAAGGTATAGTCAACCTTTGGAAACTAGGATGTGAAAGCCTTAGTAAGAACCCTAAGGATAAGTCTAAGCATAGAGCACAATATTAGTGTTTTAGAAATATCCATGAATAACCCAGGATAAGACCTTAAGTGTGAAATTTTATTCTTGAATTATGTGGTTTTCCTATTATAATTAGTGTTGCTCACACTATTCTTTTTGGTTTTAGTCAATGGCTGGAACCCGAAGGAACCGTGTTAATGCGGAATGCGATGGGCAATGCAATGATTGTCCCCCTGAGCAACCAAATGATATGGGAGCTGGAATGAAAAATCTTGTTTCCATGCTCACACAACTTTCTCAAGCTATGAATCATGCAGGACTTCCAAACGAGAAAAGGAAGGAGCAACATTAGGTTGATTCCTTCATGAGGTAGCGTCCACCTTCTTTGAGTGGGTCTACTGATCCATTAGTTGCTGAACAATGGATTAGTACTACTGAAAAGATATTTTCAGTTCTTCAATTTTCTGAACATGATAAAGTCATCCTAGCAGTGTATCGTTTGGAAGGAGATGCTGATCAATGGTGGAATATTATTAAGAATACGAGGCAAAGGGATGAAATTGAGTCCATGGAATGGGACGAGTTCAAGAACTTATTTTTTAATAAGTACTTCCCTCGTATTCTCCGAAAAAAGATGGAGAAAGAGTTTCTTGAACTGAAGCAAAGAGATGATGAGTCTATTGGTACCTATGAAGCAAATTTTACAAGACTTGCAAGGTACGCTTCTGGTATTATTATCCAACCTGAGAGTAAGATCAAACGATTATTTAGTGGCTTAAAACCAAGTCTTCGAAGGGCGTTAGCCATAAGAGACTTCAATAGCTATGAGGAAATCGTTCGATGTGCTCTGAAAGTCGAGATGGAGATTGGAGTAACCCATCGGTCATATGGGTTTGATAAGAAAAGGAAAATGGAATTTAAAGGAAAATATAAAGAGCACACTGAAAAGAAGATGAGCTTTCCCTTATGCTCAAAGTGTGGAAAGAAACATGGAGGGAGTTGTCTTAAAGGGACAATTAAATGTTTCAAATGTGGAAAGGAAGGTCATCGGGCATTTGAATGCCGCGATGATGGGAAGAAGATGTCTAATGATGCAAACAAAGGAAGGGATGCACAGAATGAACCTACTACACTTCAATGTTTCAAGTGCAAGGAGATGGGGCATTATGCCAATCAATGCCCAAATCCAAGGGTTGATGATGATGGTCGACGTCAACAAACTCTTAAGGCTAAAGAAAAAGGAAAGTCACATGCAATTTCTATCAGCGATGTGGAGTACGATAACGATGTGGTGAAAGGTACACTTACCATCCACTCTAATGTAGCAAATGTTTTATTTGATTCTGGATCCACCCACTCTTTTATTTCTGAAGAATTTTCTAAGGGTATCACCGTATTACCTCAACAATTAGATGTTGAGTTAGCTGTGACAACACCTAATGGCACATCAATCGCATCAAAAGTTTATAATTCTTCTCCGATCGAAGTTTGTGGGAAAGTGCTTCCTGCAAATCTTGTGATCCTTCCTATAGTGGAATTTGATGTGATTCTTGGCATGGATTGGCTTTCTTTATACGGAGCTCATATCAATTGCCAAAGAAGGGAAGTCACATTTCATATTCCAGATCAATATATGATCATCTATCAATGCAAGGATGAACATAACCTTCCAGTGGAAATTTCTTCCATTTTATGGGTATTGATTCCACTAAATGAAGGTTATTTATCTCAAATGGTTGGTGAGAAACTCACAATTAAGAATATGCCCATCGTACGGGAGTTTGATGATGTCTTTCCGGAGGAATTACCAGGTCTTCCACCAAATCGTGAAGTTGAGTTTTCAATAGAACTCGTACCGGGTGCTTTGCCTATTTCAAAGACACCTTATAGAATGGCCCCAATTGAGTTGCAGTAATTGAAGAAGCAACTCCAAGAGAATCTTGATAAGGGATTCATACGCCCTAGTGCGTCACCTTGGGGAGCACCTGTTCTATTTGTTAAGAAGAAAGATGGATCAATGAGACTCTGCATTGATTATTGAGAACTTAACAAGATCACTATCAAGAACAAATATCCTCTCCCACGCATTGATGACTTATTTGACCAACTACGCGGAGCTCAATACTTTTCCAAGATTGATCTTCGTTTAGGGTATCATCAATTAAGGGTCAAAAGGGAGGATATACCAAAGACGGCTTTCCGTACAAGGTATGGACACTATGAATTTATAGTGATGCCATTTGGTCTTACTAATGCCCCTGGTATCTTCATGGATCTAATGAATAGAGTCTTTAGAGACTATCTTGATCAATTTGTGGTAGTCTTTATAGACGATATTCTTGTCTATTCAAAGAGAAAGGAAGAGCATGAAGATCACTTGATAATTATATTGAAGACCCTGAGAAAGGAGAAGCTTAATGCCAAATTTACCAAGTGTGAATTTTGGCTTCAAAAAGTTGCATTTTTGGGTCACATAATCTCAAAAGAGGGGATATCTGTGGATCCAGCAAAAACAGAGGTTATCGAAAGATGGTCGAGACCAACAACAGTAACTGAGATCCGAAGTTTTCTTGGTTTGGCTGGATATTATCGACGTTTTGTAAAAGATTTTTCACGATTATCTAACCCACTCACCAAGTTGACTCGGAAAGGAGTTAAGTTTGTTTGGACAGAGGAATGTGAAGAGAATTTCAAGGAGTTGAAAAGAAGGTTATCCAGTGCACCTGTGCTCACACTGCCTTGTAGTGGAGAAAGGTTTGTGATCTACAGTGATGCATCCAAGAAGGGATTGGGGTGTGTTCTTATGCAAAATGATATGGTGATAGCTTATTCCTCACGACAGTTGAAAATCCATGAGCAAAATTACCCAACACATGATTTGGAGTTGGCTGCGGTAATCTTTGCATTAAAGATTTGGAGGCATTACCTTTATGGTGAAAGGTGTGATATTTATACTGATCATAAAAGTTTAAAGTATATTTTCACACAAAAGGAGCTGAATATGCGTCAAAGAAGATGGTTGGAGCTGATTAAGGATTATGACTGCTCAATCCATTACCACCCTGGGAAAGCAAACAAGGTGGCAGATGCATTAAGTCGACAAGACCATGCTAGTTTATCCATGATGAGGATCACAAAAGATCCAATATTTATGGATTTACAAAGGATGGATCTTGGAATTATAATGGAAGGGGATAAATCTTATTTTTCTCAAATGAATGTTCAACCATCTATACATGTGAAGATTAAAGAGGCACAGAAAGAAGATGTCAAGTTACAAATAAAGGTGAGAAATGTTCCTGAATTCAACCTTGATTGTGATGGGATAATAAAGATCAGGAATCGGGTTTGTGTTCCTCCCATCCCCGAATTAAAGAAGGAGCTGCTGGATGAGGCTCATAGTTCTTCATTCTCTATTCATCCTGGAAGCACGAAGATGTATAGGGACCTGAAAGAGTACTTCTGGTGGGATGGCATGAAAAGAGATGTTGCTGAATATGTCTCTCGATGCTTGGTTTGTCAACAAGTTAAAGCTGAGAGATAGAAGTCTAAGGGGATGTTACAACCATTACCCATACCCAAATGGAAATGGGAAAACATCACTATGGACTTTGTCACAGGACTTCCTAAAACATCCAAAGGCAATAATGCTATCTGGGTCATAGTTGATCGTCTTACAAAGTCTGCACACTTTGTTGCTATTAGAGATGATTTCTCTCTAGATCAGCTTGCCAGGATATATGTAAAGGAAGTGGTAAGATTGCATGGAGTACCACTTTCTATTATATCTGATCGGGATCTGAGATTTACCTCAAAGTTCTGGCGAAGTCTTCAGCATACTCTGGATACAGAGTTGAGTTTCAGCACTGCTTATCATCCTCAGACAGACGGTCAGTCTGAGAGAACAATTCAAACCCTAGAAGATATGTTGAGAGCTTGCTCCATGGATTTCAAAGGAGGTTGGGATCAACACCTACCTTTGGTGGAATTTTCTTATAATAATAGCTTTCACTCCAGTATTCAGATGGCTCCTTATGAAGCACTCTATGGAAAGAAATGCAGGACTCCAACTAGCTAGGATGAAGTTGGGGAAAGAAAGCTATTAGGACCTGATCTCGTTGATGAAATGGCAGAAAAGGTCAGATCTATTCAACAACACATAAGAGCAGCTCAGAGTCGACAGAAAAGTTATGCCGACAACCGAAGAAAAGACCTAGAGTTTGAAGTGGGTGATAAAGTGTTCTTACGAATATCTCCCTGGAAGAGGGTTATGAGATTTGGAAAGAAGGGGAAGTTGAGCCCTAGATATATCGGTCCTTTCGAAATACTGGATCGTGTTGGAAAGGTAGCTTACCGATTGGCGCTTCCACCGAATCTCTCTCAAGTTCACGATGTGTTCCATGTATCTCTCCTGAGAAAGTACATACCTGATCCTTCACATGTACTCAGCTCAGAAGTTGTACCGCTGGAGCAAGATATTTCTTATGAAGAACAACCGGTAGAGATTCTGGATCGTAGCAAAAAAGTCCTACGAAACAAGACCACTCGATTGGTGAAAGTTTTATGGAGGAACCACCAACATGAAGAAGCTACATGGGAGCTTGAGGATATGATGAGGGAGAAGTATCCTCATCTGTTTGTTACAAAGTGACGAATTTCGAGGGCGAAATTCTTTTTAAGGGGGGTAGAATGTAACACCCGAGACTTTTATGTTATATAAATCATCAAAGGAATCTTTTTCTACACAACACTTGCTTGGCTTGCTTTACACGAAATCGTGACCTTCCTCGTTAGCTTGCGTCGTACGCAATACCGAGTTTCACTAAACAACGATATGCTATTAAAATAAAACTAGCCGTTATGAATAGTAAAAACCACTTTTTAAAATTTTATAAATTTTATTTTTCAAAATGGACTTCATTTTTGGATTCGGAATATCGAAATTAGCCTAGGGTGAAATTTTGGTATTTTTCTGAAAACTTTCAATTTTTGATGAATAGTGAAACCACTAAGTGGTAGGTTAAAAACTAAATTTTGCATAAAACTTAATTTTACCGCTTCTGTGAATGGAATTTCGAAAATCCGAGAGACACGGTTAATATCAAGGACTAAAATGTGGTTCAATGAGATGAAAATAATTTTTTGGTGAATAGTAACTTTTTACTTTTTTTTACCACGGTTAAAAGTAAATAGGGTAATTAAGGGTGAAAATGATATTATTATTACCCTAACACATGTCCTAATTCTATTGGACAAGTGTAATTCGACCAAAAACAATCATAGGAATAAAATATGACCATTTAGGTCCACTTGGATTAGATTAGGACATTTATTATTAATTTATTTAAAGAAGGGTTAAAATAGTTAAAATCAAAGTTTAATAAGTAAATCATTTTTAATATGGGGTTATACATAATATAAATTCGACTATAAATATTAATTAGAAATCTAAAAAGATTTCCTACATGATGGTAGTTTATTTATAATTTTTAGACATTAAATAAGTTAATTTATTTATGACACAATGATGATGCAGTAATTATCTTATTAATGAAATATTGACATAATTGATGTTATAAACACCAAAATAAATGTAATTTGAGACTTTTTATGAATTACACTAATTTTATAGGTTACTATGATATATTAGTGTTGATTTAATCAACCTTTTTCGAACATATAATTCTGTTATGACTTTCACAAAAATCATATATCAAATAGTGTCAAAATTGACACAAAATAGTTTTTAAATAAAATATTATATTATTAATTGTTATTTTATTCTTAAAAATCTAAGGTTCGGCCAAATGACTTAGATAAGGATATATATATTAATTATAAACAATTTGGGGTTCTTTTGGCATGTTATAGTATGTGTATTAACCATATAGTGTAAGAAAACAAAAAGACACGGTAAAAGTTAAATTATTAAACTTAGAGTTAAATCTAATTGATAAGGTTAAAATAATAACCTAAACTTGTCTAAAACCTATTGGTTGATAGGACTTCGACCCATACCCACTTTAGCTTCGAAATAAGACCCTTTGGAACCATTATAAACCGATTTTGACATTAATATAATATAATATTTTGAGATATTCCTAAGGTGCCCCTCTCCTCCCTAATAAAAGGGCACCTCCTCCCCCTCCTCCTCACACCAATTTGCGCACTCAAGATCGGCCAACCCCTGCCATTATCTCCTCTCCACTTCCCTATAATAATCCTAGAGGTCTTGGTCTTCTTCAAAGTCTAATCTTAGTTCCCTAAGTGGAGGATTCAAAGAAGCGTTCCAAAGAAGAGGTAATATCCATTACCGATCTTTTCAATTTCTTTCTTCATCAACTTCTTCTTCTTTAGTTGTTTCATTATAAAGTAATAACATCAGTATTACTTACATACTGATATGTTATTATAAATATGAAACAACCCTAATTCAACTTCTATCCATCCTACGGAAAAATGAAATCACTGCGCGTGCGTACGTACGGAATACCGTCTCCACGCCGTGGTGTAATCTATTTTCCACCATCACCTTACAAGGATGGTTATAATGGTGTAATGAGTAACTATTTATGATTATTATAAAGTAATATTGATACTGATATAATATACATATACTCCAATACAATTCCATGATCATAGGAACGATATCATCACTCGTGCGTACGTACGGAATACCGTCTCCATGATGTGATGCGACTCGTTCTACATGATCATCATTACATAGTAATTATATAAATGAATTGAATGAATAAATATGATATATGTTACACTAATACCATTCTGGATATAAGGTATCTATAACCTTAAAAGAAGAATAATAATTTATTTGGCAAAACACGCATAAGAACAAAAGGCAATAAATACCCGAGTAACAAGTAACAATGAAATATTACTAACAAGAAGCTAAGAATATGACCATATATGATATCATATCAATATGTATGATTATGGAATAAGTCAATAACATTATTTAAACCATTATACAGGAGCTTCAGACACATACAAAGCAAATCAGACCTAAGGTAAGGGAAATATCACAATCTCATTTTTATCCAAGATTGTTTATTCGTAAGTATTTACTGGGGTGTATTTTATCATCCACATCCATGTTTCATCAATATGTAATATTATTTCCATCCACCTACAATTGTTTAAATCCATTTTTACCCTTCGGTGAGTTTTTAGTAATATGTATGAAAGGAATATTTTGTCATTTTTCGTACGAGGTACTTTTTGACTTTTTCGACAAAAGTACGAGAAGAATGTTTTTTTAACTTATACGGCATGAATGGATTTTTAAAACATTTTTTTTCCAAGAATCTTCCTTTATAAGTTTTCAAGTTTATTTTTAACCAACTTCGTTTAGTTTATAATTGTATGACATGTTAAGAAAAGAAAAGTGTTTTTGAAGTAGAAAGAATATTTTCCTCAAGAATGGAGTTCAAATGTTTTATCAAAATTATTTTACATCTAAGATAATATAGGGTTCTATTTTTATCCCTATTATTACATTGAATTGATTATGTTGTGAGGGAATTATTTTTATGAAGTCATTTACCTTATATGATTTGTTTTATGATGTCATAATGTTTCAAGAATCCCATTTTTGTTCCATGTGTTATGCGATGATGTATGATTTATGATTATGTGGCACACATAAGAAAGGATTCATTATAAGATGGGTGGGACCTATATATCCCTCCAATGCATTGGGTGGAGATTTATATCTCATGAGATAGACATGGCTGGAACGGAAGGTTATTTCAGTTCAGTGATACAGGACTGAAACGAGGAGTGAACTCGGTTCAGAAAGGGACTTTGTCCACTAAGATAGTCTTGGCAATGAGTCATGACTAACAGGAAATAATTTTCCATGATTATGTGTGCATGCCAAAAAGTTTCAAGTTTCATGTTATGATTATGGGGATCTCATTTTCACTTCTATGATTTATTCCATGTTAAGATATTATGAAATCTTTTGCAGGTTATGATTTTCAAAAAGATATGATATGATTTTTATTTCCTTTATTTGCCCTTGCTGAGCATTTGAGCTCACCCTTTTATGTTTTCTTTACCCCAGGTCAGGAAGATGGATATTAAGTAGAATGTGCTAAAAGGGACCCTAGATATGATGAAATAAATGGGAGACACTGTAGAAGATTTATGAACCAGTTGTTTATGTTTCCCAGTTTCTAAAGACACTATACCTATACGGTCCTTTGTGGTTATTTCATATGTTGTAATAAGTGTGCTTCAATTTCAAAGTATTAACAATGTATGTAAAGTATGGGTCATTATACACTAGGTTGTTGAAACTCCTAATTGAGAGTCAAATTATCACACCCTAAACTATCACCGAGAGTTTTTGCAGACAGTGCACCTCCGTTGGAGGGGTTTTATTATAAAAACATGACTTCATTTATCAAATGAAAAAATCATATTAAAGAAAACCTATTCATGATATACAATTAAGTATAATTAAGAAGAATTAAGAAATAATATAAATTAAATGTAAATCATTCTTAAATCAAAGAGGCTTCCATATTTGGTCGAAAATAAAGAGTTATATTGAATTAAAAAATATCCATACCAGAGTCAAAAACCAGGTTTAAAAATAAAGAGTTATACAGAATTCCAAAATGTAATGGATCAATCTGCCCCTGATCTCCATCACCATCACCACTGTCATCATCGAACTCATCCTCACCACCATCTCTGTCCTCATCATCATCCTCATCAGCGTCCCCATGCTCATCGCCAGCCCCATCCTTGCCCTCAGCCCCATCCTCATCCTCGGCCCCATCTGCGCCCTCATCCTCATCCTCATCCTCGCCCTCGTCCTCTTCAGCGTCCTCTTCATAACTAGGAACATCATCATCTTGATTTCCACCAGAAATTCCACCTGGTGCATTTTATAATGCACCCATCAATGACATAAATGTCTAACAAGCCACACTGGCTTTTGGTGGAAGTGATGAAGATAAAGTTTTCATCAGTTTCATAAATTCTTTGTCCCTCATTTGAACTTGTAATTCCAACTCTGTGACCATTTTATAAGACTTTCTTGCTTGTCATTGTCATGTTCCAACTCGATGGTACTAGAATGGATACCTGGAGAAGACCAATACCTCGTTGGGACTATATTCTTACCAGGTCGGCAGCGTACTCGGCCAGAGTGCTCCTCTCACAAAACCTGAAATAAATGATCATGTGGCCCTAAATTGTTAGGATCCTAGGAATTAAGGGCATCTAAAGCAGCCTGTTAAAAATATTAATAGATTATTAAATTTTAAAATAGATATTAAACTTTGAAATAAACAAATTAAAACTTACAATCTTTTCTTGTGTCGGTTCATTAACCACAGTTCCATATTTTTTCCTTCTACTCGAGAAAAATAATTTTTCTCGAGGGATACATCCTTCAATATTGAATTTTTTCTTCTGTAATGACATTGAAACAATATAAAGTGCACGTATAATCATATATTCAATATTCAATAAATCACATAATTTAAGTAACAAATAATAAAAAGGGAAAGTCCTAAGGAAAAATTATAAACAACTATATCGTACTAGCTGCCTCTCATGATCTGACATATTCATGCACCCCAAAGTGTGGAGGTATTGTTTTGAATCAATTTTTTTGTTTTTTTCAGAAGATTCCTAAATAATGTTTAATAATAAATTAGATAATTTTAATGAAAAATATGAAAAATGTCATTTAAATATCTCAAATTGGATTAATGCCTTAAATTTAGTAGTCGCCCAATGAGTAATCGTTTGGCGATATTTCACTATCGGGAAATCATCCACGATAGGTAATGTCTCCAACTTTGTGCCTACTCTATCACACCATCCAACATACAGCTCATGCTTACAAGATCTCTAAAGCTCTCCTAGCTCCTTTAAACATGCCGGTCATGCACCTTCGCCATCAGGGAAGTTATACCAAAGCTCAAACCCAATAGATTAATTCATATAAATACAAAAAAATACTACATTAAATCCAAAATATTTTTTACCCATATTTGTGCCCAAGCCTTATCCTTGAATTCATGTGGCCGATGTCTCCAAGAGATAGGGCTGACCGAAATTATGTCGGAGTATTTGTATAGCGTCGCAAAAAAACCCCAACATTTCTGCCCAGATTTTTCAATCATCTGTCCATCATCATTGTATTCAAATATCAACTGTGTCTAGTGGTTCCATACCACACACAAGTGAGTATGCCCCCTCCCCCTCCTCCTATTAGTAGATGAATCTGTTATTAAAGAAAAAAAATATCAGTACAAGTTATAATAAAAATAAATTTTGGTATAAAAATTTGTTAGAGTTATATAAATATAACTCTGGTAGTCTGATCAATGGGCGTCACTAGATGTGCAGAAGCTGAAGGAACATCCTATACAGGTGGAGTGTCCCTTAGTGTACGCTCCTCATCCATATATTGTATCGGAGCAGGAGTCGAAGAAGGTGGAATATAATAGCCCATAGATAATGAAACAGAAGAAAAAGATGATGGCACATACATCTGGCCAACTGGTAGGGTAAACATCGGAGGCCTAAATATCCTGTGTATCCCTAAAGACACACCAGGATAAAAATGGGGTGTAGAAGATATGTTTGTGGTAGGGGAATAATCCAATTAGGTACGACTAGTGGATCATCTAACTCTCTCACCACAAGCCCCCATACCACCAGCCTCAGTACGGGACCACCAGATGGTCGTCTAACTCTGACACCACCCCCCTCCTACCACCATCCTCTGTACTAGGAGAAATATCAGGCTCCTCATTGGATATCGCTCTTCTAGGGGGTGGATCTTGATAAAAAGTTTAACAGAAAAGTAAACACATGATATTATAAGTTATTGAAATATATATATTTGAAATAAAATACTCACAATAGGGTTGAGTGGAGGAATTCACTTCTATGTCATGCGATGATTATTTTCTGTCATCTTTTTCCACCGCCTCCCTTCAATGGGTGTCATTTACTACAATGAAAACAAATACAGAAGTAATTAGAAATAGATAACTAATATATAACCCAAAAAACAAAATATAGAAAAACCATTCTGAAAAAAAATAAAATAAAGAAAAAGATGATTTATGGTAGTTTGAAGGTAAGTACTAGGATACACACTCTGAATGATGTTGGTGAAACATGTAGGTGAGAACACGACTGTATGATTCTATATATTTCCCACCACAACTTCGGGTTGACAATCAACTCTGACAATTGATCTATTGGAGTCATCATAAGTAATAAACGGATTGCTTCTAATTGTAGTAGGGATAGTGTCAACATTATCATCACAATCATCAAAAAAATGTCTAGGATTTACTTCATTGATTACACCAAATTTAAGATAACGATGATATTTGACATAAAAAACCTGTTTCACCGTTGATGCCAATACATATGGTTCATCGGTGGCAAGAGTGCGAGGTGTCCATGAGGTGGGGGGCTGTCTAGGGGGGTTGGGGTGTCCAGGTGGGCGGGCTGTCCATAGGGGTGGTCAGGCTGTCCAGGGGGGTAAGGGAAGTCTAGGGGGATGAGCAGGCTATCTAAGGAGGTGAACGGGGTGTCCGGGGGGTGGGTGGGGCTGTTGGGGGGCTATAGGGTGTCCTGGGGGTGGGAGGGTTGTCCAGGGGGTGGGCGGGCTGCCCCCGAGGGGTGGTCAGGTTGTCCACGGGGGTGGTGGCATTATCCAGTGGGGTTGGGGGGTGTCAAGGTGGTGGGGGAGGGGCTTTCCAGGGGTGGGGGCGTCCGGGGGGATGGGTGGTGTCTGGGGGGTGGTGGGCGGGTGTCCGGGGGTGGGGTGGGCGGGCTGTCAACAAGGGTGGGGGGGGGGGTGTCCAGGGGGTGGGCGGGCTATCCACGGGGGTGGCGGGGATGTCCAGGGGGTCGGGGTGTCCAGAGGGTGGGGGGGCCTTCCAGGGGGTGGGGGTTTTCCAGGGGGTACGATGTGTCCACGGGGTGGGCGGGGTGTCTAGGGGGTGATGGGGCTGTCCATGGGGGTGGGTGGGCTGTCCCTAGGGGTGGGGTTAGTCTACGGGGGAGGGGTGTCCAGGGGGTGGGCGGGGCTATCCAGGGGGTACTATAACTAGCTCCAAATCATGATTTAGACAATACAAAAAATTTGTCTGATAACAGCTACTTTTTATTTTTGAGTTTGTGGAAGTTTAAATCGCTTCTATATGGTTCTATGACAGTTTCCAAAAATCACTACTAAAATTGGCATCAGCATCCAACTCATGTTAGTTCAATAAATTTAGCGGAAACTTTGGGGAATCATCACAGAATGTTTTTAGTGGCGTTTTTGGTTTTAGAGACTGTTTCACCTGCCAAAAAATGGAAAGGATATAGTAGTGGTTTGAATTGCCATTATATCCTCACCATTTTTTATCATGGAAAAAAAACTGCTGAAACAAAAAATGGTAAACAAATATTGACCTTAAATAGTGTTGGTTTAAAACACTACTAAACAAACATTAGGCATATATATCAAGGGTTTAAAATGTTTCTATATATCGCTTAAAAAAAACCCTACTGTAGAATTTGCAACTCTAGAAGAAAAAAAAAATTCAATATATATGTTTAAAATTATATCCATATTCACCACACCCACCTATGAGATCATATAATCATGAAGGTTATCAACATGGTTGACTAGAATGTAAAAATTAATTGACTATTCTAGGAATACATTACATTATTTAAGCAAGGAAAAACATTGAAGTGGCTATTAGATTTCTAAGACATCCTTGAAAGAAATTAATGAAGGAAGAAGTGAACTCATTAAAAATTATAATGAGATATACATAATCTAAAAATGGTATTAAGGTATGGGATATTATTGGTAATGCTCAAACATGGATCCAAACTTATACAGGAATCACTAAGTATAAATAAGTTTAATGAGAATTTAGAATACAATAAAAATGGGATCTGTCTTTGTACAGTTCCAAATAAACCACTTAAATTTTTTTTACCTATTTTATAAACATATATTTAAAAAACAATCATTTATATCACTAAAATATAAATAGGTTTCATTATTAAATAAAATCAAATGTTGGCATCATAAAAACATAACCAAATAGTTACTCAGTGAGTCGACACCACCTACAAAAAAATTAGGCACACTTTATAAACACAATGATCTCTAAGAAGAAATTTAGAATAACTCACCTGAAATTCATGACCAAAGGAACCCAATACATAATCACTATAAATCCATAAGAAAATAAAATACATTAAAAACCAATACAAGAAACTTTATAGAACAAAAGAAGAGGAAGCCCCATGATCCTAGGAAAATTCCACCATTCTTAGGTGGAATCACCATATTAGTGGATGTTTTTCATATGATTAGATACAAATGATATATGAAACCAAAGTCAGACCTAGTCACAGACATCTACCAATCATGTATTAGTCATTGATTCAATATCAAATAGTGTGAATCATAAAATTTTCCAACATCCTTAAAATAGGAAAAATGATGTGATATTGCTAGATATTGAAATAAATGTAGAAATCAAAGGAAGAGGGCTTATATGTTTGTATTTGGGAAGAAGTTTAGAGAGTCTAACCTGGATGGGAGAGTTTCACCCGATCGGATGGAAGAAATCGGGGTGGGTTAGGGTTCACCTCCATGCTGGGGCTTCTGGAAATTGGGGGAATCGATTTATGTTGTGATGTGGGGGGGGGGGGGCTACTGGAAATCTAGATATTTGAGGAGATATATCCCAACAGTTTGTAAAAACTATTGGAAAAAAATGGCCTTTACCAACGGTTTTTAGCAAACCGTTGGTAAAGTTCCACGAATCCAAGATTTACCAACGGTTTATAAAAACCGTTGGTAAAAAACACTTATACGAATGGTTCTCTAGAACCGTTGGAATACAAGTGTTGGGGAAAGTATACTTTACATTAGTGTCTCTATGATTGTAACAGACTTAATTTCTCAAAAACATATTTCATGATTAATATTAAAAGTATAATTAATTTATTAATATTATATTTACTTCATGATTATTTTTCAGGATATTATTTAACTATATAATATGTGCAGGAACTATATCCTTCATGTCATAACACGCATGAGAAAACACGAAAATTAACACTCAAAACAATGTAAACAATGAATGATTATTAGTGAACAAATGACAATATGTTATAAAAGGATAATATATGATATCAAAAAACTTAATATGGTTTTTTATATGTTAATAAATATTTAGAAAACTATACAAGAGGTTAAATCACATTAAAAAAAATGAATGTAACACCCCAATCTTCCACGGTACGCTTCTCTTTGAATAATACAGTAGCGTGTGTTGTACGCAACTTCGAGTTCTAATACACACCACAACCAATCAAACTAGCCGTTATGAATAGTAATACCCACTTTTTAAACTTTTATAAATTTTATCATTCAAAATGGACTTCATTTTTGGATTCAGAATATCAAAATTAAGTTAGGGTGAAATTTTGGTATTTTACTAAAAACTTTCAATTTTTGATGAATAGTGAAAACACACTCAGTTATAGTTTAAAACCAAATTTGTATATAAATATTTATTTATTTTATTTAAATTTAATTAAGGTCAGAATAGATACATAATACCTATATAAGTTCAATGTAATTCATTGGAGTTAGTTTTGAGTAATTTTAGATATATAAAAATTTTATTGAACTTTTCACCGTATTTTACCCACCTTATAGGAGAATTTGGAAATTCACATAAAACATAATTTTACCGCTTCTGTGAGTGGAATTTCGAAAATCCGAGAAACAAAGTTAATATCAAGGAGTAAAATGTGGTTCAATGAGATGAAAATAATTTTTTTGTGAATAGTAACTTTTTTCTCTTATTTACCACGATTAAAAGTAAATTGGACAATTAACGGTAAAAATGATATTAATATTACCCAAAAACATGCCCTAATTATATTGGAAAAATTTATATCAACCATAAACAACCTTAGGAATAAAATATTATCATTTAGGTCCACTTGTATTAGATTAATACATTTATTATTATTTAATTCAAAGAAGAGTTAAAAGAGTTAAAATCAAGGTTTAATTACTAAACCATTTTTAATATAGGGTTATACATAAGATAAATTCGATTATAAATATTCATTAGATATATGAAAAGATTTCCTACATAATGGTATTTTATTTATAATTTTTAGACACTAAATAATTTAATTTATTTATGACATAATGGTGATGTAGTAATTACCTAATTAATGAAATATTTAAATAATTGATATTATAAATATAAAAATAAATATAATTTGAGACTTTTTATGAATTCCACTAATTTTATAGGTTGAGATGACATATTAAGGTTGATTAGATTAATTGTTTTCGATGTAATAATGCTTTTATGAATTTATCAAAAACAAAATACCAAAAAGTGTCGAAATTGACATAAAGGAGTTTTTAAAACCAATATTATATTAATAATTGATATTCTATTCCTAAAAATCTAATGTTTGGTCAAGTGACTTATATAAGGATAGTTGTTTCATTAATGGACCACTTAGGGGTCACTTGGATGTGTATAGTATGTTAATTAACTATATCATATAAAAATACAAATTTACATGGTAAATGTCAAACTAATTAACAAATAGTTAAAACTAAAATATAAGGTTAATATAATGATTAAAACCTATCTAAAATCTATTGGTTGAAATTATTTAGACCCATAACCACCTTATAATTTAAATAATCAACTTTGGAGACATTATAAACCAAATATGAATTTATTATAAAAAAAATACTTTAAGTTTATCCTAAAGAGACCCTCCTCCCACTTATAAAAGGACACCACTTCTAACCAATTCTTCACACCTTAAAAACATTTTGGTTCGGCCAACCCTTCCCAAATATTCTCTAAACTTCCCTAAATTCAACCTAGAGGCCTTATTTTGATCAGAAATCCAACCTAATGAGCTATTTTGATCAAATCAAAAGGAAGAACCTGAAGAAGAGGTAATGTTTTCACCCCCCCTCTTTCAAGTTCTTTTCTTCTTCAACTTCTTCTGTATTTGTTATTTCCATTCTAAAATAATAACTCCAATATCTTATATATAATGTGATGTTATTATAAATATGGTACAACCATATTCAGTATTCTATCCATCCTTTGAATGACATGTCACCATATATGTGTACGTGCGGCCTACCATCTCCATGTCGTTGTGTATTTGTTATTCAATACATTATTATTTGGATGGGTATAATAATGATGTTTAATTCATGTAAATAATAGATATTAAATTATAATGATTCTGTATATATGATATACCATCCAATTATATATTATTTTAATATCAAAAGAATGATATTATCACTCGTGCGTACGTACGGACTACCGTCTCCACGAACGTGATGAGATTCACTCTCCATCATATCCATTCAAGTATAATTCTCATTTGATGATTAAAAATAATTTTTAAGGAATTTATATCATTCTGGATATGAATAAGATACAACCTATTCATAAAAAACACATCTTATGTAACAAAACATATAAAATAAAATGAGTAAGTTAACACCCGAAATAACGATAATACTAAGATATTATTAACAAAGCAATGTTAAAAGATCAAATATGATATCATATTAATTTAAATGATTTTTGTATAATTTAATAACAATTATTTAACCATTATATAGGTGTTTAACCTACGTTAAACCAAGTAAAAGTACAAGGTAAAGGTTTATTTCACAATCTCTTCATTATCTGAGGTTGTTTATACGTAATTATCTACTGAGACCTCTTTATCATCCACATCCCTGTTTCTTAAAAATTCATTTCAAATCATTATTACTATTTTACATAATATGGGTTAAAGTCATTTATACCCTTGTTGAATTTTTATAATAAATTTATAAAGGAATCTTTCTATCATTTCCAAACAAGGTACTAGTAACCTTTTCAACAAAATTAAGGTAAGAATGTCTTTTTTTACCTTATACGGCGGGTGAAGCTATTTTCCACCGTTATAAAATCGTCAAAGCTTCCCTTACAAGCTTATAAGAGTATTTACAAACTAAATGTTTTCTTTTATAATTATGTGTCTTTTAAATGATTTCAAAAAAGAGATATTTCTCTCAAATAGTTTTGATTTCATCTATGTCAACATCCTTTGATGGATTTTAAGCTTATTTTAAGTAAATTTATTATGATACAAAATTTCCATATTGTATTGAAGGTTTTGTGATATGTTTGACTGTGGATGTGTTATTTTTTTACAATTCATGGTTTATGTGGAAAGTATTGACATTTCGTATGCTAGTTTTAATATGAATGTTTATGTTATATTTAAACCTATTCATATAAGGAATGTATTGGATTTAATAAGTGACGGGTGGAGCCCTCTATAACTCCTCGATTAATTAGTAGGTCTAATGAGAAAAACTAGTGTCTTAGCACAAGGCCTTGACCAAATCTTATTTATAGTCTTGTCATAAGGCCTTGACTATGGGGTTATGATAGTCTGGCATTATGCATTCCATCATTATGAAAGTGGTTATTTATATTGCATGTGATTATTCGACTAGTAGAATATCCATGTGAATAAGTAAATGACATTATTCCATTTTATTATTTCCATATTATGCTGAAGTTCAAGTTTAAAAGGATATTGTTTTAGTTATAAGTTTCCTTAAATGTTTATGTTTATTTATGAAAGTTTCCACTATATTGTTATCCTTACTGAGCATTTGAGCTCACCCCTTTCTATGTTTTATTTTTCCCAGGATATGAATAAATATTTTATGACTGACCTGCAAGGATAGTCTGAAGAGGATATGAGTGTGGAATATGAAAACTATGTTATTTTAGTTTTTCACTTTATGATATAATATAACATTTATGAATGTATCTAGTGCTTCCAAGGCTACTAAACTAATCAGTCTTTCAAGACTTGATCTTTTGTGATCATGCCAATGATACGTAATAATGCACCGACTCTCGGTAGTTGGGATAGGGGCATTATAGTTGGTATCAGAGGAAGTTTAGTACAAATCTTGGATGTTATATTTAGATCATCTCTAATTAGAGCACATAACCCTAAGATAGAATTTGAGGATTAGTATAAAAGAACTTCCTAGAATTTTGGTATTGTAGAGATTTTGTGAGTTTTATGTGCAATACATACCTATTTGGATACGAGAAGGTAGAGGCGACTCTGGTAAAGATGTACCTAGGGGTAAAACCTGAAAACACCGCTTTGAGCTAAACTCGAACGGGAACTGGTGCACGACAATGGGCCTTGCTGCACTCTTGGTTATGACACTCTTGGGGGATATGCTTAGGATAATTCTCATTTTATTTATAAACCATTATGAAGGGTTTATGAGTATATAATTCCTCAAAGAAAACATTTTAATGATTATGGATTATATCCATAAATAGTTCAATTTATTTTAAGTGTTTTACAAGTATGGAATTATGTTTTTTGATTCATAAACTGATATAGTTTATGACATTGTTTATAAATGGTTCCTAGTGGAAAAAATGGAATCCATATCAATGAACACCCTCCATGTTGGGATTTTCCTCCTGATCAAGATAATTATAGAGAAGCTGGTGATACAACTGGTGCTGATCAACTAATCACCATACTGGGACAACTCACTCAGGTTATGAATAAAAACCTTACCTGTATGGAGCAACCAGATCCACAACATGGAGGATCAATGTTAGATCTCTTCATGAGGCAACAACCATCAATGTTCAATGGGAGTACAAATCCCTTAGTAGCTGAGCAATGGATAAATTTCCTAGAGAAAATATTTCTGGCTTTGGGGAGTAGTGAAAGGGAAAAAGTAATCATGGCAGTTTACCGCCTCACTGGAGATACTTATCAATGGTGGTCATTGATTAAAAACATGAAGGAAGATGATGAAGTATCAAATATGGAATGGAGAGAGTTTAAAGATATTTTCTTAGAAAAATACTTTCCCCATGACCATCGAGCAGATATGGAAAGGCAATTTCTGAGCCTGAGGAAAAAAGAGGATGAGAATGTCACAAAGTATGAGGCTAACTTTACAAGGTTAGTGAACTATGCTGCAGATTATATACATAACCCAAGATGTAAGATTAATCATGTCTTTGATGGGTTAAAACCATTTCTCCGTCGAGAATTAGTCTCACAAACCTTCTTGTTGTACGAAGATATTGCCTCATGTGCTATCAAGACAGAAAAGGAATTCTCTTAGTCTTATGACTTTAAAGAAAATAAGGATAAGAAGAGATCTACTGATCACTCCGGGAATGGAAATAAAGGGATGAAGGGAAAAGATGAATATACATCTTACAGTAAATGTGGGAAGAAACACCCCGTTACTTGCTTAAAAGGAATGAGAGTTTGTTACATGTGTGGTGAAAAATGCCACCAAGCTCGTGATTTCAAGGGGGAGAAGGAAGATACCAATGTCCAATGCTACAATTGCAGGGAGATGGGACATTATGAAAATGAATGTCCTAAGCGTCAGGGGAACTAACCTCAGAAAAGACCAAGGGATCAAGGCCCAGCTTATGCTATCACTACTGCTGAGGTAGAAGCTCCGAAAGATGTGGTGGCAAGTAATTTAATGGTTTCCTCAAGTTTATCAAATGAATTATTTGATTCTGGATCATCGCATTGTTTCATATCATCCCAGTTTGCTAAGAAAATTATATATTTCCAATTTGATTTAACAAGGGAGTTGTCAGTTAAAACTCTTAAGGGAAGTATCATTGCAACAAAGTTCTGGGAATCAGTTCCTATTAGAGCATATAAATTTTCTTTATCTGTTAATATCATCATCAAACCTATGATTGAGTTTGACATAATACTTGGTATGGATTGGATTTTAGACCATGATGCAAAGATTTATTGTAAGAAGAAGAAGGTTATGATTTTTGATGATGATGATAAGGAACACCTTATCTTTAGAGCAGAATCGTCACCACCTAATACTTATCTAGATCCACCCCCAGAAGCTCAACTAAATTCAATTATTGGGGAGGAAGAGAATGAAATGAATATGGATAAGGAAAGGAATGTTCAAATAGAGGATGTACCTATTGTGAAAGAATATGTAGATGTTTTTCTGGAATATTTACCTGGACATCCTCCAGAACGAGAAGTTGAGTTTTCCATTAATTTAATTCCTGGATCAAGTCCTATATCGAAGACCCCTTATAGAATGGACACTATGAAATTAGTTGAACTAAAGAAACAACTAGAGGAATTGATTAATAAGGGATTTATTCGCCCTAGTGTTTATCCATGGTGAGTCCCTGTTATTTTTGTTAAAAAGAAAGATGGATCTATGAGGTTATGTATCGACTCCAAGTAGATCAATGATATAAAAATAAAGAAAAAGTATCCCCAACCTCGCATTGATGATTTATTTGACCAACTGCATGGAGCTCAATACTTTTCAAAGATTGAACTTCGATCTGGATACCATCAGTTGTGTGTAAAGAATGAAGACATTCCAAAGACAACATTTTGAACCAGGTACGAGCATTATGAGTTTTCAGTAATGCCTTTTGGATTGACTAATGCACCCTCTGTATTTATGGATCTAATGAATAGAGTTTTCAAGGAATATCTCAATGATTTTGTGGTGGTATTTATTGATTATATCTTGGTATATTCTAAAAGATATGAAGATCATGAAAATCACTTGCGCATTATCATGAAGACTCTTAGAATACATGAATTATATGGGAAGTTTAGAAAGTGTGAATTCTAGCTTCAATAGATTTATTTTCTTGGTTATATTGTCTCCAAAGATGGAATCTATATTGATACTTCTAAGACCAAGGCAATCCAAGAATGACCTGCACCGTTGAGTATAACTGAGGTAAATAGTTTTATTGGTTTAGAAGGATATTATCGATGTTTCGTCCAGAACTTTGCCCGATTGGCTAACCCATTAACGAAGCTCACACGTAAAGGGGTTAAATTTGTTTGGACAAAAGAGTGTGAAGAATGTATTGAAGAAATTAAAAGAATATTCTTCAATTCTCCTATATTGACTCTACCATCGGGGAATGATAAGTTCGTTATTTATAGTGATGCATCAATGAAAGGACTTGGTTGTGTCCTTATGCAGAATGATATGGTTATTGCCTATGCCTCACGACAGCTAAAAATTCACGAGATAAAATATGCTACTCATGTTCTTGAGTTAGCTTCTGTAATATTTTCTTTGAAGATATGGAGACATTATCTCTATGGTAAAAAATGTGAGATATATACTGATCACAAGAGTTTGAAGTACAATTTATCACAGAAAGAACTCCACATGAGGCAAAGACAATGGCTTGAACTACTCAAGGATTATGATTTCACGATACACTACCACCCAAGGAAGTAAAATAAGGTGGCAGATGATTTGATCAGAAAAGATCATGGAGTTTTGAACAAGATGAGAGTTGAAAGGGATCCTATTTTCATTGATTTAGTAAAGATAGATATGGGAATCACCATGGAATGTGAAACATCAATTCGTTTTCAAACGGTTGCCAAAAAATATTTACTAGAAAGGATTAAGAGTTCTCAGATTGATGATGAATAATTTCAAAATAAGATTAAAGCTGTGAATGATGGGAGATTGAGTGACTTTGTGTATGAAGATGGAATTTTTAAATTTGAGAAGAGACTCTCTATTCCCAATATACCTGATCTAAAAAGTGAATTGTTAGATTATGCTCATAATTCCAATTTCTCTATACACCCTGGGAGAACCAAAATGTATAGAGATTTGAAGGAACATTTTTTGTGGGACAACATGAAGAGGGATATTGCTGATTTTGTGTCAAGATGTATGGTTTATCAACAAGTGAAAGCTGAAAGGAAATAGCCTGGAGGAGTCATGAAACCTCTTCCCATACCTGAGTGAAAATGGGATAATATCATGATGGACTTTGTCATGGGACTACCAAAGACTCTTAGAAGGAATGATACAATATGGGTCATTGTTGATCATCTTACCATGTCGTCAAATTTTCCTGCTATATGGGAAGATTTACCACTTGAATGTCTAGTAAGGCTATATATTAATGAAGTTGTGAGACTTTATGGAGTACCCCTATCGATTGTTTCTGATCTTGATCCCTGTTTTACTTCAAGATTCTGTAAAAGTCTTCAGAAGGCCTTGGATATTGACCTTTGTTTGAGCACTGCCTACCACCCTCAAATAGATGGACAATCATAACGGACTATTCAAACCTTATAATACATGTTGAGATCATGCTCACTTGACTTTCAGGGTATGTGAGATCAATATTTACCTATGGTGGAATTTTCCTATAACAATAGCTTCCATTCAAGTATTCAGATGGCACCATATGAAGCGTTATACGGAAAGAGATGTCGCACACCAACCTGTTGGGATGAAGATGGTGAAAGAAAACTTGTAGGCCTAGAACTAGTGGAGGAAACAATTGAAAAGGTAAAGGTAATCCGAAACCACATCAAAGCAGCTCAAAATAGGCAGAAGAGCTATGCTGATAACCAAAGGAAGTATTTGGAATTTCAGGTAGGAGATCATGTTTTCTTGAAGGTATCTCCATGGAAGGGAGTTATACGTTTTGGTAAGAAGGGTAAATTGAGTCCTAGGTACATCAAACCTGTAGAGACCCGAAGCTTGACGTACATGGACATTACATCACTTTTACGGAATACTTAGTACATAACAAAAACACACACACGAGGACCGTAATAGTTTAGTGTCTTTGAAAACTCGGAACATAATCTTCTAATCATGGTGAAAGATCATCAACATCTCCCATAAAGATTTTCCCTTTTTTTCTTACCTAAAACCTTTCTTTATATCCTGGGGAAAATAAAACATAAAAGGGTGAGCTCAAATGCTCAGTAAGGGTAAACAAAAGAAATATCAATCACATAATATTCATAAGAACACATCTTTTGGAAATCTTAACCTGCAAAAGAGATCATAATTTCATAACATGGGATAAATCATAGTAGTGAAATGGAAATCATAACTTAAAACATGAAACTTTGTGGAATACACACATAATCATAGAGAATCATTTCTTATTAGTCAAGACTCATTGCCAAGACTATCTTAGTGGACAAAGTCCATTTCTGAACCGAGTTCAATCCTCGTTTCAGTCCTGTTTCACTGAACCGGTATAACCTACCGTTCCAGCCATGTCTATCTAATGAGATATAAAATCTTTACCCAATTCATTGAAGGGAGATATAGGTCCCACCCATCTCATAATTATACCATTCTTATGTGTGCCACAAAATCATAAACCATACATCATAGCATAACCCATGTAATAAAAATAGGAATCTTAAACATCGTGACATCATAAAAGAATTCATATAAGATAAAGGAATTCGTAAAAATATATCCATCACAACATAGTCATATCAATGTAATAATAGGGGTAAAAACAGAACCCTTTATTATCTTAGATGGAAAATAATTTTGATAAAACACTTGAGCTTCATTCTTGAGGAAAATATCCTTTCTACTTCAAAAACACTTTTCCTTTCTTAACATGTCATACAATTTTAAACTAAAAGAAGTTGATTAAAGATAAACTTTAAAACTTTAAAAGGAATCTTCTTGTAAATAATGTTTTAAAAATCCATTCATGCCGTATAAAAAAAACATTCTTCTCGTACTTTTTTTGAAAAAGTTAAAAAAGTACCTCGTACAAAAAACGACAAAAGATTCCATTCATATCTTTTACTAAAAACTCACCGAAGGGTAAAATTGGATATAAACTATTGTAGAAGGATATAAATATTTCATATTTAGGAAACATGGATGTGGATGACAAATATTTCCCAGTAAATTCTGAAGTATAAACAATCTCAGATAAAAATTGAGATTGCGAGATTTTCCCTTACCTTAAGTCCGATTTGCTTCGTAAGTGTCTGAACCTCCTGTATAATGATTTCAATAATGTCATTAACTTATTAAAGAATCATATTAATTGTTATGATATCATATATGGTTCACTTATGACTTTATATTACCCATTCTTTTGTAAATTCCATGTTAAAGAAGCGTTTTGGGTAAAATCGTTTCATTTATCGTAGGTGTTTGGACTTGTTGTTCTTGACATTATTATTACTTATATCATGATTTAATTACTTCCTGAATATAAAACATGATTTATATATCATATATATTCACTATATATATATAATAGGTAGATAAATGAAATGAAACACACCGTTCATGGAGACGGTAGTCCGTACGTACGCATGAACGCAGTTTTCCTTTCCTTATTGTCTTGAATGGAAGTAAGTAGATGACATACATATATACATAAATCCAGTAGCTTTATAATTTCATATATTTCATTATTATTGCTTATATATACTTTATAATCATTCTTAAATGGTTAACATGGAGAATGAATCTCATCGCGTCGTGGAGACGGTAGTCCGTACGTACGCACGAGTGATGATATCGTTCTCATGATCGTGAACTTGTGTTGAAGTGTATGTATACTATTTCAGTATCAATATCACTTTATAATAATTATATATAGTTACTCATTACACCATTATACTCATCCAATTAAGGTGGTGGCAGAAAACAGATTACACCACGGCGTGGAGATGGTATTCCGTACGTACGCACGCGCGGTGATTTCCTTTTTCCGTAGGATGGATAGAAGGTTAATTAGAGTTGTTTCATATTTATAATAAAATATCAGTATATAAGAAATACTGATGTTATTACTTTATCATGAAACAACTAAAGAAGAAGATGTTTAAGAAGAAAGAAATTGAAAAAGATCGGTAATGGATATTATCTCTTTTTGACGCGCCTTTTCTTAACCTCCACTTAGAGAACTAAGGATGGTCTTTGAAGAAGACCAGGACCTCTAGGATGATACTAGGGAAGTGGAGAAGAGATTTTGGTAGGGTTTGTCCGAGCTTGAATGCTCAAATTGGTGTGAGGAGGAGAGGGAGGAGGTGCCCTTTTATAAGGGAGGAGAGGGGCACCTTTGGAAAATCTCAAACTATTATTTTATATTAAGGTCAAATTCGGTTTATAATGGTTCCAAAGGGTCTTATTTCGAAGCTAAAGTGGGGATGGGTCGCAATCCTCTCATCCAATAGGATTTAGACAAGTTTAAGTTATTCTTTTAACCTTATCAATTAGATTTAACTCTACATTAAATAATTTAACTTTTACCGTGTCTTTTTGTTTTCTTACACTATATGGTTTATAAACTTACTATATCAAGCCAAACGAACCCCAAGTTGTTTAATATTAATATATATAACCTTATCTAAGTTATTTGGCCGAACCTTAGATTTTTAGGAATAAAATAACAATTAATAATATAATATTTGTTTTAAAAACTAATTTATGTCAATTTTGACACTATTTGGTACATGATTTTTATGAAATTCACAAAAGAATGATAAGTTCAAACCAAGTTACTTAAATCAACAATAACATGTCATATTAACCTAGAAAATTAGTGTAAGTCATAAAAAGTCTCAAATTACATTTATTTGGGCATTTATAACATCAATTATGTTAATATTTTCTTAAACATGTAATTACTACATCATCGTTGTGTCATAAATAAATTAAATTATTTAATGTCTAAAAATTACAAATAAAATATCATTAGGTAGGAAATATTTTTAGCTTTATAATGAATATTTATAGTCGAATTTATCTTATGTATAACCTTATATTAAAAATTATTTACTTATTAAACATTGATTTTACCTATTTTAACCTTTCTTTAAATAAATTAATAATAAATGTCCTAATCTAATCCAAGTGGGCTTAAATGGTCATATTTTATTACTAAGGTTGTTTTTGGTCGAATTACACTTATCCAATAGAATTAGGACATGTGTTAGGGTAACAATAATATCATTTTTACCCTTAATTATCCTATTTTCTTTTAACCGTGGTAAAAAAAAGTCAAAAGTTACTATTCACCAAAAATTATTTTCATCCCATTGAACCGCATTTTAGTCCTTGATATTAACCATGTCTCTCGGATTTTCGAAATTCCACTCACAGAAGCGGGAAAATTAAGTTTTATGAAAAATTCAGTTTTTTAACTACCACTTAGTGGTTTCACTATTCATCAAAAAATGAACGTTTCTAGAAAAATACAAAAAATTAGGCCTAAGCTATATTTGATATTATGAATTCAAAAATGACGTCTATTTTACCAAATTAAAAACATATGAGTTACATTAATTAATTTAAAAATTAATTCCCGTCGTCAAAAAAATAGCGTGTTTTTGAGAGATAATAACTATCAAAAGATTGACACTTGTTTATGTCTGGTTTAAATGTGAAATTAAATCCAATGACCAACATTGTATTAAATTGTAAAAATATATTCTATATATACTTTAAAATCACTCAAATTAATAATTTGTCACTATTAATTATTTCTATTAAAAAAGTTGTTTTTAATTAAAATTTAGTAATTTTCACTATTCATCAGAATATGAAAGTTATCTGAAAAGTATCAAAATTTCACCCTAAGCTAATTTTGATATTCCGAATCCAGAAATGATGTCCATTTTGAGAGATAAAATTTCTAAAATTTTAAAAGGTGGTTATTACTATTCATAATGGATAGTTTTAATAATATTTTAATAGCATATCGTTGTTTAGTGAAACTCGGTATTGCGTACTACACACGCTATTAAGGAAGGTCGCGATTGTGTGTAATGCAAGGCCATTCAAAGATGAGTGTTGTGAAAGCTCCTTTTGGTGTAGCGTACAACACAAGACATTAATGAAATTAAAAAGAATATTTTTCATAAAATCTCGGGGTGTTACATTCTACCCCCCTTAAAATGAATTTCGCCCTCGAAATTCGTCGGGGTTATAAATGGGTTACTACTAAAATGTTTGTTTAATAGAAACCCACATCGTAAAAAGGAATACCAAAACATGGCTTTAAAAACAAAAATATGAAGTGTAATGGTTACCCAAATTAACTCGTCATTGGGTTTCCACGTAGGAGAACATAGGTGAAAATATGGATATGGAAGAAAAATCTAACCATCATGTTCTGATATAGAGTGGTAGAGAACATGGCTATGGAAAAGCCAGCAATCGCAAAGCCATAAATTTGTGATGATCTAGGGTACCATCTAATTCATCAGATATAAGATCACTAGGACAACATTTTTGGTTTTCAATATCATTTCCCTAAAGTTGAAAATTTTGAATTAGAAGAAATACTTACTTGATTTTGGTACAATCTCACTGTTGTTCATGCTTTGAACAATTTCCACTTCATTTCTTAAAGAAATGAAGTTGAATTTGTTATTCGTGAAGTGTTAATAGATCATGTGATATAATAATGGGTCATTCCATCTATTTCAAACAAAAGTTTAGAAATAGTTATAAAATATACATAAGTCCGTCTTTGGTGAGGTTAATCAAATATGATTCCAAAAATCGACTTATACTTCATATATCATACCGCTTAATAAAATAAAACTAGTTTCTACTAACCAGGGACTTTCTGTAGGCCAGTGGTATGCGATAAAGGCCCGTCGTACTTTAGTTGTGGGTTTGATTCCCACAGCCTTGGCCGACACGATCAGTTGTCTCACATCCTGCAGGTTGTCCTTTTTCGAAAACTACATTATCCCATCAACAATATCAAAAAAAGTTTTATCCTTAAACAATACTAACTTATGTCCAACATAATCCATTCCAATCTTTAGGCTTATCTAAAATACTTCAGTCCAAGATCATAGTATAAAGAAAGCGATTACTTGAAATGTGATCAACCAAGCATGTGAATACCATCATTTATCCCCCATATATCTTGTTGGTCACATTCCAATCATGTTAATACCTTAATCATGTATTCTCTTGAAAAATGAATACCCATTAAACCTTAGTGAAAACATGAATGCAGTCAAAAGTTAACTCTTTCCACATACCAAAATCCAAAAATTCTATATACTCAAACCATGATATAACATTCTCCTTATATCAGTCATGAGCTCATGAATACTATCAAACATTTAATTTTCTCTTTATCCCTTCATTATGCACATATCATCTACATTCCAAAAATATCTGAATAACCTTTAATGGATATCGATACCATTAATCATACACTTTCAAAACTCAAGGAAAGACAACAGTGTAACAATCCTTAGATGTCTCTTTATTCCATAGTACCATGAGGTTACTTATAAAACATTACACTTGATAAACATGTAATCATTCCACTACCTTCTTAAACAACCAACTGAGCTTCAACACTTCATTCAGCTCATATATCATTTGTAGTCTTCTCATCATCATCAACATAAATACTACCCATATGACCATGCTGATTCTATTCATGAGATTTTCCCTTAGGGAATTCCTTTACATAATGCCCATACATTCCACATTTAAAACATCTAATCATTGTTGATGTTGTAGCAATACCATTATCCTCATCCCTGGTGTTAACTGAACCTTTTCCTTTGCACTTACTGGCTTTGTGTCCTTCTTTTCCACACCCAAATCATCTTTCGGTTCCTTTGAAACATTCTCCTTGATGCCTCTTCCCACATGATTTACATAGGGGAAATTGAACTTTCTTTCCTCTATGATCATCATGAAACTCCATCATTCTCTTATTAGCTGAGTTAAGAAACTTACCAAATTTGATTTTATTGATCATATTATGAGATTGCTGATTTAACATAATAATGATGTTTGGACTTCCAAATCCTATTTCATTTGGTCTCTCATGAAGAATATCATTCCATTGTCCACAATATCCTCCATTATCGTGAATCATCTTGTTTCCAGCCATTTTCTAAAGCCCAAAAAAAAACAGTGTGAGAGGAAAAAATCATGCTAGGGAAAACAACATAGTAAAGGGGGAGCACCCTCAATATCTGACATCTTAGGTTAAATTCTAATATCGTTACCATAGTTCTAGGACTATATCCTATACGTATTCTTATCCTTAGGTACATACCTAGACATACCTTAGAAATATCTCTAGGGATCTCACTAATGTTTTCGCATCCTAGTTTCCAAAGGTTGACTAAACCTTTCCTCTAATACCAACTGTAGAGACCCGAAGCTTGACATACATGGACATTACATTACTTTTGCGGAATACTTAGTGCATAACAAAAACACACACACGAGGACCGTAATAGTTTAGTGTCTTTGGAAACTCGGAACGTAATCTTCTAATCATGGTGAAAGATCTTCAACATATCCCATAATGATATTCCCCTTTTTTTCTTACCTAAATCCTTTCTTTATATCCTGGGGAAAAGAAAACATAAAAGGGTGATCTCAAATGCTCAGTAAGGGTAAACAAATGACATATCAATCACATAATATTAATAAGAACATATCTTTTGGAAATCATAACCTACAAAAGAGATCATAATTTCATAACATGTGATAAATCATAGTAGTGAAATGGAAATCATAACTTAAAACATGAAACTTTGTGGCATACACACATAATCATAGAGAATCATTTCTTATTAGTCACGACTCATTGCCAAGACTATCTTAGTGGACAAAGTCCATTTCTGAACCGAGTTCATTCCTCGTTTCAGTCCTGTTTCTCTGAACCGGTATAACCTACCGTTCCAGCCATGTCTATCTCATGAGATATAAAATCTTTACCCAATGCATTGGAGGGAGATATAGGTCCCACCCATCTCATAATGATACCATTCTTATGTGTGCCACAAAATCATAAACCATACATCATAGCATAACCCATGTAATAAAAATGGGAATCTTAAACATCGTGACATCATAAAACAATTCATATAAGATAAAGGAATTCGTAAAAATATATCCATCACAACATAGTCATATCAATGTAATAATAGGGGTAAAAAAAGAACCCTTTATTATCTTAGATGGAAAATAATTTTGATAAAACACTTGAGCTTCATTCTTGAGGAAAATATCCTTTCTACTTCAAAAACACTTTTCGTTTCTTAACATGTCATACAATTTAAAACTAAAAGAAGTTGATTAAAAATAAACTTGAAAACATTAAAAGGAAGCTTCTTGTAAATAATGTTTTAAAAATCCATTCATGCCGTATAAAAAAACATTCTTCTCGTATCTTTTTCAAAAAAGTCAAAAAAGTACCTCGTACGAAAAACGACAAAACATTCCTTTCAGATCGTTTAATAAAAACTCACCGAAGGGTAAAATTAGATATAAACTATTGTAGAAGGATATAAATATTTCATATTTAGGAAACATGGATGTGGATGATAAATATTCCCCAGTAAATTCTGAAGTATAAACAATCTCAGATAAAAATTGAGATTGCGAGATTTTCCCTTACCTTAAGTCTGATTTGCTTCGTAAGTGTCTGAACCTCCTGTATACTGATTTAAATAATGTCATTAACTTATTACAGAATCATATTCATTGTTATGATATCATATATGGTTCACTTATGACTTTATATTACCCGTTCTTTTGTAAATATCATGTTAAGTAAGCGTTTTGGGTAAAATCATTTCATTTATCGTAGGTGTTTGGACTTGTTGTTCTTGACATTATTACTACATATATCATGATTTAATTACTTCCAGAATATAAAACATGATTTATATATAATATATATTAAGTATATATATATATAATAGATAGATAAATGAAATGAAACACACCGTTCATGGAGACGGTAGTCCGTACGTACGCATGAACGCTGTTTTCCTTTCCTTATTGTCTTGAATGGAAGTAAGTAGATGACATACATATATACATAAATCCAGAAGCTTTATAATTTCATATATTTCATTATTATTGCTTATATATACTAGGGAAGTGGAGAAGAGATTTTGTCAGGGGTTGGCCGAGCTTGAATGCTCAAATTGGTGTGAGGAGGAGAGGGAGGAGGTGCCCTTTTATAAGGGAGGAGAGGGGCACCTTTGGAAAATCTCAAAATATTATTTTATATTAAGGTCAAATTCAGTTTATAATGGTTCCAAAGGGTCTTATTTCGAAGATAAAGTGGGTATGGGTCGCAATAATCTCATCCAATAGGATTTAGACAAGTTTAGGTTATTATTTTAACCTTATCAATTAGATTTAACTCTAAGTTAAATAATTTAACTTTTACCGTGTCTTTTTGTTTTCTTACACTATATGGTTAATAAACATTCTATATCAAGCCAAAAGAACCCCAAGTTGTTTATTATTAATATATATAACCTTATATAAGTCATTTGGCCGAACCATATATTTTTATGAATAAAATAATAATTAATAATATAATATTTGTTTTAAAAACTAATTTATGTCAATTTTGACACTATTTGGTACATGATTTTTATGAAATTCCCAACAGAATGATGAGTTCGAACCAAGTTACTTAAATCAACAATAACATGTCATATTAACCTAGAAAATTAGTGTAAGTCATAAAAAGTCTCAAATTACATTTATTTGGGCATTTATAACATCAATTATGTCAATATTTTCTTAAAAAGGTAATTACTGCATCATCGTTGTGTCATAAATAAGATAAATTATTTAATGTCTAAAAATTACAAATGAAATATCATTATGTAGGAAATCTTTTCATCTTTCTAATGAATATTTATAGTCGAATTTATCTTATGTATAACCTTATATTAAAAATGATTTACTTATTAAACATTGATTTTAACTATTTTAACCCTTCTTTAAATAAATTAATAATAAATGTCATAATCTAAATCAAGTGGGCTTAAATGGTCATATTTTATTGCTAAGGTTTTTTTTGGTCGAATTACACTTATCCAATAGAATTAGAACATGTGTTAGGGTAATAATAATATCATTTTTACCCTTAATTACCCTTTTTACTTTTAACCGTGGTAAAAAAAAGTTAAAAGTTACTATTCACCAAAAATTATTTTCATCGCATTGAACCGCATTTTAGTCCTTGATATTAACCGTGTGTCTCGGATTTTCAAAATTCCACTCACAGAAGCGGGAAAATTAATTTTTATGAAAAATTCAGTTTTTTAACTACCACTTAGTGGTTTCACTATTCATCAAAAAATGAACGTTTCCAGAAAAATACAAAACTTTAGGCCTAAGCTATATTTGATATTGTGAATTCAAAAATGACGTCTATTTTTCCAAATTCAAAACATATCAGTTACATTAATTAATTTAAAAATTAATTCCCGTCGTCAAAACAAATAGCGTGTTTTTGAGAGATAATAACTATCAAAAGATTGCCACTTGTTTATGTATGGTTTAAATGTGAAATTAAATCCAATGACCAACATTGTATTAAATTGTAAAAATATATTATAAATATAATTTAAAATCACTCAAATTTATAATTTATCGCTATTAATTATTTCTATTAAAAAATTTGTTTTTAATTAAAATTTAGTAATTTTCACTATTCATTAGAATATGAAAGTTATCCGAAAAGTACCAAAATTTCACCCTAAGCTAATTTCGATATTCCGAATCCAAAAATGAAGTCCATTTTGAGAGATAAAATTTCTAAAATTTTAAAAGGTGGTTATTACTATTCATAACTGCTAGTTTTAATAATATTTTAATAGCATATCGTAGTTTAGTGAAACTCGGTATTGCGTACTACACACGCTATCGAGGAAGGTCGCGATTGTGTGTAATGCAAGGCAATTCAAAGATGCATGTTGTGCAAGCTCCTTTTGGTGTAGCGTACAAAACAAGACATTAATGAAATTAAAAAGAATATTTTTCATAAAATCTCGGGGGGTAACAGGACCTTTCGAAATTGAATAATGAATTGGGGTTGTAGCATACCGTTTGGAAATGCCGCCAAGTCTCTCCAAAGTTCACGATGTGTTCCACATATCACTGTTGAGAAAATACATGCCCGACCCAATGCATGTACTCACCTATGAGGAATTCGAACTGGAACCCAATCTGTCTTATTGCAAAGAGCCCGTCAAGATTATTTATATGAGGGAACAAATACTGAGAAACCGGATGACTCGTCTGGTAAAAGTTCTATGGAGAAACCATAAGATGGAAGAGGCAACATGGGAACACAAGGAACTTATGATGAAGAATCACCCGAGTCTTTTCATGTGGTAGTATTCTAGAAATTTAGAGGATGAAATTATTTGAAGGAGGGGAGAATGAAGCACCCCAAACTTCCACGACACACTTCTCTTTGAATAATATAATAGCGTGTGTTGTACACAACTTCAAGTTCTAACACACACCACAACCAATCAAACTAGCCGTTATGAATAGTAATACCCACTTTTTTAACTTTTATAAATTTTATCTTTCAAAAGGGACTTCATTTTTTGATTCGGAATATCGAAATTATCCTAGGTTGAAATTTTGGTATTTTTTTGAAAACTTTCAATTTTTGATGAATAGTGAAAAACACTGAGTTATAGTTTAAAACAAAATTTTTATTTATTTTATTTAAATTTAATTAAGGTCAATATAGATACATAATAGCTATATAAGTTCAATGTAATTCATTGGAGTTAGTTCAGAATAATTTTAGATATATAAAAATTTTATTGAACTTTTCACCGTCTTTTACCCACCTCCTAGGAGAATTTGAAAATTCACATAAAACTTTATTTTACCGCTTCTGTGAGTGGAATTTCAAAAATCCGAGAGACACGGTTAATATCAAGGACTAAAAGGTGGTTCAATGAGATGAAAATAATTTTTGGTGAACAGTAACGATTTACTTTTATTTACCACGGTTAAAAGTAAATAGGGTAATTAAGGGTAAAAATGATATTAATATTACCCTAACACATGTAAAAATTCTATTGGACAAGTTTATCTCAACCAAAAATAACCTTAGGAATAAAATATTATCATTTAGGTCCACGTGGATTAGATGAGGACATTCATCATTATTTAATTCAAAGAAGAGTTAAAAGAGTTAATATCAAGTTTTAATTACTAAAACGTTTTTAATATAGGGTTATACATAAGAAAAATTAGATTATAAATATTCATTAGAAAGATAATAATATTTCATACATAATGGTATTTTATTAATAATTTTTAGACACTGATTAATTTAATTTATTTATCACATAATGGTGATGCACTAATTACCTAATTAATGAAATATTAAAATAATTGATATTATAAATATCAAAATAAATGTAATTTGAGACTTTTTATGAATTAAACTAATTTTATAGGTTTATATAACATATTAAGGTAGGTTAGTGTAATTGTTTTCGAAGTAATAATGCTGTTATGAATTTATCAAAAACAAAATACCAATAGTGTCAAAATTGACATAAAAGAGTTTTAAAAACAAATATTATATTATTAATTGATATTATATTCCTAAAATTATAAGGTTCAGTAAAATAACTTATATCATGATAGGTGTATCATTAATGGACCACTTGGGGGTATCTTGGATGTATATATCAAATTTATTAACTATATAATATAAAAATACAAAGTGACATGGTAAATGTCAAACTAATTAACAAATAGTTAAAACTAAAAGATAAGGTTAATATAATGACCAAAACCTGTCCAAAATCTATTGGTTGAAAGTATTTCGACCCATCCCCTCCATATACTTTAAATAATACACTTTGGAGCCATTAGAAATCGAATATGAATTTATTATAAAATAATACTTTAAGTTTTTCCTAAAGAGCCCCTCCTCCCCCTTATAAAAGGACACCACTTATAAACAATTCTTCACACCTTCAAAGCGTTTTGGTTCGGCCACCCCTACAAAAATATTCTCTAAAAATCCCTAAATATAACCTATATTCCTTATTTTGATTAGAAATCCAACCTATGGAGCCCTTTTGATCAAATAAAAAGGAAGAACCCGAAGAAGAGGTAATGTTTTCACCACCCTCTTTCAAGTTCCTTTCTTCTTCAACTTCTTATTTATTTGTTATTTCCCTTCTAAAATAATAACTCCAGTATCTTCTATATACTATTATGTTATTATAAATATTGTACAACCATATTTAGTATTCTATACATCCTTTGAATGACATGTCACCATACCTCTGTACGTACGACCTACCGTCTCCACATCGTGTTGTAATTGTTATTCAATACATTATTATTTGGATGGGTATAATAATGATGTGTAATTCATGTAAATAATATATATAACATTATCATTATTCTGTATATATAATATACCATCCAATTATATATTATTTTAATATCAAAATAATGATATTATCGATCGTGCGTATATACGGACTATCGTCTCCACGAACGCGATGAGATTCACACTCCATCGTATCCATTCAAGTTTAATTCTCATTTGATGATTAAAAATAATTTTTAAGGACTTGATATCATTCTGGATATGAAAAATACATCATATTCATAACAAACATGGATTATGTAATAAAACATATAATAGAAAATGAGTAAGTTAACACCCGAAATAACAATAATACTAAGATATTATTAACAAAGCAATGTTAAAAGATCATATATGACATCATATTAATTTAAATTATTATTGTATAATTTAAAAACAATTATTTCACCATTATACAGAAGGTTAACCTACCCTCAACCAAGGAAAAGTACAAGGTAAGGGTTTATTTCATAATCTCTTCATTATCCGAGGTTGTTTATATGTAATTATCTACTAATACCTCTTTATCATCCACATCTGTGTTTCTTAAAAATGTATTTAAAATAATTCTTACTATTGTACAGAATATGGGTTAAAGTCATTTATACCCTTGTTTACTTTTTATAAGAATTTTATAAAATAATCTTTCTATTGTTTTGCAAATAAGGTACTTTTAACCTTTTTGACAAAATTAAGGTAAGAATGTCTTTTTTTAACTTATACGGAAGGTACGGATATTTTCCACCATTATAAAATCATTGAATCTTCCCTTACAAGATTATAATAATATTTTCAAATTAAATGTTTTCTTTTATAATTATGCGACTTTTAAATGATTACAAAAAAGAGATATTTCCCTCAAATAGTTTTGATTTCATCCATGTCAACATCCTTTGATGGATTTTAAGCTTATTTGAAGTTTATTTATTATGAAACAAAACATCCATATTGTATTAAAGGTTTCGTGATATGTTTGACTGTGGATGTGTTATTTTTATACCATTCATGGTTTATGGGGAAAGTATTGACATTTCGTATGCTAGTTTTAATACGAATGTTTATGTTCTGTTTAAACCTATTCATATAAGGAATGCATTGGACTAAATAAGTGACGGGTGGAGCCCGCTATAGATCCTTGATGTATTGGTAGGTCTCATGAGACAAACTAGTGTCTTGGCACAAGGCCTTGACAAATTCGTATTTGTAGTCTTGGCACAAGGCCTTGACTATGTGGTTATGATAGTCTGGCATTATGCATTTCATCATTATGAAAGTGGTTATTGATATTTCATGTGATTATTCGACTAGTGGAATATCCACGTGAATAATTAAATGAAATTATTTCATTTTATTTTTTCCATATTATGCTAAAGATCATGTTTAAAAGGCTTTTGTTTTAGTTATACATTGCCTTAAATGTTTATGTTTATTTATGAAAGTTTTCGCTATATTGTTATCTTTACTGAGCATCTGAACTCAACCCTTTCTATGTTTTATTTTTCCCAAGATGTGAAGAAATATTTCATGACTGACATGTAGGGATAGTCTGAATGGGATATGAGTGTGGACTATGGAAACTGTGTTATTGTAGTTTTTCACTTTATGATGTAATGTAACATTTATGAATGCATCTAGTGTTTCCAAGGCTACTAAACTAATTGGTATTTCGAGACTTGATCTTTTGTGATCATGAAAATGATATGTAATAATGCACCGACTCTGGGTAGCTGGGGTTGGGGCGTTATAAGGAATCACGAGGTAAGGGAATTCATCTCAATTCCTCTTTATTAATATGTACTGTAATGACGTGAGCCTGATTTTTTATATGGTTCATATAATAGATCATTGACATCTAATATCATGATTAATTAATACTTCAGCGTATTTTTTGTTTAAATTTGAATTATTTAAGACAAGTGTATTTTATGTTAAAATTAACAAGTGGTAATAAATTTTATAACTCAATTTCTTTCAATGATAAATATTAATTATTCATTGTATTTGACATTCAATAATTATGTGTGTATTAAACATGGAATATATTATGTTTCATATCCAAATTTTTATGTGTATTTAAATTTTAAACACATAATCGATGCACTAGTTAATTATAACCTTAATGTTATCGTCTTTGGAATGATTTATCTCACAATCTCATTTTAATCAAGATTATTTATATTTGAATTTAAATTAAAGAAAATTATTTGACATTTATTCAATTAAACGTTTAATTTTATTCTTCCCAATATAATTATGAAAATTTTGAATAAATTTTACCATTTTACCACTCGTTGGTACTTTAAAATTATTGAGAAAATATTTTTAAGAAAATCTGACCTCATTTCTCACTTCTTTAGGGAATACATTTTCTTCAAAAATCATGTTTTATAAATATGTTTTCAAAAAAAAATTAACCATTTTCAAATGATTCATTAGAAAAAAATTACCCATTTTTACTTTTTAATAGTTTTTGTGAAAGTAATATTCATGTTGTTTTTAAAACAAGGCCCGTTTGACTTTAATAAAAAATGTGGAAGGAATCATTATTTTATCATACTCAGTATGTATAGAATTAACCAAAATCATGACTAATCAACTTTTTAATGATTAATTTATATGTTTCAATGATTTTTTTAAAAATAAAATTATTTCCAAAATATTTTGTGAACATTATTTTTTAAATGTCATTTTTTAAAATGAAGTCGAAATTTTTTGAAATTATTTTTATAGATATTTTTATTATATTTATATTAATAATTTAAAAAATCTCTTTATTATCACTACTATTTTTATATTTTATATTGATATTGTCTTTATTAATTATAATTATGTTTTATGATTATTTTTGACATAATATAGTAAAACAATTCACTTCCTTTAATCATTTTTTAGTCCTTAACTTTCCCATGAAATATTAACATTCCTGTGATCTTTGGACATTAAATTGCCCCTAAATATCTATATCATTTATCATGGATATTTTTATTGATTAAATCATATATCATGATTACATATGGTGTTCAATAATGTTATTTCTTTGTTTATATATTTAAATATTGATAAATATATATTCATTATGCAATATAGATTTTTTTATGATAAAGAACATTATTCATGAGTTAAATCAATTATTTGATATATGAGGAATTATTTAGACATGAAGTGTTGGGTGGGGCAAATAATTATTTTTCCCCTTGATGAATCAGTAGTATCATGTTGAAAATCAATAATCTAGAATTAAACAGGTTTATGCCTGTAGTTTTAAAACCTCTTGTGAAAGTTCTTGATTGTAGTGGTATCATAATGCATGAGATCATAAAGTCTAATAATTAATAAATTGTTTTATTAAGAATTAAATTATTAATATCCATGATATTTCCAAAATTATATTATATCCAGATTCATTTCCTTCTCAGTTATAGATTAAATGAAATGAGTTTTTTGTTATATACATTTCCATATTTATTATGCCTTATCATGTTATGATAGTCATGTTATGGGTTAAATGAAATGTGTTTTCAATTATTTAAATTACCATATTGATTATTTTCTATGAGATTTCCGCATTGATATTATCTATGTATTAATTCAATTCATAGTTTATTGATTACATGGAATGTGTTTTCTATTATTTTACATTCCACATTGTTTATTTTTATAGATTCATGATAAATTAAACTGTACTTAACCCTTAATGAGGATTTGATCTTTCCCTTATTTTGGTTCCTTTCCCAGGAATCTATGATGTGTATTCTGATTTATATATATGGATATTCTGGAAGGAATAACATTATTCTTGAAAAATATTATGTTATAATTTGTGTCTTCAAATTTAATATGGGAATCATATATGAATCTGGTTTACCAAGACTAATAAACTATTTGGTCCTTGAGGATGTTATTCTTTATAACTTATTCTAATGTTAGAAGGAAGACACTGGCTATAGGCGACTAGGTTCAGGATCACCACAACTAAAATTATAACCCCATTCAATACCTTAAAATTCATTTTTGGGTCAAGATACATATTTCACTAGGTAATGAGTCCACCTAATTGTTCCTCTCAACACTTAGTTATTTATATAATCCATAATTCTAATTATATTTAAAATTAATCTTGTATTAATAAGCATGAAAATATTTCCAAAACCATCATATAGATAAATATAAAAATATTCATTTGTAATATTATATCATAGGGTTTCCTATATATGTATTGTTAAAATATCATAGTGGTGTTCAGTAACTCAATTACTAGGGTGAACCATCATCTCCCTTTATTACACAAGATAATACAGAAACACATAGCTATAAGATGAACCTAAATGGTTAGATGATGAAGGGATTGGAATAGTTCTTCTTTAGAAGAAACATGAAATATATTATTTATAAATTGCATTTACTCACACCATATTATGTTATACATTCCATTTCGATGTATTAATTATTCAAATTATTAAGTGTTAGACCCATATTCCTTCCATAAAATCCACATGTTTAAATTATATTAGTGTGTTAATATTTACACAACTCATAGCCTGTGTAAATAACTCAAATTATAATCAAACTGTATCCATACATATCAAAATATACCTTATAAATAAGGTACATAAAACCCTTTCATTCAAAGTATTAGAATCATATTAAATTAGCAGTCCATAAAATAGAAAGCTTGTACATATAGATACCAAAACCCTACTATTATAGAAAATATATAACTTTATAGTCCAATGATCAATTTTACCCAATGTCCCTATACCCTAGGTTAGATTACTCAAGAGATTCCTCAATTTCACCATAATTATAACACCTAATATGTATACAATATATTCAACATTTTAAATTCAATCTCATATCACAATTAAAAGGTGAGGTAGGAGAAAACTAAATTAAATATCATACATATCTTATAACCCCTTATATACATTTACGAAAAAATAAATAATCATTTAAAATCATTAAACTAAATCATAAATACACTCATATATTACATTTATATCTATGAATAAACAACAATGGAATAAAAATATAAATGAACAATTCATATATATAATCATGAGATAAACATTTAAGAAATGTTTATTAATAAATAATTATAAACAGTGTATATTTATTCTTAATATATCTCCCTTGATATTATCTTTTATAAAGAATTTTATTTTAAATACATCATATTAAATAAAATAGAATCACTTTATATTTTACGTTTATTATGTAAATAATTTATATATTAATAATATCATAAATATAACATTATTTGATCCTTGATAATATCAATTATAAAAATCAATTTTGATATGGTTCAAATAATAAAATAAATAATTTTAATTTATACATTTTAAATTAAATATTGTGTACAATTCATTGTAGTAAATATAAAAACTTTTATATTTTTTTATTATATTTAAATTTATAACTCTTTATAAATTACTCTTCTAATTTTGATAAAAAAACTTTATTTTCAAATTATAAGTATTTTCATTAATGTTCAAAGGGTATTTAATAATATTATTTTAGAAAATTAATAAATATTTTATTAAATAATTATAAACACATTGTAAATAATTAATTTATAAATATTCTATAAATAAATAAATATTAATTAGTAATTTTTTTGATAATAAATAAAAATATATAAATTATATCATTCAATTCATAATTGAAACTAAAAAAATAAAAAAATTTCTTGGTACCATATTTGATGATATACTAATGTCATAAGTCAAAATTGAGTTCCAAATTGATGTTGTATCTTATGATACAAACTTAGGGGATTAAGATAGATAATACCTGAATTATTAGTCATATGTTATGATATTTGATCATATGTATCATTGACTTAATATACAATGACCTATGTTGTAATAACCCATGGTGCTTGGCTATCATGTTCTACAATTCAAAGGATATCAGGTAGTTGATTGAAGGCTCTATTTTCTTGAATTGATACTGTATAATTTTTCACTATAATTATGTATGAAGTAGTAATATGATATATTATGATATAGAGAAATTGAAGTAAAAACACCAAACTGCTAAATAAAATATCTTACATTGTATGGGGTGATCATAACATATTTATGATATCTTATATTGTAATAAATTCCATAAAATATTATATATCATATTTATCAATAACCAATATGAAATCCAATTTTCAAAGGAAAATCTATATCATATTCAGTGAAAACAACAAAATATCCATGACTTCGTCATTTAAACATGAACTTAAGAATCATTTGAAGCATGGAATTATCTTGTAACACTAAATGGTCTCTATGGCTCAAAAAAAAACTTTTTCAAGGTAGAAAAAGATAATGGAGACCTAAATTCCAAAGATCATAATAATACTAAATCCTAAAGAATAGATATATAATTGGAGAAAATTTTTCTTTCACCGATAATAAACTTGACACCATATCTATCATTCTGAATGATGAAGATCACTAAAGAATATATAAAGAACACATACCTATAATCTGTATCCGTAGACCCACTTAATCAACCAAAAATTTGGTAGGAACCTCCTATATTCCATGGTATAATATTATCTCATGTTGATAAGGGATACAGATGAGAGAATAGTGAGAGAATTGACAAAGAGAGATTGTGATAGTATTAAATGAATTAATACAATATATCAATATAATAACCTTTCTATCTAGACTAGATAATTATCTTAAATTATACTTTTATTCCTTGAATATTATGAAATTTTCAAGTAATTTAATTAGTTACAAACAATTTATAACCCTAAACCAATCCAATTCTTCAAATTATTTCATCATGTAAAATTTTTATTAATGATATCAGTTTTATGGAATATTATTGATCACTCAAGATAATTTCCCATCTTCCAATATTATTAATAGGGTGTTATATTAATTTTTCAATATAATTCTATTCCATAGGAATTGTCCATGTTGATGAATATGAACCATTGAGGATAGAGGCATGATATCTCATATAAACCCTTATGTTATACCTAATAAAATGTATATGATATTACTATGTTTTCTACTTGTCGTACCCTATGAGATTCACACATAATACAATACAATATATTCAAAAAGATATCATGATTTACATTACCTTTAAAAGATATCTCTATAAATTACTAATTATAACACCTAGACTACGATGAAAATTATGAATAACCAATTATACCATTACTCCAAACCCACTAAGATTCTCATAAGACATCATTTACATGGATTTATAAGTGATGTAAGTAAAGATACCTAAATGTGATATTCTTTGAGAAATTAGGTTATACACAAATATTATCTGTAATTATATAAACCATATATCATTATTGGAACTATTAGTGATGAAATATGGATTGTTTATATGAAATAAAACTTTAAATTGTTTGAAATAAATAAATTCCTAGAAATAGTGCACATAATTCATGAAAAAATGTTAGTTGACACTAAGTGGAAATTTATAAATAATTTAGATGAGTTTGTAATGGTAGTTAGGAATAACGGTATACTATTTTCATAAGGTTGTAGTCATATAGAATGGATTTGTTATAAATATAATTTTACTCAAGTGACTAAAAATGAGACCGTAAGAATATTTCATAAATATGTAAGTCATTTAAATTTTTGGGTTCATCATTAAAATGTCAAAGGTTAATTTTTAATTTATTTTATTCTTAAGGTTACATTTTATTAACAAGCCCATGTTTTTCAAAACAGTTAATTTACAAATAATGTTTTAAAACATTACAATTATTTAAAAGATTTAAAACTCTATCCTTTAGATTGGAATAATAGAATAATAATTTTTTTTATATTATTGTTCAACTAAATTTCAAAATGATCTTACCATTTTATATAAACAAATAATTTTAAATATATTTTATTATCTCAAATATTTTTGATGATATATTTTTGGATCTACCAAAAACTCCACGTGTGATTGTTTTAAAAAAATAATATAAAATTAATTTGAAGTATGTTGAATTGGGGGACTACCTTTTTAATTTCATTTTACATTTATCAAACAAATAGTAATTATTAAAATAAAAACATTAATATTAGAAATTTTATAAAACACATTGATATGAATAATGAAAAGGGACGTCAAACTCCACTAAGTAAAAATTATTACATGGGTTTAGATATATGTAGAAATACCATATAATAATAACTATATAGAGATACTGTTTGAAGAAAATTTTACCATACTTATAGTATAAATTATATTATATTTGCTGTTTTTCTATATTATAGATTTCAAAAAAAAACATTAAAGAATATGATTTGGGTTTTGTTAAAATAATTTCCAAATGCCTTATGGGAAATTTAAATTTTGGTTTGTTTATTCCTAAGGATGATAATTTAATTTAATGGGTTTTTTTAATTTCTAATTATGGTGGTTTAATTTATACTGAAAAATAACATTGAGTCATATCACTTTTTTGGTTGGTCTCTATTATCACAGTGTAGTAAGAAAGACAATTATTTCACATTATCTGCAATTGAAGTTGAGTATATAGTTTGAGGTAGTTATTATATTGAAATATTTCACAATAAACCAAAATTTACTATATTATAGATTTCAATTCAATCATTTTACCAAAAATTCTTACTATGAATGAGATTTTAAATTTTATATGAATTTCTTGCCTCACTGTAAGATAAAATGTATTCATATTATACATTAAATTTTGAGAGACCATTATTAAAAGGGTGATATTAAAATTGAGTTTATTAGAATATATTTTCCTCTAGATAATATCTTTACAATCTCATTTAATATAGAGACAAACAATTATATCACATATCAACTTGGGGTAATTGATTTTTTCAATGTTTTTAATTGTTTTAATTCGTATTGATTGGTATATTTTATAATTTTTACTAATTTTTATTTATTTATTTACTAATTACCTCTTACATATTTTGGATCCTTTATATATTAATATATTTATTTCTATTTATGGTGTTTTTTATTGATTTTGTTCTAGGTATTTGAACCTTACTAGTTTATGATCATGTGTTAATATGATCAAATATATTATTTAATATATCATAGGTATTCTTGATAGAATTTTCTTCAATTGTAAAATATATTTCCATAAATATGAATTATTATATTTTAATATAAAGATAATAATATTATTTTTTATAAAATTTTTCAAATAGGTACTACTTATTTATTATTCTATTAATTATCAATTTTAGTCATTTATTATTTTATCTAATTACACCCAAAAAATATTTATATGCCTATTTCATCATTTAAAACTTATAGATTTCTCTTCTAAACATTTTAAACTCCCTAAATCTATTTTAATCCATTCAAACTTATACACTTTTAGAATAATAGTAGGTTACTTCCAAAATTCCTATTTATCATGATGATTTATTAATAGAATCCACTTATTTGGGGAAAGTTAGTTACTCCTAATAATATTACTAATATGAAATTGTTGAAGTCATGTATTGATTTAAATTTATAACTACTAAAAGTACATATTTGAGAATGTTTGTTTCAATCTAAATTTAATATGATTTACCATTTTCTGGTGAAGGATTTATATCTTAATATTGAGTATTTGTATAATAAATATGAATATTTTTTTGAAATTAAGTGTTATTTGTAATATCCAGAGTTTCTATAAAATAATAAATTTTCTTATGATTTGGAATCAAAACTTGTTTAAATGATGCTAATTTTATCATGATATATTTAAATTTATATAAATTAATTTAGTGGATTAATTTATAACCTTTAATAGTTTCTCATAAAAATATTATTTTTTATTAAAATGTGTATATCCATAAATTGACCTTCTATGAGGAATAAAATTGGAAAATAGTTTGTTTCATTGGGTATAGAATAGGGTCTTTACCCATGGGTCACCAATGTGTAATTTTTAGGCAGCGTTGAATTATTTCACCATCAGTCGTGAGTTTTTTTAATTAAATAGTAAAAGTATATAATAATATTCTATAAAATTTTTAATTATATATTAATGCTATATATATTTTTTTATGGAAATTCATTCAACAAAACCTAGAAAAAATTTATTATAGAGGAAGAAGACGACCAGGGATGGGGGAAATAAAGATTGTGGAAGAGATCCAAACTCAAATGTTTGGTTATTTGGATTGTTTTAATAATTTTTTTTGGTTATTTTACCCTAAAAAACCTTTATCTTATTGAACTCAAACTAAATAATTGAATAGTGATTTTAAATTCAACAAATATATTTTGGAAATGAACATTTAAATGTTATTAGTGGTTTGTTTGAAAATTCATGAATGTATTACGAGAAAATCAAGAGAGAATTTTGGATTGCCAAGAATCCTATCCTATTTTTGAGGCACAAATAATATAGTAAAAAATTAATTTTTGAATATATTAATATAAATATCATAATGGTTCCATTAAAATATATTTTGGAAAATTAGTATCTTTATTTTTAGTGGTATCTTTGAGAGATGAAATTTTACCTTTTTTAGATAATTTCATATACTACTAAAATAAATTAATAACTAGTGAGAAATAAAAATATTTATGGAAACATATATTCAATACCAACCAAATGAGTTTGGTTTGGTATCAATCCAATAAATGGATTTCAATCTATCTTAAAGATAATTTTATCTGATTTTTATCTTCTATCTAAAGTCTTGATGCCCTAATGAATGATTTATGAGAAAATATTATGTTTTAGTGATCCGGAAAATGTGAAGAATATTTTGATTAAGTTTTATAAATAAAGGTGAATTTATATCAATATAAATCCATAATTTTTGGTGGCATTGTTGAGGAAAGTGAAAGTGAAATTGATTATCATGGAGGGGTTTCTATGTCTGTGGGATGTGACAACCCAAACTGTTATGAAAAAAATTCCTTTTTTGATTTAATTAAATTCTTTATGGACATAAAAAAACATTTAGTTATATTGTATTATTATATCCAATTAGATTTATATGACCATTAAGTATCATTAACATTGATAATATAGTCATTGAATAGTGGTCACATGAATAGTATAAATACAGGGTTTTAACACTTCCTTTTGAATAAGTAAAGGATGTGATGGCCTCAAAAAGAAAAATCATACCCAATGAAGCAAATTTAGTGATGTTTTTGAGAGAGATAACATTTTTGGGATTTTTTATTGACCAATTCCAAGGTAAGATCCAACAACTAAAGCATGAGTGAAACCATTTAAAGGAGAAGTTCAATCTCATTGAGATCACATCCCAATCAATGTTTGTCGAAGGATCCCATAAATGCCCCACCATCGTACACCTCACTCTTAGAGAATATGATTGTGTATTAAATTTATATGTATTAAGACCCTAGTAATAATAATACGTACATTATTTTTTATAAAATAAGGAATATATTTCAATCCTATTATTGTTTCATAGTATATTATTTTTAAAACAGAAATTGTATTTTTCCTTAATATTCAAATTGAATTAATGAATTTATGAAATAATGGTGTTTTTAAATAAATAATTTTTCAATAAATATTATTATTAATTAATTTTTATCATATATAAATGATCACAAAATTTTTATGAAGTCAAATTTAATTTTTAAGGGGTAAAAAAATGTTATTCTCAAAACCCTCCATTTTCAACAAATGTTGGTTTATATTTTAGAAGTGAAAATTCAAATATTTATAAAATTACTTACAAAAAATGAATATTATTATTGGAATTAAGACATAAAAATTATCCAATGGTGACACTACACCAACATTAGACATTATCTACATTTTATTAAACTGCCACTAAATTTGTTAATTAATTTAGCGGTTGTTTATTAGAAAACACCACTAAACCTTTTAATTTTTTAACACACTCGAAACTTATCCCAACCCCCACCCCCCAAAACCCAAACCATAGACTCTCTACCAATCCCAACCGTCGTATCCCCTCATTGTGGGTTCATACCCTCACTCCCCACCCCCCGACCACCGCTACCCCTCATTATCAATCCAGACCAAACCATTGGCCACCCCTCTCCGCCAGTACCAACATAGAACCTCACCACCCTTCACAGCCAGTCCTGATCTAGCCCCTCACTACCTGTCCTGATCGGAGTCACCGATACCCCCTCCTACTGAGGTACTATTTGGAATTGTTATACATTAATTTATACATTTCATGTTGTTTATCGAAGGAGTTGGGGAGAATATTTATATGTTTAACCTACCAATTATTTTTTATAATATATTTTCTTAGATAAAATCTGGTATACTTAATTACAATATGATTTTTTAAAAATATATAGATTATTGGTATTGTTATGTTATTTTGTTTCCATAAATCATTAGCGAAGAAGAAGAGGTGGTTTGATGAATAATATCTACTATTATGAGTTATGTGGTTATATATATTTAAATGTATATTATAGGTGATAATTTGTTTAAAAAAAATTATACTAAATAAGAATATATATAATTAGTCATCCATCATTGATCCTCCTCAATTACACTTGTTCAGTTTTGTATTGGGTGAATATACCTTCTATGAAAGAGTTTCAATTTCCAAATGTATTGAGTGAGAAATGGATGTAGTCAAACATTTTTATTCAAATTTTTCTAAGGTAAATTATATTGGTGGTACTTGGTACATTATTATTGTTACCATAGTATTATAATTACATTGATATCATGAACTCATGTCATTATCTTTATAGTGGTTCATTTCTCAGCTGAACGCCTCATTACCATGTACCATGAAGTCATGATCATTCTCAATATAATTTTCAATGTTGGAATTAATGATTTTAATTAACTCATAATACACATAATTGATCATTTCTGAATCCTCATCAGAGTTGAACCATTTACCACATAATACCTGACCATTCACTATCTCTCTGTTCAGTACCACTAGCCACTGAAAAGTTCAATAGTGCCTTCATCCATACATGAAAAGTAAATTCAAGAAATTAAAAGTAAAAAAGATGAATAAAATGATAGATATATATATATAATATAAATTTTGAATAAAACATCCCCTATCATCATTAATCCACCAATTCACTCAATGAAAAAATGTTACAAAATTTACCGATTAAATAAAAAATAGTACCATGATAGTAGTTTATCAATATTTAGAATCAAGATATCCCTTTAATAAATTGCTGACATTGGATCATGATACATTTTTCAATTATTTATTAAAATAATATTTTTATTAAAAATGGATGTCAACATGTATTTTTATTTCCTGGTTTCTTAATGGGTTTTAAAGGAAATATGTAATTCTTCTACAAATAATTTTCCCCACAACAAGAATTTATTGATTTTAATTATCCCTTTAAAAATGCTTCATTATATACCATATGTATTTATATATAATGACCTTATTTAAAAAAATCATATTTCTTTCAACTAGTATATATGAATCCCTTTTTCTAAATAATAATAATTTTGTGGTTTTTTTGTTAATAATGTGTTGGAATATTATGATATATATCGATAAAATATGGATCACATTATTGAGGAACAAATCTCAGTTCGCTAAGGGTTTGGAAAAGTTTTTATATTTTTCAATTTACAATCAATCCTTTGAGGTGAGAATAATATTTACATGTCCTAAATGTAAATTTATAACTTGGTTGAAGAGAGATGATTTTTATAAATACATGATTTTGAAGAAACCCCCTGCTTAATTTTTTGTTGGATTTTGAACGAAGAATTGAATGTTACAGAAATGTTGATCACTGATGTCAAACCATATAATGAGATCCCAGCTTCATAGACAATGGAAAATAAAAAGAAAACCCTTATAAATTATTCTTATTACATTGCAAGAGACCAACATCAACATAAAAAAATATCATAACAACCAATTAATGGTTTTACGTAAAACAACACGACAAATAATGTTTTTTAGACTATAGGACAATTAGATCAAGATTGTAACCTATAATTGGATAATTGACCTGCTTCTTTAGAGACTTATGTAAGAGAGAAATTCACTAAGTAGAAATATGCTTTTCATGGTTTATTTGTTGATGGAAACCAATAGTTGAAAAGGTGAATCATTTCAATGATAGTGGTAAATTAGTTTAAAGAGCATCAATAAGTGAAATGGGAACACAACAATGGATGAAAAGTATATTTTTCAAACTTATATATTGGGAATTTAATATATTGTAGAATAATATTGATTTGATTCATATTGAGAAGAATATTTGTTACTATTTGATATCCCCATTGCTTAGTGATCATGGAATGTAGAAATATAATCTCAATGCTTGGAAAAACTTACATGAAATGATCATAAAGCATGATCTCTGGCCAGATGACAATGGAAAGTATGCTCCATCAATTTTTGAAATGAAAAATAGGGTAAGAGATACATTCCTTCAAATTTTTAAACATGTGAAGGTATCTGATGGGAATTTACATAACATATCAAGGTGTGTTGACTTAAATTACCACAAGATACATGGATTGAAAATTCATGACTCACATATTTTGTTACAATAGTTAATACCATTGGAATTACGTGGATTTTTACTGAAAAAGTTTATTGTTGTTGTAATCTAATTATACACATTTTTCAGAAAATGATGTGAGAAAACTCTACAAAGATTTGATATTGACAAAATTTGGGAGAGATTTTTATTGAAATTTTGTTCAGTGGATATGATGTTTACTCCATCATTTGTTACTATCAAGATGCATTTAATTGTTAATTTGATTGAGGAAGCTAATGTAAGAGGCCTCATACATCATTGATAAATGTATCCAATTGATATGTTCTTTATTTATAATTTTTTCATTAAATTAAACAATTATTTGAACTTCATTAAATATATAATTATTTTTTTATTTTATTTCATAGATTTTTTATTTATTTGAAATAATTCATTAAAAATAAAGCTAAACCTAAAGGCTCTATTTATAAAGGCTATTTGGAATAGGAGTGTCTTATCTTCTTTCCTAGATACTCGGATAATATTGGGACAAGCTTCAATCGAGTTGGATGTGTTGACAACACATCAAATCAGTCTCAAATACATGAGAAATAAAAAATCATTCATTTTATTAGCCGATTAGTTTAGAGGATCACAAATGTTACACAAAAAAATAGATTTATTTCAGGAACTAAGATATGTGATACTGAATAGTTAAATTTTCGATCCATTTATTTAAGAGTTTAGGATATAAACATAGAATCTAATTAGAGTTCTAACATTAAATGAGAGAGATATAACAAAATATGTTAATAAATAGCTTATAAAATGGTTTACATAATGTGTAAGTTCATAAAATATTGCAATCAAAATGGATATTAGGTCGATATCTATATTCCATAAATATAATAATGTATACTACTTTTTTAGATCATGAATACTGTAACTCAAAATTATTTTTTAGAATATTTTACATTTCTTGCTCAGGTTCCTTTAAAACAATCTAGAATGTTCAAAGCATAAAAAGCAAACGCCTTTAGATTCTGTATAGTCAATCAAGAAGAAGGTTTGAAAGAACAAAATAGTAGTATATTTACATTTTCTAAAGTGGGTTACTATATAAATATGACTGATATTATCTAGTTAAACTACCATAAGAATTTTTTAGTTGTTTTATCCAAATACAATTTTGTGGATACTATCAATGTTGTTAAAAGAGATTCTTTGCACTTTACTTTTGAGAACATCTCTCACATGATGGATGTTAGTGACCATGACTACATGATCCATATATCTTATCATCACGAGTGAACATGGTATATTATGTGAAAGATGTTGTGGATGAAGGGTGTAGTGTAGTTTTTCACTTAAAACAAAGAGACTTGTAAGATATATGGGATGAAGTTGGTTATTTGACCGCTGACATTGAATCCCATCAACAGTAAGAAGAAGACTTATATTACCATCATGATATTAACAATAGTAGTCTTTCAAGGGTGTATGAAGTATATAAATTAATGATGGAGTAGGAAAATGACATTATTGAAGGATAAAATGATTGTATGTGTAGTTATCCATTCATTTATCAAACACTTATTTCATTTGTGGAGTCATTCATTATCATTGTTATGTATTGTTTGCTATTATTGTGCATCTATTATAATTACTATTTTTTCTACATGATTTTTTTAAAATATATGTTTTAAATATAAATTTTTTATATTAAATGATAGGAACGAAAACTAGGAAGTGCTATACTAATGCCAGTAGACTCTCAGTTAATATTCCATCGACCACACCAATAGTTGATGATCCATCTGTCTCCCTCTCTAGAGTATCTGAGACAACATCTTCTTTCTCCCCTACCATGTCTCTCACAACCTCGACTAGTGTCCCATCAGTAGCTCATTCGATACCTTCCAATTCATTAGCCTCGATAGAGAAGGATTAGGGCACCACAACTAGTTCTTCACGAGGATATTGGTGGGTTACTGTTATAGATACAAATTTTAATATGTATAAATTTATTTCACATTTTTATACTTACAATTTATTGTTAATAAAAGAAGGAAACAATGCTACTACGGAGAGAAATATGAAAATTTTAGATGTATGGAATCTGACTGGCCTGAAGATAGTTTTCCCAGTTGATTCCTATGCGGTCCCTATGGATGACACCACAAGATTACATGGCAAGATTCTAGGACAGTTGGAGGTGGAGCTGGTTACCCATACCATTATGTATGATGGTTGGATGAATATTCTTTGATCTTTGAAAATTTAAGTTTTTGATTAAAAAAATAGATTTAATTTCATTACATTATGGTGTAATTTAATTTCATTATGTTATTAAGTGCTAATATTTTCAAAATGAATCTCTGTGTACAGATGAATTTCCACTTAACCATTGATAATATGCTAGAAATAATGTGTATATTGAAATATTTGGGTATGAAAAAGAAATATATCAAATGAAGATTGTGGAATGATGTCAATGATAATTCATTGAGCACCTAAAAAACGTTTGATAAGGTACCCAATGGGGTACTTAGAGAGAAATATAATGTTTTTATTGATAGTAATCATGATGATAGGCACATTGTATTTTAATATATTTTATTATATTAATCTCATTTTACATTTATACATGTATATAAAAAGGAGAATACATTGCATAAATTACTATTAAATTACATTTTATTTATTTCAAGACATTTTAATGAAGAATGTATTGAGTCAGGCTATGAAAATCATCCATCACACTGAGGGGTCAATGTGTTTTTCTAGAAGCCGAACGACTTCGGTAATATTCTAATAAGTTTAAATATTTATAGGAAAATATTATCTCTTTAATATATTCAATAGTTAATTTATATTTGTTTAATGCGGTCATAGAGTTTAGGGAACCCTGAATCTTGAATAGAAGTGTGGTTGGATGTTCATAAAAAATATGATGGGAGTTTTGTTAAAGAGCCTGCCATGAAGTTGGGCTATGAATTTATTTTTCATTGTAATAACTTATTATTAGTTTTCACTATGTTAATATATATTTCTAATCATATGAATTATATTTTTTTATAGGTAAAAATTAATGAACTATGGGATGGAAATCCTATGCATTCCTTGGCAGTATCCCAGGATGATCGAGTTTGTAAAGTCCTTGTGAATGAGCATCCTGGTCGAGAGTGTGGGATGGGTTTGGAACTATTACTATCTATGGTATTTGGATGAACACTGGGGATTGTATATACAACAAATCTTGGTTGTACTAATTCCCTACCCCAATATTCTAAGATATAGTTTTCTTCAACGAAAAACATAATTCATGAATAGGGGGATCAGATATCTTCTTTTTGAAAATAATTGATTGATTTATATTGGAAGATGACTAGATCTATCCCGGATAGTATTGGCTCAATGATTGGTGGAGAGCAGGTAAATAAAAAAACATACAAATATTTTAGTTTACAAACATTTATTTTTTGTATATTTAAATATAAATATACAACATTATTTAATTTTCAAAATAATGGTTATATAGGTGCTGGTAGTAGGAAGTAGACACATATACGGAGAGGGTGACAAGTAGTGTTTATCACCGGACATTGATTAGTGGTGTTTTTGATGTTTTAGAAAAATATGGAACAAGAGGGTTTGTTCAGGTATCATGTGTGGCATATATTATTCTCTTAAAATTTTCATGACCTCACATTTTCATGAATTCCCATGTTTTGTGAGGATAAAAACCTTTCAGGGTAGTAGTGATAGTCATCCATCCATAGAAATATAGGATTAAATATGATTAAAATAAAAATCTTGAAATGGTATTCATAATATTTTGTGAAAACCATATTATCTTTTATTATAAAATTAGAAAAAATCCTTTCCCTAATCGATCATAGTAATACCTCTGTGGAATTAATTTCTTGTTAGAATCCCACAAAGTAAATTTCAATCATTATGGTTTTAAATTTTCTCCCCATTTTTTAATTTTCATGCAATTATTTTTTACTCCAAGATTATACATGTGCATGTTTCTCATTAAAATTGTTATTACTTATATCATGTAGGCCCCAAACCCCATTCATCATTTATGTTCCATCATCCAATTAAGCAACATTAACTCACTGTTTGACTTCAGTCACTTTACAACATAATTCATGATGAATATCCTTATCCTTATTCACCACCCAAATATTATCATATCTTCTTAGACTTATCACATTTTTGGTTCCCCTATCCCTATATCTCCTTCTACATATTCACTAGCCTATCTCCCTACGAGTCTCCCTCCTTCTAACTGCTTGGTTTTTTTACTATTTAGAAAACATTGTGACCTAACCTTAATGGGGTATGTTTATCTTTCTATTCTTTTTAATGGGGGATCACACCTTGATCCCCCCCTTCATTCCTATCAACCCAAACACTGTACATGGGTATCTAACTTTCTTCTATTAGCCTATTTGGTGGTTTCAAGATGGTTTCTTAGTGATTCTTCACCAGGTTCAAAAAGTAGGAACTTTTCTATTCTTTTTATTTTTTTATATCTTTATATACAAGTTCCTCTAAACCTATTAGACGTGTTTGGATTATATTTTAGGTTATTGTTACAAGGATATGTGGCTTTTAGTTTCTAGAATTTGTAAACCCTCTCATGAGTTCTTTTCCGATAGATTTTGTCAAATGGAAAATGGATCCCCCTTTTGAGGTAAGTGTTTGCAATTAATTTACTTTTAAATAAGTGTTCAGTAATTTTAGATTTTCTATAGTATCTTTGGGTTAATGTGATGATTTATATGGTAGCTAGTTTGGTATGGGAAAGGGTTTCCGAGAATGATTGGATTCTCGATTGTAAAATTTGGTAAATGGAATAGATAAATTGAAATTGGTTGTTTTTAAATGGATTTTTTTTATTTTAAATTTTTTCTAAAATTCCAAGGTTGGTTTTCATTGAGAAAAATGATTATTTGTTGGGTTTTAATCCAATTATGTTTTTAACAGTATGTTTACATTTTTTTCCTTGTTTTAGAGGTGTTGTGTGTCTTTATAATTGAAATATAGTTTCCCTTAACATTTTTAGTTTTGTTTATATTTAATGTGTACACACCATGGGTTATATGTTCTCCACATATGATTTTTAGGGTACTAGGGCTACATAATCTGAAGACGGTTTTTATTTGTAAATCAATATATAGTGGAAGATTAAGCCACTGCTAAATATAATACTTTTCTTAGAAATCGTTTAATCCACTACAATATTTTTATGGTTTTTATCAAAAGTGGTATAAAATGTTTCTAAAAAATGATGTATGTTTATTTAGCGACAGTTTTATTGGTTTTGTCAGCGGGTTCTGTGAAAAAAACGAAGAAAATATTTAGTGGTAGTTAAAACCACAACTATATCCTTACAATATTTTTTTATTTAGAATCACCACTAAAACAAATAAAACCACCAAAAAATATGGTGTTTATGACACACACCAGAAACCACCTCTAATTGGAGGAAATCACCATGTATTGGATTTTGATGCCATTTTTAGAGGTAGTTTTATAAAACAGTTGTAGTACCATATCAAAGTGCTTTAAACCATCACCATATTGAAAAAACCCATTATTATTCTATGATTTTACTAAAGTGTGAATTTTTCATAATATTCTTGGATAGTTGAATTTTTGGTTAAAGATTAAATACCGTGTAAATATACTTTCTGTTTTATGACATCAAAATGACACAAAAGTGATGTAACAAGTAATATAAATATGATCCACAACCAAATAAATGTCTTAACTTTAAAATAATTTTATTTTAAGTTTATTTGATAAATTTTTTAAAGCTATTACAAATCCCCTAAGAGTTCTAATAAATTTTATGATTTTAAAATAATTTATTTAAGAGTGTGACTCACCTCCTATTTCCAATGGTAATATTTTTATATGTTTGTCCCCAGGATTTATAAAATAGTTTAAACCACTACCATTTGGCATAAACCATAGGTAAAAGTCATGGGATGGTTCGTGGTTTTGGATACAATTTATATAGAGTCCAAAACCTAAATAAATAATGAAATCCCCCTCCTTTTCTATATAAACACACCAAACCCCACATTTACCATCACTCAAAATCCATGGATCATGTCCAAACTCTACCATTCACTTTCTATATTCCTCAAAATTTTCCCCAAGAATTCAATAATCTCCTCCTAGGCCTTTTCATTCACACATTCATGTATGGGTTCCTTCACTCTCCTCTTTCATCAAGAACTTCTTTTATGTTATTATTTTTAATTTCAATATGAATATGTTGGGATATGTTCTTCCATATCCCCCTTACTTCCCATTTATGTATAAATTATGATACCCCCTTTAACTCTCATGTTTCCCCCACATGAAAACTTAGGTACACCTATTAACATGCCGAAATATTGTAAGGGTTCTTTCTTTTCTCCACTTTCTTAAAGTTTCTTTATTATGATATGCCTTGTTTTTTCTTATTACTTATGTTGAGACTTGTATTTTCATTTTAATTTTACTATCAATTTTATATCCAAATGAGGAGATACCCATTTTTCTCTCATCTACCCATTTTACGAATATTTATATGCTGTTGTTATGCTACAAAAATGGCACATAGATTTTTTATTCTAGAAAAATTATGTAGTGAATACATGCCAATTTTCCATCATGGTTATTCAACTATAAACACATATACATATTTTATTGGGGACATTCATGTATATATTACACACTATTTTATCATGGAATAAATTATGGTCATGAGTGAATCAATGTTTATTTATTTATGTGGCACACTTAAGCATCAAAATAAAATTAAAGTGATGGGTACATCCAGAATTATATAGTGATCCAATGTATTGGGTAATGGTTAGTATGATGTTATGTTTATTTAGAATAGGGGTTTTACCTTATTACATTATTTTACTTTTTCCACGATGATGTCTTGCTGGTTTTAGCTTTGATCTATGTTTATGATATAGTGTTTTAAGTTGTTCCCACATTTCCCATGTTATGATTGTCATGGTACATCATGATTTATTATTAATTTTCATTTTATGATCTTTTGATATTCCTATATTCTAACATGTATTTTACTTTTCATATTATGATTTTTTATTCCATAAATTGTATTTATAGATCACCAATTTCCTATGTATGTCCTCAAGTTTTCCCATGCAGTGTTAATCATGAAAGAACGTTCTGATAGGGTAAAATAATTTTTCAATAAGGATTTTGTTTTTCATGTTTTAATTTGTTATTTAATGTACATAATTTTCCAAAGACACTATAACTATCGATCTTTTGGGTTGTATTCAGTGTAATATTATGTAAAAAAACATTTTTAAATGTAAAATACAGAACATGGTTGTTATAGTTGGTATCAAAGGACATGTTTAGTTATTTTTGGGATTAGGATTTTGAAACTCTAGAAAAAACCGTTGGTATAAGATTATGTATAAGAAGAAATCAATAAATTTGCTTTAGTATAGAGTAAGTGGTTTATCAATAAAATACATATCTGTCTAGATATTATAAGTAGACATAGTTATGGCACCGATATACCTAGGAGTAACAACTCTGACAAGATGTTACGGGCCTGACTTGGGGTAATATGGTACATGAAAATGGGCTTACTGCACACCTAGTTTTATATTCCTTGGGGGATATTCTTTGTAAAATTAATAATTTAACTATGAACCATAATTAAGGGAATGAAAAAATTCCCATAGGAATATGTGTTATGAAATAAATATTGGATAACATAAATTATAGCTAGGAACTCAAAGAAAATTAGATAAGTAGATCATGGATTCCACAGTATGTGTTTAATATTTTAAAATACTCATCCCTAAGTTTCCCTTTATTGAAGACAATGGAAAGTAAAGGGACGATTCATGCTAACAAATGATGTGACGAGAAATGTGATGACTGCCCCAATAAGATGCCCAAGACGATGAGATATGGAATCATAAACTTTGGCACAATACTATCTTAGCTAAATCATGTTGTGAATAGAAACATGTATAAATATAATCACCCAAACCCCCCTAAAAGATAACAAGCTATAATCAAAATATTCATGCAACAAAGGGACTCTATATTCAATAGATCATCTGATCCCTTAATCACAAAATAGTGGATCAAAAATATTAGTAAGATCTTCTCCATCCATCAATGTTATAAAAAAAGAGAATATTATTCATACTATTTATTATATTCAGGGATAATATGATCAGTGGGTGAAATTGAACAAGAATACTAAACCTTAGGAAGAGATTAAAACTATTAATTATAAGTAATTCTAGAATATTTATTTCGATAAATATTTTTCTCGCACTAAACTATTTAAAATGGAAAGGGATTTCCTTTCACTAAATAAATAATATGATGAATCTATCTGGTGTAATAGAAAAACTTCACAACTCATCTATGATACGCGTTTGGATTTTTAATTACCCTTTAATGTATGGTTGGATGCTTTTTTGGTGGGCTAACGCATAATCTATGAAAATATATAGCGATCTAATACTTTGATAACTATGAATCAATTATTCAATGTGAACTCCAAGAAGAAATGGATAGAGTAGAATACCAAGGGTATAATGGGGATAATAATTGGAAAGGTTATTTTAATTCTAGTATTCCTATAGATAAATCTAACGGTGCTAAGAAATTTTAGTATCTGACTTGTCAAGGGTTTAGAAATATGGTCTCAATAAATTTCATAAGAGAAATAAGGAAATGATTTTGGTGTAGAAAAAAAGGTCACATGGATAATGATTAAGGACAAGTGAAACCCACCAATGTGATAGAGGAAAGGAATGCTCAAGTCATACCTCAATGCATTGGTCACTGCTTCAACTACAAGGAATAAGAAAATATTTCAAACTAGTGCACTAAACTAAAGTTTTTAAGAGGAATACAAAAACCTATAAAGAATAAAGGGAGGCATTTTCTTATCATGATCGACGAGGTGGATCTTGAAAATAATGTGGTGAAATGTATGCTAGTTATTTATTCAATAATAGAGAACACACTTTTTGATTCTTGATCTACACATTCCTTCATAACATGAAAGTTTAGTAGAACTATTCCAGAACAACCACAAAGCATTAAAGTAGATTTGTTGGTGAAAACTAAAAATAGAGAAAATATTGAATCCCAAGTATAAAACTCCTCCCCTATCATGTTTTTTGGGCTGAACATCCTGGTGAACATTATCGTCATCCCCATGGTGGAACTTGATGCAATTCAGGGAAGGAATTGGCTTTCCCTGTATAAACCCAACATAAATTTTCATGAGAAGGAAATAACTATTAGTATTGAGAATTGACCCCCAGTTCTTTACAAGTGAAAGGAGGGGGATGAATCTTCTTGAGCACCATCATCTCAAACATAGATATTATTTACCTAAGTGTAACCATATCTTGTTCAAATTATTGAGTTGATGGAAAGAACCACCCTCAAAGACATGCCTATTGTGAGGTAATATGATTATGTGTTTCTCTATGAATTAATCTGTCTTCCTCCATGATGAGTGTGACAACCAGGCCCCGGTGACAGCACAGACACCCCGCCTTAACATGGCCGTCAGGTCCTGACTCACCAGGTACCACCAGTTCCCCTCGAAGACAAGTGGGGCCCACCCCAGGGTCCACCCACATGCCTGAACGGGTCATCTGACTAATGACAGTCCCCACATGCCAACACTTGTCCTTTCCAGTGTGCTTTTTCCTCATTCACACACACCTTGGGAAACTTCCCAGAAGGTCACCCATCCTGATCACTACTCCAGGCCAAGCATGTTTAAATGTGGAGTTCTAATCAGACAGGCTCCTGAAAAGGAAGGTGCACCTTATTGACATGAGTCATATCATTTAGCCATTTAACCCTTTATCATTTGGGGATGTTACAATCACCCCCCCTTTAGAGCACAACGCCCTCGTTGTGGGCCCTACATTTCAACCTAGGTAGTGCACCACACTTAAGGCTGGGTACCACCTCTGATACCAAATGTGACAACCGGGCCCCGGTGACAGTACAGACACCCCGCCTTAACATGGTTGTCGGGTCCTGGCTCACCAGGTACCACCAGTTTCCCCCGAAGACAAGTGGGGCGCACCCCAGGGTCCACCCACATGCCTGAATGGGCCATCTCACTAATGACAGTCCCCACATGCCAACACTTGTCCTTTCTAGTGTGTTTTTTTCTCACTCACACACACCCTGGGAAACTTCCCAGAAGGTCACCCATCCTGATCACTACTCCAGGCCAAACACGTTTAACTGTGGAGTTCTAATCAGACAGGCTCCTGAAAAGGAAGGTGCACCTTGTTGAAATGAGTCATATCATTTATCCATTTAACCCTTTATCATTTGGGGATGTTACAATTAGAGGTTTAAATTTTCATTGAGATTATACAAGGGGTGTTTCCAATATCAATGACTCTTTATAAAATGGCTGTTGTGGAACATAATGAGCTAAAGAAACAACTATAGGAGAATCTGGATAAAGGGATCATACTCCCAAGCGATTCACCAAGGGGATCACAAGTCCTATTTCTGAAGAAGAAGTATGGGTCAGTTCTCCTTTTCATTAATTACCCTGATCTCAACAGTATCACGATAAAGAAAAATTATCCCCTCTCTCAGATTGATGTTATGTTAAATTAGCTGCATTGAGTGCAATACTTCTCCATGGAGGATCTTCATTCAAGATATTATAAACTAAGGGTAAAGTAGGAGGATATCATTAAGACCAGTTTCTGTATATGGTATGGGCACAATGAGTTCATATTGATGCCATTATCACTCACTAATTCTACATCAATTTTCATGGTCTTGATGAATATATTATTTATATACTACCCTGAAATTTTTTGGTCGTATTTATAGATGATATTAAAATATAATCCAAACCAAGGAGGACCATAAAGAGCATCGAAGCACTATGATAAAGACATTGAGAATGGATAAGATCTATGAAATGTACAAGAAGTGTGACTTTTGGTTGAAGGAAAGTCTCATTTTTGGTTCATATCATCATAATCAATGGGAAATCTGTGGATTATTCCATGACAAAATCAATTGAAGGATGGACAAGGCCAACATCTGTGATGGATATCCGTATCTTTCATAGGTTATATGGATATTATTTCGGATTTCTAAGAAATTTTACATGATTTTTAAACCCTTTTTCGAAGATAATTTGGAAGGGATGAAGTTTTGTTGGAATTATAATTGTGAACAATGCTTCATAGAGTTAAAAATAGGAATTATTACTACCCCTGTGCTCACACTACCCACAAGTGGGAAAATTTTCATATTTTTTAGCAATTATTCAAAGAAGGGATTGATTTGTATATCGATTGAAAATGATAAAGTCATTTAATACGCCATAATTCCTGATAAGAACTATCCCATGCTTGATCTAGAGTTAGTAGTTGTGATCATTTCTTTGAAAATCTAGCATCAATATCTCTATGGATAGAATTTTGAGATATATACTGATCCCAGTAGCCTAAAATATATATTCATATTGAAAAAGATTAATATAAACCAATCAAAATGGGTAGATCTTATTAAGGATAATGACTTCTAAAAACACTATTATCTTGGTAAATCCCATAAGGTGGTAGATGCTCAATATAGAAAGGGTCCAATAATTCTATCATTGACGTGAGTTGAAAAGGATCAGATCTTGTAGAATATTAAGAGAATAGACAAGGGAATCATAAAGAAGAAATATCATTAATACATTCATAAATGATTTATCAACCGTCTCTTTGGTAAAGATTAAGGAATTTTTAAAAAGATGATGTGAGAATTTAGTATAGAGTGGAAACTATAAGGAAAGAAAAATACTCATAGTTAAATGTTAATGAAGAATAAATTATGATATTGGGGTCAAGACTATGTGTTACATAAAATATAACGTTAAAGAAAGAACTATTGTATGAGGCACATAGTTTGATATTATCTATTAACCCAAGAAACAAAATGATGTATCAAGATATTTGAGAGCACTATTGGTGGGACAATATGAAGAAGAAGATCGCTGAATATACATCAACATTCTTGGTATGTCAGCAAATGATAGATGAAAGGATAAATTCTAAGGGGATTAAACAACCATTAAACATACCAATATGGAAATGGGAAAACATCACCTTGGACTATGTCACCTGACTTCCAAACACATTAAAAGGAAGAAATGCTATTTGGGTTGTTGTGGATCATCTTATAAACAATACATAGTTCATTACTATTAAAGAGGATTACTAACATGATGAACTAGCATGGATATACATAAGAGAAGTGGTAAGTATGAAAAGAGAACCACTATCAGTTGAATCTGATCGAGATTTAAGATTCACCTCTATGTTCTAGAAAACAATGTAGCATTCTTTAAAAAATAATCTAAATTTTAGTAAGACCTGTAATCCTTAAATTGACTACTAATCTGAGCAGAAAATTCATACACTAGATGACATGTTCCGAGCATGTTCTATGGACTTAAAATGAATATAAAATCAACACAATCGTTTGTTTGTGTTATATTACACAAATACTTTCCACTCAATCTTCAAAATGGATCCCTATGAATACCTATAAGGGAATAGGTTTAGAACACCAACATATTGAAATGAAGTTGGGGAAAAAACTCTTATTTCATAAAATGATTGAGAAAATGGTAGATAAGGTTAAGAATATTCAACCATACCTCAAGCCTTCTCAGAGTCAACATAATAGTTATGATGAAAATCATTGATGATACCTAGAGTTTGAGGTTAGAGACATGGGATTCCTACTTATATATATATATGGAATAATGTTATGAGATTTGGGAATTAGGGAAAAATTATTCTAAGGTACATCATCCCTTTTAAGATCCATGATTGCATCAGAGAAGTGGCCTATCAACTACCAATGCCACTGGACCTATCTCAAGTATATGATGTATTCCATGTATCCCGCTTGAGAAAGTACATACCATAACACTCACATGTTCTCAATCTAGTTGTGGCACCGTTGGAGAATGATATCTTCTATGAAGAGTAGTCGTTGAAGATCTTACATTGTAGAGAAAAAATTATAAGAAATAAGAAAATACCCCTCGTGAATGTGTTGTGGAGAAACCACATGTTTGAATAAGAAACATGGGAACCAAGGGAGGTGATGAAGCAAAGTTACCATCATAAGTTTTAGTATGAAAAAGGAAAATTTCCAGGGTGAAATTTATAAATGGGGGATGATTTTAATGAAACTAGCTGTTATTAATAATATTCCTTTTTTAATTTTAATTAAATGTATTATGGTTATAGAAAAAAATGGACTTCTTTTTGTTTATTATATCCAGTTGAATTTAGATTATAGTTATGTATCATTATCATAGATAATATATCCATTAAACAATGATCACATGAATAGTGTAAATACATGGTTTTAAAAAATCTTTTTGACAACCAAAAAGGAAGTGATTGACTCAACCAGTAAGAGAATACCCTATGAAGCCAATTTATAAAAGATTGTAAAGGAGATAGAATTTTTGGGATTTTCCATTGACTAAGTCTATGATGAGATCGAACAAATTAAGCACGAAAGAAATTGTTTATGGGAGATGTTCAAGGTCATCAATAACATGACTAAAACCATGTTCACCGAACAACCCCATGAAAGTCCGACCATCATGAACCTCACTCTTAAGGAATTTGAATTTGTATTAAAGAGATATTTATCAGGACCATAGAAATAGGAATATATATTTTATTTTTTTATAAAATAATGAATATATTTTAAACCACTTAGTATTATTTGTAAATTTTTTTAAAGCACAAATTGTTTTTTAGGTTAATATTCAAATTAAATTAATGAATTTATGAATTAATGTATTTTTTTAATAAATAATATTTTAATAAAATACTATTATTAAATAATTTTTATAAAAAAGAAATGATCATATAATTTTTATGAAGTCAAATGTAATTTTTATGGGTTCAAAAAATATTATTGTCAAAAACCCGTCATTTTTAATATTTTTTGGTTATTATTTTAAAAGTAAAAATTAAAATATTAAAAAAAATAAAAAAAAATTAATATTATTTTTAGAATCTGGATGTCAAAATTATAAAATGGGGAATTTTTCATAATTTTTAGGGATAGTTGAATTTTTGGGATAAAGTTAAATACTATATAAAAATACTTTGTGCCTTATGAGATCACAATTACCCAAAAGTGATGTAATAAGTCATATAAATAGGATAAGGGACCAAATATATGTTTTCCATTTAAAATATTATTATTTTAATTTAATTTTATTGATTTTTAAATACATTATGAATCCTCTAAGAGTAATAATATATTTTATGATTCGAAAATCACTTCTTTAATAGCGTGACTCACCTCCACATCACCAATAATAATATTTTAATAATTTATGATTTTTTACTGTTAAAATAATTTAAAACACTCCCATTTTTTAGAAATCATGGGAAAAAACCATGTTATTGTTTGTGGTTTTGGAAATTTTATTATGTAGAGTCCAAAACTGAAATATTATAGGTATCTCCCCCATTTCGTATATAAACCCCCAATCACCCAATTTATCTTCACTAAATCTCCTTGTAAAACACCAAAAAACATCCCTTTAATCTATATATTCCTCCCAAGGTCCCCCAAGATTTCAAGAATCCCCTCCAAATCCATTAGATTCACACATTCAATTAGGGATCCTCCACCCTCCACTTTCATCAAGCACTCCTTTTATGTTATGACTTCTAATATAAATATAAATATGTTGGGGTATGTTCTTAAATATCATCATTTTTTAACAATTTATGTATAAATTATGAAATACCTTTTAACGCTCATTTTTACCTCCTATGAACTTTTATGTACATCGGTTCTATGCCTATGAAAGATCGCAAAGGACAGCTAGCCGACCAACCCTATGAAGGTGGAGTGCTAATTTTATGACATATGCTGAGGAGTAGTAGTTCCAATTTGTCTTGTTTCAGTGATTCCTTATAATTCCTATGGGTCATGTAATTGTCTATAAGCCTTCGGGCCCTGTAAGGGTTCCACCTCACCTCTTGAAAGTTGGATTATCCAAACAAAATGAAGCCCTTCAGGCCATTCCAACCTCTTTCCTTAAGTTTTTTTATTATGGTATACCTTATTTTTTATGATTAAATATGTTGGGGAATGTATTTACATATACTTATTACTTTTAATTATATATATAAATTATGACAAATTTATTTCACTCTTATCAATCCATTTTATGAATTTTTATGTGACATCGTTATGCTGTTGAAATTGCACCACAATTTTCAATTACAAAAAATATTGTGTAGTGAATAACATGTCCATTTTATATCTTGGGTATTTAAATTTATACACCTAAAATTCACTTTATTTGGGGATTACATTTATTTATTCCACACTACTTGATCGTGGAATAAATTTTGACGATGATTGAATCTGTGTTGATTGATCTATGTGGAACATTTAAGGATGAGAATAAAATTAAAGTGATGGGTGTGATGAGAATTATATGGCACTCCAATGAATTGGGTAATAGTTAGTATCATTATACATCACATTGGGATATGGGTTTTACCTTATTTCTTTATGGAAAATTTTTACCATGATTTCTTGGAAAGTTTATCCTTGACCAATGTTTATGATGGAATGTTTTATGTCATTGCCACATTTACAGTGTTATCATTACAATGCTATATCAATCCTTATTATTAATATTCCTTTTATGATCCATTTATACGCCTATTTTTTAACATTTATAGTATTATTCATGTCATTCCATGATTATTAACTAACCAGGATTTATTTATCACTTATTTCTTATGTATTTCTTAAGGATATCCCATGTAGTGTTATGTAAGAATAAACTTTTTGATCATGTTAAAGATGTTTTTAATAAATATGTTATTTTTCATGTTTTATAATCTTATGTAATGTACCTAATTTCCTAAATACACTAGACCTATAGATCTTTTGGGTTGTATTAAGTTTAATTTTATGTAATAAATCTTGTTTAAATGTGAAATAAAGAGATGGGTTGTTATATGGGATCTTGTGGTAGACGAATAGATTTTATCCATGTACACCCTATGTTTGTGGGGTGTGACTTCACAGCATAAAATGTGTAAAAACCACCAAAAATTTCCAATATTATGATTAGATGATGATTTTAATAACTGGGCCCGGGTGATAACACAAACACCACACATTAACACGGTCATCAGGTCCGGACCCTCCATGTACAACCAATTTCCCCATAGACACGTGGTCCCCACCATAGGTCCCACCCACGTACACAAATGGTTAATTTGACTAATGATTATCCCCATAGACCAACATAAGTACTTTCTGGTGTGTTTTGTTGTTACTCAAACACACCCTGGAAAACATCCCAAAAGGTCACCCATCTTAATCATTACTCCAGGACAAGCACACTTAACTATGCATTACTAATTAGGTAGGCTCCCAAAAAGAAAGATGAAGATTATTAACATTAGTCATATAATTTAGTCACTTATCCATTTATCATTCTGTGGTGTTACATTAACCCCACCCCCTTAGAGCACAATATCCTCATCGTGGGCCCAACATCTCAACCCAAGAAGTGCACCAAACTTAAGGATGGGTTCCTCCTCTGATACCAAATGTGAAAACTGGGCCCCAATGATATTACAAAAACCCCTCCATAACATGGTCATCATGTCCCAGCCTTCCAGGTACCACTAGTTGCCCTGTGGACACGTGGTCCCCACCCCAAGGCCTACCCACATGCCCAAACAGGTCATCTGACTGATTATTATCCCCACATTCCAACCCATGTCCTTTATAGTCTACTTTTTCCTCACTCATGCACAACTTTGGAAATATCTCAGAAGGTCACCCATTCTGATCACTACTCCTGGCCAAGTATGCTTAAATTTGGATTCCTAATAAAGTAGGCTCCTAAAAATAAGGGTGCATCTTGTTGACATGAGTCATATCATTTTGTCATTTAAACCTTTATCATTTCGGGTTGTAACAATGATCAACATTTCACATCATCTCTTACTATAGGTGATGATGAAGGTGTCATAGAAAAACCATTTTTAAATGGTTACTCAGATAAAATGGATTTAGGGAAGGTGCATATGGATCCTTTTAGTAACTATCTTATGCCATACTCAACTATAATATTTTCTTATCAGATGAAAATCATCCTACGTGGAGGGGGGAAAATGGGTCAATGATGCATCATAGTTAGGGGAAGTCTATTGGTAGATCGAATAGTTAGGATTTGATGTAAGGAGGGTGACCATGGTGGATTACATGGTTCTCTGTAGGGGATCCATGTGGCACCCTCTGGTTGGTTATAATCCCCCATATGCATGTGTGTGTGTTCTATAATAAAAGTATATGCTAAAAATTACATCATACTCCATGAGAGATCTTATACCTAATGGAATCAAGTTTTGGTCATTTTGAGATAATTTAGTAGATGAATTTATTTAATTATGATTGAATTGATACAAAAATAATTTTCATAAAAAATAAAAATAACTAAACATTGATAAATTTTTGTGGGTGAAAAAATTTTCACTGCCAAATATCTATTAATATCTGCACAAAAAATTAATATACTATAAAACTATGGATCGAGTTGTCTAAATTTCCCTGAACTAATTATAAAAATAATAATATTATTTAATATTAATAATATATAAGGAAATTAAGAAATAAATTTTAAATCTGATTATGTTATAATTCATGTAAGAGTGTGGGTTAATAAATGGGGTTATGATATTAAATAATGGATTTAATGTGAGTATTTTGTGTAATGATTGTGTATTTTTTTAGAAATTAGATATTGTGTGGATTAAATGTTACTTAATGACTTAAATAATAATGTATTATTATATTTATTTAATAATTTTTCAAAATTTTTAAACATTAATTAAACTCTATGGGGATATGTGTAGGATAAATTTGATTTTAAATATATTAAGGAATAGAATAAAATTTGAGGAAATGGTAAATGTTAATCAAGTGATCAGATCATAAAGGGTGATAACATGGAATAATAAGTAACTTAAGTGATGGTGAATAATGTAAAGAGAAATAGGGTTATTGACATAGTGTTTATAATATATAATAGTGTAATCATAATAAGAAATATCCAAATAGCTTGAAAACATTCATGAGAATTATTGGAAACCTTGATTTTATTTTGATCCCTCAAACATAGATCTTTTCTATTGCGGTAATATATTTTCCATAGCGATAGATATATCCTGGTAAATCAAAAATAAATTGTATTTGTTATTAAATTATCATTTACTTCCCATGGGTTTGAGAATTGGGATATGTTATAGATGATATAATATAAGGATTACTACATAGAATGTCCTGTATGATTGTTAGGGGATCCCATGATTGTGATTGAGTGGTTTATTATTTTTATTGACTATCTCATGATGTGATGTTTCTTTTAACAAATGTATATAAATGGAAACTTTTTATTTTTATGTATTTTTGAAGAAATCACCCTCCATCATGTTTTAGAGTAATTTGATAGTGAAAACACCCTATCTAAACCAATAATATAGAGATATACTGATGATAAACTTTATATGTATCTAAACACTATTCTCCCACTTCTCTAGGAAAATATATTCTATAAATTTCTAGGCATTAGTTAGAGATGTGTAATTTTTACGACATCTCTAACACATGATATATAGGGATGAGTATTTTATCATGTATCCTTGATTTTTAGACACTATAAATGGGATGTGTGAAGATGTGTAGTTCCTTATATATCACTGGATATGTTAATATGATAACGGTATTTAAGATGAGTAATGAAACCTCTTCTTTATATAGTATATATATCATGGTAGATAATATTACACCCAATTTAATCCCTAATTTTTACCATTTAATCTAGGATGGGAATATAATATAACCAATGGGAACCCAATAGATTTTTATTTTATGTAGTGTACTAGTATATAGATTTAAATATATAGATGCGTATTTCCTTTTTCATCTGAATATGTATACTCTATTGTCAATGTACATATATATTTAATTTTGTAGTGATGTGTATTTTGTCCAATAATTTGGAGATCATTGGATTCATGTATTTGCTTTTTGTATTTTGAGATAGGAGGAGATGCATATTTACTTTAGAGTAATGTAATTTTACATCTAGGGAGAATTTATTAGTTTCGAATCTATGATGGGATGTATGATTGGATTCTTTTTTTATATGTTGTATAAGTAAGTATTTTTATTTATTAAGCACTATGGATGTGGTTTATAGATGTCTTGAGAGAGATGATTTTTTTCTCTCTATGGAATTTATGATGTTGAGGATTTCAGAAGTCTGCACCTTTCTTCTCATTTTTACACATTTAAAATGACTATTTATTTATTTTAGTCCATTTTTGGTACTAGAAATTTGTTTTCCGAATATGGAAGCATCAACATGGGGGTGAATAGAAGTATAAAGTGAACATAGAATTTTTCTGTAATCAATATGATGTTTTATTCATAAGTTATAAATTCTGATCTCTAAATGTATAATAGAAACAAATACAGTGGAAATAAACTACTTGATGTTATAAATTGTCTGTGGAAAACTAACCAAATGAAAGAGAAAAAACATAGAATGAAAAAATGATTTTTATTTCAAGGTGATAATCCACAAAATAATTTAAAAAATAATATAAAAGGATATAAATAGTACGAATTATTTAAAATCTTCACTTTAAATCTTATAACAACAAATAAATTTAAGAGGCATTTTTTTACAAATAATATTTTTAATATTATAAAATATTTTTTTGGTTTATGGATTTTAAATTAATTAGGAAATAAGTCCTAAAATATATGAATTAATCTAAGAACAATTTATCCATTCATAAGTGTGATATGAGTATAAGATCAAATGAAACTATGTGTTACATACCATAGAGTATTAATCACCATGTATTAGTATATACATTAAAAGTAAATATACTAAATTTATATAATAAATATAAAAAAATAAAATCATCAACACTAGGATATCTCAAGGATAATATTCAACCTAAAGGATCACCGATAGCTGAAAAAGATTATAATGGGGAAGAGTGTAAGGACCCAGCCTTAAACATTATATAATATTATGAAATTATACTAAAATTCTCTTTCCTAAAATCTTGAAGATATTTTCAATTTAGAGTTATAAAGGATTAGTAAAAGCTATTACAAAGTAAACCCATAAATTCAAAGTGGAAACTTACACTCAATATCCATTTTTGCTAAAAAATGTATTTTTAAATTAAAAAATTGTTTATTTAGATGATAAATCTTCATAATGTTCATCATAACCACATTCTTATCCCTATTCTTCCTTAAACCCTGTGATTGTTTAAAACATGGAATGAGCACAAATGTCATAGAAAGGGACATGAAAATAAAAAAAATAATTAATATAATGAAAAAACATGAAAATCCACGTTAATTATACCATTATCCTCAATTTTCACGGAGCATATAAAATAAAACATTTCCTCATGTAAACCACAAAAACTTGTTCTCAATGATAATCTCTAAAACGCATCACAATAAAATAAACCCCTTTTGGATAGTTTGAGAATTATATTCATAAAATTGTTCAAACACCTTTCAATTTTAATAACTATACATCCAACTTCTAATATAATTCTCCCGAGAAAATAATCATTACCTCCTACATTGGAGAGCTGTAATTGGACGCACCCTTCATAAAAGATATCCCAGGCACACCCATAAGATATAGTGAGGATGAACCCTTCATATAAGCTGTATCAGGCTCACCCATTTTAATATAATGTTCTTGTACCATATCATGAATAATACATTTTATTCCTTCACCTTTTCATCATAAATCCCATTTAAAAATGATTTAAAAAAATTGGATAACAAAATAACTTTTTATATTAATAATCGTTAGACATGTCATATATAAACTATTATATTTTAAAATAAATAGGAGAAATTATAATGGATGATTAAAATCATTAATTTTTTCTAATGGTGGGAAAATACACTCATTACATATAAGTTTAAAAATTATTTTATTCATATTTTTGTCGAAGAAGTCACAAGTACTGCATTTTAAAATCAAAAAAATGATTCATTTGATTTTTTTTTGTTGTAAAAATTCAAAATTTTTAATATTTAATTAAAAAATCATATTAAAATTATAAGAAATGTTTCGAAAACATTTTTAGAATACACAAAATGGGAAAAAAATTAGTTTTAATGGAAACGTTAATTTTTTTTAAAATAAAGTCCCTTACCTTGAGTCCAAATCAGGACATATGTTCTATATCTTCATGAATAATAAACATAGGTTAATTATTTAGTTCCCTAATAACTAGTTTCAAGTTTATTATTTTATTTATATAACTTATTACCATTTTATATACAATTATTAAATCATTTATGTTCACCACAAATGTTTGATGATATTCATTACTTAAGTCCAAAATGGCATCAGTTGGTTGATAATGATCAAATAGGTCATTATTAAATCATATACAGAATAATAAAATTTTATATTTGTAATTTTTACAAATTAATTATACATTTAAATATAACCATTAAATATGGTAATGAAAAATTAACTACATTACAATTATAGAGACGATAGGTCGTATGTACAAATGAGTAATGATTCCAATTTTCAATGATCTTAATGGAAAAAAGGTGTGTATTATTTTATCATTAAATAATAATATAAAGATAATTATTATCATAATAATTCTTAAAATATACATATATATCTCTTTAATATTATGTGGTGATGAAAAACGAATTACATAGAATCATGGTGGTGGTAATCCACACGTATGCAGGAACGATGTTATCATTTTTCAATTAGTGGAATAGTAAGAAGAAAAATAAAATATTATCTTTTAGTAATGATAAATATGTCATGAATATATTATATAAACATTACTTTCATAATTATAACTAGACTTTATATATGGTTATAGAAAACAAATTACATCGGTTCGTGAGGTGGTAGTTTGTTTTTATAAGGACCCGACAATAAAACATTACATAATATTGAATTAAATGAATAATTCACATTGAGGATCTTTTCAGGTTTAGAGTTTTAGAGAATTAGGCCATACTATTCCATGAAAACTTGAATATTACATGTAGAAACTACTACTCAGTATTCATTTTTGTATAAAATAAAAAAATTTAAAAAGAAACATGTCTAGTTCCATGTTTTAGACATCATGACTTTTCCTTGATCCCATCCTTGAACCTATTCATCTTTATGTCCTGTGGAAAAAATTTCAAAAACCTGGGATGAGCATAAAAATCTCAGTAAGGGTTATAAAATAATGAATTAAAACATTATCCCATCAATAAATACAAATCAATGAAACCTTACTTTTCAATTATAAGATACCTTATGAAATCATAAGATTTATGAATAACACACACCAATCATAAATCATAAAGGTTAATTACAGAATCCATATAAAACATACATTATAGCTATCACAGATATGTAGGGAGGTATAGTTGGAATACCCATCACAGTATATTCCTTATATCTCTTATGAGAACCATCACATTTACCTCTGTCATGTTACCCAATGCATTTGAGAGCTATCTCGGGCTCACCCGCCCTAGGTTTATCATGGAACCACCCGTTTACGTAAACAATTACCAATAACCATAATGTAATCATAACATATAACACATGTGTAAAGGAAATATAACATTTCCACATTCCAAGATATCAAATCAAGATATTGAAATAAACAATGTTTTATCAAATCATTTTCAAAACCACTTAAAAAGTGATTTTTGAATCAAAGTGTCCCATGCCACTTTGAAGCTTTTAAATGAATTATCATTTGAAAAAATTAATGTACATATAAATAAATCCTAAAAATCATTTTAAAAAAATATACATTAATGAGAAATATTTAGAATAATAATTCTTTAAAACATTTAAAGTGATATATTAGTAAAATAGTTTTTTAACAAAAACGAGAGATGATTGAATAAAAATAATTGAAGAATTACATTTAATCAGAACTTTATAATATCATGAGAATAAATGGATTCATGATATAATATGTCAAAGGACAGTATATACACCATATAAGTGTGAATTGGTTCATAACATCAATGAAGTCTCAGTGGAAATGTAAACTGGGATGAAATCCCTTATAATGATGGTATCCTTAAATTAATGATAAATCAATCACATAATTGTGTGTGAAAAATATAAATACACCCAATAGAAGTGGGTATTAAGTGTAAAACAAAAAGAGTTCATTCAAACATACTCGAAGGATGACATATTCAAGAAGTACAAGTTGAACCCAACGAATCGAAATTGGGTTATGAAGTTCCCTTGTAAAAATTCCACAGCCTAACGACTTTAAAATTCAAAAAATGAGTTAATGAGATAAAAAGGGTGTCTAGTCCCTTGGACATACAATTTACATCAATAATTATATATAATAACATATCCCAACATAATAGAAGGTAAATTAAAATACATAACAAAAAGAAGTCTTTTAAAAAGAGAAGGTTAAAAGGTTCCCTTACCGATTTGGTAACTTAAAAAACATATGCCACATGAAAGAATGATCATGCAGTGAAGATGTAAATACTCTTAAATTAAAGTATATTACAAAAAAGTACAATCATGGGCAGTATATACACCACACAAAAGTAAATAGTGTCAAATATAGCATGAATCTCAAGGGAATAAAAGTGAGATGAAACCCTTTACCTCATTGTAATCAACTGAGTCATTTGATAAAAAGTTAATAACCATAAAATGAATCACAGAATAACATGAATATAAATATAATCAAGATAAAATATACCAAATGGTTGTACATAATACACCAAATTCAATAAATAAGTGGCTAACAATGGAAATCTCACGGAATTAAAAGTGAGATAAAAAATCACCTGACCTCGTGTCCTACCTGACTCGTATTTTCCATGTTATTCTTGAATAATAACACTAACTTAATATCTAATTCATTAAGAAATTTTTTAAAGTTTATTATTCATTTTATATCACTTATTATCTTGCTATAACAACTGGTTAATTTTTTGAGTTCATATTGGTTATTTTATCAATGTTTGGAACATGAGTCAAAAATGAACTTGTGAAAATTACAATTTGTCCATGTGGTCAACAGTCCATTATCTCCAGATTGATATCAATGATTTAGATATCATCTAAATCATATATAACTAGTATATATATGTATTTATTATAGTACATAACATTTTGGAGATAAGAAATGAAATGCACTGTTCATGGAGATGACAGACTGTACGTACGCATGAATGCTACTTTCATTTCTATTTCTAATTTTAATGGAGTTTAAACATAATGATACGTAGGTATATTATAATTCAAGTTTAATATCATATATAATATCATTAAATCTATTATTTATACGTCCCACATGTGGAATTAACGAGTCATATCACTTTGAGGAGGCGGTAGTCCGCACTTCCTCAAATGAAATTATCATGTTTACCCAAAATGGAAACTATAAGTGTATAAAATAAATGGAAAATACAAAATCATAAAGAAAACATAAAAAAAAAATATCATATATAAATACAGTTCCATCATAATTTCCACCATGAGAGGCGGAAGGAGGTAATTGAATAATCATTGTTTCGTGAGCAGTTAGTTTTCCTTCAATAGGAACATTATATTCTTCACCCATAAGATAGTGGTGTGTGTAAATGTAGTAAGAATAATTTTAATAAAAAAATTATAGTATATTTAGGATACTATAGTTTCTATTAAATAAAGTAATAAAAAGATTTTAGGGGTTGGAGAAGTAAAATAAAATAAAAGAAGTTAAGAGAAACAGTTACCGTTAATTTGGGTAACTTCCTTTGGTTTGAACCAAAAGGACTTCATGAAGTGCCTTATACATAAGGTAAGGCTTCTAGGAGGAGTAGTGGGATGTCGGGATCTTAATTTGGTAGATGTTGGATGAGATTAAAGGCATGATAGGTGTGAGGAATTGGTTATATGTGGTCTCCTTTTATAAGGGAGAGGAGGGGCTCTTTAAGAAAGTGTGAAAATATTATTTTATTATATAATGATATTCGGTTTCTAAAGGACCAAAAAATAATTATAGTCGAAGATAAGATGACTCATGGTATAAATAAAATCATTCCATATGAATTGGACAGGTTTTGAATAATATTTTAATCATTATAATCTTGTTTATTTAAATCATTTATTAAGGTAAAAAATACTACATCATTATTGTGTCATATATAATTTAATATATTTGATGTCTAAAAATATTAAAAAAATACTATCATGTAGGAAGTCGTTTTATATTTCTAAATAATATATATATTAGAAAATATGACTTATATAACACCATATAAAAATTAATTTACTAAAATATTTTTCTTTTTGTCATTTTTGCCTTTACTTTAAATTAATTAATCTAAAGTGTCATTTTCACTCTTAAATGGATCCATGGGGTCCCCATATTGACCCAAAGATGACCATGGTCGCCCATGACTCATCCAATAAGGTTTGGACATGTGTTAAGGTAATTTTGAATTATTAAAATATTCTTCTTACCTTGAATTATCCAATTTACCTTTAATTACGGTAAATAAAAGTCAAAAGTTACTATTCACCAAAATTTATTTTCATCTTATTGAACCTCATTTTAACTACTACTAAGTGGTTTCACTATTAATCAAAAATTGATGATTTTCAGAAAAATATCAGAATATCAACATAAGAATTATTTGATATTCAAAATTCAAAAATGATGTATATTTTGCTAAATATAAAACATATAAGTGTCATTAATTAATTTAAAATTAATTCTTGCAGTTAAAACAAATAGCGTGTTTTTAAGAAATCATAACAATCAAAAGATTGACACTTGTTTATGTCCAATTTCAAAGTGAAATTAATTTCAATGACCAAAATTGGATTAAATAGTAAAAATTTATTCTAATTACACATTAAAACCAATTAAAGAGATGAGCTAACCATATAAAAAATTTATATTAAAACACAGTTTAGAATTAAAATAAAATATTTTTCACAATTCATTAGAAAATTAACTTTATCAGAAAAATTCCAACAATTTACGCAAATTAAATTTTTATGTAACCATTATTAAGAGAAATTTTATTTGGTCAAATAAAATGTATTAATGTGACCAAAATTATATTTAATGAGGGTTCCCCATTAAAAGGGGGTAAATCAACCTTTTAATGTAAAATATACTTCAATTTAGATTCATTCATATTTGAAGCCTCAAAATTCTATTGGATAAATGTAAATAAATTTAACAAACTTGTATAATCATATTGTAGTTAGTTTTGTTCATTCCCACCAATACAATGTCTAGGATTTAACTACCATTTAAAATTATAATATTATATTATTAGTGTGAAACGTATGATTTCAAAGAAACACGTTGTTGTGTATCGGGTATGCTATAGAACATAGAAACCAATTTTAAGTAAAATTAATATTTAATTCATAAATATTAATAAATATTAAATATGTTTTATTCTTTATTTACCTGGGATGTTACATCCTTCCCCCTTTTGGGAATTGCGTCCTTGCTATTTTAAAACTGGGCTTGGAAACTTCATTAAAATTACCACACCGGAAAAGAGTCATTAAAACTATCACTTTAAAAGAAAGAAAGAAAAGTACAATGGTCACCCGAGATAACCCGTACTAGGATTCCATGTAGGAAAACATGGATATAGAAGAGAGAACAAATGTTCATGTTCTGATGGAGAGTGATAGAAAACATGATGCGGAAAATGTTTGTTAGAGTTGGTAGACTAGAACCAAGTACTTTGTACTTTATTCATTAATAAAAGCTTTATCACATCTTGATTGTTCTTATGCATGACAATGCATGTGATAATCTCCTAAGGATACCTTTTGCATTAAAGGGTCACATCGGATCCCTGTTATTATGAGAACCCAGAACTTCTATAACAATGATATTGAATATATGTTCTATGGTCGGATGATGTTATTTGAGGGACACAAATAATATAGGCCATTAGGGGTGGGGAGTCATAAAACTTTGAGGCAGCTTCTCATGGTGTGTGCCTTTGGTAATATCTAGGAGGATATTATGAGAACGAGACCCGCCAGTAGGAAATCCACATTTCATAGTGTCATTGGATGTTCCTATCTGCGGACGTGTGTATTGGACCTTAGACTTTATGATTATTATTAATGGGTATTACAACTCGCGCACTTAGATGTATTGACAAAAATTGTGACGACACACTGTTCGCAGCGAGGTAGGATATGTTGGTTCCGTCACGAGTAATACTATATTAATAGATAATGCAAGAAAGGATTTGGCCCTTATCTTCCATAAAAGAAGTAGATATCTTAGGCCCTTTGATGGAATTTATATAGCCTAAATAAATCCATGGACATGGTAAAGTATGGGAGAGTTCAATTTCGGAAAGTCAAAGAAAGAATAATTGAGCACATGGGTTGATGGCACTAGCATGCAACCCACTTGATTAAACATATCGATGGAAATGGATTATATTACACAGTAAGCATTCGTATGAGGTGACACGTCATTTAGGTATTAACTTATTTCTCTATGGGTGCCTTGGAATGTTGCTAGATGGTAACCTTGGACTTTAGCCAGGCTCTGCCTAATGCCACTGAGAAATGGGCCTAGACGGTCACACACTAAGTGTGTCCATGTATCTCATTTAAAATATTAATTTAACAAGTTACATAAATATTATTCCTGATTGTGGTTTAATAATTATTTAAGGATGTCTCATTGTATTTATTTCAACACTAGTTATTCGAGAGAATATATTGTGGGTGAAATAATAAATTTGTTAGCAAGTAATAAAATTACATTTATTTAAGAAATAAATAGCCATTACTGAAGGACTAATAAATATGGTGGAGGAAATAAAGGAAAGTGGAAAATAAAAGTACACGCTATGTATATTAAATATAAACTCCATGTATTTTTATGGAAAATAAGTACACTCTGTGTATTAATGATTACAAGCCATGTAGTTTTTCCATTTGGGATTTTGAGGATATAATATTGTTTTGTTAAATGGTATTTTTTATAATCAGCGTGGGCGCATGTCATGGAATTAATAATTCAACATGGGGGTTTTCAATAAGAGTTAATTAAATAGATAAAATGCATAACACATTTATTTATTGTCATAACTCTATAACCTCAAACCTGATTATAAATATCCTTACAACCCCATCACTTTTCCTTAATTGTTGTGCACAACAATTATGGAGAAATATTTCAAGACCGAAAGAACTCCTTCCTCCAAGAACGCTGTCAAGACCGAGATACCAAGGCGATCGAAGGCGGATATCGCAAGAAAAGGTTCTTCTGTGCTAGCACTCGGAGATACCTTCAGTGGCGTCCAGAGATATGTGGCACACATTTGGGTCACCACCAGAGGAATCCTACACTTGGATTCTATGACGCTACGACGGATCATAGGATCATGACCGGAGACATCAACGAAGAAATAATTCCACCGAGGTAATTATTTTGAATTAATTAAATTAATTATATCCAACATATGATGATCCTATCTATGTGGATCCAGGATTCCCTCTTATGTTTTTCGTTCTTCATTCCATTCCGAAGATTCAGCATTTTACATAGTGACAGATCCTAGATTGAACGTTGTTTAAACGTTAAAATTAAAGTTGGGAAAACCAACCGACGTGCTTCCGCTGTGCCCAAAACCTACAAGTGCTATCAGATCGAGGTTCTATGGTTGATTATAGTTATTTAGTTTTTTTTGGTGATCTACGCATTAAATAATTTAGTTTTTTCAATTCATGTTAATCGTTCTTTAAATATGAATCTCGAGATCTGTTCATCCTCTATTGTTTCTCATTTACCATACAGAAACGACCCTTTCTTTTAATTTTTTATTAAAATAAAATAGAGGATCTCATCTGGAGGAGCCAAATGTTCCTGGCCGTACAACACGAGCATACACAACATGTATTCGGAAGTACACTCCGTGTAGTCTAGGTTCATGCATTGGACGGGTCTCCCAAATCAGGTCGTGTATTGATACTATCTAATTCATTTGTGACACCATGTGTGGACAAGGAACAGGTGGCACACAGTTTCCTGATTACACACCGTGTGGTCCAATAGAACACAACGTGTAGTCCGTTCATGTTAGGGTTGGACCGTGTACCCTGTACATGGCTTGCCCAGCTGGAAACTGTGTAACGCGGAAACTACACGGCGTGTGTCCCACTGTACATGCCGTGTACTCCAAAAATTTCCTAAGTACATTAACATGCCAAGTCCTGGGGCGTATACTTCGGATGCATAGTGAAAAAAAGTACACGCCGTGTAGTCGGAACAACGCGCCGTGTACTCACCCAAATTAGGTAGATTTATTAAAATTTATTATTATATTGTACAAAACATTTAGACGTGTACCATAGTGCAAGCATAATGCTGAGTCACAACACATGATAGGTGTTATATATATATATGTGTGTTTAATTTAACATCTGCGTAATAAATGGGAATTCACTGAGTTCCCTCCACGGTACAAGTTACGTACAAGTATAATTTGAAATGAAATTATTTTTTTAAAATTATGATGGATGAGAATCTCAAGGAAATTAAGAAAAGGATTTAAGATAAAAGGATTGATTAATTAAAGAAAATTAATTGATTCGAGCGTGATTTATCTTTAGAAACAATGATTAAATAATTGAATGATAGTTTTATTTGTGCGTAAATATCATTGCATGTATGAATGATCATGATCTAGACCAAGACCTTTGTATGTGAATGGTTTATTTTAATTAATTTATTCAAATTTGTTTGCATGAGAGCATTCTCCTCATTAATATATAGGGTCTGTACGCCCAAGGATTATTTTATGTAAAAACCCCTTTTAACCCCTCACCTACATGTGAGATAAATGCATATATATTGGATGGAGCTCCCAAGATAGTGGTGGTGGCTCAAGTAAGGAGAAAAGGCGAAACCAATCCAAGGAGATACATAGGTGGACAGGTGGAAAGCTGTAAACACAAAACTGAAAGGTTTAAGGTGTTTCTCCCCAAGGTCTTGGGTTAGATTATCAACCGCTAGAAAAACTAACCAATAGAAAAGCTCATTATCATACCATTTATCTAATTTTTGTCAGTTGCATGGTTTATTTATTGTGGGTGTGTTTTTAAGATCACACAATTAATGAATTAAACAAACATGCAAGATGGAACTAAAATAAAAACTGGATTATGTGTAAATATTATCTTAGACATGGTTAATCACTTAAGTATATCCCACTTAATATTAACAATCATGTATCAAAGATAATAAAATTGAAATTTACGTATAAGGATAAAATCCCTCAAAAGAAATATTAAGTCGGTATAGCCTTCCATAATCTTGGTTAGAATCTAACCATAGTTCAAAGTGCTTGACCATCCCTAGCTGGGGTTCTTTCAATTATCGGGGAGTTCTAATACAAGGTTTTTGGTTGACTTGACTAGGTTTGCATCAAGGTTGGACTGCCACAGTAGGACTTGTTGTGACCAAGAGGCAAAGGTTGAGGAAATACAAAATAAAAGGATTTCAGGATTAGGGAGTCCACTCAGCGGATCAAGGAGCTGCGAGTTAATGCAGTGGGAATCTGGAATGCCTACTTAAAACCCTTCAAGTTAATTGACCAACCCTAGTTGGGGTAATATGAAGGGAAATATGGATACTTTCCACTAGAATATTCAAGCAACATAATATTCCGAAGTTAATGGTGAGGGCTATTGGATTTTGATAAAATAGTGGGATACTAATAAGTATTAAAATATTTATTTGTCTCAGTTTTATAATAAAGTACTAAACCTTTTCTCATATTAATTTGTAGAAATAAAAAGAAAATGACTTCAAACATATCATTGCGAACCATACTCGAGACGGAAAACCTTCTCACCAGCACCAATTTCAAAGAGTGGTAGAGGTGTTTACGCATCATCTTTCACCATGAAAGAAATTTTATGTGCTGGAAGAGCCTCTTCCAGTTGCACCTGGGAAGGAGGCCAGTGATGGGGAATTATTTCTCTATATGAAACACATGGATAATGCCACATATGTTCAGTGTTTCATGCTATCGTCCATGTACAATGAGCTCTTGAAACAACATGAAAACTTGGGTGTGTATATCATGATGTATCACCTTAAGGATCTCTACCAAGAGAAGGCGAGACACGAGAGGTATGAGATCTTCAATTATTTGTTTACAACTAAACATGGAGAGTCTGTGCCAGCTGGGCCTCATGTAGTCATGCTTATTGGCTACATTAAATGCCTGTACATCTTAGGGATTAAATTCCTAGATGAGTTGCGTACAGATCTCATCCAATCATCACTACCCAAGACCTTCTCTAGATTTATTTTCAACTACAACGTGAGAAACAATGAGAAGAGTCTATCGGATCTTCTGACCTTGATTCTCCAGGTAGATAAGGGTATGGGGCATGACAAACCCGCAGTCTGTATGGTGAATAAGAAAAGGAAGGACAAGGCAAAGGGGAAAAGACTTATAAATGGTCTGAAGCCCCTAAGCACTGTCCTTCCAAGAAGGGTAAGATCCAGAGGTAGGGAATGAAATGGGAGGCGCTGTGTTTTTCATGTGGAAAGAAAAACCACTGGAAGGGGAACTACACCTAGAAGCAAGGGGATGCTAACAGTGTGTTCGTTATCGAGGGTAATATTTCTATTTCTACACATTGGGTATTAGATACATCTTGTGGGGCTCACATCTATATTCAAAAACAGGAACAATGCAGATTTATAAATATTTCCAGATGAGAGGTGGATCTTCAAGCTGCCAATGATGAAAGGCTGGCCGCATTGGCTATTAGCGATTACTACCTCTCACTGCCGACTGGGATGATTTTGGTTTTACATAAATGTTATTATGTTCCTAGTGTTACCAGGAACATAATTTCTGTATATTGTTTGGATATGGATGGATTTGTTTTTAAATTTAGAAATAAGGGCTGTCTCTTTAATAAGAACAACGTATGCTATGGTATGGAACATTTAAATAATGGTTTGTATGTATTAAATTTCAAAAACCAATTGTTGGAAATCGATAATGAAACAAACTCACATGACTCATATATCACCCAGTTTTGGCATCACCGTCTCAGTCATGTGAACGAGAAGCGCTTGAGAAAGCTCAACTAATATGGCTGTTTAGACTCTACTAAGATAAAACCACTTGATAGATGCCATGCTTGCTTACAAGGAAAAATGACCAAGCTGCTTTTTGGTGGACAGGGTGAAAGGGCCACAAAGATTTTAGGATTAGTGCACACGGATGTGTGTAGACCATTTCCAGTAGAAGCTAGAGGTGGATATTCTTACTTCATTACTTTTACTGATGATTTGAGTCGATATGGATATGTATACTTAATGAGGTATAAGTCAGACGCCTTAGATAAATTTAAGGAATTCAATAATGAAGTAGAGAATCAACTTGGTAAGAAGATAAAGAAACTTTGATCGGATCGAGGTGGAGAATATCTGAACCAAGATTTCATCAATCTTCTACGAGATTTTGGGATTCTATCTCAGCTCACTCCTACTTATACACCATAGTGGAACAGTGTTAGTGAAAGGATGGACCACACCTTGTTAGACATGGCAAGGTCGATGATGAGTCATGCAGATTTTTCATTATCCTTTTGGGGATATTCATTACAAACTGCAGAACACACATTAAACCGAGTACCAAATAAGGTTGCAAATGGAATTCCCTATAAGCTATGGAATGGAAAGAAACCCATTTGGTCGCACACACGTATATGGGGATGCGAGGATTTTGTTAAGGCCCCATCAGGAAACAAACTAGAATCCTGGGGCACGAGATGTATCTCTATAAGATATCCCAAAGGAAACAAAAGGACATTACCTATATAACCCTTCAGACAAGAAAGTGATAGTCGCCAGACAAGCTGTCTTTCTTGAGAGGGAGCACATCCTTAAGAAGGATAGTGGGAGAAAGATTGACTTCGATGAAGTTGACACTCAAGATACATAAGATTTGGTACAGGAACAAGTTCCACAGGTCCACATGGAAGAGGTTCCAGAAACACAAGTATTGTGTAGGAGCTCAAGAGAGGTAAGGGAACCAGAGAGATTTGGTTTCCTAGTCACCGAGGATGGTGAATCACTATTGTTGGACAATGATGAACCTCTCTCCTACAAGGAAGTAGTAGAGAGCTCAGAATCTTCAAGATGACTAGAATCTATGAATTCTGAGATGGATTCCATGTATCAGAACCATGTCTGGGTTCTGGTCGATGAGCTAGTTGATGTAATGCCTATTGGATGCAAATGGATATTCAAGAGAAAACTGGACATGGAAGGTCATGTTAGCTCCTATAAAGAAAGGCTAGTGGCTAAAGGGTTTAGAAAACGTCATGGAATTGACTATGATGAAACCTTTTCTCCATTTTACATTTTTAAATCCATAATAAACATACTTTTCGTAACATCTTACCATGACTATGAGGTTTGGCAGATGGATGTCAAAACAACATTCCTTAACAAGAACCTTTAGGAAGATGTCTATATGACACAACCTGAAGGGTTTGTGACACCAGGTGAAGCAACTGGGTTTTCAGGTTGCAAAAATACATTTATCGATTAAAGGAAGCATCCCAGTCATGGAATGTTCAATTTGATGAATCCATAATGGAATTTGGGTTCATTAAGAATGAATGTGTGACATGTGTTTATAAGCGGTTTAATGGGAATGAGATCATTATCCTAGTAGTATATTTTGACGACATGTTGCATATTGGAAACGATATACCAGTCTTACAGTCAGTTACGGACTGGTTGAACAAGTGTTTCTCCATGAAGGATTTGGGTGAAGCAGCCTACATTCTAGGGATCAAGATCATTCATGATAGATCCAAGAGGCTTCTTGGACTAAGTCAGGGTACATACATTGACCAGATACTAAAGAGATTTAGTATATAACAATCCAAGAGGGGATTATTTCCAGTGTCACATAGCCTACATCTTTCTTTGAAAATGTTTCCTCAAACACAACAAGAGAAAAATAGAATGGGTAAGATCCCATACGCTTCGGCTATAGGATCCATCATGTATGCCATGTTATGTACAAGGATCGATGTTGCCTATGAACTGATCATGGTAGGTAGATATCAAGAAGATCCAAGAGATCAACATTTTCCTACTATTAAGACTATCCTTAAGTATCTGAGAAGAACTAAGGATATGTTCCTGGTGTATGGAGGAGATGAGGAGTTTTTCCTCAGAGGGTATGCTGATGATGGTTTTCAGACAGATCAGAATGATCTGAAGTCGCAATCTGGATATGTTTTCCGTCTCAATGGTGGATCTGTGAGCTGGAAGAGCTCAAAGTAGCTAGTTGTTGCTGATTCTACAGCAGAGTCTGAATATATAGTGGCTTCTGATGCATCCAAGGAAACCGTCTGGATTCGAAACTTTTTCCAGGAGCTTGATGTGGTGTTTAGCAGTAAAGATCCCATTACATTGTATTGTGATAATACTGCAGTGGTGGGTCTTGAAAAAGAACCAAGGTCACGTCAACGGACAAATCATATACTCCAAAATTATCACCTCATGAGGGATTTCTATCAAAGGGGTGATGTCGTAGTGATTAGAGTGTCCACGGAAGAGAATGTGGTGGACCCCATGACTAAAGTCCTATCTCAGCAGAAGATGGAATATCATGTGAGAGTAAGCGGGTTAAAGGTTGTTAGCAATTTGATCTAGTCCATGTGGTAGTCTGTTAGAGTTGGTAGCCTAGAACCAAATACTTTGTAATTTATTCATTAATAAAATCCTTATCACATCTTGATTGTTCTTCTACGTGACAATGCATTTGATAATGTCCTAAGGATAGTTGTTGCATTAAAGGGTCATAACAGATCCCTGCTATGATGAGAACCTGGAAGTGCCATAACACTATTATTGAATATATGTTCTATGGCCAGATGATGTTATTTTAGGGACACAAATAATATATTCCATTAGGGGTGAGGACTCATAAAACTTTGAGACACCATCTCATGGTGTGTGCCCTTGGTAATATCCAGGAGGATATAATGAGAATGAGATCCACCAGAAGGAAATCCATATTTCATAGTGTCATTGGATGTTCCTATCTTCGGATGTGTGAATTGGTCCTTAGACTTTATGATTATTATTAATGGGTATTACAACTCGCACACTTAGATTTATTGACGAAAATTGTGACGACAAACTGTTCGCATCGAGGTAGGATATCTTGGATGCGTCACGAGTAATAATACAGTAATAGATAATGCAAGAAAGGATTTGTCCCTTCTACTCTATAATGTAAGTAGATATCTTAGGGCCTTTGATTGAATTGATATAGCCTAAATAAATCTATTTCCATGGTAAAGTATTGGTGAGTTCAATTATGGAAAGTCAAAGAAATAATAATCGAGCACATGGTTTGATGGCACTAGCATGCAACCCTCTTGATTAGAGATATAGAGGAAAATGGATTATATTACATGGTAAGCATTTGTATTAGGTGAAACGTCATTGCGGCGTTAACTTCTTTCTATATGGGTGCCTTGGTGGGTTGCTAGATACTAAACTTAGAATTTAGGCAGGCTCCGCCTAATGCCACTGGGAAAGGGGCCTAGAGGGTCACATACTAAGTGTGTTCATGTTTCTCAGTTAAATATTAATTTAACAAGTCAAATAAATAATATTCCCAACTATGTTCTAATAATTATTTATGGATTCCTGATTGCATTTATTTCGACACTAGTTATTCGAGAGAATATATTGTGGGTGAAATAATACATTTATTAGCGAGTAATGTAGTTGCATTTATTTAATAAATAAATATACATTACTCAAGGACTAATAAATATAGTGAATGAAAATAAAGAAAAGTAGAAAATAAAATTACATTCCATGTATATTAAATATACACGCCGTGTAGTTTTAGGGAAAATGAGTACACACTGTGTATTAATGATTACACACCGTGTTGTTTTTCCAGTCTAGATTTTGAGTATATAATATTGTTTTATTAAAAGATATTTATAATAATCAGCGTGGGCGCATGTCAAGAAATTAATAATTTGACATGGGGGTTTTCAATAAGAGTTAATGAAATAAATAAAACATGTAACATGTTTATTTATTGTCATAACTATATACCCTCAAACCCGATTATAAATATCTTCACAACCCCAACACATTTCCTCAATCGTTGTGCACAATAATTCTGGAGAAATCTTTCAAGGTCGAAAGAAATCCTTCTTCCAAGAACGCTCTTACGACTGAGAGAACAAGGCGATCAAAGGAAGACATCACAAGCGAAGGTTCTTCCGCGCTAGCACCCGAAGATCCCTTCGGTGATGTCCAAGGATACGAGGACCACATGTGGATCTCCACTAGAGGAATCCTACAATTGGATTCTATGACACAAAAATTGATCACCGGATCATGACCAGAGACATAAATGAAGAAATATTTCCACCAAGGTAATCCATGTGAATTAATTAAGTTAATTATAACCAACATATGATGATCCTATCTTTGTGGTTCCAGGATTCCCTCTTAAGTTTTTTGTTCTTTGCTACATTCCAAATATTCGGCATTTTACATCGTGACAGATCTCGGATTGAACGTTGTTTAAACATTAAAATTAAATGTGGGCAAACTGACTAACGCGCTTCCGTTTCACCCAGAACCTACAAAGTTAACCACTATAAAATCACAAACTTATGATGTGTTAAACAGTCTTTGATTACCTCGTAGGAAACATAAACCGACAATGTTTTTTTCTTACATTCCATTTCATAATTTCGGGGAATTAATTTACTACATAGAATAAAAACATAAGGAAATATACTTACCATCAAGTAGAGTTTCATCGTTTAATAAGTTTCCACCAAAAACATATATTTTCTCTAAAAAAGTGAATTCAAAATGACTTGGTCACATCCAAAGCACAATAATCATCTTCTTGAGAATCACATAATCCAAAGAAACTATATATTTCTCTTGTCTTTAGACATCAACTAAAACCAAAATTGTTAGTGCGAGATCAGATAATACCCAAAAATTACAATATTTTTCAAAAATAAAAACTACTCTTAATCTATGAATTTTTTCAAAAAAAACCCAAAGTTCAAAAAAGGCCATTAAAAAAACAACTTTCCATAAAATTCTTAAAAAGTGATCCAAACTAAGATTAAAACCCAAATCTCATAAGGATTTAATTACATAGTCTTCTGAGATAACATTTATCTCCAAATAACAACTGTTACTCATAAAGTCTCATATTGAAAAGTAATTAACCAAATCACATGTTATCTATGATAGGTTAATCATTTTCATAAATAAACAAATCGTCATATGTCCACAATAAAGACATAGATTCTTCCAAACTAAAATTTCAACCATTATTCCAAAATTGAAATCCATAGTATTCTATCTTAATTAGGCATATAGTGTTTCTTCAAAAGAGAGGACATATTCCACAACAACCTTAATCACATAGTCACTAAATCATTTTATATGATAATTATATCTAATTGATAAAAAAGAAGTTCAAAAAATCAACTTATTCTTGTTCCATAAAAACATTTTACTAAAATAATAATTCATACTAACCAGGGACTTCATGTAGGCTAGTGATAGGCGATGCATCCTTGTCACCCTTCGGTTGTGGGTTCGATTCCTACAGCCTTGTCAGATGTGATAGGTTGCCACCCATCCTATGGGTTTTCCTTTTTATAAAACTCAAAAATAACCCTAACATGTTTTAACCTCAATGGTTTCTTTATACCTCTAATTTTCATCCAAATTCATTATGATCTCAAAATATTAATTCTTGAGGTCTTATTTCACTATCATATGATAAAATAAAACAATCCCCAAAATGACGAACATCATACCTTGATCATGGTGTCCATTTGGTTTCATCTTCATCTTGTTCATGTATATAGAAGGTCCATTCCTCACAACAATTATTTAGAGATCCTTGAAAATCATTTTCTTCCTCCATCCAAATACACCTTCTAAATCATGGGTCATATGGGTGTTCATAGAAAAATAGTTTTGGAAAATAATCATGTATGACATATAATTTCAAAACATCTGATAAAACACAATTTCTATAAAATATTCAGATCAAATTTGAGTTTAAACTTTCAATTAATGGTCCTTTTAAATTACCATAGGTATGTTTATAAAGTCTATATTGTAAAAGAAAATATAAATAGGTTGCACAAGGGTATCCTTCTTCAGAACCTTTTTTAAAATAATAATATGCTTCAAAATCTTTTGATGAGGTAAAATATTTGAAAATGCCTTGATAATATTTTCCTTTCTTGAAAATATGAGAATATTAGGAAAATAGGATTTTTCTAAATACAACCCATGACCCACTAGGATAACAAGGTATAGTGGAGGTGTTTGATATCTCAAAAAACTTCTTGAACGTGAGTTGTATTCTAGAAAAAGTTTCACAATCATTCAAACATTACATTGCAATAATTATTACAAGCATGTCATCAGGAAGAGATAGGAATGTCGTTTGAGGTCCTCCTCCTTCAATTATTAATAGACATTCCTTGACCTGAAAAAGTTATTAAAAAAGGATTTAACTGAAATAATAGACATAGGGACTAACCATGTGTCTAACAAAAACTCTTAATCCCAAAAGTTGTCTAAAATGACCTCTGATACCAACTATAAGGACCCGTCCTTAAAACATTACATAATATTGAATTAAATGAGTAATTCACATTGATGATCTTTTCAAGTTTAGAGTTTTAGAGAATTAGGCTATACTATTACATGACAACTTGAATATTACATGTAGACACAACTACTCAGTATTCATTTTTTTATACAATAAAAACTCTTAAAAAAGAAACATGTCTATTTCCATGTTTTAGACAACATGAATTTTCCTTAATCACATCCTTGACCCTATTCATCTTTAAGTCTTATGGAAAAAATTTTAAAAACTTGGGATGAGTATAAAATGCTCAGTAAGGGTTATAAAATAAGGAAGGAAAACATTACCCCATCAATAGATACAAATCAATGAAACCATACTTTTCAATCACAACATACCTTAAGAAATCATAAGATTTATGAATAAAAACACAAATAATAAATCATAAAGGTTACTTATGGAGTCAATATAAAACATACATTGTAGCTATCACAGTTACTTAGGTAGTTGCACTTGGAATACCCATCACAATATATTCCCTAAATCTCTTAGGAGAAACATCACATTTACCTCCGTCACGTTAACCAATGCATTGAAGAGCTATCTTGGGCTAACCCACCTTAGGTTTATTACAGAACTACCCATATAAGTAAACAATTCCCAATAACCATAACATAATCATAAAATATAACACATGTATAAAGTAATGATAACATTCCCATATTCCAATATATCAAATCAAGATATTGAAATAAACAATGTTTTAGGAAATCATTTTCAAAACCATTTAAAATGAGATTTTTGAATCAAAGTGTCCCATAACACATAGAAGCATTTAAATGAATTATCATTTGAAAACATCAATTTCCATATAAATAAATCCTAAAACCAATTTTGAAAACACGGACATTAATGAGAAATATTTAGAAGAATAAATCCTTAAAACATTTAAAATGATATTTTAGTTAAAGAGTTTTTTAACAAAAATAGAGACGCTTGAATAAATATAATTGAAGAATAAATTTTAATTATAACTTTCTAATATCACAATAGTAAATGGATTCATGATATAATAAGTCAAAGGACAGTATATACACCATATAAGAGTTAATTGGTGCATAAATACAATGAAGTCTCAGTGGAAATGTAAATTGGGATGAAATCCATTATTAAGATGGTATCCTTAAATTAAGGATAAATCAATCCCATAATTATGTGTGAGAAATATAAATACACCCAATATAATTGGATATTAAGTGTAAAACATTCAAATGTAATTCACACATACTTATAGGATGACAAATTCAAGAAGTACAAGTTGAACCCAAAGAATTGAAATTGGGTTAAGAAGTTCCCTTGTAAAGATTCGACAGCCTAACGGATTTAAAATTCGGAAAATGAGTTGATGAGATAAAAAAGGTATATAATCACTGGGAAATAAAGTTTACATCAATAAGGCTATATAATAACATATCCCAACATAATAAGAGGTAAATTAAAAAGACATAATAAAAAAAATTCTTTTAAAAAGATGAGGGTTAATGGTTCCCTTACCGATTTGGTAACTTACAAAACATATGCCAACTAAAAGAATGATAATAAAATAAAGATTTAAATACTCATAAAGGAAAGTATATTACACAAAAGTACAATCATGGGCAGTAAATACACCACACAAAAGGAAATAGTAGCAAATATATCATGAGTCTCACGAGAATAAATGTGAGATGAAACCCTTTACCTTGTTGTAGTCAGCTGATTCATTTGATAAAAAGTTAATAAACATAAAATGAACCACATAATACCATTAATATAAAGATAATCATGATAAAATATATCAAATTTATGTACATAATACACTAAATGCAATAAATAACGGTCGAACGATGAAAATCTCACGGAATTAAAAGTGAGATAAGAAATACCCTTACCTCGTTTCCTACTTGACTCGTATGTTTCGTGTTATTCCTGAATAATAAAATTAAGTTAATATATACTTCCTTAATATTTTTTTAAAGTTTATTATTCATTTTATATCACTTATTATCTTACTATAACAACTGGTTAATTATTTGAGTTCATATTGGATATTTTATCGATGTTCGAAAGTTGAGTCAAAAATGAACTTGTAATAATTACAATTTGTTCATGTGGTCAATAGTCCATTATTTACAGAATGATATTAATAATTTAGATATCATATAAATCATATATAACCAGTATATATATATATATATAATAGTACATAACATTTTGGATATAAGAAATGAAATGCACCGTTCATGGAGATGGTAGGCCTTGCGTACGCATGAACGCTACTTTCATTTCTATTTCTTATTTTAATGGAATTAAAAAATAATTATACATAGGGATATTATAATTAAAGTATAATATCATATTTAATATCATTAACTCTATCCTTTATATGTCCCACATGTGGTATTAACAAGTTATATCACTTTGAGGGGGCGGTAGTCTGCACTTCCTCAAATGAATTTATAGCGTTTACCCATAATGGAAACCATAAGGGTATGATATAAATGGAAAATACAGAAGCAAAAGGAAAACATAAAAATAATATATATCATATATAAATACAGTTCCATCATAATTACCACCATGAGATGTGGTATGAGGTAATTGAACAATCGTCGTTTCGTGAGGCATTAGTTTTCCATCCAGAGAAACATTATGTTCTTCACCCATTAGATGGAGGTGTGCATAAGTGTAGTTCAAATCCTTTCATAAAAACATCCTAGTATATTAAGGACACTATTTTTTCTATAAATAGAAGGAATAAAAAGGGTTTAGGGGTTGGATATGTAAAATAAAAGAAAAGAAGTTAAGAGAAACCGTTACCATTAATTTGGGTAACTTCCTTTGGTTTGAACAAAAAGGACTTCTTGAAGTGCCTTTTACCTAAGGTAATTCTTCTAGGACGAGGAGATGGATGTAGGTAGCTTAATGGGATAGAGTTTGGATGAGAGTAAAGGCTTGAGAGTTGTGAGGAATTGGTTATAAGTGGTCTCCTTTTATAAGGGAGAGGAGGGGCTCTTTAGGAAAGTGTGAAAATATTATTTTATTATATAATGATACTCGGTTTTTTAAAATTCCAAAATAAATATAGTTGAAGATAAAATGGCTCATGGTATAAATAATATCATACAATAAGAATTGGACTAATTTTGGACAATATTTTAATCATTATAATCTTATTTATTTAAATCATTTATTAATGAGTTAAATACTGCATCATTATTGTGTCATATATAATTTAATTTATTTTAAGTCTAAAAATTTACAAAAAAATATGATCATGTAAGAAATATTTTTATATTTATAAAGAACATTTATAGATGAAAATATGACTTATATAACACCATATAAAAATTAATTTACTAAAAGATATTTGTTTTTGTCATTTTTGGATTTACTTTACATTAATTAATCTAAAGTGTCATTATCACTCTTAAATGGATACATGGGGTCCCAAAATCGACCCAAAGATGCCCATGATCAGAAATGACTCATCCAATAATGTTTGGACAAGTTTTAGGGTAATTTTGAATTATTATAATATTCTTTTTTACCATGAATTATTCTATTTACCTTTAAACGCGGTTAATAAAAGTCAAAAGTTACTATTCGTCAAAACTTATTTTCATCTTATTGAACCAAATTTTACTTCTAATAACAACCATTTATGTTAGATTTTTAAAATTCAACTCACAGAAGTGGTGAAATTTCATTTAAATGAAAAAGTCAGTTTTTAACTACTACTAAGTGGTTTCACTATTCATCAAATATTGATGTCTTTTTCGAAAAATACCAAAAATTCAGCCAAATATTTATTTGAAATTTCAAAATAAAAAATGATGTCTATTTTTCTAAATTTAATACATAAAAGTGGAATTAATTAATTTAAAATTAATTCTAGTTGTTAAAACAAATAGCGTGTTTTTAAGAAACCATAACTATCAAAATATTGACACTTATTTATGTCCAATTTCAAAGTGAAATTAATTACAATGACCAACATTGGATTAAATGGTAATTTTTTTCTTCTAATTACACTTTATGACCAATTAAAAAGATAACCTATCCTTATAAATAAATTTGATTAAAACACATTTTTGAATTAAAATACAATATTTTTCACTATTCATTTGAAAATAAACTTTATCGCAAAAAATTAAAAAAATTACACAAAGTAAATTTTGATGTCCTCATTATAAAGAAGGATTTTATTTGGTCAAATACAATGTATTAATGTTATCAAATTAGATTTAAATACGGTTCGCCATTAAAAGGTGGTAAATCAGGTTTTAAATGTAAATTATGCTTAAAATTAGATTCATTCACATTTTAAGCTTCTAAATTTTATTGTGTAAATGTAAATACATTTAACAAAAATGTATAATAATATTTTAGTTGGTTTTTTTCATTCCCGCTAATACAATGGCTATTTGTTATCTACCATTTAAAATAATAATATTATATTATTAGTGTGCAACGTAAGATTTCAAAAAACCCATTGTTGCGTATCGGGTATGCTATCGAACATAGAAACCCCTTTTAATTTAAATTAATATTTAATTCAAAAATATTAATAAATATGAAATATTTCTTATTCATTATTTACCTGGGATGTTACAGTTGTACACATGAATGATAAATTATTTTATTATCTGGTTAAAGAGAAGATGGGTATAGGTCATGAAACTAAAAAAGATACATATATATATAAGATATTTTAAATATTTTTTTACCATGGATGAAGAAGGATTTACTGATGTGTAAGAAGAAACAGAACTAAAACATGAAGATAAAAACCTTACATCTTCTTTGGAAAACCTCCATTATTTAATACTTAAAACCTCCAAGATTAGTATTGTTCCTAAAAAACAAATATAATGTGGTGAGGTATTAAATTAAGTTATATTAGTATATATTTTCTACAGGAAATAGGTTTTTAATGGTGATGAATTGAGACAATAAGTTCCCTTTTATAAGAGTTGGGAGGGGCGCTTGTGGAATTTTTCCAAATAATAAATTTATATAAATTTATTTTCAATTCAAAATGTGTCCATGGTGAGATATTTAAAATATATGACAATTATTGGTACAAATAACCTCCTAACATAAAAATAAGACATGTTTTGAATATATTTGTAATTTGTTTTTGGATTTAATCCCTATTTAACCCCTTTAACTCCTACAATGACAACTCATATTTTTACTCTTTTAGGGTCAATATAGTTAATATAAAATGAGAAAGACTCATAAATAGACTTTGGTTGATATTTAAAACATTATACAAGTTAATATTTATAATTTAATATTTTTATAAACATTATATCAATTAATAAAATATTAATTACTCTAAAATATCGATAATGTAAATTTTTAGAACTATAAATTACTATAACATTAAAAATATAAATAAAAGCTCTAAAATCTTACAATTTTTTTATTATATCTATAATATTTCATCTTAATCTATAAAATAATTTTTTTACATTAAAATTCTAAAATAATATTTATTTAAATATTTTTATTAATATTTATTTCATTTTTTCATTAATAAAATAATTAACAACTCAGCGTTGTGATAGCATTTAATGTAATTATGTATTAGTTAAAATTTAAAATAAATTAACAAAATGAATTTAAATCTTTTATTTTTAATAATACTAATTATAGTCAAACAAATCCCTTATATATTGCTATATTAAAAACATTACTCTTATTAAAAATAAGAGTCCAGCATGTTTTAATTTTCATTAAATAAAATATTATAAAGGATATAATATCATCCAAGTGGCTAAAAAATGTCATAATGTTGACCATTTGATGATTATGGTCAATATATAATCATAAAATAAAATTTATGTCTCATTTGGGCCATTTATTAGTTATTATCATTTTATTTTTAACCTAAATTACCAAATTTACCCTTTATTGTGGTAAAAAAACTACTATGCTTTCTTTTCATATTTTCAAAAAATAGACAGGATATACTTACTATATTTTGAATCGATAATTTTAAATATTTAGTAAGTTTTTAAAAATTAAAATTACAGAATTTATAGGATTTAAATTCAAATTAATCTTGAAAAATGCCTTGAAAACAGTTTTTCAGAAAAATGCCCTCTTTAATATAAAATATTTTTATTATAAATTCAAATTTGGAATATATTTTTAAAACCTTATTTGATTATATTAAATCAAAACTAAAAATTTAGAACTTCAAACTAATCGATAAATAATTTTTACCTTGTAAATAATTTTAAATAAAATACATTTTTTAATAAAAATTAGTATTTCACACTATTCCTTGAAAAATCAATATTTTCAAAAAAGTATAAAAAATACATAATAAGGAACAAACCATTGGAATTAAATATTCTAGTGACTTTGAAATATAATCTATTTTATTTAAATTCCAAGGATTTTTTTAGTTTACTTTTTAATAGAATTAGGTCATAACTCATCCATAACAACTAATATATTACAAAATAGACACCTCTACATATTTTTTTTTGACAAAATGATACTTTTAAAACAAAATATGAGTTATTTTCAATAAAAATATTTTTAAATTTCATTCTTAACCTCATATGTTTCCTCAATCATCATTAAATCCTTGCGAAAAAACATTGTAAAATGGGGCATGAGCATAAAATGCTTAGTAAGGGACATAAAGAATGAAAATTGTTAGTCCAGTGAAATACATAAAACCCATGTAATGTTTACCATTATCTTAAAATTTCATTTACCGTATGAAATAAAAAGTTTACACTTTAAAAAAATAATTTTTTTTAGAAATAGAACCTTTAAAACCTATAATATGAAAATTAAAACCTTTTTTGGAAACATATAGAATCACATTTATAAAACCCTTTCAAAACTATTGAAATTAGAATAACCATACATTCTACTTCTAATATAATTATCTATAGAAAATAATAATTATCCAATGTATTGTATAAATATAATGTGTATCACATTTTTTATTACCTACACCAAGCTCACCCATTTTTTATGTGCTATAATGGGACTCAACCCTTCATATATGTTATATTGGGCACACTTGTGACCTATAATTGAGCTCAAGATATCACATAATATTTATTAGGAACAACCATTTTTCATATAATAATCATCAAATATATAATTAAGGAAAAAATTCATTATTTCAAATTTTCATAATAAAACCCATTTAATAAACAGTTTTAAATATAAGCACATTTGGGTATAAAAATAACATTTTATTTTAAAAAATATTTAAAATAAAAAAAATCACATAAAAAAGAAACCATTTGAATTAAAATAAACATGGAAAATTATAAAGGAAACCAAAAGGCATTAAATATTCATAAAGGATGTAAATTCTACTCATACCATTTATGTTAGAAAACACTCATTCCATTTTTTTTAAATTCATGAAGTACCACATTTGGAAAATGAAAAATAATTCTATTCAAACCATTTTGTAAAAAGTCAAACCTAGTAAAAATTAAATTAAAAATCATTGGAAAATAGTAAAATCTTTTTTGAAAAAAATTTAGAATACATAGACATGGAAGAAAAAAAATATGTTTTCCAGAATATTTTATTTTTTTTGGGTTTTAGGTGTTAATAATTTAAAAAAATATGTTTCTTTTTATTAGAGTGGGGAGGGGATATTTTAGAATTTCTCAAAATATTAATTTCCTATAATTTAGTATTTAATACCAAATAAGCCCATACTTAATAATTTATAATATAATATTATGGTGATTCTATATCACATAATACAATAAATATTTGACAAGTTTAGATTATATTTATATCATTATCTTTTTTTAACCCTTATTTATCCATTTTAACTCTAACCATGATAACAATTATTTTAATATTGGAGGGTTAATATAGTAACTATAAAATGAAAAACAACCCATAAATGAAGCATGGATTATATTTTAATAGATATCTTATTCACATGGATAAATTTGTTTTTTAGTAATTTTATATAATTTAATAAGATATTATTTTCTATAAAATATCCATAATGTCAATTTCTAGAACAATTCATCACATTAACTTTAATAATATACGGAAAACTTCTAAAAATTGATCTAAATATTTTATTATCTCTCTAAAATTTCATGGTTTTATATTATATTATTTTATCACATTATATATCTCAAATTATATTTATTTTAATATTTTTAATATCATTTATTTCATTTTTACATTAATTAAATAATTATTGCATCAACTTTGTGTAAGCATTTTACATAATTATATTTTCACTAAAATTGAAAATAAATTAACATTATCATTAGAATTATTTATAACCAACCTAAAAGTTATAGTCAAACACATCCTTTGGATAACACTATATTGAAAATATTACACTTATGAGAGAAAGAGCAAGGCGTGGTGGTCATTTATTTAAATAAAATAATATAAAGGTTATAAAATCATACAAATGACCCCAAAAAACCAAAAATTCAGTTTTTAGATGAATACAGTTGAGGTATAATCATAAAATACGAATTAAGTATATGTTTGGGTTATTTAATAGTTCTTATCATTTAATTTTTAACCCAAATTACCTGATTTACACTTTATAGTGGTAATAACAATTACTAAGTTTATTATTCATATTATCCAAAAATAAAAGGGATCTATATTATAAATTTGGATCCAGTAGATCCAAATATAGAATCAATTTTTCAAAATTTGGAATGAAAAATGTATAGAATTTAATTTAAAATTAAATCAGTAAAAACAATGCAATTTTTTTTTCCGAATACCGCCCTTTTTAAATAATTTTTTTTATAATATATTATAAGATAAAATACTTTAAAAACATTATAAGTAGATTATTTTGAATCATAAGGAACAACTGATATTTCAAAATTGATAAAAAACATAATTTTACTCTTTAAATAATTAAAAACATACAACATTCAATCAAAAAAGAACTTTTAAATATTCCCAAAAAAAACCATCTGTAGAAAAGTATCAAGAATTCAACCTAGGATAATTTTTACATGAATAATTTAAAAATAAAATGTATTTTATAATTAAATAATATATTTATTTTAAATATAAATACAATACCATGGTTGTTAAATTCTTCCCCATTTTTCATGTTACATCTTCAAGATTTGAATTTGATATTGAAAACCATGGTTTCAAATTTTCAAAATAATTCCGTTTCAATCAAACTTCATAAAAATAATTAATAATGATTCTTCTTGAACAGAGATAAAATAAAGTATTAAGGTCACATAAGATAACACATATTGGGATTACAAGTAGGAGAAAATTAGTTAGAAGGGAAAAGATTGATATGTAGAACAAAAATAACTCCCAAGGACCAATATAATGTAATAGAGATCCTAGTCAAGAGAATGTTTACCACAAAAAATAATAAATCTACGATGAGTTAAAAAGTGATTAATTTATCGATAATAAAAGTAAAAAATAAATGTTTTTAGGATACTTTTCATATAGGTTAGGAATTATTTTACTTCCTAGAGTAAGGCCATAAGGAAATATACTTACTTTAGAAGAATAATTTCATCATTTAATCAATTCCCACCACAATTGCATCTTTTTTTCCAAACGATGAGTATTCAAGATGATTATTTTTCATGTTTAAAGCACTAGAATAAAATTATAAAGAAAAAAATAAAAAAAATATTAAAAAAAATATTACTAATTTATTTAGAAACTATCCAAAAACCAAATTAGATAATACAAGATAAGATAGTTCCCCAAAATAATAAATCTTCTTATGAATAAATCTACTTTAATCTAAAAAATACTACTGTAATACCCAAATCTCAACATAGATCATTAAACAGATAACTACCTTTAAAATTGCACAAAAATATTCTATAATAACATAGAAACCCAAGAATCGGATGGATTTGATCACATAGTTTTCCAAGATAAATTTAATATTTATCTCACAAAATAATATCAAACAATTTTAATATCTCATCCCAAAAATGTAATTATGCTAATCACATAATCTCCAAAATATGGTAATCATTCCCATAAATATCTTAAATCACAATAAAGACACATTGAACTAATATACACCTCTAGAAGACAATTCAGACTTTATTCAAAAAATAAAAACCCATAATATTTATTTTAACTAATTTATATAATACTCACCAAAATTATAGAGATATTCTTCTGAAATAAAATTAATAACTTAACCACCAAATAAAATCCCAATCCACTATTATTAATATGATAAAGCATATGTTCCAAAAATGAAATTAACCTTTATCTATCAGATCAATTATATAAAGGACCTGATTATCACACTAACCAGGACATCACATAGGCTAGTGGTAAGTGATACACATTTATCACCATTCAATTGTAGGTTCAAACCTCATAGCCTTTCCAGATGCGATAGGCTTCCAACCGACCGGTGGTATATTAATATAACCCTTATATATTTCAAAAAATGTGATCAAATCATCAAAATAACTTTTATATATTCAACATTAATTTTTTTAACTCAAAGGTTATCTCACACCTTTCATTTGTCATCCTAAAATGTAATAACCCATAATTACCTCAAAAATAAATATCTCTAAAAATACCATTATAAATAATAAACCATCATAACATAAAGACTAAAATGGGTTTCTAAGACATTGAACACATGATAGATCTTTAAATTATAAACCCATGACGATATCTATAACTCTTAGGAATCCCTCAGAAGAAAATATCCATATTCAAAAGTTGTATAAACCCTATTTTGATACAAACTATACAGAGCTAACATTAATAATTACTTATTTTAATTATATTAGACTATAATTATATTTCTTAAAATCTTGAAAATATTTTCATTTTAATGTTTTATAGAATTAATACAAACTACTACATAGCTAACCCATAAATGACAAGTGGAAACTTAGAATTAGTATCCATTTTTCATAGAATGTATTTTTTAACATAAAACATATATTATTTAAATGATAAATCATCCCCATATTTATGTTTACCTCATCTATTCCATTAATATTCTTTAAACCATGTGAAAAAATTTTAAAAACATATAATGAGCATAAAAAGCTAAGTGAGATACACAAAAATAAATAAAATCATTTGTAGAGTGAAATAATCATGAAAAGACATATAAATGTTACCTTTATCCTCAAATTTATTTTGGTGTATAAAACAAAATATTTCCCCATACAAAACACACTCATTGTTTTCTAAATAGAACCTTGAAATCCTATAACAAGGAAATAAAGAGCCTTTTGGCAACATAGAGCATCATATTCTTAAAACATGTTAAAAACACATGAAATTTTAATTACCATATAACCCACTTCTAAAATATCCTTCTAGAGAACACAATCCTTACCCAAAGTATTTGAGAGCTATAATAGGAATAACCCTTCATATAGGCTATATCTAGTTCACCCATGCACTTTAATAAAGACCCACCCTTCATATTAGTTGTATTATCCTCTCTCATTTTTCATATAATTATCATGTACCATATGAAAAATAAAACATTTTATACATTCCAATTTTCATCATAAAATTCTTTTAAAATCCACTTTAAATAAAAATGCATTTGAATAACAAAAAATATCATTTTCTTTTTTCCAATTATTTTTAAAAGATAAAAATTACACACATAATAAAGAAAACTTTTTATTTAAAAATAACTACGAATCATTATGATGGAAATAATAAAATAATTAAAATTTAATTATTTTTTAAGAGAATATCTTTCTATATAGGTTAAAAACATTCCTTCCATATTTTTATAAGAAAAGTCATAGTGTATTGCACTTGGAAAACAACCAAAAGATTCATTTCAATTTTTTTTAAAATTCAAACAAAGTAAAACTAACATTAAAAAATTATAAGAGTATAGTAAGAAAATTTATGAGAACGTATTTAGAAAACAAGTAAATGAAATAAAAATAGAGTGTTAAAGGAAATATAAAAAAGATAATTTTTAAATGAAAGCCCCTTACCTTCACCCAGACTCATCATGTATGTTTTCTATCATCATGAATAATATTCATAGGTTGATTATTTTCTTCCTTAAGAACCTATTTCATGTTTATTATTTCCTTTATATAAATTATTACCTTTTAATATAAAATTAATAAATCATTTAAGTACATCTTTAATGTTTTTACAATATTTAGTACTTTAGTCCAAAATAAATTTGGTCAGTTGACTATGGTCAGTGAGGTAATTATTCAATCGTCTCATGAATAATAATATTTTATTATTTCTCATTTTTATGTGTAAATTATAATTTTAAATCTATCTACTAAATATGGTTATGAAAAATAAACTATGTTGCAATCATAGAGATGGTAGGTGATGAGTATGTGTGAGTAACATTTCCATTTTTCAACGATAATTATGAAAAAGGTGAATATTATTTTATCTTAAAAGAATTATAATAATATAATAAATATCATATAACTTCTTCAAATATATGTATAAAATTTTTTTATGTGATTTGGTGTTAAAAAATGAATCACATCGTTTCGTGGAGGTTGTAGTCCACACATATGCACGAACAACATTATCATTTTTCACTGCATGGAATGGTAAGAAGGTAAATGATATATTATCTTTTAATAATTAAACATATTTCATTATTACCATATATAAAAATTATTCATTTCATTATAAACAATCCAGAGATATGGTTATAGAAAATGAATTACATCAATTCGCAAGGTGGTAGTCTGTCGTACACACAAATGATTAATTATTTTCCCATTTGGTGGAAGAGGAGGTAGATATAAGTAATTATAATTACATCATAACATATAATTATAAGTAGGATAATTTATTTATTATTTTAAAATAGTTGTATAATGTGTGAGGGATGTGTAAGAAGAAACTGAACTAAAACATGCTGATAAAAAATATACATCTTCTTTAGAAAACCTCTATAAATTTACTCCATAACTCCTCTAAGATTGATATTATTTAAAAAAAAACCCTATATAATGTGTTAGGTATTGTAGGAAGGTATTTTAGTACGTGTTTGTCAAGACAAATTGGTTTTCAAGGGTGAATTATTGGGAAGAATCAGTTCCCATTTATAAAAGATGGGAGGGGTTCTCTTGGTATTTCTCAAAATATTAAATTCATATAAATTAATTTTCAATAAAAAATTCTTCTAAAGTGAGTTATTTATAATTTAATTTCTGTATATGTTGAAATAACCACATTAAAAGAAAATTACACTTGCTTTATCTATATTTATATCATTATCTTTTTATTGTACGCATATTTAACCCCTTTTAGTCTTACCATTACAACATGAATTTTTTACCTTTGAGGGTAAATAACAATACTATAAAGTAATAAATTACTCATAAATGGAAAATGTTTTATATTTTAAAACATGTCTTAATAACTTGGATAAATTTATGATTTTTAGTGATTTTATATATTTTAATAAATATTATTTACTATAAAAATTTCTATACAATCAATTTTTTGAACTATTTGTTCACCTGACTTTAATAATATCATTAAAAAATAAAAAATTAGGATAAATGTTTTATTTTATTCCTAACGTGTAATTTTAATATATAAAATTATTTTATTATAGTATTTATTTTAAATTTTATTTATTTGAATATTTTTAGTATCATTTTTTTTATTTTTCTATTAATTACATAAATATTTCATCAACATTATGCAGATATTTAAGGTAATTATTTATTCACTATAATTTAAAAATATATTACCCTAAAGAATATAAATAGTTTATATTTTTTAATATTATTTATAGTCAAATATTTCCTCTTTTTACACAATAATTAAAATATTACACTTTTTAAATAAAAGTGTGTGACAAGATTGACCTTTCTTTAAAGAAAATACAGAAAAGGTCTTCATCTCATCCTAATGGCCTAAAAACGTTATAAATTAGACTGCTGGATGATTATGGTTGATATAAACTCTTAAAATAATATTTATTTCACTATTTGGATCATTTAATAGTTCTAATCTTTTTAATTTTTACCTAAATTAACCGATTTAATCTTCATTATGGGAAAAAAATTACTAAAATTACAATGCATATTGTCTAAAAATAAAAGAGAATAATTTTATAAAATTGTACCCACTAATTAGAAATATGTAATCCTTTTTCTATGATTAAAATCACACAAACTTTATAATTTAGCTTATAATTAATCAAGAAAGAGGCATTGAAAAATAGTTTTCAGAAAAATACCCTTTTTCATAATAAAATGTTTTTTTACTAAATTGATGTATTAAATCCATTTTAAAAAACATAATTGGATTATTTTAAATAAAAATGAACTAATTTAAATATAAACTAATCCACATTTTAGTATTACATTGTAAATAATTTCAAATAAAATATAGTTTTCAATAAAAATAAGTATTTCTCACTATTCCTCGAAAAAGTAATATTTTCAAAAATTTATCCAAAATTCATTAAAATAAAATTTTGATATGATAAAACTAAAAATGAAATTATATTTTTCAAATTAAAATTTTATGATATTAGATATAAAATTTTCAATAAAATCTTATATGAAATACGTTTAATAAAATAATTTCCTTTTCCTTGTTAAGAATTAGTTAATATATTTTTTTAATAAATAAAACTAAATTATTCAGGAATAAAAATAAATATTAAAATGATTAATTCTATAATTACTTGTGATTTTTTAAAATTTAACCATGAATTAATAAAATATATTTCAAAAATACTAATATGAAATTTGAACTATGCCTTGAGAAGTGAGAGTAGAATGTGTGAATTGTTTACTAAGTCTATATATAGGAATGGAATCAGAAAATTATAAATATGGTCATTTAAAATATAGTCATTAAGAAAATATTAATTGAATATAAATGTATTGAATATGTATGTTGATGTGGTGTATTTCTAGTATAAATCTTAGAATATGATAATTCAAAATGAAGGTTTTTCTTTAATACTTTCAAAAAAACTACTATGGAAGTATTATTCCTTTATTCAGATGAATGTTTCTAACCTATCAAATTAGATGGAATCAATGATCCAACTCACTCCATAGCAGGAAAGGTAGAAGGAGCGGATCATTGGGATCCTCAAACAATGAATTCACAATCAGAATGGTAAATTGATTCTAATGATGATGATTATGATTACAATTATGGAAATGATCCTTCTTTTTATGATATGTAGTTTTCTAATTTTGGTCATGGTACGTATCTTGTTTTTAACCAATCCTATTTCATTCTTTCTTGTTATCTTTTTCATCCACCTTTAATAAATGGTCAGGAGATTTTGGTTCTGGCTAGCAATTTTTCATATGTATATATACATATCAATTATATATAAATATTATTAATATTATTATAAAAAAATTATAGAGTTTAAATAATTATTTTAATATTAATTTATTATTAAAAATAAATTTTATTAATATAAATAATTAATTCTAATGATATTTTGTTAAAGTGTATTTATAAACTTGTTCCCCAAGAATTTTTTTTATGTGTTGAATATTTTATCACAATACATTAAATTGAACAATTATAAAAATTTATAATATTTTTAATAAATTATTAAAATTATTAAAATTATAAATTTATATGAAATAATGTTAAGGAAGTACAATGTTTAAAAGAGTCATTTTTTAATAAATGAAAATTTTCTTTATATGTAGTATTTTCATTTTAAAACTAAATTTATAAAATTTATAACACAAATTAGACAAAACTGACTCAATTTTGGGATTTGAAATTTGAAAATTATCTTACCCTAAAATTTTGGGATTTTTCTTAAATAATTTATTTTTTATAATGAACATTAAAAAATGACATTTTTTCAAAAGCTATAAATATTTATGAAGTTATCATATTATAATATTGACATATAAACTTATAAATCAATTAATATTTATTTATTAAACATAAAATAACAATTTTGAATTAATAGGTTTAATTTAGAAGACTTAAGACTAACATTTTAAGGACTTTATTAATAATTCCCTGTAAAATTATTTTTGTCCTTTTGTTTTAATTAACACTATTTTTTCTAAAATTTATGTTATGATTTATTTGAAATAAATATAAACATTGTTTGTTTTATAGTAAACAATTTTATATTATTAAAATAAAATTCATAGATAGTTTAACACATCTCATAAATTTTAATCATGAAAATATACATGTTTTGAAATTGGTTATTACCATTCACATACGCTAATGTTAATGTTGATAATTATTAAACATATTTTTTTGATAATATGGGTTAAATAGTTTGATTAAATGGGTCCAAATTATTTAATAAATTCCATTTTACTTTATCCATAAAAAATGATTTAATTGGGCAAAAACTAGTTAGCGTGATAACATCTAAAATAGCAGCAGTAATAAATCTCTGGGTAAAGGGCTTGAAAAATGTTAAAAACTGACATTTCTAATTTAGTGTATGAGATATTCTCGACATAATATCTCCATAAACTAAATTATATTCTTTTTTTGGTCCACTCGATATGTTTAGCTCGTGAAAATTTTATATTAAGATTAAATATTTAAAAAAATCCATCCTAACCACTTATAAAATGGGCCATTAACCACCCCCTAAAGACCACTCTAAAAATTTATTACACTCTTGAAATATTATTTCATTCCTTACCCTAGATTCTTATTTAGCTCCTTTAATATTATTTTCATATGATATTATCCTAATAATTCTCTTTTCAAGTAATCCTCCAATGGAAAACCAAAGTTCTCAATGTAGGTACCATCTTTTCACTAACATCTTTTAATTTTTATTTTTAAATTCAAAACTAACTTTTCATTATTTTATAATATGAATTAAATATTAATAGTATAATAAATATTTTTATATTATTATAATAAAAATTAACCAACTTCTTATCTTCCCATAAGAAAAGGGAAACATCAATCGTCTGTGTGTGTGTGTGGACTACTGCCTCAACGACACAAAATCTTTTGTTTTCCATCTCCAAATTACAAGGATTTTGAACTGGTAGATTTAATATATTATTATGATATTTATAAGATAAATCTTGGTTCTTATATAATAAACTATATTACTCCTTTATCTCATTCTATGAGAAACAAAATCATTATCCATGAATTTGTGTGGACTAACGTATATATGGAATGATGAATTCTGTTTCTCACTAGATATATTCATGGATGATATTAAAGATTCATTTAAGTAATTAATTTTTTGTATATAAATTTGTTAATTTTTTTAAAATAAATTACTTTATATACCTTCCTCCCATTCTATGAAAAATGAGAGTTTTTCATGTGCATATGTATAGACTACCTACTCCACAAAAGTTACAAATTTTACTTTTCCATCTAATAATTCATATTTATACAACTGTTTTATTATATTTTATTAAAACATATAACAACAACAACAACAACAACAACAAAAATAATATTTTATAATGATTTTGTCCAAATATGTAAACTATCCTAACCAAACACACCCATCGAATTATAGCATGTTCTTGTCTAGGTTGTTCAAACATCCTACTTGAAAAACATTGTAATTTTATATCATGGATGATTATGGGAATTTATTTTATGGTGATATATTATAAAAATAATTAAATATGAGTTTTTTTTGGTTTTTGGAATGTGATATAAATATTTAACTCATTACTTAAGAGAAAAATAGTCCTTTTCTATTAATCATCGAAACATCCTCATCATTGAATTCATTTTAAATTATTATGAAAACAATTTCATTGAATTAAATTATAACATTATAAATAAATAAAAATAATAAAATTAAGTATAATTTATGTTGTTTTAATGATTTATGATCATGTCATAATGATTAAAAATACCTCTTTTACCAAACATATTCAAAATTATCAAGATTACTTGCATTGGAAATGGAATATTGATAAAAATGAACTAATACACATGTAAATAATAATCAAAATATAACTTTATAAAAATATATATATATAAATAAGGTTTTAAAATAGGTTATTCAAGTGGTTATTTTTTATACAAGAGTTTAGAGTGGATTTAACTAATTAGGAAAATAAGGTAAGGGGTTTTTAATCTTAAATTTAATTTTTTGAGGCATATTTCATTTTGTACAAAATTATATCCTTGATATGTTGTTTTTATATATAATGAATTTATTTTACCAAATTCATGTAATTAATGGGGTTTGGAGATCCAAATCGTTTTCTTTATTTAGATTTCTTTCGATTTAAAGTGTATTAATGTTGAAATGGTTATTTATCTCTATTTTCAATTTTATGAGAAATGATTGATGTTTCAATTAAAATTTTACTTTACTTGGTGTCATAATTTCTAAATTGATATATAATATCATGAGTTATATTTTCTTTATATTATTTTATGTTCACTTTCAAGCTCTATCTTATTCATGTGTTGGGATTTGAATGTTATTCAAGCAGAAAGGTTTCTATTTCCCAACACATTTTAAAATCATGTCCTATAAAATATGACAACCCATAAAGGAAACTTTTATGGACTTCAATTGTAATGTCAAAGTCATATTATTATCATATGGCAATACTTGGTTGATTTTCCTTCTCTTTATTTTTTTTTTAAATTAGAAATTTTTTAATATTTCAATGTTGTGTTATTTTTAACAAGTATTTTAAAAATGGTATTCCTTTTATGCTTGAAGGAACATTTTAAAGATATCCTCATATTTATTGAATATTTTTAATAATATATTTATCAATTACCTTAATCTTATTTTTATGTTTTTTGTGTAAAATAATTTAGTGTTTTCTATATGGGTCAGTTTCTGTAATAATAATCTAATTTAACATTTTTAGGTTAACATATTTTTTTTCCTACTTTTTTATTTTACATGAAATTTTATCTTTAAATTTTAATGGTTTCTAAAAAAATATTTTTTCTCATAGTTTTAGAAAATATATACTTTAAAATTCTTTGAAAATATAAATGGTATTTATCATTTGAAAATGGTTTTTCCTAAAAACTCCAAAAAATTTTCATCCGAGTCAACATCCCATGAAAAATCTAAACCATGATCAAGGATATTATTCAAATGATACCATATAAGCTATTTATATATTTTTCTAATGTATTGTTTTTTATATTGAAGAAATGTTCTATCACTTCTTATGTCTTTCCTAACCTCTAATTATTAATAGGTGTAAGTTCTGTTCCAATTATTTTCCTTCGTGAAAACCTAATTTTTCATTTCAAAGATTAATGGGTGTTCACAATAATTCCAATAATTTATTTATTTTTTAATTATTGAATGATCCATATACCTTTTATCTATAAGATATCGATAACCTATAGATCATTATCTTAATTTAACTATATTTACTTAAAAAGAAACATAATATCATTCGATGTCCATTTTTTTATAGGGGTTTATCATTTTATGGTTATTGACAGAATTATGAATGATTTATTTATGTGATTATATTTGAAAAGGACATTAAACTCATTTTATTTCCATGGTATCTTTATGTTTTGTTAAATGAAACCCATTTACTTTCTATAGGTTCTTTATGATATGAAGACTAATTAGTTTGTTTGTGGAACTCTTTTGTATAAATAAAGATGGATGTGGTCATATATCACCCTATAATTGATTGGTAATATATTTTTATCTTATTATATAATCATGTGTGGATATAGTTTTATTTTTTTAAAACATAAGTGGTTGGACGTAGTTTGATTTTTTCACAACAGAAAATGGTGGACATACATGGATTTGTTCACAATGTTTCCTTATGTTTGTGTCTTTTTCAAAGTCTTATCATTATTCTTATGACTATATATTTATTTAATGACACATTTTTATGTTCAATTAATTATTGAGTTTAATTTTCTTCTGTTTAATTATAATTATAATATTCTTATCTTATTCTCACTTATGATCATTAAATTTATCGCTTATGCTTGGCCTTATTTAGTGTTTGATATCACCCCTTCTTTTGTTTTTAATTTTGACCAGGTTAGGAAAGGAAGTATTATGTATGGTTTATCAATAAGATTATATTATATAGATTATTTATTGGATATGTGGAATAAATAATATAGATTACATATTTTCATATATAATGAGAAAAATTTTCTTTTGATACAAAGAATAAGGGTTCAACTAGTTGAATATTTGTCTAAACATCTAAAACTCTAAACATAAACAGGTACGTATAATATAAATGATACATTATTTATGAAATATATTTTTTTAAGGATGAGTATCAAATCAAATGTGTAAGGTATTTTTTAGCATAATATATAGTAGTGTGGTTTTGGGGTTCTATGATAGGCATCAAAGTGACTATTTAAATAATTTTAGAGATTATGATGTTATCTTTTTAAGATAAATAAAGAGTTAAAATAATTATCAAGGATTTTTATATTAAATTGGTCATAGTTACTAAGGTATAGAAAACACTTTAGGTTTCTTGTATTTAATATTTTATGTTTTTTGGTATTATGATGAAAGAAATTATGGGAAATCCTTAAAGATAAGTTTATAGGACAAGTATAAATATAAGATAACATCCTAGTGTTTTAATAAGATCTGAGTGTGTGGTTTTCCTTTAAATTACATCCTTTTTTGGATACTCTAAATTAGATACAGATATGAAATAGATTAACCTAGGGGTAATCACCATAAAATTATAGTTTATAATCTACTCAATATTTACTCTAGTGCATGATGAGCATGCCTAAGATTGAATTACCGTCTAGAATCTTATAGGGGATATGATTTTGTTAATCACAGTCTATTTAAATTCTATTATGAAGAATTTATTTCATTTTTTTGTTAAGGTATTAGACTAATACATATAACAAAACACCACTTAATGTAACCAAGGTAAACAAATATTGTTATTGGAATAATAATTTTGACAAAGTTGAAATGAATGATTCATTGGCTGAAATGAAGATTTCATTAGAGAATACATTATAGGATTGAGAATTAATGTTCATATGATCATTAAATTTAATTATATTATATATTATTATAATAATTTTGGTTCCAATATTTGGTTGGAAATAGGATCATGAAAATAAATGTTTTTAAGGTATGTCTCTTGAAACTCGTAAGACATAGCTATAAAAGAATATTTGGGAAAAATTGTTGAGAATTTTAATATAATTACTTAATGAGGGAAAATATATGTTACATAGTATGCACGATGATAGAAATATTAATATCTCATAGAATCTATATCTTAAGGAATTATTATATTTAAAAACCATTAAGTATTTTTATTAGTAAGTGAAAATTAAAATTGTGGGGACACAATTTATTTTTGGGGGATGTAACACCCTAGGATTCTTGAAAGCATATTCTTTTTATAAATGATATTTTAATAACTATAAAAAAAATTTAATTGTGAAGGATTTGAAATTGATTAAGAAATAATACATAAAAGTTATGAATTAATCTAACAAAACATTATACACTTATAAATGGAACATTGTAAAAACAACACGTCAAAATAAATATTACACACTATATAGTATAAATCACCATGGATTATTACATCAATTAAAATTTCATAAATTTAATGATGATAATATATAAAAACTATAAAATCTAAAAAACTAGGAGATATATTGGATAATATTCAACCATAAAGATATAAAATATCAAAAAATACCTATAATGATGATGAGAATCATTAAGGGAGAAAGCATTATGAAAAATATATAATATAAAATAAGAACAATGCCTTGAAATATGATAGTGGAGTGAACCAATGATTTAGTAAGTCTATATTAAGATACAAAATATGGTCATTATAAAAATGGTCAATCGAAATATGGTTTTTGAGAATATAGACAATGGATATACATGTATTCAATAGGTATACTAATGTTTTGTAATGTTTTTAGTAAACTTAGAATAAGATAATTCACAATGTGATAAAAATATTATATTAAAATAGTATAAAAATATATATATTTATTCTTTACATATAAATATTATTAATTTTATTATTAAAAGATAATATGATTGAAATATTGATTTTAATATTAATGTAATAGTAACATTTAATTTTCAGAATATAATTAATTTATTTTAATTGTATTTTGTTAAAACGTATCTTGAATAAATGTAATATTTTCAAAGAACAATTTTATTAGGTGTTTTATATTTTATTACAATAAATTAAATTGAAATGTTTAAAAAAAACTATTATATATGAATTAATATTTGAATATTATTTTAATTATAAATTGATATGAAATAATACTAGGGGAATATAATGTTTTAAAACACAATTTTTTAATAAAACCATTTTTTTAGTTTCATTAAAAACTAAATTATTAAATTTTAGAAACCTAATTAGAAAAAACTAACTTATTTTTTTAGATCTAAAATTGAAAATTATCATAACATTATTTGTTTTTCAATTTCTAACAAATATTTTGTTCTTTTAGATGAATAGAGGAAACTGTATTTCTACCAAAGCTATAAATTTTTATGACAATTACATAAGATAATATAATATTAAAAATTTATAAAACATTAATAATTTATTTAAGGAATAGAAACTATGAATTTAGAATATTAGTTTTAATTTAGAAAACCTATGATTAACATTTTAAGGACTTAAGTACTAGTTTCTATTAAAAACTATTTTTGCCTTTTATTTTTATTAAACATTATTTTTGTAACATTTGGTTTCGGATTTAATTGAAATACAAATAAATTTACATTAAATAATAATCCATTTTATATCAATAAAATAAAATATGATGATAATTTTACCCAACACATTGATTTTAAGCTTAATAACATACTTTTTCTAAAAATGTGTTTTTATGTGTTATATGTGCATGTTTTAATGTTAATTTTTCTTATACGTAGAAATTTTATTAGATAAAATAGATTTTATATTTGGGTTCAATAATTATAAATTATTTATTATGGTCTATATTCTTGTTGGGCATAAAAATGATTTACCATAGTAAAATCTAATTACCACTGTTAAATCTGAAATAGAAAACCTAATAAATCTAGGATAGATCAGATTGAAACATGTTAAAAAATTATAATTGAGTTTTTGAGAGACACGCAACCTTACCCCTCACTCTAAAGAGTTATTATCCATTTTTATAGAAACATTACATCTTAAACATGTTCTCCCTTTATATTAAGTCTTAATATTTATAAAAATTCAATTATACTCACATATAAAATTGGACACATAGAAACCCATCAATAAAACTCTAAATATTTAGTTTAACCTTAAATATATAATATATTTACGTTCTATTGAATATTATTTCACTCCATTAAGATTATGGTCACATGATATTATCCTAATCCTTTACTTTCCAGGGAATATTCCAAAGAATACCCAAAGTTCTCAATATAGGAATGATTTTTTCATTTACCTATATTCTTTTTTATGTTTCTGTTTAAAATATATTTTTCCAAATTTGATATTAATAATTTATTATTTATAGTATAGTTAATGTTTTTATATTTCCATAATAATGATTAACTACCTTTGGCTTCTTCCCATAAGAAAAATGAAAATTTCATTCATGTGTGTGTGTACTACTGCCTCCACCACACAACATATTTTTTTCATTTATCACCTTAAAATTCTTGTAATAATAGTGAATTTAATATATAATTATGATATTTATACTATTTTCTATGTTATAAAATAATAATCCATATTACTCCTTTCTCCAGTTAAGTGAAAAATGAAATCGTTATCTATGCATATGTGCTAACTACAATCTCCATAGAATGATGCAGTCCCTTTTTAATTATTTTCATTCATTGATATCCTTAATGTTTAGTTTAATAAATATATATGATATTTTTTACATATATTATTTTTTTTAATAATTACTATAGGGACCAAGGTTTTATATACATAGATATTACATTAATTTAAATGAATATTCAATTCATTAAAAAAGTACATTCCTGAGTACTGTAATAGTTTAGTGCGTTGTGAAACTTGGAAAAAAATTCTTTTATCCTGGTGAAAGATCTTATTCATCTCACATAAATATCTCAACCTTTTTCACTTGTACCTAAATTCTTTCTTCAAAACCTAGGGAAATGAAACATAAAAGGGGTGAGATCAGATTATTATAAAGGGTAAATAAAGGAGACATATAAGAATAAACATGAATATATGGGTATGATAACATGATCATAACATTAGTAGATCATACAATACATATCAATGATATACAAAAAGAGTTATGGGATAAATATTGGATGTTCATAAGACATTAAACATAAAGAAATAAGAGTCATGAGTGATGAAGTCATAATGAAAGAATAAGACATAGGAATTGTAGAATACATATAAGAATATGAAATGTTATGTAAAATATACCTATTAAGACCTTTATAACATGTTAGTCTTGGGTTATGACCCATGTACCTATTGTGGGCTTTGGTTAACAACCCATGCTCCTTCTTACTTTTGGGCTTCGACTATAACCCATGTAAATTTTTATTTTAAGGCTTAGGCTTAAGCTAGTATACCCTATTTCTTTTAGGCTTGGGATAAAAACCATGTACGTTATATATTATTTCTTGGGATACATCCTATGTACCTTATTGCTTTCTTGATTGGGCTATAACCTGTGTACACTATTTCATTTAGGCTTTGGCTACAACCTATATAAATTCTTGTTTTTGGGATTGGGCTACATCCCATGTACAATATTTATTTTATTCCTTACCTAAAAACCATGTAAAATCTTGTTTATTGGGATTGGGATATAACATGTGTACCCTATTTATTTTAGTATTGGTATACAACCCATTTACACTCTTGTTTTTGGGCTTATGCTACAACCTGTATACCCTGTTTCTTTTAGGATTGGGCTACAAACCGTGTAACTTCTTGTTTTTGGGCTTATTCTACAACCTAGGTATCCTTTTTATTTTAGGATTGGGATAAAACCCATGTAAATCATAGTTTTTGGGCTTACACACACCATTTATGGAGACCTTAGGTTGTACATACGTGTGAAGACTATTTCCATTTAATTGTCACGTTGAATGAAAGAAAGTAAAAGTCATATATGTGTGTATATAAAATTATTAAATTATATTTATGATATAATATATATCATATATAATAACTTAAACTATCGTTTATACAAGCCATGTGGTGTATAAATGAATCGTATCACTTTCAAATGGTAGTAGTCCACACTTCTTCAATTAAAATCATCATATAAACACAAAATGGAATGTAAACATTTATGTGTTGTAAAAATGAATAAAGAAACATAAAAACATAATAAATATAATATATGAAATATATAAACATTTTTTATATCATAATTGAAACCATTATTGGTGGTAATGAAAAAATGAACAATCCTCATTTCACGAGGCAGTAGTTCAGTGTATACAGAAATAGTGTTTCCCAACCTATTAGATCGAGGTGTGTGTAAGTTTAGGTCATATAATTTACAAAACAAACATAGTATATTTAGTATACTATTTTGATATAATTATATAATAAATATATTTAAAGGGATGGATAAAGAAAAATAAAGAAAAGGACTTGAGAAAAAGCGATACTTCTTTATCTGGTAACTCCTTTTTGTTTATGCCAAAAGGATTCCTTGTATTGCCTTATGACCAATGTTATTATTCTAATTATATGGTAGATATTTTGGAGAATATATGGGTATAGTTTTTTTTGAGCCAACGTGTCTTGATATGTGTGAGGAAAGGGTATTGTGCTTTCCTTTTTATAGTGGAGGGGGAGTGTCACTCTTGTAAATACCAAAAGATATTAAATAATGGTTATCTGACTAACCTAAAGTGACTCCAAAATAGAAAAAAAATTTATTAAAGGGTCATAATTGTTAATTAAAACCTCCACTACACAAAAATATGTGTATTTTAATAATTTGGTTCCATAACATCTAATATTCCCCAACTTTATCATTTTTTTATAAAATATAGTTTTATAATCTCTTTTAATTTAAACATTAAGACTCAAATAATGTGAGATTTATTAGAAAATATATATCCACTGAATTATTAATGTTATATATAACATATTAATAAAATTACATTGTTTTTTGGAAATTAATTTTAAAATAAGCGCTTCTGATATGCTAAAACACTACTTAATCTCGAATCATGTTAAGAAAATTTTTACAATATATGGGTCAATATGTTAATTATAAAAGAAAAATTGGTCCATTAATATACCGTATTTAATATTTATTAGAACTTAATTATTAATTGGAATAATATATGATTTTTATTAATTTTAAATTAATTAATAAAACTTCTTTTATTTTAAAATAATAATATTGTCAATTTTAAAATTATATATTTAATGTTAATTTACGAATGTTAATATAATATTGGAACTCAAATATATTTTGTTAATATATTTTAAACGTGATATATTCTTATAAAAAATATAGAAATTTTATCTATTATCTTCACTTTTAATATTTAAAATATCATTTATTTTAGTCAATTATTAACTAAATAATCACCACATTGGCAATTCATAAGCATTTCTGGTAACTAATATTTCTCTAAAAATAATTGATAAATTATTATGATAAAAAAACCCATTTATATCTTAAAATGATATGTAAAACCAAAAATATTATTTGTTTACCTATCTCAATGTTTTATAAAAGTTAAAGGTAAGGAAAGTTCCCTTTTTTGTCTTTTTTCCTTACAAAACATTTTATATAAGGAAATTTAATTTAATAATATTACAATAACCCATTAAATTAGAAAAATGAGGTGATATGGTCAAATTATTGGAATCCATTGGATTTTGAAAAAGTTTCTGGGTCATTTTTTTCATTAATATTAATGTTTAGTGCCTAGTTACACTTAATCATACCTTTATTGTTGTGGTTAATTTTAATCACTTTCACAAATATCTTTTTCGTCCAAAAGTAAGTTGATATTGTTAGAATAGAAATATTGTACTTATTAAAACCTTATATATCGGTCTTTTAGAATTAAAATCACATAATTGGTAATGTTAAGATTAATGTTAATCAAACAGATGTGGCATGAATGTTGGTTTTTAAAGTAAAAGCCTTCAAAAGTTATATAAGTTTTTATATATAATTTAAATATAAATATGATTCTAGTGACCTAAATTAGATTAATATATAAATAACAGATCTATTTTGACTTTAAATACCAACTTAAAATATAATTTAACACTAATTATTATTTAAACAAAAAAGGTTGTTTTTAACTAAATTGCTTTAATTTTCAATATTCATCAAAAAATGAAGTTTCTTAGAAAAATACCAAAAATTTATCCTGAAAAAATATCGGTATTCTAAATTCCAAAATTATGATTATTTTATCTAAATAAATTTATAAATAGATCTAAAAATAATTTTATTATTGTTTGGTAAAAGTCAGTATTGCGTGTTACACAAGCTATCATGGAAAGTCAATCTCGTGTGTAATGTATGCTAACCTTAGTGTCCTATATAGAGAATATTAAACATCTTGTTACATGTAATGCATGATAACTTGGTTTTAATAATAACTTAAGTTAATAATAATTATTTAATATAAAATAATCAATCTTCAGTGTTGTGTGAAATGCAAAATATTAATAAGATTAAATTAATTTGAAACAAAATTCACAAAATCTGGGGATATTACATGTTACCCCACTAAAAATTAATTCTAACTCAAAATAACTTTGGGTTATCAATGGTTTAATATTTTAATTTTGCATTCAAGAAAACACACATCATATAGATGAATACTAAAACATCCCTTAAAAGGGAAAGTTGGGAATATAATTGTTACCTAAATTAACATATAAATGGGCTTCCACATGGGAGAACATAGTTAAAAAGTGAATACATAGACATGGAAGAGAAATATAACCATCATGTTATGATGAATAGTAATATAGAACAAGGCTGGGGGAAAATTAACAATAAGAAAGTGATTAATCTGTGATGAAATAAAGGAAAATCTGATTCATCATAATGAGACGTACTAGGATAAAATTTTTTGTTACAAGATACTTTTCCAAAAGTTAAAATTTTTTCATGAAAATATATACTTTCTTGAATTTTGGACAACCTAACCCTTTGTTGTTTTTTGGTCCACTTTACCTCTTTCTCTAAAAAGGAAGGTGATTTTTTATTCCTGAAGAACTAACCTATCTTGGGATCCATGATATACCCTCCCATTTGTGATAAATTATCATAAACACCATGTTTTTACAATAGGTTATCCAATATGATTAAATACTTATGTGTTAAGATAATAATTTACTCTCACAAACCAAATCAAAAGTTTAACATAATATTTTCTTAAATGGTTAATGTTATAACCCTTGGTTTTCACATTCCAAACATATAAATACCCTAATGGTAAATTACTATAAATAATTCTGAATGACAAGAATGATTCTATATTCCAATAATCACTGGATATATTTTTTAATTATAAGGAGTTGTAAATTTCATCCTCAATCTCATAGAACACTTTTTCAATAATAAGTTTCAGGGTAATATCTACCTTCCAATTTACTTATTCATATCCAACGTATCATTATCCAAAGATCATTATCTCAATTTCAATATTTATTTAAGGGTAACCTTCCATTAATCAAAATATCACAATTCTATGAATTCAAATTTCTATGTCTTCACCACCATTCAAAAAATCATTTTAAATCCTTAAAAAACTTATACTAAAAATACTTATACATTTCATGATTCATATAATATTTTAATTCTAAGACATAAATACTTTATTGAAACAACATTATTCTCAAACCATTGATCACACTTCTTTTATTTATTCCATAATACCAATTTCTTATAATATGAAATATGAATCAGGTTTTAATTTTCCCCAGAATCAATCCAATAATGATTCCTATGATCAATGTGAACAATATTGGAAGAACATGTAATACCTTTCACAATTTTTTTAAGGTCTCTTTATCTTCTGAATAATAACCAATACTTGCACCACCTTCCCGAATCTTTTTATGAGATTTCCAATTGGGAAATCAACTTAGAAAATACTCATAATTTCCACATATTTATAATTAAATGTTATCCATGATCCTTCTATCTATCTCTATTGACTAAAACCAGGAAGCATATCATGAGAAACATTTATCAAATAAGGTTACCATATAATCATGAAAAATAACTTAAAAGGTAACCAAATGATGGCTTCAATTTCTTTAATATTTGAAAACATAGTTTTATCTTATATTATTCATATCCAACTTATATTTAAATCATTCATGATGGCTCGTGAAGAATATACGAGTTTCAAAGCATATCCCCCAAGTGTGTGAAACCATGTGTGTAATAAGTCCCATTTTCATGTACGGGATTACCCCGAGTCGGGACTAGAATATCTTGTCAGATTTATTGCCCCTAGGTATATCTGTAACAAAGACACATCAACTTTTAGTATCTAGATATAGATATATTTCTAAGAAACCACTTACTCTATACTTTACCAAAATTCAAGGGCATTTTCTTATACGTCAACTCATCCTAGTACTTATCCTTACAGAAATCTCTATAAATATCTATAAAAATATACTCATGTATATCATAAATTTTTTCTCATCCAACTTTCAAAAGGTTGACTAAAACATTCCCTTGATACCAACTATAGAGACCAAAGTTTCACATACCTTGATATTATATCATTTTAGATAAATATTCAACACATTAAAAAAATACATGCTCGAGGACTATAAAAGTTTAGTTTCTTTTGAATCACTAAAACAAAATCCTTTATCCTAGAGAAAGATCAAAAACATATTCCATAAAGATCTCAACCTTTAACACTTATACCTAAAACATTTATTTATAATTTTGGGATAGGAAACATAAAATGGGGTAAGCTCAAACACTCTGTAAGGGTAAAAAAGGAATACATGTAAGCATAAACATGATGATAGTGGTATGCTAACATGATCATAACATTAGAAGATCATACCATGTATATAATAGACTGTAAACATGAGTTATGGGATAAATATTATAAGTTCATAAAACAATAATCATAAATAAATAATTATCATAAACAATGAAATCATAATGAAGGAATAAGACATAAGATTTGTGGAATACATACAACAATACGAAATTTTATGTCAATTCTACCTACCAAGACATTTATTACATGTTAGGATTGGTCTATGACCCATGTATCTACTGTTTTTTGTGGCTAACAAGTCTTTTTCTCTCTTTTATTTTTTATTGTGATACAATCTATGTACCTTGTTGTTTTTGGGATTTGACTAAAACAATGTAAACTCTTTCTTTTAGGCTTGTGCTACATTCAATTTACCTTTTTTTCAATCATGAGACACAACCAGTGTAACTTCTTGTTTTTAGGCATTGGATTCAACCCATGTACCCTATTTTTTATATGATTGGGTACAACCCATATACCTTCTTTTTTTCAATCTTTCACTACAACAAGTGTACCCTATTTATTTTATTCGTGGTGTATAATGTAAGTACCTTCTTGTTTTTGGTATTTTTATACAAACTGTGTACCCTGTTTTTTCTAGGATTGGGTTATAGCCCATGTAACTTTGGATCTCATATACAAATTATGATTACCAAATTAATTGGTGGGAGATATAGGTACCAAAATCTTATAAAAAATCATTCATACATGTGCCACAAGATAATAAAACATTCATCGTATCAGGACCCATAAAATAGATAAGTTTTATAAACATCGAATAAGAACTAATGAAATTAAATGGGGATCATTAACATTTTATCACATCACAAACTATGAAAATAGATAGGTTTACCAATTACATGATGATAACATAACCTGTGAAAAGAAGTGTCTTTCAAATGCATAAAACCCAAGGAAGTGAAATGGGTGATTGAAAAATTATTACATCAAAACATAAACCACTCAAGAAAGAAAATTAATATAAACTTTGGATCATTACCTAGAAGGTAATGAGTAACATTAATGGATTTCATATTCTATGGAAAATAAATTTGAAATATCATTCAAAAACATTTCTTGAGGAAAATATCATTTTTTATTTGAAAAATGTATTTTTAATAGATAAATACACTTGAAAATAATTTTCTTAGAAAATTATTTAAAAATATAAAGAATATTTGAAATAATTTTGAAAACCATTTCCCATGATAATTAAAAAATAAGACTTAAAATATTTTATAAACCATTTTCTTTGAAAAATATTGAAAAATTATAAAGAAATATTGATTTTTTATAACCATTTCATTGATGATACTGTGAACACTTATTAATACAGCTTGAAAACACATTGACAACCTTTTATTTCAAAATAACTCTAAAAAAATAAAATAAATTCTTTTAATATATAATTTTATTTAAATTATTTTTTTTTACAAAATTATTTTCAAAGATCATTTGAAAACATTTTTTATTTTTTTTGAAAACATGGTTTTTAAATAAAATAGAGTTCTGTTTTTAGAGAGAGAGAGATGCATTCATATTTTTCTAAGGAATCTTTTCATAATTTTATTGAGAAAAAAAAACAGTGGAAAATAGGTAATAATTCATGTATATATCTTCAATAAACATAGAATACATAGGTTTATAACTGTTCATGAGAGTTTGATCATAAAATTTCAACAACATAATCATAATCATCAATAATCTCGAAAAGAGATGAGATTGTTTTAATAAAATCTTACCATGTGGATAATTGGGATCATACTATTAATGTAAGAAAATTAAATTACATGGGGAAAATAATACCATGATAATAATGAGAATTATTATATAAAATTTCAATTGGAATCGTTTAAACCTCATCAAAGAACAAAGGTGCATAAGAAAACATATGTATTAAAGAAGACAATTTGAGACAAAAAAAATTTATCGATTGGTTATATTTTGATACATTAATGCCATAAAAAAAATATCATAGAATAGATATGTAAATAACCATAAATTAAAGTAAAAGAATCATATATTACATCATTGGACACTACACAAACAACACAAAAGGAATGGGTGGTGAATAAAGCATATATCTCAGGTATATAAAAATTGAGATGAAATTCTTTTACCTTTTCTACAGACAGTAGTCCAACTCCTTAAAACCACTTATATATTAAATATTAATTTATTTTAAACCTTTTAAAAACCGTATTCTTATATATAATACCATATATTGTTTTACTACAACTTTAAATTACCCTCTTGCCAAAAATCCTATGTTAAGGATTCACATAGGGTAATATTCACTTTATTTTTCACACGTATTAATTGGTTATATCTTTGGTAATTTTATTTACATCAACATTTAATGAATTTAAAACATGCTATAAATATCATGTATATACATTATTTGTGTATTATAATACTCTATAAAATATATGATCCTGAAATAGAATACACCATTTATGGAGAAGGTAGGCCATATATACACATGAATGTTATTTCTGTTTAATTTTCTAGTTGAAAGAAATTGTAATGCATCAACCCCAGTTTCCTAGAGTCGGTGCATTATTTTAATACATTGGAATGATTACAAAGAATCGTGTCATGAATGACCGATCATTTTACCAGTCTTGGAAAAGAGATTATATACATGAATGTTACATTATACTTTATAACATACAACACATCATAAGTAATCCTTTATGAACTCCATTATTAACTTTTCTTAACACTCATATCAATCAAAATGCACTTCTTAGAATCTTGGGAAAAATAAAACATAGAAAAGGGTGAGCTCAAATGCTCAGTAATGGTAACCAATATAGCAGAAGATAACATAAATATTAAGCCTAGTAAATAATTGAAACCAATGCATTTACCAATAATAAACATGAATACTTTTACAGCAGGAATTTGATATGAGTAAATAATTCCATAAGACAAGATAATCATGGTTATTCTACCAGTCAAATGACCACATGAACCATCAACATTATTTTCATAATGAGGGAATGTAGAATGCCGGACATTCTAAAACATTTTTTCAAGGGCTCGGCCAAGACGTCTAAAAATGATTAAGGCTTAGGCCAAAACCATATATCAAATTGGGAAAGGGCCTTATATAATTCCATGTCTACTTGTCTCATGAGACCTACCGATGCATCGAGGATCTATAGCGGGCTCCGCACGTCACTTTCAATGTCCAATACATTCCTTATATATAAAGGTTGAAACATAAAATAAACATTCGTATTAGAACTAGCATACGAAATGTCAATACGTTAACCATAAACCATGAATGGTATAAAAATAGAACATCCAAAGTAAAACATATCATAACTCATTAAATACAATATGGAATATTTTATTACAACAAATCAACATCAGTCAAAAATAATATCCCGTAACGGATGCTCACATAGTTGAAAATGATTAGTAAAATTTTTTAAGATAAATATCCTTTTTATAAAATCATTTAAAAGTCACAAATTTATAAAGGAAGTAATTTTAAAGATATTTTTGAATAAAAGTGTCCCATACCACTTTGAAACTTTTGAAAAGAATTATCATTTCAAAACATTGATGTCCATATAAATAAATCCTTAAAATCACTTTGAAAACATGGACATTAATTAAAAAGATGTAGAAAGATAAATCTTTAAATCATTTAAAATTATGATCTTCATAAAGAGTACCTTTCATAAATCAATAAAATATTCATTTTGAAATCATTTTTATGAAAAATGGACATGGATGATTAAAATTTCCCAGTAAATACATACACATAAACAATCTCGGATAATAATGAGATTGAGGAATTAACCCTTGCCAATTTGGTAACTTACAAAACATACACCCAATGAAAGAAGTATCATACAATGAATATGTAAATACACATAAATCAAAGTGTATTACACAATGAAAACAATTATGGTCAGTACATACACCACACAAAAGTTAATAGTGGCAATATGGCAATATGGCATTAATCTCACGGGAATAAGGAGTGTGATGAAAACCCCTTACCGTGCACTTTCTTTTAGTCGAGGGTAAGTTTAACATCCTGTATGAAGACCGTAGTAAGTTATTAAATCATACAAGAACCATATTAATATTTATGATATCATACATGATTAATTTATGACTTTAAACTACCCATTAATAATAATTTCCATGTTAAATTAACAATTCGGATAATAATCACTTTCTTTATCGTACGTGTTTTACCTTGTTACTCTTGATTGTATCATTTAGATACTGATTTAAATACCTCCATAATATAAAACATTATTTATATATCATGAATATTTAGAATATAAATATGTATAATATACATATATATGAAATGGAAAACACCGTTTATGGAGACGATAGTCCGTACGTACGCATAAACGTTGTTTCCGTTTTCATATCGTATTGAACAGAACTAAGTGAATAAGATATATGTATGTACATAAATACATACATACATAAATATAAAAATATATATATCTCTAGTAGAATTATTATTTCATATATTACATACATATTAGTTATAAATTTTTATAATTGTCGATGAATGGTGGACTTGGAAATGAATCTCATCACGTCGTGGAGACAGTAATCTGTACATACGCACGAGCGGAAATATCATTATTTTGATATTAATATAATATATAACTTGATGTTATATAGTATATAAATAATCATTATCATGTTATATTTATTATTTACATCAATTACACATCATTATTATACCCATCCAAATAATAATGTATTGAATAAAAATTACACCACGGCGTGGAGATGGTAACCCGTACGTACGCACGTATGGTGACATGTCATTAAAAGGATGGATAGAATAATTAATATGGTTGTAAAATGTCACAGTATATACAAGATCCTGGATTTATTAGTATATAATGGAAATAACAAAGAAATAAGAAGTGGAAGAAGAAAGGAACATGAAAGAGGGTGGTGAGAACATTACCTCTTTTTTGGGTTTTTCCTTTTGATTTGATCAAAAGGGCTCCTTAGGTTGGATTTCTGATAAAAATAAGGCCTCTAGGTTGAATTTAGTATATCTGATAGAATATTTGGGAAGGGGTTCTCTGAACCAAAAGGCTTTGAAGGTAAGTAGAATTGGTTAGAAGTGGTTTCCTTTTATAAGGGGGAGGAGGGGCTCTTTAGGAAAAACCTAAATAATTAAATTATAATAAATTCATATTCAGTTTATAATGGCTCCAAATTGAATTATTCAATGTATAAGGTGAAGATTGGTAGAAATAAACTTATCCAATAGGTTTTAGATAGGGTTGGGTCACACTATTAACCTTATCTTTTAGTTTTAACCCTTAGTTAATTAGTTTGACATTTACCATGTCTCTTTGTATTTTTATATTATATGGTGAATAAACTTACTATAAACTTCCAAGAGACCCCAAAGTGGTACATTAATGATTTAAATATCATTATATATGTCCTTTGGCCGAACCATAGTTTTTATGGAATAGAATATCAATTAATCATATAATATTTGTTTTAAATATTAATTTATGTCAATTTTGACACTATTTTATATTTTGTTTTTGTGAAAGTTATCACAAATTTATTACTTCTAAAAAGATACATTGAATCATCCCTAACATATCATAGTCACCTAGAAAATTCTTGTGTTTCATAAAAACATTGAAATTATATTTATTTTAATATTTATAATACCATTTATTTGATTCTTTCATTAATAAGGTAATTATTGCATCATTATTGTGTCATAAATAAAGTTAATTATTTAATCTAAAAATTATAAATAAAATACCATGATGTAGGAAATATTTTTATTTTTCTAATTAATATTTATAGTTGAATTTATCTTATGTATAACCTTATATTAAAAATGGTTTAGTTAATAAACATTAAATTTAAAACTTTTAACTCTTCTTTAAATTAAATAATAATAAATGTCCTAATCTAATACAAGTGAACCTAAAGGGTAATATTTTATTAATAAGGTTGTTTTTGGTCTAATTACACTTATCTAATAAATTAGGATGGGTGTTAGGGAAAGAATAATATCATTTTTACCCTTAATTACCCTATCTACTTTTAACCGTTGTAAATAAAAGTTAAAAGTTACTATTCATCAAAAATTATTTACATCTTATTGAACCAAATTTTAATCATTTACATTAACCGTGTTTCCCGTATTTTTGAAATTCAACTCACAGAAGTGGTAAAATTATGTTTTATGTGAATTTACAAATTCTCCTAGGAGGTGTGTAAAAGACGGTGAAAAGTTCAATAAAATTTTTATATATCTAAAATTATTATAAACTGACTCTAATTAATTACATTGAACTTATATAGGTATTATGTATCTATTTTTACCTAAAATAAATTTAAATAAAATAAATTATTATTTAAATAAAAATCTCGTTTTAAACTATAACTTAGTGTTTTTCACTATTTATCAAAAATTAAAAGTTTTTAGAAAAATACAAAAACTTTACCCTAAGATAATTTAGATATTCTAAATCCAAAAATAAGGTCTATTTTACCAAATTCAAATCATAGAATTTTCATTTATGAATTTAAAATTAATTCCCGTTGTAAAAACAAAAAGCGTGTTTTTAAGAAATAATAACTATCAAAAGATTGACACTTGTTTATATCCAATTTCAAAGTTAAATTACTTCCAATGACCAACATTGGATTAAATGGTAAAAATATAATCTAATTATACATCCAAACAATTCATATGTATAGTTGAACACTATAAATTATATTGATTAAAAAGGTTGTTTTCAGTTAAAATATAGTATTTTTCACTATTCACCCAAATATGAAAGTTATCAGAAAAACACCAAAAATTTATTGAAACTAAATTATTATATCCCAATTCTAGTGAAGAAGTTTATTTTTTCATATTGAATATATAAAATTCTCAAATATTTGATTTAAAAATGGTCCTCCATTAATAGGTAGAAAAATTGCATTTTTTTTGAAAAATGCTTCTTTTATCTAAAAAAATGTATTTGTTCTTAAATTATGTCTAAGAAACTCATAATATGGATTCTAAAATTATATGGATTATATAAAGTTCAAAATTCAGTTAATACTATTCATAACCACATTTGAATGACTAGTTTGGTAAGTCGTGGTGCACTTCAACTCAGTGTTGCGTATAGTGCAAGTTATCGAATTACTTTGAAAATATAACATACTATGAAATATTTGGGTGTTACATTCTTCCCTCCTTCAATAAATTGTGTCCATGCAATTTGAAATTGTTCTTCAAAAATAAAATGTTGAAAATAGAAAATACCATTGTGAAAAAACCCATATTGGAAATTGGGTTAATAAAAGTTAGTCTTAACAAGAGGATATATATATATGTATACTTGATAAGTAGAGTTTCATATTTCAACTAATTCCTACCACAAAATCATCTTTCACTCCAAATGATTTCAAAAAAAATATTCTATTTATACAAATCGTATAAAGTTACAAAAATAATGAATTTGTAATTCATTTGTGAGACTATTTAAAAAAACTAAATTATACAAACCAGTACATCATGTAGTCCAGTCGTAGGTGATGCACCTTTGTCACTCTTCAGTTGGGGGTTCAAGTCTCACGGCCTTGTCGGAAGTGGCTAGTTATCGCCTGACCTCCAGATTTTCCTTTTATAATAATGCAAAAATAACCTTAACAATAGTATCCAATTTTAAACTTAATCCATTCCAACCTTTAGACTTATTCAAAATACTTATATCCAAACTCTCAGTCCAAAATTTATAAGGAATTTAAACACAATGAAGATCTTTTTTTCAGGTAATAACATGTGAATGCCTTCATCGTGTATTCTTCTAAAACACCGCTACATCCTGAATTACCGTAAAAACTTATTGATTTCATTAATGCTCCCTTATTCCTTATAGAATACTAGATATACTCCTTCTATACAAAAATGTTGTAAACTCCAACAATGATAGAATATACTAATCATTAATCAGTTTCAAGGAATTCAAGAATATCCAATATAATTTATCCAAATCAACCATCTCTTATTCCAAAATCACTACCTCATTACCATGACCATATAATCTCAAATCCTCAATAAAATAATACTACAGTGCAATCTTTATTTATATCCATAATTCATTTAACCAATATATTGTTTATACAACACTCAAATGAAATAATTATATATTAATAACATAAGAAGACTAGTCATTACTCTTCATAAGAGGTTGTATCATAACTTGATTATTATCCAATATCATCATTTAAGGTATACTCAAATGATAGAGACATTGATTTACGTAGTTTCTCAATGCCTTGTAGAAGAATCATTGTACATTTGAAATTTTTTTCTTACCCTTGAAATCACATACTTCGTGTCCCTTTTATCCACACATATAACAAACTCTCATTCCCTTCAAGCATTTACTATGGTGATTCTTTCCACAGTTATCACATATGGGAAGATTATTCTTTTCCCTCTTCCCTTTATCCATCTTTCTCTATTCCATCCTTTTCTTGTCTTTATAACCTTGAAATCCATAGGGCTTAGAGAATTGTTTACTTATCTTATTAACACATGATACTATTTCTTCATATGTTGAGAATACATGGGAGAATACTTCCGTTCTAAATTTTGGCTTAATACTATGAAAGATATGATCCTTCTTACTCTTTGGATCATACATATTGCTGGAGGTTAGATTCCTTCTATTGGCCACCATTTCTATACAATGTCATACAGTAGGTTAGTTTATGAATTGCAATTCATAATTCCAATCATGTGAAATACCTAATGTAGATTGAACTATTTATGGATATAATCCATCATAACAAAATTGTTTTCTTTGAGGAGGTATATACACATAAACCCTTGATAGTGGTTTGTAAAGAAAATGAGAATTATCCTATGAATAACCTCTGGGAGTGTCGTAACCAAGAGTGCGGCAAGGCCCATTGTCATGCACCAGTTCCCGTTCGAGTCCAGCTCAAAGTGGTGTTTTCGGGTTTTACCCCTAGGTACATCTGTGCTAGAGCCACCTCTACCTGCTCGTATCCAGACAGGGATGTTTTTTCTTAGAAAAATAAAAAAATCTCTTTGTTACCAAAATTATAGGAAGTTCTTCTATACTAATCCTCAAAGTCTATCTTAGGGTAATGTGCTCTATTCAGAGTTTATCTAAATGTAGTTTCCAAGGTTATTTCTAAACTTCCTCTGATACAAACTATAATTCGCCGAACCCAGTTACCCAGAGTCGGTGCATTATTTTAATACATTGGCATGATTAGAAGGAATCAGGTCCCAAAGAACTGATCGGTTCAGCAGTCATTGAAAATAGATTACATACATGAATGTTACATTATTCTTTATAAAAAAAACACAACACAAGTAATCCTTTATGAACTCCATTATTCCCTTAGCTTAACCCTACATATCAATCAAAATACACTTCTTGGAATCCTAGGAAAAATAAAACATAGAAAGGGGTGAGCTCAAACGCTCAGTAAGGGTAAACAATACAGTGGAAAATAACATAAATATTTAGCATGATGAATAATTGAAACCAATGACTTTACCAATAATAAACATGAATACTTTTATGGTAGGAATATGAGATGAGTAAATAATGCCATAATAAAACATAATCATGGGTATTCTACTAGTCGAATGACCACATGAACCATTAATATTATTTTCAAAATAAGGTAATGTATAATTCCAGACATTCTAAAACATTTTGTCAAGGCCTTAGCCAAGACATCTAAAAATGATTAAGGCCTCGGCCAAAACCATATATCAAATTGGGAAAGGGCCTCAACCAATTCCACATCTAGTTGTCTCATGAGACCTATCGATGAATCGTGGAGCTATAGCTATCTCCACCAATCACATTCTATGTCCAATCATTCCTCATAAGAAAAGGTTGAAACATAACATAAGCATTCGTATTAGAACTAGCATAAAAAATGTAAATACTTTAACCATAAAACATGAATTGTATAAAAATAGAACATCCACAGTCAAACATATCATAACTCATTAAATAAAATATGGAATATTGTATTATAATAAATCAACCTTAATCAAAAATAATATCCAGTAAAGGATGCTGACATAGTTAAAAATGATGATTAAATTTTTTTGAGAGAAATATCCATTTTATAAAATCATTTAAAAGTCACACATTTATAAGGGATGTAATTTAAAAGATATTTTTGAATCAAAGTTTCCCATAACACTTTGAAACTTCTGAAAAGAATTATCATTTCAAAACATACATGTCCATATAAATAAATCCTTAAAATCACTTTGAAAACATGGACATTAATTAAAAATATGTAGAAAGATAAATATTTAAAAATTTAAAATTATGATCTTTATAAAGATTACCTTTCAAAAATCCTTAAAATATTCATTTTGAAATCATTTTTATGAAAAATGGACATGGATGATAAAAATTGTCCCAATAAATACTTACACATAAACAATCTCAAATAATATTGAGATAGAGGAATTAACTCTTACCAATTTTGTAACTTACAAAACATACACCCCAAGAAATAAGTATCATAAAATGAATAAGTAAATACACATAAATTAATGTGTATTACACAATGAATACAATTATGGGTAGTACATACACCACACAAAAGGAAATAGTGGAAATATGGCATGAATCTCATGGGAATAAGGAGTGAGATGAAAACCCCTTACCTTGCACTTTCCTTTAGTCGAGGGTACATTTAACCTCCTGTATAAAGACCATAGTATGTTATGAAATTATACTAGAACTTTATTAATATTTATGATATCATACATTTTTCAATTATGACATTACACTACCCATTAATAATAATTTCCATGTTAAATTAACATTTTGGATAATAATCGCTTTCATTATCATACGTGATTTAACTTGTTACTCTTGATTGAATCACATAGATAAATATTTAAATACATAATGAATATAAAACATGATTTATATATCATGTATATTTATAATATAAATATTTATAATAGACATATATATGAAATGGAAAATACCGTTTATGGAGATGGTAGTCCGTACGTACGCATAAACCCTGTTTCCGTTTTCATATCGTATTGAACGGAACTAAGTGAATAAGGTATATATATGTATATAAATACACAAACATATATTTAAATATATATATATCTCTAGTAGAATTATTATTTCATATATTACATACTTATTAGTAATATATTTTTATAATCGTCGATGAATGGTGGACTTGGAAATGAATCACATCGTGTCGTGGAGACGATAATCCATACGTACCCACGAGTGAAAGTATCATTATTTTGATATTAAAATAATATATAATTGTATTTTATATCATATATACAGAATCATTATCATTTTATATTTATTATTTACATCAATTACACATCATTATTATACCCATCCAAATAATAATGTATTGAATAACAATTACACCACGACGTGGAGACGGTAAGCCGTACGTACACACGTATGGTGACATGTCCTTAAAAGGATGGATAGAATAATGAATATGGTTGTAACATATCATAGTATATAATAGATACTTGAGTTATTAGTTTATAATGGAAATAACAAAAAAAGAAGATGTGGAAGAAGAATGGAACTTGAAAGATGGTGGTGAAAACATTACATCGTTTTCGGGTTCTTCCTTTTAATTTGATAAAAAGGGCTCCGTAAGTTGGCTTTATGATCAAACTAAGGCCTATAGGTTGAAGTGAGGATAGTTGATAGAATATTTGGGCAGTGGTTGGCCGAACCAACAGGCTTTGAAGGTATGAATAATTGGTTAGAAGTGGTGTCCTTTTATAAGGGGGAGGAGGGGCTCTTTAGAAAAAACATAAAGTATTAATTTATAATAAATTCATATTCGGATTCTAATGGCTCCAAAGTGGATTCTTCAAAGTATAAGGTGAGTATGGGTCAAAATACACCCAACCAATAGGTTTTAGACAGGTTTGGGTCACATTATTAAACTTATCTTTTAGTTTTAACCCTTAGTAAATTAGTTTGACATTTATCATGTCTCTTTGTATTTTTATATTATATGGTTAATAAACATACAATAAACTTTAAAGTGACACCCATGTGCTCTATTAATGAATCACCTATCAGGATATATGTCTTTTGGCCGAATATTATATTTTTAGGAATAAAATATCAATTAATAATATAATATTTCTTTTAAATATTAATTTATGTCAATTTTGACACTTTCTGATATTTTGTTATTCTAAAAGTGATAAAAACGTTATTAATTCAAAAAAGATACATTGAATAACCCCTAACATGTCATAGTAACCTGTAAAATTCGTGGAGGTCATAAAAACATTGAAATTATATATACTTTAATATTTATAAAACTATTTATTTGATTCTTTCATTAATAAGGTAATTATTACATCATCTTTGTGTCATAAATACATTTAATTATTTGATGTCTAAAATTTATAAATAAAATACCATGATGTTGGAATATATTTATCTTTCTAATGAATATTTAATTTCGAATTTATCTTATGTATAACCCTATATTAAAAATGATTTTTTAATTAACCCTTGATTTTAACTCTTTTAACTCTTCTTTGAATTAAATACTAATAAATGTCCCAATCTAATCCAAGTGTACCTAAAAGGTCATATTTTACTCCTAAGGCTGTTTTTGGTTGAATTACACTTATACAATAGAATTAGTACATGTTTTAGGGTAATAATAATAACATTTTTACCCTTAATTACCCAATCTACTTTTAATAGTGGTAAATAAAATTAAAAAGTTACTATTCACCAAAAAATATTTTCTTCTTTTTGATCCATGTTTTATTCCTTGATATTAACCGTGTCTCTCGGGGTTTTTAAAGTCAAATCACATAAGCGGTAAAATTATGTTTTATGTGAATTTACAAATTCTCTTAGGAGGTGGGTAAAAGACGGTGAAAAGTTCAATAAATTTTTTATATATCTAAAATTATTATAAACTGACTCTAATGAATTAAATTGAACTTATATAGGTATTATATATCTATTTGGACCTAAAATAAATTTAAATATAATAAATAATTTTTAAAATAAAAATTCAGTTTTAAACTATAACTCAATGTTTTTCACTATTCCTCAAAAATTAAAAGTTTTCAGAAAAATATCAAAACATTAACCTAGGCTAATTTCAATATTCTAAATCCAAAAATGATGTCTATTTTAAAAAATTCAAAACATAGAAGTTTCATTTATTAATTTATAATTAATTCCTATTGCCAAAACAAAAAGCGTGTTTTTAAGAAATAATAACTATCAAAAGATTGACACTTGTTTATTTCCAATTTCAAAGTGAAATTACTTCCAATGACCAAAATTAGATTAAATGGTAAAAATATAATCTAATTATACTTCCAAACCATTCATATGTATATTTGTAAACTATAAATTATTTTTATTAAAAATGTTGTTTTCAGTTAGAATATAGTATTTTTCACTATTCACCCAAATATGAAAGTTATCAGAGAAATACCAAAAAATTATTGAAACTAAATTCTTATATCCCTATTCAAATAAAAAAGTTTATTTTTTTCAAATTTAATGTATAAAAAGTTTAAAATATTCGATTTAAAAAGGGTTCTCCATTAAAAGGCGGTAAAATTGCATTTTTTAAATGCTTCTTTTATCTAGAAAAAAATGTATTTGTTCTTACATTATGTCTAAGAAACTCGTAATATGGACTCTAAAATTATAAGGATTATATAAAGTTCAAAATTCAGTTAATACTATTCATAACCACTTTTGAATGTCTAGTTTGGTAAGTCGTGGTGCACTTGAACTCAGTGTTGCATGTTGTGCAAGTTATTGAATTACATTGAAAATATAACGCCCTATAAAATGTTGGGGTGTTACAAAAATAATGTAAAAAAAATATATCATTATTAAATTAGATTAATTATATAATATATATCATGTATATTCACTAAAACCATCCTTAATACAATCTTTATTGTGTATAAAAAAATCATATCGCTTTGAGGGGGCGGTAGTCCACACTCCCTCTAACGAGATTAACGTATTAACACAAAATGAAAGCTACAAAGATATGTGTTTTAGAAAGAAATAAAGAAGCTTAAAGACATAATTTATTTAATTTTTGAAATATATAAATAAATTTTCTATCATAATGGCCACCACAATAGGTGGTAATTTAAAAATGAACAATCAGCATTTAGTGAGGAAGTAGTTCTCCATTAAAAGAAATAGAATATTTGTTACCCATTAGATGGAGGTGTGTGTAAGTGAACATTATAAAAATTAAATTAGAAAAATAATATTATATTTAGGATACATTTATTGTTATATAATCATTTAATTAAGATATTTGGATGGGAAGACAATTAAAACAAAAGAAATCCGTTGAGAGAAGATGTTACCACTTAATCGGGAGACTCTTTTGGTTTGTGCTAAAAGGATTCATTGGATTGCCTTCTTTCCATTGAAATGATACAAATTAGATGGGGGGGGGGGGGTTGTTGGGAGACTATTTTGGGGGAGTTTTTCTAAGACAATCCGGCTTGAGATATGTGAGGAAAGGGTATAGTGCATTACTTTTTATATTGGGGGGGAGTGACACTCTTGTAAATACAAAAAGGTATTCATTAATGGGTGATATAACATAATGTCACGAACCAGCCTAGGTACCCTGGTAACCCAATAACAGAGTCGGCCCTAACATAGCCCGAAGGGCGTTTCTGATCCCCACGGGTTGGCAACTAGCACCTGGCATCACACAACATGCATGTGAGAACTCTTTTTCCACAAGAATGCGGAAGCAAAAGAAACAAGAAAATATGCCAAACAAAAATAAACTCCACAGGGAGTATTTTACCAGAATACAAAGAGGCATAAAAATCCCAAAGTACAACAACCAAAGTAAAAAAAAGGAAAAGAAACATCCCCAAGGTCCCTAAGGGCAAAACTCACCAAGACCAAAGATCAACATATAGATCCACCTCCAAGGGGACCCTTACCTTTGCTAGATCCTGGAAGAAGAAAGTCTACAAACACACGAAGGATAATGTAGGGTCTGAGCCTATGCCTAGTGGGATACCAACAAATATTCTGAAATAGATTCCAAATATAGATTATCCAAAGAAAAAATTTCAATTTTCAAAGAAACAGGTTGGGCAATTCAAAATAATATTTTAACAAAACATGCTATACAGTTTTAAATGATGGGAAACATCAATTTAAGGAAAGGATTTACAATGATAAAATACTTATAAAACAATTGCTTAAGCAAAAAATTTATATAAAACAGTTTATATAAATACAACAGGCATGTAAGGCAGTTCAAAATCATTAGCATACATTTATATCTCACATATAAATAAACAAGCGAGCAACATGGTCATATGCTAAAAGTTATAATAGTATTTACCGGTTATAGGATTCCACACTCTCTATGTGAACTCAGAAAAATGTGTATACACATGTCCCTATGACACTATCCAAAGGATACTCGTCACCAACCCATCGGGGATGTGACCCACCGCAAGTATGTTTTAGAACGTCGTCATAGCATAGAGTGTATCCAAATAACTCACTAACTACCTAAGGCTTGCATTCTCTCTTACATGATGGGTGAACTATTTTAAGAATGCTTAAAATACGATCAATCCCATTATTCCATTTCAAAAGTTCCAATTTAATTCCATTTAAAACAAAAACATGTTTTACACAAAACAAGCCTTTTTCACAAGATAAAACCAATGGGTTTATATCAAATAATTTTTAGACATTTTCAGCAGTTTGAAATCCATTCATTACCAATTCTATCATTATGAAATTTATTTCCACAATTAAATTCAAAAATTTAATTGAAATCATTTACCTCAAATATGCAATTTAAATTCAACAATTTAAATCATCCAATTTCCATAAACACACCCAATTTAATGGAATTGGGGTTTTCCAAATTTCCATGCCAAAATCATTTCAAATGTCTTGAATCATTAGAATCTAGTTTTTATCAATTTAATTGAAATTAAACTTGAGGAATTGGATTTAAATCATTAATTGAAATAAACCAAGAAAATATAATGTTAATCAATTTGGAATGTTGGGATAGAACCACCTACCTCGAAGGTTTTTACCAAAACCACAATGGTCGAGAATACAAAAGAAAACCAGGTTTCTTCTTCAAGAACCCACCTTAGATCTATTATCCTAGAAATACAAAGACCAAATCTTATCAAATTTAGTACCATAGACTTAGATCTACCCATAACGGGTGTAGATCCAAGAAACTGAGAGAAGAAGAGAAGTAGATCTAAGAAGATCTAAGAAACCGATCAAGAACGATGAAGAACTATCACGTAACTCAAGAATCTGGATTTGATTAACCAAAAGGAGCCTTTGGATCGCCTCCAGAATGATAGGAGAACCTTCTAGGGCCTTAAGAGAATAAAAATCCCATGTTAGGACCACATAAGAGGAAACAAGAGGCACTTAGACGCAAAACTGAGTGAGATCCATAATTTATGGATCTCATTTAAGTGGTTTCATGGTTAGTTCACATGGTTTGACAAACTGTGCACTAGTCGTGCGTTAGCTTCTGCCTCAGCCATCCTTGTCGCACGGTTTGGCTGCACGGTTAGACAAACCATGCACTGCCCGTGCGGAAGCTACTGCCTCTAAGACCAACTGCGCACGGTTTGGCAGCACGTTTAGACAACCCGGGCACCGCCCGTGTGACTTCCCCTTTGATGTAAAACAACATTTAATGTTTCCCCGACTCTCCTAAGGCACTACTCCAAAATATAGGTACTCAGAAACATCAAGATTACCTGAAAAAAGAACGTGATGTTACAACCTCCCCACCATAAGATCATTCTATACCCAGAAAGCCTTTGATGAAACCACCACATCAAAAAGATGAAGTTAGAGCTCTCTCATTAGTGCCTCCCTTTCTCATGTCTCATGAGAATCAGAACCATGCCTCCAAAGTACACGGACCAGAGGTATCATTCTACCATTAAGTTCCTTGGTCTCAGAATCAACAACTCTGACTGGTTGTTCAGTAACAGAAAAATCAGGTTCAATCTGAAGATCACTCCAGCTCACAACATGAGATAGATTAGAGAGATATTTTCACCTCTGTGATACATGGAACACGTTATGTATCGACGTTAGCTATGGTGGTAGAGCTAGAAGATAAGAAACTTTCTCTACAATACCAACAACCTCAAAAGGTCCCACAAAATGAGGAGCAATCTTCCATTGACTCCCAAGCCATCGATGACCTAACTGGGGAGAAACTTTCAAGAACACCTGGTCATCAACTGAAAACTCTAAAGGTTTACAGTGACAATAAAAATAAGACTTATACCGACTATGTTCTGTCAAAATTCTCTGATGAATCAACTTGATCTTAGTTGTCGTCTTTTGAACCAAACTCGGTCCTACCAAAGAACATTCACCAATCTCCGATGAACATAAAGGAGATTTTCAAGGACGTCCATAAAAAGCCTCAAAAGGAGCCATTTTTATCTATAACTAAAAACTTTTGTTATAAGAAAACTCAATTAGTCCCAGATGATCATCCCAAGATCCACCAAAGTTGAGAACACATGCGCGAAGCATATCCTCATGGATCTGAATAGCTCTCTCTATCTGGCCATCTAACTGTGGATGGCAGGTCATGCTCAAATGGACCTGAGATCCCAGTGCCTCTTAAAGGCCTCTCTAAAAGTGAGAAGTAAACTGAGGATCCCTATCAGAGACAATAGCAGATGGAACTCCGTGAGAATGAACAACTTATTTCCAATAGATATTTCCCAACTCCTCAACTTTGGTTTTGTCTCGAATAGGTATAAAGTGAGCCAACTTGGTCAGTCTGTTGATCAAAACCCATATCTCATTCTTCTTCCTCGGGGTTTGAGGTAACCCAACCACAAAGTCCATAGAGATTTCATCCCACCTCCATGTAGGGACTGAATGTGGTTGAAGAAAACCCGAAGGTTTCTAGTGCTCGACTTTCACCTATTGTCATTTATAACAATGAGATACAGACTCAGCGATGTCTCTTCTCATACCTGGCCACCAGAACTGTCACCAAATGTTAGAGAACATTTTCGTTGTCACGACCCACCTCCCTTGGCGACAGACCTTTTCATCCGACCCCATGGGTCTCCTATAATACCTTGGTTGCCTTCCCAGCACACTATAGGCTATTACTCACTAGGGTTTCTTATAAGACTAATGACTGTACCGACATGCCAACACATGTCCTTTCAGTGTGTTTTTTCCTCACTCACACACACCCCGGAAAACATCCCAGAAGGTCACCCATCCTAATTACTACTCCAGGCCAAGCATGCTTAATTGTGTAGTTCTAATCAGGTAGGCTTACGAAAAGAAAGGTGCACCTTGTTGACATGGGTAGTAATATTTATCCTTTTTATGTCTCACTTTTCTAGGGTTGTTACATTATCCACCCGTTTAAAGAACAACACCCTCATTGTGGACCCCAAGCCTTAAACCCAGGCAGTGCCTAAGCACTTCCGGCTGGGTATCGGCTCTAATAGCATTTTCTCACAACCCGCCTCCCTGGGCCATGAACATTCTCATCTGACCCCATGGGTCTCCTGTAATACCTTGGTTTCCTTCCCAACACACCATAGGATAATACTCACTAGGGTCGCTTATCAGACTAATGAGTGTCCCCAAAGGCCAACACTTGTTCTTTCAGTGTGTTTTGGCCTCACTCACACTCACACGGGGAAACTTCCCAGAAGGTCACCCATCCTGATTACTGCTCCAGGCCAAGCATTCTTAACTGTGGAGTTCTAATCAGACAGGCTCCCGAAAAGAAAGGTTCACCTTGTTGACATGGGTAGTAACATTTAGCCTATTTATGTCTCACTTTTCTAGGGGTGTTACATTCGTGGTTCCTGAGTGTACATCCCACTGAGATTTATGAAAACCCCCCATCACGTCCATCCTTACCGCTAACGGCACAACCTAAACGGTTTCGATAACACAGAACACCCTCTTTGGAAAACGACCACTGAGTGTCGGTCTCCCCACCATAAAGAGAGTCCCTAATTCTATGGAATTCATCATCCATTGTTTGTTCCTGAATAATTAACTCAAGGAGAGAAGAAGTTAACTGAACACTGGATAAAGAAACATCATTCCCCTTCCACTGAACTCCAAAATGCAACTGAGAAAAACGAGCCATCATACACCACTCTTCTGAATATTCTTTCACATCCCGAGAGGGAATTTTCCTACTTAACGAATCTACAACTACGTTCCATTTCCCCGGGGTATAGGCAATGTGAAAGTTGAAAGATTTCAAGTACTCCACCCAACACCTTTAGAGGATATTCAAATCTTTTTGAGAGAAGATATAACTCAAGCTCTTGTGGTCTGAATACACAATAAACCTTTCTCCATAAAGGTAATGTCTCCAACACCTAAGTGTGTGCATTACAACTACAAGTTCAAGGTCATCGGTAGGATATTTTTTCTCATGGGGCTTAAGATGACAAGACCCATAGGCAATAACATGATTACCCTGCATGAGGACACATTCGAAACCTGAAACTGATGCATCACAGAAGACCACATAACCTATCCCAGCCTCAGGATGATTTAACACCGGAGCAGTTGTCAAAATATGCTTTAGCTCAACAAAATAACTCTAACATTTATCATTCTAGGAAAAATGCACTCTATTTTGAGTCAGAGAAGTGATTGGAGAAGCTAAATTTGAGAAGTCTTTAACAAACCGGCGATAATATCATGCTAAGCCCAAGAAGCTCGGAATCTCATAAACATTTCGTGGTTATTCCCAAGTCATAACAGCCTTCACCTTTTCATGATCAACTGATATTCCATGTTCTGACATGAAATGTCCCAATAATTTCACATCTTGAATCCATAAATCACACTTTAAAATCTTGTCATAAAGTTAGTGATTCCTTATAAGACTCAGAATGATTCTCAGATGATGCACATGATCCTCCTTAGACTTGGAGTAGACAAAAATGTCATCCACAAAGACTACCACGAAAGTATCTAGACAATGACAGAAAACCTTGTTTCATCAAGGCCATGAGAATTGTAGGATCATTTGTTACGCCGAAGGGCATAACAGGGTACTCATAATGGCAATAAATACTCTGAAAAGCAGTCTTATGAATGTAAGATTATTTTATCCTCAACTGATGGTAACCCGATCTAAGATCAATTTTTGAAAACCACTTTTCCCCATTCAATTGATCAAAAAATCATCAATTTGTGGTAATAGATATTTTTTCTTTAGGGTAACTCGATTATGTTTTTGATAATAAACACATAAGAGAAGAGAACCATTAGCCTTCTTGGTGAAGAGAACTGGTGTAGCACAAGGTGACACACTCGGGCATATAAAAAATTTATCAAGAAGAACATCTAACTGAGAATTATGTTCTTTTATTTCAGCTGGAGCCATTCGGTATGAGGGAATAGAAACTGGTTGAGTACCAGGCATTAAGTCAATAGAGAAATCAACCTCCCTTGCTGGTTGAAAACCAGAGAAGTAAGAAGGAAACACGTCAAAAAACTCAGCAACGACTAAAGGAAGATCACCACACATTGAATCTATATCTAGATCAAAATCAGACACTGAAATAACTTTACACAACTCTGGATAAGAGGGTCCAGCTCTACTTGACCTTGGTTCCCATTCTCCTTGAAAAACAAGAGGCACACCACTGGGTGTAGTAAGGTAGACCCGTCGGAGATATAAATTGATCTAGGATTTATTGGAAATGAGCCAATCCATCCCAAATATGGTGTCAAAAGATTTCATTTCGAGAACCATGAAACTCCAAGCATGATCAACATCTGATAGAGAGAAGACACAAGCTGGACTACAGAGACTCTTCTCTCTCATTGTACCAATGGGTGTAGTAATATCCACCACACAAGATAAAAGTTACATAGGTATATTAAGTTGATTAACAAGTTGGGTTGAAATAAAAGATTGAGATGCACCAGTATCAAAAAGTGCTATCACTAAAGATGAAGCTATAGTAATGGTACCTCTCACAGTTGCAGGACCTGTATCGGCTACCTCTAGAAACTCTTCCAATACGTGAAGAAGCTTTGTTCCGGATGCCTGTGGCTTGAAACCTTTTGTACGTGAAGCACATGATTGCCTCGCAGTTTTTGGAGGTGATGATGATCATGTTCCACTACGTGGAGTAGAGAAGTGATGGTAGAATCTCTGTAAGTTCCCTAAAAATCCGCAGGAGCTACATTTCTTAGGTTCCTCAGTGAAAACCCTCTTAGAATGTATTGGATTCCCACACTGATAGTAAGTCAAAGAAGTCCCTCCCGGTGCTACCGGAGGTCTGGGATGACTCTGATGTCAAGAACTACCAGGAGAAAAGTCACTCTTCCAATTTCCTTTAAAGGAACCCACACTACCACTAGAAAGGAAAAGAACCTCCTTCAACCCTGACCTTCCTTCCAGGTCCATCTCAACCATCATCACCCTATCCAGCACATCAGCATAGGTGGGTAGCTTTAGTAATAAAACCTGAGAACGGATATCTGATCGATGTCCCAACTCGTATAGTCGAGCTTTCATCCTCTCATTAGATACAATCTCAGGATTAAACTCTACCAGCTCAGAAAAGAGATTTGAGTACTCAGTCACGGTTTTTTGGCCAGATCAAGCTTGAAAAAATCCACAGCCTTGGCCAGCACCATTGATTCTAGATAGGACTGGTTAGTGAAAAGAACCCTAAAGTCCTTCCACTCCTTACCCTCATGTTTGCCATCTATCGCCATTGTCTCCCACCATCTTCTACTTGGTCCCTCTAGTATGATGGTGGCACACTTCACCTTGATCGCATCAGGTGTCTCCAAGAACCCAAACAGATGTTCAATCTTACTCAACCATTCCTCAACATGTTGAGTGTCAGTGGAGCCTTTGAAAACTGGTGGCTTTGGGTATAGGAAATCTTGAGAACGACTTCATAGAATATCACTATGATGATCTATAGCTGGAGTCTGAACATGAACTGGAGGTGGTGTCTATCCTAGAGCTTGGACAGTGCGATAAATCCCCTCAACCAGACTCGGATCTACAATAGGACTCACTTGTTGAGAATCAACATCATCATATTTTTGGATCTGATTTCCATGTCTTCTCAGAGGCATAATGCTACTCAGCATAAAAAGACATAGATTAACACCCAAACCGAGTAACAAGGAAAACTATTCTTAAAATAAGGGATAACAAGATTTGGATTCCACTCTATCCAAATCAAAATAGGGAAAATACTAGAACTAATCCATAAGATGAATTTTCCAAACCAACCCTGGTGACTTAAGGTTCATTGTGGTTAAAGATGGCCAGGCACTCAATCACAAATACCTCTTAAGTCCTGACAAGAATACTCAAATGCATAATATCATCAAGTCAAAAAGCTTAACCTCCCTCTGATACCACTTAGTCACGAACTAGCCTGGGTACCCTGGTAACCCGATAACTGAGCCGGACCTAACATATCCCGAAGGGCGTTCCCGATCCCCATGGGTCGGTGACTAGAACCTGGCCTCCCAGAACATGCAAGTGGGAACTATTTTTCCACAAGATGCAGAAGCAAAAGAAACAAGACAGTATGAAAAACAAAAAGTAACTCCACAGGGAGTATTGTACCAGAATAAAAAGAGGCATAAAAATCTGGAAGTACTACAACCCAAGTAAAAATAAATAAAAAAGAAACAACCCCAAGGTCCCTAAGGAAACAACTCACAAAGACCAAATATAAACAGTTAGATCCACCTCGAAGAGGACCCTTCCCTTTGTTCGATCCTAGAAAAAGAAAGTCTACAAACACCCGAAGGAAAAAGTACGGTGTGAACTTAAGCACAGGAAGATACCAACAGATATTCCTTAACAGATTCCAAATATATATTATCCTAAGAAACACTTTCAAATTTCAAATAAACATGTTTGTCAATTCAAAATCATAATTTAACAAAACATGCTATATAGTTTCAAATGATGGGAAAAATCAATTTAAGAAAAGGATTTAAAATGATAGAATATTTCTAAAATAATGGCTTATGAAAAATATTTATATAAAACAGTTTATATAATTACTGTAGGCATGTAAGGTAGTTCAAAAGCATTGGCATACATTTATATCTCACATATAAAAAAACAAGCGAGCAACAAGGTCATATGCCAAAAGGTATGATAGTATTCACCAGTTATAGGATTCCACACTCTCTATGTGTACTTAGAAAAATGTGTATACACACGTACCTATGACACTGGCCAAAGGAGACTCATCAGTAGATGTGACCCACCGCAAGTATGTTTTAGAATGTTGTAATAGTGTAGAGTGTATCCAAATAACTCACTAACTACCTAAGGCTTGCATGCACTCTTACATGATAGGCAAACTATTTTAAGAATGCTTAAAATATGATCAATCCCATTCTTCCATTTCAAAAGTTCCAATTTCATTCCAATAAGAACCAAAATAGGGGTTTTTTCAAAACATTCCTTTTTCACAAGATAAAACCAATGGGTTTCTATCAAATCATTTTTATCCATTTTCACCAGTTTGAAATCCATTCATAACTAATTGCATCATTTTACAATTTATTTCCACAACTAAATTCAATAATTCAATTGAAATCATTTCCATCAAATCCACAATTTAAATTCAACTATTTAAATTGGAAAATTTCCATAAACACACCCAATAAAATGGAATTGGGGTTTTCCAAATTTCCATTCCAAAATCATTTTAAATATCTAGAATCATCAGAATTGAGTTTTTAACAATTTAATTGAAAGAAAACTTGAGAAATTGGATTTAAATAAATAATTTAAATAAAAAAATCAAATAAAATGTTAATCAATTTGGCAAGTTGGGACAAAACCACCTACCTCAAAGGTTTTGACCAAAACCACAATGATCAAGAACGCTCAAGAAAACCAAGTTTCTTCTTCAAGAACCTACCTTATATATCTTCTCTTATAAAGATCAAGACCAAATCTCATCCAATTTGGTACCACACACATAGATCTACCCATAACAGGCGTAGATCTAAGAAACCGGGAGAAGAGGAGAAGTATATCTAAGTAGATCTAAGAAACCGATAAAGAACGATGAAGAATGATCACATACCTCAAGAATCCAGCTTCGATTCACCAGAAGGAGCTTTTGGATTGCCTTCAGAATGATGGGAGAACCTTCCATGACCTTAGGAGAAGACAAATCCCGAGTTAGGGCTACTTAGGATGAAAAAATGAGGCACTTAGGGGAAAAACTAAGTGATATCCACAATTTAAGCATCTCATTTAAGAGGTCACATAGTTAGTTTGCATGGTTTGACAAACCATGTGCTAGCCATGCCCTAGCTTCTGCCTCATCCATCCTTCTCGCATTGTTTGGAAGAACGGTTAGACAAACTATGCGCTACCTGTGCGGAAGATACTACCTCCAAGACCAACTGCACACGGTTTGGAAGCACAATTTAGAAAACTAGTGTGCTGCCCGTGTCACTTCCCCTATTCCCCAATACAACATTTAATGTTTCCCAAACTCTCCCAAGTCACTATTCCAAAACAGAGGTACTGAGAAGCATCAGAAGTACCTGAAAACGTAGCGTGATGGTACACATACCTAAAGTTCTAAAAAATATAGAAATATTTTATTAATTGGGAATAATGTTCTATTAAAACCTCCAACCCATAAAAATATTTTCATTCTAATAATTTGGTTCCTTAACTCTATGATTCACCAATTTAAATCATTTGGGTGCTTAAAAAATATAGTACTCTAATCTATTTAATTTAACCATGAAGAATATTATAAATTGAGAATTGTTATACAATATAGATATAATAAATTATTAATATTATATCTAATTTGTTAATAAAATTCCATTGTTTTTTGGAAATAAAATTTAAAATAGTTTCATGGGACACGATAAAACACTCCTTAAACTTGGACCGTGTTAACAATACTGTTACAATATATGGGTAAATATATTTATTATAAAAGATTAATTGGCCAATTAATATCCCATATTTAATATTTATTGAAAAATATAAATAACATTTTAGAATATAAGATTGTTTTTAATTTTAAATCAATTAATATATTTCATTTATTATAAAGTATTATTAATGTCAATTTTGGAATTATTTATTTAATGTTAATTTTAAAATATCAATCTAATATTGGAATTCAAATATATTTGGTTTAATGATTAATCCATTATATATTCATTTAAAAAAATAAATAAATATAACAATTCTATCAATTAAATTTACTTATAATATTTATTTTATCATTTATTATAGTCAATTATTAACTAAATAATCACTGCATTGGCGTTTCTTAAGAAATTTAAGTAACAAAAACATCTATAATTTTTTTGATAAATTATTATATTTACAATAACCCATTTATATCTCAAATGATTATGTATAACCTAAAATATGATGTTTTGAACATATCTCAATGTTTTATAAAAGATAAAGTCAAGGAAAGATAACTTTTTTCTCTTTTTCCTTACTCATCATTTTATATAGAGAACATAAATTTAATAATACCCCAATAACCCATAATATTAAAATTAATAGGGGATATGGCTGAATTATTTTCATCCAATAGAGTTTGGAGATGTTTAAAGGTCTTTTTGGTCATTAATATTATGTTTTAGTCACTAATTAAGGTTAATATTACCTTAATCATTTTGATTAAATTTAATCACTTTCATTAATTTCCTTTGGGTAAAAAATTAAATTAATATTATTAGAAAGAAAATAATATATTGACTAAAATATTTTATTTCCTTTTTTCAAAATTTTAATCATACAATGGGGAACATTAAGATTAATTGGATTCCCATAGACATGGAGAGAATCTATGTTTTTAAAGTAAAAACCATCAAAAGTACAATATGTTTTTATATATAATTTAAATATATAAATGATTCCAAGGAACTAAATTGTTTTAATATATGAATAATAGATTTATTTTTACTTTAAAAACCAAATTAATATATAATTTAACACTAATCATTATCTAAACAAATAGGTTATTTTTAATTAAATTGCAGTAATTTTCACTATTTATTAAAAAAATGAAGTTTCTCAGAAAAAAATCCCCCAAAGATAATATAAGAATTATAATTTCAAAAATGAATTTTATTTTATTAAATTAAAATTCTAAATGTATCTAAAATGAATTTTATTATTGTTTGGTAAAGTCAGTATTCTATGTAACGTAAGCCATAGAGGAAGGTCAATCTTGTGTGTAACATATGCTAACCTTAGTGTTCCATGTAGAGAATGTTAAAAATTACATTTCATATTGTTAATGATAACTAGGTGTTGTGTATAACATAATACAATCATAATTCTTTAATATAAAATAATTTATTTTCAATTTTGCATGAATTTTAAAATATCAAAAAATAAATTAATTTCAAAAACAATTCAAAAAATATTGGGGTGTCACATTATAACCCATATAAAATGAATTTCACCCACAAAATTTATTTAGGTTATCAATTTTTTAATAAATGGAAGCTTCATTCATAGAATCACACATTTTTTAAAATGAATAATTAGAATTCTACTAAAAGGGAATGTTTGGACCATAATGATTACCCAAAATTAACATATAAATGGGTTACCACATCAAAAAATATAGGTATAAAGTGAAAAAATGGTCATGGAAGAGAATCTAACTGTTATATTGTGATGGATAGTGATAGAGAACAATGTTAATAGAATGTTATCAATCAAAAAGTTATTAATATGTAATGAATTAAGGGGCAATCTGATTCCTCAAAATCGAACATACTAGGATAACATTTATTTTATTCAAGATCATTTTCCAAATGTTAATGAATTATCATAAAAATATAAACCTACATTATTTTAGTACAAACTTGCCCTTTTTTTCTCCTTAATCTACCTCACTTCTTTCTCCAAAATGGAATGAGATTTTTTTTAATTATAGAAGAACTAACAGAGCATGAAGTCCATAATATACCATCCCATCTATCATCAGTTATCATCAACACCAATTTTTTCTAACAGGTTACCAAATATGAATAAATTATCATTTGGAAAGATAATACATTATAATCAAAAAATTAATCCAATGTTTAACTCAATCATTCCATTAATGGTTAACCTTATAACCCTGGGTTTTCATATTCCAATCATGTGAATACCCGCTTGGTAAATTACAATAAATCCTTTCACCTAAATGGCCCAAAGGCCTTTATTTTCATTGATTTTTGATAACCCACCTTTTGAGGGATGACGGGTAACCCTTACAATTCCTATAGGATTAGAGATTACATGGCCCGTAGGTTAATACATACCCTTCAATTTACTTATTTATATCCAACATATCATTTTTGGAAGATCATTATCTCAATTTCAGGAATTAATTAAATGATACATTCCCTTAATAAAAATATCACCTTTACATGAAATATATTTTCTATGTCATAATCACCATTCAACATATCATTTTAAATCCTTAATTAACACTTAAATTTAAAAAACTTATATATTTCATGATTCATATAATATTTGAATACCAAAACATAAATGATTCATTAATACAACCTTATTCTTAATCTATACTCAATATTCAATATCTTATCCCGTTGTTCTTCTTTCATAGAATATGAAATACGAATCATGTATTAATTTTTCCCAACCTTAATCTAATAAATATTTGTATGATCAATGTGAACAATACTGGAAGAATGTCATATACCTTTTAAAATACATTCTCATTCACTTTATCATCAGAAACAAAACCAATACTTATAACACCTTCACATTTCTATTTATTATATATTCGCATAATAAATCTATTCCCATAATAACCATACTTTCCACAGCAAAAAATTAAATGTTAACTATGTTCCTTCATGAAAACGGGATGGAACCATTCTCTCCTGGTGCTCCCCCTCTTTTGCTCGACCCGTCTAGGGGTTCCCTATGAAATCCTATTCTAGTGGTCGACATCGCTTCTGAGTGATGCTTCATTTTCTTCCTTTCTTCTCACCTTTTGTCACCTTCAGTCTCCTTCCTCCTCTGTTTATTTTGGTCGATGGTGGAATTCTTGAAGGGGTGGTTTTCTTCGCATTCATCTTCTAGGTTGACTTCATTGGTCCTACCGAAGCCTGACACCATTAAACACTCCGACTTCTTCAACCCTACCAAGATCTTGCATTCCACCACCCCTCTCCAGGTCGAATTTGGAGCGGTTTTTTCACAGGGGTTTGGGGTTAAGGGTTTTAGCGGTCGTCTTTTCCATAGGAGCTTCGGTTTCAGCTTGACCTTGGTTTGGGTTTCTAGTTTCAATCTCACCGTGTTGCCATCGTTTGGAGACCTAGGCCACTCTTATATCTGCCCTGACCTGAAGGCATTTTTCTTCTCTCTGAGTTGGATATAAAGCGGTGGTTCCTCAAAGGTTTTGGGTGGTGGGGTTAAGCGGATAATGGTTCCCCTCGCGCGGTATGATTCGGTTATCAGTATTGATTTGTTTGTGTCCTTTACCTTTGTGGTCTATCTACTCGAGACCATCCCAATGAAGGTTCTGTTTGTGTTTTTTGGTATGGATCTACTCTATGTTGGTTATGGTGGAAGCTGTCGGTGGCTCATGCTGCTCCTACTTTGCACTGCTGTCATGGTCCAATGCTCCTTTTCCAAGTCAGTAGGTTTTCCGGCCTTCATGGAAGGTTAGGGATGTGTTGTTCGAGTGGTCAGTGGTCTCTGGGAGGCGCGTCTGACATGCTTCAATGGCGACGATGGTGCTCGAATGATGATAATAGTGGTTTGGTATTTGATGTTTATGTTGGTGGTGTATCTTTATTTTCCAAGATTATGGGATTTCCTCCCGTGGAGTGATGGTTCTGGTCGGCATTCATTCTGGATATTGACAGGAACTATGTTGATTGTTATGGACGATGGTGGTGCCGATGACGGAAACATTGGTGGAGAAATGATGGCACCGATGATTTGGATTGAGACCCTCATGTTAGTGTTTTCTCGGTTCTGGAATCAAGGAGGCGCAGTGCGGTGTGGTTCTCAAGGCCCGGTCATTCGGTTTAGGTGTTTTGAATTTGAAAATTGGTTTTTGTTGGCCCGCAGTTATAGTGGTTTTGGGTTTTGGGTTTTTTCAGAGTGAATTGTGCTATGTTGGATGTTTGTGAAGTTTCACAATTTTTCATAAAAGTGTTTTCAGAAAATTTAAAAAATGGATTTGGAGAGAGTTTACCATGTTCTATCTAGTTATCCCCAATTACTGAAACCATATATCTTAGTGTGAGAAACATTTATCATATGGTGATACCATAAAATCATGAAAAATTACTTATAGGGTGCCTATATCATGGCTCACACATCTTTAATCTATGAAAACATAGTTTTATCCTAGGTTATTCATAAAAAACTTATATCTCAATCATTCTTGATGCTTCTTGAAGATTTTTTGAATTGATAAAGCATATCCCCATGGTGTGTCAAACCAGGTGTACAACAAGGCCCAATGTCGTAAACTAGGTTTTCTTGAGTCAGACCTAGAATATCTTTTCAGAGTGGTTACCCCTAGTTACATCTGTTCCAAAGACAAAAAAAATTTATTATCTAGGTAGGGATGTATTTCTAGGAAAACACATACTCTATCCTTTACCAAAATTATTGGACATTTTCATATATATTAACTTATCATTATATTTATCCTTAGATACATCCTCAGAAGTATCTGTAGAAATATACCTAGGGATCTCACTAATGTTTTATCTTCCTAGTTTTTAAATTTTTACTAAACCTTTTCTTTGATACCAACTATAGAGACCCGAGTTTGACATATATGGATATTATGTCATTTTAGATAAATATTCATTATAGTACAAAAATACATGCTCGAGGAAGATAATAGTATAGTTTATTTTGAAACATGGAAACAAAATCTTCTATCCCGGTGATAGATATTAAACATATCCCATGATTATATCCACCTATATAAAAACTAAATAAAACTTTTATTCATAACATTTTCAAAAAAATAAAAATGGGTGAGCATAGATGGTCGGTAAGGGTACACAAGAGAGACATATAAGCATAAAAATGAATATAGGTGTATGATAACATGATCATAACATTAGGATATCATCCCATTCATATGAAATATTATAAAGATGAGTTATGGGATAAATATTGGAAGTTCATCAGACACGAATCATAATGAAATAAAAAACACGATAAATGAAATTGTAATGAAGGAATAAGACGTAGGATACATTTAATACATATAAGAATATGAAATTTTATATCAAAACTACCTACCAAGACCATTATGACATGTTATGCTTGGGATAAGATTCATGTACCTGTTCTACGATTGGGATAACAACCCATGTTCACTCTAACTTTTAAGAATGGGATAAAATCCTTATACCTTAATTTTTTCAGGCTTGGGCTACAACTCGTGACTGATATTTCTTTTAGGCTTGGTCCACAACACATGTAACTAATTATTTTTAGGTTTGGGAAACAACCTATGTACCCTTTTGTTTTTGGGCTTAGGATACAACCCGTGTACCCTCTTTCCTTTAGGGTTGGGCTACAACCCGTATACCTACTTGTTTTTGGGATTGTACTACAATCAATATACCCTCTAACTTTTAGACTTGGTATACAACCCTAGTAACCTCTTGTTTTTGGTCTTGGGATACATCCCATATACCCTCTTTCTTTTAGGATTGGATACAACACATGTACCTTCTATTTTTTGGGCTTGGGCTACAACCTATGTACCATGATTCTTTTTGGCTTGGGAAAAAACAAATGTACCATTTAATCTTTTATACAACTTATCATAACCCAATTCAATGAAGGGAGATATATGTCCCACCCATCTCATAATAACATTATTAATGCATGTTCCACATTATAATAAAAATTTCATCTTATCGTGACCCATAAAAATAGATAGGTTTTATAAACATCCAACCATAACCCATGAAATGAAATGGTTATCATATACATTTCATTACATCATAAACTCTTAAATTATTTAGATTTACAAATTATATCATGAAATCATAAGACATGAAAAAAGTGATTCGAAAAAGGATAAAACCCCTAGAAATTAAATGAGTGTCTTAAGCATCATTTCCTAAAATCATAAACCACTCAATAGAGAATATGAATGGAACCTTGGGATTATTTCCTATAAGGGAATGAGTAACATAAATCTATTTCATTGTATAATAACTTTGAAATATATTTCAAAAACATTTATTGAGGAAAATATCCTTTCTTCTTTGAAAATGTATTTTTAATATATAAAACCATTTGAAAATCATTTTTTTAGAATATACATTCAAAATTTATAAAGAAGAATAAAAATAATTTTGAAAATAGTTTTCCTTAAAAACATAAAAAATAATATACAAAACAGTTTTAAAATGTTTTTCTTTGAAAAAACTTTGAAAAATTATAAATAATTATTGAAAATATTCTAAAAACCATTTCATTGACGGTACTTTGAAAACTTATAAATAAGAATTGAAAATATTTTCAAAACCCTTTATTTCAAAATAACATTGAAAACCAAAAAAAGAAAACTATAAAGGCATAAAACATTATTAAAATAGTTTTTCCTTGAAAATGATCTTCAAATATCATTTTTTTTGATTTTTTTAGAAAACATGGTACTGAAATAGATGAGATTTCCATCCGAAGAGAGAGATACGATCAGAAATTTCTTTGATGTTTTTAATTATGTTAGTAAAAAAGAGTGGAATGATGGTTATAATACATGGATATATCATTAATAAAAATAGGATAATAGATCTCATGAGTCTTCTTGAGAGATGGATCATACTATTTCATCATAATAAGAATAATCATTAACAATATCGAAATGCGATGAGGCTGTTTCAATAAACTCTTAATAATTGGTCAATAGGGACCCTACTACTAATGTAATAAAATAAAATTACATAAAAAATAAAAAATATTGAAATAAAGGAGATTCATTATATTAAATGTCAATTGGAATCATATAAACCTTGTTAAATAACATAGGTATATAACAAAACATGTGTCTCAAAGAAGGTCATTTGAGAAAAACTACTTTACTAATTTGGTAGATTTTAAAACATTAAACCCCATTAAATATATATTATATAATTGATATTTAACCACCCATATATAGAATTATAATAATCATATATTACATCCATGTCATTATACACACCACACCAACAGAATGGGTGGGGAATAAAGCGTATATCTCAAAGAATTAAAAAGTGAGATGAAATTCCCTTACCAACTTGTGTCTTGACTCTTGTCGTACTCATTTAAAACACCTTTATAATAAATATAAATTTATTATAGAACTATTATAGAAACATATTATAATATCCAATACTATATATGGCTTTATTATGACCTTAAATTTCCATCTTGTGGACACTCATATGTTAATACTTCATTTCAGGTAATGTTCTCTTTATTTTTCACATGTGTCTTAATTAATTATATCTTTGGTACTTACACTTATATCATGGCTTCCAGAATTTAATACATGATATAAATATCATTTATAAATAGTATACGTGTGTTATAAAAATCTATAGAATATATTAGTATGAAACTAAATACACCATTCAGGAAGACAATAGGTCGTACGTACGCATGAATGCTATTTCCGTTAAATTGTCTTGTTGAAAGAAAGAAAGTAAACGACACAAACTAACACACACACACACACATATATATATATATACGTATATCATTATTAAATTAGATTTATGACATATTATATATAATATATATTCCCTAAAAAATAATTAATACAAGCCATGTGTTGTATGAACGAATCATATTGCTTTGAGGGGGTAGTAGTCCACACATCCTCAAACAAAATTATTGTATTACCACAAAATAGAAAGTAAATATGGGATGTAAAAAAGAATACAGAATCATAAAAAATAATAAATTTTCTATATGAAATATAAAAATATTATATCCATTATAGTGGAATCCATGAAATGTGTTAATGAAAAAACAAACAATCATCATTTCTTGAGGTAGTAGTTCATCATACGTAGAAATAATCTGTTTATTACCCATTAGATGGAGGTTTTTGTAAGTGCAGGTATAAATTTTTACATAAAAACATAGTATTATATTTATTATATAGTTGTTTTTATATAATCATATAATAATTAGGGTTGGAGGGGTTAGAGAAGTTAAAAAATTACTTGAGAGAAGATGTTACCTCTTAATTTGGTAACTTCATTTGGTTTGTGCTAAAATAATTCCGTGGATTTCCTAATTACCAAGGTAATGCTTCTAGCTCAAGGTGAGGGATTTTGGGAGACTATTCGGGAATAGTTTGGATGAGAAAATGTGTCTTGAGAGGTTTGAGAAAATGCTATAGTTCTTTAATTTTTATAGTGGAGAGGGAGTGACACTCTAGTAAATAAAAATAGGTATTCATTAATGGATGTTCTAAATTACCTAAGGTGTAAAAAAATGGAAAATTAATTGATCAATGTATAATAATGGTAGATAAAAATCTCTACCATAAAAAATATGTGCATTTTAATAATTTGGTTCCTTAACTTCTAATATTCCCCAATTTTATCATTTTGGTTTTTTAATAAAATCTATTTTTATAAACTATTTAATTTAAACATTAAGAGTAAAATAAAGTGATATTTATGAGAAAATATAGATACACTAAATTACTAATATTATAAAAAATTAATATAATAAAATTACCATGTTTTATAGAAATTAATCTTTAAACAAGCGCATGTGATGCGCTAAAACACTACTTAAACTCATATTGTGTTAATAATGTTTTTGTAATATATGGGTCAATATGTTAATTATAAAAGATAAATTAGTCATTAAAATACCATATTTAAAATTAATTTACACATAAAAATAACGTTTTTGAATATAAGATATTTATTATTTTTAAATCAATTAATAAAATTTCATTTAATGTCACATAATAATAATGTCAAATTTTACATTATTTTTTAAATATTAATTATGAAATACAAATATAATATTTTAATTCAGATGTATTATGTTTACAAATTTCTATCATGATATTTTAATATATAACTAATAAAATAAATAACATAATTAAATTAATTAAATTCACTTTTAATATTTAAAGTATCATTTTTTAGATAATTATTAACTAAATAGTCACTAAATTCTAAAGCATTTCAAGTAACTAATACATATACAAAAGTTATTAAAAAATTATTATGATAAAAATAACCCATTAATATATAAAAAATATATGTATTACTAAATTATGATGTTTCTTACATATATCAATGTTTTGAAAAAGTTAAATTCAAGGATGATTTCCCTTTTTTTATTTTTTTCTTACTTAACATTTTATATAGGGAGTTTCCACTTAAAAGATTAACAATGACCATAAAATTATATCCAAGAGGTGATATGGGATAATTATTGTAGAAAATGGATTTTTGAAATATTTCCATGTCATTTTGGTCCTTAATTTTTTGTTTTAGTCCATAATTAAGCTTAATCTTACCTTAATCATTGTGATTAATTTTAATCACTTTAACTAATATATATTTGATCAAAAATTACGTTTATCTTTTTAGACCACAAATATTTTACTAATTACAATAATATATTTTTGTTTTTCAAAATTCAAACCACATAAGTGGGAAAATTATTATAATTATTAATCTTGCAAATGTGTTGAGAATACAGGTTTAAAAGTAAAAACCTTAAAAGATAAAAAACAATTGTATCTAATTTAAATTTAAAGATGATTCCAATGAACTAAATTGAAATATTATATTAATAATGGATATAATTATATTTAAAAACCAACTTAATATATAATTTAACACAAATAATTATTTAATGGAAATGGTTGTTGTTAATTAAATTGTAGTAATTTTCACTATTCATCATGAAATAATGTTTCTCAGAAAAATTAAAAAGATTCTCTAAAGCTAATTTAATAATTATAAATTAAAAAATTTAGTTTATTTTATCAAATTAAATTTAAAAAAAATTCTAAAATTAATTTTATTATTTTGTGGTAAAATTCGATGTTGTGTGTTACACAAGACATCGTGGAAAGTCAATCTTTCATGTAATGTACACTAGCCTCAATTTTCCATTTGAGCATGTTAAACATTATGTTGCATGTACTACATGATAAATTGGTGTTATGTATAACATAATCCAATCCTACTTCTTTAAAATAAAATAAAATATGTTCAGGGTTTTATGAATTGAAAAACATCAAAAAGATTAAATTAATTTGAAACAAAAATCACAAAATCTCATGGAGTTACAATTCTACTTCCATTACATTCCCATGTTCTATGAAAAATGGGAATTTTATATGTCTATTTTTATATACTACCACCTCTATAATAGTCATGTATTCTTTTTTTCATCAAAAATTTCTAATTTATACAATTATTTTAATTTTCTAAAACATAAAGTAATCAGAAAAATATGATTATGATTATTTTATAATGATATTTCCACAAGGAAACACTATCATAACACAACTAACCCATATAATTATAGCATGTTCTTTTAAGGCTATGTTTAACCACATACATAAACAACGCTTAAATTTCATATCATGAATGAGTATGAGAATTTAGTTTTTATTAATATATAATATAAATAAGTAAATAATGATTTTATTTTTGTTTTAAACTGAAAAAATAAAATTATAACTCATTATTTTAGAAAATAAAACTTTTTCACTAAGAATCATTGAAATAGGCTCAAAAAGGAATTCATATTTAAGGATTATAACCAAAAACCCAAAACAATGAAATTATAAATTATAAATAACAACAAACTAAAAATTATAGTATATTTTAGGATCTATTAATGATGAAAATTTGGAGAATAATGTAAAAAACCTCATGATTATGAGAGTAATTTAAAATGATTAAGATTAATCATGCCCAAAACAAAAAATTGATAAGAAATAACTAATATAATTGTAAATAATAATTTTAAAGTAAGTTTATGAATGGTTATTTATATGAATAATGTTATTAAATAGGAAATTTAGATTCATATTTTTTTATAAACAATCTTAGTGTGCGATCTACTAAGAAGAGAAACAATATTAGTGGTTCTTTTTCTCAAATTTAATTTCTTGATAAATATTTCGTTTTTTTCTCTATGATATCTTTTATATGGTGTTTTTTATATAGAATGAATGTATATAAAAATATTTATGAAATTCATAAAGTATTAAAAACTATATCAAGTTCCATATTTAAATGGATTTCGATTAATAAGATACTAAGGATGTAAATGTTGTTCATCTTTATTTTCAATATCATATGAAATGTTAGATGTTTCATGTTGTATGGCCTTTTATTTGGGGTATTATATTCCATATTGGTACATAATATCATGTTTAATCATTTATTCTTTATTTTTGAAGTTCAATTTCCATCACTCTCCACTTCAAGGGTTTTGATTTGAATGTTACGCCAGTAATAATGATTCTATTTCCACCGACATTTTAAAATTTGGTCCTCTCAAATATGATAATATTTAAGTGTAATTTTTATAGTGATTTATTCTAGGATAAAAATCTATTTCTTCTCATCTAGCAATCATTGGTGATTTTTTTTCTCATTTTCATGTTTTAAACTAGAAAATTATTAATCTTTTAAAGTGATTTGGTTTTCAACCCAAGTTTTTTACATATGTAATTCATTTTATCCATGACTCCAAATTTTTTAGAAATAAATATATTTATTTCAAAAATTGAAATATTCTATTTTCAACTACATTTATATTATATGAACTTTTTCCAGAAAAATCAATTAATGTTTTATGTATGAGTCGTTTTCAACAAAAATAATATATTTTAATGTTTATGTGCAAAAATATATTTTCACCGACTTTTTTATTTTATATAATATTTTTCTATATTTTTCCATTATTTTTAAACTATTTTATTTTTTTAATATTTTTATAAAATATTTTTTAAAAATTATATCCAATGTTAAATAATATTTCTCATTTATAAATCGTGGTTTTTCAAAAACTATAAAAAATGTTTATCATCTAAGTCAACATCTTATGAAACATAATACGGTTGATCAATGATATTATTCAATTTATTCCACCTAACTTCATTCTCTAGATAGCTTATGTATTATTCTTCTCTATTGAAGGAATGATCCATAACATCCTTAATGTTATATACCCATCCACTGTGAATAGGTGTCACATCCCTTCCATGTCATTCCATTATGAAAATCCTATTTTCCATTTCCTTGATTTAAGGGTGTTCAACTTAATACTATTCATTTATTGATTAGAAAATTATTGACTATCTCATATACCTTTTATCTATATGGTGTAGATACCCTTTACCCCATCATCTTAATTGAAGGGTATTTACCTATAATGTTGCTAAATATATTTGGATTCCCATTTATTTTCAAGGGTTTTATAATGTTTTGATTATTTATTAAGTAATGAATGATTTATTTATATGGTTACATTTGTTAATGATATGAAACCCATTTTATTTCCATTTATTCTTTATGATGCATTGAATGAAACCCATTTTATTTCCTTATATTTTTATGTTATGATGAATGATTAGTTTCTTATAGCACTCATATATATGGATGATGATGGGTTGGGTCCCATATCTCCCTTAAATACATTGGTTAGGTATTTATATCATATGTGATAACAATGTGGAGACACACATGGATTTATTTAGAATATAAAATGGTGGATATACTTGTATTTTTTTTCATAGTATAAAAGGGTAGAAATACTTGGATTTATTCATAACGTTTTCCTGTTAATATATTTTTTCAAAAGTCTTATGCTTCTTCTTATGAATAAATTATGCTTTATGGAAATATGTTTTATGATATTAGTAATTTTTGGGAATGTTTTTTTTGTTTATTTATTATACCCATATGCTCATCGTATGCTCAATTATATTTATTTATTGTCATTGTTGTTGTTTAACTTTACTGGGTGTTTGTTGTCACCCACCCATTGCCCCCAATTTTCTCATGTTTTAAAAGGAAGTATTATATATGATTTATCTAGAAAGATCATTTTATGTTGGTAATTTTTTGGGGATATTAAGGAGTCAATATAGATTATGTGGTTCTGTATATAATATAAAATTTTTATTTTGGTACAAATAACATCATCTTTACTAGTTAAATATTTTTCTTAACTCTCTAAAACACTACACTAAAATTGGTCTGTGGTATTTAAATGTTGTATTATTTATTAAATATCATGTGATTAATGATATGTACGAAATATAGAATGTAACATATGTTTTTTAACACTAGATCCAAGTGTGTGGGTCCTCGGCACTACAGATCCAATGATGAAATAAAATCAATACTCATATGCAATGGAACCAAATTTCAAAAATAAGGAATGCCCTAAATCTACAATATCATATGCAGAAGTCATGCCCTTGTACTAATTTGATAATGATCAATAATAATATGTTTTATCCCTCTACTCCTCCTCAATCACATGATCAACAAAAATATTTATCTCTAAAATTCTTCAAACTACATGTTTGGACCCATATATTCGAATATTTGGAATTTATTCAGTAACATAGGATCAAAAGAAAAAAATTACAATGGGAAACCTAAATATTTTATAATTATAAACTTCAGAAATGTAATATCTAAGATAACACAAAAACTAAAAAAGTTAGATACTATTAAGCCACTGAGGTAGTGAATGGTCTCAAAATTCTTCACTACAGTATGATCTAGATATTATTACTCGATTACAATATTTTTTATTTAATAGACAAGGGAATAAAAAACTTCTTAATGATAAACTACATAGACTTAGGGAATAATTGTAACATATTAAAAAATGAGGTGATCTTACTCAGTATTCCATTCAAGTAGTTATGTGACTTATAAATGTAACATAAATTTATATAATGAAATCAGCTCATACAAAACATAAAAATTGGAAGAAAAATATTAATATAAATGGAACTATGAATGTTTTAATTAAACACATGTAAACCAATTTTTTTTATTTTACAAAAAAAGGATACATTAGGTGAATCATCACAAATTTCCTAAATAATATTGGAATTATCATGCTCACCCTGTATGTGCACTTGAACATTTCTCACATTATTTTTTTAGGTCTTTAGTTTGTAGTGTAATGATGACCATGGAGCCTGGGGATGGTGATGGACATGGATAACTAGTGGAATGGAGATCATTATCATGACCATCCTCTGACCATCAAATTTTGGTATGCTTTTTAGTACTCGGGTGTGCAGTGCAAGATGGTGGGATCTGATTTTAAAATTATTTATCACCAAAGATATGAAACATAATAATCTCCAAATATCTGATACCCAGTATAGTACAAGAATATCACTTGGTTTAATTAGAGCATAGAAAATTAAATAGACAAATACCTTGTTCTGAATTGACGAACACAAATCTGTTGTAAGTTTTGGGTTTTTATTTCTCAAAGGATATGATATTGAATCCCTCTAGAGTATCCGCAAATGATTCTTGAATCTACAAGCACACAATTCTTCAAATTTTGGGCACTAGTGTAGAGATGTTATGATTACATCAAGGACGCAATGATCATAAAGATACTCTACATTTGATTCGTGAATGAGAACTTGGATCGTATGATCTGATTGTGTGATTCTCTCTATAGGAATCAAGATGAGAGATAATATCTTAATTCCATAGGATTTAATAGTCACATTGGAATGAGATTATCTGCACTTATATAGTGTAATTATAAATAACATGTCTGTGTTCCCCATCCCCCATGCAATAAATATCCAATGGTGGGACTATGGGCCATGTAATTGGCTTCATTCCTAGTGGGAATTTGGGTCACAAATCTATAATGTAACAATGCGGCTGGTGGGGTGGGTTTTGAATTATGAGGTATGACCTGCCTTTCTAGCATGTGGGGGTGGTGCATGTGTTATAATGTAATTATACCCGCAAACATGTAATATAATATAATATATTACATGGTAAACATGAGTCATCAAGTCAACTCAAAACTCCTGATAATATTAAATCAGCATGGAATATTGAAATAATATTTTTTCATATAATATTAATCCTTGAACATACCTAAATATTTTTAAATACATAAAATAAGTAAAGCCAAATAAATTATTCATTACTTTAATAATATAAAACATATTTATTTATCAGTTCTTGATAAAAGATAGACAACAATTGGCCCCTATAATGGGTCCCATCTTGTCCTATATTCCAATTCACCATAATTAGAAAGATTCCTGAATATGAAATTATTATTGTCCCTCTAGGAACATCCATCAAAAGTAAGGAATAATATTAATATAATAAGATCAGAGTCCAATAACATATCAAATCCTTAAAATAGATCAGGAAAAATCATAGCAATAAAAACCATCATATGAACACACACTATGCAATATAATCTCTCTGTCATATGATATCTCATAAAGCATGACACAGAAATGTGTCATCATCCATTCTTGCATTATTATTTTTTGATCTATTTGGATGGATTTACCTTTGACTACCATGTCCATGGTTTTATGAAGGTACTACCATCCTAATCAACTTGGCTAGAGATACCTCTTCCTCAACTCAAAAGTGAAAATTCCTATATTGATCATTCAACCAATGTCATAAAACAACGATGAACCAATCAAAAAAATACCATACCATGAATTCATTTTCAAGAATTTCACCTTGCATCAAAGTACATGATCAAATGGAACACATTGATAATGATATCAAGTCATAATTCCAAAAGGCATGTCTAATGATTGGAATAACCAATGTAACCCAAAACATGTGGTGTTCCTATTTTTGAGTCAGCCATCATGATATCAAAGAATAGGGATAACCAAGTCTGAAATTTATGAAAAAAGTCTCAATGCTTATGATCCCCCATCACCTAACAGTCTCACATCATACATGTCATGTCAGTATGATGCGTCTCGATCATAGGATATTTATTTAATATTACTATCATAGAATCTACAGGTTTTTATTATATCCTAGGATCTACTATAACCCTTTTATAAAACACATAATCTATGGAAAGTATCATAAATATATTGGAAAAAAAATTATCATCACTATCATTGAATGATAAACACATTTATATATCAAAATGAACACATGTAGCAGTAATCGATGTATATCAGAAGTTGTGTCTAGGGAATACACTTTCAAAAATCCCAATATCACTAGAGACATCGGTTAATAAGTCTCAATAAACTATCTACCACTTGAGAATCATGGTTCTACTGAGATATGGATTTAGTCATAGGGTCTTTCAAGTTGTCCTCTGTTGCTACATTGCTCACTGTGACTTCCCCTCTTGGAGTAAATCCCTTGAGATATTAAATTTAAAATGTATATTCTTTATCCTTTGGGGTGACCGTGGATCCTTGGAAATAACCACTTCTATAGTATTATCATAATAAATTGGAATATGGTTTGAATTGTAAGGAAAAACACTGATTTATTTGAAAAAATTGTGCATCCAGACTGATTCCTTTGTTGTATAAGAAGCCTCTATATACTCAGATTCTATTGAAAAATTGATGGACGTATTTTCCTTTGAGCTTCTCCAACTCACTGCACCACCTTTCACGCTTAATTCATATCATGACTATGATTTCTGATCGTGATGATTTGTAAGAAAACTAAAATTTGTGTACCTTCTCACTAACAGTTCCTCATCTCAGTCACACACTAGGAACAAATCGTTTTTATTCCTTAAGTACTTTAGGTTTGTTTTTGTAGCGTCTTAATAAATCCCTCCATGATTATCTTGATTTCTACCCACCATTCTTAACCAAAAGGTGACATCTAACATAGTACATTGCATGTAATACATGATATATCCCACCACCAATTAATAAGTGATTCTACTCATTAAATCAATATATACCTATGTTTGTTGACAAATTTTCTTATAGATATTGATACCGTGTGACCTTGGAAACAAACCTACATGAGATTGTTCCATACCGTACCTTTTTAGTAAATTTTCAGTATATGAACTATTACATAGTACAGGGATCCTATGAGATCAATCTCGATAGATCTGGATCACTAGACAGTAGGCTACTTCATCTATTTCATTCATGGATAAGAATTCATTTAGCTAAGCCTAAACTGACTTTTAAAATTGTACATTGTTTACTATAATTAATATATCATAAACCTATAATACTAGGAATACTATGGAATTCTCATTATCCTACTTATATAAAAAAGTATCACTTTTATTTTTTAAAAAACTAGATTCTCTTATGGACTCATCAAAACCAAAATTCCATGATCAAGATGACAGATTTAACCCATATAGAGATCTACGTAGCTTTCACACATTATTGTAATTATATGACATACCAAACCCTTTGGGTTAAGTCATATAGATGTCATCAACCAACATTATATTTAGAAAATAAATGTTGACATGCATTTTAAAAATTTCATAATCATTGAAGGTTAATATAACATGAAATATTCTAATGTATTTCATAATTTCTACTAGTGATAATGTTTCATCATAGTATAAACCTTGATGATCTCTAAAACTCTTCACAAATATTCTTTCCATATAGGGTTTAACCTTATCATCCATGGGAATTTTTTTCTTAAACACCCATTTCCACCCAATGGGATTTACATCATTTGGGGGGGTCTATAAAAATACAAACATGATTTTCAAACATGGAATCCATCTCATAATTAATGTATTATTTCCATTAAGTAGCATTGTTTTCTTCTAATATCTCTTTCTAGGATATAGGTTCATCTACTTCAAGGAGAAATGTGATACCTGACTCGGTGATAAGAAAAACAAAATGATCTGGTCCTATAAACTCTTTATTTTTCTTATATAGTAATTGTGTCTTAGGAACATCTTAATCTCCCACATTCTCTTATTGACATTGTTCCCATACCAACTCATCTGAATCTAGAGCATTAAAATCATCTAAGTAAAACTTTCTCCCATTATTTACATTAGAAATGTGTTATATTTCGAGAAATATTTCATGTATTTACAGAATGAATTTTCTATCTAAAGGGTCATATAGGTAATATCCATTAGTTTTTCATTGATAACCAATAAAGATGCACTTAGATCTTATGGGTGCTAATTTGTTACTTTGTATAGTCCAAAAAAAATCTCCACATCTTTATACATGTAAGTGTGGAAAATTGTGGGTTTTCCACACCACAACTCATATGGAATCCTATATGTATATTTTTTGGTACTCATTTTAGGATATACATATTGTTTTGCAAGTCGTATCCCCAAAAGGATGGCAGAAGAGTTACCAGAACCATCTTCGATCCAGCCATGTCAAGCAAGGTTCTTTTCCTCCATTCACTAACCCTATTCCATTATAATGTGTATAGAGGATTATGTTGGGATACTATCCTAAACCCCTTCAAATAATCAATGAATTCATGGATAAGACACTCTCTAACTTGATCTTAGGGAGTTCCTTTATCTTTTTAATAAGTTATTTTTTAAATTCATGTTGACATTCCTTAAAATTTTGAAAAGAATATGACTTATACCACAATATGTAGATATATACATAACTAATATATTTATCAGTAAGATTATTGAAGTATGAAAACCTACCCCTTGAATATATGTGAAATAGAGAACATACATCTGTATGAATTAATTATATTATTTCATTGGCACTTTATCCCTTCCTATAAAAGTTTTCTTTGGTCATCTTCCCATGTCAACAAGTGTGACATACATCTAAGGGTTGTAACTCAACCAAGTATAAATACCCATATTGATGTAATTTTTGTAATCACATCTTATTCACAAGACCATGTATGATATGTCATTGGTATTAAATAATTTTAAGGGTTGTACAAGGATCAATTTTCTGATTAAATGATATTATCTATGATCAGTATTAATCTATTTGAGATAAAAATTTATAATTTCCAAAAAAATATTATCTGAGGAATGCTTCAACTGAACTGAGTGTGTGCATTATTTACAAATGGACCCCCCAAAATTCTTTTAATTATATACCTAAAAAATTTCCAAATAAATAAATTCATTCATCATCCCATACAACATGTCCCAAAATGTAATCTCTTAACTTCTATGAGAATCATACATTGAAACACATGTATCAAACATCAATTTAAGATATTCGTTCAATGAATCCAAATAGACATCAATATCATTACTAGGTTTCATTGGTCTATATATATATAGAAGAAACAAAATGTATTTCTGCTTAATGCATAACAATGGTAGAAAGTTATAATTTACCAACAATATAGAAAATCTACTATCAGTAGTATGACGTGCACCAAAAGGATTTATTCTATTTGTAGATAATGCAATAAGAATTGTTTTCTTACATATTTCCTTATTAGGGATTCTCATAATCACTTTTATTACCTTGAGTAAAATATATTGGATAATGCAGGCTCTAGTATTTAATTATTTTATCTACATACCATGTCTATTGTCTCACTGTTTCTGGAAATCCATATAGAATTCTAAACTATGAAATTATAGTAATGTACCATAAATCATTCAAATGAATTGATTCACTTTTCTGGTTTCAATTTGCATCACAATTAAATAATTGTATGTGTGTTTTATTGTTATTGAGAAACAATATGCAATCAATAGGACAATAATTTATTTTTTAGGCATCATTATCGTTGAATTTATAATCTATTTAGCATTATTTGTTCAACATAAAAGTTCATTTTACTATAATATCTTATCATCTAGGAGACCAAGTAGTTCTTTAAATATGGTGTTTCTCTATCCACATTCATTATTCAAATTATACAACTTCAACACAATTAGAAATTTTTTTATTTAGTACAACCATTTTATAATGGTCTCGTATCAGAGCAATTTAACTTCCCAATAAAATTAATACTATCATGAAGGTCATCTTCAAGTTCTATTGTATTTTCTTCCATGAAACCATTATCATAATTTACACATGTATTCATATTAAATGATTCATACATTGTAGTATCATCCCAATCAATCTGAGTGTTTGTTCTTTCCTATATTTAGTCCAATATTTATTGATTTGATCTATTCTTTGTAGAATTAAATGTTCTTCCAACCCTATTGGACTAATTTTTATTTAATATATAATATGTAAACATGGAAAAATGATTTCAGAAAGGTTATAAGCTTACTATATTGTAAAATTGATGAACTATTTATGTATTTATTTATTCACTTTTTTAAATGATTAACGTTCACCCATTTTTGATTCATATCCATCCTATTAGGTTCATTAAATATTCATAATATATAGAAAAAGTAAATACACATAATATATTAATTGTCAAAGGTAAAAGTTATAGATAATTTTAATAAAGGGAACCCACCATTTGGATGTTTTAAATAATTTCAGTATTATTTAAAGGAAATGTGTTATTGAATTTAAGAAAATAATTACTCAACTATGTTACTGATTTTGCTCTAAATTCATCCAAATGTGAAAGTTATTGAAAAATTTATTCCTCATCAACATCATATCCCTAACGGTTATTGTTTTATTTTGTTTCTTGAGACTCATCCCCCATCTCCTATGGATATTAACCAATATTTCTTGAACAACTTTAAGAAGTATTCAATGCATATTGGGTATCGGTGATCATTTTGGATGACTACAGCATAGAGTAGTTCAACCAACATAGAAGAGATTGGGGATGAGTCTCAGAAAAAAAATGAAATAATAAATTTTCAAGAGATGATGCTAATTAGGATAATAATTATACTACATTATATTCTCCAAAAAGGGTAATGCCTCACATTTTTGAGAATTACACAATTCGCACTATTTATTAACTTGTGTCCTATTGAAAGTTAAATTTGGTGATCATGCACAATATTGTCGATGATTCAAGGGGTGTTAGCATTGGAATGTTATGATATATGACATGGCCAATTTTCACATGCCAATTTCAATTCACTGATAGTAATGAATAAATTAAATTCAAATAATTTTAAATGAAAATTAAATAAACAATAATCCTGAAAACAATATAAAGAAGAAAAAAATAATAGTGTTAGAATAATTTACAAATATTATAATGATTTAATTCTTATATATTATAATTAAATGGTCTATTAACTATTGGAGGTAAAAAATAAGTTATTAATTTTATTGGTGATTGAAATTATTATTTAAAATGGATAAAATTAGACTAATAGGTACTATAATAATTTATAAAGTCATAATTTATAGTTGGGGTAATTATTTATGCTATTCTCATTATATTGTGAATATGTTGAATACATTTGATCTTATTGGTTTCAAAGATGGAAATACTTAATTTGAATCTATTGTTAAATTCTTAAATTATATAGACATAGTCATACCACAATATGAACATTGTATTGAATTTATTATGAATGTATGTGAAATAATATAATAAACTATATATCATATTATTGGTTTTTAAAATGTTTTGATATTCTATTAATTATAGCACGGATCATTGTAAATGTTTAATTAGAATCCTTTTACATTTAAAGAAGTATAAAAAAAATGAAATTTTATTTTATAATGGTTACCATACTAGAGTAAGCATGCCTTAATTAAAGTTGAAATAGAATTATGGGAGATTATAAATCCCAACATGGATGGATTTATTTCTTAGAGATTGTGTAATTTTTGGGATGGAAAATAAATAAACTGAATTTTCACATTCAACATTAGAAATTTAATTTAATTCATTAATAACTTAAAGAGTGGAAAAAATAAATCACAAAATTATGAATGGAATATATGTTATGTAATATTATATTTCTTCTTATTACTCTTAATCATGGTAGTTAATCATTAATGTCACAATATTATTGTTTCATATATATAGTAAAGTATAAAAATATTTCTTTTAGACATGATATGTGACAAAATTATTATAAAATGGCACCATAATAATTGTAAATGTAAAATAATGTAAGAACCTTATAGATCAATTTATAAAATATATATCTAGGGATATTTTGAAACAAATTAACAAAAATATTTGTCTAAAACACATAAAATGAACTATTTAATGCAAAGTGTGGTCATACACTAGTGTAGTACTCATCCCTATATCTTTCACCAAGCTACTTAACGTCTCTCGTGACATGTATGTTATGGAGAACAATATAATATAACACATCTCAATACAATAAATAATTATTTAAATAGTTCAAAAAAATCACTCACAAAATCTCACAACCTTTAATGAAAAACCCCCTTCATAATAACATAAAAAATATAATGATATCAATGCCCCATGATCAATCCATATTACAATAACAAACCATTTTCACTTATGAATAAATAAGTTACTTATCTTAAATGGTGTATATAAAAAAATATTAATCTAATTTGGAAAAATATTAAATATAGATTATTTCCTTTGAAAATATGATAAACTACATCAGTAATTCCATTTGAAACTCATCCAAAACATTTAAAAAATTAAAGGAAACAACAATTTTATTTTATATGATAATGTAAAAATAATCATGAAAAATAACCAAACATGGTATTATTCATAGAAATACATGATAAAAAAATTGAAATTAATTATACTTCATAAGAAATAATTTCATTATGTCCATTATAATTTATTCAGTAGAAACCATGGGTGGTGTTTTAACAAACACTTTATCTGCATTTTTTCCATGGAAGGAAAGTAAAACATGTAAACATTAAAAAAAATCCAATGATATTAATGAAATTTTAAAAAATACTTATAAATATATAACCCAATCATGGATAATTGTAAAATAATTTACTTCAGATAAAAACATGGATTTAAATGATTCAACCAATCATGATTCCACAATTAAAGGAATTTGAATGGAGCCACCAACTAGAATGGATAAAATTTGTGTGTGGGAGTCTTAATACACAACAAAGAGACAAACAAATACAGTAAATGGTAAATATAAACCCAAAATCATCGAAACCCAACAAGAAATTCAATATCAAATGGAAAGTAGTCATGTATAATGAATAGAAAGAGATAATGAATGAAAAATTCAAAAAGATATCGCCAAACAAGCAATCAACGAGTGAGAAGGATGAGAAGATAAAATACCTTGGATTGAAGCTTTGAATCATCCAAGAGAAAGAATAGATATTTCCCAATATTGTATTTGCTTGATACATGATTCATTTAAGCCATGGATTACAGCCTTGGATTTGTCTGAGCCATGATTCGAGCGAGGATTCGACTAGGAGGGGCATCGAAAGCAGGGAGATTTTGCAAAAATCTTTAGATATCACGAATAGTATGTGATTTGTTAGGGTTCATTAAATAGACTATGGACACTTTTAAGAGAACTTCCAAAAAAGTGCTGAAAATGATAACTTTTATCAAAACTAAATTAATAAACACTGATATAGATACAAAATTATTATTGCTAAAAAATTGTTGATAAAAGGAGTCTTTTTCATTGTTAAAACTTTATCACTGATAAAATATTTATAATTATAATTATAAAAAAATTGGTAAATATAAATAAATAGTTATATAAATTTATTTAATAAATATGTATTAATATATATATAGTAAATATATTCATTATTCTAATATATGTTTCATAGTTTGGTAATTATAAATAAATAAATATATATATAATGAAATATATTTATATAATTATATATATTTAATAAATATATATAAATATAAATAAATATAAAAATATAAATATTGAAAATATAATAATTATTTAAAGGTATTTACTATAATATTATAATTATTTAAATTTATAATTATTTATTTATAATTATATAATTTTTTTGAAATAACATTGATATATTTATATATTTATACAATTATATAGATTTATATAATTATATATATATATATATTGAATAAATATATGTAAATATATAAATATAAATATAAATATGGTAAATATAATCATTATTTAAACAAATTTATAATAATTTTAAAGATATTTAAATATATATAATTAATTAATTATTTAAGTATATATAAATAATTTTAAAAAATAATATTTATGTATCAATAAGTGTCAATACATAAATTTAAAAATATAGTAAATATGCATTTAAAAATATATATTTTTTATAAATATTTACAAAAATATTGTTAACATTATTAATAAATATATAATCTTAAATGCATGCATGTGAAAAATGAGTGAAATTGAATAATAAAAAATGAGTACACATTAAAAACATTAAAAAATTGATGAGTTTTATTAATTAGACATAAATTATTATAAAAATAAGGATATATATTTTAATACAGATGAATACATATAGAAAATATTTAAAAATAGTAAATAAATATATATGAATAAACAATTAAAAATGATAAAATTCCCAAAAAAATAAAAAATAAAAATATTAAACATGAATGAATACATAATTGTAAAAATATTTTAAATAAATAAATAAAATTTACCGATTAAATACATAATATATTAAATGTAACATGTTATAATAAAATTATAAAATCAATATAAAAATTTCATTAAATTACAAAAAATATTAGGGGTATGTGTTTATATATAAGATTTACTTAGTTATATAAATATTTGTGTGTGTGCGTTGTGTGTAAAGATGCATTAATTATGTATATGTATATGAAATCAATGAAAGGGAAGTTTGATATATTTTAAATTGAAAAATGAAACGACATTCAAATATATCCATTACTCGATGCAATTAGTTAGTAGTTTTAATTAATATTAATTTTTAATTATAAATAATCCTCACAAAATATATGACTTATTTAATATAAATATTAAATATTTTCTATTATATAAATCATATTTTAGGAAATATTATGTATATATATATATGTCTCTGTGGAAATATTTCTATATTAAATGTACTTAGGAATAATTATATATAAAAATCGGTAAAAATGAATATGACATTAAAATATTTTTTATTATAATATTTTTTTCATTTTATATATTTATATTTAATATATATTTTTTAATTATTATTTATAATATATATATATAATTAGTAATTTTCTAGAAATTGTTTCTTTAATAAATATTTTAATAATTATATAATTTTTTTTAATTATTATAATTGAGAAAAAAAATTTTAACTATTAAAATCTATACATTATATATATAATTAATATTTACTATTTATTAATATTCATAGTATATATCAACATTAAATTTATTCATTTTTATCAATAATTATGAAATTAATAAAAGGATTAATATTTTTCTAAATTTACTAAATTTTTATTTTTACTTTTTAATCATTTTAATTTATTCATTTTAGAAATATATTTTTTAAATATAAATACTATATTTATTAGTATTAATAATCTTTATATATATTACATTTATTTATTTTTATCAATAATTATTTAATTAATTAAAATTTTAATACTTTTTTATAAATACCTATTTTTATTTTTTATTTTTATAATTATTTCTTTTAATTTAGGTTGTTAATCAATTTCAAAAAAATGATAATAATGGATACCCTTTATCATAGCTAAAAATAAAGCATTGATAAAGGTTTCCCTTCGGGAGTGAAAAAATAAGGTGCTGATAAAGTGTACCCTGTATTAGTGTTAAAAAATACTGATAATGGATACCATTTATCGGCACTAACAATCCTAGATAAAGGATATATTTTATGTGTGCTAAAAGAGAACAAAGAAAAGGCCCCCTTTATCAGTTGTATTTACTAGCACTAATAATGTCTAATGCAGTTAATGACGTGTTCAGAAGTAGTGTTCGGGTCGTGAAAAAATCCATTTGGAAGTATACACATAGAATTAATTAGCATTGGAAATAACTAAACCCGTAAAAAGGTTTCAGAACATCAAGAACACATGTTAACACAACTACATTTTAATCAAAATCCTATTTAAAATGTTATAACACCAAAACCACTTCAGAATATTTTTTTAAATCATTTGATATAAAATGCATATTCATATATTCAATTCGGAATTAAGAACCTTACTTAAAACACTCACATGTATTAGAAATCCACTTTGGTATTATTATAGACACATGGCATGATATCACATTTTGTTTCTTGGGTTTAACCCATTTATAAATCAATATTTATCCATGAAAGAATATATACATATGAATACCATTAATAAATAATCAACTTAAAACCCATACGTATTTAACAACATTAAATATAAAGTAAATACAAAGAAAAATTGGCCCTAGTTCAATGATGATCATCCCAAAAGTTTTCTCCCTTGATGAAAAACACTCCCATAATGGATAAGAGGTCCACTATAATCCATAAAAAGAAAACCCCTATGAAAAAATCATCCTGAACCTTAAATCCAAACACTGACGACCCTAGGGTTCATAGGATGGGAAGAATTTGAGGGGGAAGGGAAGTTGTGAGAAGGCAGGGGTCAAGATATGAGGAATAAAATATAAAATCATTTATATTTATAGGTAAGAGACCAAATATTTATAGAGAGGAAGGGGAAAAACACCCTACACACCTAGGAGGGATAGCTGAGAGTGAGATGACGAAGGGGGCTCCTAATCCTCAAAATTGAAAAGGTAATTTGGGTAGATTTCAAACTTTTATGTGACTAAGAAGACTGTACAGTTTATCCACATGGTTTTTTAAACCTTATTTTAACCATGTATAGGTCATTACCTAAATCATAACCCACATGCATGGTTTACCTAGAAATCGATATGGTTGGGAAATATGTACTATAACCCTACCAGAAATAACTATCATATTCTAGAACCAATTTTCATTATTTTCAAATTGTTTAACTTACCAAGAATAGGTCATTTTCACACACCCTTACACGCTAGATGACCCACATGGTTTTCCCTATGATTCATATGGTTTGGATCAAGTCATGCACTTCTTGTGATGAAAATCCATGCACAGTAAAAAATAAATTAAAAAACAAGTTTCCAAGGGTAACCACATAGTTTCTTATGATTTTTTCATTAGAATTATTCATAGAAGTAAAAATATATATTTTCCATTCATTTAAATAAAACTTATCAGAAACTTAAAATGAAATTCAAATAAAAAAATAATACAAAATAAACACAATAATTACATAGTGGGTGTTAATAATTTCTCTATCATTTGACTTTATTCCCCAATAGTGTCTAATGTCCTAGTAGATTTTAATTAAAAATAGATTCCAAAGAACCCTCTCGAGATAAAAGAGATGTCCTGAAACTACTAGATTAATTCTAAAACAATTGAAATCATCCACAAGAGATATCTAAACCACAACCAATCCAATGGAAACTCTAAAAAAATAGAGACCTATAATTGTTTTACTAAATATTTAAAACTTATATAAAATTGTAGAATACCACAAATCACTTTTTATTTTCCACAAATAAAGATGATGTCAACAAAAAACCCTGAAAAACTAAATTAAAAACTCTATAAAAGTAAGTAAACCCCAAAACATCCTGAAGGACCATTAAATAGCATCACACAACAAATGGTAACCCAAAACTGAGGATATCATCTACTAGGAACATGTCCTCGTAAGAAATGACTATTGTTAAACCTAGGTCCACCACAAAAACATGATATAGTTTAGATCAAAATCCATGGAATACCATTTCATGATTATTTTTATATAAAACATAGATCAACAAAACCCATACTCTAGCTGAACAAAAAACTACACCCCTAGAAAGTAATGCAAGTACCATAGTTATTTCCCTTTTTCTAACCAATAAACCAAATCCCAAACCATTGATTAATTCATGAAAAAGTATAAACTAGTAAATGAGTCATGAAAATTCCCCAAAAGAACCACTACCCATATTGAGAAACTAAATGAGAACCCAAGAAAACCCAAGGGGTGGATTCCTCAAGGCACAACTACTCCCACTCGATAATCAAAAAACCCAAAATAGTTTTCATCTAAATGTGGCACAACCAATAACCTAAGGATAAAAAATAATGGTCACTCCATTTATATAAAACATCACCAATTTGATAAAAAAACATCCAAAAATTTATCTCACATAGGATTCTCTAACAAAACCAATCCTCACTGATCCAACCATCAAACTTGGGCTCATAAACTAAGCCTCACATGATTTGAAATAAAGCTCTCCAACCAAACATGACCTCAAATAACACCAAGTATTTACATTAATAGGTGAATACAATCCATGCCACTCCATTTATATCTTATGTAATGTTAACACTAGGAGTAAAAGGCCCCTAATATGAACACTCTACATTCACATTGGACCTTTCTGGGAGGAATACATCAGACCACACGATACATGGAATAATCCTAGTCATGTTTTCAAAACAAAGTCAAGTTGTCCCATAATCTCATAATGGTCAAATGAAATCACATTATTTATCAAAACAAGAAGAAAACTCTTTAAAACCATTTCAAATTTTCAAACCATAATCTTAACATGACGTGGTCATTTCAAAAGGTTTTCAAAACCGATTTGAATGTAAAAAATAACTTGTTTTAAAACCAATACACCCTCATAATTCCAAGTAAAAAACACACAGTTATTATTTGAAATAGTTTCAAACCCTTTACCCACTTTTAAAATACATTATAAGGGTAAAATCTCAAATAAACCACAAAATCCAGTTTTTGGAAAATATTTGTTCCCTTAAAAATAGTAAATTCATTTTTCAGAACACATGTGCACCAGATTTAGAAAAAACAACACTAAAAACATTTTAAAAAATTTAAAATGAAATTTACCATTCCAAAACATTTTTGGAAACCAATATCATTTTACAACAAGACCAATATACTTTTTTTTAACAAAATACATTTTTCTCATAAAATCCACTTTTCAACAAAAAAAAAACATATTTCACATCACATGAAAATTCAAATAAACAAGGTAATAATACTACCCTCAATAAAAAACACTATCCAATGATTCCATCATATCAAGATTTCAACCTTGAATCAATTGGTATTGGATTAACATACTAAGAAATCCAAGTGTTATGGAGTTATAATAGAAATATCAAATAGGATGTGGAACCATGTATGAATTGGCCATGTGATTGATGACCATGTTCTAATAATACATCAATTCTTAGAATGTATCCAGAATCAATAAATTTGTAAATTCATGTTTTTTATCCTCAATATGATCACCTCACACCATTATTTCTTTCCCAGTTTCCATCCCAAATTACTAAAAATATCCCCAAGGAATCTAAAAACATGCTACTGAGGATAAAAACACTACATCCAATGAAATGAAATCGCAATCCAATAATTTTATCTAATAGGAAACTGAAATAAAAGAAAAAAATATTGAAACCCCTGGAGTCTCAAGGCTTAGGGAGAGAAGGAGCTCACAACACTCTCCCTACACCTACCTTCTATGTTCTGAAAAACTTATATCCAAATAATGAACAATCCATAATAATAATAGGGCATTTTTAGAATATATGCCTCACCAAATAACTCACTTTGATACAATATTATAAAGAATTGTCCTATGGTGTCATCAAACACTGAAATTTACCCAGTTCACCACAAGTTCCAATGGATATTTTTGGTCCCCATGGGATTGAAAAATGTTCTTAGACAACACATGAAGCTCTTTAGGAACAATTTCACCCTCATTCAACAATCTATATACATGGTAGAAATAAAAGTGGTAAACCAGCTAAAATGGAGATAATAAAACTAAGAATCCAATATAAAAGATACAATTGATCGAAAAATTAAAACAGAGGAAACACATACATAAAAGATAAACATAAAAAATGTAGACCAAAGAGTATAATATAAAACCCATAGAAGAAGAAAATCCCCAAACCTATATCCAAAGATACTACACATGACCAAAGATCACCATCAAACCATAAATCTCCCCGAAAGATCAAAATAGATAAAACCAGATGGAGTTGACCAAACATGAAAAATATAGACATGAGATAAACATCTTATTAGGTCTCCACTCACTGAATCTAAGAAGTTCCATTCATATTACATTCCATAAAAATAATATTTCTATACACACAAGACAAATATACATTTGTCACAAGATTTTACATAAATAAATAAGTAAAACTTCCAAATAATGTTATAACATTAGCTACATTTTCATTAAATGAAATTAATGACAAGAAAAATATTATTTCCATAGAAAAAAACTCTTTGATAAACCATAGGTTTTATTTTCCCACATGAAAAAAATTTATAAATAACCATTTTTCAAAATACAAATTCAAGTTAAAAAAAGGTCACCTACTTGAAAACAGTTTTCCAAAATATTCATGAAATTATATTTCCATGAAATGTTAGGCATGTAGAACTAAAACCACATTTTTAAAAATCATGGATAGTGAGGTTTTGAAAACAATCCCTTTTCTACTTTTCCATCAATGTATCTAAAAACTATTTAGGAATAAATGTTTACTTTTAAAGAACACACTTTTAAAAATCAAGATAAATAAGTTTTCATATACAATAAAACCACCCTTTTACTTGACTTCATTAAAATAATTTTCCAAATACCTTTAAAAACATTTTAAAGTAATGGAAGAAAATAAAGATGGATTAAAAAAGTCAATATGGACCATTATATCAAGGTCACAAGGGAAGCAAACAAACCCCAAGTACATAGGTTCCATGAACTAATAAAATAAACATGTGATACATTCAAAAGAATAGGATAAATCTTCTAAAATGATCCTAAAAAGGATCCTAATGTAATGGTATTTAACCAATGTGATATAAAAAATTGGTTCTATCATGACATAGAATAATTATCGCTTATATGGACACTAAGAGTGTAGAACAAAATCTAGAAATGATCTTAGTCTTCCTCTGACTCTCTTGTTACGAATTTCCCATGAGTTTTCTTATTCCCATATTGAACATCCCATCCATGGGAATTCTCAGTACCGGGAAAATGTTCCTTAAATAGATAAAAATGAAAGTTAGGGATTTAACAATATAATCTAGCTACCACATTCCCAAAGATGATATTTCATGTGAAGGTGATCACAAAAAAACCATCTCATACAAAATATAATTCATTTGAAATAACTCATGAAACATATTCTACACACTCGCAAGAAATACCCCTGACATAAAAATTAAAAATAAGCATATGAGGATGTATCAAAATTTAATACCCCCTTATTGGAACACATTCCAACACTTACATAACAATAATCACACAGGGATATTGGGGGGTCTCACAACTATTCATTAAATCCCAATTTTTATATGATTCCAAATCGTAACATTAAAAACATATTTGTTATTCCAAGATAACTCACAAAATTTCTAAAACCCATCAAAATCAACTCTTAAGAATAATTTCATTATAACATTTTTTAGAAATCAATACTTTCTTTGAACCCACATTGAAAATAACCAAATTCATCAAACTATTTCTAAATATCATGCAAATTGGTAAAAACACCCCCTTTTTAATCAACAAACCATTTTAAATACTTTAACACCCATTCCAATTTAAACACTTAGTTTTAAAATGAGTAGATATAAAATTTATGATTTATAATTTTATGTCAGCATTAAGAAACACTATTAAAACACTCTATCACTCTAGAGGAAGTCATTATGGAATTTTACAAATAGTTGGAATAGAATATATTTCCATGTAAAGGGATAAACCTATACATAAGTCAACATTCACCTGTAAAATAACACATAAATAGTCATAAATTATTAAATAAACTCTTTATAACAAAAAATAATTCAATTAAATGTAATATAAAGTGATGATAAAGATCCACCTTCCTCGATTCAATGAAGATCACGCTGGAAGATGTCTTCCTCGATGGTGAAAACTCCTGAAAGTGTTGAGTGGTCCTCCGAAAGATATAAATCATAAAAAACCCATGAAAACATCATCCTAAATAATAAATTTGATCCCAAACCACCCTATGATTAATGTGGGGGGATAAAATTAACGGTAAAGTGAAGGAGGGAAGAATGGAGGATGGAATAGATGAGTAATACCATTTAAACTTATTATTAATCATAGCTAAGACACCCAAAATTAATGGAGGGTAAGGGGAGAATCTCATAACACACCAAGAAGAGTCAACCAAAAGTTGTGGGAAAAATGGGGGATCATATGCCTATAATATTATAAGGGAATTTAGGTAAGTTAAAAAAAGTGATTAAGATGACTAAATGGTTTGGTCACATAGTTTTAGAAACCGTGCACCAACCATGCATAGGTCACTACCTAGATAAAAACCTACTCACTTGGTTTAAAAATAAATCCACATGGTTAGAAAAACCAAACACTAAAAATTATAAATTGATCTATCAAATTATATAGTGAATTGAGACACTTGTCACACAATTTACCTAACATAAAACAATCTATACACCTTAAACCTTACAAATAAGAGGTCCTGAATGGTTTTTCCAAGGATTGGAATATTTTAGGCTGAAATATAATCCATCTATTTGAAAATAATGAAGTGAAATATTGTGTTCAAAAGGTTAATTTCAAATGTTTCGTTAAAACACTTATTCAACCCCTGAAAACAAATAAATACTCTATATTTTCAATGTTTCATGCTAAAATATCTTGGAAACATAAAATTTAACTCAATTATGAAAATAATACCAAATAATCCCCATAATGGCATAGTTGGTTTCACAAACTCATGGGCTCATTACTTTATTATGAACTAGTGTCAAAGAACACTACTAAATAGAATACATTAAATATGAAATATATTGAATTTAAATTTAATATTTCCATTTATAATAACTCTTCTTTTTTAAATAATCACACATCAAGAAAAAATATCAAATTTCCCTAAATCTGTTAATAAAATAATGAAAATAATTAGAAGATTTAATAAGTGTTTTAAAAGGGTCATCCAAAAGGATGATTGAATAAAGAATGGTAAATATCAATTTAATGATGTTTTAGATCTAACATGTTATGATCAGATAAATAAGGGAAAAATAAATATTAATTATCCAATGTTAATGATTTTTTAAAATATAATAAAAATAATAAGAATTACAAATAATAATTGAGGATAGATGAATTTTAGTAATATAATATGATTTGAGTGATGGGATTGGAAGTGAAAAGGTAATGGAAAACCTATTCATAATGGCACAAAATATAAATGAGTTTACTATTTATTTTTATTTTAGTTTTTATTATTCTGACTTGAAAAACCTAATATGGAATAACTAATTTAATGAAATTCAATATTAAAAAAATATGTTTTTGTAATTACTAATTTGTATAAAAAAATTACATAGAGAATATAAGTAAATTATTAAAAATTTACGAAATTGAATCAAGAAAATTTAGTGTCTAATAATACCACTTATGGTTTGAATGATATTGTTTTTACACATTTATATTTTTTTTTAAAAAGAGAATTAAAATCTAAAGAAATATATTGTATTTTTTAAAACAATTATATAATTTTTCCCATGGTCAATACTAGTATGATAAAATAATTTAATTGGTCAAACAAAATAAATATAGAACTAAATTAGAATTTAATAAAAAAATATTGAAATTATATAAGAATTATTTTTACTAAAATTTATAAAGGATATATATCAAATGTTATGTTATTTTAATGTTTTTATTTTATAGAATTATGCTAATGAATGTTTTTTGACATTTCCTCATCCACTAAGCCATACTAAAATATTTATTTTGAATAATTTATCTTCTTGGTAACCTATATAAATATTTTTTATATTATATATGGATACCTAAGAATTCTTATATTAACCCTAAGATACTATGGGAACCAAAATTGTTTTCTATTTAAATATTATTTATAGGAAAATATTCTTAAAAATATAAAATACACATGGTACATTGTACATGGACTACATATTCTCCCATAATATTTCCTCATATACATAATAGATTTAAACTTTTAATCAATGTGATTGCGGTAACTTGACTTTCTGTCATAAATCAAATAGATTTGTTAATAGATTTGTTGAATTAGAAATATCCAGCTTTGTGTTAATTTCTAAATTATTATACATTGAATTTTTAAAACATAATATATTCGTTATTTCAATATAAAGTGATGATGTGATGAGTGTTAAATTTGATTATAATAAATGTATTTATTAAAAAAATGATTCAGTTTTATTGAATTCTAATAGGGGAAAAATAATTATTATACTTACTTTTCTATGTTGACGAACCATAATGTTAAGTTTGATAATGAAATATACAAAGTTGATATCGTATTTCCTTACTGGATTGAACATGTGAACATTCTGTTAATACAAAAACTATCTATGAAAGGACATGTGCAATAACTAACCATTTTCAAAATGAGTAATAATTCTACTTCTGACTATTATTTAAAAGATAAACATTATAAATTAGGTTTTATAAGTTTTAATGAGGTTAAAAATACTATACCATTATTTGTTATTAATTTATATTTATTTGGTCCTTTAAATATTTCTAGATTAGGAGATAGGAAATATGTTTTTAAATTTTTTTGATGATTTTAGCAAATTTACATAATCTAAAATTTTATATCAGAAAAGTGATCGTGTTTTATATTTCTTGTACTTTTTAAAGTGATTTAATATAAAAATATATTTAATTATTTCTTTTAGAATTGATAATGGATGCGAATTATTTAATCATAAATTTTACTTTTTCGGTGGAAAATGGTTTTAATAATGAATTTGATTCTCATAGAATTCCACAAAAAAATTGTGCTTTAAAAATAAAAAATAAAACAATTATTTTAATATCAAAGACAATTTTTGAATTTATATAGTCTGAATGTATTAATTTTTGAAAAAATTATATTAGTTAATATTTTCATATTTTTAATAGATTTTTTGTTAGAAATTTTTTCAATGATAATTCCTTATGAATTGTTCGAATAGAAAAACATAATTTTGGTTATTTTAATTTTTTTGTTACAATGTTTTATTTTTAAATAATAATTATAACTTAGATAAATTCAATTATAAAAGTGATTACGTTATTTCTTATAAAATTTAATATCACATATTTTATAATAAAATAAATATATTTATCAAGGAATTTATTCTGAATAAATTTGTTGAAGATGTTTTTAAAAATGATTTTATCTTAGAAAATTTGTTTGAATAATTTAATGATATCAACATTAGTAAATAAAAAACTAAGATGATAATATATTTTTTCAAGGGGGATGTTAATCTTTCTCATATTTAACCTATATCATAGAAAATTATTAAATACCACTTTGTTGGTAAAATTATTTTTAATGTTAATTCTTGTAATAAAACTGGAAATACATTTTTCTAATTTTTATATATATTCTTAATTTTTCAGATCATGTGATAATTTAATTTTTAAATTTTTTGAATGAGTCTATTGGTTTATTACCATATAATACGAACATAGTCATTTTGATTTAAATATTTTATGTTATTTAGTTGAATTCCCATTAAATAAGAATATTTTTAGAATTAGAAGGATTTTTAAAATAAAATTGATGAATCTAGTAAAATTGTTGAGAATAAAACAAGAATTTTATCTCTAGGTAATTGTTAAAAATAAGGTCTATATTATGAAAAATATTTGACACATGTTTCTATGATATAATATATTATAATTTATTTACTTTTTCTTTTCAAGATTTTAAATTATTTAAAATGGATATTAAATGTTAATTTCTACATGGTTTTATTTATATAGAGGTTTATGCTTCTCAACCACATATTTTTGAAAATAATAAATTCACTAATCATGTTGTAAGTTATCAAAGGTATTCTATATTTTTAATCAAGAACAAAATTATAAGTATGATATAATAAATTTATTTTTATTGAAAAATGATTTTAATAAATTTAAATAATATATTAATTTTTTAATTAAAAGGAATAAAAATGATCTTTTGATTTTTCAAATGTGACGCCCCGAGCCCGCTCTTCCGGACTCGTTGCTTCAAAATGTTATGTAAATTTTTTTTTTAAAAACATAACATAAAAATTACACAACACTTTAAACAAAACGAGGATCTTTTACCGGTCTAGGTTCTGGAAGATTAGACATAAACATACATTATCAGAGTTGAACAGAAATAATAAATTTTTCCATTACGCTTCCGTGCACGCTAACACCATAAGCGACGACATCTATGATAGACTCCTAAGATACCTGTGAAAACATTTAAAATCTTGGGGTGAGCACAAAGATACTCAGTAAGGGGTTTTGAAAATCTTTGATAAATTCCCTTAAAAAAATCACTTTGATAATACATTTGAAAAACTAATTTACAATATAATGCTTTTGAAAATTAATTATACTTTGAAAAAAAAAATTTTAAAAACTGATCCAGTGATTTTTTGTCAGAAAATATTAAGCAAACTTCATGAAAACAAGACATCATTTGAGGCAACTTGATTCGTCGAAGGCTGTCTTGGGCCTACCCACTTAGTGAAGGATGGGTTCACTTCCCAATGACCTTCTATTTTTACAACGAACAAGAGCCGATACTTTTAGAAAACGTTTAAAGTTTGCTTTACATATATACTAGTATTGGTCACTGGAGTTTTTACTTTTTAATTCGTCAATGCATTAAAATACACATTCACTTGTATACATATATATATATATATAATAATGTATATATATCTAAATATAATAATGTATATATGCAACAGCTAATACCATAATGTTGATAAAACGTTATGATATGCCAGGTGTGCTTTTTGACGTATAATGATAAATTGACATTATAATCAACATTTCAACCATCTATGTGTGTGTATTTACATGGATCATACAACACTCGTTAATCACAAATTAAACTCATGGTTGAGAAAAAAAAACATCAATAAATGGAAAATATTCATTTGCAGAATTAATTATGAAGTTATATTTATTCATGGATTAAATACAAAAACACTCATACATTAATTGATCCAAATTTTTTTTTATACTTAGAAGAATAAATTTACTTATATATGTATGTTGGTATATTATAAGCCATCAACACTTGTTTAAGATAAATTATCATTTAGATTAGAATATAACAATAGATTCATAACAAAATTTTGTCAACAAAAAAAAAACAAAATAACACTTTATCCTGACATATCAAATAAAAATAAACATAATTACCAAATAAAAATTTATAATCATAAGGAAGAAGAATTTATTTAATCAAAATCCTAATATAACTGCACAAATTATAATTATAAAAAATATAATTTGTTTTATAAAGTTACTTTCACAAACATAAATAAGGGTCATGAAAATGATTAAAATCTATATAATCTCCCTTATGAAAAAAAAGAAAATTTCACATAATATATTTGAAAAAAAATAATAAATCATTACAAAATTTTAATTTAGGAAGGAAAAATAAGTTTGAAAATATATATATTTATATATATATTTTTTAAGACACCTTACATAGAACTAAATTTGGACATATTTTTGATAATAAAAAAAATCATAAAAATGAAAGCTTTAATTGAAGAAATTAAAAATAGAACTGTGTAAAATAAGATAGAGGTCCCTTACCTCTAATCGTTCTGTAGCATAATACTTCCCCAAATGGCATACACACCCATGAAGGATGTGAGAAACTTCAAACACTACATTAGAACTAAGAAAGAGAAATGGAAATGAAAGGGTCCTTCTTCGCCAGTTCTCTTGTCACACATCGCAACAACATACCAGAGAAAAATGGTATGTAGAGTGGCCTCTTCATCCCACCCGAGATACTTATTTATACATAGTGTAACTGTGTATTTGGAATGTTTTATTAATTGTAAACAACTTGCAGTTTGTCCAAAACAAATATCTTAACAGAGATCACAATCTTGAAACAGAAAAATGAATTTAAAATTGATGTTTACACATTACATCTCTGTTACGTGATGATCCACAGCCGCATACCAAAACATCCAAAATAGAATCGTTGACAAAAATGATCCCAAATTAAATTGTAGATTATAAAAATAGACAAACACTGACATTGAGTAAGAAATTCCATGCATTAACCAGAAGCAAGTGGAGGAAATCGACTGAAATCCACAACTTGATATTCAATAAAATATAATCAATTTGAATATATTAAATTACCGACAGCAAGATAACGGATACGACTTTGAAAAAAAAAATACAGAAATAGACAAACATGCTAATTAATATATCAAAATTTGAATATGGAAATCAGATTCGAATACCTAAGGATCGGATAAACAAATACCCACTTGCAAAACAGGACAATGGAAGTAGATTGAAAGTCACCTTCGTCATAACTCATACGGATACATTAATGCAAAACAGATTAGAAAAATATAAACCATGGATGAAGTCGATTCAAGTACAAAATACCAAAGCCACTCAGATCTAGACAAGAAGATCACCTTCAACCTCAGGTAAAAAAAAACGGAAACCCTAAACCGAGATGGTGTTTCGAAACCCCTATAGAAATCGACCGCTGGACGATGCCCAAGCCTCAATCGAAGTTCAACGCAGCCCTCCCCATCTCGAAGTCACGATCTCGGACTCCTGGTTCGCGAAGAAGACAACGAAGCCTCACCTCGGCTTCTGTCTCTCCCGAAACCGAAAATGGAATCCCGTGAAACCAAAACCCCCTTTTCTTCCCCTTTGATTTCATTTTTTTATATATATTACTTTACTTACAAACTTTTATCGGTTTGTTGTTTTTTTTTTAAAATAATTTTCTGAATTTATATATTTGTTTCGGTTTATATATATATAGATGAATATCCATTCTTTTGGTTTTATTTTAAACTCAAATTATAAAGTTCTTTATATATATTACTATGTTTTAAATAAATTATATATATGTATACAAAACAACCCTTAATAAAATTAAACATATAAATATATATTTATAAAATTAGTTTTAACGCTATATATAGTGTTCGTTCATAATTTAAATCTCATTCTTAATATTATTATTCCATTATAATTTCAAATAATTCGACATTATTTAATAAAATTTATTAAATTCACAAAGTTTGTTTATTGTATATCAGATATATAAACATTGTCTATTTATTTTATTAATAGTTGTCAAATGTTGGTTTTAAATATTACAGTTTCTAACGGATAGTTCCTTTTTCTAACGGTCGGATAAAACTCTATAAATATCAATATTTTATGGGTCTTTCAAATACTCAGAAGAAAAATATCTCGACGCTCACGCCACTGCTTTCGGAGATGGTTTTATATGTTCCTCTTATTTTTAGTTTCATTGCTATCATCCTTACCATAATGTTTGTTCTTCTATCAGATCCAAGAGATGATAACTACTCGATTGGCATCGTTGTGTTTCTCGGTAGTCTTCCAATTGTTTTATTATCAATAGCAGTGGGTTTAATGGGTTAGTTTTTGTGTATCATGGGTGTATTCTGGTATTTTTATGAATAAAGTGCTCACTAATTATATATTTTCATTTGGTAATTTATTTTATTACATCTTGAAAACATTGGAAAAACATAAAACATAATCTTAAACCCGGGGTGTTACATTCTACCCCCCTTAAATAGAATTTCGTCCTCGAAATTCATTTACACTTATCATTATAAATTCCTATTTATTCTGAGTCTCACATGATGTCCCCAAGGTCTGTATAGTTGTCTTCCACGGTATCCATGTCTCCCTAAGAAATTAAAGTTTAATGTGTCTTCAAAATCATCCACTTCCTTCGCCCAAATGCAACTAGTGCAAGAGGGTTGTATGGATGTAAGCATCGGAAGACAGTCCTCAAGGAATGATAATCAATATAGTATCCGAGAAGTTTGTCTTGAATTTGATTCCTATAAGAAAGTCTCATTGCTTCGTCTTCAAATGTTTCGAATTCATCATAAATTCTTCCTGTGAAGCAAAAGCTTAATAGTTGACACATAAATGCTGCGCGAAGATTTCCTTCTTCAGCTGCTCTGTAAAAATTTGAGATTGATTCTGGTTGCTCAAACATTGTAAAACACCTAAAAAGTCCTTCGTAATATGCTCCTTGACGTCGATAGAAATGACGTTGGATCTGCCTGATATCTTCGAAAACGAAACCAGAACCATGATGAAAATGAAGTATATCTGGTGTGCCTGATATATTATAGAGATGTTTGCAAGAAAGCCGCATGGCTTCATAGGGCTCAAATTCTTCTTTACATGATTTTTCCATGATCATAGCGAGTAATTCATCCGGAAGGTCTAAGAGACTTGTTTGAGTTCTCCTTCCTTCCATCTGAAAATTACAAAGAAGAATGTTGACTGAGAACGACAGTCAATTTATCAAAGGGTTCTAAATTTCCAGAGTTATCTAGACCGTTCCTCTGATACCAAGTGTGACGCCCCGAGCCCGCTCTTCCGGACTCGTTGCTTCAAAATGTTATGTAAAATTTTTTTTTAAAAAACATAACATAAAAATTACACAACACTTTAAACAAAACGAGGATCTTTTACCGGTCTAGGTTCTGGAAGATTAGACATAAACATACATTATCAGAGTTGAACAGAAATAATAAATTTTTCCATTACGCTTCCGTGCACGCTAACACCATAAGCGACGACATCTATGATAGACTCCTAAGATACCTGTGAAAACATTTAAAATCTTGGGGTGAGCACAAAGATACTCAGTAAGGGGTTTTGAAAATCTTTGATAAATTCCCTTAAAAAAATAACTTTGATAATACATTTGAAAAACTAATTTACAATATAATGCTTTTGAAAATTAATTATACTTTGAAAAAAAAAATTTTAAAAACTGATCCAGTGATTTTTTGTCAGAAAATATTAAGCAAACTTCATGAAAACAAGACATCATTTGAGGCAACTTGATTCGTCGAAGGCTGTCTTGGGCCTACCCACTTAGTGAAGGATGGGTTCACTTCCCAATGACCTTCTATTTTTACAACGAACAAGAGCCGATACTTTTAGAAAACGTTTAAAGTTTGCTTTACATATATACTAGTATTGGTCACTGGAGTTTTTACTTTTTAATTCGTCAATGCATTAAAATACACATTCACTTGTATACATATATATATATATATAATAATGTATATATATCTAAATATAATAATGTATATATGCAACAGCTAATACCATAATGTTGATAAAACGTTATGATATGCCAGGTGTGCTTTTTGACGTATAATGATAAATGGACATTATAATCAACATTTCAACCATCTATGTGTGTGTATTTACATGGATCATACAACACTCATTAATCACAAATTAAACTCATGGTTGAGAAAAAAAAACATCAATAAATGGAAAATATTCATTTGCAGAATTAATTATGAAGTTATATTTATTCATGGATTAAATACAAAAACACTCATACATTAATTGATCCAAAAATTTTTTTTATACTTAGAAGAATAAATTTACTTATATATGTATGTTGGTATATTATAAGCCATCAACACTTGTTTAAGATAAATTATCATTTAGATTAGAATATAACAATAGATTCATAACAAAATTTTGTCAACAAAAAAAAACTAAATAACACTTTATCCTGACATATCAAATAAAAATAAACATAATTACCAAATAAAAATTTATAATCATAAGGAAGAAGAATTTCTTTAATCAAAATCCTAATATAACTGCACAAATTATAATTATAAAAAATATAATTTGTTTTATAAAGTTACTTTCACAAACATAAATAAGGGTCATGAAAATGATTAAAATCTATATAATCTCCCTTATGAAAAAAAAAAGAAAATTTCACATAATATATTTGAAAAAAATAATAAATCATTACAAAATTTTAATTTAGGAAGGAAAAATAAGTTTGAAAATATATATATTTATATATATATTTTTTAAGACACCTTATATAGAACTAAATTTGGACATATCTTTGATAATAAAAAAAATCATAAAAATGAAAGCTTTAATTGAAGAAATTAAAAATAGAACTGTGTAAAATAAGATATAGGTCCCTTACCTCTAATCGTTCTGTAGCATAATACTTCCCCAAATGGCATACACACCCATGAAGGATGTGAGAAACTTCAAACACTACATTAGAACTAAGAAAGAGAAATGGAAATGAAAGGGTCCTTCTTCGCCAGTTCTCTTGTCACACATCGCAACAACATACCAGAGAAAAATGCTATGTAGAGTGGCCTCTTCATCCCACCCGAGATACTTATTTATACATAGTGTAACTGTGTATTTGGAATGTTTTATTAATTGTAAACAACTTGCAGTTTGTCCAAAACAAATATCTTAACAGAGATCACAATCTTGAAACAGAAAAATGAATTTAAAATTGATGTTTACACATTACATCTCTGTTACGTGATGATCCACAGCCGCATACCAAAACATCCAAAATAGAATCGTTGACAAAAATGATCCCAAATTAAATTGTAGATTATAAAAATAGACAAACACTGACATTGAGTAAGAAATTCCATGCATTAACCAGAAGCAAGTGGAGGAAATCGACTGAAATCCACAACTTGATATTCAATAAAATATAATCAATTTGAATATATTAAATTACCGACAGCAAGATAACGGATACGACTTTGAAAAAAAAAATACAGAAATAGACAAACATGCTAATTAATATATCAAAATTTGAATATGGAAATCAGATTCGAATACCTAAGGATCGGATAAACAAATACCCACTTGCAAAACAGGACAATGGAAGTAGATTGAAAGTCACCTTCGTCATAACTCATACGGATACATTAATGCAAAACAGATTAGAAAAATATAAACCATGGATGAAGTCGATTCAAGTACAAAATACCAAAGCCACTCAGATCTAGACAAGAAGATCACCTTCAACCTCAGGTAAAAAAAACGGAAACCCTAAACCGAGATGGTGTTTCGAAACCCCTATGGAAATCGACCGCTGGACGATGCCCAAGCCTCAATCGAAGTTCAACGCAGCCCTCCCCATCTCGAAGTCACGATCTCGGACTCCTGGTTCGCGAAGAAGACAACGAAGCCTCACCTCGGCTTCTGTCTCTCCCGAAACCGAAAATGGAATCCCGTGAAACCAAAACCCCCTTTTCTTCCCCTTTGATTTCATTTTTTTATATATATTACTTTACTTACAAACTTTTATCGGTTTGTTGTTTTTTTTTTAAAATAATTTTCTGAATTTATATATTTGTTTCGGTTTATATATATATATAGATGAATATCCATTCTTTTGGTTTTATTTTAAACTCAAATTATAAAGTTCTTTATATATATTACTATGTTTTAAATAAATTATATATATGTATACAAAACAACCCTTAATAAAATTAAACATATAAATATATATTTATAAAATTAGTTTTAACGCTATATATAGTGTTCGTTCATAATTTAAATCTCATTCTTAATATTATGATTCCATTATAATTTCAAATAATTCGACATTATTTAATAAAATTTACTAAATTCACAAAGTTTGTTTATTGTATATCAGATATATAAACATTGTCTATTTATTTTATTAATAGTTGTCAAATGTTGGTTTTAAATATTACAGTTTCTAACGGATAGTTCCTTTTTCTAACGGTCGGATAAAACTCTATAAATATCAATATTTTATGGGTCTTTCAAATACTCAGAAGAAAAATATCTCGACGCTCACGCCACTGCTTTCGGAGATGGTTTTATATGTTCCTCTTATTTTTAGTTTCATTGCTATCATCCTTACCATAATGTTTGTTCTTCTATCAGATCCAAGAGATGATAACTACTCGATTGGCATCGTTGTGTTTCTCGGTAGTCTTCCAATTGTTTTATTATCAATAGCAGTGGGTTTAATGGGTTAGTTTTTGTGTATCATGGGTGTATTCTGGTATTTTTATGAATAAAGTGCTCACTAATTATATATTTTCATTAGGTAATTTATTTTATTACATCTTGAAAACATTGGAAAAACATAAAACATAATCTTAAACCCGGGGTGTTACATCAAATTTATGTTGATGATACTTTTTTGGATTTCTCAGTAAATTTCATTTTAAATAAATTTCTAGTTTAATGGAATGTGAATTTGATATGAGTTTAATGGGTGGAAATAAATTATTTCTAGGTCTCAAAATAAATCAACTAAATAATGGTATGTTTATGAATCATTATAAATATGAAAACTATTCCGTAAAATATTTTGGTTTAGATTCATATATAAATTTTAAAACCCATAGTTGTAATAATTGTAAATTATATTTAGATAAATATGCTAAATATGTAGATTATAAAACTTTTAGAGGCATTATTGGTAGATTTTAATATTTTACTACTTCTAGACCAAATATTATATTGAGTGTCTATTTTGGTGTCAGATTTCCATCTAGTACCCAGGAATATCAATTAAAAGTTATTGAATGTATTATTATATAATACAAAGGAACTGTTATTTATAAATTACATTATACTAGATTGACCTTTTTTATTTAATTAGTTATTTTAATTCAGATTTTGGTTGATATATATTGAATAGAAAAATTACCTTATGTATGTGTCATTTTCATAATATGTTTTTCCTATAGTTAAATGGGATTATTTTTCTATATCTACTACTAAAAAGATATGTATTGGTTACATCTTGTTCTTCACAATCATTATAGATTAAAAAACATTATGTGACAATGATTTTAGTTTTGAAAATATTTCTATTTATTGTTATAATTAATCTATAATATCAAATTCAAATAAACCTTTATAGAATTCTAGGAAAAATCATATTGACATGAAATTTTATTTTCATAAAGATTATGTAAATAAATGTGATATTATTTTAGAATATATTTTGAATGAAAATGAAATGGGGGAAATTTTTAAAAAACTATTATATTGTTTGGAAATTTGAAAAATTTCACGTTTGACCTTTGAATGATTGAAATTTAGTATAAAAATATTATTTTATTTTTTTATTTGTCTTAATATGAATTTATGAAGGTTTATTTTTTGTAATGTATAAATTATTTTTTATTAAGGGATGTAAATAATATTACTGTATTTATTTTTATATTTATTAATTTTGAAAAATAAAAAAAAAATGTTTATATTTTTTAAAATCCATTTTTTTGTAATTTTTAAATGGAAGAGTTTTATTAGAATTTTGTTACTAATTGGTGGTTATTATATTTTTTATGTGTTTTGAAAATTAAAAATACATCAAATAATTGTTTTAATATGCCTCATAATATTTTTATTTTTATGAATAATTAAAATTAATTATAAAATCATATACATCTTGTGTATTAATTTTTTATGTAGAGGTTATATACTATTTTAAATTAAGATTCAACATTCATTGTTCATTTTTTTAAATTTCATGTTTTTTTCCTTGCATTCACTACACTATCAAATAGTCTCTTGACCTACCATTTGTTCTCTACCATGGGATATCTTATTTTTATTCACGTGGTTTATTTAAAATGTATTTCATATAGTGGATAAATATTTCATGTATGCATGAAATTTAAATTTGTTTATGTAGTTGATTCAAATTTGTTAATTTTTTGATGAGGTTACTTGTTTTACCAAACTATCTATCATTTGTACATGTGGTTGATAATTCATGGTACATTACACCTCAATGTAGGATTACATGATATCTTCTCCTAATGTTCAATTAATATTCATTATTGATCTAACACTTTTCTTTACATTGAAAACTAGATGTTTTCTAGACTAATATGTTTTCCATGTATTTGAGAATATAGTATTTTTTTCTTTTTTATTGTGGGTTATTTAAATATTTTATTGATTTCTAAAATAAATATACATTTTAAGGATGCTATAAAAAATATTTTTTTGTAAATATTTTAATTGTTTTTAATGAAGTTTTATTTTTTTATATTTTTCGCACATATAGCTATAACTTATGTTTATTAAATTCAAATTTATTAATTATGAGTAATTAGTTTGATTTATTTACTTATAAATTTATTTTTATTTACAATGATCATCATTAATCAATATTTATAGTTTCAAAGGAAATTTTATTCACTTTTGAATATTTTGTTGTTGTATGTTTATTGAAATATTTTTTTGAAGTTCATATACGAATTTTAATAGAGGAAAAGATACGAACCTTATAGGATTTCTTTAGAATATAGGTATGGAGTTATTATGGAATATTTAATTATTAATTTATATTACTGTGAATGAATCTTTATTTTTGGAATTAAAAAGATTATTATGGAGTGGTAATTTTTCTCTATCTCTTTGATAATTTTAAATTTTATAACAGTTTTTGGCTATTTTTTGGATATTGTTTTGTTTTATTTTTTGGGTTTGGAGACTCATTGAAACATTTCAATATTACATATATGTGGGAATAAACTACTAAAATTATTTCCTTTAAAGATAAATTTAAAAATTTATAAAGTGTTCTGTAATAGGATGAGCATATGGACTTCCAAATGATCTTGTGTGAAACATTTTCGTCTGTTGGATGATCTCCCAAGGGGAAGAAAATAAACATTGACTATTAATTTAATAATAATGATACATATTTATCATTTTATATAGAAAAGTATATGACGCATCATTAATCTTTTAATTCATCTACTGGGTTCTATTGGTGTTTTCTTTAATTCATTCTACCTCTCTCACATGTTCTCTAACCACTAGTTTATGAATTTTAAACCCAATATCATTCCCTCTTTCATGTTTTGGCTCCTGAATTCTAATTTAAGTACCATTCAGGTCTGGAATCTTTGTATATATGGATAATAATTGTAAGGTTTAGTACTCCTCAAAAACAATTTTCATCTAGTTATACCTCTTATAGAAAAGGTAGGATTGTAATAGGTTATGATTTATAGTAAAAAATCTATCCATTAGTGAATTCATATCTATCATGGACTAGATAGGTGTACAAGTATATGTAGATACACTTGGTAATAAACTACTATAAATTTTCTTATCTTCATTTTGTTCTTCATTGCATGTTATTTCTTATAGTTCAGGTTAACCATCTCTAATAGTTAAGATATATAATTTATTCAATATAGTAAAATTTTAATTTAGTATATTCACCTCTCTCTTGACCATCTATCATCATCATCCTATCCTTCAAACTATAAATAATTGCTTATTCCTATTCGAAATATAATCTTCTAAATATATTTTATTTTTCTAACCATATTATAATATACCTTAGTATATGGAAAAATATTACAGTAAGATGATCAGAATGAACATAAACAATGGATGGAAGCCAAAAAATCCACCCAAATTTTATGGAAATGATTTTGTTTAAAACAATAAAGAATATAGTGGTACCAAAAATAACATGTTGATGATCAGTATAAAATTATGGTAAAACCACATATGTTATTATATATTTAACCTAACTTAATTACATGAAATGATACTAAAAATAATGATTTGAATTAAAAAATTATGAATGATCTATATCACACTATTTACATATACAGGATTAGACATGTGTCTGCATGTAATACGGATCATTATATTTAGAAGATTATATAAGTTAATCACCTTGGATTAGATAAATAACTTAGAACTAAACATGGAAGTATATAAGTGGAGTTATATGTCTTTAAGATGGTTGAAGATGAAACATTCAACCAAATTTTCCATTGATTTAGAAGTATTTTCAGTGGAATGAATTCACATAGAGAAACATTGAATAAATCTATACTTGCTAAAAATATTTGGCTAAGATGTTACATGTAAAGACCATAGAAATCGATGAAATGATAAACATTAAAGAATATACATTTGATGAAATCATCGAATTATTTCTTCAATATGAACTGAAGTTGAAGAAAAATAATTAAGTGGAGGCATTTGTCACAACATGTCCCCCAGGGCCCATGCCGTGACTACCCCAAGCCCACCACCAAAGGCTAGGGGATGGCGACTAGTGTCGAAGGCGTCATCCTGCTTGTGGGAGGCTTTTTTCCAAGTACATGTATGCACACACACTCAACCACATCCCAACACACTAAAAGGGGGGGAATAGTACCACTAAAAGAAGGCTGAGTGTAAGTAAAACTGAATGTATGTGGGATAGAATAAAAACCAATAAAGAATACTAAATAGGATGTAAAAAAACTTTTCTGGCCATCCACCAAAAAATCCCACCTGATTATGATGGTAGTAAAGCTATTAGAAGCCGAATTAGTATGTCATGTCTGCCCAGTCTTACTGGTCCTTACCTGGTCCTAGGTCAACTAGTCCACTATTGTAGCATCCATCCGTCCTGTCTCCTTGAGCACCCCTATCGAAATGTTGGTCATTTTCTGAAGACACAACCTATGTGGGAGAATCCCATGCATGGGTGAGTAACACAATACTTAGTAGAGACCCCAAAACAAAAAATAAATACCACCCAAAAAATTTCAATGTAAATCATGAAACACAAGAAACTCACACCATGTATATTCTTGGGTAGTTATAGTAGCATTATCAATCACATCATCTAACACCTTGGGTGATGGAGAACTCCTCCTCTAATGAGTACATTGGGCCTCCCATGTCAAGAAGAGGTGCTTCCCACACACCTTGGAATGCTTAGGTACTCCTCCCAAATCACATACAATAAGCAGGAAAAGTCAGAGAGAGGTGCTTCCCACCATGGGCCTATAATGTCACAGAGTGGTGCTTCCCACTCGGTCAAAAGTCTATAGTCTTCAGGTCTCAACCAATCGTAGGGTTCTCTACACAGTTCACTTAGGATAATCGCTCCTCGAGCCCTTCTAAACATCTCAACAATAAAAAAAGTAACCATAGAGCATGCCAAAATATCCACACATTCTATGGGGTTTTAACGCCACAAACATATCGTTATTCAGATGCACGGTTTGCAAGATACATGTGTTTTTCTAACCATGTGATCAGTTGCGACGATGCCCTGTCTAACCCAGTCAGATCGACCAGAGAATCCTAGATCGGGGGTCCCACATACCCTAGTTTATTAAGACTAAGTTGACTTGACCTGGTGTGGGTCGAGGTTGGTCTGGCCCGACCTGGCCAGTGGGCCAGGCCCAATAGGCCTCGCTGGACCCGGCCTAGATGGCTTTGGGTCTAGCCCGCCGGGTTTCCCAGTGACCTGGTCTAGCCTGAGCCTACCCAAAGGGGGCATGAATCTAGTCTACCTATGTGGGTCTAGCCTGCTGGTGTGGGACCGGCCCGCCGACGTGGTTCGGCCCACTGGGCCCAAGTCCGACCCGTTGGGCAACGAGATTGGATCGAACCTCTGGGGGCTCCTCCTGCCAGCTGGGGACTGTCTGCATAGTGTGGATGGAGTGAGTAGCTGGGAAATTGTATCCACCTATGTACACTAGCTGTCCGAAGGTTGTCCATAAGAGGTGGGCTGCACCTCCTGCACGGTGCCATCTTGACAGCGCGTCCATCTCCGGCCACGACCGACGACCCGTGGCCTCCCGCCTACCCCGTAGATATGTGGGGCTACTCAGCTTAGCACTGTCTTGGATCATAGATACAATCCCATCCAAACTACTCCGGAATAGGATGTCCCTCCACGCAGTTCCCCTCCTGGCACCGCATCCGCCTACGTGTCGCCGCAGCTGAAAAAATATGACTTAACAGTCAACGTGGCCCACCGGTGTGGGCCCCTCCACCACTTGGCTGATGAGGCCGACTGTTTTTGCTACTTTCACTGCTGCCACTGCTAGTGCCAGCACACCAGTAGGGTGTTTATTGGGCCGCTAGACCTGCTCTTGTGGCCTCTTCAGTGAGTTGTCTATGTCTACATCCTTTGAGGCACACCATCATCACCACGAAGATCCCAAACCTACCTTCCCATCTTTTCGAGGGTATGACCACCATGAATGAACATGTGGAGATGATAAGGATTTGTTCGTGTCACCTAGGGCCTCCGCGTTAGAGGTTTACAGATGGGGGAGGTTCGGGGAGTTTCAGTTCAATAATTCTATTCCAATATTTGGACCCCAAATAGAAAATGACCCCAAGAATAATAGACCCTCCCGCACAACGCCTGAATCCCAGATCAACATGTTCGTGGGTTGATCCATGTTTATCATTTTTATAAATGTTTGGGGAAGAACATAAAATCAAAAACCCCTACCTATTATGACATAATATGCCACGATGTTTATCCTCGAGGGATTAAGACGTCCACGTCGCTTCCCAGATCTGATCTTTGAAAGGCATCGAAGATGATGATGTTCCTCTTGTGTTCGTCATTCTTCACAGGGGTGGATGTCCATCATATGTTCATAAGATAATATTCCAAATTTTTAATCCATATTTCCCTAGCCCGTTGAACTATTAATAAGATCATGTCTTAGTGTTCCCATTATGATGCGACGTCACGTCATCACTCTATTCTATATAATAAACAACATCATTATTATGCATCATTAAACTATTTTTAAACTACGATTCTAACAAGCTATTAATGATCCACATTAATACGCATCATCACCCCCTCATCTCTTCCTTTTAACGTCGTCCTCCGCCACTCAAAAGTGAGAAAGGAAATAAAATTTTTAATTTAAGTTATTTTAGTATTTTTCTCGAAATGTCCAAAAAATAAATTTTCTCACTCGGCCCTTGCCAACTAAAGATAAGTCATTTCTAGATGAATCCTGGAATTCTGAATTCAACGATGCCCTTTGATTTTCGATTCAAGCACTGGTTCAAAAGTTATAAAAATACACTTGCACGTTTACTAAACATAACTTTAAAAAGTTCAAAAAAATAACATTCACCCTCGACTTGGGCCGGTATAGGTTAGGCTCCAACTAAAGGGAACCCCCACCCATGATTTCAATGGTACTTTTGGATATTTAATAAGAGTTACCTTTTATGAGTTATATGGATTTGAAAATAAAATTATTTAATTTAATTTTTTTATTTACGATTAAACACTAAATTCCACTGTTTTCTCACAACAACAAAATTTAAGATCTTTCTAATTAAAGTATATCCTCATGAGATAATAGGTGGTCTCAAATTTTTAATTATAGTCACTGTTTTTGAGTTATAAGAATTTGAAAAATAAAATAATTTTATTTAATAATTTTATTTACAGTTATTCAATTTTTGTGTTTTTCTACTGAAGGATTTCACCAACTAAAGATAAGTTGTGCCTAGGGTAAACCTCCCCATCCATAAGGCAATAATTCCCTTGAAGTTTTGATCCTGGAACCCATTGAAGATATTTTACAATTTTTTCAAGAAAATCTTCTCTGTGTGCTATTTAGAGCTTAACATTTTCAACAAATCATTCCAGACACTCCAGGAATTAGAATCATGTGCCTTCAAATTTCACGGTCTAGAAATAATTCCATATAAATAAAAAAATTACACAGAAATTCCATGACATTAAACTATCCCCAAATTAAGGATTTAAATCCCCGAAAGCCAAAACAAAACTAGTCAAGTAGATGGAGTTACTGAGCATGAATCTGAGCCTCCCACTCCCATGTGATATCCTGGAGATTCTCGTGCTGCCGCCGAACGTGCCCCAGAAGAATCCAATGTCCCCATAGGACCTTCACCTTTCTATACTCTATCTACATCAGGAACTTCAAAAAAATCATCCCTTTGTCAATGTACATCTCCCCCCAGTCGATGACGTGTGATGGATCATGCACGCACGTCCTCAACTGTGACACGTGGAAAACATCATGCACACAATTTATTTTTGGGGGATGACCTTGGAAATATTCCACCTATCCATCTATTTTTAGGAACTATAAATCTCTTATAAACCTCAAAGATAGATTTTCTCCCCAACCAAATCTCCTCAATCCCCATCGGGGTGAGACTCGATGAAAAACAGGGTCTCCCTCACCAATCTCCAAGGGTCTGTGTCTCCTGGACACTAGTACTGATGTCGGAGGTCCTGGTATATCTTCTCCACACCAATTTCACCAAATGGGATGTATGGAATTCCCTCAACACCTCCTCCCATAATGTCATTGGTACTACACTGTTTCCTCTGACAAGGATAAACTTCTCCCCACTTATCGAAAAACTAGCAGGATCTTATCCCGTGGATAACTGAGCATATCAGTTCTCATAGTCTACATCCATGAATTGTGCCTCTCTGACTCGCTGTAAGAGTGCAGGAGTGATTGTCATTAACTGAAACTAAGATACTCCATCATCATATATGAAGTATACCTGCATTGATGCTAGATTCTCTATTACCTCACTTAGAAGATGTATTCTAGACTTCCTACATAGAATGTATTCCACCACGGTCCCCTACCTAGAAGTACAGACTATCTCAATGTCATAGTCCTAAATGAACTCTATCCATCAATGCTATCACAATTTCTAAAAATACTACGGAAACCTTTTCATCCACATGAATGGCTCCCCTTTTAACTGATTGATGTGACCATTGACCCTTTAGTAGTTGGTAATCATTCTCCATATCCATTTGATTAAAGTGGGAGTAGTGCGCACATATCCTCGAACACTATGTCTTACTAACTCATTCCTATAAAATTCCCCCACCTACACCTTCTACTCTCGATGCTCTATATAATCCCTACGATATACTGATGTAGATATCAGTTCCATCTTGGAGTGTACAATGATACTAAAGTCCCTCCCTTTGTGGGGAGGTATCCCTGGAAACATATTTTGAAGGGACATTCCCACACTCCACCTCAATATTTGGGAATTGAAAACTCAAAACATCTACTACAATGATTGTATGGCTGGTCAAATCAGGAGTTATTGGATTCACCCTCTTATGCATTAGTTTATCATGTGCTGCTTGGGTCTCTCTTTTTTTCTCCAACCAAGTAAAAACCCATTCCAACATTGCAGAGAATACATCATCCTTTTTGCCTAAAATAGTTAATTTAATCATGAAAAGTTGATGACCAGTCCATACCCAATCTAACATCATAAGGCCTCGACACTGCCACCAAGAGGTTCCAACTACAACCCTCAGCTCAAGGATTAAATCAACCCATCATCATAAGTGTGATTATTGAGTCTCCTCACATAGGTATCTTCAAATGTAAAGATCAAGTCAACAGTTTAACCAGAAACTCTTGGTCTTAAACAATATTCATGAAAAAAATTGAATGATTAGAACCTACGTTTATTAATACAATAGCTAGTAGTATACGCAGACTGTACCATGAATCATTTATAGAGAAATTGTGTCATACTCCTTGACTAGATATAGCTATTACCTTCCCCTATCCTCGAGTTGTACCCTCAATCCAGGAAGCTCTATAAGAGCCATTTGATATGCCGGTGTGGATATCAGTGTTGTCCTAGGGTACATATCAAGACAGATGTTTAACTCTCAACTAAGAGATAATCATGGATCATATTCAAGGGAGACTTACTTATAATCTACTATCACTAATGAATTTGAGGACTCATTACATTCACTACAATGAGGGTCGAACAAGCAAACTGAATATGGTTTGGCCATACCCTCCTCTGCTCGATTTCATCAAGAGCTGCAAGGATTTCCCCTCTACCGATAAAGGGAAATCTGGTTCCTTATCCACAGATGAACCACATACTTTTTCTAATACAGTCAATCTAGGCATGAACAATACTAGTCCATACTAAGAATGATGCCTTAAAGCCTCGACTCTACTACCAAGAGATCCCAATTGATACTCTCGCCTCCAAGAGTCAAGTCACACTGTTAGAAACAATACATGTTCATTGTGTCCCCTCCTGTTGAAGTATCTAAATGTCATGGTCAATTCCATCATCTTAACTAGAACCTCGATTTATAAAACAAGAAGAACTCGAAGGAAAGGGAAATCACTAGTACAAGTGTCTATCAAAACTGCACCTAAAGTAGAAATACACACACCATACCTTGATTCATCCCTAGAGTCCTGGGGTTATATGTCTTGATAGTATAAAATGGTCTCCTCTAATTCCCTATAACATGACTGGTGGGACAATATCTCAAGAGATTTATCTTTTAGGACAAGAATAAAAATTCCCACCCCTATGGAAACTAACACGCTCCCTCTTATGAACACTCTTGTTTCACGAATTAATTTGTGCACCTATAATATTTAGGTATTGCTGACCTTACATCTCATGTGATCATTTCCTAGGATTGTCGTGACACACTTTAGAACCCTGTTTCCCATCACTAAGTGCTGAAAGAGTCATCCATGATTCGGTCTGGAAAGATGCATCCACCTGAACCACTAGAGGTGGGCCTGCTAGCTTATCAACATGTGGTGGTGACACTAGTATACCAGCTGGTGGAGCCATCTAAAGCACTGGCCCATGAATAGATGCCTCATTACTAGGCAGACAGTCCTCATGACCTCGTATCAGGATACTGGTGTGTTGTCCACATGGAGGCATCCTGAGATAGATCAAAATTTTACACTATTAGAAGGTTTTATCTAGTGATATGACTCTTATTCAAAATAAGGAGACACTTATGCAACCTTTGTTTTCGTGTATTGAGAAGAAAATAGAATTTATGGTTCCAGTGTATGGATACGTCCTCCGCTGCCCCAATACTGGAATCCCTGAATTTGAAAGTCAAACTCGCAATAGTTAACACTATTTCCCCAAAACCAAAAAATAGACTCCTGGTCTTTTTGGTAGGACCAAAATCTCTACAATACCACTTAGTCATGACCCGTCCCCAAGGCTCATGTCGTGACTACCCCAATCCCATCTCTAGAAGGATTGGTGATGAAGACTAGTACCAAAGGCATCATCCTTCAAGTGGGAGGCATTTTCCTGAGTACCTATATGCACACACACACACCCAAACACATCCAAACACACTTAAAGGGGGAAACCAGTACCAATAAAACAATTTTGAGTGCAAGTACAAATAAATGTAACTAGGCCAAAATGAAATCCTAAAAAATAACTATAAATAGTATGTAATAAAAGGAAAATCCGATGGCTATCCACAGGAAACCCCCACCTGATCATGATTGTAGTGAAGCTACTAGAATCCTTAGTAGTATGTCTTTTCTGTCAGGTCCTACTAGGCCTCACCTAGTCTTAATCCACCATGTCCACCACCGCAGCATCCGCCAGTCTCGTCTCCCTGAGCACCCTTATTGAGAAATCATTCATCTACACAAGGCACAACATGTGTGGACAAAGATCATGCATGGTTGAGTAACACAGTACTCACTAGGGACCCCAAAACAAAAAGGAAAGACCACACATCCATTCTCAATGTAAAGCATGGAACACAATACATCTCACACTATGTATATTCCAGGGTAGTAACAGTAGCATCATCAGTCATGTCATTCAAAAGATCAATTACTGAAGAACTCCTCCTCTTTTCATTAAAGTGGGATTGTCAAGTCATGAAGAGGATCTTCCCATTAACCTTATACTACTTAGGAACTCATGACCTATCGCATACCTTAGGGCTACAATGTCACAAAGAGGTGCTTCCCACTATTCATGGGAAACTGAGATACTCATCTTAATCATGTACCATGTCCTTGTAAAGTGACATAGAGGTGCCTCCCACTACGGGCATGCAAAATCATAGAGAGGTGCTTTCCATTGGACCAAAATTCAGCAGACTTCAGGTCTCAACTAGTCCCATGGTTCTATATATAGTGCACTTGGGAGAACCTATCCTCAAGCCCTTCATGACATCTCAACTATCAATAATGTCACCATAGAGAGTTCCAAAAGATCCACCTCATTAAGAGGGTCACAAAGCCATAAAATTATCATCATTCGGATGTGTGAATTTCGTGATCCATGTGTTTTAGTAACCAAGGACTGGTTGCAATGGTGTCTAGTCTGACCTGGTCAGACCAACCAGACAAACCCAAACTGTGGGTCCAACATTCCCAAATTCGTTAAGAAAGACTCGACCCGACCTGGTGCATTTTGAGGTCAGTTTGGTTCAACATGACCAGTGGGCCAGGCATAGTAGGCCTCGCTGTACCTAGCCTGGTTAGCCGAGGGTCCAACTCACTAGGTCACCCGGCGACTAGGTTTAGTCCAGCCTGGCCTAAAGGGGGCTTGGGTTCGGTCCTCCGGTGTGGGTTCGACCCACCAGTGTGGTTCTGGATAGCCCTCCCTGTTAGGATCACTAGGCCCATGTCCTTAAATGGCTACTGGGTTGTGGCCTCCCACATGCCCCGCAGATGCATGGGGTTCTTCAGCCTGCCATGGTCATAGACCATAGCTGCTAGCTTTTACGGATTGCCCAAAAGCGGAATGTTTTTCCAGGTAGCGCCCTGAATGGTGCCGCATCCTGTAGCATGCTGTTGAGGCTGACAAGACACTGTTTCTCGATCAACGTGACCCTCTAGTGTCAATCACCTCCTCCACGTGACTGGTGAGGCCGGCTGTCGCCGCTGTAACTACTGCTGCCACTGTTGGCGTGCTGGTGGGGCGTTTATCGGACCACCAGATGTGTTCTGGTGGTACGTTTTTCGAGCTGTCTGTGGCTGCGGCCTCTAGGGAGAACCCTATTCACTACAAAGATCCCAACCCCACCATTCCATTGTTTCAAGGGTAAAACCACCAAGAATGAACATTCCGAGCCGCTCAGGCTTTGTTCATTTCTGCCCGGTTCCACTCCATTAGAGGTTTAAAGATGGGGGAGGTTCGAGGAGTTTCAATTTATGCATTCCATGCCATGATTTAGATCCCAAATAGAAAATAATTTAAATAATAAAACACCCTCCTTCAAATTGCTTGAATCGCAAATCAACCTATTTGTTGGTTGATCTGTGTTCATAATTTTTAAAAAAGGAGGTGGAATAACATCAAATAAAAAACATATACCTCTTATGACATCTGGTGAATCGTTGTTCGTCCTCGAGGGATCAAGACGTTTCTATCTATTCCTGGCTCTAATCTTAGAAAGGTTTCTAAGATGATGAAGTTCCACTACTGTTCATCATTTTTCATTGGGGAGGAACTCCATTAGAGGTTTTCGAGAGAATCCTACAAATTTGTAATCCAAATTTTCCCAGAGCAGTGAACTATAAATAGGATCACATCACGGTGTTCCCATTATGATGTTACATCGCATTGTTACACTATTTTATTTAAGAAACAACTTTTCAATTATGCATAATTAAAGCATCGTTACACTATGAGTTTTACATGCCATTAATGAACCTCATTATTGTGCATCATCTCTACCTCGGTGCTGCCCCACAACATCTTCATCTGCCACTACAAAGTGAGAATTAAAATAAAATAACTGTTTTAAATTATTTATTATTATTTTTGAAAAGTCTAAAAAATAACTTTTTCAAACAGCCCTTGCCAGCCGACGTTATGTCATTTCTAGGAGAATCCTGGTGTTCTAAATCCTATGGTGACCTCAAATTTTTTATTTGAGAACTAATTAAAATGTTAAAAAAATCCACTTGCATGTTTAATGAACATACCATAAAAAAGATCAAAAAATTAACTTTCACCCTAGACATGCGCTGATTGAGGTTAGGATCTGCCTAAAGGGAAAACCCCCACTCCCCAACATAAGTTCAAAGATAATCTCATATTTTCCTTTTGAGTTACCATTTATGATTTATAAGGATTTTAAAATAAAATAATTATATTTAATTATTTTATTTACGGTTAAAAACTAACTTCAACTATTGGGTCACGCCAACCAATGTTAGGATCTTCCAAAGGAATGAATACCCTCACGAGTTAAGAGGTGGTCATATATTTTTGATCTGAGTCACAATTTAGAGTAATAAGAATTTGAAAAAATAATAATTTTATTTTGTTAGTTTATTTGTGGTTATTCCTTTTTCTAGTTTTCTTTACTGTATTCCTGCGCGGACTAATCCAAATTAACACCTAGGGTAAACCCGCCATCTTGAACACAACAATGGCCGTGGATATTTTTTCCAGGCACCCATTTAATAGTTATTTCACATTTTCATGAAAATCACCAAAGCATTCTATTTAGATCTTAACATTTTTTGATAGATCATTCCAGGTACTATGGGCCTCATAATCACGTGACGTCGAATTTTTTGGTCTCGATATAATTCCATATATATATAAAAAATTAATCAGAAAATCTAGGGAATTACAACATTAATGATGAATGGTGTTTCATTTTGATTTAATATTAATATATTTAGTAACTCATATAATTTTGATATTATGGAAAGTGAGAAATAAAAAAAATAATACAGGATTTTATATAATAATGAAAGGAATTCGAGGATTCAAGAATCAATTTAAAGGGGATAACCACAAGTATGTTCATATGGAGAAGGGTGACTCTAACTTTAATGATATATTTTAACTAACATGTTATGAGTGTAGAAACACGGGACACACAAAGTCAATTTTTTGGAAATTAAATCATTTGAGAAAACATAACAAATATAAAAAAACGATAAAATAGCATTGTTGGATGCATGGAGTTGCATAGAATAATTCAATTTAGGTGATGAAGCATAAAATAAAAAATAAACTTATAATAAATGGATAATATAATAAATTAATAATGATGTTAGTATTTATTTTTAATATTTTTTATATTATTCTGAATTTGAAAAACCTAATATTGGAGAATTAATTCTACCAAATTAAAATTTCAAAAACATGTTTCGATGTTATTGATTTTTGTAAAATTTAAAAGAACAATATATGGATATTATTAAACAAAGTAAGAAATTGAGTCATAAAAATAAAGTGTTTAAAAATTATACTTCTAATTTAATGATAATGATTTTAATAATTTAGAGTTGTAAAAAAAAAGAAAATTATAATATGAAGATTGAAAATATACATTTGAAGGAGAAATTATCTACTTTTGTACAAAGAAAGGTTGATTGTGATAAAATGTTATCATTGATGAAACAAAATAAAAACATAAGTGGATTTTGATATATTAAAAAAATTCATAGTTTATATGAGACATATTTTGTTAAATGTTCTAATGGAAGTTAATAAATTGTTATATTCTATAAAGCTTGAGTTAAAGGGAGTTAAGACACTGAATGTTTTTTGAGATTTCATCAGTTTGTTGGTATAATTAATACTTTTATTTAAAATAATTAATCTTCTATATTACACATATATACTTATTTCAATTGTGCAAGGGTACATAATAATTACAATATTAACCATGTCAGACCCATGATATCCATGGTACAAAAAACAATTTATACTTATATATTATTTTTAGTAAATATTCCATAAGAGTGTCAAAGATATATGGTATATGAAAAAAATATCAATTCATATGATGATATATTAATTTAATTTTTCGACTTCTAATCAATTTGATAGAAAAATTTTATCATTTGGTTCTAACATGAAAGGAAAAGTTAAAGAAATTGATGAAATAGGTATATCTAACATTTTTATAATTTCTGTGGTATTATAAATTCATGTTTTAAAACATTACTTAATTATTATTTCATTATTATGAGATAATTTAATGAGTTTTAAATTTGAAGAAAAATAGATGTTTCATTTTTAAAAATGAATCTATTTTATTTTATATTAATAAGAAAGAAAATATTTATTCTATTTATTTTTTGAGTAAACTAAACTGAATATTAATTGTTTTAATGGTATTGATATAGACGATATATTATGAAACTAGTGGCTTGGACATGTAGACATTCAAACTATAAAAAATTTCAGTGAAATTACATATACGAAATCTACCCAATTTGAAATGAGTTAGAATGTTATATGTGATTATTTTTAAAAAGAAAAAAAAGAAATTATTTTTTAGTTCTATTAATGATTTTTTAACTTCTTTTCCATTATAACTTAGTCTTTTATATTTCTTTGGTCATATGAATGTTTCTAGTTAAAAAATTAATAAATATGTTTTTATAATTGTTGATTATTTTAGTCAATTTACTTATAATTACTTTTTGTCTCATAAAATTGATATTTTGTGTAAATATATTGTTTTTTGTAAATTATTTCTAAAAAAAATGTTAATCAAATTGGTTCCACCAGATAAGATAATTAAGGTGAAATTTTTAATCCTGAAATTGAAAACTTTTTTGAAGAAAATGGTTTGAATAATAAATTTTATACTCCTATAATTCCAAAAAATTTTATTTTTGAATGAAAAAATTGATTTATTGTTTAAAATACTTATAGTGTGTTGAATGAATATATTTTACCTAAATATTTGTTTCTCAGAACCTATTAATATAGCTTGGTATATTTTTAAAACATTTTTTATTAAATATTTTCTAAAGAAAAATCCTTATGATTTATTTAAATAAAAAAACATAATTTCTATATTTTTAGTTTTTTTGGATTCTATGTTTTTATTATAAATACTAAGGATAACCTAGATCAATTCTACTCTAAAATTGATAGAAGAATCTTTTTGTTTTATTCTAATAAATGCAATGCTTATAGTGTTTATAATAAAAGGACTATAGGTGTAAATGTAATAGCTTATGTAAGGTTTATAGAAAACATTTTCATATATCCATTAGTTAAATTTTATAATGTTATATTCATTCTAATAATAATAATAAAAATTTGGTCAAAAGAAAAAAAAATTGTTTCTAACCAAATTTGTTTTTCATATTTTATATGGTTTTATTTAAAATAATTATTTTCAAATTATATACTTTAATTATAAAAAATAAATTTAATTTTTAAATTAATTATTTCAAAATTATTTTAGTATTAATTTTATATAATTTTCTAAAAATTTTGATTATACAATAAATAATTAAAAATACATTTTTTTATTGTAACCCATATTTTATTTTAAAGTATTTAAAAAGTCAAATACTATTTTGATTTACTTTTAAATTTTCAGTAGTTTATTTTTTATTTATAAATTCCCAATAATGGGTTTTAAATTAATTTTAAACATGAATTTTGTATAAACAAATTTTATACTTAAAAAGGTCATATGTGTTATTAAATGTTTTTCGTTGTGTTTTTAAGATTTAATTTTAAATTAAATTCTTAAAATAATGTGTTCTAAATTTTAAAAAGTGGATTGTATATTTGGTATTAAGAGAAATAAATTTGGTTAATAATTCCCTATTACTTCTGGTCAATATGAGAACTAACCATAGTATTTTTTATTGTCATGGTAAAGGGTAAATCAAGTAATTTAACTTTAAAATATAATGATAGGGACTGTTAAATGACCCTAACACATAGCTTAATTTTATATTATGAGCGCATTTTTTCTGATAGAATCCAATATTTGGACATACATATTTTTTAATTTTAATTAGATTCTAAACATTATAATATTTTATTTAAACATAAGTAAACAATGGCACACTCATGTTTTTAAAAAATATATTACTTTTAACATATAGTTGACCATATGATATGTTTGATTATAAATATGATATCTAAATATAAAATATTTATCTTCATCAAGGAAATTTATTTTCAATTTTTAGTGATGAGATAAATACCTTAAATATTTCTATAATGCAGACATGGAAATTATTCAATCAATGGAAAAAATGATAATAAAAATATTAAAAATAATACAATTGTAGATAATTTATGTGATACATGAATTTTATTGACTGAAATTAAATTTTAAAAATGCACTAAAATATTAAATTATAATTTTACATTTTTTTATTTCATTAAAATCAAAATAATTAATATTTTTAAAAATTGAAATTAATGATATATTATAATAAATGGTATGTTATTAAATGATAAAAAAATTTCTAATAATATTATATTTTTTGAATGATATTATGATATTTTCTATAATATCAATCATGTTTTATATATGGTCAATTTTTCTATATATGGAAACTATATTAACCCTCAAAGTATAAAAATCCTTGATCTCTTGGTTATTGTGAAAGGGTTAAATGAGGGGTTAAAACAAAATGAAAAGGGTATAATTTTTATAAAATCTTATTTAATTTCATTTTTAAAATAGGATTTAGATCCCTGAAAATAATATATTATAAAAAAAAATTGTTTTAGTTATTTTTAATTGAAATTTGATTTATGTTAATTTAATATTTTGACAAATTCCAAGAGTGCCCCTCACCTCTCTTATAAAGAGCATCTCTTATTCCATTTACTTCCTGCTTCAAAATCATTTTTTTATCCAATTCATGCCAAAATAACTTATTGTAATCAATCCCCTTGTTATATATGTATTTTCTTCAGTATATTATAATCCTAATATGGTTTAACTTGTTATAAGAATTATATTTTTCAAAGAAGAGGTATAGTTTTTAACTCCATTTTATAGTTTTCTCTCTTCTTTTTCCTCCTTAAAATATTAGTAAACCAGGATAAATAAAATTTCCACCATATATAAATATTTTATTCTATTAAAATAATAACCAATATCCATAATCTTCTTCTATTAAATGGGTAACTAAACCATCATTAGTGTGTACGACAAACTACCACCCCATGAACAGATGAGATTCAGTTTTCATAAACCTCACTCATGGATGTATTAAAATGTGAAAATTAATGTTTATATAAGATATTAATTCAATATTTATTATTATTAAATTTTAATATATCATTTACCTTCTTACATTTCAACTAACAAAAAAACTGTAACATTATTCGTATGTAAGTGCGGACTACCACCTCCACGAAGTGATGTAATTCTTTGGTCATAAACACATCACATAAATGATAAATATAAGTATAATTTAAAAAAGTAATTTGATATTTATTGTATTATTATAATTATTTAAATATAAACTTATACTTACCTTCTTTCCACAATGATTGATGAAAAATGGAGACAATGCTCAAGCGTTCATACGACCTATCATCTACATGATTATAACGTAGTTAATTTTTCGTAACAGCTTTTAATGGATAGAACTGAAATTGTATTTTATGTATAAAAATGAAAATTATTTCATTATTATTATTTCATAGATGATGGAATAATGAATTATTTTACCATAGTTGATATACAAAAGCCGTTTTGGTCTTCGGAAATGAATATCATCAGAACGTATGAAGTGAATGTAATTAAATAAATAAATAAATATTGAATATTGAGTGGAAAAACAAAAGGAATAATAAACATCATTTTTTAAATATGTAAATAAATAACACAAGTTTATTATTCAGGAAAATAAATAACGTATTTTATGAGTAAAACTCAAGGTAATGGACTTTCTTTGAAAAATATTTTATAAAGAATCCCCTAAATATATATTTATCTTCCATATACATATTTTTAATGATATCAATGTTTTTATGTGGAGATAAATGATTTATAATTGATATTTTAAATTTAATTTTACTTTTCTTCAATGGTTTTCAAAAGTAAATTTTTACGGAATGTTTTAATGTTTTTTTACAAAAAATACAAATAGAATGTTCTATTTTAACTTATACACGACAACTACCTTTCCCACCACCACAACTGTTATTTTATTTTTTATATACTTCGTAAAATATATTTTTATATTCAATGAAAACCTATATTAATCTTTGTATTAGTTGTTTTAGTTTTGAATATTGGGTTATGAAAAGGGAGATATCAATATCTAAAAATCATTTCATATTGGTGAAAATAATGATTTTATGATATAATATTTTATGTACATTATTAAGGTTATTCGTAATTGTTTATAAGGAGGAGCAGATAAATAATACACAAAATCCATTTTATCTTTTTATTTCTCTCCAATTCATTGACTAAAAGGAATGGATTTAACTGATTATGTTTCTTTTAAGAGATTATGGGAATATACTTTCATGTTATTGAAAGTGTAATCATGATGAATATTCTAAGTTAACTATGATGGTTTGTCCAAGTGTTACATTGATGTTTATTTTATGTGTAATTAATAATGATATTAAAATAATTTATCATGTTAACTACATGTTTTAACTGTTCTTACTATGAGTTTTTATGTAAATATTATGTTTTCATAGGGTAAAATAAAGTATATGCTACTTTATAAGGTTCAAAAGTACAACTTTTTGAAAAATGATATTATGAGTTTTAAATGATTTAAAAGAAACCATATGAGTTTTATTTTTTACTTTACTATTTATAATGAAAATTTCTAAGTAAATATTTTTAAATAGAATATTATTTCATTGGTATGAAAATGTTTATTTTTGAGCCAAATGTCTTTTTTTAAAATGGAATGTATTATAACTTTAAATAGAATAATGATATCTTTGTTTTTTTAAGACTCCTATGGAGTTTTTTGTGATCATACCATATTTTAAAAAACTAGAAGGGATTAAGGATGTTTAAGGTAAATGAAGAAGTCTTGTTTATATTCATGAGGATTTTTCGTGAAAACAAAATGTATTTTATTATAAAAGTTTAATATTATGGAAAAATGGATACTGATTAGAAGTGTCCACTTTGTATATATATATTGTATTTTCATGTATGAGTTATTATTTAAATCTCTAAAACTATATTCCTAAAATATATTTATTAATTTATGAGTGTAAATTATAATTTAAATTCACTAGAATATGTGATGTTTAAGGTTGAATACTTATGATTGGTATCAAAGAAATATTTAAAAGAAATTAATGGTTAGGATAATGTTTATCAGACACCCTTAAAATATGAAACCTTATTATTTAGTTAAAATGATATATTATTTGATGTTTACCATGATTTTCATTTGATATATGATTCTTTTTATAATGGCTATTCATAGACGGAACAGGGAAGCTGAAGTAGGAAGACACCAAGGGGACGATATACTTCTAAATCAGAAAACTTTAATGGTTGGAATATGAAAAAGTTATATTGTTAATATGATGTATTAGTTGAGGTAGGATATTAATTTTAGTGGTATCCATGCCATAAATCATACATATCACCCACAGATAAAAATGCTTATAGTGGAATATTTTATGAAGAAACGCCCTCAGGAATTCAATGAATATTCTGACCTATAGGTATCTGAAAGTTAGATTAAATCCCAAAAAAGATATTCAATGCCATGGTATATTTAGATCATCTATAAATAATTATATATTGTTACCATTTTAGGGTTATGTTATTCAATGATGGGAAATATTTAAGAATACTAAAGAAGTTGAATTGATTGGTATCTTGGAATGATATTATTTGAAGAATATATTCAATGGGAAATGTTTTCTTAAATATGTTCAACTTTGGATGTAAAAGAAATTATTGTATGTGAAAAAAAATGAGGAAGATTCAGTGTTCGTGTATGAATAAAAATTAACCTTATTATAATAGTACACCCCAAAATTATATATAGTATATTTATATTAAGATTAATCAGTTTTACTCAATATTAAATCCAATATATCAAAGGGAATTGGATTATTGTGAATTCAAAAGTTAAGAAAAATTTTCAAAGAATGTGGAAATGATTACTTTGATGATCAAGTGTACTTTGTAACCCATTAGAAAAATTAGTATAGTTGGTAGTAAAAAGGGAAGAACTTATCGAAGAAATATGATGGTAAGAAAATTATGTTTTCTGTTTATCGGAGTTATATTAAAAAAACACTGGGGAATGACTTTTGAATTCTATTATGTTATTCTAATTTTGTAAGATTAGGAATATGAATCATAATTACAATGATAAATATCACGATACTGGTAAGACCAATTCTGATAAAAAAGAAGCAATTTTATAAAGGAAATGATATGGATCATTATTCACATGACTGTCCAAAGAAGAACACTAATAATGGGAAGCATCCAAACTATAAGCATAATGGTTTGATGAAATAATTTATTATTACTTTAGTAGATTAGGTAATATTGAAGAAAGTGGTTTCTGGTACATCACTTGAATATATGGATTATATTAATGTCTTGTTTGATATAGGGTCTACACATTCTTTCATTTCTAGGATTCTTTTTGGTAAATATTAAATTCCACCTTAATAAATGTATTTATAAATAATTGTAAAAATAACAGGGTACATATTAAGGTAATAATAAATTATATAAATATTACAAATATTTTCTATGGAAAGGCAATACATGAATACTTTGTTGTCTCTCCCATAGTAAAGTTTTATGTTATTCTGAGAATCGATTAGATTTCCTTTTACCATTCTAAGATAGATGGTAGAGGTAAAGAAGTTTTTGTTTTCTAGAATAATTTCAGTTTTCTTTTGAGAATGGACCCATACCTTCGATAAGGTTTCAAGAATCAAAGAAACAATTAAATATAGAATTGAAATTTATATTGCACATATTATTGAGAATAAGTGAACTCTATAGTTTAATATTTTACATGTTGTAAAATAATATTTGGATGTTTTTATTGATGAGTATCCTGATATTATACTCAATCAGGGAGTTGAATATACTATTTTCTTGGTTTCTAATTATAAGAAAACTTACCAAAACCATTATAAAATAGCTCAATTAGAACTTTAGGGATTAAAAATTAGCTACAAGAGATACTTAATAAAGGTTTCTGTAATCATAGAACTTAACCATGGGTTTATCGTGTCATATTTTTTAAAAATATAAATATATCAATCAGGATTTTCATTTGTTATAGTTCTTTGTATAACATAATTATTAAGAATAATTATATTTTTCCCCACATCATTGAATTTTTTGATCAGCTCTAGGGAGCTAAATATTTTTTAAAATTTTCCTAATGTATGGGTACTTATAGATAAAGCAGAAGGTGGATGTCATTATGAAAATATTGTTTATGACTAGATATGGGAATTTTGAGTATTTGTTTATTCCATTTGGGTTAAAAAATTCACCTATTGTATTTATGTATCTTGTGAATAAATTCTTCCATGAATATTTGGATATGTTTGGAATTTTATTATTGATGATAAATTGATATAATCAAAAGGTTTTGAGGATTGTGAAATAATATAAAAAATTTTCTAGTAACCCCAAATGAATAAATGTTGTATGAACAATATAGAAATTGTGATTTTTTGATTTCAACATATTTCATTCCTTGGACACACCATAAATAAAGACGACATTATAGTTGATCCTCATAAAACTAAAGTGGTTGATGAATGGTAAATATATAAAAATGTTACAGAGATTCATAATTTTCTAGGGTTAGTTGGATATAAATAGTGTTTTTTAAAAACTATTCACGTTTATCTATCCCACTAAATAAGTTAACTCGAAAAGAAGTTTAATTCATCTTGAAAATTGAATTGTTTTCTAATTTACATGAACTAAAATAAAAATTGGTTAATGGTCCAATTTTTTCATTTCTATCTTGAGATAGTGATTTATTCATATAAAAACACAATTGTTTGAAGATAATTGTTTTCATCCTAATAAATATTGAATATTTAATTACTTAAGCTTCATGGAAACTAAATGAATATAACATAAATTATCTTATTCTTACTCTGAAATTATATACTGTGTTTTCTTGGTTAAAAATTTATAGAAATCATTTATATAGATCCATGTGTAAAATATATACTAATAAAAAAATTTGAAGTATATTCTCACTCAGATAGAGATAAACATGAGATAGAGGAGATGGACAAAATTGATAAAGGAGTTTAATTACAGATTTCATTATCATTATGGAATAGAAAACAAAGTACTCAATTATTTGAGTAAAATAAATAATGCTTCATTAACCATGTTATGTTTAAAACATGATCCTTTTGTTAATTCGTAGATGAATTTTTTTATCAGTTTCATATGCATGACTTTTATTTCTTTTTTGAGGAGTTAATATAATCGTATCTATCAAAAACATTTAAGACATGTCAAAAGAAAGATAATGAGTTATAGGAAGAGGTAAAATTGGCTAAGTAAGGTACATTTCCTGGATTTAAAATTGATAATAATCATGTCTTGATATTTATAAATTGATTATGTATGCGTTGTAGTTTCTAGTTAAATAGAGAATTATTGAGTGAACTCATAGTTCTCTATTTCTATTAGACTTGGTATCACTAAGACTTATAGAGAACATCAAGAGTGTTACTAGTGGGATGGATTGAAAAGTGATATTGTTGATTTTACAATGAAATATTTGACTGGTCAATAGGTTAAATCAGAAATACAATTATTAAATGTGGCACCTCATCCATTTACAGGGTTGGAGTGAAAATCAGAAAATAGATCTATGGAGTTCATGGTGGTATTACCAAAAATACTAGAGGATATATTTCTATTTGGGTATTTTTTTATTAGTCAACAAAATATTTTCATTTCTTTACCATTCAAGATAATGCATCCATATATAAACATTATTCATTGTATCTTAAATATATAGATATATTAAATCGATTTCGTCTATATATTTTATCATACCATGATCCCAAGTTCACTTCAAATATTTTTAATAGACTTACGAAGTCTTTGAGTACTCAATTAAATTTCAGTATGTATTTTCATCCTTAATATAATGGATGATCCATGAAAACAATTCTAATGTTGGTAGAAATTATTCAATATTATTCAATGGATTACCATGGAGGTTGGTTTCATAATAGTTCTTTAGTTTAGTTTGAATATAATAATAATTTTCATCTGAATATATAAATATATATATTATTGTTTTATGTCGAGTAGGGAAAGCGCTATCAGTCACCAACTTTTCTAGATGAAGTAGGTGAAAGAAGTTGACGAGACCAGAATTAGTGGAGGAAGTCGTTAATAAGGTGAAGGTAATTCAGAAACTTATGAGGGTAGTTCAGAGAAGGAAGAAAATTCATATGGATAACCATAGTAAATATCATTCTTTTAGGGTAGGTGGGAATGTTTTTCCTAATATTTCTCCATGGAAAAGTGTTACTCATTTTTATCATAGGGGGATATTATTTCCATGATTAATTGGGAAATAATAAATTCTAAATAATGTTGAATCAATTTCCTACTGAGTATAATTACCTCCATGTTTATCCCATAAAAATAATGTGTTTCATATTTTAGTATTAAGAAACTATGCTCTATATTCATCTTGTGTTTTTAACCGTGAGGTAGTTCATTTGTAAGATAACCTTTCTTATGGGGAGCAACCTATTCAAATTCTTACCTACAGAGTGAAATTATTATTGATACTAGTAATTAAATAGTTTGATATTTTATATAAAAAACTATATGGTTGAATAAGAAACCTGAGAATATGACAATGTTTAGAAGAAAAAGAATCTCCATTTGTCTAATATGTGAATAAACTATAGGGATGCAATTTATAAAAAGGGGAAAAGATGATAAATCAAAATAATTTTTTAAAGAATTTATTTTCATATATTATTTTTTTATATTTTATTTAGTTTTATCCATTATTAAAATATTAGACATGTTTATGGTCAAAAGGAAAAATGATTTATTTCTAATGAAATTTGATTTTTATATACTATATGGTTTTATTTAAAATATTTATTTCAAATTATTGAATTTTAATTTAAAATTTTAAGTTAATTTTAAATTTGATAATATAAAAATTATCATAAGATGAACTTTTGGAGAATTTTGATGAAACATTTGATTTTTAAATGAATAGTGAAAATACATATTTTTACCCAAAAAATTGTTTTATTTTAAGGTATTTATAAATTAAAAAAATATTTTTATTTTGTTTTAAAATTTAATTTTTATATTTTGGTTTTAAATAATGGAATTTTTTAAAATTAAATTTATAATTTAATTTATTATAAAAAAATTTATACGGAAAAGGGGAATTATTCTGAAAAACTGTTTTTCATTGTGTTTTATGGTTTAATTATAAATTAAATTCTACTAATTATATTTTTATAATTCTGGAATGTGAACTAAATATATGGAATCATGCCCAACTCAAATTTAAAATACTTACCATTAAAGTTTTGTTCGATATGAGTAGAAACCGTAGTTGTTTTTATTACCATAGTAATGGATAAATCTAAAAATTAAAGTAAAAAATAAAATTATATGGACTATAAAATGACAGAAAAACTTACATTAATTTTATTTTATGAGTCTATTCTATAAATATAAATACAATATTTTGTTTTATTCAATTTTTCAAAATTTTTATTAGATTATTTCTTTTATGGTATTTTATTTAAAAAAAGTAACAAATGTTGCACTGTTGTTTTTAATAACTATATTACATTTAAAAAAGGGAGAAAAAGATTATATATCCTTTATAAATATAAATTTTAAAGATAAACTATTTATCTTGATCCTAGTAATTTATTTCTAATTTCTAGTGAAGAAATAATTACATTTAATATTTACCCAACACTAACACAACAATTATTTTATTAATGCAAATATCAAATAAAAGATATTAAAAATATTAAAAGAAATAAAATTTGAGATAATGAATGTGATTAAAAAAAATTATAGATGAAAATGAAATATTATAGATAAAATAAAATACTTTTTTCTAATTTCAATATTTTTCTTTATGTTATTAAAATAAAATTACTAACTAGTTCTAAAAAATGACACTAATGATATATTATAATAATTAATTTTTTATTAAATGATATAAAATTACAAAAAAATTATTTTTCAATATTATTAGTATATAGTTTAGTATATCATCTATGATCCATTTATAGGTTTTTTTCTATTTATGGTATCTATATTGACCCTCAAAGAGTAAAAATACTTTTTGTCATGGTAAGTGTTAATGGGGTAAATGAGGGGTTAAAATAAAACAATAAGTGTAAAAATATATTGGAAACTTTTCAAATTGTTATTTGAAGAGTTGATTTTTATCTATCCACATCTTATATTATAAATAAATTATTTTAGATTTATTTATAATATAAAAATAATTTATTTTAATTAAATATTTTTGGAAATTCAAAGAGTGTCCCTCCATTCTATAATAAAAGGGCATTTCTTCATCCCTTTACATTACATTAAAAAAATATTTGGTTCAGAAAATACTGACACAAATATCTTAAAATAATCCCTCCCCTCATTTTATTGGTCTTTCATAAGTAGTACATATTCTTTTGAGGGATTAAGGTGTTAAGAAAATAGCATTTTTTAAAGAGGATGTATAGTTTTTAACAATATTTTTTTGGTTTATTTCTTCTAACAACTCCCCTAAATATTATTTGTAACATATTTTTATCTGATTTAAGGTAATTCCCTTCTCTCTACCTTTTTTACATTATTTTGTTGAATCTTCAATTCCTTGAGGATATAGATAATTTATTAGTGAAAATGACATAATGTTTAGGGATGCATGTTTTTTTAATTAATGGATTATGGGTATAAACATGTAATTGCTTAACCATATTCTCCTTAAATTTGAATAATGATTAAGGTGGTTTGGGATTTAGTATAAGAATCTGTTGTTTTCGCCATATTTTGCGAATGTACACATCCTTTAATGGGAGTACATGAAATTTAATGTTATGCAGGATCATGTCATGAGTTGAATAAAGAGCATGATGGAATGTAATGCCCCGACCCCAAAAGCGAGGAGCTAGTGCATTATTTTATTTAATTTCCTTGATTACAAGGAACCAAGTCCCGAAATAATGACCAATTTAGTAGTTTTAGAAAATATATTACATGTATGAACGTTACATTACACATTCAAATATAAAACACAACATAAATAATCCTTTGAGAATGCCATTATTGACCTAGCTTAACCTTGCATATCAAACACAATTCACTTCTTAGAATCCTTGGAAAACAAAACATAAGAAATGCATGAGCTCAGATTCTCAGTAAGGGTAAATAATTTAGCAGATGCAATTTACTTTTATGGAATGATGTGTAATAGAAACAATATCCTTCTAAACATATAAATGAACATAATATAGAGAAAATAAATCAAACATTACTATATAAACATGCATAAGGATATTCTACTAGATGAATACTCAAATGTAATAATTAATTTCGTAACGAGGGAATGCTTAACACCGGACATCATTACCACATATTCAAGGTCCCACACCAAGACTACGTTTAAAAGTTTTGTCAGGGCCTTATGTGAAAACACTAATTTGTCTCATGAGACCTACTGATGCATCGAGGGGCTAGAGCTAGCCCCACCCGTCACTTACGAAGTCCACTAAAATTCCTCATATGAAAATTTTTAAACATAACATAAAAATTCTTATTAAAATTAGCATAATAAATGTCAATACTTCAACCATAAACCATGATGGTTATAAAAATTGAATATCCACAGTCAAACATATCATAAAACATTCAATACAATATCGAAGATTTTTTTATAATAATTCAACCTTAATCAAGAATAATATCCAATTAAGGATGTTGAAATAGTTTAAAATGATCATTAATACTTTTTAAGAGAAATATCCCTTTTTGTGAAATCATTTAAAAGTCACATTATTATAAAGGTATTCATTTAAAAATGATTTTTGAATCAATGTTTCCCATAGTACATTGAATCTTTTGAAATGAATTATCATTTTAAAATAATCATATCTATATATATAAATCCATATAACCATTTTGAAAACATTTACATTAATGATAAATATATATAATAATAAATATTTAAAATATTTAAAATTGTTTTTTAGTTAAAGTGTACCATAAAATAATCATTTTGAAATTTCTTTTATGAAACAAGGACAAGGATAGTAAATATGTCCCAGAACCATATTCATATTTATTATACATGACCATAGTATGTTACTAAATTATACCAGAACCGTATTCATATTTATTATACATGATTCATTTATGACTTTATGATACACATTTAATAATGATTTCCATATTAAATTGACATTTCGGGTAATAATCGTTTTATTATCATACGTTTTTTAACTTGTTATTATTGATTGTATCATTAAGATCATGATTTAAATACATCAGGAATATAAAATATTATTTATATATAATATATATTTAGAATTTTAATATGTATAATAGATATATTTATAAAATGGAAAACACCGTTTATGGAGATGGTAGGCCGTACGTATACAAAAACGTTGTTTCTGTTTTAATATTGTATTGAACAGAAGTAAGTGAATAAGATATATGTTAGTACATACATACATACATACATATATACATATATTAGAATTATTATTTCATATATTACATACTTATTAAAAATATATATTTTTCTAATCATCGTTGAATGGTGAACCTGGAAATTAATCTCATCGCATCGTGGAGATAGTAAGCTGTACGTACACATGAGCAACAATTTCATTTCCTTAATTATTAAAAGCTGTATAATTGGATGGTATATTAAATTTATTGAGAAATTATCAGGTTGTTTTAAGTATTTATATACATATTACTCATCATTATATCTATCCAAATAACATAGTGTTGAATAACAAATTACACAACAGCTTGGAGACGGTAAGTTGTACCTACACACGCATGGTGACATTATCATTCATAGGATGGATAGGAGAATTAGAATGGTTGTAAAAAATTTATAATAACATCACATTTTATATAAGTTATTGGATATATTAGTTTATTAAGTAAATAATAAAGAAAGAGAAAGTGGATGAAGAGAATTACTTTGAAAGATGAGATAAAATAATTACCTCTTATTTGGGTGTTTCCTTTTTATATGAACAAAAGGGACCATTAGGTTGTCTTTATGCTCAAGGGAAGAACTATAGGATTATTTCAGTGAATTTGGGAGGATATTTGGGTAGGTTTTGCCTGATCCAAATCGATTTGGAGGTGTGATTTTTAGAGAAGGGGAAGTATCCTTTTATAAGAGAGGTGAGGGTCACTTTAGGAAAAGTTTGAAATACTATTTTATTATAAAATAATTTTCGTCTTCTAATGGCTCCAAATTGATTTATTTAGATGATAAGGATGGTATGGGTCAAAATCCTCTCAACCAATAGGCTTTATAAATGATTAGGTCAACATATTAACCCTATCATATATATTTAACTCTTAGTAAAATCCTTAAACTTTTACCATGCCCTCCTATGTTATTTTAATAAATTGTTACTAAACATATTATAAAAATCCAAGAGAACCAAATGTGGTTAATTATTGATATATAAAATAATATCTAAGTCTTTTTTCTGAATCATAGTGTGTTAAAAAAATTATATAAATTAATAATATAATATTTTTTTTAAAAACACATTTTTGTCAATTTTGATACTATTTGGAATTTTGTTTTTGTTAAATTCATAAAAACTTTATCACATCAAAAAAATTATTTAATGAACCCTAACCAGTAATATTAATCAATAAAATTTTTAGGGCATCAAAAGCCTCAATTTACATTTATTTTTATATTTATAATATCAATTATTTTATTCTTTCATTGATAAATTAATTATTGCATCATCGTTGTGTCATTAATAAATTAAATTATTTAATCTCTAAAAATTATAAATAAAATACCATTATGTAGGAATTTTTTTTAATTTTATAATGAATTTTTATAGTCTAATTTATCTTATTTATAACCCTATATTAAAAATGGTTTAGTTATTATACTTTGAATTTAACACTTTTAACTATTCTTTAAATAAAATAATAATAAATTTCCTAATATAATCCAAGTGGACCAAAAGGATCATATTTTATTCCTAAGGTTGGTTTTAGTTGAAATACACTTATCAAATAAAATTAAGACATGTTTTTGGGTAATTTTAATATTATTTTTATGTTTAATTACCCTATTTACTTTTAACAGTGGTAAATAAAAGTAAAAAGTTACTATTCACAAAAAGTTATTTTCATCTTATATAACCACATTTTACTTATTTATGTCAACTGTATCTCTCAGATTTTTGAATTTAATTTTACAGAAGCGGTAAAATTACGTTTTATGCAAATTTGTAAATGTTCCTAGAAGGTGGGTAAAAGACATGTTCAATAAAATTTTATAAAACTAATTTTTTTATAAAATGACTCAAATGAATTACATTGAACTTATATAGGTTTTATATATCTATTTTTTTCATAAAATATATTAAAATATAATAAATAATTACTTAAATAAAAAGTCAGATTTAAAAAATAACCCATCGTTTTTTACTTTTCATCAAAAATTGAAAGTTATCAGAAAAATACCAATAATTCTCCCTAAGATCATTTTGATATTTATAATTAAAAAAGGAATTAAATTAAACGAAATTAAAAACATAGAAGTTTCATTAATTAATTTAAAATTAATTCCCATTGTCAAAACAAAAAACTGGGTTTTTAAAAAGTAAAAACCATCAAAAGATTGACATGTGTATATGTTAAATTTAAATTTTAAATTACATATAATGGCCTAAATTGAATTAAATTATAGAAATATAATCTAATTATACTTAAAAACATTAAAATTCATAATTTAACTCTAAATTATTTCTATTAAAAAAGTTGTCTTTAACTAAAATTTAGTATTTTTTACTATTCATCAAAATATGAAAGTTATCAGAAAAGTACCAAAATTTTATACAAACTAAATTTTTATGTAAAAATTCTAAAAAAGAATTTAATTTCAAAAAATTTAATATATAAAAGTGTCAAATATTGGTTTTAAAAATGGTTCTCCATTAAAAGACGGTAAAATTTCATTTTTTGAAAAATACTTTTTTATCTACAAAAAAATGAATTTGTTATTATATTATGTATAGAAAACACATAATATAGATTCTAAAATTATATGGATTATGTAAAATTAAAAATTTAGTTAATACTATTCATAACAGCTTTTTGAATGGCTAGTTTGGTATGTCGTGGTGTGCTCAAACTTGGTGTTGTGTGTAGCGTAGTTTATTGAATTACTTTGAAGGGATAAAGTACTATGAAATATTGGGGTGTTACATTATCCCCTCATTCAATAAATTGATTCCTAAAAATATGAAATAGTTCTTCTAAATTAAATTGTTAAAAATAGAAAAATATCTTTGTGGAAAACCCACATAGAAAATTGGGTTAATAAAATTTAGTATTAATAATAGAGAGTGGGAAATGAAAAAGTCACCACCAAATTATGATATTTATTAGAAGAACATTGGTGGAAATTATAGAGACATAATTAGAGAAAATATGTAAATATTTATTGGGAGTGATTATGGTAATCAATCAGAAACGAGTGTAAAATTGAGGGCTTCAAATCCATCAATCTAGTATGATTTAAAATATCATCGGTTCAAAAAAACATAAGGTATTAGGATAAAAAAAATCTGGTTTTAAGATCCCTTCCCTAACGTTTCAGAATTACATTATTCATAAAATAAGAGGAAAAAATATACTTGATAAGTATATTTTCAACCTTCAACTAATTCCTACCACAAACACATCCTTCACTCTAAAAGATAATAGAATTCAAAAATATTTTATTTATCATAATAGTATAGGGTTTAAAAATAATGAATTTATAATTCATTTGTCATAATATTTAAAAAAAATCATTATATAAATCAAGAAATCATATAGGTCAGTGGCAGGTGATGCACCCTTGTCGCCCTTCGGTTGTAGGTTCAAGTCTCACCACCTTACCGAACGCGATGAGTTGTCACCCGACCTCCAGGTTGTCTATTTTATAAAAATCCAATAATAATCATAAGAAATGATTTAACCTTAACAATTGTATCAAATGTCAAAATTAATTCATTCCAACCATTAGACTTATCTAAAATACATCTGTCCAAACACACAGTATAAAACTTTTAAGGAAGGTAAACATAATGAAGGTCTTTTTTTCAACATAATAACAGGTGAATACCTTCATCATGTATTATTTAAAAACACTATAACACCCTGAATTACCATAAAACCTTATTGATTACATTCATTCTTATTTATTATTTGTATAATAAAAGATATACTCTTTATATCGAATTTTTTTGTAAACTCTAATAATAATGGAATAAAAAAACAATTAACTTGTTTCAAATAAGTCAAGAATATCGAATATAATTTATCCAAAAAAATCATATCTTATTTCAAAATCACTAACTTAGTATCAGAACAATATTAAGTTTTATCTTTCCTTCAAAAATTTATTTTTCAAAAAGATTAACTTGCTATCGAATCACTTTTATTAGAACCATATAATCTCAAATCCTCAATGAAATAGTATTTCAATAAAATCCTTATTTTTTCTATTATTCAAATAACCAGTACATCATTAATACAACACTAAAATGAAATAATTCTATAACAAAAAAATAATAACAATAATCATTCATATGTATCTGTGGTAGTATCATAAGTTGATTATTATCCAATAGAATTATTTTGGGTATACTCCGATGATTTGGATAGTGATTTGTGTATTTTCTTAACTCATTACTGATAAAGCATTATGCATTTGAGACCATATTCTTACTCTTTGAATCACATACTTAGTGTCCTTTTTCAATATACTTATAACAGACTCCAATTCCCCTTCAACCATTTACTAAGGTGATTCTTTCCACAGTTATCTCATAAGTAAAAATCATTTTTCCCCTCTTCCCTTTATCCATCATTCTCTCAACCATCCTTTTCAACTCTTTCTTCCCATCAAATCCATAGGACTCCCAGAATTCATTACGTATCTTACTAAAATATGATATTATTTATTCATATGATGAGAACACATGGGAGAATATTTTTCTTCTAAATGTTTTCTTAGTACAATGAAAGATATGATCCTTCTTACTCTTTGGATAATGTGAATTACTTGAGTTCTCATTCCTTTAACTGGGCACCATTTCTAAACAATGGTATACACTAGGTTAATTTACGAATCAAAATTCATAATTCCAAACATGTAAAATACCTAATGTAAATTGAAAGGATTACCCATATAATCTATAATCATAAAAAAAATTCATTGAGGAATCATTTACTCCTAAATCCTTTATAACATATTTTAAAGAAAATGTAAATTATCCTAAGAATAACCCCCAAGAGTGTCGTAACTAAAGTGAAAGTAGGCCCATTGTTGTGTACCAGGATACCCCAGGTCAATCCCAGAACTCCTGGTCAGAGTTTTCACTCCTAGGTACATTTGTTCCAAATCCACCTCTACCTTCTCGTATTCGGACATGGATGTATTTCTTGGAAAATACACAAAATCTCTACATTACTAGAATTCTAGGAAGATATTATACACTAATTCTCATAGTCTATCTTGGGGTAATGTTATCTAGTTATATTTTTTCTTAATCTAGTTTCCAAGGTTTTTACCAAACTTCTTCTAATACGAACTGTAACGCCCCTACACTAGAAGCCCCGAGTCAGTTCATTATTTTAATACATTGGTATTATAATAAGGAATCATGTTCCAAAAGGCCGATCTATTTAGTAGGATTGGAAAATATATTACAAACATGAATGTTACCGTACACATTCAAATATAAAACACAACATAAATAATCCATTGAGAATGCCATTATTCCCCCATCATAATCCTGCATATCAAACATAATACACTTCTTGGAATCCTGAGAAAACAACACATTAGAAAGGGGTGAGCTCAGATACTCAATAAGGGTGAATAATTTAGCAGATTCTAAAAACATTTTGAGAAATATGTGTAACAAAAAACATAATTTTAAACATAATCATGAACATAATATGGGGAAAATAAATCAAACATTACCAATTAAACATGGACATTGATATCATACTAGTCGAATAATCACATGTGATAATTAATTTTAATTATGAGGGAATGCCAAATTCCGAACATCATTACCACATATTCAAGGCCTCGTGTTAAGACTAAAAATAATTTTTTTTCAAGGCCTTGTGCCAATACACTAATTTGACTCATGAGACCAACTGATGAATTGAGGGTATATAGCAGGCCCCACCTATCACTTACGTAGTCCACTGCATTCCCCATATGAAAATGTTGAAACATGACATAAACATTCATATAAAAACTAGCATATGAAATGTCAATACTTAAACTATAAACCATGATGGGTATTAAAATAGAATATCATAGGCAAACATATCATAACTCATTCCATAAAATATGGAATATTTTATTATAATAAATCAACCATAATAAAGAGTAATATTCAGTAAAAGATGTTGACATAGTTGAAAATGATCAATACATCTTTTTGAGGGAAATATCCTTTTTTTAAATCATCTAAAAGTAATACATTTATAAAGGATGTAATTTAAAATAGATTTTTGAATCAAAGTGTCCCATACCACTTTGAAAATTTTCTATTGAATTAACATTTTAAAACAATCATGTTCTTAAAAATAAATCCTTAAAACCATTTTGAAATCATGGACATTAATGAGAAAGATTTAGAAGAATAAACATTTAAAACATTTAAAATTATGTTTTAGTTAAAGAGTACCATAAATGTATAGTTTTGAAATGTATTTTATGAAACATGGACTCAGATAATAATTATTTCCTAGAAAATAATTACTCATATACAATCTCGAATAATAATGAGATTGAGGAATTAACCATTTCCTTGCACTTTCCTTTGGTCGAGGGTACGTAGAAATTCCTGTATAATGACCATAGTAGGTTATTAAAATATACCATAACCATATTAATATTAATTATAAATGATTCATTTATGAATTTATACTACCCATTTAAAAATTATTTCCATGGTAAATTAACATTTCAGGTAATAATCACTCTCTTTATCGTACATGTTTAAACTTGTTATTATTCATCGTATCATTTAGATCATGATTTAAATAATTCCAGAATATAAACAAGAATTATATATAATATATATTTATAATATAAATATGTATTATAGATTGATATATGAAAATGAAAATACCTTTTATGGAGATGGTAGGACGAACATACGTATAAACGATGTTTCCATTTTCATATTATATTGAATAGAAGCAAGAGAATTAGATATGTAGAATTAAATAAATAAATATATATATATATATATCCAGTAGAATTATTATGTAATATGTTACATAATTATTAATAAGGTATATTTTTATAATCATCGTTGAATGGTTAACTTGGAAATTAATCTCATCGCATTGTGGAGACGGTAAGCCGTACGTACACCCGACCGACGATATCATTTCCTTAATGATTAAAAGTTATGTAATTGGATAGTATATTAATTTTACCGAGAAACAAGAATATTATTTTTATTATTTATATAAAAATTACTCATCATTATATCCATCCAAATAACTTAGTGTTGAATAAAAAAATACACCACGATGTGGAGACAATATGTTGTACGTACGCACGCATGGTGACATTATCGTTCATAGGATGGATAGAATAATGAGTATGGTTGAAAAAAAATTATAACAAAATCAGAATATGTAGAAGGTAATGGAGTTATTACATTGTTATGGAAATAACAAATAAAGAGAAAGTGGATGAAGAAAAGAACATTGGAAGAGGTGATAAAATAATTACCTAGTCTTTGAGTGTTTCCTTTTGATTTGAGGAAAAGGGCCCACTAGGATGGATTTATGATCAAGTTAAGGCCTCTAGGTTTAAGTGAGGGATGTTTTGAGGTTATTTGGGAAATTTTTTGCCAAGAAAAATGGCTTTGTAGGTGTTATTTTTAGATAAGGGGAAGTACCCATTTATATGAGAGGTGACGGTCAGTTTAGGAAAAGATTGAAATATTATTTTATTATAAAATCATTTTTCAGTATCTAATGGATTAAAAATGATTTATTTATAAGATATGGTGGGTATGGGTCGTAATTTTCTTAAACAATAGGTGTTATACATGTTTAGGTCACAATATTAACCCTATATTTTAGATTTAACTCTTAGTTTAATAGTTTAACTTTTACCATGTCCCCTTGTGTTATTATAATAAATGGTTAATAAACTTTCTATAAAAAGAAAAGAGAACTCCATGGAGTTATTTATTGATATATCTAACCTTATCTATTTTTTCTGAACCATAGATTTTTATAAAGATTAAAAAAATTAATAATATAGTATTTGTTTTAAAAACTCATTTATGTGAATTTTGACACTATTTGGTATTATGTTTTTGTTAAATTCATAACAACTTTATCACTTCAGAAAAAAATATTTAATCAACCATAACATGTACTATTAACCTAGAAAATTATTTTATGGAATAAAAATCCTCAATTTACATTTCTTTATATTTATAATATCAATTACTTTAATATTTCATTAATAAAGTAATTTCTGCATCATCATTGTGTCATAAATAAATTTAATTACTTAATCTCTAAAAATTATTAATAAAATACCATTATGTAGGAAATATTTTACTATTTCTAATGAATATTTATTTTAGAATTTATCTAATTTATAACCCAATATTAAAAATGGTTTATTTATTAAACAATGATATTAACTCTTTTCACTCTTTTCTAAATAAAATAATAATAATTTTCCTAATCTAATCAAAGTGGACCAAAAAAATCATATTTTTTTCTAAAGTTTGGTTTTGTTTTAAATACACTTATCCAATAAAATTAGGACATGTATTTGGGAAATTATAATATCATTTTTACCTTTAATTACCTTATTTACTTTCAAATGTGGTAAATAAAAGTCAAATTTTACTATTCACCAAAAATTATTTTGCATCTTATCGAACCAAATTTTACTTAATAATGTCAAATGCGTCTCTCAGATTTTTTAAACTAAATTCACAGAAGCGGTAAAATTACGTTTTATGAAAATTTGCAAATGTGCATAGAAGGTGGGTAAAAGACGTTAAAAAGTTAAATAAACTTTGATACATCTATTTTTATTATAAAATGACACCAATTAAATTAAATTGAACTTATATAGGTATTATATATATATTTTTACTTTAAATAAATTTAAATAAAATAAATAAGTATTTAAATTAAAATTCGATTTTAAACAATAACAGAGTGTTTTCACTATTCATCAAAAATTGAACATTTTCAAAAAAATAAAAATAATTCACCCTAAGATAATTTTGATATTCTAAATTAAAAAATGAATTCTATATTACCAAATTAAATACATAGAAGTTTCATTAATTAATTTAATATTAATTTCCATTTTCAAAACCAAAAATTGGTTTTTTAAAAGTAAAAACTATTAAAATATTGACATGTGTTTATGTCAAATTTAAATAATCAATTACTTATAATGACATAAATTGTATTAAATTACAGAAATATAATCTAATTATACTTCCAAACCATTCAAATTCATAATTTATCAATATAAATTATATATATAAAAAATTTGTTTTCAATTAAAATTTTGTATTTATCACTATTCATCAAAATATGAAAGTTATCAGAAAAGTACCAAATATTTATCCAGAATAAATTTTTTATATCCCTCTTATAAAGAAGAATTTAATTTCATTAAATTGAATATATAAATGTTTCAAATATTGGATTTAAAAGGGTGTCACCCTTAAAAGATGGTACAATTTCATTTTTTGAAAAATATATATTTTATCTAAAAAAAATGAATTTATTATTATATTAGGTCTATGAAACACATAATGTGGATTATAAAATTATATAGAATATATAAAATTCGACATTCAGTTAATACTATTTATAACCACTTTTGAATGACTAGTTTGTTGAGTCATGGTGTGCTCGAACACGGTGTTGTGTTTAGTCCAATTTATTGAATTATATTGAAGAGATAACATACTATGAAATTTTGAGGTGTTACAAGGAATACATGTGTGTAAATGTTATACATCATGTAAATATAAAAAAATTGTTTTTAATAAAAAAAATGATGGGTTTTTTGGTGTATATGGTACCCATGGATTAAATGACATATAATGGGATTATACTTATAAAAAATGTTACAAACAACTCTTTTAGGGGGTCGTAAGGGTGGAAAGTTTTCTTATTAATCTACATGACTCCTTGCTCTCAACCTATAGCTTTACTCTGGGGATTTGTGGGATCTACACTCCCTCCAAATTGCTTTTTTCAGTGATTGATCATTATTGTGGTTGGGTGTCATCCATTCGGTTTAGTAATTCTTTATTCTTCTTCATTCACTTTGATCATGGTAGCCCAATTTCATTACATTATTAGGCCTATTGACCCTTAGTGATGATTCAATTTATTAACTTCTAGATCCATTGTGAAATCTTATTCTGAGGGCCAATTCATTGTTAGTTGTGGTTTAATGGGTGTGTGTTCCTAAGGCAAGTTGGGATATTTCCACATCAACAACCCATTTTTTAATTTGAATAAATTATATGATGTGTATAATGATTTTAGGGAATCCTTTTAATTATTTTAATCTTTCTATTAGTGGATCTCATTCAGGGAATGTGTGGCCCACATTTTTTGGTATGTGGTTTCATCTCTAAAATGTGTCATTGAACTTCATTGCTTAATTGTTTTGATAAATTTATTTATAAATTAATTGAAATGGCTTGATTATATTATTTGGGTGTGTGTGGAAATAGGTTTTTGTTAAAACATGGGATTCCCCTTTATTTTTTAAATGAATAAAGATCTTTAAATAATTGTGAAATTTTTTAATGAAATGTTTTTCAAAGAATTGTTTTGATAAGAGGGTATAATTACAGTGTTTTGAAAAATATCACATATGGAAAGTATTTGGTACGCAGGTGGAAGGTCTTTTAATCATCCACATCCACTAATAAGAGGATTTATCAAGGGGTTTTTATCTTCTTCCTATGAAATTTTTTCTAGGGAGTTATTAGACCTATTGTGGGGTTTAATATTTAGGTATTTCCTCTTCTCTTTAAGATCAATGAATATTCCTAATGGATTGATTCATAAATGTTATTCTATTTTAGGTATGTGTGTCATAGCTATCTTGACCAAGTGTAATCCTTAGCGCGATTTTACCTATTATTTTCATTTGGTCATACTATTTGAGTCGTATATTCATGGATTTGATATGATATTGTATTATACTGCTAAGGATTTTATATGACATATGATGCATTATTTTCATTGATTTTATATATCTATTTTTATATACATATATGAAATTATTTGAAACTAATTTACCTTTCTTATTTGGAAATGTGGAAAATGGTGAAGTTAAAAACATTTCAATGCTTTTGAGATATGGATTTTTAAAATGTATATCAATCCTTGTTTTATTTAATGTTGATCATGGTTTTATTATTGTACATTTAATTGTTTTGGAACACCATGATGAGGCCCTATTGTAACACCCCAAGATTTCATAGTACGTCATTTCTTAAATTAATTCAATAACACGCACTACACGCAAAACCGAGTTCTAGCACACCATTACTTACCAAACTAGCCTTTAAAAAGCGGTTATGAATAGTATTAAATGAATTTAAAACTTTATATAATCACTATAATTTTCTAATCCTTATTATGAGTGTCTTAGACATAATATAAGAACAAATACATTTTTTCAGATAAGAGAAATATTTTTCAAAAAATGAAATTTTACCGCTTTTTAATGGTGAATCCTTTTTAAATACAATATTTGAAACATTTCATATATTAGATTTGAAAAAATAAACCTTTTCTTTATAATTGGGACATAATAATTTAGTTTCAATAATGTCTTGGTATTTTTCTAATAACATTCAAATTTGGGTGAATAGTGAAAAATATTATATTTTAACTGAAAACAACTTTTTTAATAAAAATAATTTATAGTGTTAACTTATAAATTTTAATGGTTTGTAATTATATATAGATTATATTTTTACCATTTAATCCAATGATGGTCATTTTAAGTAACTTCACTTTGAAATTGGACATAAACAATTGTCAAACTTTTGATAGTTATTATTTCTTAAAAATATGCCTTTTGGTTTTGACAGTGGAAAATAATTTTAAATTAATAAATCCAACTTATATGTTTTTAATTTGGTAAAATAGACTTCATTATTGAATTCGGAATATCTAAATTAGCTTAGGGTAAATTTTTGTTATTTTTCTGGAAACTTTTAATTTTTGATGAATAGTGAAAAACACTGAGTTATAGTTTAAACCCGAATTTTTATTTAAATAATTATTTATTTTTTTTAAATTTATTATTGGTAAAAAAAGATACATAATACCTATATATGTTCAGTTTAATTCATTGGAGTCATTTTATAATAATTTTAGATATATACAAATTTTATTTACCTTTTCACCGTCTTTTACCCATCTCCTAGGAGAATTTGCAAATTTACATAAAACTGAATTTTACCAATTAAGTGAGTGGAGTTTAGAAAATATGAGGGACACGGTTAATATCAAGGATTAAAATGTGGTTCAATAAGATAAAAATATTTTTTGGTGAATAGTGACTTTTTACTTTTATTTACCACGGTTAAAATTAAATACGGTAATTAAGGGTAAAAATGATATTATTAATACCCAAAACATGTCCTAATTCTATTAGATAAGTGTAATTTGACCAAAAACAACCTTATGAATAAAATATGACCCTTTAGGTCCACTTGGATTAGATTAGGACATTTATTATTATTTAATTTTAAGACGAGTTAAAAGTGTTAAATTAAATGTTTATTATCTAAACCATTTTTAATATAGGGTTATACATTAGATAAATTCTGCTAGAAATATTAATTATAAAGATAAAAAGATTTCCTACATCATGGTATTTTATTTATAATTTTTAGACATTAAATAATCAAATTTTTTTATGACACAATGATAATGCAGTAATTACCTTATTAATGAAAGAATCAAATAAATGATATTATAAATTTAAAAAAAATATAATTTCAAAGTATCTATGACATACACGAATTTTCTTTGTGACTATGAAATGTTAGGGATTATTAAATGTATCTTTTTCGAAGTAATAAAGTTGTGATGACTTTCTCAAAAACAAAATACCAAATAGTGTCAAAATTAACATAAATTAATATTTAAACAAATACTATATTGTTGGTTGATATAATATTTCTAAAAATGTAAGGTTCATCCAAAGGGCTAAAATAATATTATATATGACATTAATGAGCCACTTTTGGTTTTCTTGGAAGTATATAGTATGTTTATAAACCATATAATATAAAAATACAAAGTGACATGGTAAATGTCAAACTAATTAACTAAGAATTAAAACTAAAAGATAAGGTTAATAAAGTGATAAAAACCTGTATAAAACATAGTGGTTGATCTCACCTTATACTTTTAATAATCCACTTTTGAGACATTATAAACCTAATATGAATTTATTATAAAATAATAATTTCAGTTTTTTCTAAAGAGCCCCTCCTCCCCCTTATAAAAGGACACCAATTTTAACCAATTCTTCATACCTTCAAAGCCTTTTGGATTGGCCAAAACCTACCCAAATATCCTATCAACTTCCCTTACTTCAAACTAGAGGCTTTATATTGATCTGAAAGTCATCCTAAGGAGCTGTTTTGATCAAATCAAAAGGAAAAACCCGAAGAAGAGGTTATGATTTCACCACCCTATTTCAAGTTCCTTTCATCCTCCACTTCTTCATTCTTTGTTATTTCCATTATAAACTAATAAATCTAGTATCTTTTATATACTATGATATTTTATAACCATATTCATTATTCTATCCATCCTTTGAATGACATGACACCATACGTGCATACGTACGACTTACCGTCTCCACGTTGTGGTGTAGTTGTTATTCAATACATTATTATTTGGATGGGTATAATAATGATGTGTAATTGATGTAAATAATAAATATAAAATTATAATTATTATGTATATTTGATATTCCATCTAATTATATACTATTTTAATATCAAAAGAATGATATTTTCACTCATGCTTATGTATGGATTACCATCTCCACGACGTGATGAGATTAATTTCCAAGGCCACCATTCACCGACGACTAAAAAAATATATTACTAATAAGTATTTAATATATGAAATAATAATTCTACTTGATATATATATATTTATATATATATATATGTATTAATGTACATACATATATCTTATTCACTTAGTTCTTTTCAATATAATATGAAAACAGAAACAACGTTTATGTGTACGTACGGACTACCGTCTCCATAAATAGTGTTTTCCATTTCATATATATCTCTATTATACATATTTATATTCTAAATATACCTGATATGTAAATCATGTTTTATATTCTGGAAGTATTTAAATCATTATCTAAGTGATACAATCAAGAGTAACATGTTAAAACACATACAATAAAGAATGCGATTATTACCCGAAATGATAATTTAACATGAAAATTATTATTAATGGGTAGTGTAAAGTCATAAATGAATAATTAATGATATCATAAATATTAATATTGTTCTGGTATAATTTAATAACATACTACGGTCTTCATAAAGGAGGTTAAATGTACCCTCGACTAAAAGAAAGTGAAAAGTAAGAGGTTTTCATCTCACTCCTTATTCCCGTGAGATTCATGCCATATTGCCACTTTTACCATTTGTGTGGTATATGTACTGCAGATAATTGTATTATTTGTTTAATACACTTTAATTTATGTGTATTTACATATTATTTGTATGATACTTCTTTTATGGGGTGTATGTTTGGTAATTTACCAAATTGGTAAGGGTTAATTCCTCAATCTCATTATTATCGAAAATTGTTTATGTATAAGTATTTACTGGGACATTTTTATCATCCATGTCCATTTTTCATAAAAATTGTTTCAAAATGAATATTTAAAAGGTTTGTGAAATTTACTCTTTATCAAGATCATAATTTTAAATGTTTTAAAAATTTATCTTTCTAAATCTTTTTAATTAATGTCCATGTTTTCAAAATGATTTTAAAGATTTATTTATATGGACATGAATGTTTTTAAATAATAAGACTTTTCAAAAGATTCAAAGTGTTATGGGACAATTTGATTCAAAAATATCATTTAAATTACTTCCTTTATAAATGTCTGACTTTTAAATGATTTTAGAAAAAGGATATTTCTCTCAAAAAGTTTTACTCATCATTTTCCACTATGTCATCATCTTTTACAGGATATTATTTTTGATTGAGGTTGATTTATTAAAATAAAATATTCCGTATTGTATTGATTGAGTTATGATATGTTTGACTATGGATGTTCTATTTTTATACCAATCATGGTTTATGGTTAATGTATTGACATTTTTTATGCTATTTATAATAGGAATGTTTATGTTATGTTTCAACCTTTTCATATGAGGAATATATTGGACATAGTGAGTAACGGGTGGAGCCCTCTATAGATCCTCGATGCATCGATAGGTCTCATGAGACATCTAGATGTGGAATTGGGAGTGGCCCTTTCCCAATTTGATATATGGTTTTGGCCGAGGCCTTAATCATTTTTAGAAGTCTTGGATGAGATCTTGAAAAAATGATTTAGATTGTCTGGAATTATACATTCCCTCATTATGAAAATAATATTGATGGTCCATGTGGTCATTCGACTAGTAGAATACCCATGATTATGTTTTATTATGGAATTATTTACTCAACTCATATTCATTCCATAAAAGTATTCATGTTTATTATTGGTAAAGGCATTGGTTTCAATTATTCACGATGATTAATATTTATCATATCTTCCACTTTATTGCTTACCCTTACTGAGCATTTGAGCTCTCCCCTTTCTATGTTTTATTTTTCCCAGGATTCCAAGAAGTGAATTTTGATTAATATGTAGGTTTATGCTAAGGGAATAATGGAGTTCATAAAGGATTACTTATGTTGTGTTTTATGTTATAATATGTAATGTAACATTCATGTATCTAATCTATTTTCTAATAATTTCTAAGCCGATCGGTCCTTTGGGACTTGATTCAATGTAATCATGCCAATGTATTAAAATAATGCACCGACTCTGGGTAACTGGAGTTAGGGCGTTATAGTTGGTATCAGAGGAATTTTAGTAATAAACATGGAAACTAGATTTAGATAAACTCTCATCAGATAATATTTCCCTAAGATAGACTTTGAGGAATAGTATATATGAACATCCTAGAATTTTGGTAATGTAGAGATTTTGTGAGTTTTCCATGAAAATAAATCCATGTCCAGATACGAGTAGGTAGAGGCAGCTCTGGAACAGATGTACCTAGGGGTAAAACCTAAAAACACCACTTTGAGATAGACTCGAACGGGAACTGGTGCACAAAAACAAGCCTTACTGTAATCTTGGTTACGACACTCTCGGAGGATATGTTTAGGATAATTCTCATTTTATTTAAAAACCACTATGAAGGGTTTATGATTATATACCTCCTCAAAGAAAACAATTTTCTGATTATGGATTATATCTATAAACTGTTCAATTTACATTAGGTATTTTACATGTTTGGAATTACGAATTGTGATTCATAAACTAACCTAGTGTATGCCATTTTATAGAAATGGCACCCCATAGAAGGAATGTGAACTCCAACAATATGTATGATCAAAAGAGTTATAAGGATCATATCTTTCATATTAGAAAGACAAAATTTATTCGGGAAGTTGTCTGCCATGTATTCTCAACATATGAAGAAATAATATCATGTGTTTATAGGATAAGTAAAGAATTCTCTGAGTCCTTTTGCTTTGAAGGGAAGAAAGAGAAGAAAAGGATGGAATATAGAAAGATGGATAAAGGGAAGAGGGAAAAGAAGGATTTTCCCATATGTGATAACTGTGGGAAGAATCACCATGGTAAATGATTGAATGGAATGGGAGTTTGTTATAAGTGTTAAGAAAAAGAACACCAAGTATGTGATTACAAGGGTAAAAAAAATCAATATACAATGCTTCATCTTCAAGGCGTTGGGACACTACGTGAATAAATGTCTCAGTTATCACAGTATACCTTAAATGATGCTATTTTATAATAATCAAGTTATGATACAACCTCATGTGAAGAAGAATGACTAGTGTTATTATTTTGTTAATATAGAATTATTTCATTTGAGTGTTGATTCAAAAATATTCAGGTTATATGAATTATCGAGATAAATAAAAATTGTACTGCAGTATTATTTTATTCCAAATTTAAGATGATATGGTTCTAAGAAATGTTACTTAATAGTAAGCTACACTTTTTGGAAAACACAAGGTTGAAGGAAAGGTAATATTTAATATAGTCCTGATAATGAGGTAGTGATTTTGGAATAGGAGATGGTCTATTTGGATAAATTATATTGGATATTCTTGACATCCTTGAAACTTATTATTGATTTTTATAATCCATCATTGTTGTAGTTTTAAACATTTTTTGATAGAAGGAGTATATCTAGAATTCTAAAAGGAATAAGGGAGCATGAATTAAATCAATAAGGTTTTATGGTAATTCAGGATGTGGCGGTGTTTTAAAAGAATACATAATGAAGGCGTTCACATGATATTACCTGGAAAAAAGGATCTTAATTGTGTTTAACTTCCTTATAAATTATGGACTGAGAGTTTGGTTATTTGGATTTTGGATAAGTCTAAAGGTTGGAATGGAATAAGTTTGAAATTGGATAATATTGTTAAAGTTATTTTTGGATTGTTATAAAAGGACAACCCAAAGGTCGGGCGACAACTAGTCATGTCTGACAAGGCCGCGAGACTCAAACCCATAACCGAAGAGTGACAAAGGTGCATCACCTACGACTGGACTACATGATGTACTGGTTTTTATAATTTATATTTTTTTAAATAGTTTGAAAAATGAATTATAAATTCATTATTTTTGTAACCTTATATGAATTGGATAAATATATATTTTTTGAAATCATTGGGAGTGAAAGAAGAGTTTGTGGTAGGAATTAGTTGAAAGATGAAACTCTACTTGTCAAGTATATATTTTTCTTCTTCTCTTATTCTATGAAGAAATTAATTCGTATACTTTAGTGAAGGGATCTTAAAACAAAAAATGTGTTATCCTAATACCATAAGTTTTGTTGAACCGATGGTATTTGAAATCATCATAGATTAATGAATTTAAGGCCCTTAATTTTACACTTGTTTGTGATTGATGACCCCAATCACTACCTATTAATATTTATGTTTTTCCTCCAATTATATGTATCCAATTTCCACTAATGTTCTCCAAATAGAGATCATAATTTTATGGTGACCCTTTCATTTCCCTTTTCCTCTTATTAAAATTAAATTTTTTTGACCTAATTTTTAATGTGGGGTTTCCCAAAGGTATTTACTATTTTAAACCTTTTATATTTGAAAAATAATCTCAAATTGTGAGGACACAATTTATTGAATGAGGGAAGAATGTATCACCCCATGATTTTATAGTACACCATTTCTTCAAATTAATTCAATAACTTGCACTACATGCAACACCGAGTTCTAGCGCACCATGACATACCAAACTAGCTGTTCAAAAGAGGTTATGAATAGTATAAAATTAATTATGAAGTTTATATAATCCTTATAATTTTAGAATCCATATTATGAGTTTCTTAGACATAATGTAAGAACAAATACATTTTTTCAGATAGAAGAAATATTTTTAAAAAAATGCAATTTTACCTCCTTTTAATGGAGAAGCCTTTTTAAATCCAATATTTGAAGCTTTTATATATTAAATTTGACAAAATAAACATTTTCTTTATAATCGGGACATAAGAATTTTGTTTCAATAACGTTTTGGTATTTTTCTGATAACATTCATATTTGGGTGAATAGTAAAAAAATACTATATTTTAAATGAAAACAACTTTTTTAATCAAAATAATTTATTGTGTTAACTTATACATTTTAATGGTTTTGAAGTATAAATAGGTTATATTTTTACCATTTAATCCAATTATGGTCTTTGTAAGTAATGTCACTTTGAAATTTGACATAAACAAGTGTCAAATTTTTGATAGTTATTATTTCATAAAAATAGGCCTTTTGGTTTTGACAACGGTAAATAATTTTAAGTTAATAAATCCATATTATATGTTTTAAATTTGGTAAAATAGACTTCATTATAGAATTCAGAATATCAAAATTATCTTAGGGTAAATTTTTTTCATTTTTCTGAAAACTTTTAATTTTGGATGATTAGTGAAAAACAGAGAGTTATAGTTTAAACCCGAATTTTTATTTAAATAATTATTAATTTTTTTAAATTTATTTTATATCAAAATAGATAAATAATACATATATATGTTCAATATAATTCAATAGATTCAGTTTATAATAATTTTAGATATATAAAAATTTTATTGAACTTTTCACCGTCTTTATCCCATCTCCTAGGAAAATTTTCAAATTCTAATAAAACTTAATTTTATCGCTTTTGTGAGTGGAATTTCAAAAATAATAGAGATATGGTTAATATCAAGGAGTAAAATGTGGTTCAATAGGATAAAAATAATTTTTGGTGAATAGTAACTTTTTATTTTTATTTACCACGGTTAAAAGTAAATAGGGTAATTAAGGGTAAAAATGAAATTATTATTACCCTAACACATGTCATAATTCTATTGTATAAGTGTAATTCTACCAAAAACATCCTTATGAATAAAATGTGACCCTTCAGGTCCACATGAATTAGATTAGGACATTTATTATTATTTAATTTAAAGAAGAGTTAAAAGTGTTAAATTCAATGTTTATTAACCAAACAATTTTTAATATAAGGTTATAAAAAAGATCAATTCGACTATAAATATTCATTATAAAGAAAAAAATATTTACTACATCATTGTATTTTATTTATAATTTTTAGACATTAAATAATTAAATTTATTTATGACACAATGATGATGCTGTAATTATCTTTTTAATGAAAGAGTCAAATAAATGGTAATATAAATATTAAAATAAATATAATTTCAAATTTTCTATGACATTCACGAATTTTCTAGGTTACTATGACATGTTAGGGCTGATTTAATGTTTCTTGTTCGATGTAATCATGTTGTGATGACTTTCACAAAAACAAAATACCAAATAGTGTCAAAATTGACATAAATTAATATTTAAAAGAAATACTATATTATTGGTTGATAAACTATTCTTAAAAATGTAAGGTTCAGAAAAAGGTATGAAATTAAATTATATATGTCATTAATGAGAAAATTGGGGTTCTATTGGAAGTATTTAGTATGTTTATTAACCATATAATATAAAAATACAAAGTGACATGGTAAATGTCAAACTAATTAACTAAGTGTTAAAACTAAATGATAAGGTTAATAAAGTGCCCCAATCCTATCTAAAACCTATTGGATGAGTTGTTTTTTACCAATACCCACCTTATAATTTTAATAATCCACTTTGGAGCCATTAGAAACCAAATATGAATTTATTATAAAATAATAATTTAAATTTTTCCTAAAGAGCCCCTCCTCCCCCTTATAAAAAGACACCGCTTCTAACCAATTATTCATGCCTTCAATGCATTTTGGAGCAGACAAACCCTACCCAACTATCCTCTCAACTTCCCTCACTTCAACCTAGAGGCCTTATTTTGATCATAAATCCAACCTAAGGACCCATTTGATCAAATCAAAAGGAAGAACCCAAATAAGAGGTAATGATTTCACCACCCTATTTCAAGTTCATTTCTTCTTCCACTTTTTCATTCTTTGTTATTTACATTATAAACTAATAAAACCAGTATCTTATATATACTGTGATAGTTTACAACCATATTTATTATTCTATCCATCCTTTGAATGGCATGTCACCATACGTGCGTACGTACAGCTTACCGTCTCCATGTCGTGGTGTAGTTCTTATTCAATACATTATTATTCGAACGGGTATAATAATGATGTGTAATTGATGTAAATAATAAATATAACATGATAATTATTATGTATATATGATATACCATCAAATTATATATTATTTTAATATCAAAAGAATGATATTTTCGCTTGTGCGTACGTACGGATTACCGTCTCCACGAAGCGATGAGATTCATTTCCAAGGCCACCATTCATCAACGATTATAAAAATATATTACTAAAAAGTATGTAATATATGAAATAATAATTCTAATAGAGATATATATATATTTACATGTATATGTCTTTATGTACATACATATATCTTATTCACTTAGTTCTGTTCAATATGATATGAAAACGGAAACAATGTTTATGCGTACGTACGGACTACCGTCTCCATAAACAATGTTTTCCATTTCATATATATGTCTATTATACATATTTATATTCTAAATATACATGATATATAAATAATTTTTTATATTCTGGAATTATTTAAATCATTATCTAATTTATACAATCAATAGTAACAAGTTAAAACACGTACGATAATGAAAGAGATTCTTACCCGAAATGTTAATTTAACATGGAAATTATTATTAGTGGGTAGTTTAAAGTCATAAATGAATAATGCATGATATCATAAATATTAATATGGCTCTGCTATAATTTAATAACATACTACGGTCTTCATACATGTGGTTAAACATAACCTCGACTAAAATAAAGTGCAAGGTAAAGGATTTTCATCTCACTCTTTATTCCAATGAGATTCGTTCCATATTGCCACTATTACCTTTTTTGTGGTATATGTACTTCCCATAATTGTATTATCTATTTAATACACTTTAATTTATGTGTATGTACATATGCATTGTATAATAATTCTTTCGTGGGGTGTATTTTTTGTAAGTTACCAAATTTGAAAGGGTTAATTCCTCAATCTCATTATTATCCAAGATTGTTTATGTGTAAGTATTTACTTGGACATTTCTATCATCCATGTCCATTTTTCCTAAAAATGATTTCAAAATGAATATTTAAAATATTTCTGAAAGGTACACTTTATCAAGATCATAATTTTAAATGTTTTAATGATTTACCGTTCTAAATCTGTTTAATTAATGTCCATGTTTTCAAAATAATTTTAAGGATGTATTTATATGGGCATGAATGTTTTGAAATAATAATTCTTTTAAAAAGTTTCAAAGTGGTATGGGACACTTTGATTCAAAAATATCTTTTAAAATACTTCCTTTATAAATGTGTTACTTTTAAATGATTTTACAAAAAAGATATTTCTCTCAAAAAGTTTTACTCATCATTTTCAACTATGTGAGCATCCTTTACAGGATATTATTTTTGATTGAGGTAAATTTATTATAATACAACATTCTTTATTTTATAGATTGAGTTATGATATGTTTTACTTTGGATGTTATATTTTTATACCTTTCATGTTTTATGGTTAAAGTATTGACATTTCGTATGCTAGTTCTAATACGAATGTTTATGTTTTGTTTCAACCTTTTTATATGAGGAATGTATTGGACATAGTAAGTGACGGGTGGAGCTCACTATAGCTCCTCGATGCATCGACAAGTATCATGAGACAACTAGACATGTAATTGGCCGATGACCTTTCCCAATTTGATATATGGTTTTTGCTGAGGCCTTAATCATTTTTATAAGTCTTGGCCGAGGCCTTGAAAAAATATTTTAGAATGTATGGCATTATACATTCCCTTGTTATGAAAATAATATTGATGGTTCATGTGTTCATTCGACTAGTAGAATACCCATGATTAGGTTTTCTTATGGCATTATTTACTCAGCTCATATTCCTTCTATAAAAGTATTCATGTTTATTATTTGGAAAGGCATTGGTATCAATTATTCGATATGCTTAATATTTATGTTATATTCTGCTGTGTTGCTTACCCTTACTGAGCGTTTGAGCTCACCCCTTTCTATGTTTTATTTTTCCTAGGATTCCAAGAAGTTCAATTTGATTAATATGCAGGGTTAAGATAAGGGAATAATGGAGTTCATAAAGGATTACTTATGTTGTGTTTTATGTTATAAAGTGTAATGTAACATCAATGTATGTAATCTGTTTTCCAAGAGTGCTAAACTGAACTGTCCTTCAGGACTTGATTCCTTATAATCATGCCAATGTGTTAAAATAATGCACCGACTCTGGGTAACTGGGCTAGGGGAGTTACACCTACTAAGCCTGTTATCTCATGCCCTACGTACCCTATCAACAGTGCGTAGACCTTATTATGTATTTTCATACAAGGAAAGGTAATGTTCCATAGTGCTTCATTGAGGTTTTCCATCATATGGTTTTGGGTAGCTGGGTGGTCAGATATTGGTCGGCAGGGGGTTCCATGATTTCATATGGAGACTATTGGATTATGTAAGTCGGTTTTTTATTCCATCATATTTAGAGTTTTTTATTGAAGTTCATTTTCTACCTTTTCGGTTATATCACATCCATTGTACTCTATATATTATAAAATATATAAACTCATGTTTTCTTTTGTTATTTATTTATATACATTTATATATATATATATTTTATTTTTTCTACTTTATTTTGGGAGAAATTATTCCCTCTATTTTTTTTCATTCTCTGGTTCTAGATGTATGTTTATGGTGATTGGGAACACCCCTCAAGTATGTTGGAATTTGGGATGGGTAAAATTTTTAGAGGGTGTCTGGGACATGTTTTTCATAGTTTAGTATCATAGCTATTATGTCCTCAATATTCCTTATCTTTAAATGTTTTATAGAATAAAGATAAGATTATTGGCACTTGGGATATAGTTTTTAGTGAGTTCCCAACCAGCTCTTTCCATAATGAGGCTCAAGTTTCTAGGGGATGTTGGGATGTGTATCTCTTATTTTGAGTTCTTCATGTTAATATTAGTTTTTCTATAAGGAATTTTCTTAATTAAAAGGATATTTTTCTATTATATGTTTGTTTATTCTATTTTGGGGTGTATGAGTATGCCTCAGAAACCTGTTTCTTGAGTTCCACATGAGGATTCATATGATTCTTCTTAACGGAATCCTATAATAGATTATATTTTTACTGGGTATATAGTGTGGGCCATTCCTACTATTGACCAGAATATACCGCAAATTCAAAACTCATTTGTGGAGGTACATCTAGAATATTTAGGAGATAGGGATAGATCATGCGATTTCTTGCATAAGAATCCACTATCCTGTAAAGGTACAAATGAACCTCAAGGGGGGAAGAAATATGTGGAAAATATTGATCAGAACATCGACTTCATAGATACACCTTATATTTTCAAGGAGATGTTAATAATGTTCAGACGCGAGGGACCCAACAAGTGATTGTGGGATTCTATGGTACATCAAGATAGGCACGTAAGCTTTGATAGGAAGGGTTATGAGACTCTATTCTTTTATCATTTTTTTATAGAGTCACTGATGATGTAGAAGCCAATATATTTCATCTCTTTATAATAGGTAGAGAGTTTGGTGTCATAAAACAACAATTAGATTATATAGATGTTTGATTTTTCACCATAGGTTTTAACGAATGACTGGCTAAAAAATCAGAAGTTCCTGTAGGTTTTTCAAATAGTTATCAAATCGTAGATATATTTATTCTGAATATTTAAACCTTTGAGAAACTAATAGAAAAATATATAATGGATGATATGATTCTTTTAAGAAATGTTGGATATTATTCCCTATCTCATTCAATTATTGGCAGCTTCAGTAGAATGATAGGGAATAGTAAAAAGTGGAAAGATTATCACAGGAATGGTGGACGTGGTTATTAGTATAAATACTTTGAAACAACTCTAATTATTTATAGTGGTGTGCTATTAATGTGATTTTAGTGTAGAAATATCATACTTACATGTCATTATTTTTTTCTCTACTAACAAATATATGCTATGGGGGATGGACGTTGCAGTGTTTCTGCTAAGATGATTCTAGTCCTCAATATGGTCCAGGTTCGTTGGCTCCAAAAGATATTGTGGCATATAAATATGCTTCAAATAATATTGGGAACTAGCCATAGGCCTCAAGAGTGAAGCACCATTAAAAATTACGTTGGTTTTTGGCTGTGGTTGATGTGGGTCCAACAATAGTTAGATATACCATCTTAATTGTATCCTCATTAGAGATTTCTTTATTAGATATTAGTCCTTAAAGTTTTTTTATATCTATCTATTTTTTATATATTCTTTAACATTAAATAGATTTTGTATCATTTGATATATATTTAGTGATGCCTATTGGGAAGAGGAATGTGTTGGGATTTCAATGTCCTTCTTATGCTTTATCGATAGCTAATGCAGATTTAGTCTAAGATTTCATCATTCTTGATCTAGATTTGTTTGATGTCATCAATGATATGGATAGGATTGTTTCACATCGTGATGATGTTGACTTTTATCATTGTTATATTTCATTTTATGTGGTTTATGGGAGCTCTCAAGTGTTTTATAGATAGTGGGATTCATGGTCTAGTTGTGCCGGACCATCTCACCCTAAGATTATGAGTTTTCTATTTGGAGTAATAATCGAGCCCAATGATGTTTATTATATTATTGATCTTACCACTATTGTTTGGTACTTTTAGGATGTATTCCTAGAAAATTAATATGGGCATCTTCTAGAGAGTGAAGTATATTTTATGATTGAACCGGTTCAAAGAATATAGTCAATTTTGATAACATTGTTTCATACTGAATGAGTAATGTTGAAAGAGATCATGATTTAGTTGTATGATATAGTGGCGGAGTGTTTTGTTCATTTTAGTATTTATCTTGGGAAACCCTACTGAACTTTTCCAAGAAGGAAAATAGTTCACTCTAATTGTGTATGGACAATCATAAGTTAAACCTAAAAATTATTAATAATAATTATCCTTTGAATCATGTGGATGATTTTTTTATTGGTGAGAGGGTGAAGTGTGGTGTTCTAATATTGGTATTTTGTTAGCTATTCATTAGATCATAGTTAAAGAGTATAATAAACCGATGATAACATTTGGAATAGGGATGGATAGTAAAAATATATTGTGATTTTATCTCATCTGACTAACAATCCTGTGGTCTTTATGGATTTGATTAATCACATACAACATCATTATATTTGAACTTTTATGGTAGTGTTTGTTGATGATATTTTTGTGTTTTTGAGATCTGAGTGTGAGAACGAGCACCATTTGGGTCTGGTTCTGGAAATCCAATGGATTCAACATTTGTATGGAAGGATTTATGAATTTAACTTATGGATTCAAGAAATTAATTTATAAGGGATTATAATTTATGATATTTACTTATAATTTGATCTTGAGAAGGTGATTATTATATTTTTTGGGGAAGATCCCCAATTATTTTAAGATTGAGACTATCCTTCGTCTCTATAGATAATATCAATGGTTTTCAAGGATTTCTCAATATTGGCATCACCTTTTATATATATTAATATAAAATGGATGAAATTCATATGGGATGAAAAGTTTCATTCTTATTTTTATGAACTAAAAATAATTCTGACATCGACTCCTATTATGATCTTACCTAAGCCTGGTAAGGGGTATGTGGTTTTCTAGGGCTCTTCTGGTGTTTTTTGGTGTTTTATACTCATATAGGATGATCTTGTGGTATTTTACGTCTCTCATCAACTTCAACTATATGAGAATAATTACCCCACACATTATTTTGATCGTGTAGTGGTTATTCATGCACATAAATGTTGGTGGAACTATAATTTTGGCGAGAGTTTTATAGAATTTTATAACGATAAGATTTTGAGCTATATCTTTTCTTAGAAATAATTGAATCCCATACATAGATGGTAAGTGGAAGAACATCATATGTTTTAATTTGTAGTTTCCTACACCACAGGGAAGGGGAATGTTGTTGAATACACTCTTTGAATAAATTTTCCATCATTAGCTATTATGGAATCGAATGAAGAGCGGAACCTTATGGTTCACTTTTCTTAGTTTCATCTGGATGCTCAAAATAAAGTTTTATGTATAGTTATGGATATTTTTTAGCTATCATAAACTCCCATTAAGTCCATCCTAAAAATTAAGAAGTAGGGTGGTGAGTTCAAGAGAATTATAGAAACCATATATGGTGGGGATACCGTTTCTAGTTGGTCACTCTCCTCAAATAGTATTCTAAATTTTGGGGATCAGTTTTTCATCCAAACATCTATGAGTAGACCGGTTTTTCTATTGTCATAGTTACTTTTGGTCCATTAATCCATAAAATATAAATATGTATTATGATATGATATGTACATTACTGATTATATGTCCCACTATTCTACCTTACAATATCTACAAGTATTTCATCTGAAACATTCTAGTTTTCTCCAACAATTTCTGGTGCTAGTTTTCAAATGGGACGAGGTATCAAGAAATTTTTTGTTAGATTAACAGAGAATCTCTAATGAAGTTTTTTACCTAAGAGGTGATTGATTTATTATTAATGTTAGACCATTTTATACTGATAAGAGACACTACTAAAGTTAGTTATTTGGGTAATCTATATGTGCATAAGGCTGCGAGGTTACATGGGGTGCATTAGTTCATTGTTCTAGAAAAGGATCGTATGTTTACTTTCTGGTTCTCTAGGAGTTTCCTAGAGGTTATGGGGACTCAGGTTAGGTTGAGTAAGACATATCATCCATATAAAAATGGTAAGATGAGGTGTGCTATTCTGAACTTTTAGTATATACTAAATGCTTGTGTCTTAGATTTTAATGGTTCCGTAGATAGCCATATGGCATTGGTTGAGTTATCTTATAAGAACAGGTATCGGTTTTCAAACAAAATGTCTCATTTAGAGTATCAATATGGTCACCGGTTAAGGTCACCACTTTTTGTGAAAATGGTGGGAGAATATTTCTTGGTGGTAATTGTTTGAACCAGGATACATATTCTAGAATTCAGAATACAAATCTGCGTTTGGTTACATCTTAGAGTCGACAAAAATCATATGTGTATTAAGGAATTTATCCTTTGGAGTTTTCCACAGGTGATTTCATTTTATACCGAGTTTCCCCTTGGTTGGAAAACATTTATCATGGAAAATACTGAATGTTGGATCTGAGATATGTTGGACCATTTGAGGTGGTTGAGTGGATTGGTTAGTCTGCTTATTGTTTGAAATTTTCAGTTTAATTGATATATGTTCATGTTATTTTAAACATATAACATCTCAAAAAATACCATTCTGATCCCTTTATTTTTTTTATTGGTTAAATATTGTGTTAAACAGATGTTTTTGTCATGGAACAACTAGTAGATATTGTTGAATCATATGTGAAAGACTTTCATGGTAAGTCAATGCCATTGGTTAAAGTGTTATGGAGACATGGATCAATGTCTCATGATACTTGGGGGCATGAATTATTGATGAGGGAGTAGTGGCCTCACTTATTTTTTGTACTTTATTGTTTTACATGACATATAGGTGAAGTAAAGTCTTATGGTGGTGAGTTTATAACATCTTATTACTCAATTTTAGGTAATTACATTCTCTCTACTTGTTTTCCTCTTTTGTTGGGTGTTTCTAGGGACTCCTTAGGATGAAGATCAATTTTTTTGTAAGTTTTCCTAAATTTAAGAGATGTATGTTTGCTTGAATAAATGGAGTGGAGGTATAAATATGTAAAAGCTTAATGGGTTTCTCCCCATGTTCAGAGAATGAATGAGGTGGTTGTGATTTTGAGTATAAATCATTTGTTCTCACTATCTATTAGGAATTTACATGTTGTGTAATGGGATTAAAAGATGTGTAATGATATTTAATATAATCTTGTGAGATGAATACATTGTGTGAATGAATATAAGTCATGTAATGGATTTACAACATTTAATGTCAAAAATTTAGATTTAAATAAGGATATTTGTTTTTAACCATATAATAAACCCATGGATTACCTGAAATGTAATGAGATTAAAAATTAAATAAATGTCAGAAATAGTTATTTTAGGGTGTCGTAAGAGTGATATGTTTTATCATTCATCTATAGGTCTCCATTATCTCAACTGAGAGTTTGCATCCAGTAATTTTGGGGACTACTTCTCTGTCTGAATCAATTTGTTTAGTGATTGATTTGTTTTGTAGTTGGGTTGAATCTCTCTGGGTGAGTAATCCTTTTTTATTCTTCATTGAATTTGATCATGATAGATGTATTTCATTGCGTTATCAGATTCGTTGATCCGTGGTGATGATTCTTTAGATTACGTTCTAGATCTGTTGTCTGATATTGATTTCGAGGGCTGATTATTGGATGGTTGTGGTTTGGAGGGGGTATGTTTTTTAGGTATGTTGTGATATTTACTCTTCACCGAATGCATTTTTAAATATAATAAATTATAATAAGTTTCTATTGATTCTAGGGAATCCATTATCATTTTTGTTTTTTTCCTAGTAGTTGACCCCATTTTGGGCAAGTGTGACCAAAGTTTTGAGGTTGGTGGTACCATCTCTAGAATGTGTTAGTGAACTAAATTGATCCAGTTTTTGAAAAATTATTTTATAAATGAATTGGATTCCCTGAATTATTTGATTTTTGTTTGAGTGAAAATTGGTTTTTGTTAAAACAAGGGTTTCACATGGTTTTGGTAAATGAAAAAGGGTTTTCCATGCATTGTGAAATGGTTTTCATAAAATGGTTTTCAAATAATGGCTTTGGTGATATTATATGGTGAATTGGATTCGAAAATAGAGCACATGGTAAAACATAGCTGCTTTAGTGGTTGATTTAGTAATAAGATTCATTCACTGTCAGGGGGATTGCTCATGGGTATTTTTGACATTCCCTAGGTGAGTAGTTTTAGGAACTTGTTTGAACTATTGATGGTTTCAATTTCTATAGTGTTCTTATACCCTCTAAAATTGTTGAACATTTATAAAGGATTTATACATACTAGATTTTCTATGTTAGGGATGATTTTCCTAGCTATCATGACCTAGTGGGATCTTAGGCATGATGTTACTTTGGATTTTCTTTTCATTGAACTATTTCAGTTATATATCTATTGATTTGATATGATATTGAGTTCTATTTCAATTTATTTGATAAGATATGTTATGCATGCGTTAGTTTGATTTTATATATTTGTTTTCATATATGTAAGTTAAATTATTTTAAACTAATTTATCTTTTTTATTTGGAAGTGTGGAAAAATGGGAAAATATATGTTTTTTAAGATTTTAAGATAGAAGATGTTAAACTGTATATCATTCCTTATTTTATTTAATTTTTGTGAATACCTAGATTATTTTACATAAACTTATTATATAACACCTTGGTGAGATGCAAATTATATTGTTATCTCACACCATATGTATCCCTTTGGTAGTGTGTAGACCTTGTTATGGATATCAATATACGGAAATGAAAGTTATTGCATTGATTTAGTGAGGTTTTCTATCAGATGGGTTTGGGTAGATGGATGGTGATATGGTGGGGGTTTTCAAAAAAATTCATATGGTGACTTTTTGAGTATCTTTTTTAGTTTCCTCATATATTGTAGTTGGACTAATATCTTATAGATTGTTTTGCTGCATTTTCAGTTGTATCGCTCCAATTTTCCACTTTCTGTTATGAAAAATATACATTCAAGTTTTATTCCATTATTTATTTATCTATATTTTTATATATGTCATTTTGTATACATCAGGTTGGGATAAATAATTCCCTCTATTTTTGTTGTTTCCTAGGTGCTAGACTCTAACCCATGGTGGTCGGGAATGCCCGTTGTGTGTGTGGGAATTCAGGTTGGGTTCTATTTTGAGAGGGTACTTGGGTCATGTTTGTCAGATTATTAAACCATGATAAAATAATAAAAATATAATAATACACATAATTAGAAGTTTATTTTTTAATTTAATGTCATATACCTATCTCATAATCCATTGTTTGGTAAAAGAAACCTTGATTCATGTGTATGATGGACTACCACCTCACGAACAGATGTGATTAATTTACCATCACTATTTTTCATGGATGGATTATAATGATGGAAATAATGTTTATATATTATATTAATGATATATTTATCATTATTAAATTATAATATATCATTTACCATCTTACCTTTCCATTCGCTAAAAATTGATAACGTCATCAGTGTCTACCTATGGACTACCACCTCGACGAAGCAATGTGCTTCATTTTTCATTTTCATATAATATTAATTTTATATATAAGTATATTTAAATAATTAATATGATATTTATGATATTATTATAATTATTGAAAAAAAATATCACCCACCTTCTTTCTATAACGATCGTTGAAAAATTGAAATGTTACTCATGTGTACGTACGACTTAATGTATCTATGATTGTAACATAGTTACTTTTTCATCACCTTATTTAATGGTTGGATTTTAAAATATAATTGATTTATAAAAATGATAATTATTTCATTATCATAATTATGTACATGATGGATTAATGACTTCTTTAACCATATTCGACTTATCAAATCCATTTTTGGACATATGGAATGAATATCATAAAAAATTATGATGTGAATTTAGTTAATTAAATAATTAAATAAGGTAGGGTGAGACATAAAATAAAAGGAATAATAAATAAAAATTTTATTAAACAAGTAAATATTTAACCTGATTTTTTATTCAAGAAGATAAATAATGTACGCGATGATTTAGACTTAAGGAAGGGGACTTTCTTTTAAAAATATAGTTTCATAATGATTCCATTAAAAATATATTTTTCTTCAATATATATATTTCTATAGTTATGGTTGTTTTTATATGAATATAAAGTATTTTAAAAATAAAATTTTATGTTATTTTTTTCTTTTCTTCAACTATTTTAAATGGGAATCCTTTTATGGAATTCTTTAATGTTCCATACCAAAAGTCAAAAGCAATGTTTCCCGCCACTATAACTATTGTTTGATTTTTTATCTTCATTTAAAGGATTTAATGTTTTATATATTAAAAGTCCATCTTTACCTTTTTTATTGGAATTTTAATTTCTATAATTATGTTTAAAAATAGATATATATATATATATCCAAAAATTCATTCATATGGATGTAATGATTTATTTTATAATTCAGACTTATATGTATTATGTTATGGTTGTTGGGAATTATTTATAATGCTAGGTGGTTCCATTATAAAAGGAATGGGGGTGAACCTATTATAGAATTCCAATGATAGTGGTACAATGGATGGTGTTTATGTATTAGGTTTCTCCTAAGAGATTATTGGAATATACTGTGATGGTTATTCGAACAAAAATAGAGATGGTTATCTGAACTGTAATTGCAATGGTTACTCATATTATAACTCTGATAGTAGTATAATTTTTAATTAATAATGCTCTGAAAATGATTCCTCAATTTACCTACATATTTTATCTATTACTTCTATGAGTTATTATATAAATATTATTATTTTACAAGTTAAAGGTAAGTATATGCTACTTTTTAAGGTTGAAACCTATAACTATGTTAAAAAATATACTATGAGTATTTAATTTTTTAAAAGAAACCCTGTGAGTGTTATTTTTTTCCTTTAATATTTGTCATGATATGTTTTTTGAACTTTTTTGGTCAGAGATGGTGTTTTATTAGGTTGAAATATTTTTATTTCAATCTGAAAGTATATTTTGAAAAGGAGATTTTTTATAAGTCTTCATGGACTAATTGATTATTATTTTTTATTTCTATTAATTGTATTTTTATTCTCATCCCTTGTTTTTTTAAAAATTTATAGGCCTTTAAATTTTTAATGGAATAGAAGAGTTCAATTTAAATGTCATTATTATTTTTCATGAAAAGATAATGGGTTTAATTTTAAAAGTTTTATATTATTGATAAAATGGATACTGATTAGAATTTTCTACTTTGTATATATATGGGTTTTTCATGTAAGAGTTATGACTTAACTCTCTAAAACTCTATATCTCAAAGAACATTGGGAATGTAATAAATTGAATTCTAGTTTAACATCACTATAATATGTGATGTTTTACGTCAGGTCCTTATAGTAAACAATCTATTCATGTGATTTTTTATGATTTTTTGAAATAGTATTATATTTTATATATGATTCAATAATAATTTAATTAATTTAACATTAGTGGGGAAAATAATCAAGATGAAAATGTAAACTTTGAGGGGGAATTATTCCATCTCATCCAGTTCCTAAATCCTGGAAAATTAATAAAACCACCTTATTGATAATATTATTAGTAATGTTGATTCTGGTATTAAGATAATAAATTCTATTTTCAATTTTTATTAAAATTTGGATTTTATTTAATATTGTGTGAAAATTTATGTTTTTAATGATTTAAATTATCAAAATAGGATTATTTTTAAACAATATGAACTTAATATTTTGAGTGAAAAAATATTTGGTCTTCAGTTAAACCCTCTTTAGATAAGTATCTTATTAGAACTGAATGAATATTTGGAAATAAAATAGTTGAATCTGGTAAAAGTTTCAAGATTGAATGTAGATTTCAGGTTTAGGATATTATCAAGAAGAAAGAATAAAATTTGATGAATCTTTTTTGCCTATTTATATGACTGAATCTATTAGAACATTGTTATATTTTCCATCTTTTATGGTTTAAAAGTATTTAAAATGGATAATAAAATAAAAATTATAAATGTTTTTAATTTTTATGATGATTATTGTTACACCCTTGTATTTTAGAGTACATTATTCCTTAAATAAATTATAAGTGTTTGATTTCTTCCTCAATAAGTAATCATGTGTTTAAATGAAATGTGATATAGTAACCCTTTATAACATAATTTTTGAATTAGATTTTATTAATAGAAATATTTCTTTAGAAAAATATGTAAAGTGGTTAAAAATTATTCAAATATATTTATTAAATTATAAAAAATATTTTTTCAATTTCCATTAAAGACATTTTATACTTCAGAAATAAGATTCGTCAAAACTTATTATTATTTCCTTTTGTGAAAAAGCATTATAATTATTTTATACCATTTTTATATTTTTTTTAAATAAAATAATATTAATTTTTAAATCATAATTTCAATATTTTTTAGGGTGAATATTAACATTTATAATGAAAAGATTTATTTTTTAGTGAATAGTGGAAATTACCAATTTTTTTAAAAACCGTCAATTCTTTTCAAGTAAAAGTATAATTATTATTTGAATCTACTATTAAAGTAACTTATGTATACTATAATTATAAATAATTTAATTTGTGTAATATGAATCCTTATTATACTTGATTTCGGTATAATTAAATTTCTTGTCATAAAAACACATTTTTTAAATAACTATTTGTATGTTTGTAGTGTTTTTTTATCTTAACCAATTAAATTAATCTATATTTATGAATATTTTAAATTAAATTTTTATATTAAATTTTCAATAATATATTTTACCATTTATTTTATGGTTTTTAAAATGAAATTAATTGTAGTAAATTATGTTCTATGCTTAAAAATAAAATTTTCTCAAACAAACATTCGTTATGGTTTGGGTGCTTATTTAAAATTAAATTCTGCCACTAATAAAAATTTAATCTGGTTTATGAATTAACTATTTTTTATCAAAATAATTAATACAATGTAACATTTTAAACTTATTTTTTGGTCCTAGTGTATTGTAAAAATAGTAAAATTTCCATAGCATTGTTAAGGTTAAAACAAGTTTACCTTTGGGGTTAAACCAAGAGGGAAGGGTTAGATTTCTACCCACATATGTCAAATTATTATTTTTTGAAGATATTTAAACCTTATCCAGTCTTTCTTTCTTATAAATTTCCATTTTGGGAAACTTTCCGATGATGGTTAACTTATATAAATAATATATTTTAAGAAAATATATGTGTTTCCCTCCCATCACATATAAAAGGGAACCCCTCCACCATAATTATTCAAAAAAAATTGAGCCTTTTATATTTTCTTATCAAAGATCCCAAACCACTATATATTCCTTCACTTAATCATTGATCATTTGGTATTCTCTTAATAATAATTCTTCATGTTTTTAGTTTTAATCCAAAGAGGGTCTCTCAATGAATATTTTTAAATCTTAACTAAGATATTTTATTTTTATATCTTCTTACACTTTACCTAAACATGGTTTATCCATAAAAAATTACTAATATAGTAAAACTAATACAATGATATGAAATTATGTAAGATCCTAGTTTTTATTTCATTTATGGGTCCTATAAATTTAAATACCTTTCTTTGGGTTGTACCTAATATGGATACCTAATGAGGATATAGGTGTTTTAGTGGTGTATGGGGCTGGTTCAGAGCTTGGAACCCTATTTTAGGGAAAAAATTACTTTCCACACAGTGAGGAGAAAATGTGATGGATATGCCTCATGGTTACCCCAAAACGCAGGGGCTTGTTAGTGAGCAGAAGAGGGTTACACAGTTGGAGGAAGTTGTGTAGATTGGGTTGCACACCCATGTGAGTACCTCAAAAAAATGTTGCACAGATGAATTACGTAGTTGGAACACATTTTCTCTAACTATACATCTTAACTATGTGGGGTACCCTTCCTTAATTAGTGATCCAAGTATATTTTTTCTACAATTTCTCCAACCATTCGGCCAAATTGAGAACCCCTAAATTTTTGGTTTAAATTTCCCAAATTACCCTTAATGATGTATATATTTCACCCTCCTCCTTTTTTATCATTTCCAATGGATGGAGGATTTTTTCTTTATGTTACAGCTTCCCCTTTGGTTTAACCATGATTTTTGACATCTCTTCCATCTAATGTCTGAACAATATTCTATTGATCTCATTGGATTCCTCCTCATAAGCTCTATTCTCATTAAAAAGTGTTCTTTGTTTATCTTTCCCTCGACAATGTTGTCTTGATGTAGGCTCATATGCCATATTTTCATGGCATTTTCTTTCATTTTCTATCAATCTTGTCTAAGTGAAGGGTTGATATATAATGTAGATAGTACTAAAAGATAAAGTTAGGGGTCCAGTATTTTTCCATTCTAATCATGATGTATTATATAGTGATATGTTTCGTAGACTTGTCTCACTACACATTACCCTTAATCTTTATCCATGTTAAATCGGTTTTCCTTCTTGGAACCTAATTAATTGTTTGAACCCAAATTCATATTGAGATCATCCACCTTAGAGTGATCCATTCCTTTAGGTGTTCTCTATTACATGCCTAATTGGATTCCATGTTAATAAATCTAAAACACATATTAGCATGTTTGGAATTAATTTAAAATGAAAATATCATATTGATTAAAGATAAATGTAGTGGAATGGATGGAAAACAACCTGATAGATTATAATGAGTTGATTTGAATTTGAATGGTATGAACATATCATATAAATAAATGGAACAATTGTCATATCCTTGCTATTATTAAATTTTAATTATTTATTTAATACTCATTGGATTGTATTAAATCTAATTAGTCTTATCACAATTGATTTATGGTCATGAAGAACCTTGATATATCTAAATTGGAATGACTATCCTTTATATATTTGTGATATTGAAATTTCATCCCTATATGTGATACCAAGCATGGAACCCCTAGTTGTTATATATGGGCATTAAGACCCATACTATGATATTGGGCATAACATCCCATACTATTGTGATTCCAAGAATGACATCCCTGTAAAGTGATATCGGGCCTGATATCCCTATATTGTGATACTAGGAATGGAATTTATATACTATGATATAATGCATGTTGTCCCCTATTACTATGATACTAAGAATTGCATCCATTGATACATGTTCCGAGATATTCTGGCACGGGCCAAAGTAGGTAGTGTCATCATGGTTTCATTTAGGGACAAGATCTAACCCATTTATATTTTCCATTATTTATTATTAAATTTTCACACATCCATGTTATATACAAAGTCTATATATTTATAGATGTCATAGGTGGTGTCCTACAATGTTTATCTCACACACTATTTGGGTCGTCTATGGAACCCGAGAAGACTATATTCTAATAGGAGTAAATAGGGGGAAGCATCCTCTTAAAGATGCGTAACTACTTTCATGAATTTGGATGGGAGCATTATAGTGGATGAGCTGGATGGAGCTTGAGATACATGGATAAAATTTTGGACTTTTTGTACCTTTTTTATATCATGTTGTGTATTGAATTCCAACTACCTTGTATATATGATTTCCCTATTTTATATAGTCATGAAATCATCATAAAATGTATATAATTCAATTTATTACTTTGGATTAATATTTAGTGATTCAACGTTCATATGGGTTTACACTTTCTTTTCCATTATTGATATTCCTCAATTTTTTCCATTTATTATACCATTTTTCTACTCCAACTAGTGGGCATAGTCCCCCCATAGACACACCCTATGCCATCGCTTCTTGTCAGAAGCGGCTGGTGTATTGGGAGGCATGCTTGAGGCCATGCGGCAAACCAGGCTTAAGAGAAATCTGAATGAAACTTGGATCTGGGATTTCCAAAATTTGTATCAGAGAACCTTTTTTTCATGCCGTAATTTTTTGAGCCAATATACAAGAGGATATGAAGGTTTTGAAATTTGGCAAAAAATTGTTCCTATGAGTATCTAACCCATGTACATAAGAAAGAAAAATTTCCTGGAACTGAACATGTTTTTATCGATTTTACCTATTATATTTGATTTGATTCAACCATTTGGTGATGTACTTAAATTTTGATGTTATTATTGATATTATTGATTATTTTAAATTATCCTTGTAAAAATAATATGAGGGAAAAATCATTGACCCAGAATCATTTTAGGCACCTGTTTGGATTCACAGGAGATGCATATGCCATGCCATATAGGATGCATCCCTTCATTGAATGATATTTTTATATTGTGGATTAAATATAATTGTTTGTACATAGAGTACCTTCCATAACCCAAATATTTTTTCCATATTAGTCTATATTAGACACTCTAAGAAATCCATTATGGCACATTACGTCGTAGATCATTAGTTACATGTATAGGAACATGTTATGGTATAGATCAAGTGGATTCCAAACTTTGGTTCATGAGGTGTATGGGCCCTTATGGATTAAATGTGGTGATCTATTTGGATTAACCATTCAAATAGAAATTTAATAAAAATATGAAATTTTAAATGAAAATTGAATATAGAAAAAAAGCCTGACTAATACCCAATCACAGTAGTGGGCATTATATAGCGTCTCTTTTATTTTATGTAAATGTTTTTATCACCCAAAACTAATGAATTGAGAAATAATATGGCAGATAATATTACATAGAAAGTATTGTACTTATTATTTTAGTTTGTCTATATTGTAATCACTATTAAATTATTTATGGGGTTTGTACTTCGTATTTGTAGAGAAATTCCACCACAACGTCCTCTAGTCATTCTACAGAAGTGTAGTGATGACCATGCTATGGAGGGGTTGGGCCCTGAGCCTCTAGATATACCTCGTGTATTTCCACCTATTGAAATTAATCTTATTACTTACATTATAGATAATTAATGGTTTCAAAGAATCTTTATACGGATTATGTAGATTTTAGTGGGAGCTTCGTACTCTTCCCCTTCCATGGGAGAGTTAAATTAGGAGTTCGAGTAGCCGCATCCTCTCACATTTTAATAGGATGGAGGACCATAGAATCTAGAGTAATGGATTGAAATAGTTAATTCTATATTCTATTTTCGGGCGGCACGTACAAAAAATATAGTTAAACTCCCCACTTATATTCTTTGAGGATTTGTTAAAAATAGGTGAGAAATTCTAAATCACACTAGTCAATATCAGTAATTGACTTAGAGAGATTTCCACTCAAGATTCTTTGATTATTTATCCCTTAAGAACCAAACGGTTGATCATGTCATGGAATTAATAGACATGGAGCATGTTTCATTGATAGTTATGGACTATTCAGATTATTTTAAAGAGCTTCAATGCTTTGAAGCTATCTGTAATACTGATGACCCATCAAAAGAGAGACAATTTTAGGATGCGCATCCACATCCTATTCATTCTCAGGTCACTGTTTTTTAGTTGATTAATATATATCATATACTAAACCAGTACCTTATCAATGAGTAGAACATGAGGGGAAAATGGTGTAATATAGGGTTGTTCTGAACCCATACCAAGTAGTGGTTCAACTAGTGGTCGAAAGTGACACATAGATATTCTGTGCATTAGATGTGATAGCTAGTTAACACCCAAAGAAATTATGTAGTATTTCAAAAAAGTTGGATGACTAGGTGTAAGAGGCCTCAGTGTCCCAAATACCCTGTCGAGTGCCAAGGCCACATATTACTGGGGAAACAACATCGATTTCCAAATACCTTCCCATCTTGTAATGCCCCGACCCCAGTTACCCAGATTCAGTGAATTATTATATAACATTGTCTTGATACATGAAATCATGTCCTGAAATACTGATCAGTTTAGTATCCTTGGTTGTACTATATACACTTATAAGTTTTACATTAAATCATGAAATAAAAACATCAAAAACATTTCATCCACTTTTTAAACACACATATATCCTTATCCTATACCTACAGATCAACCATAAAATACTTCTTCACATCCTGGGAAAAATAAAACATAGAAAGGCATGATCTCAGATGCATAGTAAGGATAACAATATAGCGGAAAATTTCATAAATAAGCATAAACATTTAAGGAATTGTGTGAGACTAAAACAAAAGCCTTTGAAACATAAACATCAGAATAATATTGCAAAGATAAAACTAAATAATCCCATTTAATTATTCACATGGTAATTCTACTAGTCAAATAATCACATGAAATATCAATAGCCACTTTCATAATGATGGAATCAATAATTCTAGACTTCATAACCACATAGTCAAGGCCTTGTGCCAAGACTACAAATAATATTTTCTCAAGGCCTTGTGCTAAGACACTAGTTTGTCTCATTAGACCAACTGATGCATCGAGTAACTATAGCGAGATCCACCCATAACTTACTAAGTCCAATGAATTTTTCATATGAAAAGGTTGAAACATAATCTGAACATTCGTATTAAATCTAGCATACAAAATGTAATTATTTTAACCACAAACCAGGAATGTAATAAAAATAGCACTTCCACAGTCATAAATAACTCACTAAATACAATATTTATTATTATTTTTATAATAAATCAACTTCAATCGAGAATAATGAAGGATATTAACATAGATGAAAATAATCATCAAAACAATTTGAGAGAAATTTCCCATTTTTTATGAAAACATTTAAAAGTATCACTATTAATAAAAAATATAATTAAAATAGATTTTTTAATCAATGTGTCCCATACCACTTTGAATTTTTTTAAAGGAATTAACATTATAAAAAATTCATGTCCATATAACTAATTCCTTAAAACCATTTTTAAAACATGGACATTAATGAGAAAGATGTATAAGAATAAAATTTTAAAACATTTAAAATGATATTTTAGTTAGATTTCTTAACCAAATGAGAGATGATTGAATAATAATAATTGAGGTAATAAAAACATTATAATATTTTGAGAATAAAGGGATTAATGATATACAATGTAAAAGTACATTATATACACCAAACAAAAGTGAGTTGGCGCATAACAACAAAGAATACTCAATAGATTGTATGTTGAGATAAAATCCCTTATAAAGAATGTATCCTTAGGATAAGGATAAATCAATGACATAATTATGTGTGAATAATATAAATACACTCAATATGATTGTATATTCAGTGTAAATCAATCAAAGGACATTCACACATATTCTTGTAAAAACAACACCAATGAATTGGATGTTTAACTCAATGAATGGAGATTGAGTTAAAATTACTCTTATTAAGTTCATATTGATGAATTAAGAATTTATTAATGGTGTGATTATGTGTATCTAAAATATATCCACTTAAAGGAGATTCAAAATTACTACAAAAATAATAAACAGTGATTCCACACATAATCATGGAGTAAAATAATCAATGAACCATACATAAAGCCCAATGAGTGGAAAATGAAATTTGAAATTCCCATAATGTTTTGGTAACTTATGAAACATACACCCCATGAAATAAGAATCATACAATGAATATTTAAATACCCAAAAATTAAATTATATTACACAACGAATACAATAATGGGTAATATATACGCCACACAAAATGAAATAGTGGCAATATAGCATGAATCTCACGGGAATAAGAAGACATATTAAAACCCCTTACCTTGTATTTTTCCTTGGTTGAGGGTATGTTAACATCATTTATAATATTTAAATCATTGTTATTAAAATATACAAGAATTATATACATAAATATTATATCATATATGATCCTTTAATATTGCTTTTTTAATAATATTTTAGTATTATTATCATTTTGGGTGTTAATTGATCCGTTTCCTTTATAGACTCTGTTACATAAGCCATGTTTGTTATGAATCGGACACATTTCATTCATATCCAGAATCATATTAAGTTCAAAAACATTATTTTTAATCATAAAATGAAAATTATTATTGAATTATTACGATGGGGAATGAATCTCATTGTGTTCATGGAGACGGTAATCCATACGTACACACGAGCGACAATATCATTATATTTATGGTGAAATAATATGTAATTGGATGGTATATAATATATACAGGATCATTAACATGATATATTTATTATTTAAATCAGTTATACTCATTATTATACTCATCCAAATAATTAAGTGTTTTAATAACAAACTACACCATGACATGGAGCCGGTAATATGTACGCATGCACGTATGGTGACTTTGTCATTTATAGGGTGGATAGATTAATGAATATGGTTGTACCATTTCTATAATAACATCACAGTTTATAGAATATACCGGAGTTATTATTATATAATGTAAACAACAAAGAAAGTGTAATTGGAAGAAGAAAATAACTTGAATGAGGTGATGAAATATTTACCTCTTATTCAGGTTCTTCCTATTGATTTGATCAAAAGGTCTCCTTATGATGACTTTATGACAAAATTAAGGCCTCTATGATGAAGGGAGGAAAGTAGGGAGGATATTTGGCTGGGTTTTGCTGAGCCAAAAGGATTTGGAGGTGTGAAATTATGAGAAAAAGAAGTTCCCTTCTATAAGAGAGGTGAGGGTCACTTTATGAAAATCATGAAATATTATTTTATAAAAAACTCACATTTGGTTTATAATGGCTACAAAAAGAATTATTTAAATGATAAGGTGGGTATTGGTTGAAAAAATCTCAACCAATAGGTTTTAGATATGTTTATTTCATCATATTAACCTTATCTTTTAGATTTAACTCTTACTTAAACAGTTTGACATTTACCATGTCTCTTTGTATTTTTATAATATATGGTTAATAAACATACTAAAACATGTCAAGAGAACCCCATGTGGAAAATTATTAATATATATAACCTTATATATGTCATTTTGACTAACCTAATATTTTTTAAATATTATATTAATTAATAATATAATATTTGTTTTGAAAAATCAATTATGTCAATTTTGACACTATTTAGTATTTTTCTTAAAAGCCATAAAAACATTATTACTTAAAATAAAATTTATTCCACTAACCTTAACATGTCATATTAACCTATATAATTAGTATAATTCATAATAAATCTCAATTTACATTTTTTTGGATATTTAGAAAATCAATTATTTTAATATTATATTAATAATGTAATTACTGCATCATCATTGTGTCATAAATAAATTAAATTATGTAATGTCTAAAAATTATAAATAATTGAGAATTATGTATAATTTTTTTTATCTTTTTAAGGAATATTTATAGTCTAATTTATATAGTGTGTAACCCTATATTAAAAATGGTTTAGTTTTTAAACTTTGAATGCAACTCTTTTAATTCTTCTTTAGATAAAATAATAATAAATCTCATATTCTACTCAAAGTGGACAAAAGTGGTTCATATTTTATTCATAAGGTTGTTTTGGCCTAATTATATAAAAAACATTAGGGCATAGCCCTTTTTATTAATGAAAAGGAAAGAAATGAGAACAAGGAGAAAGATGGGGTCATACACGCACACATGCCCTCATACCCAAGAAGACCCAAATAAAAGAAATAAAATATCAAAGTCACATGGATAGGAAGCGTCACAATCATCATCGCATCCAGAATCATAAACAAAGGATCACGGGACCTGGTAACCATGGTTGGCTTCAGGTATGAGTAGTCTTTCCTTGGTCTCACTTTCTTAGGAGGAATAGGTTGAAAACCATCAACATCCACAACCACATTCTTACCTTTGGACAATGCTTGGCTGTAAGTTAGTTTTTTGGGGAGTCAACCTCCACATCATCCCACCTTACCTGAATGCCATGTGTTTCATTTAATTTATAAATTTCCTATTGGGTTTTTGAAATAATCTCACCATCAATGGGAGTTTGTTGCTCCTCAGGCACAGGATCCAAGATCTTCTTCCACACTCTTGGCATCACAGTGCCCCATCCCTGGGAAACATGCTCAAGAGTCAAAGAATTCCTGCACTCTTCTTGAGGCACTTGAGAAAAATCCTTAGAAGCATCGTCTAACACCTATAAAACATTATCACCAATATTCTCTGCATCGATATCCACCTGAGGCACCTGATCGAATTTGTGAGCGGCAACATCCACCGCCTGCGAAGGAGTAACATTCATATGTTGTTGTGTTGCTTGAGTTCTCACCTTCTTTCTACAAGAAACCTCACTATGGCCTTTTAATTAGTAAAAGGCACATACAACATTTTTACAACACTTCTATTTGGCTTTTCCAATCACATGAAAATCAAGACAAAAGTCAGGAAGTCTTTCATACTCCGCCTTTAAAGAGATATCATCATCTAAGGCGGACAAGACTATATTGTGAATTAGACAAGTACTTAAATCAACTTCCACCAGAACCCTAGCATAGTGTCCAAATTTTACAGCCTCAGTAGTCCTGTCCATTTTAATTAGAATACCCACAGCAGAGGCAATGTCAAATAGAATTCTAGAATTCCATAAGATCCAATGAAGGCCAACAATTTTAATCCACACCTGAGCCCTGGTATTTTTTATGGAGAAAGGATTGAAACGAAAGTCCCATTCTTGAAAGCAAATCATACCTGGCTTCAGAGAAATTGACCCAAACCCCCATGCTCTCCGCTTGAGTTCCTCTAATTGAAATATAATGTTGAAAAATCCATGCCCCATAGGTATGCATCTCCAATCAGAAAACCCCCATGCAGAGATTAATTTCAAACCAAATCATTAATCCTCCTAATTTGACAACCTATAGGAAGAACTAGTCTAGCTATAATTGAATGCTCACATATCTTGAATATGTCAAATATAGATTCCCTATTAGAAACAACATGGGCTGTATCACCCTTTCTAACAATTCCCTCCACAATATCATCACGAACCAAAGATAAATGTCTTCTATCAGAATCCCCTCCACTAGGACCCCTGCAAGTTTTCCCTGCATCTGTCAATTTTCCAGATGAAGACCTCATATCCACCCTCTCTGAAGGGATGTTTTCAAGGTCCCTCTCCACAAAAGGTCGAGGCAAATCTATTCCTCTATTCCCAACGGATTCTACAGGGTGATTCCCATTCATCCACTTCGCGGAAAATCTAGACAACCCCGCGCCTTGCAGAGTCGAATCCTTCAAAACGGGCTGAACAATTTTCACCACCACAGGCAGACAAGAGTGGGAAAAAGATGCAATCTACACATCATCCAATCCCAATAATCTTGCATTGACTCCCACAGAACCATTAGACTTAGCAACCATCCCTTCGATCTGTCGCCGATCTGTTGTCGCGACACCCATCGAAACCTGTCGCAAATCACAATCATCACCAATGAGATCTGATGCGAATCTGCGGGTCTCCAAAGACGAAATTGCAAACAATTTAGAAACAGAGCTCGGAGTAGTGGCATGATCCACCTGTGGAGTCGCAGGAAGCTCGACAACGCCAAGCAGGGTGGATCCAAGAAAATGAGGAATGACCATCTTCGAGAAACCCTAGATCTGGAATATTCGGTATTTGCCATGGAATGGGAGAGACCAGACCCACACCATCTCCCTTATAATATGTCTTTGGCCTAATTATACTTATCAAATGTAATTAGAACATTTTTAGTGGAATTATGATATCATTTTTACCCTTAATTACCCTATTTACTTTTAACTATGGTAAATAAAATTCCAAAGTTACTATTTACCAAAAATTATTTTCATTTTATTTAACAACATTTTAGTTATTGATATTAACCGTATCTCTTAGATTTTTGAAATTCAACTCACATAAGTGGTAAAATTATGTTTTATGTAAATTTGCAAAAGCTCCGAGGAGGTGTGTAAAAGATGGTAAGAAGTTTAATAAAATTTTATACATCTAATTTTAAAATAATATGACATATTAAAATTATATTGAACTTATATAGGTATTATATACATACTTTTACATATAAAATTTAAGTAAAAAATAATTATTTAAATAAATGTTTGTTTTAAACTGTATCGCAGTGTTTTCACTATTCATCAAAAATTGAATGTTTTCAGCAAAATACCAAATTTTTACCATAAGATAATTTTGATATTTAAAATTCAAAAACGAATTATATTTTAACAAATTCAAAACCTATAAGTTTCATTAATTAATTTAAATTTAATTCCCATTGTCAAAATTGAAAGGCGAGTTTTTAAAAAGTAAAAACTACCAAAAGATTAACATGTGTTTATGTCAAATTTATTTGTTAAATTACTTATAATGACCAACATTGTATTAAATGATATAAATTTAATCTAATTAATATTCCAAACCATTAAAATACATAATTTAAAACTATAAATTATTTCGATTAAAAAAGTTTTTTTCAATTAAAATTTATTTATTTTCAGTATTCATCAAAATATAGAAGTTATTAGAAAAGTACCAAAAATTTATACAAAATAAATTTTTATGTCTCGATTCAAAAGATTAATTTAATTTAATTAAATTTTATATAAAAAATGTAAAATATTGGTTTTAAAAATGGTTTTCCATTAAAAGTTGGTAAAATGGCATTTTTTGAAAATTACTTCTTTTATATGAAAAAAATGAATTTTTTCTTATATTATGTATAAGAAATACATAATATGGTTCTTAAAATTATATGGAGTTTATAAAATTCAAAATTTAGTTAATACTATTCCTAACCACTTTTTGAGCGGCATGTTTATTAAGTCATGTTACGCTCGAACTCGGTGTTGCGTGTAGTGAAAACTACTGAATTACTTTAAAAGAAATATCTTACTATGAAATATTGGTCTGTCACATTCTTCCCCTCTTTTGGAAATTGTGTACTCAAAATTTTAAAATTGGGTTTGAGAACTTCATTGAAAGTACCACATCGGAAAAAGAATCAATAAAACTATCACATTAAAATAAAGAAAGAGAAGTAAAAAGGTCACCCGAGAAAACCCATACCAGGATTCCATATAGGAAAACATGGTTATGGAAGATAAAATAAGTGTGAAGTTATGATGGAGAGTGATTTAAAACATGATCAGGAGAAAGTTAACAACAAGAAAACCAGAAACTTGTGATGAGATAAATGGTCATTAGTTTCCCAGTAGGAAAAGTAAATGGGCGACGTTTTTTGTTTTAAGTTCCATTTCATAAAGATAATAAATTTATGTTTGATATTAACTATGAACCTAAAGGGATATACTTAATTTTTAAGTAGTGTTTCATCCTTTAATAAATTTCTACCACCAACTCCTCTATTTTTTTTTCAAACAATGAGTATTCAAGATGGCTTGGTCACACCTGATGCGATAGAATCAATTTATAGAGATTCACATGATCTACAAAGGATAAACTATATATTTTCCTTATATTTATAGATTAACCAAAACAAAAATGGTTAGTACAAGATCTGATAATCCCCAAAAAGGACAATCCTTTCGAGAATGAAATACTCATAATAATTTCTAAAATTAATCCAATAATTCCCAAAGTTCAAAAAATACCATTCAATAAAAAAATTTCATTAAAATACATTAATATAATCCAAGCTAATATTGAAACCCAAAACATAAAAGAGTTTTATTACGTAGTATTCCAAGTTAAATTTTATCTCCAAATAACATCGACTACTTTTAAAGTCACATACTTATAAGTAATTTACCTAATCACACATTCTCTATGATAGGTTAATAATTTCCAAAAAATAAACCAAATCTCTATAAATCAACAACAAAAACATATATAAAAATATACTATTACTACTCAAATTAAATACTATAGTATTGTATTTTCTTTAGGAATATAGTGTTCCTAACAGAGCGAACATCTTCCAAAATAACATTTATCACTGAATCACCAAATAAGTTTCCTATACTAAGGATATCCATATGATAAGACATAAGATCCAAATTCAACATATTATTGATAAATAAAATCATATTGCTAAAAGAATTAGTCACAATAACTAGGGACTACATGTAGTCTAGTGGTAGGTGACCAATACCCATCGTACTTGATTTATGGATTCGTTTCCCACAGCTTTGTCTGATGTGACGAGTTGTCACACGGTCTGAGTGTTGTACTTTTTCAAATTATATATCTTATAACATTCTCAAAATGAGATAAATTATCAAAATAACCATAACACAATTTATTCCAAAATGTTTCCTTATACCTCGCATTTTCATCCCAAAAATTAATAACCCGTAATTGCCTAAAATTCCATGATCATATAAATCCAAATGGATCTTTATAAAAATATCCAAAAAAGAAATGATAATTCTTCTTTAATCATCATTTTCACATAACTATCTGCATGGTTACACAAACAAAAGAATAGTATTATAAAGTAATCACATACCTTAAACATTTCTCCATCAATTTATTTCCACATAGTTTGTTCCATGACATAGAGGCTATCCTATAGAATAGGGAATTGAATCAGGTAATTCCATGGTCTCTTACATTTATGACAAATGGTTGTAATTGGATTATTAGGATCATTTTTATTTTCTTCCATTGTAATCTTTATTTTTCCTTTGAAATTATTTACATTATGTCCTCATTTCCCACACAAAATGAATTTCTTTGTTCTATTGAGACAATATCCTTAGTGTATATTTCCACATTTCTAGCATGATGGAAATTGATCTTTCTTTTCTCCATGGTCTCCACTGCTGGAGATCTTATCATCCACCACCTTTCTTTCTTTGTTGAGATTGGGAATTTGATAATATATATGTTGTTGATCATATTTTTGGAAAACCAATTCGTCATGAACACGATATCTTTTACACCTATAAACATTACATTTGGTTGGCCATTTCCACCACCGGGCCCACCTTGTACACCATTTTCAATGTTACTATGACTACCTTGGAATCCAACCATTGACTAACACAATAAATCATTGTGTGGGTCATAAAATCATTTAGAGAATATCATAACACTTTTTTTCAATATAAAACACCATATTATTAACTATGGTTATTTATTCTCATATTATATTAAAATCCTTCAAATCAGTTTGTAAAGAAAATGTGAATTATCCTAAGCATATCCCCCAGGAGTGTTGTAACCAAGAGTACAACAAGGCCTATTGTCGTGTACCAGGATACCTCAGGTCAAGCACGAAACACCTTGTCAGACTTTTCACTCATTGGTGGTTCTGTTCCAGAGCCGCCTCTACCTGATCGTATCCAGATACAGATATATTTCTTTGAAAACCCACATAATATTAACATTAGCAAAAATTTTGGATGTTCTTTTACACTAATTATCAATGTCTATTTTAGGGTAGTGTTTCCTAATCAGAGTTGTTTTTTTTCTAAATATAGCTTCTAATGTTTGTACTAAACTTTATCTGATACCAATTATAATGCCCCGACCCCCGTTACCCAGAGTCAGTGCATTATTAAAAATCATTGGCATGATACATGGATTCATTACCTGAAAGACCGATCATTTTAGTAGCCTTGGAATTACTAGATACACTCATAAGTTTTAAATTTCATCATAAAATAAAAACATCAACAACATTTCATCCCCATTTTAAACACACTTATATCCTTAGACTGTCCTTGTAGGTCAACCATAAAATACAACTTCAAATCCTGTAAAAAATAAAACATAATAAGGGGTGAGCTGAGATGATCAGTAAGGATAACAATATAGCTGAAACTTTTATAACTAATCATAAATGTTTAATGTAATTTATAAGACTAAAAAAACCTTTTAAACTTAAACATCAATATAATATGGAAAGGATAAAATCAAATAATTCCATTTAATTGTCCACATGGATACTCTACTATTAAAATATTCACATGCAATATCAATTTCCACTTTCATAATGATGGAATGCATAATTCCAGTATTCATAACCACATAGTTAAGGCCTTATTCCAAGACTACAAATAAGATTTTTTTTCAATTCCTTGTGCCAAGACACTAGTTTGTCTAATGAGACCAAATGATGCATCGAGGAGATATATCGGGATCCACCCATCACTTACTATGTCAAATTCATTCCTCATATGGAAATTCTGAAACATAATCTAAGCATTTATATTAAAACTGGCATATGAAATGTTAATATTTTAACCACAAACCATGAATGACATAAAAATAGCACATCCAAAGTCAAACATAACTCATTCAATATAATATGGATGATTTTTTATAATAAATCAACATCAATGAAGAATAATGAAGGATATTGACATAGATGAAAAATAATCCTCAAAACAATTTGAGAGAAATATCCCCCTTTTTCTTGATAATGTTTAAAAGTATCACTATTGATCAAAAATAAATTTAATATAGATTTTTGAATAAATGTGTCTCCTACCACTTTGAATATTTTGAAAGGAAATAATATTTTAAAATATTCATGTTCATATAAATATATTCTTTAAACCATTTTTAAGACATGGATGTTAATGGGAAGGATTTAGAAGAATAAAATTTTAAAACATTTAAAATTATATTTTAGTTAGAGTTCCTAACCAAATGAGAGATGATTGAATAAAAATAGATGAGGTAATAAAAAATTTATAATATCATGAGAATAAAGGGATTCAAGATATACTATGTCAAAGTACAGTATATACACCAAACAAAATTGTGTTGGTGCATAACAACAAAGATGACTCAAAGGAATGTAGGATGAGATGAAATCCCTTATAAAGAATATATCATTAGGTTAAGGATAAATCAATGAAATAATTATGTGTAACAAATTGAAATACACTCAATATGATTAGATATTACGTGTGAATCAATCAGAGGAAATTCACACATATTATTGTAAAAACAACAACAATGAATTGGATGTTTAACTCAATGAATGAAGATTGAGTTAAAATTACTATTATCAAGTTCATATCGATGACATGAGAATTAATCAATGGATTTATTAGGTGTATAAAAAGTATATACACTGAAATGGGAGTGTAACTTACTACACAAATAATAAATAGTGATTCCACACATAATTATGGAGGAAAATAATCAATGAAGTATGTGTAAAGACCAATGAGAGGAAATTAAAATTTGAAATTCCCTTAATGATTTGGTAACATACAAAACATACACCCCATGAAAGAAGTATCATACAATTAAGATGTAAATACCCATAAACTAAATTATGTTAACCATATAATACAATCATGGGTAGTACATACACCACTCAAAAGGAAATAGTGGCAATATAGCATTAGTCTCACAAGAATAAGAAGTGAGATGAATACCCCTTAACTTGTACTTTTCCTTGGTCGAGGGTAAGTTAACCTCCTGTATAATAGTTGAATAATTTTTATTAAATTGTAAAAGAACTATATACATAAATATGATATCATATATGATCCTCTAATATTGCTTTGTTAATAATATCTTAGAAGTATCATCGTTTTGGGTGTTAACTGATCTGTCTTCCTTCATATAATCAGTTACGTAAGGCATGTTTTCTATGGATAGAATGTATTTAATTCATATCCATAGTGATATTAAGTTCATAAAAATTATTTTTAATCATAAAATAAAAATTTTTCTTGAATGATTAAGATAAAGAATGAATCTCATCGCGTTCGTGGAGACAGTAATCCGTACGTACACACGAGCGACAATATCATTATATTGATGGTGAAGTCATATGTAATTGGGTGGTATATCATATATAAATAATAATTAAAAAGTTATATTTATTATTTATATCATTTGTACTCATTATTATATCCATCCAAATAATTATGTGTTTGAATAGAAAACTACACCATGACGTGGAGATGGTAATCCGTACGTATGCACGTATGGTGACATTGTAATTTATATGGAGGATAGAATAATGAATATGGTTGTTCTATTTTAAAAATTATTTCACAACATATAGAAGTTACCAGATTTATTATTTTATAATGGTAACAACAAATAAAGAGGATGTGGAAGAAGAAAAGAACTTGAAAGCGGTGATGAAATATTTACCTCTTCTTCGGGTTCTTCCTTTTGATTCGATCAAAAGGGATCATTATGACGGCTTTGTGGGAAAAGGAAGACCTATATGAAGAAGGTAGGATAATGGGGAGGATATTTGGGAAGGTTTTGTCTGATCTAAAAGGATTTGGAGGTGTGAAATTATGAGAATATTAAGTGCCTTTTTATAGGAGAGGTGAGGGTCAATTTAGAAAAAGCTTGAAATATTAGTTTATAATAAATTCATTTTCGGTTTCTAATGGCTAAAAAATGAATTATTAGAAGGATACGGTAGGTATGTATCGAAATAATCTCAAAAAATAGGTTTTAGGAAGGTTTATGGGATTCATATTAACCTTATCTTTTATATTTAAATCTTACATAAATAGTTTGACATTTACCATTTCTCTTTGTATTTTTATATTATATGGTTAATAAACATTCTATAACCTGATAGGAGAACCCCATGTAGTTAATTACTAATAAATATAACCTTACATAAGTACTTTGGATGATGAAACAATTTTTAGGAATATTATATCAATTAATAATATAACATTGCTTTTAAAAATACAATTATGTCAATTTTGACACTATTTAGTATTTAATTTTTTTTGAAAGCCATAAAACATTATTACTTTGAATAAAATTTATATAAATAACCACAACATGTCATATTAACCTAGATAATTAGTATAATTCATCAAGAGTCTCAAATTACATTTTTTTTGGATATTTATGAAAACAATTATTTTAATATTTCATTAATAAGGTAATTACTACATCATCATTGTGTCATAAATAAATTATATTATTTAATTTATAAAAATTATAAATAAAATATAAATATTTAGGAAATCATATTATATTTCTAATGAATATTTAAAGTCTAATTCATATTGTGTGTAACCCTATATTAAAATTGGTCTAGTTATTAATCTTTGAATTTAACTCTTTTAACTCATGTTTAAATAAAATAATAATAAATGTCCTAATCAACTCCAAGTGAACCAAATAGGTTCATATTCTTTTCCTAAGGTTTTTTTGGTCTAATTATACTTATCTAATATAATTATAACATGTTTTTGGGTAATTGTGATATCATTTTTACCCTTAATTACCATATTTACTTTTAACGATGGTAAATTACAGTTAAAAGTTACTATTTACCAAAAAATATTTTCATCTTATTGAACCAAATTTTACTTATTGATATTAACTGTGTCTCTCAGATTTTTTTAAATTCAACTCACAGAAGAGGTAAAATTATGTTTCCTTTAAATTTGCAAATGCTCCAAGGAGGTGTGTAAAAGATGGTAAAAAGTTCAATAAAATTTTATACATCTAATTTTAATATAATATGACTCCAATGAATTATATTGAACTTATATAGGTATTATATATCTATTTTTACATATAAAATTTTAATAAAATAAATAATTATTTAAATAAAAAATCGTTTTTAAACAATAACGCAGTGTTTTTCACTATTCATCAAAATTGAATGTTTTCAGAAAAACTACCAAAAATTTAATCTAAGATAATTTTGATATTATGAATTAAAAAATGAATTATATTTTACCAAATTCAAAACATAGAAGTTGCATTAATTAATTTAAAATTATTTCGTATTGTCAAAACTGAAAAGCGAGTTTTTAAAAAGAAAAAACTATCAAAAGATTGACATGTGTTTATGTGAAATTTAAATGTGAAATTACTTATAATGACCTAAATTGTATTAAATGATAAAAATATAATCTAATTATACTTCTAAACCATTCAAATACATAATTTAAAATCAGAAATTATTTCGATTAAAAAAGTTATTTTGAATTAAAATTTAGTAATTTTTAGTATTCATCAAAATATGGATGTCATTAGAAAAGTTCCAAAAATTTATCGAAAATAAATTTTTATGTCCCTATTAAAAAGAAGAATTTAGTTAAATTAAATTTAATATATAAAAGTGTAAAATATTGGGTTTAAAAATGGTTTTCCATTAAATGGTGGAAAAATGGCATTTTTAAAAAAATACTTCTTTTTTTCTGAAAAAAATGAATTTGTTCTTATATTATGTCAATAAAACACATAATATGGATTCTAAAATTATATATAGTATATAAAATTCAAAATTCGGGTAGTACTATTTATAATTGCTTTTTAAGGGTCTAGTTTGGTATGTCGTGTTGTGCTCGAACTCAGTGTTGCGTATAGCACAAGCAATTTAATTAATTTAAAGAAAATAACTTACTAAAAAATATTATGGTGTTAAATTCTTCGCCACTTTTGGAAATTTCATCCTCAATATTTTTAAAATGGGGTTTGATAACTTCATTGAAATTCCCACATCAGAAGAAGAGTCAATAAAACTCTTTCTTTAAAAAGAATGAAATATTAGTTAAAATGTCACTAGAGATAACCCATACTACGATTCCATGTTGGAAAACATGGATATGGAAGATAAAATAAGAGTCAATTTTTGATGAAGAGTGATATAAAACATGATCAATAGAAATTTAACAATAATAAAACCAAAAACTTTTGATGGGATAAACAGTCATTAGTTTCCCAGTAGGAAAAGTAAACAGACAACATTTTTTATTTTAAGATCCATTTAATTATGTTAGGAAATTTATTTTGGATATATACTGAGAACATAAAATTATATTCAAAATTTTTAAGTAGAGTTTCATCTTTTAATAATTTTATACAATTAACTCATCTCTTTTTTAAAAATGATGAGTATTCAAGATGAATTAGTCACACCTGATGCGCTAGAATCAATTTCTAGAGAATCACATGATCCATAATGGATAAACTATATATTTCCCTTGTCTTTAAATATTAACAAAAAACAATATGGTTAGTACAAGATCAGATGATCCCCCAAAAGAATAATCCATTAGATAATGAAATACTAATCATAATTTATAAAATTAATCATACAATTCCAAAAGTTCAACAAATACCATACAATAAAAAATTGTCCTTAAAATACTTTAATATAAAACAAAATGATATTGAAAAAAATTTATATGATTGTGTAGTCTTCCATGTTAAATTTTATCTCCAAATAACATCGACTACTCTTAAAGTCACATATTTATAAGTAATTAACCTAATAACACATTCTCTGTGATTGGTTAATAGTTTACATAAATAACCCAAAATGATATAAATCCTCTATAAAAACATAGATAAAAATATATCATTACTCCTAAAATGAAATACCATAGTATTTTATTTTCCTGAGGCATATAATGTTCCTAATAGAGAGAACATCTTCCAAAATAAAACTTATCTCTTAATCACCAAATCATTTTCCTATAGTAAGGATATACATATGATAAGACATAAGATCCCAAATCATATTATTATTGATCAATAATATCATTTTACTAAAATAATTAGTCACACTATCCAGGGACTACACGTAGTCCAGTGCTAGGCGATAAATCCCAATCATACTCTGGTTGTGGGTTCGATTCCCACAGCTTTTTCCGATGCGACGAGTTGTCACATGATCTGCTTGTTGTCCCTTTTCAAAAACTATATATTTTAACATTCTCAAAATGAGATAAATTCCTCAAAATAACCTTAAATTAATTAAACAAAAAAATTTATCTTATAACATTTTCATACCAAAAATTAATAACTTATGATTTCCTCAAATTCACGGATCTTATAAACCCAAATGGTTCTTTATAACTATATCCACAGAAGAAAAGATAATTATTCTTCAAATAGCATTTTTACATAACAAACTACATGGTTACACATAGAAGAGAATATTATTTTAAAGTAATCTCATACTTTAAAAATTTCTCCATCCATTTATTTCCACATAGGTTTTTCACTGACTTAGAGGTTATCCTATAGAATAGGGCATTGACCCTGGTAATTCCAAGTTCCCTTACATTTATAACAAATGACTATAATTGTAATCTTAGGAATCTTTTTATTTTCTTCCATTGTACTATTCATTTTTCCTCAATATTAATTTATGTCCTTGTTTCCCACACATAAATAATTTCTTTCTTATATTGATACACTTTCCTAGGTGTCTCTTTCTACATTTATTACATTATGGAAATTGAGCTTTATTTTCCCTATGGTCTCCACTCCTGGAGCTCTAATCATTCACCGACATTCTCTTCTCCATTGATTTTGGGAATTTGTTATTATATATGTTGTTGATCATATTTTTGGAAAACTAATTTGTCATGAACATGATATCTTTTACAGAAATCAATATTCCTTTTGGTTACTTATTTCCACCACCGTTCCCACATTGTACATCATGTTCAATGTTACTATGAATTCCTTGGAATAGAGCTATTGATTAACACAAGAAAGCATAGTGTGAGTCATAAAATCATTTATATAATACCATAACACCTTATTTTCAATCTAAAACACATTAGGATTAACTATGGTTATTTATTATAATCTTATATTAAAATTCTGGAAATCGGTTTGTAATGAAAATGTGAATTATCCTAAGAATATCCCCCAGGAGTGTCGTAACCAAGAGTACAACAGGGCCTATTTTCGTGTACCTGGATACCTGGGGTCAAGGCTAAAATACCTTGTCAGAGTTTTCACTCCTAGGGGCTTCTATGCTAGAGCCTCCTCTACCATCTTGTATCCATACAGGAATATATTTCATGGAAAACCCACATAATATTTACATTACCATATTTTTTGGATGTTCTTCTATACTAATCCTCAATGTCTATCTTATGGTAGTGTTTTCTAATAAGATTTTTTTTCTAAATATATCTTCCACGGATTGTACTAAACTTCCTATGATACCAATTGTAACATCCCAAACCCAGTTACCCAGAGTCAGTTCATTATTACATAACATTGGCATGATACATTGAATCATGTCCTGAAATACTGATCAGTTTAGTAGCCTGGGAGGTATTAGGTAGACTCATATGTTTTACATTTCATTATGAAATAAAAACATCAAAAAAATTTAATACCATTTTTAAACACACTTATATCCTTAATCCCATCCCTGAAGGTCAACCATAAAATACTTCTTCACATCCTAGAAAAACAATAGAATGGGGTGAGCTCAAATTCTCAATAAAGATAACAATATAGCAGAAACTTTTATAAATAAGCATAAATATTTAAGGAAATGTATAAGACTAAAAAAAGCCTTTTAAACTTATACTTAAACATAATACGGAAAAGATAAAATCCAATAATTCAATTTACATTTTCACAGGGATATTCTACTAGTCAAATAATCACATGCAATATCAATAACCACTTTCATCATGATGTAATCCATAATGCCAGACTTTATAACCACATAGTTAAGGCCTTGTTCCAAGACTACAAATAAGATTTTATCAATGCCTTGTTCCAAGACAATAGTTTGTCTCATGATACCAACTGATGCATTGAGAGGCTATATCGGGCTCCACCCGTCACTTACTCAGTCCAATACATTACTCCTATGAAAAAGATGAAACATAATCTAAGCATTCTTATTAAAAAAAGCATACAAAATGCTATTATTTTAACCACAAACAATGAATGGAATAAAAATAGCACATACACATTCAATAATTACTCATTAAATACAATATGGATGATTTTATTATAATAAATCAACCTCAATCTAGAATAATGAAAGATATTGACATAGATGAAAAATAATCATAAAAACAATTTGAGAGAAATATCCCCCTTTATCATGAAAACATTTAAATGTATCCCTATTTATCAAAAATATATTTAAAATAGATTTTTGAATCAAAGTGTCTCATTCCACTTTGAAAATATTAAAGGGAATTAACATTTTAAAAAATTCATGTCCATATAAATAAATTCATTTAACGATTTTTAAAACATGGACATTAATGAGAAAGTTTTAGAAGAATAAAATTTAAAAACATTTAAAATGATATTTTAGTTAGAGTTTCAATCCAAATGAGAGATTATTGAATGAATTTAATTGAGGTAATAAAAAGTTTATAATATCATGAGAATAAATGGATTCATGATATACTAGGTCAAATTACAGTATATACACAAAAAAAGTAAGTTGGTGCATAACAACAAAGAAGACTCAATGGAATGTAAGTTGGGATGAAATCCATTATAAAGACTTTGTCCTTAGGTTAAGAATAAACCAATGAGATAATTATGTTTGAAAAATATAAATACACTCAATATGGTTGTATAGTCAATGTGAATCAATCATAGTACATTCACACATATTCTTGTAAAAACAACACCAATGAATTGGATATTTAACTTAATTGAGTTAAAATTACTCTTGTCATGTTCATATCAACAACTTGATAATTTATGAATTGAGTAATTATGTGTATAAATATAATATACCCTAAAATGGGATTGTATATTACTACACAATTAATAAATAGTGATTCCACACAAAATCATGGAGTAAAATAATCAATGAAGTATGCGTAAATCCCAATGAGTGGAAATTAAAATTTGAAATTCCCTTAACGATTTGGTAACCTATTAAACATACACCCCATAAAAGAATTATCATAAAATAAAGATATAAATACCCATAAAATAAGTTATATTACTCAAATAATGCAATCATGGGCAGTACATACACCACACAAATGGAAATAGTGGAAATATAGCATGAATCTCACACGAATAAGATGTGAGATGAAAACCCATTACATTGTACTTTTCCTTGTTCGAGGGTAATTTAACCTCCTGTATAATAGTTAAATCATTGTTATTAAATTGTGAAAGAAATATATACATAAATATGATATCATATATGATCCTCTAATATTGGTTTGTTAATAATATCTTAGTAGTATCATCGTTTTGGGTGTTAACTGATCTGTCTTCCTTTATATAATCAGTTACGTAAGCCAAGTTTGTTATGGATAGAATGTATTTTATTCATATCCATAATGATATTATGTTCATAAACATTATTTTTAATTATAAAATTAAAATATTTCTTGAATGATTACAATATGGAATGAATCCCATCGCGTTCGTGGAGATAGTAATCCGTACGTACGCAAGAGGGACAATATTATTATATTGATGGTGAAATCGTATGTAATTTTATGGTATATCATATATAAATAATCATTAACATGTTATATTTTTTATTTACATCAGTTATACTCATTACTATACCCATCCAAATAATGATGTGTTTGAATAGCAAACTACACCACAACTTGGAGACGATAATCTGTATGTACGCACGTATAGTGACATTGTCATTTATATGGTGGATAGAATAATGAATTTGGTTGTACCATTTTTATAATAACATCATAGTATGTATAATATACTGGATTTATTATTTTATAATGGTAATAACAAATAAATAGTAAGTGTAAGAAGAAAAGAACTTGAAAGAGGTGATGAAATATTTACCTCTTCTCTGAGTTCTTCGTTTTGATTTGACCAAAAGGGCTCTATAGGAAGGATTAATGACCAATGTAAGGCCTATATGATGAAGGGATTAAAGTTGGGAGGATATTTGGGTAGGTTTTGGCAGTGTAAAAAGGCTTTCCATGTGTAAAATTAAGATAATGGGAAGTGCCCTTTTATAAGAGAGGTGAGGGTCACTTTAGGAAAATCATGAAATATTATTTTATAATAAAATCATTTTCGGTTTCTAATGGATTAAAAATGAATTATATAAATTATAAGGTGTGTATAGGTTAGTAACCTATCAACCAATAGGTTTAATATAGGTTTAGTTCATCATATTAACCTTAACATTTAGATTTAACTCTTAGTTAAAGAGTTTTATATTTACCATGCCTCTTGGTATTTTGATATTATATTGTTAATAAACTTACTATAACATTCCATGAGAACCCCATGTTGTTAATTATTTATATATATACCCTTATCTAAGTCCTTTATCTGAACCTTAGATTTTTAAGAATTTAATATCAATTAATAATATAATATTTGTTTTAAATATTCAATTTTGTCAATTTTTACAGTATTTAGTATTTAATTTTTTTGAAAGCCATAAATACTTTATTAATTACAATAAAATTTATTCAAATAACTTTAAAATGTCATATTGACCAATAAAATTATTGTAATTCATCATAAGTCTCAATTTACATTTATTAAGATATTTATAATATTAATTAATTTAATATTTAATTAATAAGGTAATTACTGTATCATCACTGTGTCATAAATAAATTGAATTATTTAATGTCTAAAAGTTATAAATAAAATACCAACATGTAGGAAATATTTTTATATTTCTAATTAATATTTATAGTCGAATTTATATTGTGTCTATCTTTATATTAAAAATGGTTTAGTTATTAAACTTTAAATTTATCTCTTTTAACTCTTCTTTAAATAAAATAATAATAAATATCCTAATCTAATCCAAGTTGACCAAAGAGGTTAATATTTTATTCCAAAGTTTGTTTTAGGTCTAATTATAATAATCCAATAGAATTAGGACATGTGTTAGGGTAATTATGATATCATTTTCACCCTTAATTACCATATTCACCTTTAACCGTGGTAAAAAAAGTCAAAAGATACTATTAAAAAAATATTATTTTCAACTTATTGAAGAAAATTTAAATTATTCATATTAACCAGGCCTCTCAAATATTTTAAATTTAACTCATAGAAGTGGTAAAATTATGTTTTTCGTAAATTTGCAAATTCTTCTAGGAGGTGGGTAATATAAGTTAAAAAGTTTGGTAAAATTTTATACATATAGTTTTATTATAATATGACTCCAATTAATTACATTGAATTTATATATGTATTATATATTTATTTTAACATAAAAAAATAAATTAAAATAAAACATTATTTAAATAAAAAGTCGATTTTAAACTATAACGCGGTGTTTTTCACTACTCATAAAAAATATAATGTTTTCAGAAAAATAAAACAAATTTACACTAAGATAATTTTGTCATGATGAATTAAAAAATGAATTTTATTTTACCAAATTCAAAACATATATGTTTCATTAATTAATTTTAAATTAATTCTCATCGTCAAAACTAAAAATCGGGTTTTTAAAAAGTAAAAACTATCAAAATATTGACATCTGTTTATGTCGAATTATATGTAAAATTACTTATAATGACCTAAATTGTATTAAATGATAAAAATTTAATGAAATTATGATTATAAACCATTAAAATACATAATTTGACACTATAAATTATTTCTATTAAAATAATTTCAATTAAAATTTAGTAATTTTCAGTATTCATAAAAATATGGAAGTTATCCGAAAAGTACCAAAAAATTATCCAAAATAAATTTCTATGTCCCGATTAAAAAGAAGAATTTAATATTATTAAATTGAATATATAAAAGGGTCAAATGTTGGTTTTAAAAAGGGTTTTCCATTAATAGGTGGTTAAATTATAATTTAATTATTAAAAATACTTCTTTTATCTGAAAAAATTAATTTCTTCATATATTATGTCTAAGAAATCCATAATATGGATTCTAAAATTATATAGAGTATATAAAATAAAAAATTCAGTTAATACTATTCATAACCACTTTTTGAATGGCTAGTTTGGTAAGTCGTGGTGTGCTCGAACTCATTGTTTCTTGTAGCGCAAGCTATTGAATTAAATTAAAGAAAATAACTTAATATGAAATCTTGGGGTGTTACACATCTGTTTCAAGTGGGAGAGGATCTCTACCGGCTCCACCTTCTTGAGTAGGTTCAGTAGAACCTCACTAGGTGGGTAACTTCCATACTACAAGCCATGTATGTATAGGGGGATTTCAGGGTTTTGGTATCTAGGATTCAGATATATAGATCCAGTAGTGAGGACCTACTAAGAGTAGTCAGGTTATATGACCTGGCTATGGATCATGCCATATTTACTGTATGAAGCATGTACCAGAGAAGAAGGATGTTGAACCATCAACTATTTGAGGTATTTTATTGTAGGTTCTACTATCAATTCTATGTTATTCGATATAGTTTCATCACTTCATTAAAGTATATGCATGGTATGGATATCCTAAGGCCTGGTCTTCACTTCTCTAGTTGCATTATGAGAATTGTTACTCTTTTGGGTATACATTCTAGAAGTATACAACAATATAAGGACTATCCTCTTAAGGTAGGTACCCATGATTTCTAATGGATCATCTTAAAACTCAAGATTATAGGATTTTATGTCATTCTTGTGATGGAATGGTTGGTACCTAATCATGCCTATGTTGATTTTTATTACTAGACTGTATCATTTACATCACCAAAGTTAAGTACTTATATTAACAAGGGAGAGTGGTATGTCCATGCAGAGTAGATCTGGACCAGAGAGTCACGGGATAGGTGGATTTACTACCAATATTTATTTCCTTTATATAGATTATCATGGATTACATCATACTATGATCACTCATGTAGTCAATTGATTTAAGTATGTTTTACCTCATGACTTTTCTAGACTATCTCATGAGAGATAGGTGGAGTTCAAAATCGACCTAGTTCTTGGAGCTGTAGCGGTATCTATTCCTCCTTACAATATGGCTACTAAAAAGTTTCTAGAGGTCAAGAATATGCTAGAGGATTTAGAGGACAAGGGTTTTGACGGCCCAATACTTCTTCATATGGTTCATTAATCCATTTTTTTCAAGAATGTGGACAAAAACCCCATGATTTTCATAGATTACCATAAGAAAAATTAGTTTACAAGGACAAAAAGTTCACCCTTTCCACGTATATATGATATTTTCAACCATCTTGAATGAAAGATGGATTTTTCAATGAATAACCTAAGATCATATTATCATCAAGTTCATGTCACACAATCAGATACTCTGCGTATGACTTTTTGTAGTCAGTAAGGCTTATATGAGTATATAATGATTTCATTTATTCTTACAAATTAGCCTTCTATATTTTATGGATATGATGAATATAGTTTCACGTCCCTATATTAATTCCTTCATGGTGGTATTCGTAGATGTAATATTAGTGTACTCTTATACTCAAAGAGTCTACAACACACATATTGATATTGTTTTGAATACACATAGAGATAATTATGTGTACAATAATCTTAGTAAATTTCACTTCTGTATCAATAAGGTACACTTCTTAGGTCATGTAATCTTAGAGGTAAGAGTTTTAATTGAACCAAAGAAAGTGAGAGTTGTGGTTACCTAGGAGTATCCCATGAAGGTACTTTACATACATATATTCTTAAGGATAGATGGTTTCTATTGGAATATTATGTAGGAATTATCACACTTACCACCACCTCTTACATTCATTAATAATAAGGGTATGAATTTTTTATGGTTTTAATTCTGTGAAACATCCTTCTAGGATCTGAAAGGGAGATTGAATTTATAACTGAATATAATTCATCAAATTCTAGAATGTGGCTATAAAGAATATTGTGATGCATTTGGTATTAGGCTAGGATATGTTTTGATAAAAGAAGAACAATTCAATGCATATGATTCAAGGTATTTGAAGCATCATGATTGGAATTACCAGACACACGACCATTAGTTTAAATTTATTTTTCATGCCATGAGTTATTTGTGGCATTACCTATTGGGACATTATTTTTGTAGTTTATGGAACCAAAAGGCCATAGGTATATTTTCTCATATAGACAAATAAGTCATAGGTAGTGAATATGGATAGAATATTTATAGTCCTTTGATATTGAGATTCCCAATATTCTAGGAAAAAGGAATGTTGTTTCCAATGCTCTGAGTTGGAGGACATAGACACATGCATCATAGGAAGGCAGTATTGAGTGGAAGCTGATGGATTTGTTTATTGAGAGGCACATAGAGGTACAATAATATCTTGGTGAGTTTGTAATTGTATCGCTATTAGTGGCATATTTACTTTTTTAGAGAGTGAATATGAATAATTTTTCAGATCATGAAGGATTGGTCCAATGAGATAGTATTTCTCTTGAGGATCCGCCTCTGGATTGGACAATCGATGATGATGGGATCCTTTGTATACATGGACATATCTAGGTTACCAATAATAATACAGATGATCTGATGTGATATTAACAAGCTTTTTTAGTGGGTATTTCCACTGGGAATCTCTAAGAAGTTTTGTGATATTAACCGAAATTATTTGTGGCCAAGGATGAAGTATCAGATAACAAGTTTTATCAGTAGGTGTTTCACCTATCAGTAGGTGAAGGAAGACAACAACTGATGTGATGGAATTTTATATTTGTTGTTAGACCCATAATGGAAGTTAGAGGATTTTTCAAAGTATTTTTTCATCGGATTAATTAGTGTGCCTCATGGTTGTGACTCAATCTGTGTAGTCATGGATCCAATGACAAAAGTAACCCCTTATTTACTATATGGGATACATTATCAGCTGATAAACTAGGTATATTTTATTTTAATGAAAATATATAGAAACACAGGGTCCATCATACTATCATTTTTTATAGGGAAAGTCGTTTTACATTGATAATCTAGGAGGTGTTATAGAAATATATGGGTACATAGGTGCTTCTGAGCACAGATTTTTCCCCTTAGAAGAATGATCAGTCAGAATGGACTCTATTTGTATTAGAGGAATTATCCATATATGTGTACCTAATTTAAGTGGATCGTGGGAGAATAATATCCCTCTTGTTGAATTTCCCATTAAAAATTTATTAGGTGATTATTTAGAAATATTTTTATAAGGCCCTATATTTTAGGTTCTTTCATTCATCCCTATGTTCGTTAGGGGGTGGATAAGCAGCACAGCTGGGTCCTTTTATCATTCAGGATAATTATGAGTGGGTTCATCTAATCAAGAAGCATATTTCAACATCTTTATCAATACAAAAATATGATGTTGATCACTATTGATGACCTATAGAGTTTCTATCCAGGGATCATGTTTTCTTATAGGTATCACCTAAACATTGGAATAAATGGATATAGAGGCAAGGGCCATTGTCATCACATTATATCGGATCATTTGAGATATTTGAGAGAGTTGGTCCAGTAGACTATCAAAATCAGTTACCTTAGAGGTATCATTCCATGCATGAAATCTTAAAAATTTCACAGCTTCACCATTATCATGCTGACCCATCTCATAATTTTAATCTTGAGCATGATGATCTAGATGTTGATGTTTCTTTTGAGAAGTATCTTATATGCATCAACGATTAGATCATGAATGATATCTAAGGCCGATCATTTGTCTTAGTACGAGTGCCTTGGAATCACGGTCAGGTATAAGATATGACATTGGAGAGAGGGTCCAATATAGGTTCTATGTTGTTGGAGTTGTTTTAAGAAAAGTTTTTCCCACCCTTAGAAGGTAAACGTGTGGAAGAGTTCCTTTAGCGGGAAATATAGTTAGATCCTGAATTTTATTTGATTTATGGGTCCTTATAATTTTAGTCACTTTATTCTTTTAGACCAAATATGGGTTCCAAATGAGGTCATAGGTGTTTTGGGTGTGTTTAATGATTTTTCAATTCCAATAAACAAACATTTTTGGAATAACATACTAGTATCATGGTAAGGAAAAAACAATGTGGGATAGGATACATGGTTACCCCTAACCATGTGGGTATTATAAATGACTAGTAAGGGCTACATATTTTAATGGAACCATTTATATTAGGTTGCATGCCTGTTCAAGTACCTCATAAAAATGTAGTAGATCTGAATTTCATGGTTGGAAAATAGTTTCTCTAATAATGCGACATAACTGGGCGTGGTTCCCTCCTTAAGTAGTGAGCTAAGCATGAGTGTAACATGGTTTGGCCAATTGTTCAACCAAAATATGTTCCCCTAAATTTTTGGGTCAATTTCCAAAATTTCCCTTAATGATGTACATATTTCACCCCTTATCCATTATTTCTCATTTCCAGTGATTGGAAATTTTCTTCATCACATTAGAGTTTCCCCATCTGCATGATCTATATTTTTGGATATCTCTTTCATCTGAATTATGATCAGTATTTATTTCATCTCATTGGATTATTCCTAGTACGTTCTTTGATGTATAGGATAGGATAATTATTTTTCTTACCCTCGATGACACTATCGAGATGTAGGACTATATGCTCAATTTTTAGTGTGTTTTTTTGTTATTCCATTTTTTATTGATCAAGGAAAAATAAAGGACCAATATTGGATGAGGAGGGTGTTATGAGAACGAGTTAGGTAGTATGATATTTATCCCATAAAATAATTATGTTTTATAATATGTGATTTGTGTATCATGCCGATTTCACTACACATTTAACCTAATTTTATTTTTTGTTAAATTATTTTCCTTTCGTGGAACCTAAAGACTTATTATAACCAAAATTCATATTTAGATCATCCACTTGAGGGTGATTCATTCCTCTAGGTGTTCTCTCTTACATGACTATCTAGATTCTATAGTTAAAAATAGACAAAACCTATTAGTGTTTTTGGATTAACATTTAATGGCAAATATAAAATTGATTATTAATGAAGGAAGTGGTGAGGTGTGGAAAAAATTCATATCAATTATAAGGATTTGAACTAAATTTGAGTTATAATATTACATCACCTAATTAAATGGAACAATTTTCATTCCCTTGTTATTATTAAATATTAATGAGTTATGATTTACCCATTGGATCGTATTAAATCTAATTATTCGTAACAATATTTCTATATGTGCATGAATACCCTTAATATATTTAAATGGGAATGAAAACACTCTATATATAAGTGTCTGATTTGGGAATTGAGTCCCTTTATAAAAATGTGATACCAGGCATGGTGAACCTCTCTCTCTATATATATATATATACATATATGTGTGTGTGTGTGATACAAGAATGGAATCTATACATGTGATGCCATGAATGGTGACCCTTTTTGTTTTATAAAAGCATGATAAACCTATTACGACACTAGACATGGTGTCCCCAATTCTTATGATTCTTGGAATTTTGTGTCAATATTGTGATAATGAGCATGATGTACCTATACTATGATATCGGGCAAGGCGTACCAATACTATGATACTAGGCATGGTGTCCCGATTCTAGGACATTGGACCTGGAATCCTCTACTACAATGATACTATAAATTACATTTATTGATACTTGTTCGGACATATTCTAGCATGGAATGAAGTAGGTAGTCTCAGCATGGTTTCCTTTAGGGACTAGAGCCGACCCATTTATAGTTTTAATTATTTCTTATTAAATTTTCACACTATCATGTTATTTACATGGACTAGATATTTATATATTTCATTATTGGTGTCCTACCAAGTTTATCTCATACCTTATCTAGGTCATTAATGGTACCCATGTAGATTATATGCTTGTTAGAGTAGATAAGGGAAAGTGTTCTCTTATGGATGTTTGAATACATGAATGAGTTAGGATGGGATCTTGGTATTAGATGACCATGATTGAGCTTGGGATAATTGGATAGGCTTTTGGACTTTTTGTACCATTCTAATATCATATGGAGTATAAACTTCCCGCTACCATGTATACATGTTTTCCCTATTTTGTAGAGAGATTACATCATGAACCATTATATATGATTTTGTTTAATGACTTTGATTATTATTTATTGATTCGATATTTATATAATCTTCCACTATATTTTCCATTATTGATATTCTTCCACTATTTATCTATTTCTTATACCATTGTGCTACTCTGACATGAGGTCTTAGTCTCCCTGGGGACACCACCCAAGCCCTTGCTGCTAGTCAGCAGCCTTTGGCATACGAGGTGGTTCACTTGAGGCCATGTGGCTAACTAGGATCTGGGAAAATATGAGTGGAAATTGTTTTTTTTAAATCACATATTATGATGATTTAAAATCAATTTTCTAACCCTTATCCATCAAATTAGAAATTCAAGTATCCCTCATTCATATATGTTGACCACCACTTCAATTTTGTGATACGATTCATTTTTTATCACCATCTATAGTTGGTGGTTATGATGATGGTTTTAATATTTATATATTATATTTATAATATAATTATTATTTTGTAATCATATTATCTTTTAAAGCTTATAATGTTCGATCCATTAGAAAATGATAACACTACTCATGCGTGCCTTTATACTACCACCTCCACGAAGTGATGTTATTTGTTTATCATTTAAACTTTTAAGGGATGGAAATAAGGATAGATTTAATGAAAATATATGATATTTTTGATATAATAATGATAATTTAAAAATTTATTTATCATTTAGCTTTATTTTATTCAACCCATCAATAAATAGAATCATTACTCCTTTGTACCTATATATCACCATCCATATAAAGAGAGGTAATTCATTTTTCATCACCAAATAATAAGAATAGTTTAAAATTTTAAAATAATTAAAATATATTATATTTATATCATGTATATAATTATGGACAAGTAATAACCATGATAAAATATAATGATCCATAACTTCCGAATGACAATATACATGAAAAATGAAGCAATTAACTCCCAAAATGGATACTTTAATACAGAAACATTAATAAACAGGTGATGAAATATTATAAGATGATAATATATGAAATTATATGGTTTAATATCGTTTTTTATATAATTATAAAATATATTTATTTATTATAAATCAGTTTCTAGATCTTACGAAACAATTCATACATAATTTAAGGGTTTTGTCCTGATTTCTCTTCATTGAGACATGTTTTAAAATTATGAACTACTTTCATATTTATATGGTGTATATACTACTCAATAATGTATTTTTTTCAAAATAAATTATTTAATTCAATGTCTTTTTAGGAACATATTATTTTAAAATCTTCTAATGAGAATGTATTAAAAATTTACAAAAGTTGTTAGGGTTCTTTATCTCTTATTTTCTTCATTGAGACAACTTTGATGATACAACACTATAATATTTTTTAAGGATTCTACACTTCCCCATTGATATGTTATATAATAAATTAAATCATTTTCATGGTATTTAATATCTCATTAATGTTATTTCTTTCAAGGAGTCTATGAATCAAATGTCACAATATTCATAAGGGTTTTATGCTGCAATTTCATTTTTACAAGGATTTTTTATGCTTAAATTCCAAAGATGAAATTATATGGACTAAACCTAAAAATATTATTTATTTAATTCTCATATTTATTTATAAATATTAATATTTGTACTTTAATTTCCTCTTTTTATATATCTAAGTGACCAAAATAATGTTTTTAATGAAACCCAACCTTATTTTTCTCTTTAGCCAAGAATCTATTCTTCCATTCACATATCTTTTATAAATGGTTTTAATTATTATATATAATATTATAAAAATATTATTTAATGAATTTTTTTACTATATTTGACTTTATATTCCATGGTTTAAAATTAATATTCTTATCATTTTCCAATCGTGGTACTTTTGATTTTTTACCAAAAATTAAAAAGGAACATTTGTTTTAACGAACACCATAAGAATGAATTTTCCCATCACCATGAATAATATTTTCCTGGATGATGAATTTAAATTTTCCCATTTTTCATTTCAAATAAATATTTTTTCTTAAATATTTTTTAAATTATAATATTTTAGATTAGTGATTTCAAAAGGAAATGGGTATATTCCCTAAGAAATGTTCGTGTGATATTTGGATTGTATTTTTCAACTATATTAATATCCATTGATGTTTCTTATTATTTAAATGGAATATGATACCATTTTATTATATTTATTTCTTTATTGTATGTTTTATGTTTTTGGTGAGTAAATGTCTATAAAACACATTTTTCTCAACGGGTTAAGTACCAATGTAACTATAGATGTTTTCATGTGTGTCATAGATATGAATGGTTATAATTATGTGATGGGTGGTTTAGTTATAAACAACGGATGATTGGTTAAAGTATAAAATAAGGATACATGGGTTTTTCAAATTCCTAAAATTCATTGTGTAATGATAATAGAGTTTAAAAACTCCAAGGAGATGATAGAGTTAACAAAACCCTAAGATATGATGGGGTAAACTAGAAAAAAGTTATACCTATGAAAATGTTGAAAATGACTGAGAATGTATTTTTATTATGGAATTTTTTTCACAACAATAGTCTTGGGAGTTAAAATTGAATAAGGATGTGATTTTCTACGCTTATATGACTTCAAAAAAGTTATATCTTATTCTTATGATACGTTCACATGGATCATTATTGTTTATTAATGATTCTAAACACATATTTATTTTGTATTTTTCTTGATAAGGATTTGTGACTTGATTTCTCTTTATAATCTATGAATTTATGGTTATGATTTTATAATTTTATTATCATGTTATCATACCCTCATGATTTTCTTGTACATAAGTATGATCATTGATACATATCTCCCTTATATACAATTACTAATCATCTAATATCATTATTTCTTTTATTTCATATTCCCTTGGATAAGAAGAAAGGTTTTAAGAATTACTTGTATATGAATGGTCCTAGTTATGAATAACTAACTCAGTGAATCTATAGAAATTAAATGTACCAGTTGTTTATGTATCCAAGTTTACAAATACATTAAATCTTTACGGTTTAGGTGTGGATCGTAATGTTATATAATGAATATTTATCTAATAAGAAATAATATTTCTGTATGAATGTTTGGGGTCTTTGTAGTTGATATAAAAGAAAGATTTATGAATTTTTGGAAACATGGATGATACAAATTCAGTGAGAACACTTAAGATAATCCAAAGTATCAGATAAGATCAAATTATTTTGGTAAGGAATAGATTATGTGGTTTTCCTAGCAATATATACTCATATGGATACTGTATGTGGATTTCAATTTATAACAAATTCGTTTAGGGATAATAAATCTGAAAAGAGTAGGTTTGTTATATTGTTATATTCATTATAGATCATGGTGAATTGTTTATTATTTCACATATGTTTTTACATACCTCAGAGATATGATTTTGTTATTTTATATTTTCTTTATGATCCATTATAAAGTATTTTAAAGATAATAAACATATATAAATAAGGATAAACCTAAGATGTCATAGGTTGAAAAAATGTGCCATGGTTTAGAAATCCTATGAATTATTTTTCATGATTTTATGATTACTCATTACCATTTCTCAAACTAATATTTTGGTTTCAGTTAATTTTTAGAACCCAGAGGGATCATGTTAATAATGAATGTAATGGAAAATCCAAGGATTGTCTTTAAGAGTAACCAAATGACATGGTATAAGGGATGAGAATTCCTAAGATTACTCCTTACTATATATCTCATTATATGTTTAACAAACTAAAAATAATCCATTTTCCAAATGAACCAAATAAGGGAAAATTTAGTTTCATTAATCTTGTGGGGGAATGAAGATTCAACTTCCTACATGTTGAGAATGTGAGGACAAGCACCTTAGGTAATGTATCAAAGTTTAAATAAGATGCTTTATATATGGAAAAAAAATATCATAGATAAAATAATTACTAGGGAGAATGTAGAGTTCAATATAAGTAAATAAAGTACATCTTAGGGTGTCATTAATAGTTCAATGTCTTCTATGTGGGGAACAAGCACATTATCCAAGTCAATACCCCAATCCATGGGATAACTTCGATAACAAGTAAGGGATTTTGATATTCCAATAATTAAATAGGAATAATTGAAGTGTTTATAAATTTGTATTTGGGGATTATATTGTAGAAATTTTTTATTAATGTTATTTTGGTAATAAGAAGCATAAAACTTTTAAGGATTATTTCATAGTAGTTTTTATTTAGGGATTTTCAAAAATATATTGAATGTTATTGATAACATAGAAACCAAATTTAGTGGTAATGTGATATTTTATGAAAACACTTGGTAGAGAGATATATAACATTTAATATGTTCATGATTTGGAGATAATAATGATTATTTCAGATAAAAAGATGATTGATTTATATAACATAAATTGGATAGTATTCTTGACCTTGAATTTTATTTTTTATTTAATAAAAATGCAATTTCTTTTATCTTTTATGATGGTTAGAATATTTTGGTTCTTTGTAATATATTCAAAAGTCTATGATTGTCCTTGAGAAATATTGATAATGTTATTTTTTTTGAAATCATATATCTTTTCATTGAAGCATTATATTGATTCGGGTTATTTTGGTAAAGGATTAAATTATTTCTAGAGAATATATGATCATGGTATTAATGTGTTTGGGTGTAAAAATTGGAGTTACCATATATTGTATGGGGATAAATGTCAATTTTTATCATGAAAAAGAAAGAGTGATCACATATTTTATATTTTTCAGGTTATGAAATTTATATGACTTATTTTTAATAAGTTTTAAGGTTAACACTTTATAAAATGGTTTAACTTTAACTATGGGTATTATTATTGAGGTTTTATATATTAATGTAGTATTTAATCACATGAATATTTATCCCTATTAGATAACTTGTGCTAACCATTTTGGTTTTGATATATATATAAAGAAAAATAATGAATTTCCATTTTTTTAATGAGCTTATGATTTGTTAGAAAGAAATTTGAGTTCTTTAGGAATAAAAATTTTATATATTTCGTTCATCATTTGAATATGGATGAAAAAAAGGGAATAAAATTGAAACATATAGCCAAAGGATAAAATTATATATCTGGATTTAATGAAATTTTATAAGTATATATTCTCAGATTCCATGGTAAAATAATTTCACAACTCTAGGGAAAATAAAATTGAAAATTGTTTTAATTTACTTTTTACAGTTATTTTTGATGAATTGATGTTTATTTTTACACCCATTGATTTATGGTTTTGTGGTAATTAGAATTCTCCATGTCCATGTTCTCTAAAACTTTCTCTTATTCAATAAACATTATATTTTTCTTATATGTCTATATTTTCACTTCCTAAATATGTTCTCCATATTTGGGAAACTAATTATGTGTTGTTTAAGGTAACTACTATATTTCTCACAGCCCTTTTTCAAAGCAGATTTTATTATTCCTTTTCACGATGTGGGTTTTCAACAAAGATAGTTTTGAATATCAAACATTTTATTATCATGACAAAAATTACAATTTTTTAATTTATATAAGAGGGGAAAATTTTAACACCCCAATATTTTATAATATATTTTTCTTTAATTAAAAATAAAGAGTTTAATATCTTTCTCTAAAAAAACCCCATATCTAAACGAACCATGATGTAGTATACATTTATAACCTATTCATTGAATTTGAATGTATAAATAATAATAGCCAAATTCCAAAAAAATATGTATAATGGTTTTAATTAATTTAAATATATTGATAAATACATAATAAATTGGTACCCAAAATTCGTCAAATACATTCTCTGTTAAAATAAATCATCCAAATTTGGTTTTAATAATTTTTTTCATGAAAATAATAATTACTTTCTACCATTTTAGAAATTTTCTTTTTCGAAATGAATATATTTTTAATTCATCATTTCAATATTGTCTTAGGATAATTTTTGAGTATTTGTTTAAAACAATTTATTTTCCAATGAATAATTAAAAATACATATTTTTGTAAAAACTATCATTTTTTACAAGTAAATGTACCGTTATGTATTTAATTTGATGGTAAATAAATATAAGAATACTCAAATTATAATTATTATATTTAATTACTTAGTAATCATACTAATACTTTATATTTGAATAAATAATTTTTTTTCATAAAAAAATCCTAAATAATTTATTTTTATTCATGAAATGAGTTTTTATATTAAAATATTTTGTTAACATATATTGATTGTCTTTCCCTAAACCAGAATTATTAATTATATTTAATTATTGATATATATTTGGTTTATTTTTGAGTTTTTTTTCAAGATAGTTTTAATTTTAAAATTTGGGTGTTTCTAGTATAGCCCCATCATTGGTGAATGATTAGTGGAAGCCATGCACAAACAATGCAAGGGTGTCTGTAATTTTAATAGAAAGGAATCGCATGACCAATACACCATTTGGAAAAATATGTGGCTTCTCATGCGAGGTTTCAATGGCCTATAGTAGATGTGCATTGTTGTTGTACAGTTTGTCCAACTATGTGGCCTAACCGTGTAGGGTTTCTAGGTTTAAAAAATAATAAATAAATAAATATGAAATTTCTTAAACAATAAAAAATTATTATTATTATTATTATTATCATCATCATAATCTAAACCCTCTCCCCCTTACCTTGTGCGATGACCTCCCCTGTTACCTCACCCCTAGTTCATGACACCCCAGCCGAAGAGGTTCCCCACGTGCACGACACTGCCTCCTCCTCCCTCCTTCCAGTGAAATATTTTCTACTTGATCCCTTATGTGATCTCTACAAGTGGGGTTTTTCTTCTCGTCTTACATATTCTATTATTATTTATTGGTTTCTCTTTTCCCTTTTGTGGTGTGAAAGCCCTAAATGACCCCTAACACATATTGGGGTGTTGTATTGGTTGTCTCTAGGTTCCTAGGGCCAGAGATGTTTGGTTGAGGACCATTATTACCATGACCATTGAAGGTATAACGTTTTATATTGGTTTCAAGAAAGTATTATTAGGTTCATTCACTTTTTCCCTATTTTAAAAGATGATTTTGTATTTTTGGGGTTCCTAATATTTTTTTAATGTACTTTGGACCTCATTGAGGTGGATTTGAGATGCTATTATCGAAGGAATATTTCATGTATATGTATAGGTAGTCACATACATATATAGGTTCTCCATTTATATATATTCACTCATGAAATTATGAATATATATATATATATATATATATTGGTTCTAGGTTTTCATATATATATATATATATAATGAAAACAAGGGTATGTGTGAATGGGTAAATTCAAGTATATGCATATATATAAGGACCCCATTGTACTTATTCATGGAGATATATATATATATATATACATTGGGTCTAAGTATCGTTATATATATTTGGAGGTACATAGTCATGTAAGTGGGTTATGTAATATTTGAGTGGATAATGATGAAGTCATCCAGTGCTAAGGTGTTTCGGCATAGTTATCTACTTTTGGAGGTAGTTTTACCTATAAATTGGATATTAAATTTAGTAATCATATATTTATTGATATTTATACAATTTTTTTACTTATAGTTAGTTATATATAAAAATTTATGGAATTATTGGAATGAAATCAAGTGGTTTTCTCTTTAATTTAAGTCATTTGAAATTGAGGTATTGATCCTCGCACACCAACTATTCATTAAAATATCGGGTTGGACTTCATAAGTGGTTTGTGCTTTATAAATGATATTTTGTATTTAAAAATTTGTTTCAAATATTTTATGAAATTATAAGACCTAAGTTTGGATCATGTTCAAAGGCCTTTTTCCCCAAGGAATATGTGGGGCCCAGTTGAAACTTTTTGAAATGTTCATTCATTAAAAAACTCTCTTTGCTATGTGTGTCTTGACATACCATTATTAAATGGATGGGAATGTACATGGTATGGGATATCCTTTATGGGTTGTGTCTTAAAGTAAATAGGAATTCCATAGGGTGGTTCTTTGTGGTGCTGCTTGTGTGTGGCATGTGTGTGACTTAAACTTATTCTTTATGCATGACTGATTATTCAATTCTCTTTGAATCACCCTTATTTAGACATAATATATGTACCATGCATAGATAGTGGATTTTTTGAGAATTCATATTGTACTATTTTATAATTATTCTATGTCTAGTGGCCCTATAGTATTTCCATGCTTTGCTCTAGGTGTGGTTCTCCTTGGTTTGTCTATGTAGAGAATAATCGAGCATTTTGGATTTTTGATTGCATTAGGTGCAATGACATGATGAATTAGTTTTTATTATGATATAGTTTTTCCATTGAGATCCTAGTTATTCCAATATTCTACAACACCAGTTTTTCTTTTGATGATAATCTAGGTGTTTCTTTTGACATGGTTACTTCAGTATTGCTTTTCCATTTCCCTCATTGTTTTCATTTCTTCTTCTACCTATATATAATGTATCTCTTGGGTAAATATGATTTTTGGTTATTAAATGTTTCTTTTTTTTAAAAAAATGTTAGATAATCCTTTCCACCCATTACAAAAATACCTTCTCCATTTTTCCCTCTCTATTCCTCTCTAAAATTCCTAAGAGACCACTTTTAAAGAAAATTTATTTTATATTAAGGGGTAAATTGATTGGGTTTTTAATTTAAAAATTTATGAAAAAAATATGTTTAAATATTTTATTTTAAAAATGTAATAAATCAAAAATTCATCTAAAGCTGTTGCATATAGAATAGTATACATCAGTATGCCAAATGAGTTTTAATACTCACTATAATTCCTCTACCACTATATTTCTAGGCGCACTTTCAAACATGGTCTAGATCCCCATTGAGTGATCACTTTTTTTTGGAGGTGATCCATGGACTCACATGGAGGTGTATCTAGTTTATTTCATTTACACTGCTAGATATAGGTTTAATTTCTTTCCATTATTTACTTTTTACTATTAACGAGCTAAATCATTCCAAATTAAGTTGTTCTTGATTTCTGACACTATATTCCATCTTGAAAAGATCAGGAATTCTTATTAGTCCTGGTCAGGGGAAGACTCGAGTGGCCGGTTTGGGGTTGACCCAAGTTGGTTCATAATAAAATGGTTTTAATGAATTGTCTAGTTTGTTTGGGGAAATAAAGAATTTTAGAGAAAGGATTTTAATAATTAAAGTGGCCAGTCCAAGCTAGGTGCTTGATCAAAACCTATTCTAAATGATTCTTCCATTTCCAAGGTGTTCTAGGATGGTTTTCATCCAAAATCAATCTTTTATATCAGATGTTCACTAAGATTATGATTTTGGATACTTGGTATTCCTATGAATGATCACAAAATATGGATGTCCATATATGGATAGTGGATGGTTATTATCTTTTGTGGATGGGTGCTTAATCTAGCATATATATATATATATATATATATATCTGTGTGTGTTTTTGTGTGTTAAAATTTCTGTAATACCAATTGTGTGTTCTTAACCTCTTAAGTGTGTTTTGGATTTTAGAAAATTAGGCATTTAAACATTTTGAACATTTTGAACATTTTGATTTTTGTGGTGTTTACTTTTTGTGTTTTGATATTTCCTATTGGTGAAATTTAGGTTTGGATCTGTTGGAATTGTTGTTGAAGTGTTATTTGAGTTGGGTTATTGATTTGTGATAGGGATATGAATTTTTTGGTTGTGATGCATTTTAATTTGGAATTTTATTTCTTTCCTTTAGAGTATACCCCAGAATTTTCCCAATTAGGAGTTGGTGGATGGTCTCTGAGGTGCCTCCCATAGTATAAAAAATGATGGTCAGTTTTTCAAATTGATATTTTTAGTCGTTTCATGGTATGAGACTATAAAATTTTAGAAGTTTTTAGTCTTTTTGGAAAATATGAATAAGTTTTTTCTGGGTATTATCATTAATGACTCCACACAAACTCTAAATTGAGTGGTGGAGAGGGAATATTTAAAGTCATTAGATCACACCTGAGACATCTTGTTTTTATCCCAACTTTTTTAAATGAAAAAAATAAGAATACCTCATCTGTTGTTGGATTATGATAATTTGTTCCATTCATAGTGATCATATGGGTTACCTGGAGAGGTTCTGTAAGTGCCTTAATTGAATGGGGAAGTTCTAGTTTAAGGTTTTTAGATCCAAATTGTGGGGTAGTAAATGCTTTAATACATCATGGATCTACCCATGGGTCTCATAGTGAATATTTTCATACAGTGTAGGAATTTCCATGTGGGGGGGGGGATATTTATCCAAACTATTGTCTCTACCATTACAGTGGAAAATGTTTATATTTCCCCTTGCTATGGATTTTCTTTTCTAAAACTTATTGTTGATAGATATTGGTGGCCCATTTTCTTAGGCTTAATATGGGTTTTCTTTTGGGATGTGGACACATATTTGTAAATCCTTATTTTGGAGTGGCATTTGTTTCAGTTGATTCCTATTTGGAGATGCTTTATCAAGGGGAAATTAAGAATTGTGTTATATTTTGGTTCCCATTTTGAGTTTCCTTAGTTCCTTCATTTTGTAACATCTTGGGTCTAGATGCCACCTGATAGTGCTCCAAGATCAGTTGTCCACATTACCTCAAGTGCATCTCCCCAAATGCCAGAGGCTAGCATCTAGTAGTGAGATCCTAGGAGAGGATTATGGGGAGACTATGCCCCTATCGGAAGAGTATAAAATAGTGGAAATAATTGTTAGATAACAGAAGTAGTAATACTATACAACAGAACTATGTTGTGGAAGATTGAGAATGTAAATAAATAGATTTCATAGAAAACAAATATGATAAGGACTGTTAAATGTTCTAGGAAATATTCAAAACATGTTACACTACAATAGTACAAAATATAAGTACCAATATTACAAGAAAATGACCAATAGAAACTTAGAAGCATCACAAGCCATGGCTTGGTCCCATTCTCCCATACTACAAAACAGAAATAAAGTAATTTTGGAAGGGTTCTTACCCTTATCCACATCTATAACAACATAATCTGTTTGGGCACAAAACATGACCCAAACAGGGTGTGAGACTAAATCCTAGTATGGAACCACAAAGGACTTTTCCAATATGTCCGTGAGTATATATAAAATTCAATGTGCAATAGGGAAAGTAGTAAACTAGGAATTACTCAAAATTAAATGGTCCTATAAGTATTGGTTTCCATTTTCACTCATTTATGTTCATTATGAATTAAATTATTTTGAATTTTATAAGTCTTGGGAAGAGACCTAGGCCTGACAATCCCCGTAAAAAAGTATTCCCAACAAATGTCCCAAAATACCCTCTAAACAATATTAAGTGAAGACTGAATCCAAGATTGAGCTTTGGATTATAAAATGTGTCACAAGTCATTCCATTAAATATTCAAATAATATTTAAATATTATCTTATGAAATAAAAATAGCTTCCAATAGATCATATACTTGGAATCCCTAATTGGATTCAAGGTTCGCTCAACATTAATATAAAGTCTCCATGACCCCAAACACTACATTGGTGGCCCACTCATGACTTGTCATGATAATTCACTCTTGAGTTTGTTCCTGGTATTTTAAACGATGCCATGGTTCACCCAAGGTATATGGTGAAATAATCATATGATCCTATCCTTTCCTTTTAACCTGAGGCTATGGATCTCTCACTGCTATTTACCACATTATCATTTTATATAAGAAGAAACTCAAGAAAACTAAAGTATTACGTGGATTTAATGTCAATAAATCAGGGTGAAATCCATCTCACAAGTAACACATGTAAATTAACGGATTACATGGCTTTTAATTTTATCAACATCATTTTAAAACAACCCAAAAAAGAAATTAAAGGCATGACTTATAAACATCTTAGTCCAATCTGTCATGAAATTTCATTTATGAGAAATACACCCCATGGGTGGACCTTAATCATGGTAAAAAAATCCTAAAAATGCTTTAAAACCCTTAGTAATCAACCTAAAAACAATAATAAATAAAAAAGAAATTATTCAATAAAGGTGACACACTAATAATGGGTGTGCGACACTCTAGTACATATATTCAACTTGAAAAATAACAAAAATCACTATACCAACAACCTTGTTGTAGTATGAATCTCAGCATCCAACGTTTTCTTCTAATTTGAACTAGAATAGAGTATATCTACAAAACAAGAATAAATGATCAAGCCTCGATAACATGGTCTAGAAAAGAAATTATAAATAAGAACTTGAGTGTAATCAAGAGCTTCAAAAGGGGATTCCAAAATATCCAGTGGTGTTTGAATTGTAGATCAGATAAAGAAATTAGAGGCCACCCTATTCTTGGATCACATTGGTGCAATGTTCATCGAACATGGGTGAGTTTTTTATGTTTTTACAAAAAACAACGCTACAATTCGATTAAATGAAGAAAAATAAAAGTATATTGCGTGTACTACAAATTACATGTCGTGTTCATACATATCCTAGCCATACCATTACATGGAGTGTGCTAGGATGTACATGGAGTGTTCCTATATTAAATGAAATTTTCTTGAAAGTACAGGACAAGTAACACCTAGTTACATCCTATAACAGGCCTGCAGCTAGCCATTGACCCCTTATTCCTCCATTTCCTTACGTAAAAACTAAAAATAAAATGATTTTTAACTCAGATGAAGAACTGGGTTCTTACAAACTTCCCCTTAATGAAACTCACCCATGAATTTCCCTTCCATGGTTTAACAAGATTCATCTAAGAAAAACTATAGACACTAAGCATGTACGTCATCCTCCTGCCCCCAGGTCACATCCTGAATATGACTATTATTCTGTAGCACCTATACAAGAGGAACCGACCGAACTCGAAGAGCGTTCATGCTCTTGTAAACTATGCATATCAGATGAACCTCAAAGGATACATCAAACTAAAGTTAAACATCCTTGGGATGGAAAATGTGAGATGTTCTATGTGATATTAGAACAACTAAGATATACGGAAGAAGTCGACCATGGCTCAGTAGCTCTAAGGTAACTGTATCCTATAGGCAACTGACCAGAATCTCTCTATAATATTTAATGGAAAAACATATCTTGGTGAAGACGTACTCTACCTTTTGATCCCCATGTGTCCCAACATTAGTGAAACATGAAAGCAAACCCAATCCTCGACCTTCAACTCTAGAAGTCATATGTGGTGGTCGGTGTAAGATTTCTGATGAGACTGTGTAGTGGCAATTTTCTTCTATGTCAACTAGACCTACTCAGAAGTCTCCTGCATGAGACGTCGTCCTAGTAAAGCTGCCACACCTGCCTCCAACTAGAATAAGGGAGAATGACAGGACCTACCATATAAATCCTCATAAGGATCCGTTTTTATCATATCCTGATAAATATTATTGTAGTATAATTCAACCAGGGGAATGTGATTTTGCCAAGAGCCCCCAAAATCACATACGCATGCTCACAACATGTCCTCTATAACCTATATCATACTCTCTAACTGACCATCAGTATGAGGGTGGTATTTTGTGCTCAAAACACCTGAGTGGCTAGAAACCTCTAAAAACTCATCCACAAATGAGAAGAAAAATGGGCATCCCAATAAAAAACAATAGATCATGGGACCCCATTTAGTCATACCACCACTCAGATATAAAATCTCAAAAGATCATCCACAATGAATGATTCCTTGAACGACAATAAAAGTGGGACCTTTGTAATCCTATCAACAACAACCCACACAACATCATTACTTTTAGGAGACCTTGGAAAACTAGTCACAAAATCCATCACAACATCATCCCATTTCCAATTTGGAATAGTTAATTGTTTTAAAATCCATAATGGTTGTTGATGTGCTAACTTCACCAGCTAACATGTAGAACACCTCGTAATAAAAATGGCTACCTCTCTCATTATACGTGACCACAAATACCGATGACGCAAGTCACAGTTCATTTTGGTGACCCTAGGATATACAACCAAATCTAAATCATTAAACTCCCGCATCAACTCCTTATGTATATCCATTCGATTCCAAACATGTCCATCTACATGAAGGATATCAAAATCACCCACCATCCAACCAAGAGGAGTGTACACATCTAACATACTCTCCTGTTGATCTATGACTTCATAATCTGATAACTACCTCATCTTCACTCTGTCCTGTAGGTTGGAGGTAAAAGATAAGGATGAAAGAAATGTTTGTCCCTTCTTTTTGTCCACCTCCATGTTTATCTCAGAGAAAAATTCCATAAGATACCACTCACTATTGGATAGTTAAACTGCCTGTATCTGAGTCATCTTGCTCAGACCATCAACCACTACATTTCTTTTCCGAAGTGTGTAGTCATGTCTGGAGTTAAAGGAATAAAGGTATTCCACCTACATTTGGTGCCTCAGATTTAGATCACGGTGTGTAAATTTGTACATGAGGATTTTCTAGGCTGTGAACACAATAAAATGATCTCCCAATAAGTAGTGTCTCTAATAGAGTAATGTATAAACAACTGCAGCTAACTTGAGATCAAGTGTTAGTTAATTCAACTTATTAGGATTACGTTCCAAGATCAATACACAACAACTTGATACCCATGCTTAATAAATGATCCTAGCTTGATACCTGATGTGTCATAGTACAAAGTGTAACTTCTTCCCAACTCTAGAAAAAATCAGTATCAGTACCAATGTCAATTTTCCATTCATCTCCAGAAGGCCATCTTGTTTGAATCAACCCATACATAACTTTCACTATTTTTAGTCAGGCCCATCAATAGTGTTTCTAAACATGATAAATACATTATGAAACACATGTAGTAACTAGAAAACCCAAGAAACTCCGCACCTCAATGAAGTTATTGGGATGCTCCCAGAATACAAATATTATCACTTTCTCTTGGTCTATTGAAACTCTATTTTCCAAGATAACGTGACCTAGGAAGTGAATCTCATCCATCCAGAAGTGGAATTTTTCTAGATTAGCATATAACTGATACTCTATCAATGTACTAAAAATGATCTCATGATGTTTGTAAAGGTCATGTTGGTAGTGAGAATACACCCAGATATCATCCATTAAAACCACAATGAACGAGTCAATGTAAGGATGGAACACACGGTTCATCAGTGCTAGGAAACCCGCTGATGCATTCTTGAGAACGAACAACATAACAAGATTGTAACATCCCAAGTAAGTAATGAATAATAGATATTCTTATATATGTTTATTTATGAATTAGATAGTGTTTTAGAGGCTTAAAATGAGAATAAATCCAATCTTAAGCATGGAATACACTAATATTTTTAAAAGATTGTTTTAGTGCCTTTTGATGGAAAGCCATTTTTAAATCAAATGTTTGAAAATTTTATAAGCATTATTTGTCAAATTAAACTTCTTCTTTATTATTGGGACATTGAAATTTACCTTGGGTTAATTTTTGGTATTTTTCTGACAATGTTCATTTTTTAATGAATAGTGAAAAATACTACATTTTACATCAAAACTGCTTTTTCATCTTATTTGATTATATGGATAGATTATTTTTTTTATTTGTTCTTGATCTGTAATTAGAATATATTTTTACCATTTAATACAATGGTGGTCATTATAATTAATTTCACTTTGGAATTCTTCATAACCAAATTCCAAACTTTTCATAGATATTGTTTCAAAAAAACCCGCTATTTGTTTTGACAACGGGAATTATTTTTAAATTAATTATTGCAATTTCTATGTTTGGAATTTGGTAAAATGGATTACATATCTGGAATTAGAAGGTCCAAATTATTTAATTAATACTCTTTTGTTTTTGGTCATTATGGATAGTAACGATAGTAATTATCTTTTATTGTCTTGATTAATTAGTAATCGGGTAGTTTAGGATAATAAAATAATACCCTAATAATAGAAAATGACCCCAAAATGTGTCCTAATGCTACTGGTTGTGTCATGGACGACCATGGGATGCCTTTTTCCAAACTTAAGGACCCCATGGAATCACTTTTGGGTGAAAGTGACACTTTAACATTTTGTTTTTAAAGAAAGTAGAATATCACAAAAGAATGTATCACCCGAGTAAAACATTTTTAGTTTTGTCTATGTAAATGATATCTTAGACTATAAATATTCATTGTAAAGCTAAAAAAATTTCCTAAATCATAGTATTTTGTTTTATAATTTTTATATATTAAATAAATTAAATTTTTTATGACACCGGGATGATGCAGTGATTACCTCATTAATGAACGATTTAAATAAAATGAAATGATGATGTAAAATCTAAGACTTTCACATGTCAAAGACCTATTGTATGAGTATATTTCGAACCCATATCACCTTATCCTCTAAATATATCATTGTGGGACCTTTAAAATCCGAAAATGATTTTAATATAAAGTAGCATTTTATAACTTTCCAAGAGTACCCCTCCTCTCATTATATAAAAGGCCCCCACCTCTACCTCCTTACCCACACTTCTAAAGCCATTGAATCTGCCAAACTCTACTCATTTTATCTCTCCAAATCCCTCTCTTCATCCTAGAAGCCTTACCATAGGCAGAAAGATCTTCAACAAAACCTTTTGGTACAAACCAAGAGGAGTTACTCGATTTAAAGGTAAAGACTTCTCTAATGCTCTTTTCATTTATTTTGCTTCTCCAACCCCCTAATCATTTTTTATTCCTTTATTTTGTAAAAACACTAGTATCTTTATTATACTAGGATGTTTTTATGATATTTATTCTAGCTACACTTACACACACCTTCATCTAATGGTTAAAGAGAATACTGTTTCCGTGGATGGAAAATTTCTGCCTCACGAAACGATCATTGTTCAATATTCTTCTAACTCCTTCAAGGGTGGCCATTAAGATGTCACTACATTTATATTTGATATATAATTTTTTTATTTTTTCCTTAAGATTATGTATTTTTCATATATGGCATATCTTTATGGTTTCCATTTTGGGTAAATGCGATATCTTCATTTTAGGAAGTGCGGACTACCGCCCCCTCAATGTGATTTGATTTGTTAATGTCGTATGTGGGATGTATAAAGGATGGAGATAATGATATTATATATGATATTATACTGGAATTATAATATACCTTTATGTAATTATGATTCCATTCCATAAAATACGAAATATAAATGAAAGTAGCGTTCATGCGTACGTACGGCTTACCATCTCCATGAACGGTGCATTTCATTTCTTACCCCTAAATGTTATGTAATATTATAAATGAACATATATACTGGGTATATATGATATATATGATATATACATAATGAATATAATTCTGGATAGAATGGATACATGAAAAACTTGTAATTATAAATAGTTTATTTTTGACTCAAGTACCAATGATCGACAAAATGACCATTATTAACATAAATAATTACATAGTGTTCATAACATGGTAATAAGTGATATAAAAGGAATAATGAACTTGAAAATGGTTCTTAAGAAAGTAGAAACTGACTCAAGTTTATTATTCAGGAGGTTAAAGAATGATCGAGTCAAGTCGGACCCGAGGTATGGGACTTCGTCTCAATCTCCTTTCATTGAGGAATATTTTGTTTTATACATAGCATTCTTTTATACGGTGTATAAACCCCTTTGACTTTTACATTTATTCAAAACGAATCTTTTTTATATGATGTGATTTACTAAACGACAAAAGGGAATTTTTTTGTCGTACGTATGCGGCGACAACGACTTCTCGGCCACCGTGACCATTATTTGAGTTTCGGATTCTTCTACAAGCCATAACTTTTTTTAAAATAAAAATAAATACCATGTTTTACTTTTCATTTATTTTGGTATTGAAATTTTTTTTCATAATGTTTTTATTATATCAATGTGTTGTATTGATATCTTGTGATTTAAATGTGGAAATGTTAGGTCTCCTTTATGCATGTTTTATGTGATATGATTGTGTTATGGTTCTTGGGAAATGTTATTAAGATGGGTGGTTCCGCGATAAACCAATGGTGGGTGATCTTGATATAGATCTCCAATGCATTGGGTAACGCGAAGGAGTTAAACGTTATGGTTTCTGCGAAAAGATGTAGGGAATATACTGTGATGGGTATTCCAAACGTAACCATGAGGGATACTCCCTACGTAAGAGTGTTATGGATGACTCAAGTTACCTTTATGTCTTATGATTTATATGATTTATTCATGATTTGATGAGGTATGTTAAAGTGCTTATGTTTTATGAGTAAAGTATTATTTTATTAATTCTTATGTATACATGGACTAATGTTTTCATCTCGTACTTTTATAACCCTTACGGAGGTTTTTATGCTCATCCCAAGTTTTTTAAATGTTTTTCTTAGGTAAAGGAAATTGTACATGATGTGATGATAGTGTTAAGGAGGTGTCAAGAAAGAATACATGTTTTGTTTTAAATATGTTTCCTTTGATGGGAAAAGTGAATATTGTCTTTAACATAACCACCTTGTTTAAATGTGGAATGTAATGCCTGATTTATGATCTAATTCTCTAAAACTCAAAACCTGAAAAGATCCTCAACATGTATTCTTGAAATAACTCAATATTAAGTAATGTTTAAGGCTAGGGCCTTATAGTTGGTATCATAGGGAGGTTTAGATAACTTTAAGAGTTAGAATTATATTAAATGATTATCCAAAAATATTTTTTTATGGTAAAATTAAAATGATATAGAATTTGAAGATTACCATGTTGCTTCATCTAAGACTTGTTTGTTTAGAATGGTTTTCCACAGAGGAAATGGGGAAGTAGTGCTAGGAAGGCATACAGATGGAAATGTCCTTCCAAATCAGCATCCTGAGATGGTCGGAATTGGAACTGAACATTTTGTTGCAGTAATGGGGCATTTTACTTAAGCGATAAATGGTGGTGGTATCCATGCACGAGATCAGTCATATCAACTGAAGAGGAACATGTCAGTGGTGGAACATTTCATGAGGCAACTTCCCCCATCATTTAGAGGATCATCTGACCTTGTGACAGCTTAAGGGTAGATTAAAGCACTAGAAAATATTTTTGATGTCATGGGGTGTTCAGACAATAAAAATGTTAGTCTTGCAATATACCGTTTGGTGGGTGAAGCAGATCAGTGGTGGTCGATGGTTAAAAATAGCAGGGACACTAATGAGATTGGTGCTCTCGACTAGCATGAATTCAAAGGTATGTTTCTTGGGAAGTTTTTTCCTAAGGCTGTTCAACTTAGGATGGAAAAAAAATTCTTGTAATTGAGGCAAGAGGACGACTCAGTGGCTTCTTATGAAGAAAGGTTCACTCGATTGGAAAGGTATGCTCCAAATTTTATCTGAGACCTTGATAGTAAAATCAATCATTATTACTCATGATTAAAGCCAAAATATAGAAGGGAATTGGCTTATCATGAGTTCAAAAGTTATGAAAATCTTGTTCGATGTGATGAGAATGTGGAAATGGATTTTGCCAATGATCAAGTGTTCTATAACAACCAACAGAAGAAGAGACCGAGGTGGCAGGAGAAAGGGAAGAATTCTTCAAAAAGGTCTGAGGTAAGAAAACTATGTTTCCAGTTTGTGATAAATGTGGTAAAAAGTATGTTGGGGAATGTCTTTTGAATTCTGGAAAGTGCTACCGATGTGGTAATATGGGACATAAGGCTCATGATTGCACTAGAAAAGATCAAGGTGATGGTAAGACCAAATTTGATTTACAGTTAGTGAAATGTTTTAAGTGCAATGAGATGGGTCACTATGCAAACAAGTGTCCGAAAAAGAGCTCGAGTGATGGGAAGCAGTTAGACTACAAGAAGAAAGGGGTGGTGAAATCCTTTGCAACTACTTCAGCAGATTTTGGGACATCAAATGAAGTAGTATCAGGTAATTTGTTTGTTTTTTCAGATTATGCCAGTGTGTTGTTTGATTCATGGTCTACACATTCCTTCATCTATGAAAACTTTTCTAGTAATTTGGGAATACCATCTCAAGAAATGACTCTTGAACATGAGGTAAAAACACCTGGGGGAAATGTTGAGGCAAAAACAATTTATAATATTCTTACAATCCTTATTCGTGGAAAGAACCTACTTGCAAACCTTATTGTTTTACCTCTAGTAGAGTTTGATGTTATCCTGGGTATGGATTGGCTCTCTGTTTACCATGCTAAGATTGAATGTAGCGCTAAAGAAGTTTCTTTTCAGATAGACTTTTAGTTTGTGTACAAGAATGAACCCTTATTATTGATAGCATATCAAGAGGCTGAGAAACTTGTAAAAGCTGGAAATGAATGTTACCTTGCACATATTATTGAAAACAAAGGAACTGTTCAGAATAATGATGTGCCAGTGGTAAATGAGTATCCTGATGTTTTTCCTAATGAGTTTCCTGGAATAATACTAGATCGTGAAGTTGAATTTACTATTGACTTATTTCTTGATGCTAAGCCAATTTCAAAACCCCCTTATCGAATGGCTCAAATTGAACTTTTAGAGTTGAAGGGGAAGTTGCAAGATTTATTAGAGAAAGGATTCATTCGACCTAGCACATCACCATGGGGTGCTCCTGTCTTATTTGTTAAAAAGAAATATGGTTCAATGAGACTTTGCATTGATTATATAGCCTTGAATAACATCACTGTTAAGAACAAATATCCTTTGCCTCATGTCGATGATTTGTTTGATCAGCTCCAGGGAGCTCAGTATTTTTCAAAGATTGACCTGAGATCGGGGTACCATCAGTTGAAGGTAAAGGAAGCAGATCTTCTGAAGACCTCATTTCGTACAAGATATGTCCATTAAGAATTTGTAGTAATGCCTTTTTGGATAACTAATGCACTTTTTGTATTCATGGACCTTATGAATATAATTTTACATGAGTTCTTGGATAAGTTTGTGGTTTTTTTCATTGATGATATTTTGGTGTTTTATAAAAGTAAAGAGGAGCATGAAAGACATTTAAGGGTTATTTTTCAAACTGTAAAAGAAAATAAATTGTATGGGAAATTCAGCAAGTGTGAGTTTTGGTTACAACAAAAATTTTTCCTTGGTCATATTGTTTCTAAAGATGGATTAACTATTGATCCTGCAAAAACAAAGGTTGTGGATAAATGGCCAAGACCCACAAATGGAACCGAGATTCATAGTTTCCTTGGTTTGGTAGGATATTACTGAAGGTTTTTTAGAAATTTTTCCCCGTTATCTAGTCCAATGACTAAGCTAACTCAGAAGGGTGTTAAGTTTATCTAGACAAAATAATATGATGATTGTTTTCAGGAACTGAAAAGAAGATTGGTGAATGCTCCAGTTTTGGAACTACCTCCCAGGAATGGGGAGTTTGTTATCTATAATGATGCTTCATTGAAAGGACTTGGTTGCATCCTAATGCAGAATGATCAAGTAATTTCTTATGCTTCATCTCAGTTGAAAAATCATGAGGTAAATTACCCTACACATGATTTGGAATTATCTGCTATTGTTTTCTCTTTAACAATTTGGAGGCATCATTTTTATGGGGTAAAGTGTGAAATATATACCGATCACATAAGTTTAAAGTATATATTCACTCAGAAATAATTGAACATGAGAAAGAGGAGATGGCTGGAATTAATCAAGGATTATTATTGTACAATTCATTACCATCCAGGAAAAGCAAATAAAGTTTCCAATGCATTGAGTAGAAAAAGTAATTCCTCGTTAACAATGTTGTGTTTGGAACGTGATCCTTTGGTCAAGGATTTGATGAAATTTGGCATAGAAGTTGTTGGTGCAGGATGTTCTTCTGTTTTGTTTCAGGTATCAGTGAAATCTTCTCTATCAGACAGAATTAAGCAAGCATAGAAGCCAAAGAATGAGTTGTAGAAAAAGGTAGAGCTGGTTCATAAGGATAAGTTGCCTGAATTCAACATTGATAATGATTGTGTTTTGAGATTTGGGAAGGGATTGTGTGTGTCGTGTGATTCACAGTTAAAGCGAGAGTTGTTATGTGAAATTCATAGTTCTCCATTTTCAGTTCATCCAGGTAGTACTAAGATGTATAGGGATCTTCAAGAGTACTACTGGTGGGATGGAATTAAAAGAGATATTGCGGATTTTACTGTGAAGTGTTTGCATTTTCAATTGGTTAAAGTAGAGAGGAAATTACCAAAAGGGATGCTTTAACCTTTATCAGTGCCAGAGTGGAAATGGGAGAATATATCCATGGACTTTGTTGTTGGACTGCCAAAGACACTTTGAGGTAATAATGAAATCAGGGCTATTGTTGATCGCTTGACTAAATCAGATCATTTCCTTGCTATACGAGATACTTTTTACCTAGATAAACTTTCTTGTTTGTATCTTAAATAGATATTCAGGTTACATGGAGTTCCCCTCTTTATTGTATCTGATCATGATCCTAGGTTTACTTCTAACTTTTGGAAAGGCCTCCAGAAGTTGTTGGGTACTGAATTAAATTTTAATACATATTTTCATCCTCAATCAGATGGGTAGTCAGAATGAACGATTCCATATTTGGAGGATATGCTACGTGCTTGTTCGATGGATTATAATGGACGTTGGGACCAATATATTTCAATGGTTGAGTTTTCTTAAAATAACAGTTTTCATTCCAGTATACAGATGGCACCATTTGAGGCATTATATGGGAAGTGATGTCGAACTCCGTCTTTTTGGGATGAAGTACGTGAAAGTAAGTTGATGGGACCAGAATTGGTAGAAGAGTTGGCAGAAAATGTTCAACTGATATAGAAACACATGGGAATAGCTCAGAGAAGGCAGAAAAGTTTTACAGACAACAGGAGGAAGGATCTCTCTTTTGAGGTAGGCGATCATGTTTTTCTCAAAGTATCACCATGGAAAAGTGTGATGCGATTTGGTAAGAAAGGAAAGTTGAGTCCAAGGTTCATTGGACTATACGAAATTCTGGAGAGAGTTTGATTAGTTTCATACCGAGTGGCTTTACCTCCAAGTTTATCTCAAGTAAACAATGTTTTTCATGTTTCAATGTTAAGGAAGTACATGCTAGATCCATCTCATGTTTTGAATCCAGAGGTAGTTCAGTTGGAATAGAATCTATCATATGAGGAACAACCGGTCTAGATTCTTGACCAGAGGGAGCATGTATTGCGGAATAAGGTGATTCATCAAGTAATGTTTTTGTGGAAAACCCACATGATTGAAGAGGCAACATGATAATCTGAAAATGAAATGAGGGATAAATACCCCCACTTATTCGATAAGTAAATAAATTGCAGGGACAAAATTTTATAAAGGGGGGAAGGATGTAACATAAAAAGTAAGTAATGAATAATAGATACTATTATCTATGCCTATTTATTAATTTTATAGTGTTTTAGAGGCTTAAAATGAGAATAAATCAAATCTTAAGCATGGAATACACTAATATTTTTAAAAGATTGTTTTAATGCCTTTTGAAGGAAAACCATGTTTAAATCAATCTTTTGACAATTTTATAAGGAATATTTGTCAAAATAAACTTATTCATTATTATTGTGACATTTAAATTTACCATGGGTTAATTTTTGGTATTTTTATGACAATGTTCATTTTTTAATGAATAGTGAAAAATACTGCATTTTACATGAAAACTACTTTTTCATCTAATTTAATTATATGGTTAGATTATCATTTTAGTTGTCTTTAATGTGTAATTAGAATATATTTTTAACATTTAATACAATGGCGGTCATTATAATTAATTTCACTTTGGAATTGGTCATAATCAAGTGCCAATCTTTTCATAGATATTGTTTAAAACAAACCCGCTATTTGTTTTGACAATGGGAATTATTTTTAAATTAATTACTGAAATTTCTATGTTTGGAATTTGGTAAAATGGATTTTATATATGTAATTAGAAGGTCCAAATTATGTAATTAAGAGTCTTTTGTTTTTGGACATTATGAATAGTAACGATGGTAATTATCTTTAATTATCTTGATTAATTAGTAATCAGGTAGTTAAGGATAATAAAATAATATAATAATAATAAAAAATGACCCACAACATGTGTCCTAATGCTACTATTTGTGTCATGGCCGACCATGGGATGCCTTGTGCCTAACTTAGGGACCCCATGGAATCACTTTTGGGTGAAAGTGACACTTCATCATTTTGTTTTTAAAGAAAAGAGAATATCATTAAAGAATTTATCACCCGAGTAAAACATTTTTAGTTTTGTCTGTGTAAATGATCTATTATACTATAAATATTAATTGGAAGGATAAAAAGATTTCTTAAATCACAGTATTTTTTTATAATTTTTAGACAATAAATTAATTAATTTTTTTATGACACAATGATGATGCAGCAATTACCTCATTAATGAACGATTTAAATAAAATGAAAAGATAATGTAAAATATAATACATACAATTGTCAAAGACCTATTGGAAGAGTATATTTCTAACCCTTATCACCTTATCCTTAAAATATATCAATGTGGGACCTTTAAAATCTGAAACTCATTTTAATATAAAGTAACATTTTATAAGAGTACCCCTCCTCTCCTCTTATAAAAGGCACCCACCTCTGCCTCCTTACCCACACTTCTCAAGCCATTGGATCAGAAAAAATCTACTCATTTATCTCTCAACATCCCTCTATTCATCCTAGAAGCCTTACCTTAGGCAGAAAGCTCTTCAAAAAACCCTTTTGGTACAAACCAAGAGGAGTTACCTGATTTAAAGGTAAAGACTTTTCTAATGTTCTTTTGTTTTATTATGCTTCTCCAACCCCCTAAACTATTTTTATTCCTTTATTTTGTAACAACAAAAGTATATTAAATATACTAGGATGTTTTAATGAGATGTATTTGAGCTATACTTACACACACCTTCATCTATTGGTTAAAGAGAATACTGTTTCTGTGGATGGAAAATTTCTGCCTCACAAATCAATCATTGTTCAATATTCTTATAACACCTTCAAGGGTGGAAATTAATATGTCACTATATTTATATATGATATATATTATGTTTATGTTTTCCTTAAGCTTCTGTATTTTTCATTTATGGCATACCTTTATGGTTTCCATTATGGGAAAACGTGATATCTTCATTTTTGGAAGTGCAGACTACGCCCCCTCAAAGTGATTTGATTCGTTAATGCTGTATGTGGGACATATAGAGGATGGCGTTAATGATATTATATATGATATTATACTGGAATTATAATACACCTTTATGTCATTATGATTCTATTTCATAAAATACAAAATAGATATGAAAGTAGTGTTCATGCGTACGTACGGCTTACTGTCTCCATGAACGGTGCATTTTATTTCATACCCCTTAATGTTATGTAATATTATTAATGCATGTATATACTGGATATATATGATTTATATGATATATTCATCATGAATATAATTCTGTATATAATGGATACATGAACAAATTGTAATTATAAAGCGTTTATTTTTGAGTCAAGTACCGATGATGGACAAAACAACCATTATTAAGATAAATAATTACATAGTGTTCATAACATGTTAATAAGTGATATAAAAGGAATAATGAACTTGAAAAAGGTTCTTAAGAAAGTATAAATTAACTCATGTTTATTATTCAGGAAGTTAAAGAATGATCGAGTCAAGTCGGACCCGAGGTATTGGACTTCGTCTCAATCTCCTTTCATTGAGGCATATTTTGTTTTATACACAACTTTCTTTTATACAGTGTATAAACCCCTTTGACTTTTACATTTATTAAAAAGGAATATTTTTTATATGAATCATTTTACTAAACAAAAAAAGGTAATGTTTTTGTCATACGTATGCCGCGACAACGACTTCTCTGCCACCGTGACCATTATTTGAGTTTCGGCTTCCTCTACAGGCTATAACATTTTTTAAAAAATGAAAAATAAATACCATGATTTACATTTCATTTATTTTGGTATTTAAAATGGTTTTCATAATGTTTTTATTATGTAAATGTGTTTTATTGATATCTTGTGATTGAAATGTGGAAATGTTAGGTTTCCTTTATGCATGTTTTATGTGATACGATTATGATATGTTTCTTGGGCATTGTTATAAAGATGGGTAGTTCCGTGATAAACTATAGCGACCCGACCTTTTCTTACATTACTATTATATCATTTAAAAGATAAACAACATAATAGTATTACACATGGAGGATCCAGAGGTTTAGTGTCTCGGGAAAACTAGGACTACACATAACAAGTACAACATCAACCATAAACATTCATTTAATTTCCTCTTCTATAGCTTCTTAGTAGCACTTGTCCTATCCTTAGTAAATGTAGCCCCCTGAGAATATACATCAAATGGGGTGAGATAAAATCCCAGTAATAGGATAGATAAGAACAATACATCATGGGGTGAGCATAATCATAACATAGGAAAAAGATCATGAACATGAGAGGAGCATAAACAATAAACATGAAATGTGGCAATGCATAAAAATGAAACATCATGTCTTAGTGGTTAACTACCACACATGCTTGTGAACAAATCTAGAATCTTTTTCAAACATCATTTCACATTTAATCATGAGATTCATCACTTTACCCAATGCATTGGAGTGCTATATAATTCCGGGCGCACCCGTCACATTTAAACATTCATATTGCGCTATATAATTCCGGGCGCACCTGTCACATCATAACATTATCATCATCATGATTTCCACATAGAACACATATAAAACATGTACATAAATAACCCATGGAATGGAATGGGTTTCATCTCATAATAACACATTCATAAACTTTGGGTTCCCAAAATAAAGAGGGAACAACATACATGATACAAGAACCATCAACCTTGAATGAGAGGTAAAAGGTGAGATCTTGAAAGAAGAGTTCCTTTGGAAAACATTTTGATTGACATAAAAACCAGTGACAAACATTTATATCCCAGAAAAGTAAATTAAATGATGAAAAAATGATCTTTTAGGAGTAATAATATCAAAAATGGAGTGAAAGAGGGAGAACCTGAAGGAAGAAAATTGGGTTCGAGATTTCCCCTTACCTTGTACCCGAATGCTTCCTTCTCTTTAATATCCTGTATAATGACATAATATTCATTAATTATAAATCCAGAACCATGTGTACATTAATAGGGTTCATTCTGGTTTCATTATGTTATATTATGTTCCTTTGGATGACTTATAGAGTTTAAAAACATTGTTTGGGGATGTTCGTTTTTATGGTTTTCTTGAGTGGTTCACTTGTATTCTTAAATTGATGTTTGGGTAGATCATGGGTAAACATCCAGAACTTATATTACATGTTATTAATGATATTAAAGTAGATTTAATTATTTTATAGTGAATTATATTAGATCCAAGTGGGCGAATCATTAGATACGAATTTAAATGAATATTATTTGGGTTAATTTTAGCGGTTTTTGGATCACAATGAACTTGTTTTAACTTTTCACTTAGTAATATGTCCATAGGTTATTTACAGAACTTAAAATAGATCATAATACATATAACATATTCTGGTTCAACCATAAAAATGGTTTCATGACCAGATTTTATGGTAGAAATGGATGAAGAGAACATGTTGTTTTTGAAGGTGATAAATTTAACACCTCATGAACAATGTTATCTTTAATAAAATAAAAGGAAGAGGGAAAGGGTGTGGGGTGATATAATATACCATTAGAATCATAATATTAAATTATATATAATACTGGATTTACAAAACAATTTGTATGAAGATAGGTAGGGAGAGATCAAGAAAGGAACTTGAATTTGAAAGGAAATTAAAGTAGAAGAGGGAGAGAAATTACCTTTAGAATCCTCCTCTTGAGAACCTCCTTAAGGGCCTAAGTGTGGTCTTTTGATGAGACCAGAAGCTCTTGGAAGTGGGTAAGGGGATAGGTATGGTTTTTGGGCAGAGTTTATAGAAGGCTTGGAGCTTGAGAGGTGTGAGAAAAAGAAGGAGAGAAGGGTGGCTTTTATAGTGGAGGGGAGAGGGGTTTCCTTAATATAAAATTGATTAGTTTATTAATTTCACATATGACAAGGTATAGTGAGTCTTGAATGACCAATAACAGTAATTTTATAATGTAATTCCGAACCAAGTGGGCTTACATCAGCAGAACATCATCGATGACTCAATTAATACATCATTTAGCTTTTATTGTGAATTATCGAATTCCACTATTCATCAAAAATTCAAGTATCTCAGAAAATTCCCAAAAATTTACCCCAACCATTTTTCGACGTGTAGAATCAAAAAATGAAGTCAATTTTTCAAAAATAATTTTCTAAATATTATTAATTTAATATTTAATTTAAATCATAATTTACATAAAAACAGTTTTTAAAATTAAAACTGATTTTGCAGTTCTTTCAAAAATTACGTAGGGTCTTACAAAATTATCTAAAAATAATTTATGAATACATTTCAGGGAAATAAATATTCATTGAAATTAATTAATTAATTATAATTAATTATTTATGACGTATAAAATACCAAAAATGTTTACTAAGGTCAAATTACCACTTTCTATGATGTCTAAATTTTGTTTTATTATTCATAGTTAATGTTACTCTTATTTACTATTCATAAGGGTCATATTACTATTCATAAGGGTAGGTTAATATTCATACGGGTAGGTTACTATTCACCAAAAATTATTTTTGTTTCATTAGACTCCAAAAACCATTTTGAACACAGCTGTGTATGTTGAATTTTTAAAATTCCAAACATAGGGGTGACAAAATTATGTTTAAAGGTCACATATCACTTAGTAGTTCATTATTTTGTGTTTTTATGAAATAAATATAAGATGGTAATTTTCCATTGAAATACTTTGGGTCGTTACATTCTTCCCCCCTTAAGAAATTTCCCCCCCAAAATTTCACTTTACACAAACAGGTGGGGGTACTTCTCCTTCATTGCCTCTTCTAGTTCCCAAGTTGCTTCCTCAAACTTATGGTTCCTCCACAACACATTGACAAGGTGGGTTGTCTTTTTGCATAGAACCTTATCAATTCGGTCCAAAATTTTTACTGGATGCTCCTCATAGGAGAGATCATCCTCCAGCTGTACCACCTCTGAGTTTAGTACTTGTGAGGGGTCTGGTATGTACTTCCTCAGTAGTGATACTTAAAACACATCATGAACTTGAGCCATATTCGGTGGAAGTGCCAGGAGATAGGCCACACCTCTTATACGATCAAGGATCTCAAAGGGGCCAAATGTACCTTGGGATTATCTTCCCTTTCTTCCCAAATCTCATGACTCTCTTCCATGGAGATATTCGAAGGAAGACTTTATCTCCAATGTTGAACTCCAAGTCCCTTTGACGGTTGTCAGCGTAGCTCTTTTCTGGACTTTGAGCAGCTTTGATGTGTTTTTGGATGACTTGAACCTTCTCTGTCATCTCTTGAACAAGATCGGGACCAAGTAGCCTTCGTTCTCTAACTTCATCCCAACAGGTTGGAGTTCTACGTCGCTTCCCATAAAGAGCTTCATAAGGAGCCATATGAATACTAGAGCGGAAGCTATTGTTGTATGAGAACTCAACCAATGGGAGATGCTGATCCCAACCACCATTGAATTCAAGAGAGCAGGCTCATAACATATCTTCAAGCGTCTGGATATTCCTTTCAGACTGGCCATCAGTTTGGGGGTGATAGGCCATGCTGAAATTTATTTCAGTACTCAAATCATGTTGAAGGCTCCTCCAGAACATAGATGTGAACCTTGGATCACGGTCAGAGACAATCGAGAGTGGAACACCGTGCAATATCACTAATTCCTTCACATATATCCTTGCAAGTTTTTCTAGTGAGAGGTCCCCCTGAATAGAGATAAAATGGGATTTCTTGGTGAGTCGATCAACCACAACCCATATCGCATTATTTCCCTTTGACGTCTTTGGGAGACCCATGACAAAGTCCATAGTAACATTTTCCCATTTCCACATGGGTATAGGCAATGGCTGCATCATACCTTTGGACCTTTTCCGCTCAGCATTAACTTGCTAACATACCAAGCACCTTGATATATATTCAGCAATCTCCTTCTTCATGTTATCCCACCAGAAGTGCTCTCGGAGATCACGATACATCATGGTACTTCCAGGATGGATAGAGAAAGTCGAGCTATGTGCATTATCCAATTGCTCCTTCTTTATCCCGGGAGATGAAGGCACACAAAGCCGCGTTCCAAACCGAATCACACCATCATCGTTGATATAGAACTCTTACAGCTTCCCTTCCTTTACTGCATTCCCCATATTTTTTATCTCCACATCATCCCTTTGTGCTTCCTTAATCTTCTATTGGATGGATGGTTGCACAATCATTTGGGCAAGGTAGGATGTATCCCCTGCCCTTACGATTCCCAAATCCATTCTTTGCATATCCAAGACGATAGGGTCTTTCTCAATCCTCAACATGGATAGAGTAGCAGGTTCTTTTCTACTTAGAGCATCAACTACCTTGTTCGCCTTTCCAGGATGATAGTGAATAGATAAATCATAATCCTTGATTAGATCTAACCATCTCCTTTGATGCATGTTGAGCTCCTTTTGTGTGAATATATACTTTAGGCTCTTGTGGTCGGTTTATATGTCACACTTCTCGCCATAAAGGTAGTGCCGCCAGATTTTCAATGCAAAAAATCACAGATGCCAGCTCTAGATCATGCGTCGGGTAGTTCTGCTCATGGATCTTTAACTGTCGTGAGGCGTAGGCTATCACATTATCATTTTGCATGTGTACACAACCCAAGATTTTCTTTGATGCATCACTTTATATCACAAAACATTCTCCACTTTTCGGTAGTGTGAGTACAAGTGCAGTGATCATCATTTTCTTTAGCTCCTTGAAGCTTCCCTCACATTCTTCCATCCATACATACTTTACCCCTTTCCTTGTTAACTTAGTTAGCGGGCTTGACAATCGTGAGAAGTTTCTCACAAAACGTCGATAGTACCCATCTAATCCAAGAAAACTACAGATTTCTGTGACACTAGAGGGCCTGGGCCATTCCTCAATCACCTTTTTCTTTGAAGGGTCCACAGAAATTCACTCGCTTGTGATCACATGTCTCAAGAATGTGACTTGATTCATCCAAAAGTCACACTTGCTGAACTTGGCGTACAACTTCTCCTTTCTCAATGTCGCCAACACAAGTCTTAGATGTTCTTCATGTTCCTCATTGCTCTTGGAGTAGATGAGAATATCATCAATAAACAGTGCCACAAATTTTTCGAGGTAATTTCTAAAGACTCTATTCATCATATCCATGAAGATTGCTGGGGAATTAGTAAGTCCGAAGGGCATCACCAAAAACTCATAGTGCACATACCTTGAATGGAAGGCAGTCTTCTAAATATCTTCCTTATTTACCATTACTTGATGATATCTAGAATGAAGATCCACCTTTGAGAAGTATTGATCTCCTCTTAACTATTCGAACAAGTCATCAATCCTTTGGAGAGGACACTTGTTCATTATGACGGTCTTGTTGAGTTCCCGATAATCGATACACAGCCGCATGGTTCCGTCCTTCTTCTTTACAAAGATCACTGGTGCACCCCAAGGTGATGCACTAGGGTGTATGAACCCTTTGTCCAGATGCTCTTGTAGCTACTTCTTTAACTCCTCTAGTTCGATAGGAGTCATCCTATAGGGGCACTTTGAGATAGGAGTAGCTCCGGGTATGAGTTCAATTGAGAACTCTACCTCATGATCCGGGGGAATTCCGGGTAACTCTTCGGGAAATACATCACTGTATTCCCTCACTATGGGAATTTCCTCAAGGTTGGCACTTTCCTTCGAATCAACCATTTGGGCGAGGTATGCTTCTTCATAGGGAATCAACACCCACACCATTGAAGGATTTTTCAAAGGATATTCATGATCCTCCTTGAATTTGTAGAGAAGCATGGGATGGTTCGAAATATGAATGTATATTTTCTTTTCCCGACAATTGATATGTGCTCTATATAACGAGAGCCAACCCATTCCCATTATAGCATCGAATTCCACCAAGGGAAGTATTACGAGATTTGCCGGAAGAATCTTCCCACATACGTCAACAGGAGAAGAATCAAACACTTGGGTTGCAATGATTGCACCACTTGGTGTTTTTATAGATATCTCTACATCAAGGTTTCGAGGCTTCGATTCTATAGTTCTAGCAAACTTGCAAGATATAAAGGAATGCGTAGAACCAGAATCAAATAAGGCTTTTTCCATTCTTGAGTGAATAGGAAGTGTACCTTGTACGACTTCATTATCATGTTCCACCTCCGCAGTAGTGATGGAATAAGCCTTCCCTTGTTTCTTTGGATTTGGTGGTTTTTGGGGCTGATTACCCTCGAGAGCTCGAGGTTTAGTGCACTGGTTTGAATAGTGCCCTAGCTCCCTACAGTTGTAGCATTGAACCACGAGTGGTTCTCTCCTTTCATCGGCTACATTATCCTTCCTTTTCATATCTTTTCAACACTTGTGATCTTGGTGTCCTTCCTTCCCACACTTAAAGCATTTTTCCGTACCTTTGAGGCAGTTCCCATGGTGCAACATCCCACATGTTTGGCATGTGGGCCGATTTTTCTTCCCACCTTTGTCACTAGATCCACTAGCTTGAAACTCGGTCTTTCTTTTCTTATCACCATAGCCATGGGACCATTCTCCAAACTCCATCTCCACTTTGAGAGCACACCGAACAACTTCTTCATAACTCCCAAAGTCTCGAATTGCAAGAGCCTTTCGAAGATTTGGTTTTAATCCACTAAAGAATCTATCAATTTTTCTATCATTGTTGATAACAAAACCCGTAGCATACCTTGTGAGCCTTGTGAAATTTTCTTCATAGGTTGTGACAGATTCTCCTTCTTTTTGCTTGATATCTATGAATTCTTTCTCCATCTTCATGCAAAGAGTTCATGGAAATTACTTTTTAAGAAAAATTATCTTAAATTCTTCCCATTCCATCTCTTCAATTTCCCCCTTGTCTTGGTGTTTTTAATCAAAGCCCACCATTGATCAGCTTCTCCATATAGACGATAAACTACTAGAGTCACCTTCTCCATCTCTGAACAGTGATGAACAGAAAGGATCTTCTCCATGGAGTTGACCCACTGTCCAGCATCTAGTGGATCAGAAGATCCACAAAACGTCGGTGGTCGTTGCCGCATAAAAAATTCGATAGCTAGTTTCTCCCTCTTCGGTGAAGGAGGACGTTCCCCGTTAATATGGTTATTATTCATAACCCGAGATAATTGGGTAAGCATCGCCATGATGTTTTCAACTCCACCTCCAAAATCATTGGGGATGTCGTTCGAGCAATCATTGCATTGGCCCTCGTAAGAGTTGTTGGCCTGATTTCTCCTGGTTCCCACCATTTTCTAAAATAGAAAAGGTTAGAACAAAACATAAGAAAACAGGTCATGAATAACTTATTCATTTAAACAATTATACCAAAAACATCATATACGGGATCCCTAGGTAAATATTCTTGTGTACATATTTGTACTTATTCTTACGCTAGAGGTTTTCTCTAGGGTTTACTAATCCTAATTCCCAAATTAACTAAACCTTTCCTTTGATACCAACTATAGCGACCCAACCTTTTATTACATTACTATTACATCATTTCAAAGATAAAAAACATAATAGTATTACACATGGAGGATCCAGAGGTTTAGTGTCTTGGGAAAACTAGGACTACACATAACAAGTACAACATCAAGCATAAACATTCATTTAATTTCTTATTCTATATATTCTTAGTAGCACTTGTCCTATCCTTATTACATGTAGCCACCTGAGGATATACATCAAAAGGGGTGAGCTAAAAGCCCAGTAAGAGGATAGATAAGAACTATACATCATGGGGTGAGCATAATCATAACATAGGCAAAAGATCATGAACATGAGAGGAGCATAAACAATAAACTTGAAATGTGGCAATGCATAAAAATGAAACATCATGTCTTAGTGGTTAACTACCACACATGCTTGTGAAAAAATCTAGCATCTTGTTCCCACATAATTTCACATTTACTCATGAGATTCATCACTTTACCCAATTCATTGGAGCGCTATATAATTCGGGGCACATCCATCACATTTAAACAATCATATTGCGCAATATAATTCCGGGCGAACCCGTCACATCATAACATTATCATTATCATGATTTCCACATAGAACACATATCAAACATGTACATAAATAACCCATGGTAAGTAATGGGTTTCATCTCATAATAACATATTCATAAGCTTTGGGTTCCCAAAAGAAAGAGGGAACAACATACAAGATACAAGAACCATCAACCTTGAATGAGAGGTAAAAGGTGAGATCTTGAAAGAGGAGTTCTTTTGGAAAACATTTTTATGGACATATAAACCAGTGAAAAACATTTATATCCCAGAAAAGAAAACTAAATGACGAAAAAATGATCTTTGAGGAGTAACAATATCAAAAATGGAGTGAAAGAGGGAGAACCCGAAGGAAGAAAATTGGGTTCGAGATTTCCCCTTACCGTGTACCCAAATGCTTCCTTCTCTTTAATGTCATATATAATGACATTATATTCATTAATTAGAAATAAATAACCATTTGTACATTAATAGGGTTCAATATGGTTTCATTATGTTATATTATGTTCCATTGGATTACTTATAGAGTTTAAAAACATTGTTTGGAGATGTTCGTTTTTATGGTTTTCTTGAGTGGTTCACTTGTATTCTTAAATTGATGTTTGGGTATATCATGGGTAAACATATAGAACTGATATTACATGTTATTAATGATATTACAGTAGATTTAATAATTTTATATTGAATTATATTAGATCCAAGTGGATGAATCATTAGATAAGAATTTAAATGATGATTATTTGGGTTAATTTGAGCGGGTTTTGGATCACAACGAACTTGTTTTAACTTTTCACTTAGTAATATGGCCATAGGTTATTTCCAGAACATAAAATAGATCATAATACATATAAAATATTCTGGTTCAACCATAAAAATGGTTTCATGACAGATCTGAAGGTAGAAATGGATGAAGAGAACATGTCATTTTTGAAGGTGATAAATTTAACACCTCATGAACAACGTTCTCTTTAATAAAATAAAAGGAAGAGGGAAAGGGTGTGGGGTGATATAATATATCATTAGAATCATAATATTACAGTATATATAATACTGAATTTACAAAACAATTTGGATGAAGATAGGTAGGGAGAGATCAAGAAAGGAACTTGAACTTGAAAGGAAATTAAAGGAGAAGAGGGAGAGAAATTACCTTTAGAATCCTCCTCTTGAGAACCTCCTTAAGGGCCTAATCTTGGTCTTTTGATGAGACCAAAAGCTCTTGGACGTGAGGAAGGGGCTAGGGAAGGTGTTTGGGAAGAGTTTAGAGAATCTTGGAGCTTGAGACATGTGAGGAAAAGAGGGAGAGAAGGGTGGCTTTTATAGTCGAGGGGAGAGGGGTTTCCTTAATATAAAATTGATCAGTTTATTAATTTCACCTAAGACAAGGAATAGTGAGTCTTGGATGACCAATAATAGTAATTTTATAATGTAATCCCGAACCAAATGGTCTTACATCAGTAGAACATCATCGATGACTCAATTAATACATTATTTAGATTTTATTGTGAATTATCAAATTCCACTATTCATCCAAAATTCAAGTATCTCAGAAAATTCCCAAAAATTTACCCCAACCATTTTTCGACGTGTAGAATCCAAAAATCAATTCAATTTTTCAAAAATAATTTTCTAAATTTTATTAATTTAATATTTATTTAAAATCATAATTTACTTAAAAACAGTTTTTAAAATTAAAACTGATTTTGCAGTTCTTTAAAAAATTATGTAGGGTCTTATAAAATTATCTAAAAATAATTTATGAATACATTTCAGGGAAATAAATATTCTTTTAAATTAATTAATTAATTATAATAAATTATTTATGACTTATAAAATACCAAAAATATTTACTGAGGTCAAATTACCACTTTCTATGATGTCTAAATTTTATTTTATTATTCATAGTTAATGTTACTCTTATTTAATATTCATAAGGGTCATATTACTATTCATAAGGGTAGGTTACTATTCACCAAAAATTATTTTTGTTTCATTAGACTCCAAAGACCATTTTCAACATAACTGTGTGTGTGAGATTTTTAAAATTCCAAACATAGGGGTGGAAAAATTATGTTTAAAGGTCACTTATCACTTAGTAGTTCATTATTTTGTGTTTTTATGACATAAATATAAGAAGGGAATTTTCAATTTAAATACTTTGGGTCATTACATAAACTAAGGGTGGGTGAGACCGATATAGCTCTCCAATGCATTGGGTAACGCGAAGGAGTTAAACGTTAAGGTTTCTCCAAAGAGATTTAGGGAATATACTATGATGGGTATTTCAAACATAACCATGAGGGTTTCTCCCTATGTAAGAATGTTATGAATGCCTCAAGTTACCTTTATGTCTTATGATTTATATGATTTATTCAAGATTTGATGAGGAATTTAAAAGTGATTATGTTTTATTAGTTAAGTATGATTTCATTAATTCTTAGGTATACATGGACTAATGTTTTCATTTCGTACTTTTATATCCCTTACTGAGCTTCTTATGGTCATCCCATGTTTTTGAAATGTTTTTCACATGTAAAGGGAAAGGTACATGATGTGATGATAGTGACAAGGAGGTGTCATGAAAGAATCCATGTTTTGTTTTAAATATGTTTCCTTTGATGAGAAAAGTGAATATTTTCTTAAACGCAATCACCTCGTTTAAATGTGGAATGTAATCCATGATTTATGATCTAATTTTCTAAAACTCTTGACCTGAAAAGATCTTCAGCGTGTATTCTTGAAATAACTCAAGATTAAGTAATGTTTAAGGCTAGGGCCTTATAAAGATACTCATACAAACTATTACTTCTCTGAAAGGCTGTGCAAGGTGTGTCTAGTGATATAACATGAAAATTATGATAACTATATCTCAAATAAATCTTATTGAATTCCCAAGCTCCTTACACCTGATCAAAGAGATCATCTATTCATGGCAGTGGAAACTGGTTCTTAACCATCAACTGGTTCAATATCTGGTAATCTACGCATACCCTGAGGGTATCATCCTTCTTTTTCGAAGAAAGGACTTTAAAACCCCAAGGAGAATTACTGGGTCAGATGAAACCATTAGTCTTCAAATCTGCTAGTTACCTCTTGAGCTCTTGAAACTCCATCATAGACATCCAATAAGGAGGAATAGATACCAGTGTTGCTCCCAGAATTATCTCAATAGAGATCTCTACATATCTCATGAAATGTAGGCCTGAAAATACATTTGAGATTTCATCCCTAAAAAAATCAACTACTAGATGGAAATTCGTCTACATGATCCCTGGTAATCTAGATATAAAATATTAATCAGAGCTGAATCCCGCTAAACCCATGATTCTTAGGTCCATCTCAGCTCACCATGACATCCCATTCACATTTGTGTTGAAATGATATTCCCTCTAGTTATGTAAAACTCACCCTAAGGTGATAGAAATTAATAAAGGATTTATAGGAGGTAAATCAGTCTATTCTGAGAATGACAACAAAAAATATCATCAATAATACATAGAGGTACCATAGGAAGTGACACCTATCAACCTCAATGGGGAACTCCTTTCATTGATGCACCCTGTTGAGAATCTACTACAGACCTATGACACGACCTAGCTACCCAAAGCTGATCCACCCTTCCAACATTATGAACCTTTGGTCTAGATTCCATGACCTCAACCACCACCTCATCATAAATGGCCTGATGCATTCCACTCCCCTGACTACTAGAAATCTACTAACCCTACTCATGAATACAGAGTCAATGCATATCCTATCTCACTAGCTACAGGTGGAATTATCCTGGAGATGTGTTGCAGATAGCCCATATTACTGCAATATCGGCACTCGACTTGGTCCAACGACCAATGTGGTCTTTTATTCCCAACTCTATCAAACTGGTAGCACCTCACTTGGCTACCTAAAGATACGTTCTGACTAATTTTATCACCACGAGAAGGCTACAAATGATGCTTCCTGCTATCGGTTGAAACAATACCAGATATCAGTACCGAACCAACCTGGATCACACCTCTAGATTCCCTAAAATTACGCTCACTAACAAGTGCAGTATTCACTATAGATTATGTATTAGTCAGTCAAAATATATTTACCACCAATAGTATTTTGTTCCTGATACCATCCTAAAAATTCCTAGCCTTTAACAGATCATCACCCATCAAAATAGGTGAATATCATAGGATCTCAGTTAATTGGGTCGAGTAATCCATAACTGATAAAATTCCCTACTCTAGATTTATAAAATCTTAGGCTTTGTTGGCCCTCAGTGTTTTGGGATATAATTAATCATAGAATAATTTCTTAAAATCATACCAATACATATCACAATGAAATTTATTATGATTGATAACATCCAACCATATTTTGGAGGAATCAAACAGAATATATGTAGTGAGCTTAAACCTCAACTAAAGAGGCTTATCTAGGTTCTCAAAGATAGTTAACACAGCCTCTATCCATGACCCTATAGCCTGTGATCCTCTATCCCTCAAAAACTACAGTTGATGCAACTTCTTGACCACTCTCTTTAGATCTTCCATAGATGTGGCATGGTGTGGTGCTCCTTGAAAGGTTTTTATGAGCCTTATAATGCCTTTACAGAACTCTGCATCATCACATGCATTTTTTATAATAATTGGTGCCACAAAATGCATGACTAGAGGATCCACTGGTATCCCATGGCCTACCACCTTCAGAATATGATCATTTCCACTCCCTTGGAGTACAACTGGATGTCATCATAGAGGAATGAATCTATAAGGCCATGAACACACCTTAGTTAAGTTCATTATCAAGGTTCACAGTTCAAGAGAATAGAACTAAAAAGGAGAACAAAACCCTCAAAAGATAAAAATAATGAGTACACATCATGTATAAACCATACACAGAGTGAATAATAAAGGCCTCACATGGTCGTGTACTCCCGTCGGCCTAAGCATGTAAACACCGCATGTACATGGTGTGTAAGACAGATACACACAATGTACTCATGTTTTCCCTCCAAGCTATGTACTTATAAAAGACCATATTCACATGCGGCCTATCTTGGTAAGACTACATGGATTATACCAAAATTACACAACCATTTTCATTTCCAAGATCATTATCATTTTTTCTTCTTCACATAGATTGACACACAATCACTTTAAACATGAAATATACAAATATTACAAGCCATGTACTTAAGAAAAGTTTTCTTCCTGAACATAAGAACACATAGCATGTGTTTATAACGTCACATGTAGTGTTTTATGGGTTTCTGGGTAGTAAACCTATGAAACATTTGTAGAACCCCCATTTATGAAAAGTAAGACAATGGTATGCCAAATTCTGATATGTGGGGTCCCACAATCCCTTTGAATCAAATATTGGAATCCACATATAGAATACCATATAATAATTTAATAAAAGGCCAAACCATGATCCACTAAATTCTTATCTAAGAGGGACTGAAATCCTCAGGGACCAAGGTTTGGAGTCCATCCAAATTGGGACCATAATACATACCTATACACCTATAACAATAGTAGGCGTATCTATCACAATATCTATCATAACAACATTCATATATAGCACACCATCTATCACAAAAACATGCAATAACTAATTCTCTCTAAATGTCCTGAATAGAATGCATGGAATGTGATTTGTAACAAGTTCTTATATGATTCATGAGATTGAATACCCACATGTCATCGAGTTTCAACAAAATAAAACCACAAGATATCAATAATAAAAACACAATACAAGTGTGTGACCCAATGGTGAAATCGAATCAACTATCAAAAATCAAAATAAAAAATCCATAATTCAATTTGAGGTAATTTAGATTTTCCCTAAACATAGAGTATCTAATCTCAGGAACAAGTTATTACAAAACTCCATTACACTCGATCCCTATATAATATTTACAAACATTAATAAAAACCTTCTCTAATTCTACTTTGTAACATCCCAAGTCTGAATGCAACCTGATAGTGCTCTGAGCCCATTTCTATTTACCCCTTTATCACTTTATATAAGAATAAACTCATGTAAATAAAATAATTTTATGGATGTAACATCAACAAATCACACGGTAAATTCATCTCACAAGAAAAAAAGTAAATTAAACTATTACAAGTATTATCCTTTAATTAAAATCATTTTAAACAACCCAAAAAAGGAATTCAAGGCATGCCTCATAGAAATCCTAATACAAATAGACATAAAATTTCATTCATAGACAACACACCCATATAGTTTCCCTTAATCAAGGAAAACAATCCTAAACATTCTATTACACCCTTAATCATTTACCTAAATACAATAGGCAATAGAAAAAGACAATATTAATTCAAGGAGAAACCCTAATAATGGTTGCAAGACACTCCCATACATATATTCAACATGAAAATTTACAAAATGCATGAGACAACCAACATCATGCTAGTAAGACTCTCATCGTCTAACGTCGACCTATAATTCGACCTAGAAAGATATAGATATAAAAATCAGTAAAACTTCTCAAGCCTCGGTAACTATATTGAGAGAAGAATTTATAAAGAATGGATCAAGAAGAATTGAGAGCATACCTAGGGGAATCCAATGCATCTGATGGTGCTTGAATTGGAGATCGAATGAATAAATTAGATGACCCCTATTCTCATATATCCTGGGTGCATTTCCCATCAATGAGGGGTGATCAATATACATTTTTACAAAAATGATGCTATTGTCTAATTTAATGAATAAAGAAAAATACACAACATGTACTGGAAACTACACGCTGTGTTTATACAGATCCTAGATAGACTATTACATGGAATGTACTAGTAAATACATGTTGTGTACCCATATTACACGACATATTCTTGAATGGACATGGCATGTAATGACCAGTTACATTGTGTAATAGGCCTGCAACAATCCCTTGACCACATTTTCCTCTATTTCTTTAAGTACAAATATAAATTGAAGAGATATGTACATCCATGGGAGAAATGAGTTCTCAAACATTTTGTTTTGGATGGTAGTCCATTTAGAAATTCTCTTAGTGATCTCGCCTTTATAATTAGTTCCTTAATTATGGGGAGCCCTACTCTGTGTCTTGATGATGTATTCATTTAGGTTGGTTGGCTGTGACTCGAATTACACTTGTGTTAAAGGTTTTATCTAGATTTTTGAGTTGTTTAGACATGAGGAAACCAATGTTGACCATAATTATGAAATGGTTGGGAGACCACCATAACACATTCTTTTAGTGAACTTGGTATTTAAGGATTTCATGATGGGGAAATTACTAGATTCTACTCCACTTGACCTTAATCATGGAAATTAGTTATCCCATATATTGTGTCATCTAACAAATGCTCATAGAGATCATGAATATGCCCTGATGATTTCTATGTTATGATTTGGGGTGTTCCATGTTGAGGTTTTTGTTTGGGATTTGAGATTCTTTATTAAGTATTTGTTGAGAAGAATGAGTTCCTGGGCCATAGTTGTTGTCTCTTCTGATGTGGGTCCCTTTATTTGTATATAAACTTTCTAGTCTCAATTTTGAAATCAGGGATTTTTTATAAAGGTTGAAATTATCTCTTGGACATGGGGATTTAGGATCCTAATATCATGCATCGATCTACTTTTGTCTAATGTTGTGACTAAATATATTTTTGGATATTTTTGGGGGTATATTATATCATGGTGGAAAGAATTGAACTCCCAAACCCTGATTATTAATTATATTTTTTTTTATATTTTTTACATTTTTATGTTTTGATTTGAATGGGTTCTAAATTTTAAAATCAGGTGGTTTCCAGCATAAGGGCATAGTTAGTGTACAATTAGTAGAAACCATGGGATATCCTTATGAGGACCTCAATAATTTTTATAGGGCCAAATCAGAAAGTAAACACACTATTAGTAAAATTGTGTGGAATCCTATGTAAAGATTTTAGGGCCTCCATTATATGTTCACATTAATTTCACTGTTTGGCTAACCAATCGGTCGAACTATGTGAGGTTTCTAGGATTAAATTAAAAAAAATTCAAATAAAAAAAATATAATAATAATAATTTTACTATTATTATAATTATTATTACTGTTATTATTTTTATTATATTGTAAACCCACTTACCCCAACATTACCTCACATGACCCCCCTTTCCCTACCCCTTGTTCGTGACCCCCTACCCAAAGGAGCTCCCAACGTGGGTTCCACTGCCTCCCCCTCCTTCCAGCAACTGATTTTTGAGCTGATCCATTGTGTAATATCATTATATAGGGTTTTCTTATTCTCTAATTCTTTCTTTTCTTCTTATTTCATGGTTTTTATTTTTCCCCTTATAGTGTTCATGCCCTAACTGAACCCTTACAAGTTTTGGGGTGTTGTTTTGGTTGTCTCTTTATTCTTATGTCTTGTGATGTCTAATTGAGGATTTTTTTTCCATAGCTGTTGAGGGAAATGAGTTTTGAATTGGTTTTTTGTAATGTGTTTTCTAGTTCCTTAACTTCAGTTAAATTTTAATATAGGTTTCTTAATTTTTGGTTTTCTTTTATTTTTCAAGAGTTCTTTGAACCTCATTAAGGTGGATTCGAGCCACTATTTTCAAAGGTAACTTACATGTGTATTCATAGGTAGGAATATACGTATATAACCTCTCCATTTATATAGATTCACTCATTTAATTATGAATCTATATATTGGGTCTATCTGTTCATATATATATATATATGAAAAATGAATACATGTGTATGTGTAAAGGGAAATATATAAGTATAATCATATATATAAGGACACCCTTGTACATATTCATGGATATAAAAATATGTCCATTGGGTATAGGTGTCCTTATATATATATGGAGATGAACTTTTAAGTAAGATGAAAGGAGAAGATTTGAGTGTTTTCCAATTAATTCATCGAGTACCATATATTTGTGGCTCGGTTCTCACATTTTTGAGGTAGGTTTCCCTATGAATTGGACCTTAAATTTATGAATCAATCCTTTTATTTTTTTTATACCTATTTTTAATATAGTCAGTAATGTATAATATTTTAAATAATTATTAAAATCAAAACAAGTGGTTTTATATTTAAATTTTGCTATGTTTAATTGATTTTTTTGAGCCTTGTGCACCATGTATTCGATGAAATGTATGGTTTGACTATATTATTGGTTTGTGGTTTCTAAATGATGTTTTGGATTTCTAAGTGTGTTTCAAATATTTTATGAAATTATAAGTGGTTCTTTTGGCTCTCTTTGAAATATATTATTACCCAAATAATATGTTAGGAATGTTTGGAAAATCGGGAAATTTTTTTTCTATGAAAATATCCCCTTAGGATGTATCTTTCCTTACCATTTTTATAGGTACCAGAACATTATAAATATGGGACATCCCTTCTATGATGATGGTTTAATGGAAAGGTAAATTTCTTAGAATAGGGGTTGTGGTGATTATTTTTGGTGGAAAATGTGTGACTTGAGCTTATTATATATATATGATTGTTTTCAAAATTATATTCATCTCACAACCATTTATACATAACATGGGAACCTTGCAATACAGTGGTTTGTCAAATAATTAATGATGTAATAGTTTAGGTTTATTAATTATCAAGTTGTACCATAGTAAATAAACTCACTCCTCTAGGGATGATTCCCATCACTTAGGCCAGGTAGGCTATGACCGAGCATTTGGGAAATTTTATTTCATCATCCATACCAATAGGATGAATCATGTTTCATTATTTTCTAATTTCTAACCAAATATCCTAGATATTCCCATGTTTAATGAATCTTTTTTATCTAGGGATAATAATCGTGGTTCCTCTTTTCATATGTTTACTTATGTACTTTCATCCTATTTCCCTCATAGTTTCCATTGCTTCTGTTACCTATTTATGATGTGTCTCTTTGGTAATGATAAAAATTTTGTTCATAAAATTTTCAAGAAGAATATTTCATTCTCCTTTCCACCTTTTACCCAATAAAAGTTTTAATTTTACCAATCTATTCCATTCTAAAATTCCAAATCCTCCCCTTTTAAGGAAACATTTAATAAATAAAGAGGTAAATGAACTATGTTTCAATTTGATATTGAATGAATGAAAAGCCTATGTTTATATATTTTGTTGGAAACATGAGGTAAATGAATCTTTTGTTTAAAGGTATTACATATGGAATAGTTTACTTGGGAATATCTATAATGTTTTAATACTCATTCCTATACCTCTATCTAGGTTTTTAGTTTTAGTATCACATTCTAACTTGGTCTTGATCGCTATTAAGTGAATGTGGTTTTTGGTTCGAGGTAACCTATGATTTCACATGGTGGTACATATACATTATTTCTATTTCTCTTCCAGTTATAATTTTACATTTTTCATTATTTAGTTATGTTTTCCATTATTAATATTTCATAATTGAGGTTATCTTGATAAGCAAAACTAGTTTCCATCCGGGGAGGTTCGAGAGCACCTCTCGTGCAATACCGTGGGTCGACATGGGTGCTCGATTTAGGGATGACCTATGTTGGTTCATTAAATTCATTAATGGTTTTAATAAAATATATATTTCATATATTCATTAATATATTTTAACATTAATTTAATTATTTTTACAAGGATCTAAATTGAAGTAAATAATGTTTCATGCTTAATAATCAGTTTTTTCTAGAATGAGTTATCGTTGCAGTTCACAAGATTATTTAAAAATAAAGTTTTCCTATAGTATAAATTGATTATTATAAAATGTATTAAATATTTGGAATATGATTAATTAATATAATTTAAAAGGTTCAACGTAATTTTTGGTTAGAGAGAATAGAAAAGATAGTAAAATTTAGTTACAATAGTTAAGTCTAAAACAAGCTTATTTGGGTTAATGCAAGAGATATGAGTATTATTTATACCACAAAATGTCAAAATATTATTTTTAAAAGACATTTTAACCTTATCATTCCCTATATTCAAATATTTGAGAATTTGGTGCCACTTATCCATGAAAGTGACCTTATATATCTTGGATATTTTAAGAAATTTGATGTGTGTCTCTTCACTCACATATAAAATAGCACGTATATAATTCCATTATTCAAACCTTCTGAGCCTTATATCTCAAATAATACCCCCTAAAAACCTTAATAATTTTTTTCCATTCATACTAGAGCTTTAGTTATTCTTTTAAAAGTAATCCTTTATCGTTCAAGGTGTAATCCAAATGGGTTCTCTGAATGAATATGTATAGATCTTAGGCAGTCTCTTTCAATTTTATTTTTTCTTAAAACATTTAAAAAATAATTGTATATATATAAATTAACTATTAAAGTATCACAATAATTATAATATGTAATTATGATATTGGAACAACCATTTTCTACCCTTTATCAATCAAATTATTAATAAAATTATTGTTGATGCATGCTTGTGGACTTTCTCTTTCACACAGTGATACGATTAATTTTCTATCACTATATATAATAAGTGATTATAATTATAGATTTGATAATTGTTTATGATATTTATAAAATAATTATTCCTTATGAATTTTGATATGTTATCTTCCTTCTTACTATATGATCTATTAGTAAATGAGAATGTTTCTCGTGCCTATGGGAGGACCACCACCACCACCAAGTGAAGTGATATGTTTGTCTTTTTCATTTTACATGAATGGTAAAAAGGCCAGATTAAATCAGAATATTTTAAATATTTTATATAATAATTTAAAAATAAATCTTAATTATAATTTAGTTTTCTTTCATTCCATCCATTGAAGATATCGAAATATTTCTTGCATGTACTTACATATTACCTTCTCCACAAAGTGATGAAATTCATTTTTCATCACCAATTAATAAAAAGGGCTATAAATATGTATATATTAAATATATATGATATATATCTACATAAATATTAAAATTATTTAGATTTAGGATCCATGATCTAAGAGTAAGGATGAAAACTTCTAAAGTAAAACATACATGAAAAATGAAGCCATTAACACCTGAAATGATGACTTTTATGGAGAATCACTAAAAATGGGTTTTGAAATGTTATATTTATGTTATATATAATATAATATTTGTTAATATATTTCTATAATATTGTTCTAGTAAATCTAAATTTATTAAAATGGATATTATTGTTTTTACAAATCATATCAGTCATAAGATTAGAGTTTCATCTAAATTTGTATTCATTGAGACATGTTTTAATGTTGTATGACAATTTATTATTTATGTGGTGTATATGTGGGAAAATAATATAATTTAGAAGAAAAAATTATATAATTCATTCTATTTATAGAACTATGTTATTTTCAAAGCTACTATGTGATTTCAATTAAAAAATAACTAAATTTATATGTCTTTTTCATATCAATTTTGGTTCATTAAGAGGGGTTTGATGATATGAACATGTATTATTTTATAAGGTATATATACTAACCCATTTATTTTTTTTATAATTTATATCCATATTCTCATGGTATTTAAAATTTCATTTGATGTTATTTCATTCATGGGGGTTATGATTCAAAAGTTACCACAATGGTAAGAGTTTTATTTTAGAATATGATTTTCATCAGTATCATTTATGCTTCAATTAAAATGATGAAATTATATAATATGTATATCCTAAATATAATATATCTTCTTATATTATGTATATTTTTTAATATAACATGTTATCCATGAATTTTCTATAATAGGCTAAAGTAATCTCTTAAGAAAACATACCTTGTTTTTCACTGCGGTCAGAAATCATTTCTAATATATACATTTTTTCTTTAAAAAATTTTCAATGATGTTTTTTGTATTATCTTAATAATATTTAAAGTTATTTTAACTATATTTTAATTTATTTACCATGTTTTATATGTAATCTTCATTTAATTTTTCAAATGTGATACTTTTCACTTTCTACTAAAATGGGAAATGATTTTTTGTTTTAATATACACCGCTTGAACGAATTTCCCCACCATCATGAATACAATTTTCCTTCATGATATATTTATAATTTTTCTAGTTCATTTTTAAAGAAAATTTTTTCCTAATATTTTTTTGCAAATATTAAGATTTTAAATATGTGGTTTCAAAAATGAAAATTATTTTTTCATCATGAAGAGAACCAATGATCTTTTGTAGGTATTTATTATCTAAGAAAATCCTTTGATGTTTCTTATAACTTGAAGGGTATATGATACCATGTTACCATCTTTATTCCTTATATGGATATTTAATGTTTAGTATGAAGACTATTTTATGGATGAAAACTACCTTTTTATTATTTTCACACACATTTTAGGAGAATTAATGAAGCATCACAATGTAAAAAAACCAAAACATAATACACTAAAAGATATAACCAAACCATTAAAATAAATTTTGATCATACTAAAATCATTGTCCCAAAATAATTTCCTTTGAAGTCCATTTACCTTTTTATCCTGGTCTTCCTTGATATGGTATTCAAACAAATAATCCTCTTGTCCCATATTTGAATGAACTCCTCCATAGATATCATCCATTCATTGAATTTTTTAGACAGAATAAGGTCAAGCTTAATGATCCAATCACATTAATATTTATTTATGTTCACTACTATAAATATATAACACATTATTTCTATAACCACATTAGGCGTCACATCCCACCTCTCCTCATTGGAATGAGTCGAGGTAGAAGTGCTACTCAACATTAGTCGATGTTCCCAAGGTGCCAAAGACCGACATTAAATGGTGAGGTCATAAAAAATAATTGGAGAACTATTTTTCCTTAGAATAAATATGACTAAACAAATGATCCATAATAAGCCACAACTATGTGATGCATGTCAACAAGGTAAAAAAATAGAACACATTATCAAGAGGCAACCATACAACCAATCCAATTCCATAACAATTTACCAAGACCAATACAACTAAACCATAATAATCCATAATCATAGTACCATGTGGTATACTAAACAAGAAAACCCAAAGAATCCATGACACAAATCCAAAACTCCATCAAGCTCCGAGCGCTATACACCACAAAAAAACCCAAGTATCATGATGAAACACTAAGGAAATGAGATACTCTACCCTTACCATGGTCATAGAGTACAACATATGAAAAGGAACCAAAGTTCCAATGAAGGGGTGAGTAATAATAACCAGTAGGTTTTACCCAAAATATGTAACACCCCAATCTTCCATGGTACACTTCTCTTTGAATAACACAATAGCGTGTGTTGTAAGCAACACTGAGTTCAAGTACACCACGACTTACTAAACTAGCCGTTCAAAAGAGGTTATGAATAGTATTAACTAAATCTTAAATAATATATTATCCTTATAATTTTAATCCATATTATGAGTTTCTAAGACATGATTTATGAACAAATTCATTTTTTCAGATAAAAGAAGTATTTTTTAAAAACATGAAATTTTACCGCCTTTTAATGGTGATGCCTTTTTAAAACCATTATTTGAAACTTTTATATATTCAGTTTCAAAAAATGAAATTATTCTTTAGAATCGGGACATAAGAATTTAGTATCAATAATATTTTGGTGTCTTTCTGATAACTTTCATATTTGGGTGAATAGTAAAAAATTACTAAATTTTAACAGAAAACAACTTTTTTAATCAAAGAAATTTATATTGTTAAATTATACATTTTAATGGTTTGGAAGTATAAATAGATTATATTTTTACTATTTAATCCAATGATGGTCATTTTATGTAATTTCACCTTGAAATTGGACATAAACAAGTGTCAATCTTTTGATAGTTATTATTTCTTAAAAATACGCCTTTTGCTTTTGAAAGCCGGAATCATTTTTAAATTAATAAATGCAACTTTTATGTTTTGAATTTGGTAAAACAGACTTCATTTTTGGATTTGGAAGAACTAAATTAGCCTAGGGTGAAATTTTGGTACTTTTCGGATAACTTTTATATTTTGATGAATAGTATAAATTACTAAATTTTAATTAAAAACAACCTTTTTAATAGAAATAATTAATAGTGATAAATTATGAATTTGAGTGGTTTTAAATTATATTTAAAATATATTTTTACCATGTAATACAATGTGGGTCATTGAACATAATTTCACATTTAAACCGGACATAAAAAAGTGCCAATCTTTTGATAGTTATTATCTCTTAAAAACACGCTTTTTGTTTTAACAACGGGAATTAATTTTAAATTAATTTCTGCCACTTATATGTATTGAATTTGGAAAAATGGATTCCATATTTGTAATCAGAATTTCCAAATTTTGTAAATAGGTAACTTTTATTTTTATACATTTTGAATAATTACTTCGGTAAATATTTTATTTACCATGGTTAAAGGGTAAATCCAGTAAATAAGGGTAAATAAATAATATTATAATAATATTAAATTACCCTAAAACGTTTCTTAACCCTAATGGTTGATACATGGACAACCATGTGCATCTTTGGGTCGATTTTTGGACCCCATGGATCCACTTGTAAGTGATAATTACACTTTATTTTAATTAAGTTAAAATGAATACAAAAATGACACAAGCATATATCTTTTAGAAAACAAATTTTTACATAGGGTTATATATGTTGGATTTTAGACTATAAATATTCATTAGAAAGATACAAAAATTTTATACATAATTATATTTTATTTATAATTTTTAGACATTAAATAATTTAATTTATTGATGCCACAATGATGATGCAGTAATTACCATAATAGTAAAAAATTAAAATAATTGATATTATAAATACCCAAATAAATATAATTTGATAATTTTAATGAATTACACTAATTTTATAGGATAATATGACATATTATGATTGATTTAATTGACTTTATTTTAAGTAATAATTCTGTTATAAGTTTCACAAAAATCAATTATTGAATAGTGTCAAAATTGACATAAAAGTGTTTTTAAAACAAATATTATATTATTAATTGATATTAAATTACTAAAAATATACGGTTCAGACAATAGACTTATATCATGATAGGTGTATAATTAATGGAATACTTGGTGGTCTCTTGGATGTATATAGTATGTTTATTAACCATATAATATAAAAATACAAAAGGACATTGTAAAAGTGAAACTAATTAACTTAGAGTTAATACTTAATGATAAGGTTAATATACTAATCCAAACCTGTCTAAATTCTATTGGTTGAGTGTTTTTAGACCCATCCCCACCTTAAAATTTAAATATCCAACTTTTGAGCCATTAGAAACAGAATTTGAATATATTATAAATTAATATTTCTAGTTTTTCCAAAGGTGCCCCTCACCCCTCTTATAAATGGGCACTCCTCCTTCTCATTTCTTCACACCTTAAAATCCTTTTGGTTCGGCCAAACCCTGCCCAAATAATCTCTCAACGTCCCTCACTACAACCTAGAGGCCTTATTTTGATCATAAAGCCATCCTAAGGAGCCCTTTTGATCAAATCAAAAGGAAGAACCCGAAGAAGAGGTAATGTTTTCACCACCCTTTTTCAAGTTCCTTTCTTCTTCCACTTCTTCTTCTTTTGTTGTTACCATTATATAATAATAACTCCATTATCATATATATAATTTGATGTTATTCTAAATATGGTGCAAACATATTCACTATTCTATCTACCCATTGAATAACAAGTCACCATACGTGCGTACGTACGGCTTTCCGTCCCCATGTCGTGGTGTAATTGTTATTCAATATATTATTATTTGGATGGGTATAATAATGATGTGTAACTCATATAAATAATAAATATAACATGATAATGATTCTGTATATTTGATATACCATCCAATTATATATTATTTTAATATCAAAAGAATGATATTATCGCTCGTGCGTACGTACGGACTACCGTCTCCACGAACGCGATGAGATTCCTTCTCTATCATACCCATTCAAGTATAATTATCATTTGATGATTTAAAAATAATGTTTAATAACTTGATATAATTCTGGATATGAATAAGATACAACCTATCCATGACAAACAAGGCTTACGTAACAAAACATATAAAAGAAAACGAGTATGTTAACACCCGAAACGACGATAATTCTAAGAAATTATTAACAAAGAAACGTTAAAAGATCATATATGATATCATATTAATGCATATGATTCTTGTATAATTAAATAACAATTATTTCACCATTATACACGAGGTTATCCTACATTCGACCAAGGAAAAAGTACAAAGTATGGAGTTTCTTATCTCACTCTTAATTTCGTGAGAATTCCATTATTCACCACTTATTTATTGCATGTGGTGTGTGTGCTACCCATGTTTGTATTCATTGTGTAATATAAATTAATTCATTTATATTTACATCATAATTGTGTTATCCTTATTTCATGGGTTCATGTTTCATAAGTTACCAAATCGATAAGGGAATTTGAAATTCCAATTTCCATTTATTCGGCTTTACACAAACTCTATTGATTATTTTACTCCGAGATTATGTGTGGAATCACTATTCATTTGATTATGTCATAATTTCCACTCCCCTTTTCTGTGGATATACTTTTGATACACATAATCAATCCATTGATAATTTCTCAAGTCATCGATATGAATTTGATAGGAGTAATTTTAACTCATTCTCCATTTGTTGAGTTAAACATCCAATTCATTGGTGTTGTTTTTACAAGATTATGTGTGAATGTCCTTTGATTGTTTTACACTGAATATCCAATAATATTTAGTGTATTTTTATTTTTCACACATAACTATGTCTTTGATTTATCATTATCCTAAGGGTATGGCCTTTATGAGAGATTTCATCTCAATTTACATTCCATTGAGACTTCTTTGTTGATATACACCAAATCGCTTTTATGGGGTGTATATAATGTACTTTGACATAATATATCATTAATCCCTTTACTCTCATGATATTACAATGTTTTGATTACCTCAATTATTTGTATTCAAGTGTCGCTCTTTTGGTTAGAAACTCTAACTAAAATACCATTTTTAAATGTTTTAAAGACTTAATCTTCTAAACCTTGCTCATTAATGTCCATGTTTTAAAAAAATGGTTTTAAGGATTTATTTATAAGGAAATTAAAGTTTTAAAATTAAATATCCTTTTAAATGTTTCAAAGTGGTATGGGACACTTTTATTTAAAAATCTATTTTTAAATGGCTTCTTGACAAATAGTATGATTTTTAAATGATTTCAAGAAAAAGGGGGATATTTCTCTCAAATAGTTTTGATGATTATTTTCATCTATGTCAATATCCTTCATTATTCTTGATTGAGGTTAATATGATACAATACAATCTTCCATATTGTATCGAATAAGTTATTTTTGACTGTGGATGTGCTATTTTTTATACCATTCATGGTTTGTGGTTAATGTATAGACATTTCGTATGCTAGTTTTTATACGAATGTTTATGTTATGTTTAAACCTGTTCATATGAGGAATGCATTGGACTTAATAAGTGACGGGTGGAGCCCTCTATAGCTCCTCGATGCATCGATAGGTCTCTTGAGACAAACTAGTGTCTTGGAACAAGGCCTTGGCAAAATCTTATTTGTAGTCTTGGCACGAGGCCTTGGCTATGTGGTTATGATAGTCTGGCATTATGCATTCCATCATTATTAAAGTGTTTATTGATACTGCATGTGATTGTTCGACTAGTAGAATATCCATGTGAATAAGTAAATGGCATTATTTCATTTTATATTTTCCATATTATGTCTAAGTTCAAGTTTAAAAGGCTTTTCTTTTAATTATAAATTGCCTTAAGTGTTTATGCTTATCTATGAAAGCTTCTACTATATTGTTATCCTTACTGAGCATCTGAGCTCACCCCTTTCAATGTTTTATTTTTACCAGGATTATGAAGAAGTAATTTATGAATTACCTAAAGGGATAGTATGAGGGGATATGAAGACAAGATGTTTTTTATGTAATGTAAAACTTTATGATTGTATCTAGTGTTTCCAAGGCTACTAAACTAATCGGTCTTTCGAGACTTGATCTTTCTTGTGATCATGCCAATGTTATGTAATAATGCACTGACTCTGGGTAACTGGGGTCGGGGTGTTACAAAATACTTCCCTACACACACCACTATGATAGAACTATTTGCAAAATTTATTGAAAGAATTATATACATCCAAAATGAAACAATTCTAACAACCAGAAAAATACATCATTTCCCAAGTAATTCATCCAAATCAACAAAATTCCAAGGAACGCAACAAAACATGTCAGTACCAATTTCATATTGGAATTACTAAGTAATTTTTTGTGTATTCACACATACCACAAACATACTCACACATTTCTACATCAGATTTGTGTTACCAACGATGGTGTAACTTCATATCCAACCCAATCCCCCTTTTATAGTGCTAATTCAAGTCAACATTTCAATCCTTAATGGTGTTCCTTCATGGCCAATATCCATCCCATCCAACCCATTATTGTATAACATAATCCAACAATATTGATAATCAATATTTACCGAAACCACATGATCACACGATTTTCCAACCAAACTGTGCCTTAAGAAAATTAACAATTCCAACATAAGGCATAACCATTTCAATAAAATAAACATTTATCAAAAGTGACATTAGAATACATAAATGCAAATATCATTTCAGTAAATCATCCCTTTTTATTGAAAACCATTTTTACAAACCATTAACCAAAAATATGCCATTCCAATGACTTTAAAATTATCATTTTAAAATCCAACATCAAATGAACTACACCACACTAACCCATTTTTTTCAAATCACCAAAACAACACAAAATGGGTGTCAAAAAAACGTCACAAATCACAAAAAAATTAATTTCAGCACCAACCATTAATTAGAAATTAAATCATCTTAGTTCTTTAAAAATGGAGATGAGAGTGATGACACCTTACCTTAGGATTTCAACAAAATTGACCAACACACAACCATAATAAAAATTCGAGTGAAACCTCCATCAAATTGCCATAGTATTCTTTTCCTAACACAAATAAGCCCAACTATCTTAATTTTAGGAAGTAAAAACCATAAATATACATGATACAATTGTATATATAGAAATATTAGAGATATGGAGATGTAGATCTATGAAAACAAAGAAAAAAACAAGAGAGGAGACTTATTGGAAGAGAATAATTTATAGAACTCTTTGAAAACCCTTAAAAACACTTCAAAAATTAGTGGGGGAGGCCTCCAAACCATTGTAAAGAAGAAATTATGAGTGGGGTTCATATGGTATAAGAGAGGAGTGATTTTAGGAAAATTTCAAGTGACCACATTTTTAAAAGTTCTATTTTTAATGTTGCTCACAGTATTCATGCATGGTTAGACAAACTATGCACTAATCATTCTCCTGCTACTAACTGAATATGGACACCACATGGTTGTCCAACATGGTTATAAAGACAATGTTCTAACTATGTGGAAGCCAACTGTCTCGACTTACACAATTTCCTAGATAATCTTTGTTGTTTTCCCAACCCGTACTCAAATATGTTGAGCAAAATATTGTTTTCAACAATACATAAAAATGTTATTTAAAGGGGGAGATTATTGAATATAATACTCAGTCTTTTTATGATAATTTTTATTCTCACAAATACCCTTAGTTATTTTCTAATGATTTTATTTAGTATTTTGTAGGAATTTATTAATTTATTTTACTCTTGAAATAACAAGAATTTATTACTTATTCGAAATCAACTTTAGTGCGTTATAGAATCATTGTTCATACCTTACGTGGATAAATGTAGCACGAAATTTGAAAAATTATCACCACCAGACACCACTCCCAACTTCCACATATATATTTCACCTAAAATAATGTAAATTAAATCATTAAAGGTCTATTTAAATGAATTGGATCATTTAAAGGGCCACACATCATAAATTTTATTGAAATAAAAGGAAAGGACCTGTAATATCATGTTATAAGAACCAATGATTGAATGTGATAAAATAAAACGAAATTCAAAATCCTTAAATCAATAAATTCTATCAAGAGTTCCAACAGGATAACCCAATAATGAAACTGAAATGGTTGGTAGGTGTGAGGAATGAGTTCTATAAGAATTCCAAATAGAGAATGTACACCAAGTGCATATATTTTAATAATATATACTCTTAATTATAGTTTGAAAAATAATATTAAAAATATGTTGGCATTTCAATTTAGATAAAAATCAAACCTAATTCTCATAAATCATTTTTAAACAACCACTTTATTTTATTTTAAATTAAAATAATCACTTTAAAGAAAACATATATCTCAATGTTCTATTTATTACAATTACCCATTTAAAAAATAAACTTTTAATGTAATCGTTAAAATATGCCATTATATTCATTTTAGAATAACCATTTTACTAAATATAAAAAAATATTAAAATAAGACTTATATAAAATTCCATAATGAAAATAATAAATAATAAAATAAGTAATGTGTAAACTCTCTCTCTCTCTCTCTATATATAATATTTTAAAATAGTGAAAGTGGAAAACCACCCTAAGGATAATGAGGATAGGGGAACCTAGAAGTTCTCAATCACTAAATATGGAGACCGTGAATTAGTGTACATGAAACTATATCTAATTTTTTGGGTAGTGGAATAATTACATCACTGAACCGATGAGATTTTAAAATCACTTCATTGTTCGGAATGTGAAATTTCTATGTCACTCGACAGATGGAAATGTCCCAATCAAATCTAGGCTAACCTACCCATGTATCCTAGGCTTTTCAGCAGGTTTTAATAATAAAAAACCATAAAGCAGTAACATACCTTCTTACCAAATAATTCTATATTTTCCTGATATAACATACAATTCCCTTTCTCAATAAAAAAAGAGAAATATATTAAATAATAAATTTATTAATAGTCATAATAATAATAATAATAATTATTAGTATTAGTATTAATATTATTGTTATTTTTATATATTTATTATGTTTCTTTATAGAAGAAAAAAATAACCTTTTCATTATAACTTCGAAACAAATATTGGAATTATGCTTTTGAATTCATTTAGAAAAATCTATTCAAACACCAAGAATAAATTCTAATCATCACATTTATATCTTTTTACTCATATAAATATGCACACACACACCCATATATATATACACACACACACACACACACACACACACATATATATATATATATATATATATATTTCTGCAACAATTCACATATTATCAAGTGAATTTTGACACAAATATGTGTGTGTGTGTGTGTTTGTGTATGTTAATTCCCATGTATATGAATATAACAATAAAATATACCAAAATTCTTTTTGAAAATATGGGATTTTTAATCAGAAAAAAATATTTAAATATTCTATTTATACTTGGAATTTTATCTATTACATGAAATACATTGTTAAATTTAAAGGTAAATAGAAAATTCATTTCAAAAATAAAAAAACCATTAAAATATTAGAACCGATCCGTAAATTCAAACTGGTAAATTTATCCAACACATAGTGAGATAAAATTATTTAAAACATATTTTCAATATGCTCCCAAATTTATAAACCATCTCTATTAAAGTGAAAACCAAGTGATACTTGATTTTCCTTTTAATTTCAAATTAAAAATATTTAATATTACAATATGGTATAAAACTAGATGTTAAAATAATAATAAATCAATTTTATAGAATTTTAAGGCCCAAAAAATTGGATGCTCTTCCTCAAATCGATGGCAGATAGCCAGGAATGCATTACCTTATACAATGGTGGCCACCGAAAAGATGATGTTCTTCAAAAAATTCTATAATCAAGAACAGAAATTAAAAAATTAACCCAAAACCCTATCGAGGGTTTAGTCAAACCCAAAGTGACAGATAGGGGAAGATATAATAGAAACTGGAGGGAAAATAAAATATGAGTTCATATCATGAAGAATCATCTTTAACCCATGAACCAATTAAAAATAATATTCAAGAGAAGTGATAGATGGGGTAGGCGAGTAGTTCATGAAAATATGGTTCAATACATGGGTAGGAGTGATGAAAGTGAAAGATGGAGAGAAAATAAGGGTGAAAGGGAAAATAAAGAAATAATTAATTTAAATACTAAGTATTCTACATTTTTTACCAACAATGTTTTCTTAATTGTGGAGCGACTATGAAACTTGCACTATCTATAAAAAATGTCATCAATGATTTCTTATAGGACCACATATATCATTCATCACCATGTGATCACTAACAAAATGAAATTCCCAAGGACAGAGCCATACCACAATGTTTCTAAACAATTCACTAACTATGTGTCTTAATCATGCACCCCTTTAAAAAAATTTAAACATTAAAATTGCTATGGTAAAAAGTACCTAAACTAAAAAGTAATAAAAATATAAATAAAAAATAATTAAATAAATTACTAAAATTCATGGTGGTGCACATATTTATCCTTTGCTCTATAACCAAAGGTTGTGCTTCATCTTTCATCATTGTATTCATCTACATAATTCTATTTTAGTATAATTTAATCATTCTATCTATCTCACTTATTATCTATCCTTAAGTTTATGTGTTCAAACTATGAATAAAATTTTATATCATATTGTGACACTTAGATTCTAAATTTATTACCATTTCATGTTGTGAAATATTTTATCTAAAGTTAGTAGTTTTGAAGTTTACGACTCTTCAAACGAAATTCAGTGTGTGTGGTTGCATCTCCTATAGAAAAAGTTTTATTGTAACGACATATGATTCCAAATAATAATAATAATAATTTCATTATTTAATGAACATCTCACATGGAGTAAAGAAGTGTAAGAGTGGACCTAGGTCCACTTTGGGCTAAACTAATACAAAATTTCCCATGTTCATACTTTTTTTCTTCAGTGCATTCTATTACATGTTATTCATGTTAATTATCATAGAAAATGTATTCAATTAGTTACAGTTTTAATCTGGTCTATTCAATCCCCTAAAGAATGTTTTTTATCACAATATTTTACAAAACAATAGACTTCGGGAGATCACTTACTAGTGATTTAGACCTAACATGATAAGATAGATTATAGAGTTAGGAACATGTGAGGATTTTATCCGGATTTTTTAGACTGACTCTTGCTAAGGACAATAATATATGTAGTAAAATTAAATGGATTTATAAAGGATGTGGGGGATGATATATTTCTATTCATGAATCTTATTGTTTACACATAACTCAGACCTCAGTATGTAAACTATGACTTTAAACAGCGGATCATTTATCATGTAGATCCACTTCATTTTTCTGTTATTTTCATGATTTATTTTATTATGTATTTGTATAGTTTTTGTTTTACTATCCAATATAGGATTTCTCAATAAACATATTATATGAAAAAAATTTGTGGTTGATATTATTATATGTGTTGTAAAATTGTACATGTGTGAGTTTCAAGTACACATTAATATGTTTCATGAGATATATATATATACACACTATATATGATATTATATATATTGTAAATTTAATATAAGAATTTGATGAATTTGTTTTTCATTCATGTGATGCATGAATAATATATATATATATATATTTCATTTTCACCCAAATGGTTTTAAAAGTTACAATCCATTTACAAATGGATTAAGCGATTTGCATTAACTCAATAAAACCTGTCACGACCCGTCCTCGGGGCCCGTGTCGTGACTACACCAAGCCCGCCTTCCATATGCTAGGGGCTGGTGACAAGCACCAAGGCGTAAATCCCAACAAAAGGGAAGGAATTGCCTTTGAAAAGTAAACAAGAACCACAGAGTAAGCAAACGGAAAAGTAAACACTAAGTAAAAACTGTACAAGCTGTGCTGAAAGTAAAAGGGGCCGGAAATACAAGCCCAACTGTAAAGTACAACTAAAAGGAAAAAAAATCAACTGAAAGGAAAAGCCGCAGCGTCGAGCCATCCTCTAGAAGTCCCACCTGAAGGGTGGGTACAGATAGCCTCCATTGCTCCTCGGGTCCACCTGACCGCTCCGAGTACGTCCCACCCAGTGGTCCACCTCCAGGTACCGTCCTGCTCCGCACGCCTCCACCACGATCAGCGTTGTCCGTCGTCTGCAACCAACACAACGTAGTGCGGGCATAGCCCGTGCAGGGGTGAGTATAAGCTACTCAGTAGGGACCCCGAGACCCCCGAAGGTCTCCCGAAATCCACAAAGGATAAACCACAATGGAAGATACAATCACGAAGTAACAACTGACACTGCTTAGGTATATGCCCATACATATACCTAAGTCATCAATTCCCGTTCGGCTCCAATGTCTGAGCTCAAGCACAACCCAGTCCACACAGGAAAGAATGTAAAACGTATACCCACACAGGATAGCTCAACAAAATCCACAAAGGAGAGAAAACAGTAAATCCACCCAGGATAGCTCAACACAATCCACAAAGGAGAGTAAACAGTAAATCCACACAGGATAGCACAACACAATCCACAAAGGAGAGAAAACAGTAAATCCACCCAGGATAGCTCAACACAATCCACAAAGGAGAGTAAACAGTAAATCCACACAGGATAGCTCAACACAATCCATGAAGGAGAGTAACACAAGATTCAGCTCACACAGGTATACTTCGTCGAAAAGGTGAAAGGGATGATCAGGTATAGATACTGAATCATCTAAGCTGGGACCCACATAGGATACAAGACCAGCATGGCCGGGACCCACATAGGATACAAGACCAGCACTGAGTCATCTAAGCTGGGACCCACATAGGATACAAGACCAGCACTCTTCATTGATTCATCTATACTGGGACCCACATAGGATACAAGACTAGTATTGAATCATCTAAGCTGGGACCCACATAGGACACAAGACCAGCTGTCTTCATTGATTCATCTATACTAGGACCCACATAGGATACAAGACCAGTATTGAATCATCTAACCTGGGACCCACATAGGATACAAGACCAGCACAGCTAGGACCCACATAGGATACAAGACCAGTTGCCTTCATTGATTCATCTATACTAGGACCCACATAGGATACAAGACCAGTATTGAATCATCTAAGTTGGGACCCACATAGGATACAAGACCAGCACGGCTAGGACCCACATAGGATACAAGACTAGCACTCTTCATCGTCGCAGTCCACAGAGGATTTCTGCACAGTCGTCGTTGTCGAAGAAGCAGTCGCAGCCAGCTCTAGGGTTCCTGCACACAGCAAGCTCGTTCGGGAGGGTCCGCTCCACGAGCCGAGATTTTGATACATCAACTGACACAAAGTCCGAAGTTGATGTATCCAAAAGTTCCGTATCGTCAACAGGAACTCAACGTCGTAGACGGCGCGTCAATCGGACGCCCGATCTGAGAGTTATTGGCTTTTTCGTTCCAGGGGCCCGGTTGGTTTTTAAGGCAAAACCAACCCGACCGTAATCCACCTGCGTCCAAGCCTCGTGTGGAGTATGCCAAAAGATCAGTCTCAATTAGAGGAAATCAACAAAGCTGACGGCGCGTCAACCGGACTTCCATAGCTCAAGATATGAGCGTTTCCACTCCGAGGGCCCGTTTGGTTTCTTGTACGAACCAACCCGGCCAAACCCAAAGTATTCCGAAACCTTGAGTGCGATATACCGAAACGCCCGTGTCGATCCAAGGATCGCGTTGCTGCTGACGGCGAGTCGTTCGGAGGTCCGTAGCTCATGTTACGGGCATTTGACCGAAAACGGTCCGAAGACGGGGGGGCCGACCCCCCCCCCCCCCTCAGGTCAGCCAAACCGGGTGGACCTGGTCCGACCCGGCCTGACCCGAGCCCGGCCCGGCTCGGCCGAGCGGCCGAGCGACGCGGGGGGGGGGGGGGGGGAGCCGCCGCCCCCGCGTGACACCCCCGCGACACCTGCGAGGTGTCTCCCTGGACGACCCGAGCGACGCGAGGGGGAGCCGCCGCCCCCGCGTGACAACCCCGCGGCACCCGCGGGGTGTCGCCCTGGACAGCCGGACCCGCGCGGCGCGGGTCCGTTGGCCGCCGCCGCCGCGGCTTCAGCCGCGATGGCCTCGTCCGGCGGCGCACCGGGGCGCCGCCGCTCCCGGCTGCCGGCGCCGCCGCGCCGGCGACCCGCGCCGCCGGCGTGTCCCGTGGGCCACCGGAATCGCTCCAGTGGTCCGATTCTGTTCCCGTCTGCGCCGCTGCTCCTCCCGGGAATTGTTCTTCACTGCGGAATCATCGAATTTCCATTGCGGCATGCTCCTTCGTCACCCATCAAATCCGCACAACAACGAAGAACGGCAGAGGGTTGTCGGATAGTGTTCTTTTGGCCCGCACCCTCCGCGTTAGAGATAAACAACGAGAGAAATATATTCAACACATGAATCAACAATTTTAATGGATTAAAATTTTTCTTATTATCTGGTTCTTCACTTTTAAAAGAAACGATCACGGGAAAAAGGAATTATTCACAACAACCCCTACCTCGTAGTCCTTGTGGTACGCACGTTCTTCGCAGAAGGAGGGGATCTTCGCGTCGTCGCAAAAGGGCGTCGCGTCGTTGCGGAATCTGGCGTTGAGTCGGCGAACTCAACGGACCAAGAAACAACAGATTTAATTTAATTATATAAAATTAAATCCATGTTTTGTTAAAAAACACAAGGGAGATTTAAGAGAATTCTGAAGTCTCTTACCTCAAACAGTTGATCGAAGATTCGTTGCAGAGGAAGAGACGTCGCAGAAGAACGTTGCAGAAAGGGAACGTCGGCGTCGCGTCGTCGATTTCCGGGTTCGGCGTTCTTCGTGTTCTTCGCTCTCTTCGCGTTCTTCTCGAAGAAGGATAAAGGCTCAAGAACCTCTGACAAAACCTCTCAACGAGCAATCCTCCAAAAAGACTTGTTGGTCTTATTTTATTATTACGCCAACGAAAGAAAAAGGTAAGTAACGACCCATCAATTCGTTGAATTAATTCAATGAAAGAAACCACCCATTTAATTCATGAAATAATCCGCCCAATTAAATGGTGCGTTAAGGATTTAAGAAAACGCGTCAGTTGACTTTCATAATGACGGGTTTTCGTGGGTGCGTTACATAGCGGAAAGAAACGACAGGGCTCGTGCGGGCCCCACCTCACAAATATCCTACCAAGAGGGTAGGATATTTTTGGATAGTACCCTATCCGTTTCAACTCAGTTTAAGCCGCTTTTAAGTGGCTTCCAGTGGCTTCCAAGTGGCTTAAGTGAAATAAAATAAAGTTGTCGTAAAATTATTTTATTTCTTAACTTTAAGCATGAAAATTAAAAACCACACCTGAGCAAACACAACTCCAGAAGAGGCGTTTCTAAGCGAATATCGGCGCTGTGATTTCATCGGTGCCCTCAGAATTCGATTCCGGGCACCAGTTCAAAAGTTAGAAAAACCCGCTCGTCCGTTCACTAAACGTACCCGAGCCAAACTTCGGAAAATGATTCCGGCCACACCGGGCCTCTGAATCAGGTGCCGTCAGAAACTGCGTTCTTGTAAAATTCCAAAGAAAATTAAGAAAATAAAATTTCCTTGAAATTTATGGGTCTTTACAAAACCATTCAATGAATTATATCTCAACAGGTAAAAATTCATAAGATGCATTAGAGGATCCTTAGGAATCCACTATATAAGAGGATGAGAACCTCATTTGAGGGGTGTGGTATGAGATATATATGATAAAATGATAATATCACTTCATCCCAAGAACAAATTGTCTCATTTTTTGAAGGCTTTAGAAAAACCTTGGATATCAAGAATCCTCACAATATGATCATGGATCCAAATGGTTTGTTCATTCCCTCATAAGTACAATTATTATGTTTATCGGTCCTTGTGATATTTTATAAGCACTCTCCATTGAAGGAATATGGAATCTTCTGTGTCTTTTAAACACCATGTACATTATTTACATTAGTAATTATGATTTATTTCACGAATATTGATCTGTTTTATTTGGGTTGTCTTTGACTATTTATGGTCATCAAATGATCATACAAAACTGATCGGTGGTATAAAATGTATACTCATAAAATATTAACCATTTTTTGATCATAGTTTTATGAAAAAAACTCAGAATAATATTTTCTTAAAAAACACCATGTTTAAAAGTAAATATGATTTACACTTATGTGGTACCCTTACGTAGTAGATCTGTGTAAGGGAAACCTTATTGTTACCATTGTGAAAATGTATTGTATAATGGTAGTGACCTTAAATAAGGTTTTTTTATAATGGTATTCAAGACTTTATCCTTTTTCTAGTAGGCTGTTTAAAAGTTATAACGTAAAATTATCCATTTTTTATGTTTATACCCTTATAGGATCCTATTACATAATGTTAGATATGCCTATATCCTAATGTGATAGACTTAAAAATAAATATATCAATGCGACTTAAAGGTAGTACCCTTGTATAGAAAAGTTTACATAATGGTTATTGACACTTTTAACTTGATGCATAAAGGTATTAAAGATGATGCGTAAAACTTCATTATGATTACCATTATACATCATATGAAACATATAGTGAACCCTTATAAAAATTAGTTGTGTAAGGGTAATACCTTTTTGAAAGGGATATGAGTACAAGTAATCTATGTAATACCATTATGAAAGGTTAATAAAACATATATCATCTTTATTTAGAGCCTCTATATTATGTTAATAGGGATGATACCCTAACACAATATATGGGTTTTGATAAGGGTAAGAAAAATATTGTTAAAAAAATTAAACATATTAAATGGCTTATGGTTTATATAATGTTTATAATACATGTTAAAAGTTATTTTGGGAATATTTATTTTTTATGAATTTTAAAAATTAATAAATTATAAATTGCTTAAAATCAATTAATTAAATGTTTATGAAACATTTTTCCAAAATATTAATGGTTAGTTTTTTAAACATTCCCTTTCACTAATTAAATGGTATTCATTATTATTTAGAAATAAATTGTCTAATTAAAACCCATATGTAATAGTTTATAAAGTGTTATAATTTTGAAATGAGGTCATAATATAAAATAGTTGTATTTAATTTTGGAATTTCTCAAAGTTAATTATTTATAAGTTGATTAAAATAAAAAGGGGGACTTATTTGGCAATTATTTACGCCACATCAAAAATAATTCAATGATTAGTTTGTTCAAGGATTAAATAAAGATTATGTATACGAAACATATATTATTTAATATTTATACATAATATAAATTAAATTTACAATTTTATATAATTCATTATATATCATACATTTTATATAGAAATTATATATAATGATAAAATATGGAGTTTATACAGAAATGAATATAAAATGTTTATATTATATCTGAATTATAATATTATGATAGTTAAATTTTACTCATGACTAGTTCATATATGTATCATTTATTGGAAAATGAATAGATTATTTAATAATTTATTAAATTTAATGAAATTATTATTCAGTAAATAATTTATAAAATATGAATATTATGATAGGTAATTTAAATGAATAATTTCATCTAAGATTGATCCTTCCCTAAAATGCTACATTTGATTTTTTGAAATTTATTTCTCATGTACCTTGACCTTTGTAATTTTTTACGGGCTTGAAGATAAATTTCGGGAATAGTTTTTTCATATTATGTATTAGAGTTTTCATGAATTGAATTTTCTCATGAGTAGTGTATCATTGGGTAGTGGGTCATCACGTCAGACTCACTACTCTCTTGGAGTATTGCCTTGGCTTGGTATGTGAATGGGTTTTGATATATATCATTTGGGGATTTTTCATATAGAGTTTTTCAATATCCTATAACTCTATTACTTTATATGAAATGTTAATATATCTATGGATATAATGAATTTTGATATATATGAATATACAAGACTTCCATTTTGGGTGATTAACACAAACATATGGGTTGTGTAAAGTGTTACACATTAATGTAATTTTAACACCTCCTTTTATTGGTTAGAATAGGGATTAAAAAACAAAATAATTTGAAGAATTCATACACAAAGGAAAATAAAATGTGAAAATATAATGATTACATAAGATGTAATTGTTATGGATTTAATATTTTTATTATGTATACTAAATTTTTTGTTCCTTAAAAGAAAAACCCAAAAATACTATGAATGATATTTATTTCAAATAAATTATTTTCAATAACCTGTTTATCTAACCAACTATTATTGAGCTCAATACGAGTATCCCTAGATAATATTTTTATAGAATGTAAGCAACATGTATCCACGGATTTTCATGTTCGGTATTGTTGACCTCAAAATGAGAATACATTGATTGTCCTTAATTGGGATATTCTTGGTTTTTTTGGGATACACTAGTTAGTAATCCCTAATACTTTAGATTTTAGGGGTATATAGTTTAGCAAATTCATACGATGGATTTTTATAATGGGTTATCCAATCAATTATGAAAGAGTCACTAATGTTATGATTCAGATTACTCCTTACCTAATTAACCATGTATTTCTTAAGGGGTAACTCGTGTATGATATGATGAAACATGGATCTTTTCTCACTTAATGTATTTTATGCATAGTGTCATTATTTTCATTGGGAGCACTATCATTAAAAATAATTAATTACAAGATATAAAAACATGATATTCATCTAATAAAAAATCAATTGTAGATAAATGATTTATCATGATCAAACAAAGATTTGTATTAATATATGAAATGATAAGATTAATGTAATAAAATCCAAATACATAATGATTAATTTTTTTAAGCAACACGAATATTCTATGATTTAGAACTATTACATCATGAGTATCCAAAAACTAAAGTAGTTCAACAAGAAAATCAAGATGCTTATGGAATCATAGAATGATTCATTTAATTTTTCAAAGGAACTAGATACCAATTAACATTAGTAATTATGAAGTTGTACACTCTATATTATTGGGTATGTTAATGATATTCAATATGATTTAATGAGTTTGGTTAGATTTAATAATTACAATGTGGATTATTTTGGGGAAACATTTTATACTATTTTCATCTATGGAAATGTTCTATAGAGATGGAATAATTTATTAAAAATTTACCTAAAATTGTTTACGATTTGATAATATATGAATTAGTCATATGATTTCTATGTTCTTTTCATATATAGATAGTACATGGAGTTAAGTTCAAAATTGAATTTTTAAATCTTGGAAAATATATCTCTTAAAGTAGCCAGTTAAGGATATTTTAATACCAATGGGTATTATCATAAAGAAGTAATTATTAAATAATATGTGATTGTCTAGAATACCATATATGGTTTAGGAACTCTATGGAATGTACATGTCAGGTATATGTGCTATAGAATTCAATTATTTAATTTTGAAATCTACATGATACCAAATATATACTTTATAAGTGTTTTAAATATAAGTTATATCAATATAATTTGAATAATTTAAATATATTCTAGTTTACATTTAAGTGATGTAGTAAATAGTTAATATATCAGAAATTTTTAATGTAAATAATTTTATCAAGCTTGGATGAATCTAAGGAAAGGAAGTGTATCTTCATATCATCTATATTATATATATAGATAAGTGTTACATGAAAAAGATTTTTTATAAAAAAAGTCTAGATAATTAATTTAATACACATGGGTTATAATTATTTCTATTTCTATGACTTGAACATAAAATCAAATTTGGATAACAATGTTTATCCATTATAAAATTATTTTTCTAAATATTTATTAAAATACAATACAATGTTCTCCTAGATCCCATCAATGGTATATTTTAATGATTTCATATTTTTAAATTAATTTGTTCAAAACACATATAAAATTATATATGATATAAAAATAATAGTTTATTTCTTCAATTTTCCTACTAAAAGGAAATAACTTTTATTTCCTAAGACAAATATTAGTTTATGCCATGTTTTAAAAATATATTACGAAGAGAATATAATGTCTAAGAGGAGAATGGTATTATGTTTTAACATAGATAATTTAAAATATAATAAGTAAACTATTTTAAAATATTTTCAATGTAATTATTTACTTTATATTCAAAAGATGGAGGATATGTGAAAGGCATGAAAAATGTAAATGATTACATTCAGTTACTACGAGATAGTGAATATCACTATTAAGAAATGGATTATACCAATATAAGATTATAGTTATTATAAAAATAATATCCTAAATAATTTTAAGATATTTGATGGTAAAAAAATATAAAGAGTTTTATTTAGTTACCATAAAAAGTGAACATCACTATTCCAAAAAGGTTTATACCAGCCAATACATAAACTGTGCCACTTGGTGTTCTAAAATATTTTAAGGTGTAGAGTTAAATATAAATGTGAAGAGTTTCATTAGTAACCATAATATAATGGATATAACTTTTTCCTAAATGAGATTATTATTTTATGGTAAACTGATCATTTAAATTGTTTTATTATTTATAAAACATTTCAAGGAAAATTATTATAGAAATGGTTTTATCAATGGTGATGATGTACTTAGAAAGAGATATAAGTAGAAAACATAAGATAAAAATACAAAATTTGGTGTTTCAATGGTAAGGTGTTTGAATATAATTCAAAAGTGTTGAAATTTAGGAAAATGATTTCTAAGCCTCCCCATTATTCAAAAATTGTTTCTTCATAAATGTTACTCACTAACAGGTTAGTGGGATTATTTTATCAAATAGTCACATAATAATGTGATAGGAATTAAATATGTATATAATGTTCAAAAATACCAATAATTCAGTAAAAATATGTTATTAATATAGAATCTTTAATATAAATATAATGGTTTTAATGGTTGTAAAAATTTCATGTATTTATAGTAAATTTAATCTTAATTTATCATTCATTCATGTGTAATGAAAATTTACATTACATTAATGGTTGAATTATAATATCCCTTAAAATTAAAACATTGATTTGTTCCTAACAACTGATAATTATGAAGTATTATGGGTTTTAATGATATGACAATTTTCATATTAATAGATTATTTTATTCATTTTACGTATTTGTATATGAGATTTTAGGAGTAGATTAATGAGGTAATAAGTGGCGTCTTATTACATGGATTGATCATCTAATGTATAGCTACTAGAATATCATATAGTACTTGATATTCATAGGTTTGTATGATTATTATTAATCCTTTTTAACTATGTTAAGAGAGATACCTATCATGATAACCTTCATACATTGATACCCTACTTATACAATTCAACATATGAACATACCTAATCAAGGGGGGTTGGGTTTTCAGTGATCATGTTGTCTATTTGAGTGAAACTGAGATGGGATTTATCCACTTTAATGAAAATAAATGAAATTTTTCCCTGATTTAATTTGATTGAGTAAATCCATGGATAATAATATTTATTTAGGATTTTATGTTCTCAACTACATTGATAAGAGAGATGTGTTGTACTGATTTGAAAGATGAATGATATATAATGTATTCATCAAATTAGTTATTATAATCTAGATAATGATTAAATTGTCAGTGTAAAATACTAGATTTATATGTTTCATGTCCATTGGTCTCCCAATGTCATGGGAAAAAGGATTATGTTGGATGTATATGATAAATATGGTATATATTTTGGTAAAAATGTTTGTATAAAGATATGAGTATGTTTGATGGAGATCACACCAGACCCCTTAGTATCTTGGGTAGCATTGATGCATTTATAGAGGCCGATCTTTTCATACATGTATAAAATACATATTTTATTAATATTTTATACACTTATACAGCTTGTAGGGGTTTTCAATTAGTTCATTTGATAAGGATAAAAGTTCAAACAATGTGTTTTTTCAAAAATTAAGAGTTTTTTATGAAAATTTGTATCCAAAATATTTTGGATGGATTCATAATGTTTAGTGAACTTTTTTATAAATTCAATATATTATTTTATCTTATGTGGGATATTTTTGGATGTCTGCTGAAAAATATACATTCATGTGATGCATATACACAAGAATGTATTCCATGATATGAATATATATATAATATATGATATTATATATAGTGTACATTTAATATTTTCATTTGATGCATGAATTTTTTATGTGTATGATTCATGAATAATATATATATATATAATTCATTTATCCCAAATGGTTTCACCAATTATATTCTATTTATTGCATCACGCATTCTTAATACCCGACTTTTAACATAATTACTTAACAAATATTTCACTAATAACATTGATGGATCATTTTAGGCCTAGTGCCTTAGAAACTAGGTATATGACTCAAGAATTACATGAGGAAAACATAAAAATTATTTAATCTTTTTTAAAGACTCATTTGTTATTCCATCCAGGTTCTCCTCACTATAAATAATTTATAAGGGAATGAATCAATAGAAAAGGGTGACCATAAATCATGGTAAGGGTTAATCAAAGGAAATAAAAAATGAATGATCATAATGGATTAAAAAAGTAATAACATGAGATAATAATCATAAGTACATTATATAAAACATATAAATGTGGATACACTGAAAATCGGATATATTCATATGATTATAAAAATAGATTGTCACCAAGGTGTCATAAAACATTTTTACCAAAGTTATTCCCCAAGGCATCACAAAACTTTTCATCTCAATAGATTAATTATTTAACTAATGTATTATAGTGATATCATGTTTAACCCTTCATATCCATTAGTTAATGTGATCCACATTGATATAAATAAGTTGTTTCATCAATAACCCAATGAGAATAAATAATAAATATCATATAAAATCATATAGTATATAATTACTTCATGACTTGAACCTTACGTCATTTTTTAGAAACATGGAAAGGGAATGTGGGTTTCATACATGTAAATCCTAGAATCAATAAATTATTTTTACCTCTATGTGAATCTATATTGATATGAAAGGGGATTAATTATTCAAATTAAAAGAATATTTCATGTAAAAGAGATAAATTCAAGAAATGAATTTGAAATCATGATGGTATAAAATAGGGTTTCAGGAAATGGAATAATGATAGGGAATAAAGGACTATCATTAATAAAAAAATATTTTTGTAGTAGTAGGTATCTAATTTTTAATGAAGATAATTTAATTAAACATTTAAAAGGAATATCATAAATAGGTACTTGAATGTAAAATAAGAATAATAAAATTCTATTACCGGGAAGTACTTCTTCCTCGAACATGAGAATGGAATAATAAGAAACTTAAGACGCCTTAAATAGACTCTTTGTGAGGTAAAATGGCAACAAATATGTGGATAATAAATTTGGAGTGGATATGAGTGGTTGGATTTTTATCTATTTATATAAAAAGATTTTGAATTGTTTAATAATTTCTAAATATAAGTCATGAATTTATAGGTTGTGGAATATACAATTCCAATAATATAACTATAATTACCTGAAAATTTTCAACAATATTTGTTTCTTGAGAATGTGTGTGTAATATTATTTTACTCAAAAAACGATGTTAATTTTAATTAAGTGAATATAAAGTGAAATAAAACCATCTTATTCAACTGTTATATGATCGTTGGTCAATTATGACTATTAGAAATTATATACTCTTGATTATAATTTTAATGTTATAATTTGTGTTTATAAACAAAATTATGATGAAATAAAATTGTAACGGAAATAAGATTCAATGTCCTCAACCAGCACAGTCATTCCATTTGAAGTCCATATATCAGAACAAGGGAGGGAGGTATCATCACTGGGGTTTTCCCATTACTAGGCCAAATCTAAACATCAATAACTGAAGCTTGAATGAAATCACCTATAGTAAGTTAGTAGAGATTACCACTCAGTCTATGTTAGATAAGGCACCCTATAAAAGTATCAAAATCTCACACCTTACTCTTAGGGAAAATGTGGGTGTAATAAGGGGTAACATTTCCCAAACTTAGTGGGTAATTCCATTGAAAAATAGAATTTTTATTATATCATTTATGTTTTAATAATAATTTTTCATAATAAAATTGACATGGAATTTAACAATTGATGGTATCAATATATCCCATTAGTTTAGTACTCATCTAACAATATATTCCATTTGAGTATTCAAATGGAACCCTATGAAGCACTGTATAGAAATAAATTTATAACTCCTACTTTTTGGGATGAATTTAGTGAGAGAAATATTATTAGACCAGATCATGTAAAAGAAATGATAGAAAATGTTAATGACCTCCAACATAACATAAAAGCTTCTTAGAGTAGACATAAAATCTATGATGACAACCATTAGAGGTACTTGGAGCATGGTGTAGGAGACAAAGCCATCCTTTAAATTTCATCTTGGAATAGAGTCATGCGGTTTGGATATAAAGATATTCTTATCCCCATTTAAATTGGACCCTATGATATCCTTAGTTTTATAGAAGCAATGGCCGAGTTTTTAGCACTTACAAAAAACCCAGCTCGAGATCATGATGTTTTCCAGATATCTATAATGAGTAATTACGTACAAGACCCTTTACATATACTGAATTCAGAGGTGGTATAACTAGAACATGATATCTCTTATGAGGAGTATCTAGTGTAGATCATGGATTGTAGAGAAAACGTTCTATGTAACAAGACAACCCACCTTGGCAAAGTGTTGTGGAGGAACCAAAAATATGAAGAAGAGATATGGGAACCATTGTAAACAATGAGATATAATTACCCACAAATATTCTCAACAAAGATAAAAAGTTAAAATTACATGGATGTAATTTCTTAATGGGGAAATAATGTAACAACCCAAAATTTTGAATGGTAATTATTGCTTCAAAATGTGTGTGTTATATTATTTTATTCAAAAATGAATGTTTTTTTATTGAAGGTAATATAAATGGAAATGTGACCATATGGTTTCAATAGTTATTTGACCATTGGAAATTTTATACTCTTGATAATAATTTTAACGTTATAATTAGTGTTTATATGTAAAATTTTGACAAAGGAAAATTATTATAGAAAGAATAGTTTATGGACTCAACCAGTAGAGTTGTTCTGTTTGAAGCCCATACTTCAGAAATTGGGATGGAGGTATCATCACTGAGGTTCACCTTTGACCAATCACAAGCCTAGAATCAACATGTGAAGCTTGAACAAAATCGCCAACGGGAGAATTTAATGACAACCCAGTCGATGTTATCTAAGGCTCCCCATAAAAGTACCACCATCACACACCTTACTCTTAATGAGTATGTGGGTTTAATATGGTGTTAAATATACAAATATTAGTGTGCAGTTTTTTATAGATAAAAGTTTTATTCCATCATTTACATTTTAAGAATAACTTTTCTTTATAAAATTGAGATGGAATCTGATAAATTGATTTTTTTGTTAGAAAATGTCCTTTCTAGAAAAGAAATAATTATTATGATAATATAATATATTATGAATGATTTAAATTTTTATGAAATAGTATGATTAAAAAATACTTATTCAAATTTACATGATAAAATAATTTTATTTTTATATGTGTGAGAAATTTTACTCTGCATTTTTTATCAGCTATTATTTATAATAAACAGGGATTAGTATGTTTAAAAGCTAAAATTATCATACATATAGAGTCATTATGAAAGAATAATTTTTTTTCTAAATTATCTTGTCTAAATTTGGTTTGGGTGATTCTATGAAAATTTCCTAAAATATTTTAATTTTCAAGGAATTTTAAAAATACATTTTTGAGTTTTTAGTAAGTTTTATGGCTTCATAATTTTGTCATAATGATGTAATAATTATTTAACCATTATCCGCAAATAGAAAAATGTAATTTTATTAATATAAAATATTATAATATATTTAAATAATTTTTTTTAAAAAAATAAATTCTAAATTCTAAAATAGAAAGTTTATCTTTAGAAATATCATTTTTTGAAAAATTTAAATTTCATTGCCAAAATAAGTAATATCAAATTATGTACGACTCTTGTAGATTAAAATAAGATAAATGTTTTCCAATTTTACAATACTTTGGGGGAAAAATATAGGAAAGCCCATGGTTTTTCATTTACCTCTACTTACGTGTCTAAAGAAATTAATAAACCCATCCTTCTCTTTTGGTATAAATACCCACAAATGCCTCCATTATTTGTCATTACCAATTCATACTCCATGATTTTCCAATATTAGTACCTCTAAAGTAGTCATACAAAGGTTTTTTTATGATTCCAAGGTCCCAATCTTCTATTTTTTAGAGTTTCTGTTCATGGTAAGGGAAATCTGAACTTCTCTTTTCCTTTCATGTTCCCATTTGACGTGGTACGTCTTTAAAATTTAAAAACTATGTTTTTATATGCATTTTATTTTATCCCTTTAGATAATTTATAGTATTTTATTAAAGGGATACCCATTTCGCCTATCGTTTTACCCTTTTCTATAATAATGTTTTATATAAGTTATGCTGCTGCATTTTCTTCTCAAAATTTCTCTCTTTTCTCAATAAATTATCTTATTTTCTTTTATGATTACCCAAAACTTTTTTATATTATATGTATTCTTCTAGATTTATAATGATCTATTTTATAATGGTATTAATATATATTAAAATCTATTTACTTTTTTATGGGTTAATAATTACATAAAGATATTTTCTTTAATAACTTTTCTTTAAAATGACATGATTTTTAAGTGAAGCCCATTTATTTTATTCTCCCTAGGATATATATGAATTTTTTAATCTGATATATGTGGATGAAATTAATTAATAAATATATACGGTTTACCCTGATAGTGCTCTAATGCATTGGGTAGGTAATTTAATCTCTTGAGATGACATGTTTTACAATACCTTGCTGATTGTCCTTGGTAATTTTTATTACACCTTAGTGATAAACCATGGTGATATGCTTATGAATGACTCAATTAAATGTTTTATCCATATTTACATTTCATTAATAACATTATGTATTCTATGATACATCTATTTTCAATTTCTTGTGAATTTATTCCTCAAGATATTATTGTTATTTCTCAAGATCATATGTAAATGTTTTCCCTTTCATTCCCTTACTGGGTTTTATGATCACCCTTTCCTTTCATGTATGTCCACAGGATATGAGATACAATAAATGTACTCCGGATGACCATTTGAATAATAATTTCCAGTGGATTTAAAGAATTTTATGTTTTCATGTATTATGTACCTTATTTTGAAGAATCTAAACATTGAATGATCTTCTGTTAGTATAATGTAATATAATGTTAGGTAATAAAATGGTAAGATTCCATATTAACCATGGTTATTTTTCATTATTTTGGGAATTTAAGTCAATTTTTAAATTTTTTTATCCCATTTGAACTAAAATCATTTTTAATATTAATTTGGTTATGTAATAAGGAATTTTCCTAAAAATATTTTTTTTCAAAATCATAATTTCACGTTTTGACTTTTGGAAATAGAATTATAGTTTTGGAAATTGATTTAAAACCCATAAAATTCATAATATTAATAAAATAAAATATATTTTTTCATTTATTATGTATAATTATTTATTACATAATGATTACACACAAATATATATATATATTCATAAGACATATCAAAAATAGAAAACTGCATTTTTACAATTCATTGAAAAATAAGGTATTTTAGAAAATTCATAATATTTTATCCTAGAAAAATTTTAATATGATAATTTAAAATAAAATGTTTACTTCATCAAAAATATTCTCTAAATATGGAAATTTTCACTACTGAATGAACAAAATTAATTTTATTAAAAATAGTAGTCTCTATGACATAGTTAACTTTCTAACACTAATAAAAATTTCTTAAGATATTATAAAAATTTATTATCATTTATATTTAAATAAATGGTGTTTATTAAAGAAAATTTAATGAAAATAAAATTTTATTTTGATTTACTTCTTTCATTATAAAAGTGAATATATTTTATGAAAATAAAATTATGTTTTATTTGTATAAAAAATTCTGTTCACCAAATTCTTATTATATTAATGTGTATTTTATTAAACAAAATAATACTGAAAATCTGATTCATGAAATAAATATTTCATTTAAAAGAAGATATTACATTATAAAAAATAACTACAATAGTAATATTACTATTAGTAGTTTCATGGGGTGGACAACTTAACATTGTCCTAGTGGTGATCTCTACTAATATGAACTTATCCCGTTGGAGATTTCATTCAATCGTCACTTTTTTAATCTCTTATTAGGCTTGACCAAGGGATAACCTCAGTGATGCTACCTATCCCCTCCCCCACATACTAAAAAATGGGATACACAAAACACTACTCTACTGGTTGAATACATTATTTCTCTTTTCTAAATCAACTATTAGTTTTAATTACCCTTTTAAACAATAATTATAAAAGTAATATTATTATTAACATCATTCATTGAGATCAACAGACAAATTTACCAATGATTATGTTGACCAATGATCATATTTTCCAATGGATATATTGACCAACAACCATATCCCAATGGTCAAATTTATTATTTCATCATATATATATGATGTGAAACAACAATATTTAAGAATTCATTCCCAAAAGTTTTAAAAATTGGCTTGATAATGTCTATTATATTCCTAATGTTTCTTTTTCTTTTAACAGTTTTAATTACAGGTTTAATCATATTAGGGGAGTTGAAACCTATTGATTATATCATTTAATAGTCAATATTCATTGGTCTTTATATCCCTTCACTATTTTATGTTTTATTATTTCGTATCATTAACTAACATGTAATATTTTTTTAAGATTATTTTTATATGCTTATATTGTGTAATATAATAAACTATTCATTATGAAAAAAGATTTTTTTATTAATCATAAAATGTTTTTTCATGAATTTTCATTCTCCCCATTAAATAAATTCCATCTTCAATATTTAGATCTTACCTCCCAAAAATGGGGTGTTTGTCCTTCACTGTACCCTCATGTTCCATAGTATTATTTTCAAACTTTTGGTTTCTCTATTGATCATTCACAAGTTATCTATTCTTATTCCTCAATACTTCTTCCCTTCTATTGAGAATCTAGATTGGATCATATTTATAAGATTAGTTAGTATTCAATGCCATTCATGTAAATTATATGTGTCGGGTATGATTTATTCCTTATGAGTAGAGGCATTTGGAATACATCATAGGCATTAGAATGATTTCAATGTAGTGTTAATCGATAATCAATTGCTCTAACATACTCCAGAATCTCAAATTTTCCAATTTACCTAGGACTCAATTTCACCTTATTCCTAAACATCAAGACCTATTTTCATGATTATATCTTTATAAATACATGTTCTCTGAAATTAAACATTATTTTATTCCTTCATTTTTAGAATAACTTTTCTATCGACTCTGAGCATACTTTATTTATTTCTGAATCAATTGTATCTTCAATGTACTCTCCATCACATAGTATGGTCCCAATAATTTCCCTTTTCCAACTTCATTCCAACAAATTGGGGTTATACACCTATTTCTATAGATGGATTCAAAAGGTTCCAATTGAATTATTTAGTTGAAACTATTGTTATAGGATATTTAATTATGTTGAACATGTGGATCCAAAATCCCTTTAAAATCAGTGATCAAACCCATAACATGCCTGGTAGTATTTTAATGGGTTTCATAGACTTCCCATAAGATTATGTATAATCGGGTTTTCTCATGTTTACTTATCTATTAACATCCTTTTGAAGGATACTCTATAATATATATCAAAATATTGTATCTCAATTAGAATAAATGGACATTATTACTACATATAATATCACTGCTTTTTGAATATAGAGGTGAGATAGGAAATCAATGGGGAAATCATACATTATGTAAATGAAATGGGTTGACTTTTTTAATCATTCAAAGATTATCGATATAGAATTATTACCATTAGATTACTTTATAAGGATAATAAAAATTGTTATAGTGATGTTATCATGCTTCCATATTGTTGTGGGTACTGGCTTAATACACCATTCAAATGTTTTCACTCTACTTTCACTTCTTAACAGACCAAGTATTCTATAATTTAATAAGAAATATATCTTTTTCATATTATCCCACCAATAATTCTCATGAAGGTTGGGATAAATCTTAGTGCTTCCAGGATGTATAGAGAATTTAGAGCTATGAGCTTCATCCATAAACTGAATTTTTATCTACAAGATAGATGGAATTCATAACCTTATACCGAATATAAAAACAACTTCATGGTCAATATTATATTTTGGATGCAACCCATTTCTCATATCCTATATCTTATTTTGAAACAAAGTATCATCTCTTTGATATTTCTTGATCTTCTCTAGTAATGATGTTTGGGAAATCATTTGGGATAGGATTGATAATTTCCCTCCCCTCATTATTATCTTGTCTTACCTTAATCGGTCCTTGATTGATGGATCTCTTCAATAATAATTATTATAAGACAAGTAATATTGTTCCAAATTAATTAATACGTGACATGGTTTTCTCGTTCATGATGATAATAAAATAAAAAATATTATTATTTAACAAGATACAACCGTCTACTTTTTCTTGTGATGTTCCTTCTATGTTAATATATAAGTCAAAATTTTTTGTTATGTGTATATATCACACTCTCCCCCATAAATATAAGGTCTCCATATATTCCAGGAAAAAATGAGTACTGCTAACTCGAATTCACGATTATGATAATTTTGTTCATGAGGATTTAATGGTCATGATGCTTGGGTAATAACCTTTCCATTTTGTGTGATAACACATGCAATCTATTTCGAAGATGATTTAATATTGAAAAAAATACTTCTCCCATAGTGGGTTGAATTATCATAAGTGTACAAACCATCCTCCTCTTTGGGTCTGGGAAACACTATTCACAATACCTTTTTCAACTAAAATTAAATCCCCTTTGAGTTAACCTGGTTAGGTGTAATGTCCAATGGTTTTAAATATGGAATTACCTTATTGTAATTATGTCATATAATACAGTCACATAATAACACATTATGAAATATAATGACTCATCATTCTTAAATGAATTACTAAATACTATTTAACCTTTAAACATAATTTTTTACTTATGTTATTTGAATTTCAAAAATCTAAGATCCATGGTTGATTTCAGTAAGATGATTGGAGTATGATAGGACAGACCTATTTCTTGGTGAATAGTAACATACCCTTATGAATAATAATGATACCCTAATGAATAGTCACTGACCCTTATGAATAGTAAATATTCCAAGTGAATTGTAAACATACCAATGAAAGTATAAATAAAATTTATTCATCTTATAAGTGATAATATGATAATGTTTGTATTTTTGGTAAGTTGTAAATATATAATTAATTTTTTATTACTAATTTAATAATTTAAATGAAAATTTATTTTCATAAAATGTATTCATAAGATTATGTTTCAATTTCTTATTATTATAAGATAATTTAATGAGGCATTCATTAATATTTCATTGTGTTATAAAATCAGTTACAAATCTAAATTTTGTATTTTAAATGTAAATTATTATTTTAATTAAAAATTAAAAATTTTCATTTTTATAAAATTATATTCATAAAATGGAGTTCATTTTTTGATTCTACACATCAAAAAATGTTTAGGGTGAATTTTTGGGATTCTTCTGAAATACTTGAATTTCTTATGAGTAGTAAAATATGATAATTTATGATAATTGAAAAAACCTAAATTATTGAGTCATTCATGGGTAATGGATGATTTATGTGACCCTTTTTTAAATTTAACATAAACATGTATCTTATTTGGGTCAAAATAATTATCATTATTGCTTGTCATGAGAAAAATAATAAACTAATGAATAAAATATTTAGATAACTCCCCTCCCCTCCACTATAAAATCCACCTCTTGTCCTTAAGATTATCAAGCCTTATATATTTTCAAAATTATATAAAAATATATCCCTATGCCCTTATCCCATTTCCAATAGCTATTGGTATCATCAAAAGACCAAAACATCTCGCCTATGGAGGCTCTAAAGAGGAAGGAATCTAGAGGTAATACCCTTTTCTGCTTTCTTTCAATTTCTTTTCATGTTCCTCTATGTTATTTTCTATCCTAATCTATCCTCATAAAAAGGTATGAAAACTCTAGTACCATAAACTTACATTAAGTTTTTTATGAAAATCTAATATTTATTCATCATCACTTCTTTTCTCTCCTTTTTTAATGGAAATGAAAACACTATTCGAGATCTGTTCATTTATCACATTCAAGGATGATTAGTTTACAATTTATATTACGATATTAAATTATAGTCATGACACCATTTTTATGGTTGAACCAGATTATTATGTATTTAATATATCCTATTCAATGTTATGGAATAAATTTTACAAATGGTATTAATTTATAAAACAAAATGAGTTTGTTTTGATAAAAAACCCACAAATTAACCAAAATAGTTATATTTAAAGTGTTATATAATGATTCATCCTCAATCCATATAAACAAACGAATTTAATAAAAATTTAATCTAATATATGTTCTATAATAACATATAACTTCAATTCTAGAACACCATCCTTATCTTACATGATTATCCGTACCTGTATATAATTAAACTGATCATGAAAACTTAGGAAACAAACAGTCCCAAATAATAAAATTGAACCTCTTAACCCATAAAAAAGGAGCTGAATGAACATAATAAGGTTAAAATAAAAAATTTCATGTATAATATATTTTATTATTATTAATTAATTAATATAACATTATTATCCAGGATATTAAGATCAAGTGAAGAACACCTTCAGACTTGATGTTAGGGATTCTACTCGGACCTCCATTATTCTTTTGGTGTGCTATATATTTCTATTTACCCAAATAATTTTATCATATTTTTGTGTACATATTATAAATACTATTTATATATTCTTAAATATTTTATCAAGATCCATTCATCAATTTATTTTAGGGATATACTTGTTTTTAAGTAGATCGCTTCCCAATTCTTCCTGATAAGTAAGCCCATTTAAAGGGAACTTCTAAAATTCTTACCCAGTTTAAGGTGCACTCTATCATATATTTTAAGACAAAATTGTTTTAATAAAATTATTATTTTTATTATAAAAACCTTTTTTGGATCACTTATTTTTTTAGATAAATTTTTTTCCCATTTCTATTTTAAATGTGCTTTAGTATTTCCCTTAACATCACACTAAAATGTTTTAATACTAAAATTTCTTAAATACTCTTATAACATGATATCAATTCTATTTTAGATCACTTACAATGTTAAATGCCTATTTTACCTTATTAATTTCCATATATGTTTTAATTCCTTTCTTTTATGGACACTTCAATGTTACACCCATTTAATATTCTTTATTACAAGATTATGATACCCATTTCTTTCCATGGGTATCATTATTTTTATATTAGATTTATTGTGTATTATTATTTACATGGAAATAATATTCATGAACATTTTAATATGGGTGAGAAAAGATAGTGCTCCAATTAATTGGGGATATTATAGTATCATGATATGTTTTGTGCAATGGTATTAGCGGTTAGCAGTGACTCATGCTCCATGTGAAATGGTCTTGGTGGTTAACTATGACTAATACTCCTCTATAAACAATGAGCTAGGATTGTGCTAAAGTAATGTTGTATGTTTCCGACACATTCTTATGATTCTATAATTATATGATCTTAGGTTCTAAATTTTATGATTAATTATTTTGAATCATGTTACATTCCCCTTTATATCATTATGTTATGCCTTCTAACACATGTTCTAAGCTTTATTATTATGTCTATTCCATTAACGGGATTTTTATCTCATCTCTTAGTTCATGTTGTCACTGGGTTATCCTATGTATATGTATGAGCATAATGGAATTTATTATCTCAACGAGGATATTTAATTAAAGTTTCTTTTATGATTTTTAATTATGTGCATAATCATCCAAGATAGTATATTTTATTATCTTTGGCTTGTAATTTGGTGTTTACATAAGCTTAAAATCATGTAATGATTTGTGAAAAAGGCTGGGGTCACTACATTTGGTATCAGAGGACATTCTAGTTATTTATGGAGATTAGTAATAGAAAACTTTAGTAAGAACCATATGGATAAGACAAAGTATAAGAAAACATCCCTAAATTTTTGTAAGTTTAGAAAAGGTGGTTTATCTAGAAAATACATCATTTTTTGGATATTACAAGTGGAAGTGGTTCTGGAATAGATGTACCTAGGAGTAACAACTCTGAAAAGGTGATTTGAGCAGGAATTGAGGTGTCATTGTAAACAAAAATTGGATTTACTACACACTTAGTTGGACACTCTCATGAGTTATGATCTGGTAAATTCATAAGGTCATTATGAACCATTATTAAGGGAATAAAAAAATCCCTTAAGAGTATATGTTAAGAGATATATCAAGTATAACTTAGATTTAGACCTAGGTAATCACAAGTTCGAACATGGGTTTCCTTTACAAGTTTATCATTTTATGTTGAATGTTTCCCTATATTATTATTAACTATTTATAAAATCCCTCTAATTTCACTTTCTTTTCATAGTTAATTGGGTGAAATAGAAGAACACATGTCAATAATCAATGTGATAAGGAATGTTCGAACAGTAAATATGATAAGTAATGTGAAGATTGACCTTATTATATGCCAACTATGATGGGAATGGGGATTGAAACATTATGATGGTACTAGATTAATTAGCTCAAGTTATGAATTATAACTTGAATCATGTGCAATTCCCTTCTTCTCCAAATAAATATCACAATTCTATCAAATCCTTCATGTGAAAAATGCCTCCCATGTTTAGTGGATCTTCTAATACCCTCCTTATATAATATTAGATTAACTCTATTGAAAATATATTCTATATACTCTAGTGCTCATAAGAAGAGAATTTCATGTTGGTAGTGTATCATTTTGATGGGGAAGCTGATCAGTGGTGGATACTGGTCACGAATACTAATTACTTGGTGAAAATTGATTAGATGGATTTGGTGGAATTCAAGAAATTCTTTTTCAATAAATATTTTCCTAGAAACCTCAATATCTAGATGGAATGAGAGTTCATTGAACTTAAGAAGAAAAAATAAGACTCTATTTTGGTGTGTGAAGAAACATTTAAAAGGGTTTCAAGATATGCTTCCACCTTTATCATGAACACTAATAGTAAGGTGGATCACATCATTAGTAGACTAAATCCGAGTTCAAGAAAAAAATGGTGATTCATGACTTCTAAAGTAATGAAACGATTGTTCTTTTTTCCATCAAGGATGAAATAGATATCAGAGATTCACAATGGTTTCGTCGCCCCAATGACATAATGTGAAAAATGGAGTCTAATATGGGTGGTTTGGAAAATAAATCCATGATGGGAAGAAGACCTATCAATCAACACATAAAAATCATAGAAAGAAGAATCCTTTGAACTATCTATACGAACATAAGAATTTATTCAAATGTGTATGAATGAGACATATGTATATGAACTATTATATGGATATGAAAATTCTACTAACTTGGAAGTATAAATGAAGTTTTACATAAACTCTTAAGCAGTTGTGTGTTGTTTCAACTGCAAGGAACATGGTCATTATGCGATCAATTTCCCTTATCCAAATGTTGTCGAAGTCAATAAAAAACAACCTCCTAGAAAACAAGGAAGGGATTATGATATCACTACTACTAAAGTGGAGTCAGACAAAAATGGAGTGATAGGTACGTTACTTATTCATTCAAGAATATTGAACATAATATTTGATTCTGGTTCTACGCATTCTTTCATATTGAGAATGTTTTGTATAATTATTCAAACACCACATAAAAATTTACTGGTTTAGTTATCTATGAGAATTGTAAATGGTAAAATTATTGGGCCCATGGTTTATAACTCTTCCCTATTAAATGATTGTGGACTGAACCTCCCAGAAAATCTTATCATACTTCCTTTGGTGGAGTTTGATACAATTTTGGGCATGGATTGTCTATCTTCATAAAAATAAAGTAGTAACTGTAGGTACAGGGGGATCACTCTTTACATCCCATTATATCCTCCAATCCTCTAAAAGTGAAAGGAGGAAGATGAATCTCTTTCAGAATCATTTTCTAAAGAGTGGAGAATGTTTCCTTTTGAGAAATCATATCATACTCAAATGATTGAGACAATGAAGATGATACTTCTCGAATATATACCCATAATGAGGGATTACACTGATTTATTACATTAATAATTCCATGGTATTCCTCCTGATCTATAGGTTGAGTTCTCAATTGATATTATTCCTGGATCCCTAATTATATCGAAGAAAAATTACAAAATGGCTAGGATAGAGTAGGAAGAGCTGAAGAAGCTATTACAGCAGAATCTATGGAAGGGTTTTATACACATGATTGCTTCACCATGGTGTGTTCCAGTACTACTATTCAAGATGAAGGATGGATCAAAGTGAATATAAACTTATTATTGTGATCTTAATAAAATCATGATAGAGAAAAATTACCCCCTTCCATAGATAAATGACTAGTTCAATTAGATTTATGGGAACAGTTATTTTTTGAAGGTAGATCATTGGTCCGAATAACACAAATTAAATATGAGGAAGGAAGATATTCCCAATACTACCATTTGAATGAGGTATGGACACTATGAGTTCATATTTATTCCCTTTGGATTCATTTATACTCCAAAAAGTTTCACAGATCTAATGAATATAGTCTTTAGAGACTACCTCATAAATTTGTGGTAGTCTTTATCGATGATATTTTAATATACTCCAAGAGAAAATAGTAACATTAGGGGAATTTGAATCCTATACTGATGAATTTGTGAAGGGAGATAATTTATGCAATGTATAAGAAATGTGATTCTTGGATGGATGAAGTATCATTCATAGGGAATGTTATAACTAGGAAAGGAAAATCTATAGAACCTTCCTAGATAAAGGAAACCAAATAGTGGTCCAGAGTAACATCTATAATGAAGATCCAAATAATTTTGGGTCATTCTAGGTACTATTGATTATTTGTGAATTAATTATCAGGATTTTCAAACCAAATGACCAAGATGAAACTATGTAGAGTAAATTTTTTTTGGACTCAAGATTGTTAGGAAAGAATTAAGGAACTAAAAAAGAGGCTTATCATTGTGCTAGTTCTCACACTCCCCATAAGTGGAGTACACTTTGTGGTGTTCATTGATGATTAAATTATGGAAATATGTTTTGTGCTGATGAAAAATGATAATGTGATAGCATGTGCCTCAAGGCAGCTGAAAATCAATGATAAAATCTATACCAGTCAGGATTTGGAGTTAGTGGTTGTGATCTTTGTGTTGAAAATCTGGTGGTATTATCTCTATGGGGATAAGAGGGAGATATATATTGATCACAAGAGTATCATATACATATTCAGACATAAAGATATTAATATTAACTAAAAAAGATGATTAGGTCTCATCAAGTATTATTACTTCTCAATCCCCAATCATCTTTATAAAGCAAATAAGGTTGCAGATTCTCTAAGTAGAATGGATTATTCATCTTTATCAGTGATGAGAATTTAAAAGGATCCAATATTCTTTGATTTACATTTGATGGACATGGTACTAATTATGGGAGGAAAAAAATTAATCCTTTCTCAAATAATTTACCAACCATCTATCATGGTGAAAATAAAGGATGGTCAAAGGAATGATGTGAAACTTCAAAAGGGGGTGGAAGCTATCAGAAATGAGAAATACTCTATGTTCATGATCAGTGAGGATGGATTCATAAGATTACTGTCATGATTATGTATACCATCCTATGTAGAGATAATGAAGGAAATTTTTAATGGCTCACATAGCCCATCCTTCTCTATTTACCTAGGGAGCACAATGATGTATCATCATCCATGGGAGAATTATTGGTGAGACAATATGAAGAAGGTGATTTCTAAGTTTATATAAAAGTTCTGGGTATGTTAGAAAGTGAAGGATGAATTCAAAAGGACTAAGGGAATAATGAAATCACTATTCATACCAAGACGAAAGTATAAGAACATCACCCTGGACATTGTCACTAGTCTTCCATGGACATCCTGGGGAAACAATTTTATATGGGTCATTGTGGACTATCGTACAAAGATAGATCACTTTATCACAATTCAAGAGGAATTATCATTGGATAAAATTTCATTGATATATATCAAATATTTGGTAATGATTCGTGGAGTACCACTATAAATTGTACCTGATAGAGATATGAGATTCCATTCAATGTTCTATAAAAGTATCCAACATGCTCTAAGAAGTGAGTTGAACTTCAGTATGACCTATCTTCCTCAAACTGATGGAAAATATGAGCGAACTATTAAGACACTGGAGGAAAAGTGGAGAGCATTTTCTAGGAATTAAGAGGAGGATGGGAACAACACCTGCCTCAGGTTGAGTTTTCTTACAACAAAAATTTCCACTTTAGAATCCAAGTGGCCCCATATAGATCCCTTTATAGGAAAAGGTGCCGAACACCGACTTTCTAGGATGAAGTCGGTGAGTGTAAACTTCTAGGACCATAAATGATCGATGAAATGGAGGAGAAGGTTAAAACCATTCAACAACTCATCAAGGAAGCCCAATGTTGAAAACAGGTGTTATGCATACAATCATTGGTAAGCCCATGAGTTTAATGTTGTATATATGGTATTCCTCCAAATTTCTCCATTGATGAAGGACATGAGATTTGGGTAAAAAGGAAAGATCAGTCCCAGGTACATCATCCCCTTTGATATTCTTGATCGGTTTAGAGATACGACCTATCAACTATCACTTCCACCAACTATGTATAATGTAAAATGTGTATTCCATGTGACCCTATTAAGAATGTACTTACCAAATACTTCACATGTACTATCATTAGAGGTTGTACAGTTGGATAATGATATTATTATGAGATGAAGCTAGTGATGATCTTAGATCGTAGAGATAAACTTTTATGTAACAAGATTACTCACCTTGTCAAAGTAATATAGTGGAACCATACATACCAAGAGGAAACATAGGAACTCAAAGAAGTTATGAAGGAAAATTAAACACACCTATTTTCATCTTAGATAATAAAGAAAATTCGAGGGAGATGTTTCACAAGGGGGAAGAATGTAATGACCCAAAGTTTTATCAATGAAATTCCATTCTTAAAATTATTTCATATAATATAATCACATATAATCACATTAGCAAACACAATGACACATCATTATTAAATGAACTAGTAAATACTATGTGACCTTTAAAGATAATTTTTCCACTTCTATGATTTGAATTTTAACAATCTAACATACAAGGTTGTTATTAGTAAGATGTTTGGTGTTCTATAGGAAAAACTAAATTTTTTTTGTGAATAGTAACATACCCCTATGAGTATTAATGTTACCATGATGAATAGTAACCAACCCGAATGAATATTAAATCTTTAGGAGTAAATAGTAACCTTACCCATGAATGTATAAATAAATTTATCTATCTTATAAGCGGCAATATGATTGTGTGGGTATTTTTAGTAATTTGTAAATATTTAATAATAATTTTATGTTTAATTTATTAATTTAACTGAAAATTTATTTTCATAAAATGTATTCCTAAGATAATATTTTGATGTATAATGATTATAAGATTATATTATGAAACCTTAGATAATTTTTCAAAGTGTCATAAAATTAGATACAAATTTAAATTTTGTATTTCTCAAGTAAATTGGGATTTTAGCTACAAATTATATTTATTATAGATATAAAATTATTATCATAAAAAGGATTTCATTTTTTAATCAACATTCCAAAAAATGGGTTGGGTGATTTTTTGGTATTTTTTTAAAATACGTGAATTCTTTATGAATTGTAAAATAAAATAATTTACAATAAATTCTAAAAACTATATTCTTGAGTCCTAAATGATGAAACTGACCATTTATTCAAATTCATAGAGACAAATTACTATTTTTGGTAACAATAATCCGCACCATTTTTTGTCTTCTAAAAAATAATAAACTAATGAATTAAATATTGAGAAAACTCTCGTTACCTCCACTATAAAAACAACCCCTTTCCACCTCTTCTCCTCACACCTCTCAAGCCTTGTTAATTTTACAAATTACTCTAAAATATGTACCTAAGAAGATAACCTATGTTTAGGAGCTATTGGTCTCATCAAAAACCAGAAACTCTCCCTTTGGAGGATCTCAAGAGGAAGGAATCAAGAGGTAAAACTCTTTTCTGTTTTCTTTCAATTTATTTCAAGTTCCTTTACCTTCTATTATATCCTAGACTCTCCTCATAAAAAAGGTATGATAGAGATATTAACATAAATATACTAAAATTATTTTATTATAATGTAACAACTCTTCATAATATATTTTTTCCTTCCTTTTTTACTAGAAATTAATACACTCTATGAGATGTGTTAATTTATCACATTCATGGATGATGAGTGTTCAATTTATATTTCCGTCTACAATTATTTTCATGATATCATTTTTATGGTTGAACCATATTATTATGAATGTAACATAACCTACAAATTTTATTAATTTATAAAACAAAATGAGTCTGTTGTGATCATAAAACCACTAATTAATGAAATTAGTTATCCTTAATGTTTTATATAATGATTCATCCTCAGTCTTAATAACCAAATAGATTTTGTAAAAATTTAATATTATTTATGTTCTATAATAACATATAACATCAATTCAAGACAACTATGCTCATATTTCATGATTTTCCATACATGTATATAAGTAAACTAATCTTGAAAACAAATAAAACAAATACTCCCAAACAAATTTAATTTAACTTCTTAACACATCAAAAGGACATGAATTAACTTAATAAGGTTAAAATAAATCAATTATATGTTGAAGATATTATGTAATTATTAATTAATGAATCTATTTTCAGTATCCATGACATTAAGATCCTATGAAGAACACCAACAGAATTAAGGTAAAAGATTATACCCAAACCATCATTATTCCTTCGCATTGCTCTATCGTTCTTTTTACCCGAATGATGTTATATTTTGTTTTTTATGTACATATTATAAATACTAGGTATATGTTCCAAATTCATTAATTAATATCCAGTAATCAATATATTTTAGTGATGTGCTTATTTTTATGTGCTTCCCTTCGCAATTATTCCCAATAAGAAAACTTGTTTTAAGTGATCTTGTTGAATTCATACCCAATTTCAATGGAAGAATATCATCTATTTTAATACACCATTGTTTTTATAAAATCATTATTTTTTTATGAAAACATTTTTGGTTCATTTCTTATTTTAAATATAATATTATTCCCTTTTTCTATTTAAATGTGCTTTAGTAGTTTCATTAAAATTGAACTAAAATTCATTAAGGGATTTTTTTTAAATACTCGTCTTACATGTTAGTAGTTCTGTTTGACATCCCTTACGATGATATGTTTCTTTTTTCAATTAGGAATGTCCATGTAGGCTTTAATTCCTTGCTTTTATGGACACTTATATGATACACCGATTCATTATTCTTTATGAAATGATTATGATACCCATTACTTTCTATGGGTACCATTATGTTAATGTATGATTGATTATGTATGATTTTTTATTTAGAAGACATATTTATGAACATTTCAAGATGGGTGAACCTATATTGTTCTACAATTTATGGGGTAATGTTTAATCTTAGGATACATTATGGTCATTGATCATGGTGGTTATCCTGGACTTGTGTTCTGTGTTCAATGGTCTTGGTGTTTAACCATGACTTATTATCCTCTATGTTAAATGAGTTGGGATTAACTGAATGTCATGTTTTATGTTGTCACCACATTCCAATGATTCTATGATTATATGATCCCATGTTCTAAAGGTTATGATTCCTTATGTTTAATTATGTACCATGCCTCTTTATATCATTATGATATTCCCTCTAACCAATGTGTTACACATTATTCTTATGTTTATTCCTTTACTGGAATTTTTAGCTCATCCCTTTGTTCATGTTATCCCCTGGTTATCCTATACATTTGTATGGTCATAATGGGAGTTATAATCTCAATATGGATATTTAATAAAAATTTCTTTTAGGATGTTTAATTATGTACCTAGTCTTCCAAGAAACCAGAATATATGATACTTGGTTTTTAATTTGATGTTTAATTATGAATAGTATCATGTAATGATATGTGTAAAAGGATGGGGGCACTAAATTATGGAATTATAAAATCATGAAAAAAATCAAAATCCTACTATATTATCTTCTTGGACTATGGAAACTAAAAATATCGATTATAGTTGCAGGATATGGAAACTCCTTCACATCCTTTTTCTTTTCTAGATCCACTAAGATTCCTTTAATGATCATGATGTATCCCAAAAATGCACCATGTTGTAAACAGAACTCCCATTTTCTATATTTACCAAAAAAAATTAACATCCTCATATTTTTTAATAAGAACCTTAGATGACCCTTAGGTTATTCATGAATTTTGGAATATATTAGAATATCATCAATAAAGTCCACCAAAAATTTATTAAGGAAGTCCCTAAATACTTTATTCAAAAAATGAAAAAAAATCAGGAGAATTGTTCAATCCAAATTGTACAGTAATAAATTTATATTTCTCATATTTTATTTCAATGAAAGAATTTGTGATATATTTTTTATTCACCCTTAACTAATGATACCCTAATATTAAGTCAATCATGGATAAAAATGAAGCAGTTATAATTTTGTCAAACCAATCATCTATAATAAGAAGAGGGTATTTTTTCTAGATTATGATCCCATTAATTTATCTATAGGAAATATATAACCGAATAATACTGTCATTCATTTTCACGAAGAGAATAGGGGTTCCCCAAGGAGACCACATGGTTTGAATAAAACCCTTCTCCAAAAGATCCTTATGTTTCTTCATTAATTAATCTAAATTAACATATTCTATTATATATGTGGTATATATATTGGTTTGGATCAAAGTATTAGATTAATTCAGAAATAAACCTCTCTTTATTAGTGATATATATTTAACAATTTAATAAAAACATCAATATGTTTCAAAAAAATAAGTTCATATGAAATTTTTAGATTTCACATTCATCTCATACATCACCAATAATTTCCAAAAGGAAGGAAATATAAGCTGGCTCTTGGAACAACTCAAGTTGGAATATTTCTCATTTGAATATGACTACGGGTTTTCCTTTCATGATAATATAAATATACTTAATTATACTATTGATCTAATAATTATACTATGAAAATAAATCTATCTGAATTATGATGTAAAATTCAACCATCGGAATAAAAATTAGGTTTAAAGAGAGATTGAGCCCACCAAATTTTACAAGGTAATCTCTATAAAATGTTGATTCTTGAATAGTTCCCCCTGATGATTTGACTAAAACTATACCAGTAGTAGTTAAAGGATTATTTTGGTGTTCTTTTAAAACATGATTGAATTAAAATAATAAATAAAACCAAATTCAAACAATGTATTTGATTGCTTTGAGTGTATGATGAGAGTACCTAGCACAACATCATTTTGATTCTCCAATTAAACTTTAATGATTAAGAATACACAATATTTATACATTGACCTATTCTAAGATTTATGGGAGTTAACCATAATTATATTCTTATTTGAAAATTGGTGAGATAAATTTTTATGCCCCAACCCTCGACACTTGAATAATTGCACTAAAGGATGTTCTTCCACCATATTCTCATTTTAATGTATTTCAGATTATGAGGCTTCAAATATACATGATATTTTTGAAATATATCGTAATAACTTCGACACTTTTTTCCCTTCCCACTTCAATTTATACAATTCCCTTAATTATTCTTCCCACATTTTTTTTCTCGTGTGATGTTGTAATATCTTCCCATCAGGATTCTGTCAAAAAACATTATCTATATTTACCAACATCACATTCTTTCAATGAGTCCAATCATAACCCTTGAACTGCATTTTAACATTATGATCACATCATAATATATCTTTATAAATCCAAAATTATTCGATTTCCAACCCTTTTCGTAGAGGGACTCTCAACTCACTAAAGTATTGGTCGATCGTCCAATCAGAATCGAAGACCAAGCTTAAAGAGTATCATTCAATCTTTGTAAATTCATCTCATAATTCCCCACAAAATCATTATCTATTTATTTCAACATAAATAATTCCTTATCTATATTGGTGATGAGGGTATGAAGAAAAATAGTTGTCAAAAAATACATTTTTGAATACTTCCCATTCCAAGGCATCCACATAATCTCTTAGATACGTTTTTTAATCATTATCCACCACTATTCATATTATACTTATAGGAGATAAACTCATCACTACTACAAATAAACCTTTTATCTGTGCTAGAAATGTCTTTTAATAGCACTAGAAAAGCGATGTTAAATATGACATAGATAAAAGGGGGGGGGGGTCCCCTTTATCAGCGCTCCAAAAAAGCACTGATGAAGACCCCTTTAATCAGTGCTAAAAAAACCACTGATAAAAGGTGTCTTTTATCAACGCTAAAAGGAAGTGCTGATAAAAGGCCCCTTTCTCAGTGCTTAATTTTTAGTGCTGATAAAAGACCCCTTTTATCAGTGCTTTTTTTAGGGCTGATAAAAGTTAAAAAAAATTAAATTTTTTTACAAAAATACCTAGCACTCTCGGGGGGGGGGGGGGATTTTTACAGTGCTTGATCCCCCCCCCCCATTATCAGCACCTTCCCGCACCTTTAGCGCCCCCACGCACCCCCCTCCACCCTTTATCAGTGTTATCCCCCACCCATTATTAGTATTAGCTCCCATATTCCCCCATGCGCCCACACCCCTACCTCCACCAGGTTTTGAACTCGAGACCTCCCCCCCACCCCTAAGCCCTTACCACTACTCTATTTTGATTTGTTTTCCTTTCATGATATCTATATATATATATATAGTTATATTTAAATGTATATTAATATATATATATATATTAATATATATATATATAGTTATATTAATATATATATTTATAGTGATATTAATATATATATTTATAGTTATATTAATATATATATATATAGTTATATTAATATATATATATATTGTAAGATTAATATATAGGTATATAAATATTCATATATTTGTATTTTAAATATAATGTATATTAGTTATTATTTAGATAAACCTAATATATTTTATATGTTAATATATTTTATTATTTATATTTATAATTAAATTTTTATGTTTGAATATATAAAAAATATGTATATATTATTATATATTTGATTATAAATAGTATTTCATTATAAAAAATGATAAAATTTCAAAGACATAATATCAATATGAATGTAATACGTGGGAATAAATTCAGACCCCACCAAAAAAGTCAATAATACCCTCTTAAACGAGGCTAAAAATCCACAAAATGTTAAAAAATAAGGGTGTCCCAACTAAAAGATCAATTATGGAGGCCTTATGAGCCTTTTGGCCTTGAGAAATATAAAATCTCCCCCCTAATAATAGGGGTGTAGATCTTGTCGCAGACTTCGATTTGATATATGGTAGAGCTCAAAAGAACACTCGAATCAAAAGTTATGGCCATTTGAAATTTGAGTTGCATTTTCAACATATTTTGGATCTTTTTTTTAATTTTTTTAATTTTTTAATCTTCAAATTGTTATTAAATGACTATTACTCCATAATAATTAGAAAATTATTAATTAGAAATATTTGTTTAATTTTTTTATTATCCATTTTCACTAAATATCTTATATATTATGTGTAACTGTATATTTATAATTATCTAAAATATATTTCAAAATATATTTAAAATATATATATTATATTTATATCAATAAAACTATATATATATTTGAATATTAATATATATCTTTAAGTAATTTTTTTTGAAAGTAGACCCTTGATCAGTGCTTTTAAAAAAACACTGATAAAGACCCCCCTTTATCAGCGCTACTAAAAAAAGCACTAATAAATGGGTACCCTTTAACAGTGCTAAAAATAAGCACTGTGAAAGGGGGTACCTCCATCAGTGTTAAAAAAGAACTGATAAAGTTGTACTTTTATCAGCGCTTTTTTAGCACTGATAAAGGAACCCTTTATCACTGCTTTTTTTAGCCCTGATCAAGGTAAACCCTTTATCAACGCTTTTTCGTTAGTGCTAATAGGTGGTCATTGATGTAAGAAAGATTCAACTTCCTATTGGTTCATCCTTGATGAAGTTGGGTTCTCTATGTTCTTTGGGTTGTTTTTTATTAGTTAATTTCACTGATATTTAATCATTAATAATTTTTTAACTCAATCTGCCCCCATATAGGGAAGTCCATCATCGTATTGTCTATTTCATCCACTTTTACACTAGTCGTTCAATTTTCTACAATTTTATTGATAAAGAAAACCTAAGTGAGGAATTTTTTACTTTTGGGAATCAGATAATAAAAATTATAAATTAAATATTAATCCTAAAATATTCTAATGTAATGATACTAGTATTTTATACATCAATATGAAATAGTTTTCATTGTCTATATATATCTTTTATAATGGGTTATAAAAAATAATTTTCCTAATAATATCCCAAAGGAATGAAAAATCAGGTTTAAAGAAATGCTTCTTTGTTGTGCACTAGGTGACAACGAGTAAAACACCGATGTTGACTTTTCTAGATTATTACCCCTATGTAAAACTGTTCAAGTGTTACATCTACATGTAGTGTCCAGAAAAGGATTTCATTTCATAGAAACCACTAACATTATACTTCACCAAAATTTATGGAAGTTTTCTTATAATTAAAAATATTTCTATGGTTCTTACTAATATTGTTTGAGTCCAAAATTCTACAAAATAACTAAACCTTTCCTTTTTTTACAGCTATACCATCCCTCCTTTTTAATACATTATTTTAACATAACTTCTTTACTAATATTGCATTAAAATATTCAAACAATCTTTTAAGGTCGAGTGTCTTAGAAAATAAGTATATACTACAATAATTAGATACTTTAAACATAAGAATTATTGAATCGTTCTTAAAGTCCCCTTTTTATTCAATATTAGGTCACATCAATGCATGTAATTTCCTAGGGACATACATCAATGGATTTGGATGATCATAAATCCCATTAAGTTATAAACAAATAAAATTGAACATGAATGATCATCATTGATAAAATATGAGTTATAACATGATATAATAGTCATAAATACAAGACATATAACATGAAAGTGTGCCTATAAAAAATTATAGACATTCATAATTTTATCCCCAAGGTTTATCACAGAGGTTTCATAAAAGATAATTACCATGTTTATTAACCATGGTATCATAAAAAATGTTTTCTCTCGAGATTTATTTTTTCCTAGTGCATTGGATCACTATAAAGTAACACTATTCATATTTATTAATTTAAGTTATCAAAATTGATCATAAAAATTTATTTCACCAGTAACTTCAGGAGAATGAAAAATGGGTTTCATATAAAACCATTATGTTCAGAATTGATTAAAGACATGGACATTAAGTCTTTTTTAACCCATGAAAAGGAAATGTGGGTTTTATACATGTAAATCATGGAATCAATAAATTATGTTTACCTATATGGGTATTTCCATTATATAGAAGTGGTATGGGTTTTCAAAATATAAGAATATTTCTTGTAAAATAGGGAATTTCGTGAAATGGTTCAACAAAATTATGGTATAAAACATGGATTAAGGAAATAGAATCAGGAGAGGAAAAAATTTTCTCTCCATGATAAAATGTTATTTTGGAAGTAATGGGATAACTAAACATGTATGAAAAGAAAGTAATTCCACATCTATAGGAAAACCAAAAAAGGCACTTGAATGGAATATAATAATATAATTCTCTTACCTTGAAGATATGCTTTCTAAATCATGAGTATGGAACCATAAGAGTATAAAGTCACCTTTGAGGGAACTTTGGGAATTAAAATTTCCAAAAAATTAATGGATAAAGGATTTGGAGTGGAGATGAGTGGTGCTATTGGTGCCTATTTATAGGATAATTGGAAGAATTGTTTAATAATTTCTAAATATGGGTCTTGGGTTTCAAGGTTGTGTAAAATGAAAACTCAATGGATTGCCAATGGTTTCATTAATGGTTTTGGAAATTTTATTTATATTTTATATCATTTTAAACCAATATAATTGAATCCATTTTTTGATATTACATTGGACATGGAAAATGAAATTTTCCACAAAATATTATTTTTTAACAAATAGTTTAAATTTTAGACTTTGGAAAGTCATTTATATATTTTGAAATTAATTTAAAACCATGAAAATACATAATATTCATATAATAACATATTTTTGGTCGTGTATTATGGATAATTAATTATTATATCATTGTTACATATATAGGATGTGATAAAGCATATCGAAAACAAAATTCTGTATTTTTACCATTCATTGAAAATAATGTAATTTAAAAAATTATAAAAAGTTCATTCTAAACTAATTTTTACATGATGATTTTGATTTAACTCTTATTTTCTCAAAATAATTATCTAAATGTAATAATTTTAACGTTTACATAAAAAATCCATATTTATTGACAAATAAATTTTTTTATGACATAGTCAATATTATGACACTTATAAAAATTTATATGGACATTATAAAATTATAGTATCATTTATATTTAAATGAATAGTTTTATTTAAAAGTATATTTAATGAAAATTAATTTTATTTAGGGAATTTTTTTTATTATAAAAACATATATTTTCAATAAATATAATTATATTTTATTGGTATCGAAAAATCTATTTATCGAATCAATATTATATTCACATTTTTATTAAATAAAATAATATTTAAACTGGGATTGATAATATGAATATTTAATTTATATAATTAATATTAAACCTTTATGACATTAATTTCTACATACATTACCCCTTATTACACTAGTATATGCCCTAAGTGTATGGTGTTTGATGGTGGTAGTTTCATGGGGTGTCTTAGCGAACACTGACCTAGTGGTGATCATCATTAATTTTAACATATCCCATAATAAAGTTAATTCAAGATTACTTATTGAATTTTTTCTTGGTCCTGGTCAATGGTGAGCCTTACTGATTCTAAATCCCTTCCATGTTCTGAAAAAATGTGCTTCATAATGTATGGCTCTACTAGTTGAGGCCATTATTTCTCTTTTATACATCAACTATCAAGTACATTACCCATTATAAACACTAATTATAATGGTATTATTATTATTAACATTAGACATAGTTCTCAATGAACATATTGACCAATGATCATGTAAACCAGTGATTATATTTACAAACAAACAAATTGACCAACTTCTATATTGACCAATAACCATATCCCAAAGGTCTCATTTCTAATTTCATCATATATATATTCCATAAAACATAAATATTTACTTCTTAACTTCTAAATGTCAAAAAAATGATAATTTCTATAATATTCCTAATGTTTATCTTTCTTTTAACAATTTATAGGGATGGTTTAATCTTCTCTAAAATGGTCAAAACTAAAGAATATATCCCTATACTATTATTAGCTTTATGAATTGGAATCATTACTTGACATGTAATACTTTTTTTGTAATAATATTTATATTTACTTATATTTTGAAATTTTATAAAATATTTATTATGAAAAAATAGTACTTTGATTAATAAAAGAATAACATTTCTAGTAGTTACACGATTTATGAACTGAATAATGGATTTGAATTAACTCATAGAAACTATTAAAAGAATTATATCCCAACTAGAATAAAAACATATGTTGCGTGTGGGGATCCACATGATTCAGATATACAAGAAGAAGATATCGTCCTATCGATAGTGTGGTGTGCAATATATATGAGACCATTTTAAACTTTTCTCTTCTCAGGTACCATTTATCTCATTGTGAGATGGAGATAACACCCCTTTGGATATTAGGTATCCTCAGGATATGATTGTGGATCCAACTGTCTAGTGTATTCCCTTGAAGGTAGGGTGATATTATTCACTTCTACTCATGATCTTCCTCAAGAACTCTCCTTGAAAAGAAGATGCAAGTATTTTTTACTTTTGAATACCATGTTCTATGTTTACAATATTATTTATGAGTTATTTATTGAAGATATATCTCTTGTGTTTTGGTTTTATTATGTTTTTAATGGTCCATATATGATAATAAAAAAACATGAAATATAATATTTTGGAGTTAGTGGTAGGGATTGTTTTGATTAGGGTGTTTTGTTTCCCATTATTGGTTGTTATGATGAGATAAAATAGAGAGAATATATTTTATGTTGTGGTGTGGCATAATATAAATATTTTTAGAACACCCAATATGACCCTAATGGTGGTATTTAATCATTATAACACGAAAGAGTATTTCACTAATGTTTTTTAAAATTTCTCCATTTTTTATGGGTTTATGGGAATATGAAATTCTTTTTATTTGATAATTGAGATTTCGTGGACTTTTATAGAAATTGAGAGTTATAAAAATTTGTTTGAACTAATTATAGTTCCCTCCAATATGTGTTATTATTTTTTAGATCTATGTCAGTTTAATATTGAATGTGTAATGAGATAAGGGGTCATTAGTGGTGATGAACATGCTTGTGAAGAATTATCTCTATAATAGTAGTTCTCATGGGTATTAGGTATGCACAATTTTATGATGTGAAGTAATAGGTGGGTTTATTGTTTTTTTCTAAATGAGGGGAATCAAAATGGATTGTATAATGAAACTTCCCATTCTATCCACGTAAGTGTGTTGATTTTCGATATGATAAAATGATTGGAATGCACTGTTGAGATTTTTTTAATATTTTGAAAGTATTTATGAATTGTATTTAAATGGCTTCATCAGTTCGGCCCCACTCTTATAAGTGGAAATTCCAAATTCTAAAATGGACCATTCTTTGAGTATATATAATATCTATCTATATTAAAACAATGTTTTATGGGTTATGTAAAATAAAAATGATTGATGTAGTTATGTAATTGGGTTTATAAAGTTTTGGGTAATTCTTGTGGTAAATGGATCTCTGTGGTTATTAGCAGATGTGAGTGGTTTCTAGGGAAAGGAATGAATTCTTGTGTGATGGGAATATTCAGAATATTAGATAGATGTTTCATGTATATGAATGAAATTAGTATGGATGTTCACATTGAATATAGTAATGGTCCATACAAAAAAGGTGTTCTCTATTTAAAGTAATGAAGTAGTAAAAAATAAATAAAGTGATTGGTTATGATTATATTATCAATCATAACAACCTAAATTGAACTATTTTATGTATTTTTTGGGCCCATGATTAGTTTTTTTAATCATAGATATACAATATCCTTGTGTTTTTTAGTCAACCCTTAAGGGAACCCAAGGATACCCTTGGAGTAGGGTTTTAGAGGAGGATGGATTGATCAATGGGATTATTAGTTGGAATATAAGCCTAGTAAGGTCGGAATTATATGGACTGCTTGGTACATTTATCTGTGAGGATAGAATAATTTCAAGTTATTTCGATAAATCATTGGGATTGTTTACTGAGGAGGTATCACTATAGGAAAAACAAAATATAAGAGTGATTTATTTGAATTAGCAACATTTTTTTAAAAACTTATAAGAAATAGTCAGTTGTTGAATAATTAAGGAAAGTAGTATTTCTTTTATGATTGTTTCATTTTTTTATAAGGAACATTATTTTTAGTATAGGGTTAGTTTTAATTAAAATTATTTTTTCATAGTGAATATTTTAGATGTAGTTTTTCTATAGAAAAAAATAGCAACAATTTCACATTTTATTGGTGGTTTCTCTGAAGAGAAATTTTAGCGGATGTTTAAAATGTAGATAAATGTACAAAATACCTTATTCCTGGAATTTGTAACCCCCAATTTTTTATTCACAGTGGTTAAAAAAATAAAAATCAAATGTAGTGGTTAAAACCACATCTATTTGTACATATTCAGAAATATAAAATAAATTACTGCTTGATCTGCACAAAACCTATACAAAAAATTATAAATATAACAAAATGGAAAGAAATATAGTTCAAATAATAATATATTTTATGAATATTTTTCTGAAGTTTGAACCATCGGTATTTTATTCACATTGGTTAAAACCACCCTAAAATCAATATTAGTGGTTAAAACGACTACAAGTTATACATTTTCATAAATAGAAAATTAAATTACTAACTAATCGAAGAAAAAACAATACAGAAAAAAATATATATAAAAAATAGGCAATCAAAATATTATTAAAAAATATTAACATTCATGCATCCATAAATATTAAATTACATATAATAAAGAAACATTAAATTGCATCGTAGTTTACAAAATGCCATGATTCTCAAAATTTCAACACAAATATGAGTATAAGATATTCTAATAAGATGAATGTTCTTCACACTATATTACTTATTAATGTTTCTCCCATCACCTCCTTCCCAACATCCTACATCAAGATCCTAAATTTGATGTATCTAATCACACATCAGTAATGTGAATATTCGATGAATAATAAATTAAATACAATTCATATGATATATGATATGTTGTAAATTCATTTTCTGTAATGTTAAAATAACGAATAATTGGAAGCCATGCACATTCCTATAATTATCAAAACCTATGATAGCCTCTTTTGAGTTTTAAGATATGCAACCTGAAATGGTATAGAAAAACAGCATTGTATAAGATAGCCTCTATTGAGTTTGACATAATATACATTTTTTACTATATTTTTTTTAAACAACAATAATTCATTAAAACTAATATCTACATTTATCATTAGATGCCAAATATCCTCAAACATTAATTCATCCTTACCACATTGTTTCCACATAATGGAAACCATCTTAGACAATAATTATATCCATGATGATAATTTGATCAATAACGGAACTCTATTTGAAAAAATGACATTTAAAGACTCAAATAAGAAATTTTTATAATTATTTAATTTGTGTTTTCAATGACAAATTCCCAGTAAATTATCTTCAAACTAGATACACTTCACATTACAAACATCATATTCAATATAATCATTTTTGTATACATGATTAAAACCATAAACATCAACTCAATAGTGGATTTCAAATATAGAAATCATTTCCTCAACATATTCTAATTTAGTAGCCATTAAAAATAATCATAAATAGAAATTTTTACATTAATGAAAAAGAATAGGTTATTATTAAAATTTATCACACATATAATAATAGAAATGGTTCTATGGATAAACTATTGACTTAAGAACCACTAGCTCATGTTCCACTTTTTTTTATCATTAGATATATTTATAATCTTGAATTCAAGTGTATCATAAATAAAATATATTAAGAGGAACATGAAAAATAAGTATACAATTCAGAAAATTATCACGATATTATATATTTATTAATAAACATAAAATAAATAGACTAATTAATTTTAATAGTATAATGTAATAACTCTTCTATAAAACACTAAAAATAAATAATTTAGTGTTGTTTTTGAGACTTCCATACATTGTTTATGAAAAACTATATTCAATTAGAAAACTCAATGATATGAACAACTGTGTATCTAATAACTTCTTTATATAGTTTATAATGATGGTAAATTAAATTTTGAAATATGAGACAATCTTTCATGCAATCATGTTTATCACGTCATTATGAATTTAGTTATTCAAAGAATTAAAAGAAAATTTTTATAGGAGATAATAAAGAAATATTTAATTTCATTTAAATTAAAATATTTAATGATTAAATAATTATAAATAAATTGAAGAATATAAGGTTAAATTTATTATAATTATCACTCAAGTACCTATGAGGAGTTTTATTGTTTCTTTTAGAATAATTATGGTCATCTTCTGAAAATAATAGCTAATGCCCTCTCCAATATGGGGGCCTGATAATTTTCATTCCAATCTAATCCCTCTACATCATAATTATATGGTGTACCTATAGATGAAATCATATGAGTATAAGATAAAATGTTATCAGAAAAGTGTGTAAGTTATGTATGAATTGTACCTTTTGTCATAGAGGGAGAATGTGAACCATGTGACGTACAGTGGGTACTGAAAATAAAGCTCTTCTAGTATGGAATGCCTATAAAAAATATTCTATAATATCAAAAAAACATTCCTTGAATTTATTAATAAAAAAATAAATTACCTATTCTATTCTTGGAATGTCATATTTCTATCGGGTTCTATTATTATCAATATTGTTTCTCATTTTATTTGTTATTATTCTTATTATTCTCTCTCCATCATTAGAATAAAAGTTTAAATATCATCAGATACATACAATTCAGGCTATTTTTGTTAATGGGATTAAATGTCAAAAATTAATTCAACTTCTTCACTCATATCATTAATATCTCGTAGTTTCATATGGACAACAACAATCCACTGGTAATATAATATGTAACTAAAAAAATACCATTTTTTGTTTGGAATCCCTGATATATTGATCATTTTATTCATTCTCACCATTACCAATCTACTAAATGAATTTTTTATAAGATTTTTGTAATGAATAATTCTTTTTACACCAATTAATATCAATCAAAAACATTTAAATAAAACAAATAAAAATTTCCCATGATAATTTACATTTATAATATCAACCAAATATCCACAGTATCCTTGATATAGAACAATGAATATACCACTATTTTTTTAAACTTTCCATGTCATCAATTGTAAGAAACTTGATATCATTGATATTGTAATAATTTAATATCCTAGCATTCAAACAAAAACAAATTGACTCTTTGGATAGTTTTTCATGATTATTATCATTCATTACCTATAAAAGGTGATATAAAAAAGAATTATATAATTTATAATATTATCAACATATATAAACTATATATTATATTAAAAACTTCCTTGATGTGTAAGCCATTAAATAATTTCTATGGTGAAAATCTATTTATATTTATCTCATTCTGAGTTTAGAACCTAAGGTTTCTCTTTATTTTATCCTTAATTAACTGAAATATAGATCAATAATATATGTATTTAGTTGGACATGTCTATATGCTTGTCTTGAAATTTTCATTACATTATAACCACCCTCTTCAAGGTATGTGAGTAAAACTCTTTTCCTAAAAAAATCGGGAACTAGAAAATATATTGTTGAAGAAAAAAGACTAAAAATATGAGATTTATAGTTGTCTAGGGAGTAGAAATATCCTAGTCTACTCCACCAATAATCTAATCCATGGTTTTGGGGAATTTTACTATATCATATTTTTTCTAGGGGGGTCTTAGATTAGTCCATAAATTTGTTTCTTGTAAAAAAAGTCCCAAGAGATTTTAACCATACTATACCTTCATACGAATTATTCATAGTCTTAACACAGTCACCACAAAGAGTACATATAGTAAATTATATAAACAATGTTTGGAATAAATTTGTAGCACAAGTCTATAAGAAACAAATTATAGTTTCTGAAGATACATCTAGAGAGGATGAGATTCTCTTATATTATGATCTTGAAATTCATTGATTATAAAGGATGGTCTTGTAAGAACCTAAAATATTAAATAGAGTCGATTATGATATATTCATTCACTCTATGACTCTTGTATGACATCTAATAATTCATATGTATACAACTTCATGAGTTATTGTTTTTATGTGTATTCATCCATACGTCATGTAGTGGATAAATAATCAATTTATATATTCTATTTGAAAATTGAACTTTAGAACACTAGATAATATAAATTTCTTACTGAATAATATTTTTTAAAAGTTTATGATACAAGTTCTTAATTCAATCAGTCCATCTGTTCCAAATATGTAATAAACCTCTATGGCGGTTATTTCAGAAATCTTCCTTATCTGTTCTTTTCAAATCTTAGAAAAAAAATAACCTTGTCTAAATCAATATTTTTTTAGATATATTCTTTTCAAACACCTAAAAACATTTATTGAATTATCAAGATATTATACCAACATTACATGTATAATCGGAATTGTTTATAAGATTTCTTGATGTTTATAAGAAAAACTCTTCATACAACTTTTCTTATAAGATAAAATAGACCTTTTAATTATATATTACTTAAGATAATTATTTTTTGTAAGTATTTAATTGATTCCCATATCTTAATTTAGTGTTTAAAAGATAATCTTTTTTGTAATTTCCTTTTCAAAAGATAAAATATTTCTCCTAATTTTATTTTGAATTTCCTTTTTGGACTTTGAACATGTGGAAGATAATTTAATTTTTAATTAAGGTGATCTTTTTATGTAGTAACATAATATTTCCAAACTGGGCTTATATAAGATTAATTAACATGGTACAGATAAAAATTAAATAGATTATATTGGGTTTCTTTCATAAGATAATTATGTTTCTCTGAATATATTCATCCAGTGTAAGATAAATTTCTTAATAAAAAGCTATATTCCATTAGAATAAATGAAATTATGCTCATGTATGAAAAATTACATAGAAATATATTAAACAAATTGCTCAGAAATTATAAAAAGGTTAAGATAAAAAATCTAAAACACTTTATATAAACTCATTAGAATATAATTATGGATTTTGTTAATCATAAAAACATTTTAAATAGTGAGATATGTTGAAACAACACAAGTATGACCAATAATTATTCTCCGTCAGTTGAATTGAATAATAATTTCAATGTCCACATTGATTTAATCTTAAATCTATCAAATCAAAATACATTGAACTGAAGGGTATACATAGTTTTTCATGGTAACATTCTATAATAGAACCTTCTAGATGAGCATTATTTTTCACATAATACTTTAAATGAAAAATATAACTACTGATAAAATGTAAGAAATTAATAAATGAATTTTTAAAATATTGACTAATAAAATTATATTTTTTAATGAGAAATGTATTATAATAACCTCTCCATGGGATACATCCATTGAGAAAGTACGAGACATCTAATTTTATCTTCTTTAGAAAAATAAACCATTATAGGAATTATCACAGTGAATCATTATGGGGGAAAGAAAATATCCAAATGATATTGTATTTTTAAAAATTTTCATTCAAGTTTATCAAATTCATTAGTGTTTAATTTATTCTCACAAATTTATCTAAATAATGTGAGAAACACTATTAAAAATGATTATTTTTTCAGGTAACAAATTATGCATTGCCAATGGTGGACACTGCACCCTCAATACATGAGATTGATGAGTTCCAATCCACGTATCTTATGAACATTGAAATAAAATCACCTTAAAATTTGAATATAATATCAGTCATAAACATTAATATTTTTCTATCTTCAAAGTATGACATATTTTTGATAATTATTCTTTGTAAAAATAGTTAATGGATATCTCTCATTCTAAATTACCCATAAATCCTGTTTGATATGGATAAATTCTAATTCCTTAAGAACCTTTAAGAGTTTCTTTTACTTTCCCTACTCATTAATCAATGTAAAACAATTATCACTCAAATTATACTCAATGTGCGTAACATCAAGTTTATGACCTAATAAATTAAATTCCCAAAATTGATGTTTAAAAAAGATGTTATTTTTAACCTATTGTTGTTCTCCAATTGTAATTTATTTTTTTCTAAATATCTTTCCACTTTAATTAATCAAAAAATATTTTCCAAAAACAATAACAACATTTGATAATTATACCATCATCTACGATCCAAATTATAATTTTGGTGTAATCCTCAAATTTGTTTTCCCATTAAAACAACACCTGTGAAACCAAAATCATTGAGATGTATCAAGAAAGTGATGATGAAACAAGAAGAAACACTTTTTCTATAAGGTATCCATTGAGATTAAAAAATTAATGTTACAAACTAGACAATCCAAAATAGTGTGTATCTTCCAACTAAACAAATTTACTAGTCTAGAAAAGTCACTAAAGGTCAACATAAGGGAACCATTCATTTTAAATATTTGTGTGGTAGAAAAATCATACATTTCAACATCTTTATTACAAACTCTAATAATTTTAGAATAAGGGGGTAATGATAGAAAAAGAATGACTTTTTCAATCATTTTATTTCCAGTAATAATCACTGATATGATGAATGAATTCAATTTCATACACATTTAAAGAGGTAGATTATAAGGGATCAAAACAACTGGCCAAATGATGTAACTGCTACTAAAAGTTCCTGAAGGATTAAATCCATCAAATAACAACACCAAACATACATTTCTAGTATTATAATAGAAATATGGTTAAAATTAATCAAATTTCTTCCACAATTTTGAATCTATTTGATGTTTCATGGACTAGTCATTATTATTTTGAAAATCATTTCACTTCATATGTTCAACCATTTTATATCACACAAACTACCTTTTCGTTAGTATATTTAATGTAATGTGATGTAAAATCATCATAGTAATTTTATTTTCAGATTTATTCATAGTATTATTCATATTCAAACCCACATCATAATTTATTTATTTCTATCTTGAAGTAAATATTTTTCACTTTTATTTTTTCGAATCTTCTTTCCTATAAAGAATAAAATAGTTAGGACTTGTACTTATCTTTTTATAATTGAGTGTAAGATTGAAAATAATGTTTATCATCTCATAAAATGATGCAAGGATTATATCTTCAATAAATTCATCAGAAAAAAAATTAAAATAACATGGAAATTGCGTTACTTTTATTTCCACAAAAACATTTTATTTAGTAAGACATCGGTAGATAAGAAAATATTGAATATTTTACACTTGATTAATAAAATTCATTATCTCAGATAAATCAGTAGTTTTCCCAGTTTACCTTTTTCTTTTATTTGTCTCCTAATCATCATCCATTAATATGTTACCATCTTGACAAGGTTTTCATGCAGTTATGAAAGCATAATTAATATATGAAACATAAAAAATTAAATCAACTAATGTGTTAAATTATTAATGGTGTTTCACCATTGTTCTGATAGAATTATTTTTCATGTTTTCAATTTCTTTGTGCACTATCATGCAATTCACTTCTTCATTTCTATTATATACATAACTGATCCAATTTGTTATAACTATCAATTATAAATTCCAAATCCAACACACCTAATAAGGAGGAAAATTTTTTATATCAACTTTTAAAATACCTCATAACTCTTCAACCATTGTCTAAATTAGAAATTAGGAAATGTAAATTTGATTCTTCCATCCAAGAATTGATTTTTAATTGAAAAATAAAAAAACATGTGTGAACTCATAACATGATCAGATGTGTTTCGAGGTACGTTTATTCAAATTTATCCATTTTCTACTTGACATCTTATATTATCAAACAAAAAATTAATAAATTATTATATATAATAATAAAATAAATTTAATTTTCCAAAGTAATATAGTTTTAATATTTACAATTTTCGTAAACATCTTATGAATTGTATTTTAGTCATTCAATTTAAATTTAATTGATATTAAAATATTTTATAACTAATAGAACATGAAATAAATAAATTTTTAGAATCCATGAAAAAATATTATATCCAAAAATTAATTTCAAGATTTATTTTAAAATTTATAAAAATACCACACACTATAAAAAAACCAAAAAACACTTAAAAAACTCATTCACACATAAATTTATTATTAGTTATTCTAAAAAAGTTAACATTAATTTTAGGAATTATTTCATCATCTACACAATTAATCTTATTTTTTTTAAATGTAATTTCAATTTCCTTGACATAAAAAAGATTTATATATAATTTTTATCACTTATCAATTCACATAAAATCATTGTCAAAAAATTGAACTCAATTATCAAATCATCATGTTCATTCTAAAAAATCAAACAAAAGTATTATTCATATTTTTTATAAAAGCATCAAACTAAATATCATAGTGTCCAAGAGGTTAATTATCTCCGAAAAGAAAATCAACACTAAAAATTGATATCAACATACCCATCAAACACAAATAATTCATAAATATAATAAACTAAAAGCATTGAAAAAGAATTAGAATACAAAAATTATTAATCCTAACTCTATTGAACAATTGTTTCCTAAAATAGAGCATAAAATCTTTTAAAGATGACAAAGGAAAAATAATTGGAGAATGATCTCACCAAATAACAATGGGGTGCATAGGAATAGAGGTTGAGAGGGAATAAAATAGGGAATGTGGCGTCATGGTCGATGGGGAAGCTGGTCTGACATCGTGTGATGTCAAGGGGGGTGTTGAGAGGCAGTATCACATCAGGAAACATTGAGGGGGGGGGGGGGGGGTCAAGAGGGGCCTGACATCAAGTAGTACGGTCCGAGGTAGGTCTGGAGAACATGGAATGGTGTTAAGTGGTTGTAAGGGGAAATCCATATGCAAGGGGGGTCAAGTTGTTTGGGTTCATGTTGTGGTGATTGTTTTAATAAAACATAGTTTATGTTTTAAAGGAAACCACCATGAAATTATTTTTAAAATTATTTACAAATAGTTTTAAACATACATTCCATTATATATTGTTTCTTTACAAAGGAATCGTTAAAATATAATCATGGAATATAGTTTTATAGTTTAATATTGTTTTATAAAACTAACAAAATATACTACATTTCCACTAGTGTATATTACAATCATATGTCTTTTCTTGAGAACCTTTAGAATTTTTTAAAGATAGGATAGATATTAAAAGTTGGTGAGTAATGAAAGAACCTATTGAGTGGGACACCAACATTAAAATGATTAACCCTTGATATTATGGATTCTAATTTTTGAGTAATGTTTATGTGATATCTATTAGATGGTCATGTTGGAGTATTATTATAGTTGATCATTATGTTGGGGATTCCCCTTTTTGGGTAGAGTTTTTAGAGTGTAGTGTAATTTCAATTTTTATTGGACGATTTAATATTTTTTGAAGGAAATACTTGAGATGGTTAGTGGTTTTTCTAGTAGACTACATTGATTTTACTAGTATTTATTTTATTTGTTAATAATTATTAGAGTCTTTCTTCTTACAGAATTACTGGTTTATGAATGGGTTTATCAAAATTCATGTAACATTTTTTTTGGATGAAATGTTTTATGGTTTGGGAGGATGTAATAACACATGTTTCTACATAAGGATGGGTTTCCTGGGAGTAGATCTTGACACTAATTTTATTTTCATTGAGTATATTATAATAATTTTAAATATTAATAATGTTCTCTAATGGCTTTATTGATCACATTTAGCATTTTCTCATGAAAAAAACAATTTTTGATTGAAGGATAAATTTGCAAATTCACTTTCTTTTAGGTATCAAACTGGGAAATAATTTGTTCCATTGAGTCCTCAATAGTTTGTTTTTACTAAAGTGAACAATACCTAATTTTTGTTCATCATTTAATGGTTGCTTCATTAGTAGTTTTTATTTTTAATTAAATATTAAAAATATTTTATACTACTCCTTATAAAATTTATTCCTCTATTAATTCATCATATATATCCTTTTAGGGTAATTATCTAAATAAACCCTAGACTAGTTTTATCTAGATGAATAATAATCACATAAAAGGGAGAAATCAAGGAGGATGGAGTGATCCAGAAACATGGATATAGTTGTTTGGATAATTTTCACCATTATTTATGACGTATTGTTCTCCGAAAACAATATCTTCTTAAACTCAAACTAAATGAACAAGTATTGTTTTGAAAATAATGTAGGTTATTTTGGAAAATATTTCTGACACAATTATATTGGTTTGGTATAAATTTTATGAATGATTTCGAAAAAAACCTAGAGAGAATTTTGAATTCCTAAAATTTGTCTCCTAATTTAGTGGGTTAAAACATAACGTCCACAAATTGATATTCAATTATGTAAATATAAATCTTTTAACATTTCTAATTTCAATTTATTTTTGAGATTTGGATCTTTATTTTTATTGATATCATATTGAGAAGAAAATTTATTCTTTTGGGATAAATTCAAGACATGATTAAAATATAATAATAATTAATGGGAAATTGATATATTCTAGGAAAGTATTTTCAATACGAACACAATGACACATGTTTGGGATCAATATTATAAATATATTGAAACATCACTTAGATAAAAGTCTTTCCAATTTAAAATTTCACTATATGATTTTGATGACAAAATGAATGATTCATGACACAAAATTTATACTTATGTGATCCTCACATGAAGAGCAGTGTCAAGGAGTGTGCCTTCATACAAGACATGGAAGTGTCATCCACTATAGTCGTCAGATATTATGATAAGATAAAGATGATTCTACCAATTCATACTTAATAATAGGATATGTAATAGTTAGTGTGTGTAAAATACATTCATATAATCACTCAGATCAGAAAGTGGTAGGAGAGTATGGATTGAAATGTCACGAGCCATGTACTGTGATATTGACTTTTTCTGGGTGTTCTGAATAAAAAAAATGTTTCAACCTACTAATTTTTTTAAAAAAAATTCAGAAATGTTGAAGAGTTGTGATGTATTCTTTATTTATTGAAATGCGACAGTGGGTGAGCTGCCTTTTCTTGTCATCAACCCAGATCGATGACATGGAAGGGGTGGATGGGGCCCTGCTTCTTTCACCATATATAAAGTGAATGGAGACCCCTGCCCCCTCTTGACTTTCCCTTAAGTCCATATAAAATGGAAACCCCCCTCATTGTCACTACAAAATTCCCTCCTCGCTCTAAATTCCACACACTCTCTATCTAAAATAACACTTATTTATGTGTGGTGGTTCCGGTGGCCTAAGATATGTGGCTATTTTTTTTTGAAAAACATCATTTAGAGGTATTTTCATTATTTAATTTAAAGACGTTCATTTATTTGAATGTTTTTTAGTTTGTTCAAAATATTATATTTATTTACTATTTTAGTTATTTATATGTAGTTTAGAAATAATAGTTATTGTTAGTAAATATTATGTATAGATTAACGAATGCATAAATTAAGAGTAAGGAATAATTACATATAATGATTAGCTAATAATAATAAACTAAATAATTTCATATGATTAACAAATTATTATGAAATAATTAATTGAGGATTAATTAATTTCTAACTAATAATTAGCTAATTAATAAATAATGATTGAATAGTGATTAATTAATGATTAAATAATAATACAGTTCTGATTATAAAATGTTTAACTAATGATTTAGCAACGATTAATGAATGATTAAGTAATGAATAATTAATTATTAAAGAATAACTAAGTAATGGATATTTAATTATTAATTAATGATTAAGGAATGATTAATGTAACACCCTGAGCTTCCACGATACGTTTCTCTTTGAATAATACAATAGCTTGCAAGGTATGCAACACCAAGTTCAAGTGCAACAAAACCTATCAAACTAGCCATTTAAAAAAACAGTTATGAACAGTAATAACAACATTTTGAATTATATATATATCCAATATAATTTTAACATTAATCATTTCTATTTCTTAGACATAATATAAGGACAAATTCAATTTTTCAGATAAAATAAGTTTTTTTCAAAAAAGCAGTTTTTCTGCCTTTTAATGGCGATCCATTTTTAAATCAAATATTTGACGATTTTATGTATTAAAATTGATGAAATTATATTCTTAATTAGAATATGGACTTGAAAATTTAGTTTGGATTAATGTTTTTTGTTTTTTTGATAACTTTCATATTTTGATCAATATTGAAAGATACTAAATTTTAATGGGAAACAACTTTTTTATTCAAATAATTTATAGTGTTAAATTATGAATTTCAATGGTTTTAAAGTATAATTAGATTACATTTTTATCATTAAATCCAATTTGGTTCATTTTAAGATATTTCACTTTTAAATTGACATAAACACAAATCAATCTTTTGATAGTTTTTACTTCTCAAAAACCCACTTTCTGGTTTTGACAACGGGAATTATTTTTAAATTAATTAATCCATTATCTGTGTTTTTAATTTGTTAAAATAGGCTTAATTTTTCGGATTTAATATATCAAAATTATCTTAGAAGTAATTTTTTTTATTTTTCAGAAAACATTAATTTTATGAGGAATAGTGAAAAACAATGCGTTATAGTTTAAATCCAACTTTTTATTTGAATGATTATTTATTTAATTAAAATTTATTTTTTGTCAAAATATATACATAATACCTATATAAGTTAAATATAAATAATTGGATTAATTTTATAATAAGTTTAAAAATAAATAAATTTATTGATCTTTTTACCGTCTTTTACCCACCTTCTAGGAACATTTGTAAATTTGCATAAAACGTAATTTTACTACATATGTGAATTGAATTTCCAAAATATGAGAGACACTATTGATATCTGTAAGTAAAATGAGGTTCAATAAGATTAAAATTTATTTTTTGGATGAATTGTAACTTTTGAATTTTATTTACCACTGATAAAAGTATAAAAGGTTAATTAAAGGTAAAAATGATGTTATAATTACCCTAACACATGTCCTAATTATATTATATATGTTTATTTAAACTAAAATCAACATTAGGAATTAAATATGAACCTCTATTATACACATGGATTAGATTATGACATTTATTATTATTTTATTTAAAAAAGAGTTAAAAGTGTGAAATTCAATGTTTAATAAATAATCCATTTTTAATATAGGGTTATACAAAATATAAATTTGACTATAAATATTCATTAGAACCATAAAACTATATCCTATATCATGGTTTTTTATTTATAATTTTTAGATATTAAATAATTAAATTCATTTATGACATAATGACGATGCGACAATTGCTTTTTTATTGAAAAGATTAAAATAATTTATGTTATAAATATCAAAATAAATTTAAATTCAGACATTTTATGTATTCCAAGAATATTATAGGTTAATATGACATTATAGGGTTGATTAAATTAATTTTTTTTTGAATTAATAATGATGATATGAGTTTCAAAAAGACAAAATACTAAATAGTGTAAAAATTTACATAAATGAGTTTTTAAAACAAAAACTATTTTATTAACTGATAAAATACTCCTAAAAATATAAGGTTCTGATTAAAGAGTTAGATAATATTAGATATGTCAATAATAAACCACTTGGGGTTCTCTTGTATTTCTATAGTAAGTTTATCAACCATTTATTATAATATTACAACAGGACGTGTTAACAGTTAAAATATTTAACTAAGAGTTAAATCTTAAAGATATTGTTAATATGGTGACCTAAAATTATCTAAAACCTATTGGTTTAGAGTATTTAAACCCATACCTACCTTATATTTGAAATAAATCAATTTTTAAATACTAGAAACCGAAAATTATTTTATAATAAAATAAAATATCAAACTTTTCTTAAAGTGACTCTCACCTCTCTTATAAAAGGGTACTTCACCTTCTCTCAAAATCACACCCACAGAGCCATTTGGATTTTCCAAACCATTCCCCAATCTCCTACCAACATCCCTAAATTAATCCTAGAGGCCTTACCTTGATCATAAAGACAATATAAGGATACCTTTTGTTCAAATCATAAGTAACCACCCAAAGAAGAGGTAATTATTTTATCCGCTATTTCAAAGTTCATTTATTCTTCCACTTTCTCCTTCATTGTTATTTCCATATAAAAAAAATAAATCTTTTACCTTGTACATACTTTGATGATATTATTAATATGGTACAACCATATTCATTATTCTATCTATCCTATGAATGATAATGTCATCATGCATGCATACGTACGACTTATCGTCTCCACGTCATGGTGTAATTTTTTATTCAACACTATGTTATTTGGATTGATATAATGATGTGTAATATGTATAAACATTATGAAAATAACATTATAATTTCTCTATAAAATTAATATACCATCCAATTCCACACCTTTTAATCATTAAGTAAAGCATATCGTTGCTCGTGTGTATGTACAACTTATCATCTCCATGAAGCGATGAGATTCATTTCCACGTTCACCATTCAACGATTTATATAAAAATATATTTTATTAATAAGTATGTAATATATGACATAATAATGATAATTAATATATATACATATATATTTTTTATTTACTATCGCTCAATGCGATTTGAAAATAGAAACAATATTTATGCGTACGTACGACCCACCATCTCCATAAACGGTGCTTAAAATTTAATATATCTATCTATTATACATATTTATATTATATATATATTGATATATAAATCATGGTTTATATTCTGTAATTATTCAAATCATGATCTAAATGATACAATCAATAATAACAAGTTAAAACATGTATGATTAAGAAAGCGATTATTACCCGAAATGTAAATTTAACATGGAAATCATTATTAAATGGTAGTAAATAGTCATAAATGAATCATGTATGATATAATAAATATTAATATGGTTCTATTATAACTTAATACCATACTATGGTCATTATACAATAGGTTAAATATACTCTTGACCAAGGAAAGTACAAGGTAAGGGTTAATTACTCAATCTCATTGTTATCTGATATTGTTTAGGTGTAAGTATTTTATGGGACATATTTGTTATCCAGGTACATGTTTAATAAGAGACATTTCAAAATAATTATTTTAAGGTACTCTTTAACTATAACATCATTTTAAATGTTTTAAATTTTTATTCTTCTAAATCATTCTCATTAGTGTCCATGTTTTTTAAATCATTTGAAAGATTTATTTTTATGGACATGATTGTTCCAAATGTTAATTCAATTCATAAGTTTCAATGTGGTATGGGAAAATTTTATTCAAAATATCTTTTAAATGAATTTCTTTATAAATGTGTGACTTTTAAATGATTTCACAAAAATGGATATTTCTCTCAAAAATGTTTATCGAGGATTCCATACTATGTCAGCATCCTTTACTGGATATTATTCTTGATTAGGGTTTATTTATTATAATACAATATTATATATTGTATTAAATGAGTTGTGATATGTTTGATTATTGATGCACTATTTTTATACCCTTTATGGTTTATGGTTGAAGTATTCAAATTTCGTATGCTTGTTTTAATACGAATGTTTATGTTCTGTTTCAAAATTTTCATATGAGGAATACAATGGACTTAGTAAGTATTGGGTGTAACCTGCTATAGCTCCTCAATAAATCGATAGGTCTCATAAGACAATGTCTGGTCTTGGCAAAAGGCCTTGAAAAAAATTTATCTGTAGTCTTGGTACAAGGCATTGACAATGTCTTTATGATGTCCGATGTTACGAATTCCCTTATTGGGAATTTAATTATTACATTTGATTATTAGACTATTACAATATCAATGTTCATGTTTATACGGTAATGTTTGATTTATTATCTTCATATTATGTTCATGTTTATGATTGAAATTATGTTTTTTTATTACTTACCTTGACTTAAAATTTTATAGCTTCCACTAAATTATTTGGCCTTACTGAGCATCTGAGCTAAACCCTTTCTTATGTTTTCTTTTCCTACGATTCCAAGAAGTTTATTATGTTTGATATGCAAGGTTAAGGAGAATAATGGAATTATAAATGGATTATTTATGTTGTGTTTTGTGTTTGAATATGTAATGTAACATTCATATATGTAATCTGTTTTCCAAGATAGCTAAACTGATCGGTCTTTTAGGACTTGATTCTTTGCAATCATGCCATTGTATTAAAATAATGCATCGGTATGAGGCTTCTGGGGTTGGTGCATTACAGTTAGTATAAGAGTAAGTTTAGTACAATCCTTGGAAACGATATTTAGAAAAAATACGATTATAGAATATTACCCTAAGATAGACTTTAAGTTTTAGTATAGAATAACTTCCTATAATTTTGTTAATGTAAGGATATTGTCTATTTTATAATCAATACATGATTGTCTGGATAAAAGCTGGTAGAGGCGGCTCTGGAATAGATGTACCTAAGAGTGAAATCTCTAACAAGAAGTTTCAGGCTTTACCCCAGGTATCCTGGTACATGACAATGGGACTTACTGTACTCTTGGATATGACACTCTTGGGGGATATGTTTAGGATAATTTATATTTTTTTATAAACCATTATGAATGATTTATGAGTATATACATCCTCAAAGAATTTTTTTTTATGAATATGGATTATATCCATAAACTGTTCGATTTATGTGAAATGTTTTATAAGTTTGGAATTAAGAATTGTGATTCATAAACTAATCTAGTGTATAACATTGTTTATAAATAGAACCTAGTGGAAGGAATGGAAATTATATCAATGCATTTAATCCATGTAGGTATTTACCTCCTACTCAAGATAATTATAGTGGAGATAGTGAATCAATTCTAGGTGATCGACGTATAACTATACTGGGAAAACTCACTTAGGATATGAATAATAACCTTACCCATATGGAGCACCCTAATCCACAATGTGTAAGATCAATGTTAGACTAATTCCTTAGGAAAAAACCAAAAACATTCAATACGAATACAGATAAATTTGTAGATGAGAAATGGATTAGTTCCTAAGATATAATTTTTCATTCTTTAGGGAGTAGCGAACGGGAAAAACTTTTCATGGATGTTTATCACCACATAGGACACACAGATTAATGGTGGTCATTGATTCAAAACACAAATGAGGATGAAGAAGTATCAAATATGGAATGGAGGGAGTTTAAATATATTTTCTTATAAAAAGACTTTCCTCATTACCATCGAGAATATATGGAAATACAACTTCTAATTCTAGGGAAAAAGGAGGAGGAGAATGTCGCAAAGTATGAGGATAACTTTATAAGGTTAGCAAGTCATGCAACAGATTATATACATAACCCAAGGAGTAGGATTTATCAATTCTTTGATGGGTTAAGTGTAACACCCCAAGATTTCATAGAGTGTTATTTCTTCAAAATAATACAATAACTTTCACTACACGTAACACCGAGTTCAAATGCACCATGACATACAAAACAAGCCATTAAAAAGAGTTTATGAATAGTATTAACTAAATTTTAAACTTTATATAATCCTTGTAATTTTAGAATCCATATTATGAGTTTCTTAGACATAATGTATGAACAAATTCATTTTCAGTATTGCACTTTTTCCAACTTTTAATAGTGAACCTTTTTTAAATACAATATTTAAAACTTTTTGACTAAATGGGGACATCAAAAATTTAAAATGAAACATCCCAAGCTTCCACGGTATGCTTTCCTTTGAATAATACAGTAGCGTGTGTTGTACGCAACATCGAGTTTTAACACACACCACAACCGACCAAACTAGCCATTATGAATAGTAATACCTAATTTTTGAAATCTTATCTCTCAAAATGGACTTCATTTTTGGATTTGGAATGTCAAATTTTGCCTAAGGTGAAATATTGGTACTTTTCAGATAACTTTAATATTTTGATGAATAGTGAAAATTACTAAATTTTAATTAAAAACAACTTTTTTAATGAAAATAATTAAAAGTGATAAATAATAAATTTGAGTGGTTTTAAAGTATATTTAGAATATATTTTCACCATTTAATACAATGTTGGTCATTGGAGATAATTTTACAATTAAACCGGACATAAACAACTGTCAATCTTTTGATAGTTATTATCTCTTAAAAACACGCTTTTTGTTTTAACAACGAGAATTAATATTAAATTAATTTCTTCCAATTTTATGTTTTGAATTTGGAAAAAAGGATTCCATATTTGGAATCAGGATTTTCAAATTGTGTAAATAGGTAACTTTTATTTTTATACATTTTCAATAATTACTTTGGTAAATATTTTATTTACCATGGTTAAGGGTAAATCTGGTAAATAAGAGTTAAAAAATAATATTATAATAATACTATATTACCCTAAAACGTGTCCTAACCTTATTGGATGATAAAGTTTCGACCATAGGCATCTTTGGGTCGATTTTGGGACCCCATGGATCCACTTGTAGGTGATATGGACACTTTATTTTAATTAAGTTAAAATAAGTACAAAAATGACATAAGCATATATCTTTTAGAAAACCAATTTTTACATGGATTTATATCTGTTGGATTTTCGACTATAAATATTAATTAAAAATATAAAAAGATTTCCTACATATTTATATTTTAATTATAATTTTCATACCTTAAATAATTTAATTTATTTATGACACAATGATGATGCAGTAATTACCATAATAGTGATAAATTACAATAATTGATATTATAAATACCCAAATAAATATAATTTGATACTTTTAATGAATTAAAATAATTTTCTAGGATAATATGACATATTAGGATTGATTTAATTGACCTTTTTTGAAGTAATCATTCTCTTATAAGTTTCACAAAAATCAATTATTGAATAGTGTCAAAATTGACATAAAAGGGTTTTTAAAATAAATATTATATTATTAATTGATATTAAATTCTTAAAAAATATAAGGATCATCCAAGAGACTTATATCATGATAGGTGTATCATATATGGACCATTTTGGGGTCTCTTGTATGTATAAAGTAAGTTTATTAACCATATAATATAAAAATACTAAGAGACATTGTAAAAGTGAAACTAATTAACTTAGAGTTAATACTTAAAGATAAGGTTAATATAAGTACCCAAACCTGTGTAAATTCTATTGGTTGAGTGTTTTTCCACCCATCCCTACCTTAAAATTTAAATAATCCACTTTGGAGCCATTAGAAACCGAATATGAATTTATTATATATTAATATTTCTAACTTTTCCAAAGGTGCCCCTCACTCCTCTTATAAAAGGTCACTCCTCCTTCTCATTTCTTCACACCATCAAAGCCTTTTGGTTCAGACAAACTCTGCCCAAATACTCTCCCAACTTCCCTCTATACAACCTAGAGGCCTTATTTTGTTCAGAAAGTCAACCTAAGGAGCCATTTTGATCAAATCAAAAGGAAGAACCCAAAGAAGAGGTAATGATTTCACCACCTTTTTTCAAGTTCCTTTCTTCTTCCACTTCTTCTTCCATTGTTGTTACCATTATAAAATAATAACTCCAGTATCATATATATACTGTGATGTTATTTTAAATATGGTACAACCATATTCACTATTCTATCCATCCTTTTAATAACATGTCACCATACGTGCGTATGTACGGCTTACCGTCTCCACGTCATTGTGTAATTATTATTCAATAAATTATTATTTGTATGGGTATAATAATGATATGTAACTCATGTAAATAATAAATGTAACATGATAATGATTCTCTATATATGATATACCATCCAATTATATTTTATTTTAATATGAAAAGAATGATATTATCGCTCGTCCGTACGTACGGACTACCGTCTCCACGAACGCGATGAGATTCATTATCCATCGTATCCATTCAAGTATAATTCTCATTTGATGATTAATAATAGTATCTAAGGACATGATATCATTCTGGATATGATTTAGATACAACCTATCCATTACAAACATGTCTTACGTAACAAAACATATAAAAGAAAATGAGTAAGTTAACACCCGAAACGACGATAATTCTAAGATATTATTAACAAAGCAATGTTAAAAGATCATATATGATATCATATTAATGTATATGACTATTGAATAATTTAATAACAATTATTTCACCATTATACAGGAGGTTAACCTACCCCAACCAAGGAAAAGTACAAGGTAAGGGTTTATTTCGTAATCTCTTCATTATCCGAGGTTGTTTATACGTAATAATCTACTGGGATCTCTTTATCATCCACATCCATGTTTCTTAAAAATGTATTTCAAAATATTTTTACTATTTACAAGAATATGGGTTAAATTCATTTATACCCTTGTTTGAATTTTTATAAGTGGTTTATAAAGGAATCTTTCCGTCGTTTTCCAAACAAGGTTCTTTTTAACCTTTTCGACAGAATTAAGGTAAGAATGTTTTTTAACTTATACGGCGGGTGCGGTTATTTACCACCATTATAAAATCATCAAAGCTTCCCTTACAATCTTATAAGAATATTTTAAAAGTAAATGTTTTATTTTATAATTATGTGACTTTTAATTGTTTTCAAATTGAATATTTTAAGAATTTTTGAAAGGTACCCTTTATCAAAATCATAATTTTAAATGTTTTAAAGATTTATCATTCGAAATATTTTTAATTAATGTCCATGTTTTCAAAATGATTTTAAGGAATTATTTATATGGACATGAAGTTTTTGAAATGATATTTATTTTCAAAAGATTCAAAGTGGTATGGGACACTTTGATTCAAATATATCTTTTAAATTACTTCCTTTATAAATGTGTGACTTTTCAATGATTTCGAGAAAAGATATATTTCTCTCAAATAGTTTTGATTTCATATATGTCAACATCCTTTGATGGATTTTAAGCTTATTTGAAGTTGATTTATTATGATACAAAACATCTATATTGTATTAAAGGTTTTGTGATATGTTTGACTGTGGATGTGCTATTTTTATACCATTCATAGTTTATGGTGAAAGTATTGACATTTCGTATGCTAGTTTTAATACGAATGTTTATGTTATGTTTAAAGCTTTTCATATGGGAATGCATTGGACTTAATATGTGATGGGTGGATCATGTTATAGCTCCTCGATTCATCGGTAGGTTTCATGAGACAAACTAGTGTCTTGGCACAAGGCCTTGACAAAATCTTATTTGTAGTCTTGGCACGAGGCCTTGGCTATGTGGTTATGATAGTCTGACATTATGAATTCTGTCATTATGAAAGTGGTTATTGATATTGCATGTGATTATTCGATTAGTATAATATCCATGTGAATAAGTAAATGGAATTATTTCATTTTATTTTTGCCATACTAAGTTTAAGTTAAAGTTTAAAAGGATTTTGTTTTAAGTTATACATTGCCTTAAATGTTTATTCTTATTTATTAATGTTTCCACTATATTGTTATCCTTACTGGGCATTTGAGATCACCCCTTTTCTATGTTTTATTTTTCCCAGGATGTGAAGAAGTAAATTATGAATGACCTGCAGGGATATTATGAGCGGATAATAGTGTGGATTATGGAGACAACATGTTGTAGTAGTAGTTTTTCACTTCATGATGTAATGTAAAACTTTATGAATATATCTAGTGTTTCCATGGCTATTAAACCAATCGGTCTTTCGAGAATTGATCCTTCTTGTGATCATGCCAATGTTATGTAATAATGCACTGACTCTGGGTAACTGGGGTCGGGGCGTTATAGTTGGTATCAAAGGAAGTTTATTACAAACCTTGGAAGCTAGATTTAGATAAACTCTGATTAGAGCACATAGATTTAAGATCGACTATGAGGATTAGTATAGAAGAACTTCCTAGAATTTTGTTATTGTAGAGATTTTGTGAGTTTTCCGAGCAATACATCCCTGTCTGGATACGAGCAGGTAGAGGCGGATCTGGCACAGATGTTCCTAGGGGTAAAACCCGAAAACACCGCTTTGAGCTAGACTCGAACGGGAACTGGTGCACGACAATGGGCCTTGCTCCACTCTTGGTTACGACACTTCCGGGGGATATGCTTAGGATAATTCTCATTTTCTTTACAAACCATTATTAAGGGTTTATGAGTATATACTTCCTCAAAGGATACATTTTTATGATTATGGATTATATCCATAAACTATTTAATTTATGTTATGTGTTTTACAAGTTTGGGATTAGGTATTGTTATTCATAAACTAATCTAGTGGATGCCATTGTTTAGAAATGGCGCCCAGTAGAAGGAATGATAACTCCAGCAATGCACATGATCCAAAGAGAAAGAAGGTTCATATCATTCATGGTCTTATGCTAGAATTTATAAGAGAAATAGTTTCCCATGTAGTATCATCATATGAAGAAATAATATCATGTGTTGATAAGATAAGTAAAGAGTTTACTGAGTCATATGGCTTTGAAGGTAAGAAAGATAAGAAAAGGATGGAAGAGAGAAATATGGATAAAGGGAATAGGGAAAAGAAGAATTTTCCCATATGTGATAACTGTGGGAAGAAACACCCTAGAACTTGCCTGAAAGGAATGGGAGTTTGTTATAAGTGTGGAGGAAAAGGGCACAAAGTACGTGACTGCAAGGGTAAGAAAATGGTTTCAAATGTAAAATGTTTCATTTGCATTGAGTTTGGACACTACGCGAACCTATGTCCCAGTCATCAGACTATGTCGCAAATGATGCTATTGGATAATAATCAAGTTATGATACTACCACAGATGAAGAGGAATGATTAGAGTTATTGTGTTGATTATGTCATTTGAGTGTTGTATCAACAATGTACTTGTTATAATAATTATGAAGTATATAAGGATTGTACTGCAGTACTATTTCATTAAGGACTTGAGATTGTGTGGAACAAATAAAAGTGACTCAATAACAAGATTAATTTTTGAAAAATATATGGTTGAGAGAATGATAAACCATAATATAATTCTGATACCGAGGTAGTGATTTTGGAATAATACATGATTGATTTGGATAAATTATATTGGATATTCTTGACTACCTTGAAACTGATTAATGATTTGTATATTCCATCATTTTTGGGGTTTAAAACATTTTTGGATTGAAGGAATATATCTAGTATTCTTTAAGGAATGAGGGATCATGAAAGTAATCAATAAGGTTTTATGGTAATTCAGGATGTTGCAGTGTTTTAAAAGAATACATGATGAAGGTGTTCACATGTTAGAACGTGGAAAAAAGGATCTTTATTGTGTTTACCTTCCTTATAAATTTTGGACTGAATTATTTTGGATAGTTCTGGTTTGGATTATTTTGGATTGCCATAAAAGGAAAACCCGAAGGTCGGGCGGCAACCTGTCGCGTCCAGCAAGGCCGCAAGACTTGAACCCACAACCGAAGGGCGAAAAGGGTGTATCACCTACCACTGACCCACGTGATGTCCTGGATGAAATAATGTCGTTTTTTAATGGTTCTTCTAGATGAATTATATATTCATTTTTTTAACCCTATACAAATAGGATAAATAGAATATTATTTTTAAGTTCTATTATATTTTAGATTTAAATATGAGTCTATGGTAGAAATTAGTTAAAGGATGGAACTCTACTTGTCAAGAATATATTTTTCTTTTTCTCTTATTCTATGAAGAAATTAATTCGTATACTTTATTTAAGGAATCCTAAAACCAAAAATGTGTTATCCTAATACCCTATGTTTTTTTGAACCGATGGTATTTCAAATCATCATAGATTGATGAATTTAAGGACATCAATTTTACACTTGTTTGTGATTTATGACCTCAATCACTACCTATAAATATTTACATTTTTCCTCCAATTATATATCTCTAATTTCCACCAATGTTCTCCTAATCGAGATCATAATTTGGCGGTGACCCTTTCATTTCTCTTTTCCTCATATTAAGACTAAATTTTAATAACCCAATTTCTGATATGGGTTTTCCCACAAATATATTTTCTATTTTCAACCTTTTATTTTCTAAGAACAATTTCAAATTGCGAGGATGCAATTTATTAAAGGAGGTGAGAATGTAACACCCCAAGATTTCATAGTGTGTTATTTCGTCTAAATAATAAAATAACTTTCACTACACGCAACACCGAGTTCAAGCACACCATGACTTACCAAACAAGCCGTTCAAAAGAGGTTATGAATAGTATTAACTAAATTTTAAACTTTATATAATCCTTATAATTTTAGAATCCATATTATGAGTTTCTTAGACATAATGTAAGAACAAATTCATTTTTAGTGTTGCACTTTTACCAACTTTTAATAGTGAACCTTTTTTAAATACAATATTTAAAACTTTTTGACTAAATGGGGACATAAAAAATTTAAAATGAAACATCCCAAGCTTCCACGGTACGCTTTCCTTTGAATAATACAGTAGCGTGTGTTGTACGCAACTTCGAGTTTTAACACACACCACAACCGATCAAACTATCCGTTATTAATAGTAATACCTACTTTTTGAAATTTTACCACTAAAAATGGACTTCATTTTTTGATTTAGATTATCGAATTTAGCCTAAGGTGAAATATTGGTACTTTTCGGATAACTTTAATATTTTGATGAATAGTGAAAATTACTAAATTTTAATTAAAAACAATTTTTTAATCAAAATTATTAAAAGTGATAAATAATGAATTTGAGTGGTTTTAAAGTATATTTAGAATATATTTTTACCATTTAATAGAATGTTGGTCATTGGAGATAATTTTACAATTAAACCGGACATAAACAAGTTTCAATCTTTTGATAGTTATTATCTCTTAAAAACACACTTTTTGTTTTAACAACGAGAATTAATTTTAAATTAATTTATGCCAATTATGTGTTTTGAATTTGGAAAAATGGATTCTATATTTGGAATCAGGATGTTCAAATTGTGTAAATAGGTAACTCTTATTTTTAGACATTTTGAATAATTACTTCGGTAAATATTTTATTTACCATGGTTAAGTGTAAATCCGGTAAATAAGGGTTAGAAAATAATATTATAATAATACTAAATTACCCTAAAACATGTCATAAGATTATTGGATGATACATTTTTGACCATATTCATCTTTGGGTCGATTTTGGGACCCCATGGATCCACTTTTAGGTGATAGGGACACTTTATTTTAATTAAGTTAAAATAAGTACAAAAATGACATAAGCATATATCTTTTAGAAAACCAATTTTTACATAGGGTTATATATGTTGGATTTTCTACTATAAATATTCATTAGAAAACTAAAAGGATTTCCTACATAATGATATTTTATTTATAATTTTTAGACATTAAATAAATTAATTTCATTATGACACAATGATGATGCAGTAATTATCATAATAGTGAAAAATTACAATAATTGATTTTATAAATACCCAAATAAATATAATTTGAGACTTTCAATGAATTAAACTAATTTTCTAGGATAATATGACATATTAGTATTGATTTAATTGACCTTTTTCGAAGTAATCATTCTGTTATAAGTTTCACAAAAATCAACTATTGAATAGTGTCAAAATTGACATAAAAGAGTTTTTAAAACAAATATTATATTATTAATTGATATTAAATTCATAAAAATATAAGGTTCGTCCAATAGACTTATATCATGATAGGTGTATCCTTAATGGACCATTTTGGGGTCTCTTGTATATATATAGTATGTTTATTAACCATAAAATATAAAAATACAAAGAGACATTGTAAAAGTGAAACTAATTAACTTAGAGTTAATACTTAAGGATAAGGTTAATATAAGTACCCAAACCTATCTAAATTCTATTGGTTGAGTGGTTTTAGACCCATACATACCTTAACATTTAAATAATCCACTTTTTATCCATTAGAAACCGAATATGAATTTATTATATATTAATATTTCTAACTTTTCCAAAGGTGGCCCTCACTCCTCTTATAAAAGGGCACTCCTCCTTCTCATTTCTTCACACCTTCAAAGCCTTTTTGTTCGTCCAAACTCTACCCAAATACTCTCCCAACTTCCCTCACTACAACCTAGAGGCCTTAGTTTGATCAGAAATCCAACTTAAGGAGCCCTTTTGATCAAATCAAAAGGAAGAACCCAAAGAAGAGGTAATGATTTCACCACCCTTTTTCAAGTTCCTTTCTTCTTCCACTTCTTCTTCCTTTGTTGTTACCATTCTAAAATAATAACTCCAGTATCATATATATACTGTGATCTTATTATAAATATGGTACAACCATATTCACTATTCTATCCATCCTTTGAATAACATGTCACCATACGTGCGTACGTACGGCTTACCATCTCCACGTCGTGGTGTAATTGTTATTCAATAAATTATTATTTGGATGGGTATAATAATGATGTGTAACTAATGTAAATAATAAATATAACATGATAATGATTCTGTATATATGATATACCATCCAATTATATTTTATTTTAATATCAAAAGAATGATATTATCGCTTGTGCGTACGTACGGACTACCGTCTCCATGAACGCGATAAGATTCATTCTCCATCGTATCCATTCAAGTATAATTCTCATTTTATGATTAATAATAGTATCTAAGGACTTGATATCATTATGGATATTATTAAGATACAACCTATCCATTACAATCATGTCTTACATAACAAAACATATAAAATAAAACGAGTAAGTTAACACCCGAAACGATGATAATTCTAAGATATTATTAACAAAGCGATGTTAAAAGAGCATATATGATATCATATTAATGTATATGATTATTGAATAATTTAATAACAATTATTTCACCGTTATACAGGAGTTTAACCTACCCCAACCAAGGAAAATTAAAAGGTAAGGGTTTATTTTGCAATCTCTTCATTATCTGAGGTTTTTTATACGTAATAATCTACTGAGATCTCTTTATCATCCACATCCATGTTTCTTAAAAATGTATTTCAAAACATTTTTACTATTTACAAGAATATGGATTAAAGTCATTTATACCTTTGTTTGAATTTTTATAAGTGGTTTATAAAGGAATCTTTCCGTCGTTTTCCAAACAAGGTGCTTTTTAACCTTTTCGACAGAATTAAGGTAAGAATGTTTTTTTAACTTATACGGTGGGTGTGGTTATTTACCGCCGTTATAAAATCGTCAAAGATTCCCTTAAAATATTATAAGATTATTTTAAAAGTAAATGTTTTATTTTATAATTATGTGACTTTAAAATGTTTTCAAAATGAATATTTTAAGAATTTTTGAAAGGTACTCTTTATCAAGATCATAATTTTAAATGTCTTAAAGATTTATCTTTCCAAATATTTTTAATTAATGTCCATGTTTTCAAAATGATTTTAAGGACTTATTTATATAGACCTGAAGGTTTTGAAATGATATTTATTTTCAAAAGTTTCAAAGTGGTATGGGACACTTTGATTCAAATATCTCTTTTAAATTACTTCCTTTATAAATGTGTGACTTTTCAATGATTTCGAGAAAAGAGATATTTCTATCAAATAGTTTTGATTTCATATATGTCAACATCCTTTGATGGATTTTAAGCTTATTTGAAGTTTATTTATTTTGATACAAAACTTATATATTGTATTGAAGGTTTTGTGATATGTTTGACTGTGGATGTTCTATTTTTATACCATTCATAGTTTATGGTGAAAGTATTGACATTTCGTATGCTAGTTTTAATAAGAATGTTTATGTTATGTTTATACCTTTTCATATGGGAATGCATTGGACTTAATATGTGATGGGTGGAGCCTGCTATAGCTCCTCGATGCATCGGTAGGTCTCATGAGACAAACTAGTGTCTTGCCACAAGGCCTTGACAAAATCTTATTTGTAGTCTTGGCACGAGGCTTTGGCTATGTGGTTATGATAGTCTGGCATTATGCATTCCATCATTATGAAAGTGGTTATTGATATTGCATGTGATTATTTGATTAGTATAATATCCATGTGAATAAGTAAATGGAATTATTTCATTTTATTTTTGCCATACTATGTTTAAGTTAAATATTAAAAGGCTTTTGTTTTAAGTTATACATTGCCTTAAATGTTTATTCTTATTTATAAAAGTTTCTGCTATATTGTTATCCTTACTGGGCATTTGAGCTCACCCCTTTTCTATGTTTTATTTTTCCCAGGATGTGAAGAAGTATATTATGAATGACCTGCAGGGATGTTATGAGGGGATACTAGTGTGGATTATGGAGACAATATATTGGTGTAGTAGTTTTTCACTTCATGATGTAATGTAAAACATTATGAATATATCTAGTGTTTCCAAGGCTACTAAACCAATCGTTATTTCAAGAATTGATCCTTCTTGTGATCATGCCAATGTTATGTAATAATGCACCGACTCTAGGTAACTGGGGTTGGGGCGTTACATTAAGACCATTTTTCCATCGAGAATTAGTCTCACAATCCATATCATTGTATAAAGATAATGTTTCATGATCTATGAAGAAAGAAAAATAATTCTCTAAGTCTTATGACATTAAAGTAAATAAAGAGAAGAATAAAATTGTGGAGTAATAGATTGATAAAGGGAAAAGGGGAAAGAAGGATTTTCCCTCATGTGATAAGTATGGGAAGAAACACACTAGTACTTGCTTAAAATGAATGGGATTTCACTAAAAATGTGGAGAAAAAAGTCACCAGGCTCATGATTGAAAGGGAATGAATGAGGGTGTCAATTTTGAATGATACAATTGTACAGAAATAGGGAATTATGCAAATTAATTTCCTCAATACCAAGAAAACTTACCTCAGAAAAGGCCAAGCGAGCAAGGCCAAGCTTATATTGTTACTACAGTTGAAGTGGAATAATTAATGTATTTGTGATTTTGGATCAAAGAATTAGATTATAATTATAATAAAAATGTAATATATATAAGGATTGTACTACAACACTTTTAATTTTTATTAAGGTTTTAATATGATGAAGTTATTTATATTTTTGGAATGTTACAACAAGAGAAACTTTATGTTGTTTGGGGAATCTGATGTTACAATTTATTTTTGAATTTACAGACCTTTTATATAGAGTTTGGATATAAACATTTGGGATAACAATAAAGGTTGTAATGGACTATGTTGGATATTGGATACTATTTTTTATGTTTAAAATATTTATTAAGATTATTTTTGGGATGTTCTAAAAAGGACAACATGGAAGTTGGGTGACAACCAATCGCGTCCGGCAAGGATGCAAGACTAGAAACCCCAACTGAAGGTTGACAAGGGTGCATCAACTACCACCGGCCTACATGATGTCCTGGTTTGTATAATGTAGTTTTTTTAATAATTGGAGGATAGATAAATTATAAATTCATTTTTGGAACCCTATATGATTAGGATAAGTATAATATTTTTGGGTTCAATTATCTTTTAGAGTGAATGATGAGTTTGTAGTAGAAATTAGATAATGGATGTAAATATACTTTTCAACTATTATTTTTTACTTATTCTATGAAGAAATTAATTATTAACCTTTAGGGAAAAGATCTTAAAACCATAAATGTGTTATCATAATATCCTCTGTTTTGTTGAAATATTGATATTTTAAATCATCGTAGATGTATGGCTTTGAGGCCCTAAATTTTCCATTCACTTGATTTTGATTGATGACCTCAATCACTCCTTATAAATATTTATTTTTTCTTCCAACTATAATTGCCACAAATGTTCTCCTATTAGAAATCCTAATTTTTCGGTGACTTTTTCATTTCCCTTTCCCTCTTAAGAAAAAAATTTATAAACCCTATCATTGATGTGGGTTTTCCACAAAGGTATTTTATATTTTTAAAACATTTTATTCTCAATGAACGATTTCAAATTGCGAGGACGCAATATTTGGAAGAGGGAAGAATGTAACACCTGAAGTTTCCACAGTACGTTTCTCTTTGAATAATACAATAGCGTGTGATGGACGCGCAACTCTGATTTCAAGCACCCCATGACTTATAAAACTATCCATTTAAAAAGTAGTTATGAATATTAATAACCACATTTTAAATATTATATATAGATAATATAATATTAAAATTCATCTTTTGTGTTTCCTAGACAAAATATAAGGACAAATTCAATTTTTTATATAAAAGAAGTATTTTTCAAAAAATGAATTTTTTCCGCATTTTAATGGATAACTCATTTTAAATCCAATATTTTACTCCATTATATATTCAATATGATGAAAATAAATTCTTCTCTAGAACCAGGACATAAAAATTTAATATGGATAAATGTTTTGTGTTTTTTCGATAAATTTCATATTTTGAATTATACATTTGATTTTTTTGAAATATAATTAGAATATATTTTAATCATTTAATCCAATGTTGTTCATTGGAAGTAATTTCAATTTTAAATTACACATAATCACATATCATTCTTTTGAAATTTTTTACTTCTCAAAAACCCGCTTTCTGGTTTTGACAACGGGAATTAATTTTAAATTAATTAATGAAACATCTATGTTTTGAATTCAATAAAATAGACATAATTTTTGAATTCTGAATATAAAAACTTGATTAGGGGGATGTTTTTATATTTTTCTGAAAACATTCAATTTTTGATTAATAGTGAAAAACAATGCATTATTGTTTAAAACCAACTTTTTATTTAAATAGTTATTTAATTTATTTAAATTTATTTATAGTCCAAATACATACATATAACCTATATAAGTTAAATTTAATTCATTAGAGTCATTTTATAGTAAGTTTAGATATATAAAATTTTATTAAACTTCTTACCGTCTTTTACTCACCTTCTAGGCACATTTAAAAATATGCATAAATCAAAATATTGCCCCTTTGGTGAATTGAATTTCAGAAAATACATGTGAGACAGATGATATCAGTAAGTAAAATGTGGTTCAACAAGATGATTTTTTTTGTGAATAGTAACATTTGAATTTTATTTACCATGGTTAAAAGTAAATAGGTTAATTAAAGGTAAACAAGATATAAATTACCCTAACACATATCCTAATCCTATTGGATAAGTGTTTTTCGACCAAAAATAAACCTTATAAATAAAATATTAATATCTTTGATCCACTTAGATTAGATTAGGACATTTATAATTATTTTATTTAAAGAAGAGTTAAAAGTGTAAAATTCAATGTTTAATAACTAAAACATTTTTAATATAAGGTTATACATAATATAAATTTGACTATAAATATTCCTTTTAAAGCTAAAAATATTTAATAAATCGTTTTATTTTATTTATAATTTTTAGACAATACATAATTAAATTTATTTTTGGCACAATAATTATAGAGTAATTACTCTATTAAGGAAATATTAAAATAATTAATGTTAAAAATATTAATATAAATGAAAATTGAGACTTCTGAGCCATTAAACGAATTTTTTAGTTTAATATGAAATTTTAGGGATTATTCAAGAATTTTTTTAAGTAATAATTTTTTTATGACTTTCCCAAAATCCTAATACTAAATAGTGTCAAAATTGAAAAATATTAGTTTTTAAAACAAATACTATTTTATTAAATGATAAAATACTCCTAAAATATAAGGTTGAGCCAAAGAACATAGATAAGATTATATATGTCAATAAGTAACAACTTGGGGTTCTTTTGGATTTTATAGTATGTTTATTAACCATTTATTATTATAATACAAGAGGACATGGTAAAAGTTTGAAAATTTAACTAAAAGTTAAATCTAAATGATAGGGTTAATAAGGTGGCATAAACTTTTCTAAAATGTGTTGGTTGAGAATATTTCCACCCATAACCACCATAGATTCGAAATAAATTAATTATGAGAAATTATAAACTGAAAATGAGTTTATAATAAAATAGTATTTCAAACTTTTCTAAAAGTGACCCTCGACTCTCTAATAAAAGGGTACTTCCCCTTCTCTCAAAATCACACCCCCAATGCCATTTGGATCAGCCAAACCCTACCCAAATCTTCTAAAAACTTCCCTCACTTCAACCTAGAGTCCATCCCTTTAGAATAAATCTAACCTAAGGAGCCCTTTTGTTCAAATCAAAAGGAAACACCCAAAGAAGAGATAATTGTTTTATCAACTCTTTCAATGTTCATTTAATCTTCTATGTTCCCTTTCTTTGTTATTTCCATACCAAAATAATATATCCAGTACCTTCTACATATTTTTTTTATTATAAATATTTTATATCCATATTCATTATTCTATCTTTCCTATGAATGATAATGTTGCAATTCATGCGTACGTACGACTAACCGCCTCTATGTCGTGGTGTAATTTTTTATTCAACACTATGTTATTTGGATGGATATAATAATGATTAATATTTATATAATTAATGAAAATAAAATTCTAATATCTCTGTAAAATTAATATACCATTCAATTTTTTACCTTTTAATCATTATTTAAATGGTATCGTCCCTCGTGTGTACGTACCGTTAACCGTCTCCACGACGCGATATGATTATTTTCAAAATTCAACATTTAACGATGACTATAAAAATATATATTATTAATAATTATTTAATATATAACATAATAATTCTACTAGATATATATATATATACACTTATATATATACATATATTAATTACTTCCGTTCAAAACGATATGAAAATAGAAACAACATTTTTCTGTACATACGACCTACCATCTCCATAAACAGTGTTTTCCATTTCAGATATATATCTATGATACATATTTATATTCTAAAAATATATGAGATATAAATCATGTTTTATATTCTTTATGTATTTAAATCATGATCTAAATGATACGATCAATAATAACAAGTTAAAACACGTACGATAAAGAAAGTGATTATTACCCGAAATGTTAATTTGACAAGGAAATAATTTTTAAATATGTAGTATAAAGTAAATAATGAAACATATATGATATAATAAATAGTAATATGGTTTTGGTGTAATTTAATAACATACTATGGTCATTATACCGGAGGTTAAACATACCCTTGACTAAAGGAAAGTACAAGGTAAGGGTTAATTCCTCAATCTCATTATTTTCTAAGACTATTTATGTGTATGTATTTTTTGGGAAATATTTATTATCCACATTCATGTTTAATTAAATACATTTCAAAATGATTCTTTAGTGGTATTGTTTAACTAAAACATCATTTTAAACGTATTAAATATTTATTCTTCTAAATATTTCTCATTAATTTCTTTATTTTCAAAATCGTTTTAAGGATTTATTTATATGGACATGATTGTTTTAAAAAGATAATTCATTTCAAAAGTTTCAATGTTATATGGGAAACATGGATTAAAATATCTCTTTTAAATGAATTCCTATATAAATGTGTTACATTTAAATTATTTCACAAAAAGGGATATTTCTCTCAAAAAGTTTTACTGGTCATTTTAAACTATGGCGACATCCTTTACTGGAAATTATTCTTAATTAAGGTTGATTTATTATTATAAATCTTAAATATTGTATTAAATGAGTTGTGATATGTTTCAATTTTGATGTGCTATTTTTATACCCTTTATGCTTTACGGTTAAAGTATTGACATTTCGTATGCTAGTTTTAATATAAATGTTTATGTTATGTTTCAACATTTTCATTTGAGGAATACAGTGGAATTAATAAGTGATGAGCATAGCCCGCTATAGCTCCTCGATGCATTGGTTGGTCTAATGAGACAAATTATTGTCTTGGAACAATTCCATGAAAAAACAATTATTTGTAGCCTTGGCATGAGGCCTTGACAATGTGGTAATGATGTCCGATGTTAGGCACTCCCTCATTATGAAATTAATTATTAACTATGATTATTTGACTTGTAGAATATCCATGTGGATGTCTATATGGAAATGTTTGATTTATGATTAATGAATTATTAAGTAATGATTATTAAATCTTTAATGAATGATTATGGAGGGATAAAATAATGATTAATAAACGGTTAACAAATTATTAACTAATGATTTACTAATGATTAAGGATTGATTAACTAATGATTACGGAATGATAAAATAATGATTAACTAATAGTTAACTAATGATTCATGTGTCATTGAGTAAATATGAAAGAATTATAAAGAAAATATTAATAAATGATTAACTAATTATTAATGAATGGTTAAATAATGATAAATAAATGATTTACTAATTATTAAGGTATTATTAAATAATTATTAAATATTGTTTATCTAAGGATTAATTAATTGTTAAATAATTATTAACTAATGATTTTGTAATTTTAAATTAATGATTATGTAATGACTAAGTAATTATTAAATAATTATTAAGGACTAACTAAGGACATATTAATGAATAAATTAAGAAGTATTAAATAATGATTCTATAATGATTAAATAATGAATAAATAATTAATAATGAATAATTAATTAATGATTTGGAATGATGAAAGAGTGATTAAATAATGACTGCCTAATTATTAAGTAATAACTAAATAACTATTAAAAAATTATTAATGAATGACTAAATAATGATTGACTAATGATTAACCAATTATTAGTTTTATATTAACATAGCATAAACATTTAATGAAAGATGAAAAAATTGATGAAAAAGTGGATTATCTGAACACATTATTTTTTAATACCATTATTTAGGTGATTAATCCCTTATTTCACACCTATTTTTTAATTTGGATGGATATATTTTAGATGAATGAAATTCTATTTAAAAACCATTGAATAAATATTTAGTAAATTTAAAAATTATACTATATAACAATAGTTTCGTTTCTGGGATATAAGAAAACATTCTAAAATGTTGGTAACATAAATATTATGTGATTATATAAGCTATAAAATTACTTTATGTGTAATATAAGTGGATGTGGATCCAGCATAGATGTAACTATAAGTAAAAACTCCAAAAAGGTGTGTTGGTATGGACTCGGCATAACCTGGTACATGAAAACGGGTCTTTCTGCACACATAGTTTGACACTCCCAGGGGTTATCCTTTAGATAATTCATATTTTCATTAAAAAACTAACGAAATACCCTTAGGGCGATTAAAAATCACACTACAAAACATTAGTATCATATTTTATGATATAAGAAGATGTTCTAAAATATTAGTATCTAATTATTATATGGTCAAACCTAATTGTCAATTGTATTCACATAATTATTTGTAAATTGTGGTAAAAATAATAATAAAAAATAAAATTAGTATATTTATCCATGATAAAGAAATATTAATATCAAATAAAGTGAAAGGGATAATAAAAATCATTAAATAACACATTAAGCCTTTATAAATGACATGAAATACCTTGAAATTTTTCAACAGAATAGTATTTGGATGAGATAAGTATAACATCAGATGTGATGTAAAATCCATCTTATTTTCAAGTGGTGACTTAATGAATTTTTTATATATGATTTTTTATAGAAATTATTTTTTATGTAAGGAAATGATTTTTTATTTTTTATATAGAAAGGTGACATAGGCAACACCACCATTGCCACTCATTGGCCCATATCGATGGCACAACAAAGCTAGTATGGGAAATGTTTCCATCTGACTAAAGTAAAGTGAATGGTGGCTTCTGGGATTCCACCTTTCACCTAAATAAAGTCTAAAGGAAGAAACTCCTTTATCTCCATCCCTCGAAGTGCCTATGAAAGGGAACCCCCTCCCCCACCAACTTGAAATTTATTTCATCTCTTTAATTTCACTCCCTCTCTCTATATAATTATCACTTTTCTAATTTATTTTTTCTCAGTTCTTTTAGTTGCCTAAATGGATTGCCTAATTTTTCAAAGCATTATTTAGAGGTGTTTGACTTAGTTATTAATCTAATTTGGTTTTTATTAGATGTAAATATGTTAATAGGTAAGTTAGTTGGATATAGTTTAGAAATAATAGTTATTACTATATGATGCATAAATATTAGTGAAATATTGGTTTATTAATAATTAACTATAAATTAAGTAGAAATGAATAATGTTAAAGTAATGATTAAGTACTGAACAACTAACGAATAACTTTGGATTTAGGAATGACTAGATAATTATTAGATAATTATTAACTAATGAATACAATATGATTAAATAATGTTTATGAAATAAATAATTAAATATTAAGTAATGTTTAACTAATGATTACATAATAAATAAATAAATAATAATAGGTGATTAACTACTGAATAAATAATAATTAACTAATGATTAACGAATTGTTAAAAATGATTAATTAATGATTAACCAATTATTAAATATGGTGAAACTAATGATTAAATATTGACTAAATAATGATTAACTAGTGATTAAATAATGATTATCTAATAATTAAATAGTGATTTAAAAATTATTAAAGAACAATTAACAAGTGAGAAACTAATGATTAATGAATGAATAAATAATAATTAAAGACTGATTGGATAATGATTGAAGAATGATTGACCAGTGATTAAAGAATGACTAAATAATGAGAAAATAAAGACTAAAGTATGGTGAATTAATGATTAAATAATGACTAATTAATGATTAACTAATTGTTTTCTAATGATAAAATAATTATTAGTAACTTATTGAGTAATGATTAACTAGTGATTAACTAATGACTAGTGATTGACTAATTACATAGTCACCATATGGGGTGGCTTTTCATTAGATGTATAAAATCTTCTTAAAATAAAAAAGTTAATTACATACCTTTGGAAGATGTTATTATGCTACCAATGGAAAAAAAGGTGGATTTTAATTCACATCCCACATCAGGCTCAACTCATCAAAACTCTTTTATGTTAAAAAAATTAAGGTTTTTCTTTTCTTTTATAAAGAATTAATGTGTTATTTAATGTGTTGGTTCATTTCCATTTCACATTATATGATCATAATTTTTATTTTGTCAGGGATAAATAAATTGATTTGATATTTTATATTCTTTTTACCTCACATTCCAAAACATTCAGTAATTTATTTTATAATAATATTTTAGAAAATAAGAAAAAATATGTATATATAAAAATATATAAATACATATCATATAAAACACCCTTTTCATGGTTAAACTATATTGAAAACCACTTTTGAAATTTTCTTTTATAAACATTAAGACATTACCTTTTCTTTTGGTAATAAAAACATTATAAAATAATGGGAATATACTTGTCATGTCTTACATTGTACCAATAATAATATTCTACTAACAATAAAATTATATTTGTATTTTACACTTTATACTTGATTCATTTTTATACATACAGATGGAGGATATTACACTACTCACTAAGAAATATAGGTATGTTTCATGTGTTGTGATACTAGACTGTGATGTTTGATGGATCAAGGTGTGTATAGCACACCATCATCATCATATTCCTCTACCAAATGCCATTATACTATAAATACTTTATGCTATATTCTATGGAATTATTGTATCTCATTTTATATTTATTGATCATAATATCTTTTCGACGCCACTGAGATACGGTTACCAGAGACATGCACATTCCACTTCCTTGAGGGAGAAATAACCATCACCCTTAAGGATATGGTCATTCTGCTTGGTCTTCCAATTTAGGTTGATGTTGTTATAGGTCCCACCCAAGGATAATAGTATGATATTGTATAGTGATCTCTAGTTTTTAATATTATAGGTGATGATGATGCTAAAAATGGAGGTTCAATTTATATGAGGTGGATTGAGATTCACATTGAACAGTTTCCCATTGACATAAATGAGTAAACTATCATGCATCACGCCTGTGCATGTATCTTGTGGTTCATTGGAGGGAAAGTATTCCATGATCACTCTATTATTCACGTGAACATGATGTATATGGGGCTACTAGATGATTTGTATATGGTTGGGAGATTCATCTGGAGATCATCATGCTTTTCTTACACTTATACTGCACTATGCACAACATTCTGGTCAAATCACATAGATCTTGGGGGATGTGTCATCCTTATTCAGATTTGGGAATAGGAGGACATCACTCCCATCTACCTAGTTATCATTGATTCATAGAATCATATATATGTTAATCATGATGTTCTATATGGATGATGGTATGCTCACACATCTTTATAATTTTTTGATGCTACTATGTGTAATTAAATTAAATTTCTTATTATTTATCAATTTCAATATTGTATGTCACATGTGGATTAAAGAACACCATGTTGTCAGGATTTAAAGACGCAACATGGGTTCATATTATCTCATGTTGTATAGTCTAATACAAATCAATGTAAGTATATACTATATTTACTTAACTAATAAATTTTTTTATATTATATATTTTTAAGGAATTTTATTTTTTTAAAATCGACTCTCTTTTCATGATGAATGGCTACCATATTGGGCTATATTACACCAACTTCTATATTGTATTGGTGGGGTTCATGATGCCATGGATGTACTCCCTATCATTAAATTTCATATTTTTTAGTGGCACTATACTGATAGTTTCATTCGTTGTTTTGTATTTGTTAAGTTTTCTCCCTTTCCACCTAGATTGTTAGGAACACTTCATTTCATGAAGCTGACAGGGAGTATAACAAACCTTCATTTTATTTAATATTTAAACATGATTTATTATATACAATTTCACTTAACAAAAATCATAATATCAAGAGGTATCATGTATTTGGGGATTAGGAACATTACATAGTATCTTAAACATAAAATGCAAATCTTTATTGAAAAATTATTTTACATGACCATAATATTCATTCATACTTATCATTGCATGGGACAACCTAAGGACATACAAAAGAAAAGGGTGGGTTATAAAGCCCAATAAGTTAATAAACGTGTCATAACATGTATAAGACAATATGTGTTAGTCAATAGGTATATCAATGAAGCATAAAAGAAACATGAACATAATGGCATGATATAATATGATATTCATATCATCGAAAAGTGTCGGCAATATATATTCTAATGTTATCATGAGATAATGCTCATTGAATAATGATTAGAGTGATTAAAATCTAATTAAAAATGAATAAGAATTAGTAAACCCTCATTATGCATGACATATCATGATAATAAACATTACCCAATGAAAAATAGTGTTGTCAGGGTGCCCCTTCATAATCATTTCATTTTCATGTATAAGAGAGCCACATAGATCATAAAACATGGATTCATAATACATAATAATTTATTCCATGAACATTCAAGGTAGAATAAATACATTTAAGTCCCAAATAAATATTTAAATGATCATAAAAGTGAATACCTTTTGTAGATAAATGGGTATGGTATTCACTACAATATGATTTTTGGCATGGAAAATCGTGGTGAAATTTCAGTAGCATAATGACGTCAAATAAAAATTATTAAAATGGGATGATGAGAGAGAAATGGGTCTCTCATCATTTATAAATGAAATATAAAGATGAGGGTTCATCTTAAATAATGTTCCAACATATGAAATTTTATTTAGATACATAATATGAAAAATAAATGTTTGAATGGAAATGAGAAGAGAGAAACCCCATTGGAAATTCCGCATGGTAATGGTTGTACAGGAGAAGGACTAGTGGGAGATAAATGGGTCTTCCATAATTAAAAAATAATAAGTTTATTATGTGGTAGGTGAAAAAACATACCCCATCATTTATAATTGAAAATAAAAATATGTAACAATATATGGAAACTTGGACAAAAATTGAGAAATAAAGGAACCTATACCGAATTTTGGCATAGTAATGACTGGGATTAAGTGATAGTAGGGGGGATTAATGGGAGTTAAATAAAGATAACATCAGTTATAAATAAAATTTACATCTAGGAGATATTTAATAACATATCCCTAAACAATAAAATAGAAATTAAAGGGAATCACCTAAAAGAGATTCTTGAAGAAAATGGAGAGCGGGAGATCCATTACTTGGATGTGTGATTCCAAAGGATTGTAAAAGGATTCATGGGAGCTTGGAGCTCCTTGGGAGGACTCTAGGGAGTATAAAGAAGATTTTCTATGAGATTAATGTAGATTTAGTGATGTGGAAAGCGTTCTTGGGTTGGTTTATATTGGAAAGGTATGAGAATTATTTATTAGTTTTCTTTTGGACACTACACACTAAAATATTCAAAACCACAAACCATACCATGGTTTGTTCAGATGTATTTTTAAAATTTGAGTGGTTTATATTATTTCAAATTTCTAAGGTCTGATGATATTAAAATATTTCCCATTCTTATGTGGATATGAGTCACATTTTCAAGGAAATAATTTTAAAATATTAAAATATTTTATATGTCTTGGAGGATTCACTAAGGCTTTATAAAATAAATCAAATAAAACTAAAATTAAATTATTTTAAGGTAAGAACATATATTTAGTGAAATATATCTATTATAGTATTTTATTACATCACAACTGGGTCATTATGATGTCATAAAATAGATTATATATTAATACGATATTTAATTTTTGCCCAAAAATTCTACTATCTTAGAAAATTATGAAAAATTAACTATTGGATCAATTCAGACATCCTGATACAAAAATTAAAATTAATTTTATGTAAATAATTTTTTAAATATGTGGATTTTTACTTTTAAAATAAAAAACTGACATTTATTGAAAATTGATGGGTTTTGACAAAAAGAGTTTTTAAACCTTAATATAAACTACTTTTGACTTCATAAAAATTATGTGATCATTTATATTTAATAAAAATTATTTTTTAGAAATATTTTATTAAAAAATTATTTATTCCAAAAATTCATAAATTCATCAAAATAAATTATTTAATTGATATTAGAAATACAATTTCTATTTTATCTTATAAAAATATAATTCTTATCAAACTGATTACCTAATAATCTATAGAGTACAAAAAATAAGTGATAGATAGGATCCTAATATATAATTAAAAGGATCATTTGTATAACACTATTTAATTACAACAACATTAATAATAAAACCTTAGTAATAAAATATTTTATATATTTGTGAAAAATACCATTTTACCTGAAAAATAAATTATCAAATTCCAAATATTTTTAAGAAATAATATTAACAAAATGGAATTAATAAAATAAGGATTTTATGTGTAAAAATGGGTTACATAATAAATAACAAATATATTATTATATAACCACTTATAACACCTGAATTTTATCTCTAGATAAGGTGTGCGATTGTGATAAACTCTTGGGGTGGCTCTGATAGTATCATCCGAGTGATGATTTCCACCAACTTAAACTTCTACCATAGTAGATTTTGTTCCATATTAACATATTGAAGCTCAACTTTGGCTTGACTTAGGGAAAATCCTTGAAATTCTATCTCCCTTAGAAGCTATAAAAAATGGGATTCAATGGGTATGATCCAACTAGTTGGGGGTATCAATTCCTTTATTTGTACTAAAAGGATATATTAAAACACTATATTTATACTAGTCATGCGATCCTTTTTCAACAATTATATTATCAATGGTAAGGATACATAACAGTAATTTAAATATAATTGAATATAATAAAAATTGATTTTATTTGTTTTATATATCCATAATATATTTAAATAAAGAAAGGGAATTTTATTCATAAATTTTGGTGTTGTAAAATACACCCCCTTTAAGAAATTTCACCCCCAGAATTTCCTTTTTGCACATTAAAACAGATGAGGGTAACTATGCTTCATCACTTCCTTGGATTCCCATGTTTCTTCTTTATTCTCGTGGTTTCAACAAAAACACTTTATAAAGGTCGTCATATTATTTCATATAACTTTTTCTCTATGATATAATATCCTCACCAAATTCCCCTCACAGGATAGGTCATTCTCCAATGGTACCACCTCTGGACTGAGTACATGTGATGGGTCAGGAATTTACTTCCTCAAGAGTGATACATGGAATACATCATGTACTTGAGACAGGTTCGATGGGAGTTATAGTCGATAGTTCACTACTCTGATATGATCAAGGATATCAAAAGTGACGATGTACATTGGACTAAGATTTCCCTTCTTTAAAAACCTATTAACTCCCTTCCATGGCGATATGTGGAGGAATACAATGTGTCCATCATCAAACTCTAGATCTCATCAATGATTTTCAACATATCAATTTTTTCAACATTGGGCAGCTCTGATGTGAAGTTGTATGGTCTTAACCTTCTACACTATTTCAGAACCTAGATGTTTTCTCCATAACATAATCCTAACGTACCGGTGTTCTACACCTCTTCTCATAAATGGATTCATAGGGGTCATTTGGATGCCTGAGTGGAAACTACTGGGGTAAAATATCTCAAGCGGAGGAAAATATTTATCTCATCTTCATTTGAAGTCCATTAAGCATTCTCTCAACATGTCCACAAGTGTCTGGATAGTCTGATCAGATTGGGTATCAGTTTGAGTGTGATAGTCCATACTGAAGATCAACTCAGTGTTTAGAGTGTATTGGAGACTCTTCCATAACATAGTGGTGAATCTTGGATCTTGATCAGACACAATCTATAGTGGTAATCCTTATAGACTTACCACTTCTCTAATGTATATTTATTACAATTGATCTAGTTAGAAACCCTCTTAAATTGTATTAAAGTGTTCAATATTTATAAGATGATCCATAATAACCAAGATAACATTATTTCCTTTGGATGTTTTCAGAATTACAATGACAAAAGTCTTTGGTGATGTTTTCCCATTTCCATGTTAGTATAGGTAATTATGGTATCATCCCCATAGACTTATGCCTCTCATCCATCACATTCTGGAATTCCAGGAACAGTGATGTATATTTAGAAATATCATTCTTCATATTATCCCACCAATAGTTATCTATGATATCTCGATATATCATTGTGTTTCCTTAGTGAATAGGGAAATTTGAAGATTTTGAATCACTCAAAAATTATTTTTTTAACTAGATATTTTATGGAATATATAGTACCGATCCGAATATCATAATTCCATATTTATTATAATAGAACTCTAAGGATATCCCTTTTATGTTAGTTTCCACTTTCTTCTAGATTCCCTCATTATATTTTTTTATCATCATTTAACCTTTCCAAAAGTGATAGTTGAAAAATAATTTGTGAAAGTATTAATGATGTTCCCTTATTTATGATTCATGTGTCAATATTCATCAAAATCAAGAAGATTGGATCCTTTTCAATTCTCATCAATGATAGAATTGATGGGCCATTTGTACTTAGAGCATCTTCGTCCTTGTTCAATTTATAAGGGTGGTAATGTATTGAGAATTCATAATACATGATGAGATCTAACCATCTTCATTGTTTCATATTCATCTCTTTCTATGTGAATATATATATTGAGATATTTGTGATCCATATATATTTCTCACTTCTCCCCAAAGAGTTAATTATGGAATATTTTCAACGCAAAGATCACAGTTGTAAACTCAAGATCATGTGTGGGATAGTTTTGATCATGAATTTTCAAATACCTTGAGGCATAGTAAATTAATTTTTCATTTATAATCAATAAACAACCCTTTCCCTTCATCAAATCATCACTAAAGATTACAAAAATATTCCCACCTGCTGGTAGTGTGAGCACAAATTATTTGATAAGACTCCTCTTAAACTCCATGAACATTTCTTCACCATCATCATTCCAACCAAACTTTACTCCCTTGTGAGTTATCTTGGTAAGAGTGTTTTAAAATCTTGAGAACTTTCTCACAAATAGTTTTAAATATCGAGCTAACCTACGGAATATATGGATATCCATCATAGATGTTAGACTCAGCCACCCCTCAATTGATTTTTTCATGGAATAATATATAGATATCTCATTTCTTTTGATGATATGACCTAATAATGAGACATCCTTCAACCAAAACTCACACTTGTTTTACATTTCAAAGATCTTCTCCTTTCACAAGGTATCTAGCACAGTTCATCGATACTCCCCATGATCCTCCGTTTTTTAAGTATATTATAATTTATTCTATTAAAACTACCTCAAATTTTTTAAGGTAATATCTAAATAATCAACTCATCGTGTCCATGAATATTTTTGGATAATTAGTGACTCTTAATGGAATCACTACAAAATCATAATGCCTCTACCTCATACAAAAAGTAGTTTTGGGGATGTTTTCCTTCTTCACCCTTAGAAAAATCATGACTATATATCCCCCTTGTAGAATATATTTTCTCTATGAAGCTAATCAAATAAGTCATCAATTCATGGAAAAGGATACTTGTTTTTCATTATTATTTTTTATGCTCATGATAATCGTTTCAAAGGTTTATGGACCATTCCTTCTTCTTGACGAAGAGTACTGGTACACCCTTTGGTGAAGCACATGGTAATATAAACCCTTTATCCTTATTCCCGTGTATTTGTTTCTTTAGCTCATCAAGTTTCTAAAAATCCATTCTATATGGAGTCTTGGATATTCTTAATACCCAATGTATAAGATCAATCGATAATTCAATAAATCTTCTATGAGGACGACTATGAAATTTATCAGGAAACACATTAGTGAATTCCCTCACTATAGGCATGTCTTTGAGGATGGTACCTTCCTTAGTCTCAATCATCTAATCCAGATACAAATTCTTATAGAATAATAATATCCACGATTGGGATTATGGTGCTAAAGATGATTTCTCGTTCTCCTTTCACTTGTATAGAATCAGAGGTTGATTCACCAAACAGTGAGTGATTTCACTCTCATGGTAATTTATGTTGGCTCTGTATAGGGAATTCCAATCCACACAAATAATATCATAAAATTCCACTAGTGGGAGTATGATGAAGTATTTTTGGAAGTTCAATCCAAAAATTATGATAGGGTAGAGTTATATGCATAGGATTCCATAATTGTTCCATTTACCCTTTTCACTGATATCTCTACTTTCATTCTTTGTGGTGATGTTTGGATTGTTCTATTAAAAATTAGGGATATAAAAAAATGTGTATAACTATGGATGATAAATCTACCTTTCAATTTTTCATTTTGGTTCTAAATTGTCTAATAAACACTTATGGTTGATTATTTATAAACTGTTAAACACATAAAGGTGAATCTAATGACGTTCAATGGATAACATATAAATTACACTTACCTCCTTAACATATGAGGTTTTTGGCTTAAATCTATGTTATTCATGACATACTTCCTAACTAATATTATTATGGGAACTTTTTCCATTAAGAATGGTTTGTATTGTGTTTGTGAATTTACCAAAGCATATCCCCTGGGAGTGTCGAATCAAGAGTGAAGCAAGGCCTGTTGTCGGGTACTAATTCATGTTTTGATTCTTGGTCAAAGCAATGTTCTTATGTTTTACCCTTAGATAAATCAATTTTAGAGCCATCTATACTTGTTATATCTATAATGGGATATTATTTTTTGATAAACCACAAATTATATACTCACAAAAAATCTTGGAATTTTTCACTAATACATAGTCTTATCACTAAGGGTTTTCACTAGGGTTTTTTAATCCAAGTCCCAAAAATAACTAAACATATCCTCTAATACCAACTATAATAACCACGCTCTATATTTCATATTTAAACATTATTTATTACACAAAATCGATCTTAATACAAATTAAAAAATTAAGAGGTCTAGTGCCTTTGGGGCTTAGGAAAATTACATAATAACTTCAAACATGAGATACAAATATTTATTGAAATAATCTTTTACAAGACCACATAATTCCATTATACATATCATTGCTTGGGATAATCTTAGGACATAAATAAGAAAAGTGTGAGCTATAAATCCCAGTATTAGAATAAACATGGAATAATAAGAGAAAGACAATACATGTTTGTCAATAGGAATATCAATGATCTATAAAATAAATATTAACATAAAGTCATGATATAGAATGATATTCATAACATGGAAATGTGGAAGCAACATACAGCATGATGTTAGTATGTTCCAAGGCTCATTGCACAAGGATTAGAATGAGAAAACCCTCATTTCACATGAATTAGCATGATTAAACACTCATTGTACATTAATTAGTATGAGTAAACCCTAATTTTACATGGAATATCTTGATACAACACATTACCCAATGCATTTAAGCTCTATCAGGTCACACCCTTCGTAATCATTTTCTTTTCATGTATTAGTGTGCTACATAAATCATAAATCATGGATTCATTAAACATCATAATTTTTGCCCTGAAAAAGTAATGTTTATTCAATATATGAAAGTACCCAATTAATTATTACATGTAAATTAAGGTAAATAAACCTGATAGAGAAATGGTTATGGCATTCACTAAATAATGATTTTGGCATGGAAAATCGTGGTGCAATTTCGGCAACATAATGACATCAGATAGAAACTTTTAAAATGGTTTAAAGAGAGAAAATGGGATATCTCATAATATATACATGAAATGGAATGTAAGAGGTTGATGTAACATAGTATCCCAACATATGAGATGGAATATTGTTACATAATATCAAATAAATGCTTGAATGGAAATGAGAAGAGAGAACCCCCTTATAGAAATTCGGCATGGTAATAGGTGTACATGGGAGGAATTAATGAGAGTTAAATGGTTATATCATCATTCAAAGATAAAAAGGGTGGTTTTTGGAGGTGTGAAAACATACCCCATCATTTATAATTTAATCTAAAATTATGTAACAATATAAAGAAACTCAGACAAAAATTTAAAAATGAAGGAACCCTTACAGAATTTTGGTATATTAACATGCCAGATTAAGGGGTCATATAGAGTTTATTGGAGTGAAATTAAGATCCCACAATTTAAAAATAAAATGGAAAAAGGTTGTATGAAAGAAAATATCCCAAATCAAGCAAATGGAAATCAAAATCCATGACACAAAAGTGGTGCTTAAAGAAAAAAGAGAGAGAGAGAGAGAGATCCCATACATTGATGTGTGATTCCAAAGGCTTTGGAGAGGTTTATTGGGAGATTGGGGAACCTCAAGAGGACTCTAGGGAGTTGATATAAGTGTGTGGGAATTATTAATGGAGTTTTAGTGAAGAGGAATAGGTTCTTGGGTGGATTTATATAGGAAAGGTGGGGGAAATCTTTATTATTTTCATTATGGACACTACACAATAAAATATTCAAAACCCCAAAACATCCCATGGTTTTTGCACATGGTTCTAAAAAAATGGGAGTGTTATAAATTATTTTATATTTATAAATGCTGAAGATATTAAAATATTTCCATTTTTATGTGGAGGTGATTCACACTTTCTAAAGAATTATTTTAAAATCATAAAATATTTTTTATGTCTTGGACGATTCACTAAGGAATTATAAAAAAAATCAAATTAACCTAAAATAACATTATTTTAAAGTAAAAACATATATTCTTTTTAATCTTCCTTTATAGCATTTTATTTCATCACAACTGGGTCATTATGATCTCATTAAACACATTATATATTTATAGAATATTTAATTTTTACCCAAAAATTTGATTGTCTTAAATAATTATGAAAAATACACTATTAGATAATTTTGACATCATGATTCCAAAAATAATATTTATTTTATATAATTGATTTTTGAAATATATGGATTTTATGTATAAAAATATAATTCTTATCAAACTGATTACTTAATCATTTGTAGTGTAAAACTATAAGGGGTAGATATAGTAACCATTTATAATCAAATGGAGGGTTTTTATAAAAATATTTAATTATAAAAACATTTTTAATAAAACCATTGTTTAATATAATAATTTATATATTTCTGAAAAGTACCATTTTACCCAAAAAATCGATTTATAAAATTTATCATATTTTTAAGAAAGAATATAATCATAACAGGACTGATGTAATAAGAATTCTAATTATAAAAATGGATTACGCAACAAGTGACTATTACCTTATTAATCAATCCCTTATAACACCCAAATATTACACAAGGGTAGGGTGTGTGGTGGTGATAGAATCTTTGGGCGGCACTGATAGCATTTCCAGAGAGGTGATTTCCACTAACTTGAACTTCTATTGTAGGCGATTTCATTCAAAATTAACATATTAAAGCTCAGCTTGGGATTGTTCTATGGTAAATCCCAGAGATTCTATCTCCCTCAAAATCTCTAATAAATGGGCTTTACGGGTTATGATCCTATAGGTTGAGGTCATCACTTCCGTTGTATGTTCTAAAAGGATTTTTTAAAACCCTAAATTTATACAAGTTAGGTGATCACTATTAAAAACCTAAATTATCAATGGTAAGGGTACTTAATGGTCATTTAAATCCAAATGGATATAATAAAACTGTAATTTCCTCGATCCGGGTGGCACACAAATGTGCCCAGAACCTTGTTGGTCATATTACCTCAAGCACATTTTCCCTAATAAAAAGGCATATGACTAGTTGTGAGGGATAAGGTATGACATTGGGAAAACTATGCCCTCATTGATAGAGTGTAAACAGAGGAATTGAAAATGTAAACAAAAGAATAAGAAATAATATAAAACTAGAATTATATTGGAAGGAAGAAAGAAAATCCAATAAAAGCCACAATATATATACATATATGATTCATGGAATATGTATCTAATAAAATAGACAAACAAGTCACAATGATGGAAATCAATACCGAACCAATGTATAAAAGAAAACGTAAACTCCCCCAGCATCGCAGGCCTCAGCTTGGTACCATGATCTCTGACTCCATTAGAAATCAAGTACCTCGTGAAGAAGGTGGATTTCCCTTATCTATACCTGAAATCTTATAACATGTTTGGGTCCAAAAGAATGACCCAAATAGGTTTTGAGATTTATCGTAGTAATAATTCACCAAAATATCTATGGCTATCTATCATTGAATATATATATATATAAATGGTAATATGAAAAAATAAGGTAATATACTAGAATTACTGAAATGTAAATCTTCCTACAATTTTCAATTACATTCATTTAAAATTTAATATTCATCCATTGAATAATATAACCCTAGGATGTATCCTAAGCCTTCTATCACCCGTGTAAAGTAAAAAAACAGATGTCGTTGAATACTAGTTTAACAATTAAGGTAGGTCAAATCCAATCATGTGATTTTTCTTGGACAAATCGTCATCATCATTCAATTATTCACAATGAACCTTTAGGAAAGTTCTCATGGTCTAAACCCTTTAGTCAAACTACACCTATTCATTTGAATAACGACCCTTTGGGAAATATCTCATGGTATACTCTATTTAGTCCAATAGAATGTCAAACAAAATATAAACAACCACCTAGTAAAGATCTTATAGTCTATACCCTTATTGTAAAATAGGTACATGAAGGCTCTCAAATTCCTATGTAAAAAAACTGGAAGTCCCCTCAGTCTTCCTAGTCCATGGCTCTCACGGTCCAATGGAAAAATAATCTGGAAGTCCCATTAGTCTTCCCAGTCCAAGGCTCTCACAGTCCATTAGAAAAAATAATACTACACATATCATAACAAAGTAGATCATGTAATCTGTAACTACCACATGGATAAACATTTTCAATTCATATAATAGGCACTTCATATAATCAGTAACTCCATCCTATAAAAACAAGGCAAGGAAAACAAGGCAAGCCTAATAGGGATTCTAGACCAAATGGCCATAACCAATCAAACAAAGGAAACTCACCCATGGGGTGTCCTATAAACAAGGTATTTAACCATACGCACATGAAATAACCCTTAATCAATTAATAAAATCATAGAAGGTAAATACATGGTTTAATTCCAAGTCAATTAACACCCAAAACATTGGCATGTGTCACTTTTAGAAAATATAATCCAAAGGAAAATATATAAAGACAAAAAAAACCTACATCAATGTTTTACGATCAATATAATTGAACGTCGGAACATGAACAAGCCTAGAATAGTGAAGATATAAAAAACAGTGAAAACACTAAACCTTTTATAACTCACTAGTGACGACGAATTGTGAAGAAGTGATATAGGGATTTTTAGAACTTATCAGTGGAATTCCAATGCACCCATTTGTGTCTCAATCGAAGCTCAGATGGGGAATAGGGAGGGTTTTGGAGTTTGTTGGCCATTCTGTAGTGCTCCTACACAAAACATGGGGAGAAGAAATTGTTTTCATACATGAGACGTGACCCCCTTATGATATATACAATAAAAAATAAAACAATATGGAATTTTCGTAAATATTACATTCCATATAGTATCATTAACTGGGCCCCAAATTTAGAAGGTCTTCCAGGTCACCACATGGCAATGTACTCGGTCATTACACAATCAATACACAGTTATTTGTGACTACTGGGTACATGTGATGTACATGGAAATACATGGCATGTAGTCTAAAAAACTCAATTTCTTCTTTTTTTCTAAAAAAACCTAAAATCAAGATCTATACCTAAAAAGAAGATCTGGGTTCTTATAAACATCTCCTTGAAAGCAAGGCATCCATGAATTTCCCTAACAAGGGTGGTTAAGAATAATTTAAAAAAAAACTCTGGCCACCACAATCACACGTCAGCCTTCCTCTCTACAGGCTCATCCCATAATTTCTCATGCTGCCATAGAACCCATACTAGAGGAAAAGACTGCCCATGGGGTACCTTTGTGTTGTGATCTAGAATATCGAGATGGTTCTCCTCGACGGATGAATCCATCTCCAACTCGACCTCTTCGAGTTGAAAAACAAGAGATAGGTCTGAAATGTAATGTCATAGCTGAGAAACAAGAAATATGTCTCACATATCGAAGTACCTCTAAGTTAACTGCAACCGATAGGCGACCAGCTAAACTCACTCCAGAACCTCAAATAGCCCGACTTCTCTCGGTGAAAGATTCATTTGTCTCCTAATCCTTTTATGTCCCAACCTCAGTGTGACATGCAAGAAAACTTGATCTCCGACCTAGAACTCTGGAGGCCATCTTTTTTAATCAGCATATGATTTCTAGTGAGACTATGTAGTAGCCATTATCTTTTGAATCAACTCTACCTGCTCAGTGGTCTCCTAAACAAGACGAGGTCCCAGCATAGTTGCCTCTCCTCCCTCAAGACAATATAAGGGTGATCTGTATGGCATACTGTATAAATCCTCACAAGGTTCCATCTAAATCATTTCTTGAAAACTATTATTGTTTCAAAATTCCACTAGGGGTATGTGTCTCTCCGAAGAGACCCTGAAATATAGAACGCATTCTCGAAGCATGTCCTCCAAAACCTGAATCGTTCACTCAGACTGGCCATCTGTCATGGGATGGTAAGTTGTAATAAGAATTAACTATGCACCCAAATCCCTTTTTAGTCCCAATTAGACATGAGAAGTAATCTGGTCATCCCTGTCTGAATTGATAGAGTGTGTAAGACCATGTAAATGTACTATCTGTCAGATGTATAAAATTCCAGTATCATAAACACTACAGGTTTTATTAATTGGATAGAAATGTGAAACCTCAGTGAGCATGTCTATAATAACACAAACCATATAATTTCCTCGAGGAAAACATGGTAATCATATCATGAAATCCATCTCAACATTACTCCACTTTCAATCGATAATGGGTAACTACATTAATATCTCTTACAGCTAATTATGCTCCACCTTCATCTGCTGATAGGTGGAACAACTCATAAAAAATCCATCTAAATCCCTATTTATTCCTAACCCCAAATACCGATGATTTAGATCTCGATACATCTCAGTAACACTAGAGTGATATTACCATTATTAGTCATGGAAATCTCGAAATATCCCCTTACACGTGTCTACTGACACCCAAATGAACCCATAAAAAAACAAAACATCATCCTCGCCTATAGTTTACTAAAGAGTAGGGTCCTCACCTAACACACTCCCATGTATGACTATTCCATCCAAATATGATATATTTTTTATTCACACTCAATCTAGAAGAGTAGAGGTATCATCTATAGAAGAAATAAATGTCTACCCCTATCTATTGGGAACCTCCAAATTTATCTTAGAGAACAAACCCATAAACAGATACTCACCGTTGGCCTCCCGAACTTCCTGTATCTGAGTCCTTCTTCTCAAATCATCAGCCACAATGTTACCTTTCCTAAGCATATAGCAATGCTCAAAGAAAAAGAACGAAATCCAATAAAACCTCATTCAATGTATCAAATTTATATCACACGGTGTAATGATGTACATGAGTCTTTGTGGTTAGTGTACACCAAAAAAATCTCTCCAAGTTTGTAATGTATCCAACAATGTAAATCATGAGCAACCATTGCTTACTCGAGATCATGTGTAGGGTAGTTCTTATCATATGGCCCCAACTAATGAGTCCCATACTCAATGACTATTTCTCCCTACATAAGAACTATTCCCAGACCGATACCTGATGCATTACAGTAAACAATGTAACCCTTACATGGTTCCAAAAAAAATCAATATTGGTGCTAAATTCAATCTCTCTTTGAACTCCTAAAAGGATGAATTATAAGAATCTATCCACAAGTACATCACACCCTTCATAGTTAGGTCCATCAATGACACTACTGAGCATGAAAATTCATGAATAAAGCATATTTAGTAACTATCCATCCCAAAAAAACATCATACCTCAAAGACATTCTTTGGATACTCCAAGGAATCTACCACTCTCACCTTCTTTGGGTATATTGATACTCTTATCTCAAAGATGACATGTCCCAAGAAATGAATCTGGTCCATCTAAAATTGGCACGTTGAGATATTAGCATATAAATGATTATCTCTCAGTTTACTCAATAGAATCTCAAGATGAATGGAATGGTCGTGTCAAGTGTGAGAGTACACCAAAATATTTTCCATGAAGACTAACATTAAATAATTCAAGAAATGATGGAACACTCGGTTCATTAGTTCCATGAAAACTGATGGATTTTTTGTGAGACCGAATGGCATAACCAAATACTCGAATAGACCATACCTACATTGAAAGGCTTTAAGATGTATATTTGATGGTATAATATGAAACTAATTATTACTGAATCTCAGTTAGATCTTCAAGAACACAGGGGTTCCTAAAATATGATCAATGATATCACAATCCTTATCAAGGGATATCAATTCTTGACTATAAATTGGTAAAACTTATAATAATACACACAAACCCAGGTGAACTATCCACCTTCTTTACAAAAGGATAGGGGAAGCTGAAGGAGAAGTACTGGGTCAGATGGAACCCTTTTCCTGAAACACCACAAACTATTTCATGAGCTCATGTAACTCTAGTGAAGAAATCCAATAATGTGGGATTGACACTGGTGCCACTCCTAGAATAAAATAAATAGAGAAATATACCTCTCTCTATTGAGGAAAACCTCAAAATTTGTCTAGAAAGACATATTTTATATGATCCACCACTAGAGGAAATTTCATCTATGAAGTCACCTGGTCATCTTGATATAAATTAGTAATCTATTCTATGAATCCTCTTAACCCCTCAATCTCAGATCCTGCTCTTCTAACATAGACTTCCCATTATCCCTAGAGTATAAAATATCCTCCCTCTAGTGACGTGAAAATAACCATGCAATGATAGTAGTCAAAAAAGTCCTAAAAGAAGACCAAATGGTCCATTCTAAGAATGAAATCAAAGCCTGTGATTTTTAATATATAGAGGTCCCATAAGAAGTGACACCCACAAATCTCAAGCGGGGAATTCTTACACTGATATACATTACCTGTCCAAATCCCTAACGAAGTGTTTAGTGTTATAACATCATTAGATGTAAAGATATAGATCCCAAATCTCTCCAAAACAGAATTAGATATAAAATTGTGGGAAGCCCCTATATAAAAAAGAACAGAAGCCAAAAAATGAGGCAACTAGAATCATACCTCTAACTATAGAGGGTTTGGGAACTTACTTTTACTGGGTCTTCTCTATTGAAAAAGTCCGACATGTACTACGGCCTTGCGCCCCTACATGGATATCTTGAGCCGATCCACCCATTTTTCACTTAAAACATGTTATCTAGCTACTGTGGCCATGAACACCTCCTTGGAATGAATGGGATGATGAACCTTAGTTCCCTAAATAATGAGAAACTCTAGGTCCTCCTTTAGAACGTGTAGTGATAACCAATCCCCTCCCACACACTACTGGTGGAAACTTCCTACAAAAATACTAAAGATGGCCCATCATGCCACTAGATATGAAATCAAATGGGTCTCTCAGAAACAAGAGTCTTGTGTGACAAAAATTTCTACACTAGTAGCACCTCACCAGGGTACCTGAAGATACATCCATGATAATGGAATCATTGCGTGAATACTATCTGAGGTGTTTCCTAATATCAATCGATCGAGTACCATCCCAGGATGCTTACACACCCTAGCCCGCAGCTCCAAACTCCCGCATATTATGCTCGATAATTAATGCCTGGTTTACTACATTAGTCACCAAATTTAACCTAAAAACATTCACTTATAATAAGATGTCGAACATGAGACCATTTTCAAATTTCCTAGCTTGTTGTAACTCGTCACCACCCAGAACAGGTGTGAAACGTTGAAGCTCAGTAAAGTGAGAAGAGTAATCCATCACGGAAAGAGTACCCTGATCTAAATTCATGAACTCTCAAGCTTGGTCGGACCTAAAAATATTACGTTATAACTAATCACATAAGGTCCTTCGAAACTCTTCCCAATTCATATCCTGGTGATGTCCCACTAGTGAGATAACATTCCTCCATCTATTGGTGAAATCACATAGCATGTAAGTCAATAGCTTCACCCTCCTCTTAGGAGGCATCTCTGGATGCAGGAAAATTGAAATAATGGACTCTAACCATGACTCTGCATCCTGTTCTCCTCCATCCCCTAAAAAAGTGTGAGGATATTGTTTTTCGAACACCCTTGTCAACTCTTCCATAGTCAAGGTAGTATGTGGTGCTCCTGGAAAGGTCTGTATCATCCTTATAAAACAATCATGGTACTATGAATCATCACTTGGGTATTGTATAATAGCTAGTGCCAAGAAGGGCATGACCGGAGGATCTGTTGGTAGTCCTTGATCTACCATCTCTGCTGTCTAATAACAACCCTGCACCAGGAATTCAACCAAAGGAAATCTTGGTCGCATGACTCTGAAAGTTTAATAAAACACCTTAGTATGAGACTAGTGAAAACTAAAACTCAGAAGTATAGGAATAGAATAGGTAAAATAAATCATTCATGTTTTACAAAATAGTGTTACACGGCGTGTAGAACCACTACATGGTGCGTTCACGTAAGCCTTAACATGGTCATGAACCCCTACCAATATGGTCGTGTAACAACCCATACACATGGTGTGTTCCTCCTGATACACGACCTGTATATAAATATTCCATACTTCCTTGGTACTTATAGACATATATAACTAAATGGTTTTACTAGTGTAACACTACAATTCATTCACACTCGAGACACAACATGTACAACAAAAGTTCCATCCACCTGTGTCGTTAGTCACACGACCGAATATATAGTTGATTTCTGCACGGTGTTCACTCCCAGTACATAGTGTGCTCTACCAAAAGTTTATCAACCAGTGTCTTTACTCAAATATTCATTCACACAGTCTACAACTAACAGGCATGTACATAGGGTACACAATGTGTACTTATGAAAAGTCATTTGTTTTAGAATAGAAGAATACATGGCGTGTGTTCATAACATCACATGTCATGTTTTCTATGTTTTGAAAATAGTAATCCACTAAAAAGTTTTCAAAAACCTAAAATATTAATATTTGGCCAAGGTATACCATGTTCTAATCTGTGAGGTCCCACACTCCATGAAAATAAATGTTTTTCGTCCTTATTCTTATCATATCTTAAAAGAATTCAATTAAACTTCAAACATGATCAACCAAATTCTAATCCAAGAGGGGCCATAAAATGTCAAAGACCAAGGATTAACATTCATCCAAATGAAACATCACATATACCCATAACCTATAAAAATATTATGTATTTATATCACGGTATCTATCACAATAGAATACATATCTAGTTCATCATCTATCACAACAACATGACATCATTAATGCACCCTACACAACATGACACGAAAGCATGACATGTGTTCTCTATAAAATTCATATAGGATGCCTAAGATAGAATACCCTCATCTCATTAGGTTTCACAAAAATAGGACCACAATTATATCATCACTAAAAACACAAAAAAAGTTTGTCACCCAATTGTGAAACGAAATCAACATTAATAGTTAAAAATCCAGTAATTAAAATTCAATTATAGGTAATTTGGCTTCACCCTGTACACGGGGTAGCTACTCCCAAGAACAATTAATTACCAAATTTTATTTATTTCCTATACCTTTATAATTTCACCAAATATTAAGAAAAACCTAGAAAGAGAACCCCTTTGATACTACTTTGTAATGCCCCAAATCCAAGTGCCACCTAAATGTTCCCCGAACTCAGTTTGTCACATAACCTCAAGCACATTTCCCCAAACTCCAAAGTCTACCGACTAGAAAACTGGGCTAAGTTAATACATCAGGGAAACTTTTTTTTCCATGGAAGAGTGTACATAGAGTAATTTAAAATATAAATTGACCTTGAAGCAAAAATACCAAATAGGTTTTACATTGGGAGACTAAATGTATATTCAAGAGAAGCTACAATATATATTTATATATGATCCATGGAATATGTATCTAAGAAAATAACCAAACAAGTCACAATTCTATAAATTAATACAAAAACCAAATTACAAAAGAACAAGTAAACTCCAACAGCATCGCAATCCTCATCTTGGTTTAATGCTCTCAATATCTAATAGCAATAAAGTACCTGATGAAGGAGGGAATTTTCACATATCTATACATGAAATCAAATAATCTATTTTTGTAATGCCCTATACCCAGTTACCCAAAGTCGGTGCATTATTACATAACATTGGAATGATCACAAAATATCAAGCCTCGAAAGACTGATTAGTTTAGTAGCCTTGGAAGTACTAGATACTTTCTTAAGGTTTACATTACATCATTAAAAGAAAAAATATAACAATATTGTTTCCATAGACCACACCCATATCCCCTCAGACTATACCTGCAGGTTAGTCATTAAATACTTCTTCGCATCCTGGTAAAAATAAAACATAGAAAGGGGTGAGCTCAGATGCTCAGTAAGCATAACAATATAGCAAGAACTTTCATAAATAATAATAAACATTTAAGGCATTGTCTAAGACTATACCAAATGCCTTTTAAAATTGAACATCAGCATAATATGGAAAATATAAAATCAAATAATTCCATTTAATTACTCACATGTATATTCTACTAGTCTAATAATCACATGCAATATCAATAGCCACTCTCATAATGATGGAGTGCATAATGCCAGACTTTCATAACCAAATAGTCAAGGCCTTTTGCCAAGACTACAAATAATATTTTTTCAAGGCCTTGTACCAAGACACTAGTTTGTCTTATGAGACCTACCGATGAATATAGGAGCTATATCAGGTTCCACCCGTCACATACTAAGTCCAATTCATTCCTCATATGAAAAGTTTTAAACAAAATATAAACATTCGTATTAAAACTAGAATTCGAAATGTCAATAGTTTATCCATAAACCATGAATGGTATATAATAAAATATCTACAATCAAACATATCATAAAACATTAAATACAATATAAATGTTTTTTTATCATAATAAATCAACTTCAAACAATCTTAAAATCCATCAAAGGATGTTGACATAGATGAAGTCAAAACATTTTTAGAGAAATATCTCTTTCTATTTTGAAATAAATTAAAAGTAATGTCATTATAAAAGAAAACATTTATATTTTGAAATATTCTTATAAGAATGTAAGGGAAGATTCAAAAATGTTATAATGGTGGAAAATAGCTGCACCCGCCGTATAAGTTAAAAGAAAGACATTCTTACCTTAATTTTTTTCAAAAAGTTTAAAAAGTACTTTGTTTGGAAAACGATGGAAAGATTCCTTTCAAAGCATTTTATAAAAAGTCAAACAAGGATTTAATTGACTTTAACCTATATTATAGTAAATATTTAATATATTTTGGAATAAATTTTTAAGAAAGATGGATGTGGATGATATAGAGGACTCAGTAGATAATTACGTATAAAAAACCTCGGATAATGAAGAGATTGTAGAATTAGCCCTTACCTTGTACTTTTCCTTGGTTGAGGGTAGGTTAACCTCCTGTATAATGGTGAAATAATTGTTATTAAATTATAAAATAATCATATACATTAATATGATATCATATATGATCTTTTTACATTGCTCTATTAATAATATCTTAATATTATCGATCTTCTGGGTGTTAACGGATTCGTTTTACTTTATATTATTTGTTATGTGAGTCATATGTGTTATGTATGGGATGTATCTTATTCATATATAGAATGATATCAAGCCTTTAAAAATTATTTTAAATCATATAATGAAAATTAGTGCTGAATGGACACGATGGGGAATTAATCTCATCGTGTTCGTGGAGACGGTAATCCGTACGTACGCAGAAGCGACAATATAATTTTTTTGAAAATAAAATAATATTTAATTTTATGGTATATCATATATATAAAGAATTATATCATGTTATATTTATTATTTACATCAATTACAAATAATTATTATACCCATCCAAATAATAATGTATTGAATAACAATTACACCACAATGTGGAGACGATAAGTTGTACTTATGCACGTATGGTGACATGTCATTCAAAGGATGGATAGGATAATGAATTTGGTTTTACCATATTTATAATAACATCACATAATATTGAAGATACTGAAGTTTTTATTTTATAATGGAAACAAAAAAGTAAAAGAAAGTGGATGAAGAAAGGAACTTGAAAGAGGTGATGAAATATTTACCTCTTCTTCGGGTTATTTCTTTTGATTTGATCAAAAGGTCTCTTTAGGTTGGCTTTAAAAATAATGTAAGGACTATAAGATGAGGGATGGATAGTTAAGAGGGTATTGGGGCATATTTTGGACATTCTAAATGGCATTGAAGTTGTTAATTATAGAGAAGGGCGAGTTCCTTTTTAAAAGAGGGTGAGGGGAACCTTAGGAAAAGCTAGAAATATTATTTTATAATAAAATAATTTTCTGTTTATAATGGCTAAAAAGTGGATTATTTAATGTTTAAGCTATGTGTGGGTTGAAATCCACTCAACCAATAGGTTTTAGATAGGTTTGGGTCACTATATTAACTTTATCTTTTAGATTTAACTCTTAGTTAAATAGTTTCACATTTACCATGTCTCTTTGTATTTTTATGTTGTATGGTTAATAAACTTACTATATAGTTCCAAGATAATCCCAAGTGATTCACTAATGATACAACTATCATTATATAAGTCATTTTTCCAAACCTTAGATTTTTACGAATAGAATATTAACTAATAATGTAATATTTGTTTTAAAAACTCTTTTATGTCAATTTTGACACTATTTGGTATTTTTTGTTGCTAAATTCCTAACATAATTATCACTTCAAAATAATCATCTAAAAAACCCTAACATGTAATATTAATCTATAAAACTATTTTAACCATTAAAAATTCACAAATTACAATTATTTTGATATTTATAATATCAATTATTTTAATATTTCATTAATTTGGTAATTACTACATCATCATTGTGTCATAAATAAATTAAATTATTTAATGTCTAAGAACTATAAATAAAATACCATTATGTAGGAAAACTTTTAAATTTCTAATGAATATTTATGGTCGAATTTATCTTATATATAACCATATATTAAAAATGTTTTAGTTATTAAAATTTGATTTTAACTCTTTTTACTCTTCTTTAAATAAAATAATAATAATTGTCCTAATCTAATCCAAGTGGACCAAAGGGGTTGATATTTCATTCTTAAGGTGTTTTTTGGTCTAATTATACTTATCCTATAGAATTAGGACATGTGTTAGGGTAATAATAGTATCATTCTTACACTTAATTACCCTATTTACTTTTAACAATGGTAAATAAAAGCAAGAAGTAACTATTCACTAAGAATTATTTTCCTCTTATTGAACCACATTTTTCCTGATGATATCATATCTGTCTCTCAGATTTTTTATATTCCACTCACAAAAGTGGTATAATTACATTTTATGTGAATTTGAAAATTTTCCTAGGATATGGGTAAAAGACGGTGAAATGTTTGATAAAATTTATATATATATATAATTATTATAATCTTACTCCAACAAATTAAATTGAAATTATATAGGTATTATGTATCCATTTTGGCCTAAAGTAAATTTAAATAATATAAATAATTATTTAAATAAAAATTCAGTTTTAAACAATAACCCTGTGTTTTTCACTATTCATCAAAAATTGAAAGTTTCCTGAAAAATATAAAAAATACACCATAAGCTAATTTTGATATTCTGAATCCAAAAATGAAGTCCATTTTGAATGATAAAATTTATAAAATTTGAAAAGTGGGTATTACTATTCATATGGGCTAGTTTGATTGGTTGTGGTGTGTATGAACATGAAGTTGCATACAACACATGCTACTATATTATTCAAAGAGATGCGTACCGTGGATGCTTGGGGTATTACATTATCCCCTCCTTCAAATAATTTAGTCCTCAAAATTTCTAGAGTATTACTGTGTAGAAAGACTCTGGTGGGTCTTTATCATAACTTCCATGGGTTCCCACATTACCTCTTCCATCTTATGGTTTCTCCATAGAACTTCTACCCGACGAGTCATCCAGTTTCTCAGCGCTTGTTCTCTTATATCAAGAACCTCGACAGGCTCTTCGCAATTAGAAAGAACGAGTTCCAGTTCTAATTCCTCAAAGGTAAGTACATTCATTGGGGCCGTCATGTATTTTCTCAACAGTGATACGTAGAATACATCGTCGACTTTGGAGATACTTGACAGCATTGACAAACGGTAAGCTACATCCCCAATTTGTTCTAGAATTTCGAAAGTTCCAATGTATTTTGTACTCAATTTTCCCTTTTTACTGAAATATATAACACCCTTCCATGGAGAAACCTTCACGAAAACATGATCTCCTACATGAAATTCGAAATCCTTCCCTTGATTATCGGTATAGCTCTTCTACCTACTTTGAGATGTTTTGATGTGGTTTTGGATTACCTTCACATTTTCCATTGTTTCCTCCACATGTTCTGGGCCTATGAGTTTTGTTTCACCAACATCATCCCAACAGGTTGGTGGTGACATCTCATTCGGTATAATGCTTTATACGGTGCCATCTGAATACTTGAATGGAAGCTATTATTATAGAAAAATTCTACCAGAGGTAAATATTGATCCTACATACCTTGAAATTCGAGTGAGCATGATCTCAACATGTCTTCTAGGGTTTCAATAGTTTGTACTGATTGTCCATCAGTTTGGGGGTGGTAGGTAGTGCTCAAACAAAGTTCATTATCCATGGATTTCTGAAGAATTTTCCCGAATCATGATGTAAAATAGGGATCACCATCAGAAAAAATCAACAGGGGGTACTCAATGAATTCTCACAACTTCAATAATATATAGTCTTACTAGACGTTCAATTGGTAAATCTTCTCTTATACCATGAAAATGTGCTGACTTGGAAAGACGATCAATAATGACCCATATTGCATCATTCCTTCTAGGTGTCTTTTGTAGTCCCATGACAAAGTCCATCATAATATTATCCCATTTCCACTAAGGTATAGGAAGATGTTGCAAGATTCCCTCGGGGTCTTGCCTTCCAGCTTTAACTTGTTGTCAAACCATACATCTTGACACAAAATCAGCAATATCCCTCTTCATATTGTCCCACCAAAAATGTTCCTTCAAATCTCTATACATTTTGGTGCTCCCAGGGTGTATAGATAAATTGGAACTATGAGCATCATCCAACATTTCCCTTTTCATATCATGTATATTGGGAACACAGAGTCTCTTCCCAAATTTCAAGATTCCATCTTCAAACACAAATTCACCTAATCACCCATCATTCACAGCTTTAATCTTCTTTTGAAAATCTTCATCACCAGTCTAAGAACTCTTAATCCTTTCTATTAAAGATTTTTTGGTAACCATTTGAAAAGTTCTGATGTTTCACCATCCATGGTGATTCCCATATCCATCTTTAATAGATACATTTATATTGGATCCTTTTCAACTCTCATCTTGTTCAAAAATCCATTATCCTTTCTACTCAAAGAATCTTCCACCTTATTCTCCTTCCCTAGGTGGTAGTGTATAGTGAAATCATAATCCTTGAGTTGTTCAAGCCATCACCTTCGCCTCATGTTGAGTTATTTTTGTGATAAAATATACTTCAAACTCTTGTGATCGGTATATATCTAAAAATTTTCACCATAGAGATAGTGTCTCCAAATATTCAATGATAAGATTATAGCCGATAACTCAAGATCGTGATTACGATAGTTTTTCTCATGAATTTTTATCTATCGTGATGCATAGGAAATAACCCTATCATTATGCATAAGGACAGAACCAAGTCCTTTCTTTAAACAATCACTATAAATAACAAACCCATAATTCTCCAATGGTATATTCAAAATAAGATCATTGACTAATCATCTATTTAACTCTTCAAAACATTCTTCACAGTATTTTTTCCAAACAAATTTAACTCCTTTACATGTGATATTTGTTAATGGGTTATCCAATCGGGAAAAATTCTGGACGAAAGATCGATAATAACCTACAAAACCAATAAAACTATGTACCTCAGTTATACTCGTCGGTGATGGCCATTCTTGGATTGCCTTAGTCTTTGAAGGAACAACAAAGATTCTATCCTTAGAGACAATATGGCCATGAAAAAAAATCTCCTGAAGCCAGAATTCACACATGCCAAATTTCCCATATAATTAATGTCTTCTAAGAGTATTCAAGATATTGTGCAATTGATTTTCATGAACTTCATATATTTTGGATTATACCAAGATATCATCAATCAATACCACTAAAAAGTCATGAACATATTCCTTGGAAACTCTATTCAGTAGATTCATGAAATAGAGGGTGAATTAGTCAACCCAAAAGGCATTATTATAAACTCCTAATGCATGTACCTGGTTGGAAATTCTTTCTTCAAAATGTCTTCCTTATTCACACACAACTGATGGTATCCAGATCGAAGGTCAATCTTTGAAAAGTATTGAGCTCCATGCAGTTGGTCAAATAAATCATCTATGTGAGGTAGGGGATACTTGTTCTTTATTTTTATAGCATTTATCTCCCTGTAGTCAATGCACAACCTCATAGATCCATCTCTCTTCTTAACAAAAAGGACAGGGGATCCCCATAGAGAAACACTAGGGTGAATAAATCCCTTATTACTCAATTCCTCTAGTTTTTTGTTTAGATACACTAATTCCACATTGGCCATTCTATAAGGGGTCTTCGATATGGGCCTTTAACTAGGAATTAAATCAATGGAAAACTCAATTTCTCATTCTAGAGAATTTCTAGGTAATTCTTTTGGAAATATGTCAAAATATTCTTTCACAATAGGTACATCCTCTATTTGAACACTCCTTTCCTCAACCACAGTTATTTTATTCTCTTCTGCCCCAGTAATTGAATTTAGTTGAGCTACTAGGGGTGGATCTAGATAAGAATTATGGGGTGACAATTCTTCTCTAAAGATAATGTGTTCTTTATCATCATCATCAAAAATAGTAACTTTATTCTTCTTACAATAAATTTTTTCATCATGGTCTGAAATACAATCCATACCTACAATTATATCAAATAAAATCATGGTTATGATGATGAGATCATCAAATAAAGAACATTTATATGCTCTAATGGGAACTGATTCACAAAACATTTTTGCGATGATACTTCCCTGAGGAGTTTTGACTCAAAACACCCTTGTTAAATAAAATTGAAAATATCAAATTTTCTTTGCAAATTGGGAAGATATGATCCAATGTGATGATCCAGAATCAAATAAAGATTTTTCTAAACTTGAGGAAACCATTAAATTACCCACCACCACATCTTTAGAAGCTTCAACCTCCGCAGTAGTGATAGCATAATCTTGGCCTTGATCCCTTGGAATTTTCAGAGGTAAGTTCCCCTGATGAATAGGACATTCATTTACATAATGTCCCATCACTCTGAAATTGTAGCATTGAACATTACTAGCATCTTTCTTTCCCATAAAATCACCAGCAAGATGGAATTTCTCCACATTTGTTGCATACTCCTTTTCCTTGTAGACAGGCACCAGGGTGCTTCCTTCCACAATTATCATAGGGTGGAAATTCAATTCTTCCCTTCTTCCTTGTTTACATATTTCCTTTCCCATAGTGTTTAGCAGATATTTCTTCTCTTGCTTTTCATTAAAGTCATAAGACTAGGAGAATTCCTTTTCTGTCTTGATAGCACTTGAGTCAATATCTTCGTATGATGAGAAGGATTGTGATACTAATGCACGACGGATAAATGGTTTTAACCCATCAAAGAAATCGTCAATATTACTTCTTGGGTAATGTATATAATCTACACCATGCCTCGCTAAACTTGTAATGTTAGCTTCATACATTGTGACATTATCATCCTCCTTTTGCCTTAGACTCAGATATTGTCTTTCCATATCTGCATGACGGTCATGAGGAAATTATTATTCTAATAAAATTTCATCTAAATCTATCCATTCCATATTTGATACTTCATCATCTTCCTTTGTGTTTTGAACCAATGATCACCATTGATTAGCATCTCCAGTGAGGCGGTAAACTACCATGACAACTTTCTCCCTTTCACTACTCCCCAAGGCGTGGAATATTTTCTCTAAGGAATTTATCCATTGCTCAGCTACTAATGCCTTTGTACCGCCATTTAATGTTGGTAGTCGTTGCCTCATGAAGCTATCTAACATTGATCCTCCATGTTGCGGATGAGGGTGCTCTATACGGGTAAGGTTATTATTCATAACCTGAGTGAGTTGTCCTAGTATGATGATTATCTGATCAGCACCAGTTGTATCACCAGCTCCACTATAATTATCTTGAGTATATGGGAAATCCCTACATGGAGTGTGTGCATTTATGCAGTTTCCATTCCTTCCACTAAGCTCCATTTCTAAAAAATGGCATATACTAGAATACTTTATGAATTGAAATACTTAATTCCAAACTTGTAAAACACTTAACATAAATTGAACAGTTCATGGATATGATCCATAATCATAAAAAAATTCCAAGAGGATGTATATACTCATAAACCCTTCATAACGATTTGTAAAGAAAATGATAATTATACTAATCATATCCCCTAGGAGTGGAATAACCAAGAGTGCATCAAGGCCCGTTGTCGTGCACCAGTTCTCGTTTGAGTCTAGCTCAAAGTGGTGTTTACAGGTTTTACCCCTAGGTACATATGTGCCAGAGCCGCATCTACCTTCTTGTATACAAACTGGGATGTATTGCTTGGAAAACTCACAAAATCGCTATAATACCAAAAAAGCTTAGGAAGTTACTCTATACTAATCCACAATGTCTATCTTAGGGCTATGTCCTCTAATCAAAGTTTATCTAAATCTAGTTTACAAGGTTTGTACTAAACTTCCCCTGATACAAACTATAATTCCCCGGCCCCACTTACCAATAGTTAGTGCATTATTACATAACATTGGCATGATCACAAAAGATCAAGTCTCGAAAACCGATTAGTTTAGTAGCCTTGGAAGTACTTGATATATTCATAAGGTTTACATTACATCCTAAAATGAAAAACAACAACTTCATTATTTCCATAGACGACACTCATATCCCCTTAGACTATCCCTCTAGGCTACTCATAAAATACTTCTTCACATCATGGGAATAATAAAACATAGAAAGGGGTGAGCTCAGATGCTCAGTAAGGATAACAATATAGTGGAAACTTTCATAAATTAGCATAAATATTTCAGGCAATGTATAAGACTAAAACAAAAGCCTTTCAAACTTGAACTTCAGCATAATATGGTAAATATAAAATCAAATAATTCCATTTACTTACTCACATGGATATTATACTAGTCGAATAATCATATGCAATATCAATAGCCACTTTCAAAATTATAGAATGCATAATTCCAGACATTCATAACCACATAGTTAAGGCCTTGTGCCAAGACTACAAATAAGATATTGTCAATGCCTTATGCCATGGAACTAGATTGTCTATTGATACCTACTGATTCAATGATGAGTTATAGCAGGCTCCACCTGTCACATACTAAGTCCAGTGAATTCCTCATATGAAGAGGTTTAAACATAACACTAACATTCATATTAAAACTAGCATACAAAATGTCAATACTTTATCCATAAACCATGAATGGTATTAAATAACACATCCATAGTCAAACATATCACAAAACCTTCAATACAATATGGAAGTTTTGTATCATAATAAATCAACTTTAAACAAACTTAAAATCCATCAAAGGATGATGAAATATATAAAATAAAAACCTTTTTAGAGAAATTTATCTTTCTATTTTGAAATCATTTAAAAGTCACGTAATTATAAAAGAAAACATTTTTATTTGAATATATTCTTATAATCTTCTAAGGGGTGCTTCAAAGATGTTATAACGGTGGAAAATAGTCACTCCTGCCGTATATGTTAAAAGAAAGACATTCTTACCTTAACTTTGTGAAAAAGGTTAAAAAGTAACTTATTTGGAAAACGATGGAAGTATTCATTTAAAAACATTTTATAAAAATTAAAAGAAGGGTATAAATGAATTTAACCCATAGTATAGTAAATAGTAAAAATGTTTTGGAATACATTTTTAAGAAACATGGATGTAGATGATAAAGAGGTCCTAGTGGGTAATTACGTATAAACAACCTCAGATAATGAAGAGATTGTAGAATTAACCCATACCTTGTACTTTTACTTGGTCGAGTATAGGTTAAGCTCATGTGTAATGGTGAAATAATTGTTATTAAATTATACAAGAATAATATACATTAATATGATATCATATATGATCTTTTAAAACTGCTTTATTAATAATATCTTAATATTATCATTGTTGTGGGTGTTAACGGATTCGTTTTCCTTTATATTCTTTGTTATGTGAGTCATATTTGTTATTGATGGGATGTATCTTATTCATATTTAGAATGATATCATGTATTTAAACATTATTTTTAATCATCTAATTAAAATTAATCTTGAATTGATACGATGGTGAATGAATCTCATCGCGTTCGTGTAGACGGTAATTCGTACGTACGGATGAGCAACAATATCATTATTTTGATTTTAAAATAATATATAATTGGAGGGTATATCAAAAATAAAGAATAATTATCATGGTATGTTTATTATTTACATCAATTACACATCATTATTATACCCATCTAAATAATAATGTATTGAATAACAATTACACCACGATGTGGAGACGGTAAGACGATCTTACACACGTATGGTGACATCTAATTCAAAGGATGGATAGGATAATGAATTTGGATGTACCATATTTATAATAACATCACTATATTTAGAGGGTACCAGATTTATTATTATATAATGGAAACAACAAATAAAAAGGATGTGGAAAAATAAAGGAACTTGAAAGAGGTGATGAAATATTTACCTCTTCTTCGGGTTCTTCCTTTTGATTTAATCAAAAGGGCTCCTTAGGCTGGATTTTTGACTAAAGGAAGGCCTCTAGGATGAAGGGATGATAGTTGAGAGGGTATTTGGACATAGTTTCGCCGAGAAAAATGTATTTGAAGGTGTGAATTAGAGATAAGGGGGAGTGCCATTTTATAAGAGGGGTGAGGGGCACCTTAGGAAAAGGTAGAAATATTATTTTATAATATAATAATTTTCAGTTTCTAATCACTCCAAAGTAGATTATTTAAAGGATAAGGTGGTTATTGGTTTAAAACCACTCAACCCATACATTTTATAGAGGTTTGGGTTACTATATTATCTTTATCTTTTAGATTTAACTCTTAGTCAAATATTTTGACATTTACCATGTCTCTTTGTATTTTTATATTATATGGTTAATAAACGTACTATATGCTTCCAAGAGAACCCCAAGTGATTCATTAATGATAAAACAATAATTATATAAGTCCTTTGGCCAAAACTTATATTTTTTGGAATATAATATTAACTAATAATATAATATTTGTTTTAAAAACTGTTTTATGTCAATTTTGACACTATTTGGTATTTTGTTGTTACTAAATTCATAACAGCATTATTACTCGTATAAAAATTCATCTTACCAACCCTAACATTTCATATTAACCATGAAAATTTATGTAATTCATAAAGACTGAAATTACATTTATTTTGATATTTATAATATCAATTTTTTGAATATTTCACTAATTCGGTAATTACTCAATCATCATTGTGTCATAAATAAATTAAATTACTTAATGTCTAAAAAATATAAATAAAATACAATTATGTATGAAATATTTATATCTTTGTAATGAGTATTTTTAGTCGAATTTATCATTTGTATTACACAATATTAAAATAGTTTTAGTTATTAATCTTTGATTTTAACTCTTTAAACTCTTCTTTAAATAAAATAATAATAAGTGTCCTAATCTAATTAAAGTAGACCAAAAAGGTTCATATTTTATTTCAAATTTTGTTTTTGGTAGAATTATACTAATCCAATATAATTAGTATATGTGTTAGGGTAATAATAATATCATTTTTACCCTTAATTACACTATTTACTTTTAACCATGGGAATTAAAAGTAAAAAAGTTACTATTCACAAAAAATTACTTTCATCTTATTGAACCACATTTTTCTTACTGATATCAACCTTGTCTCTCAAATTTTTTAAATTCCACTCACAAAAGTGGTAAAATTATGTTTTATGTGAATTTTCAAATTCTCTTTAGAGGTGGGTAAAAGACGGTGAAAAGTTCAATAAAATTTTTATATATCTAAAATTATTATAAACTGACTCCAAAGAATTACATTGAACTTATATAGGTATTATGTATCTATTTGGACCTAAAAAATTAAAATTAAATAATTAATTATTTAAATAAAAATTCTGTTTTAAACAATAAATCACTGTTTTTTCACTATTCAACAAAAATTGAATGTATTTAGAAAAATAAAAAAATCACCCTAATCTAATTTCAATATTCTGAATCCAAAAATGAAGTCCATTTTGAATGATAAAATTTATAAAATTTCAAAAGGTGGGTATTACTATTCATAATGGCTACTTTGATTGGTTGTGGTGTGTTATAATTTGAAGTGGCATACAACACATGCTACTGTATTTTTCAAAGTTAAGCGTACTGTGGAAGCATGGGGTGTTACAATTTGGGTCCAAAATCATGACCTAAATAGGGTGTGAAATAAATCTAAGTAGGAAACCACTGACAGATATGTTCCTATCTTTTAGTGAATATTTATAAATGGAATATGTAAAAATGAATCAATAAATTATGAAGTACTCAAAAGTAAACCATCATAGAGTTTTCAATTACATTCATTTAACATAAATTATTCATTAATCAAATCATGTAACCCTAGGATATAGCTTATTCCCTATATCACCCATGTAAACTAACAAAATAGACATCTCAAAAGACCATATGAACAATCAAATAAAACTGAATCCAAGCTTGTGCTTTGGCAGGGAAGAATTTTCATAATCATTCATTTATTCACAACAACCATTTGGGAAATCTCCCATAGTCTAACCCATTTGGTATAATAGTATCAATTAATTTAAATAATGACCCTCTGGGAAATCACTCATCGTATACACCCTTTGGTCCAACATAACATGAAATAAAATATATATGTCCACTTGGGAAAGCTCTCACAGTCTAGTCTCTTCTAATCATATAGCAACAGCAAGGATCTCATGGTCCCGTGTAAATAAAGAGGATTCCCCCCCTCTCTTCCTAGTAAAATTCTGTCACAGTCCCTTGAAAAAACAATATGGAAGTCCCCTCAGTCTTCCTGGTCTAAGGATCTCATGGTCTATTGGAAAAAATAATAGCATACGTATCCTTATAAATCATCTCATGAAATCTATAACTACCACATGGAAAAAAATTCTTAATACATGTCAGAACAATTTCATATAATTAGTAACTTCATCCTAGAAAAACATGGAATGGGAAACAAGGCATGCCTAACAGGAATTCTAGATGAAACTACAATAAACAATCAAACAAGGGAAACACACCCATGTGGTGTCCCCAAAACAATGTATTTAACTATAAACATTAGAAACAATCTTTACTAAATTAATCAAACCAGAGCTAGAGAATATAGGGTTCAATTCCAAGTCATGAAATACCCAAAACGTGGGTATATATAAAATTTACCATATATAATCCAAAGAAAAACAAAAAAAGGAACAAACAACCTACATAGATTTCCTACAATCATTACACTTGAATGAGGACCATTGAATTGGACTAGATCTGTGTAGATCTACAAAATGGTGAATAAAAAACAACCTTGAATAACTAAAAAGTGAAGATAAATCGAGAAGAGAGGATATTGGGGGTTTTAGAACTCACTGGTGGGATTAAAATTTACCCAGCGATGCCTCAATCAGAGCTCGAATAGAGAATTAGGTGGGGTTGGGAGTTTGTCATCCATTTTGTAGTGCTCTTGAATGAAACTTGGATAGAAGAAAGTGTTTCTAGACATGAGATGCAACCCCCTTCTGATATAACAAATAAAAAAGAAACAAACATGGTGAGTACCATAAAACTACATGTCATATAGTATCCTTAACCAGAACCTGAATAAATCAGGTCTTCCAGGTCACCATACAGCCATGTAATCGGTTGTTACATAGTCAGTATATTGTTTTGCATGGCTATTGGGTACATGGAATGTACATTGAATTTCACGGTCTATACTCATAAAATATCCATTTCTTTTTTTTCCTCAAAAATATCCAACAATCAATATCCATACCTAAAAATAATATTTGAGTTATTAAAAAAAACTTTCATGTGTTTTCAATATATATAAGATATTTCATTAAATAATGTTTATATTATTCATAAATTATTATGTTGTAATAAAGAGGTAGGATTTCAACCAGTGCCAATGACATGCATAGAATTCAGACCTTAGGAATATACATCCCATATTTCATATCAAGGGTATGCATACTATGTGATTCCCTATTACATAGAAGTTAAATTATGATCCGAGGTTTATACTGACTTTTATACTATATATTTCTCTACACAACATAGGGATCCATAATTCGATATGTTAATAAAATTACATTAGTTTATATTTTTTACTCTTTTTAATTCATTTGAATATCCTCACAACATACTCAAATAAAACATATTATTTTCATGTCTCATTCAGTTGAGGATAAGGTTCTTTGCTAGACATCATATGATTCTCCATTTCGAGGGATGATATAAGCCAGTCGTTTTATACAAGATAGTATCCTTGATCATCTACCCCAAGAAGATTAAAATATCAATCAGGGAGTGGAGGTTCCTCCTGAGGAACCTCCTCGAGGAAAGGCTGATTTTCAGGATCCACAAAGATGACGTACACCGCATCATGATACACATTAGTCCTCACCTGTTCCACTGGCAGAGATTTTCCCTCTAGCATTCCAACCTCAGACGATTGGGGATGTGCATCAGGTGGCGTGCGATCTATTTAGGTTGTTAGGATATCTATAGTTCTCTTTTGGTAAAGATGACTTGATTTTCTATTAGGTGTTATTTCCAATGCCTAAAAATTTTGTGATCATGCCTTTACAGTCTATATGTTTCCCCCATACAATGATGGTAGGTCCTTCGACTCACATTGTGGGAGAAAGATCAGGTGAACATGATAACATCAAAATGACAGCTCCTCCAGAGATGTTATGGATTTAAAATTTGACATTCTTGGTTTAGGAACATAAGGAAGATCCCTCATATATTCACCTTACTCCAACCCAACACAGAGTTCAGTGATCCTGATATAGAAGTATCATTGAAACAACAGATTTTGGGACATGACCTCATCATAGTGATTGATAGTACTCATTTATTTATACGTGTGATATTTATTAAAAGGATTCAAAACAGAAATGTATTGTATATTATATATTATTATTTTCCTATTAAAATAATGAAATTATTTTTACTATCAACCATTTTTACATGTTTACCCAATATTTCAATTTTGATTAATATTTTAGTAACAATTAATACATTATAAGCATTCAAAGTAGACTACATGAAATATAGATAAACATAAAAAAAATTAATTAGTTAACATTAAAATATTATAAAACATAAACTATAAAAAATCTAAATAAAACTCAAAACATATCCTCAACATCTAACAATTTTTTAAAAATAAAATGAATTTCAAATATATAAAAAATAATTAAAAATTAAAGGAATGAAGAAAATTTATAATTAAAAATGTAATGGTTTAAAAAAAATTGTTCCACTAAAATTAATTTTCAGTAATTATTTTTAATAAATGATTTTTATTTTATTTTTTATTCTTTTATATTCAGTAAGTGTGTCAAATTTAATTTGGATTTTATTTTTACACTATTATTAATAGACTTTCAAATCCATAAACATCAAACATTTTTATGTTTCATGTAGGTGACTTTGAATGCATATAACTTATAAAATATAAAAATAATTTAAATTATATTTTATAAACTAACTCAACATATAAAAATAATTTAAAACTGAATTATCATAAATCTAATGTAACACCCTGTAAGTCTAAAGTAAGAACCTTATATTTGATAGCGTGCATGAAACGCGACCCAAAGAACCTAAGGTAAAATCATACCCTAAAAATTTAAAATATATTCAATATTTTAAATATTTTTGATATATTATATATTAAGTAATTCAATTTACAATTAGTTAATTGCGCTACACATAAAAGAGACTTTCTTCAAAAGTTTACATTACACACATGACCGAGTTTTACCAATTAACGATATATTATTAAATATAATAAGATATGACCTAGATGTTAAATTAGTATTTATTAAAATAGTTAAATAATTTATGAAAATATATGGTTTTAAAAAATTTAATATTAATTCATTGGTTATTAATTATTTATAAATTAATTTTAAAACCGATTGAATATAACAGAAAATATTATTATTTTAAAAAAGATGTTTTACCATAATGAATTTTATTAATAAAAATTAATGGGAGGTATTAATGTAATATATATATATATATATTAAATAAAATATTTTTGAAGTTCAAACAATATATTTTATAAGCACAAGATAAAGAACAACTCAAATATTACAATTAAAACCCTATATTTTTATAAAGGCGATTTTATCTCCTTTTAATGAAGAAACCATTTTAAATACAAATTTGGAAATTTTAATTGATTTAATATGTCAAAAAAAACTTAATATTTCAAATTGAAACTCATAAATTAGGTTACGATGAATTTTTGATATTTTCCAGAAACATATCATTTTTTAATGGATAGTTTAAAATACTGAATTTTAGTACAAAACCGCAATTTCAACACATTTATTTCTTAAGATAAATTAAAATTTTAAATTTTTTAATGTTTAATTAAATAAATTTTTTATCAATTAATAAAATTTATGCAATTAGGATAAATTTCACTTCGAAATTGACTATAAAAACATAGCAATCGTTTGGACGTTTTTACTTTAAAAACCAACATATCAGGCCTGCAAGGTGAATTTTAAATTAATTTCTACAACATCAATGATTATAATTTTGAAAAATGGATTAAATATTTGTAATAATTACATATAATTTCTAATAAAATCTACTTTTCTGACCAAAAATATTTTTTAATGTAATTGAAACTAATTATAATTATTAGGGTAAAATGAAGCTTAATAAAGAACTAAACCTATAATTTAAGGGCCCAAATAACCTAGACACGTGTACAACACCCATTTAATTCACATAAGTTGTAATTTAACCTTATATTATTAATTTTGGTCAGTTTTTGAAGACCTTTTTATGTAAAAACGTGGTTACACAAAACATCTTTTCCAAAATACCAAGTGAGTCCTTTTCCTTAACTATTTAAGGCCACCACTTCTCTCACATCCTCACACATGTCAAAAAACTAAATTTTTTTGTCAATATCTACCCAATAATATTCCAAAAACCCCTCCTTTACTCATAGTATTTTCTAATTAGGGATAAATCCTTCCAAGGAATCCTTTTTGTACAAACCAAAAGTAGTTACCTAATTAAGAGGTAACATCTTCTCTTAAGCTCTCTAGTTTCATTTCCATTATCCACCCCCAAAATATCGTTATTCAATTTCTATATAAGACAAATGTACTCAATATAATATAAAGATTTTATGTATGTATTTATATCTAAACATACAAACACCTGCATCAAATGGGTAACGAACATATTATTTCTATAAACGGTGAACTACTACCTCATGAAAGGTTGATTGTTTATTTTTTCTTTACCACCTATCATGGTGGAAATTATGATGGATACTCTCTTAGTGTTTTTTATGTATGACCTTTATTATATATTTTCACTTTGGTTTTCCTTTTATAATAAATACCATTAATACTTCCCATTTTGTGTTAATACGATAACATCGTTTGAGGAAGTGTGGACAACCACCCCCTTGGAGCGATTGATTCATTCACGCTATACCTGGAACATATTATAGATGATTTTAATAAACGTATGTAACATATACCACATAGTTTTTATAAATTAATTACAATAGAAACATGTATCCTTTATTTTTCATTCTTTTAACATGGAAAAGAAATTAAAGTAGCGTTCATTCGTACGTATGGCCTACATCCTCCAGGAACGGTGCACATCAATTCTTATATACAAATATTATGGACTATTATAATAATATATTTCATTAATATATAAGATAATTAAGTCACATTTTACATTCTCGAGATTAGTAAATTTTTATCTAAGAAATAGTAATATAATTTAACAATTAAAAACATACTTGAGAAAATTAAGCTATTAACAACATAAATAGCTAAAATAATGAAACGGTATTAACAAAAGGGTAATAAAATATTATAAGAAGTTAATATATGATATTATAAACATGATTATCGTTTTTATAAGTTACTCACATATATGAAATCTCTATAAAGCTGTATAACATCCACATAACAAATAGAAGGTTAATGTAAGGCAATTTCTTATCAATTTACATTCCATTGAGACTTATTTGTTATTATGAACTAATTCAATTTTATTTGGGGTATATACTTCCTTTTTTATGTTATATCGTGAATCAATTTATTCTCATTACATTATATATTCCATTTTATGTCATACCATTCTAGATATTATGATTTGAATGTTTCAATGTGGTGTGGGACACTTTGGAAAGATTAAAGATTACTCTCCTCAAGAATGTTCTTAATGGTTATCTATAAAATATGACTTCCTTTTTGGATTGATTACTTTATCTTGAAATAATAAATTTATTGTCATAATTTTTTCATTAGAAATTACTTTAAATGACGATATTCTCACACAATGTATTTTATTATTTCCTAAAACATTTATCCTTTTACAAACGGTGTTCACATTGAAAATTATTTAACTGAATGGGGATTATTGATCAATCAGTGTCCTCTATTCAATATTGATAAATTTTGATTGGAAACATTATTTATTAAATATATTAGTAAGCCTTTGTACATAAAATACATGGGTTAGTGACCATTTGATGTAAGCCCTATGGGTTGGGGACTAGTTAATTAATGCCTCTTGATGCATCAGTAGTCTCATGAGGAAAATTAGTTGGCCAAATAGTTTAACCTGACACCTAGAAATAAAGGTTTCATGTTCCAAGGAATCATGATATCTAAAAATTAATCATGTCCCTTATTAAGAAATTATTTATCATTTATCCATGAGATTTTACATCGATATATCATTGTATGCATTTCATTTTAAGTCTATTGATTAAATGGCATGTATTTTGAGTTTCTTACCATGTCATTATGATATTACCTTATCTCGTTATGTGTATTTCATGTGTTATTAGTTGTTTACCTTATCATCCTAATTCATACCTATTTATTCATTATTACTTCTTCTTTACATACCCTTACTGTTCTTTTGGTATCGCCCATATTATGTTCTCCTTCCCCAGGTTATAAAGAAGAAATCTTTGAATAAGAATTAAATGATGTATTTTATTTCAGTTTATTATGTATCATTTTTATGTATTCTATTTTATAAAGTATTATGGGTAGCATATATTTAATTTGAATTTCCAAAACTGCTAAATTGATTGGCCCTTTTGGATTTGATTCCTTGTAATCAAGCTAATGTAATAAAATAATACACTTGATCCGAGCTTCCGGGGTCATGGAGTTACAATTCATATTAGAGAAATTTTATAATCAACCTTGGAAAATAGTTTTATAAAACATATATTTTGGAGAAAAAATCGTAGATATAAATTTAGGATAATTATATAAGAATATACTAGAATGTTGGAAAGGAAGATATCATGTGGGTATTCTTAGCAATAAATCCTTTTCTGGATACTACAAGTGGATGTGGTTCTGTCACATATGTACCGAGTAATAATTTTGACAAGGTGTTCTAGGTCTGACATGGGGTAACATGCCACATGACAATATGCCTTACTGCACACCAGGTTTGACACTCCTTGGAGATATACTAAGGATAATTCATATTTTCTTTGTAACTCATTATAAATTACTTCAAATTAAAGATATCCCCAAAGAAACCATTTTTACAATTATTATATTAGCTATGTAGAAATTTTTCAATTTATGATATGTTTTTCACTTGATTTGGTGTGATACGTACTTTTATGATTTAATCTATTGTAATCAATTGTTTAGAAATGAAAACTAGTATAATTAATGGAAACATCACTAATTCATATGATCTAATGATTAAGAAGGGTCATATCTTTCATGGTAATAAGCCAAAATTTTGAAGGGTAATAGTCCTACAAGTATTCTTATTCTATGAGGAAATAATATCATGTTTTAATTTGATGGTTAAATAATTATCCTAGTCTTATGTATTTGAAGTAATCAAATATAATAAGACGCCTTTTGAGAACCATGAAAAATGGAATGTGTCGAAGAAGATGAAGGGAAAAGAGGATTTTATGACATGTGATAATGGAGGCATGAAAAACCCAGGCACTTAGTAGAAGGAAATGGGATTTTGTTATAATTATAGAGAAAAATGACACTATATATGTGATCTCAAGGGTAAGAAAAAGGTTTTTTCAATTTACAATTCATCAAATTTAAGGCTAGGGTACACTATGAGAATCAATGTCCCCATCATCAAAATAATTTACCCAAAAGGGTGATATTGGAAAATATTCATGTTATTATACTACTGCAGATGATGAGTAATGATTAATATTTGCAATCAAGAATTATTTCAATTTAATATTTTATCAGTAATGTGATGGTTAAAATAACTATGGAATATATAAATATTGTATGATAGTAGTTTTCAATTTTGGATTTGAGATCTTATTTTTGAATTGTAACAAGAAAAGTGATTCAATATAAAGTTAAACATTTTAGAAAAATGTGATTAAGGCAAATAAAGACCTTAATATTTTCCTGATGTTGAGATAATGATAAATAAATTATTAGTTTAGACAAGTTCTTACTACCTTGAAATTTATTTATGATTTATCGATAGGTGGTTTATGCTATTATTGATGGAATTTACAACAATTTTGTATTAAAATGATATATCCACTTACATGTTTCCGAAATAAGTAATAAAGAATAATTCATGTTTCCAATAATTCTTTTTTGTTATTCAAGTTATTACAATACATCAAGAGGATACATGATAAAGTTACTCACTAGTTTGGAATGTAAAATTTTTTAGTTTCTTCATGTTTATTATAGGACAATTTCAATTTAATCTTATATATTTGATCGAATTATTTCTAATGTTTTGGATCATAATCTTTTAGAAAATATAACCATTTATTAAATTGGTTAAGTTGATCATTGGATGATATTTTCTTGGGTAATGAATTACATTACATTACGATGCATCATGTGCTAAGAGATGAAGTAGAAATAGTTCATGTTATATTCAAAGGAAAATATTATGTTTATAAAAATATGTATTTACTTATATTCTTCGAGAGTGAAATAATTCCTCTACTCTAGGAAAAATGATCTTGAAACTCAATATTTTGTCATATAACCTTCATTACTAATGAATAAAATGGCCCTTAGATCAACACATAATTTAGGAATTTCTAATTGTTAACATTTTCAAAACTATATTCTATAATGCACTTTATAAGAACATCCTAGTTATATATTTCCTCTGTATCCATGTTTTTATTTCCCACACATGATCTCCTACTAAGGGACCTAATTATAGAACAATTATACCTTATATTCTCTCTTATTAGGAATATGTGATATTAACAATTTTTACAATTTGGTTCTCTTAAAAAAAGTTTATTTCCAATCCCGATATTTCTGAGGTCAATTTTAAATTATGAGGATTTAATTAATTTAATTTCAGGAGAATGTAACACCTCTAAATACTAAAGTAAGAACCTCGTATTTGATAGCATGTATGACACAGGGCACCGAACATGTAAGGGATAATAATACACTAATATGTTAATATACATTTACTATTTTAAATATATTTAATATATTATATATTTTTAATTCACTTGACACTGAGTTACATTGTGTTACACACAAGACTGACTTTCTTCAAAAGCTTACATTACACACAAGACCATGTTTTACCGAATAATGATATATTATTAAATATAATAAGATATAACCAAGAATTTAAATTATTATTTATAAAAAGGAGTAACTAATTTATGAAAATATATTGTTTTTACATATTTAAAATTATTTCATAGTTTATACATTAACTAGAAATGAATATGAAAACTGACTAAATATAGAAGAAAATATTACTATTTTCACAAAGATGTTTTACCCTAATAGATTTAATTAACAAAAAATAGTGGGTGATATTAGTGTAATATATATATCATATATTCAATATAATATTTTTTATATTCATCTAATATATATGAAAAATATTAGGTAAAAACAAATCAAATACTACACTTAAAACCATTTATTTTTATAAATGCAATTTTACATCCTTTTAATTTGGAAACAAATTTAAATATTAATTTTAATAATTTAATTAATTAATATATAAAAAACATTATATTAAAAATATTAACAAAAAAATTGGGTTAGGGTGATTTTTTTATATTTTTCAAAGACATATCATTTTTAATGAATAGTTAAAAATATTAAATATTAGTTCAGAACATCCTTTTCATATAATTTATTTATAAAGTTAAATTATACTTTTAATTTATTTTTTAAGTTTAATAATATAATATTTTAACCAATTAATATAATTTAGGTCATTAGGAGAATTTCAATTTGAAATTGACTATAAAAACATAGCAATCCTTTGGACATGTTTACATTAAAAACCTAAATTGTCATTCCGTTTGCTGGATGATTTTTAAATTAATTTCTACCACTTATATGATTATCATCTGGAAAAATGGATTCCATATTTGGAATAAGATTAATTTATAATTTATAATAATACAAACTTTGTTTTTTACCCAAAATATTAGTGAAAATAATCAAAATTAATTTCAATTATTATGGTAAAATTAATCTTAATAAAGGAAAAAACCTTTCATTTAAGTGCCCAAATGACCAATACACTTATCCAATCCCCTTTTTATACTCATATATCAGCCATGAACCTTCCATTATTGAGAGTTTTTGGATTTTTAAGACTTTTTTAGGTAATAACGTTGGCACACCTAACTTATTTTCAAAAATACCGAGTGTGTCCTTTTCCTTTCCTATAAAAGGCCACTGCATCTCCCACTTCCACACCCCACTAAAATCACATAGGATAGTTCAATATCTACTCAATATACTTTCTAAAACCCTTATCTTCCTATTACAATCCTATACTTGGGAAAACATGCTTCAGAGGAATCATTTTTGTATAAACCAAAAGATGTTACCTGATTAAGAGGCAATATCTTCTATCAAGATATCTAGTTTTATTTCCATTATCTAGACAATAATATATATTTATTACATTATTATATAACAAAAACTGTATCCTCAATATAATATTACTCTTTTATTTAAATCTTTTTACTTACACTTACAAACACCCCCATATAATGGGTAATGAACATATTATTTCTCTGTACAATGAACCACTCCCTCATGAAAGGATGATTGTTCATTTTCCCTTTACAACCTATCATTGTAACATCCCAAGTAATTAATTAATAATAGATATTTTTATCTATGTCTATTAATGATTAAGATAGTGTTTTAGAGGCATAAAATGAAAATAAATACAATCTTATGCATGGAATACACTAATATTCTTAAAAGATTGTTTTACTGCCTTTTGATGGCGAAACCTTTTTAAATCTATCTTTTGAAAATTTTATAATCTATGTTTGTCAAAATAAACTTATTATTTATGATTGGGACATCAAAATTTACTTTGTGTGAATTTATGGTATTTTTCCGATAAAGTTCATTTTTTAATGAATAGTGAAAATGTTGTATTTTAGTTCAAAACCTCTTTTTAATCTAATTTATTTATATGATTAGATTATATTTTGAATTGGTTTTGAAGTGAAATTAGAATATATTTTTACCATTTTATCCAATGGTGGTCATTGGAATCAATTTCACTTTGAAATTGGACTTAAACTAGTGTCAGTCTTTTGATACATATTGTTTCATAAAAACACGTTATTTGTCATGAAAGCGGGAATTAGTTATTAAATTAATTTATCGAACTTACATGTTTTGAATTTTGTAAAATAGACATCATTTTTGAATTCGGAATATCAAATATAGCTTAGGGTGAAGTTTTGGTATCTTTCTGAAAAACTTCAATTTTTGATGAATAGTGAAACCACTAAGTGGTAGTTAAAGAAACTAATTTTTCGTTTAAATGAAACTTTGCCACTTCTGTGATTTGATTTTTAAAAATCCAACATACATGGTTTTCATTAAGATGTAAAATGTGGATCAATGAGATTAAAATATTTTTTTTGGTGAATAGTAACTTTTAAGTTCTTAATCGCGATTAGTGGTAATTAGTGTAGTTTAAGGTAAAAATAATGTTTTAATAATATGAGATGAGCTTGACACATGTCCTACCCTCATTGAATGTGTCATGACCGACCAATAAAATCCATGGGTCAACTTGGGGACCCCATAGAGCCACTTTGGTTGGGTAATGACATAAATAACTTTTTATTTAATGTTAAAGTAAAAATGACACAAACAATAAATGTTTTACTAAAACAATTTTTACATGAGGTTATACAAGTCATATTTTTAATTATAAATAGTCATTGGAAAGATAAAAAGATTTTATACATCATAGTATTTTTTTATAACTTTTAGACTTTAAATAAATTAAATTATTTATAACATCATGATGGTGCAGTGATTACCTCATTAATAAAGGATTTAAATAAAATAAAATGATAATGTAAAATATATGAACTACACATTTCAGAAACCTATTTTATTGGTGTATTTCGAACCCTTATCTCCTTACCCTCGAATTATTTCAATGTGGGACCTTTTTAATCTAAAACTCATTTTAAAATAAAGTAACATTTCTTTACTTTCCAAGAGTGCCCCTCCTCTCCTCTTATAAAAGGACCCCACCTCTACCTCCTTACCCACACATTCAAAGCCTTTGGCTCTGCCAACCCCTGCCCATTTTGTCTCTCCACATCCCTCTATTACTCCTTGAAGCCTCACTTTGGGCATAAGTCTTCCCAAGAAAGCCTTTAAGCTCAAACCAAAGGGAGTAACCCGATTTTAAGGTAATGTCTTCACTTGAGTCCTTTTGTTTTATTTTGCTTCTCCAACCCCCTAGACACTTTTTATTAATTTATTTTGAAAAAAATTTAGTATATTAAATATTCTAGGATGTTTTTATAATAAGGATTAGAGCTACACTTACACACACCTACATCTAATGGTTAAAGGACATACTGTTTCTGTGGATGGTGAATTTATGCCTCCCGAAACGATGATTGTTCAAAATTCATTTAACACCTTCAAAGGTGGACATTAATATGTCACTATATTTATATATGATATATAATATGTTTATGTTTTCCTTAAGCTTCTGTATTTTTCATTTTGGGCATACCTTTATGGTTTCCATTATGGGTAAACGTGATATCTTTATTTAAGGAAGTGCGGACTACCGCCCCCTCAAAGTGATTTCATTCATTAAATACCATATGTGGGACGTATCAAGGATGGGAATATGATATTATATATGATATTATACTGGAATTATAATATACCTTTATATCATTATGATTCCATTCTATAAAATACGAAATAGAAATGAAAGTAGCGTTCATGCGTACGTACGGCTTACCATCTCCATGAACGGTGCATTTCATTTCTTACCTCTAAATGATTATGTTATATTATAAATGCATGAATGTAATGGATATATATGACATATATGATATCTACATCATGAATACCATTCTGGATATAATGGATACATGAAAAACTTGTAATTATAAAGGGCTTATTTTTTACTCAAGTACCAATGATCGTTAAAACGACCGTTATTAACGTAAATAATTACATAGTGTTCATGATATGGAAATAAGTGATATAAAAGGAATAATGAACATGAAAAACGTTCTTAAACAAGTAGAAATTAACTCAAGTTTATTATTCAGGAGATTAAAGAACGACTGAGTCAAGTCGGACCCGAGGTATGGGACTTCGTCTCAATCTCCTTTCATTGAGGCATATTTTGTTTTATACAAAACCTTCTTTTATACGGTGTATAAACCCCTTTGACTTTTACGTTTATTCAAAAGGAATCTTTTTTATACAAAGCATTTACAAAATGACAAAAGGGAATGTTTTTGTCGTAAGTATGCGGCGACAACGACTTCTCCACCGCCGTGACAATTATTTGAGTTTCGGCTTCCTCTACAAGCCATACCTTTTTTTAAAAAGAAAAAATAAATACCATGTTTTACTTTTCTTTTATTTTGGTATTGAAAATTTTTTTCATAATGTTTTTATATCAATGTGTTGTATTGATATCTTGTTATTGAAAGGTGGAAATGTTATGTTTTCTTTATGCATGTTTTATGTGATACGATTATGTTGAGGTTCTTGGGCATTATTATGAAGACAGGTGGTTCCGTGATAGACTAAGGGAGGGTGAGCCCGATATACCTCTCCAATGCATTGGGTAATGCAAAGGAGTGAAACCTTAAGGTTTCTCTGATGAGATTTAGGGAATATACTGTGATGGGTATTCCAAACGTACCCCAGAGGGTTACTCCCTACGTAAGAATGTTATGAATGCCTCAAGTTACCTTTATGTCTTATGATTTCTATGATTTATTCATGATTTGATGAGGTATGTTGAAGTGCTTATGTTTTATGGGTAAAGTATGATTTCATTCTTATGTATATATGTACCCATGGTTCCTTTCCGTATTTTTATATCCATTATTGAGCTTTTTATGCTCATCCCATGTTTTTTTGAAATGTTTTTCACAGGTCAAGGGAAAGGTACATGATATGATGATAGTGTCAAGGAAGTGTCAAGAAAGAATCCATGTTTTATTTCAAATATGTTTCCATTGATGGGAAATAAGAATACTATCTTTATGTAACCACTTTGTTAATATGTGGAATGTAATGCAAGTTTTATGATCTAATTCTATAAAACTATAAACCCGAAAAGATCCTCGTGTGTAATCTTGTAATAACTCAATATTAAGTAAGGTTTAAGGATGGGGCCTTATAGTTGGTATCAGAGGTCGGTTTAGATAACTTTAGGAGTTAGAATTATATTAAATGATTATCCAAAAATATTTTTTTATGGTCAAATTGAAGTGATATAGTATTTGAAGATTACCATGTTGCTTCATCTAAGACATGTTTGTTCAGAATGTTTTTCCGCAGAGGAAACAGGGAAGCAGTGCTAGGAAGTCATATAGAAGGAAATAACCTTCTGAATCAGCATCATGAGATGGTCGGAATTGGAACTGAACAGTTTGTTGCAGTAATGGCACAGTTTACTGAAGCGATAAATGGTGGTGGTATCCATGCACGAGATCAGCCAGATCAACGGTAGAGGAACATATCAGTGGTGGAACATTTCATGAGGCAACATCCCCCATCATTCAGAGGATCATCTGACCCTGTGTTATCTGAAGGGTGGATTAAAGCACTGGAGAAGATTTTCGATGTCATGGGGTGTTCATAAAATCAAAAGGTTAGTCTTGCTATTTACCGTTTGGAGGGTGAGGCAGATCAGTTGTGGTCTATGGTTAAAAATATCAGGGACGCCGATGAGATTGATTCTCTTGACTGGGATGAATTCAAAGGTATGTTTCTTGAGAAGTATTTTCCTAAGGCTGTTCTACTTAGGATGGAAAATCAATTCTTGGAATTGAGGCAAGAGGAAGACTCAGTGGCTACCTATGAAGAAAGGTTCACTCGATTGGAAAGGTATGCTCCAAATTTTATCCGAGACCTTGATTGTAAAATCAATCGTTTTTATTCCGGATTAAAGCCAAAATATCGAAGGGCATTAGCTTCTCGTGAGTTTAAAATTTATGAAAAGCTTGTTCGATGTGCTGAGAAGGTGGAAATGAAGTTTGCCTGTGATCAAGTGTTCTATAACAACCAACAGAAGAACAGACTGAGGTGGCAGGAGAAAGGTAAGAATTCTTCAAAAAATTCTGATGGTAAGAAAACTAAGTTTCCATTTTGTGATAAATGTGGAAAAAGGCATGTTGGGGAATGTCTTCTGAATTCTGGAAAGTGCTACCGATGTGGTAAGATGGGACATAAGGCTCATGATTTCACTGAAAAGGATCAAGGTGAAGGTAAGACCAAATTTTATTTACAGTTAGTGAAATGTTATAAGTGCAATGAGATGGGTCACTATGAAACGAGTGTCCGACAAAGAGCTCGAGTGATGGGAAGTAGTTAGACTACAAGCATAAAGGGGTGGTGAAATCCTTTGCAACTACTTCAGCAGATGTCGGGCCATCAAATGAAGTTGTATCAGGTACTTTGTTTGTTTTTTCAGATTATGCCAGTGTGTTGTTTGATTCGGGGTCTACAAATTCTTTCATCTCTGAAACCTTTTCTAGTAAAATGGGAATACCATCTCAAGAAATGACTCCTGAACTTTTTGTAAAAACACCTAGGGGAAATGTTGAGGCAAAAAGAATTTATTAGAATCTTCCTATCCTTATCTGTGGAAAGAACCTACTTGCAAACCTTATTGTTCTACCTCTAGTAGAGTTTGATGTTATCCTGGGTATGGATTGGCTCTCTATTTACCATGCTAAGATTGACTATAGAGCTAAAGATGTTTCTTTTCAGAAAGAATTTCAGTTTGTGTACAAGAATGAACCCTTACTGTTTATAACTTATCAAGAGGCTGAGAAAATTGTAAACTATGGAAATGAATTTTACCTTGCACACATCGTTGAAAATAAAGGAATTGTTCAGATTAATGATGTTCCAGTGGTAAATGAGTATCCTGATGTTTTTCTTGATGAGTTTCCTGGAATAATGCCAGATCTGGAAGTTGAATTTACTGTTGACTTAGATCCTGATGCTAAGACAATTTCAAAACCCCCTTATCAAATGGCTCAAATTGAACTTTTAGAGTTGAAGGAGCAATTGCAGGATTTATTAGAGAAAGGTTTCATTCGACCTAGCACATCACCATGGGGTGATCCTGTTTTATTTGTTTAAAAGAAAGATGGTTCAATGAGACTTTGCATTGATTATAGAGCCTTGAATAACATCACTGTTAAGAACAAATATCCGTTGCCTCATATCAATGATTTGTTTGATCAGCTCCAGGGAGCTCAGAATTTTTCAAAGATTGACATGAGATCGGGGTACCATCAGCTTAAGGTAAAGGAAGAAGATGTTCCGAAGACTGTGTTTAGTACAAGATATGGACATTTTGAATTTGTAGTAATGCCTTTTGGGCTAACCAATGCACCTGCTGTATTCATGGACTTAATGAATAGAATTTTCCATGAGTTCTTGGATAAGTTTGTGGTGGTTTTCATTGATGATATTTTGGTGTTTTCTAAAAGTAAAGAGGAGCATGAAAGACATTTAAGGGTTATCTTGCAAACCTTAAAAAAAAGAAATTGTATGGGAAATTCAGCAAGTGTGAGTTTTGGTTGCAACAAATTTCTTTCCTTGGTCACATTGTTTCTAAAGATGGGATAACTGTTGATCCTGCAAAAACAAAAGTTGTGGAAGACTGGCCAAGACCCACAAATGTTACTGAGATTCGTAGCTTCCTTGGTTTTGCAGGCTATTACCGAAGGTTTGTTTGAAATTTTTCATGGTTATCTAGTCCAATGACTAAGCTAACTCGGAAGGGTGTTAAGTTTATCTCGACAAAAGAATGTGATGATTGTTTTCAGGAATTGAAAAGAAGATTGGTGAAAGCTCCGGTTTTGGCACTACCTTCCAGGAATGGTGAGTTTGTTATCTACAGTGATGCTTCATTGAAAGGACTTGGTTGCGTCCTAATGCAGCATGATTAGGTAATTGCTTATGCTTCACGACAGTTGAAAACTCATGAGGTAAATTACCCTACACATGATTTGTAATTAGCTGCTATTGTTTTCGCTTTAAAAATTTGGAGACATCATTTGTACGGAGTAAAGTGTGAAATATATACTGATCACAAAAGTTTAAATTATATATTCACTCAGAAAGAGTTAAACATGAGACAGAGGAGATGGCTGGAATTAATCAAGGATTATGATTGTACAATTCATTACCATCCGGGAAAAGAAAATAAAGTGGCTGATGCTTTGAGTCGTAAAAGTAATTCTTCATTAACAATGTTGCATTTGGAACGTGATCCTTTGGTTAAGGATTTGATGAAATTTGGCATAGAAGTTTTTGGCGCAGGATGTTCTTCTGTTTTGTTTCAGGTATCAGTGAGATCATCTCTATCAGATAGAATCAAGCAAGCACAGAAGCAAGACAGTGAGTTGCAGAAAAAGGTAGAGATGGTTCAGAAAGGTAAGTTGCATGAATTCAACATTGATAATGATTGTGTTTTGATATTTGGGAAGAGATTGTGTGTGCCTTGTGATTCACAGTTGAAGAGAGAGTTGTTGTGTGAAGATCATAGTTCTCCGTTTTCAGTTCATCCTAGCAGTACTAAGATGTACAGAGATCTGCCGGAGTATTACTGGTGGGATGGAATGAAAAGAGATATTGCTGATTTTACTGTGAAGTGTTTGAAATGTCAACAGGTTAAAGCCGAGTGGCAGTTACCAAAAGGGGTGCTTCAGCCTTTACTAGTGCCAGAGTGGAAATGGGACAATATATCCATGGACTTTGCTGTGGGATTACCGAAGACATCTCGAGGTAATAATGCAATCTGGGTTATTGTTGATCGCTTGACTAAATATACTCATTTACTTGTTATACGAGATACTTTTTCCCTAGATCAACTTTCCCGTTTATATCTTAAAGAGATAGTCAGGTTACATGGAGTTCCTCTCTCCATTGTATCTGATCGTGATCCCAAGTTCACTTCTATCATTTAGAAAGGCCTTCAGAAGTTGTTGGGTACTGAATTAAATTTTAGTACAGCTTTTCATCCTCAATCAGATGGGCAGTCAGAACGAATAATTCAAACCTTGGAGGATATGCTACGAGCTTGTTCGATGAATTATCAGGGAATTTGGGACCAACATCTTTCTTTGGTTGAATTTTCATATAATAACAGTTTTCATTCTAGTATACAGATAGCACCATTTCAGGCATTATATGGGAAGCGGTGTCGAACTCTAGCTTTCTGGGATGAAGTGGGTGAAAGGAAGTTTATGGGACCAGAATTGGTAGAAGAGTTGGCAGAAATAGTTCAGCTGATACAGAAACACATGAGAACAGCTCATAGTAGGCAAAAGAGTTATGCGGACAACAGGAGGAAGGATCTCTCTTTTGAGGTAGGTGATCATGTTTTTCTCAAAGTATCACCATGGAAAAGTGTGATGCGATTTGGTAAGAAAGGAAAGTTGAGTCCAAGTTTCATTGGACCATATGAAATTCTGGAGAGAGTTGGATCTGTTGCTTACCGAGTGGTTTTACCTCCGAGTTTATCTCAGGTACACAATGTTTTTCATGTTTCGATGCTGAGAAAGTACATTGCAGATCCATTTCATGTTTTGAGTCCAGAGGTAGTTCAGCTGGAAGAGAACCTATCTTATGAGGAACAACTGGTCCAGATTCTTGACCATAGGGAGTAAGTGTTAAGGAATAAAGTGATTAATCAAGTAAAGGTTTTGTGGAAAAACCACATGATGGAAGAGGCAACTTGGGAATCTGAAAATGCAATGAGGGATAAGTACCCCCATTTATTCGATAAGTAAATAAATTGCGGGGATGAAATTTTCTAAAGGGGGGAAGGATGTAACATCCCAAGTAAGTAATGAATAATAAATATTTTTATCTATGTCTATTAATGATTAAGATAGTGTTTTAGAAGCTTAAAATGAAAATAAATACAATCTTATGCATGGAATACATTAATATTCTTAAAAGATTGTTTTACTGCCTTTTGATGGAAAACCCTTTTTAAATATATATTTTCACAATTTTATAAGCTATGTTTTTCAAAATAAACTTATTATTTATGATTGGGACATCAAAATTTACTTTGTGTGAATTTTTGGTATTTTTCCGTTAAAGTTCATTTTTTAATGAATAGTGATAAATGTTGTATTTTATTTCAAAACCTCTTTTTAATCTAATTTATTTATATGATTAGATTATCTTTTGAATTGGTTTTGAAGTGAAATTAGAATATATTTTTACCATTTTAACCGATGGTGGTCATTGGAATCAATTTCACTTTGAAATTAGACTTAAACTAGTGTCAATCTTTTGATACATATTGTTTCATAAAAACATGCTATTTGTCATGACAGCGGGAATTAGTTGTTAAATTAATTAATGCAACTTACATGTTTTGAATTTTTTAAAATAGACATCATTTTTGAATTCGGAATATCAAATATAGCTTAGGGTGATGTTTTGGTATCTTTCTGAAAAACATCAATTTTTGATGAATAGTGAAACCACTAAGTGGTAGTTAAAGAAACTGATTTTTCGTTTAAATGAAACTTTGCCACTTCTATGATTTGATTTTCAAAAATCCGACATACATGGTTGTCATTAAGAAGTAAAATGTGGTTCAATGAGATTAAAATATTTTTTTGGTGAATAGTAACTTTTAAGTTCACAATCATGATTAGTAGTAATTACTGTAGTTTAAGGAAAAAATAATGTTTTAATAATATGAGATGAGCTTGACACATGTCCTACCCTCCTTGGATGTGTCATGGCCGATCAAGAAAATCCATGGGTCCACTTGGGGACCCCATGGAGCCACTTTGGTTGGGAAATGACATAAATTACTTTTTATTTAATGGTAAAGTAAAAATGACACAAACAAGAGATGTTTTACAAAAACAATTTTTACATGGGGTTATACAAGTCATATTTTTGATTATAAATAGTCCTTGGAAAGCTAAAAAGATTTCATACTTCATAGTAGTTTTTTTATAATTTTGGTACTTTAAATAAATTAAATTATTTATGAAATCATGATGATGCAGCGATTAACCCATTAATAAAGGATTTAAATAAAATGAAATGATAATGTAAAATCTATGAACTACACATGTCCGAAACCTATTTTATGCGTGGATTTCGAACCCTTATCACCTTACCCTATAATGATATCAATCCGGGACCTTTTGAATCCGAAATTCATTTTAGAATAAAGTAACATTTCTTTACTTTCCAAGAGTGTCCCTCCTCTCCTCTTATAAAAGGCCCCACCTCTACCTCCTTACCCACACTCCCAAAGCCTTTGGCTTGGCCAAACCGTGCCCCTTTTGTCTCTAGACGTACCTCTATTGCTCCTTGAAGCCTCTATTTGGGCAGAAGTCTTCCCAAGGAAGCCTTTGAGCTCAAACCAAAGGGAGTTACCCGATTTTAAGGTAATGTCTTCACTTGAGTCCTTTTGTTTTATTTTGCTTCTCCAACCCCCTAAACTCTTTTTATTCACTTCTTTTGTAACAACTCCAGTGTCTTAAATATACTAGGATGTTTTTATAAGAATGAATCGAGCTACACTTACACACACCTACATATAATGGTTAAAGGACATACTGTTTCCGTGGATGGTGAATTTATGCCTCCCGAAACGATGATTGTTCAACATTCATTTAACACCTTCAAAGGTGGCCATTAAGATGTAACTATATTTATATATGATATATAATATGTTTATGTTTTCCTTAAGCTTCTGTATTTTTCATTTTGGGCATACCTTTATGGTTTCCATTATGGGTAAACGCGATATCTTCATTTAAGGAAATGCGGACTACCGCCCCCTCAAAGTGATTTGATTCGTTAAATACCATATGTGGGACGTATAAAGGATGGAACTATGATATTATATATGATATTATACTGGAATTATAATATACCTTTATATCATTATGATTCAATTCTATAAAATATGAAATATAAATGAAAGTAGCGTTCATGCGTACGTACGGCTTACCGTCTCCATGAACGGTGCATTTCATTTCTTACCTCTAAATGATTATGTAATATTATAAATGCATGCATGTACTGGATATATATGACATATATGATATCTACATCATTAATACCATTCTGGATATAATGGTTACATGAACAAATTGTAATTATAAAGGGCTTATTTTTTACTCAAGTACCAATGATCGTTAAAACGACCGTTATTAACTTAAATAATTACATAGTGTTCATGACATGGAAATAAGTGATATAAAAGGAATAATGAACTTGAAAAAGGTTCTTAAACAACTAGAAATTAACTCATGTTTAATATTCAGGAGATTAAAGAACGACCGGGTCAATTTGGACCCGAGGTATGGGACTTCATCTCAATATCCTTTCATTGAGGCATATTTTGTTTTATACACAACCTTCTTTTATATGTATGCTCTTATAAGTTCATTAAAGTTTATATTAAATGTATTTTAACTAATTGAAAAGTAATTTTTCATTGAAATGAATCAATGAATTATTGAAATGTGAAAACTTGAATTAAATGTTGTGTGGTTAGTTGTGAGAAACAAACATGATCATATGTTTTAAGGACTGTAATGATTAATATTTAAATGATATGTGTGTATCAAGTGATCATATCATAAACAGTGATAACCTTGAATAATGGGTAAATTAATGTTCAATGAATAATGGAACGTGATTGAGGGATGGAATCATTGAATTTATAGTATATACCGATGGAACCCTTATGAAAAATATCTTGATATCTTGTCATTGTGTTAGATAATTATTGAAGTAGAACTAGTTTCTTTTGATGCGTCAGATATTGAAGGAGGAATTATATTTCGTTTGGTGATAGATCTATCATGGTAATTCAATAAAATTTTATTTTTTATCAAATTATCATTTACATTTTATATGTTTAATAATCTTGATTCATTATGGATGATATAGTTTCTAGATTACCACATGGGATGTCTTGTATAAATGATAGGGGTACCCCCATATTGTTATTGAGTTGATCAACATTTTTAATCACTATCATGAGATGTGATGAAACTTGTGACTAATGGATATCGATGGGGACCTGATACATAGGTGTATTTCCATATCACTAATCCTCTATGTAGGGATTGAGTGATATAATGGTGACTACATACTATCTTACCCACTGATCTAGATAGAGACTACTGATGACATATAAATGTATTTAAATGTGACACCCAAGACCCACACTTCTAAATTTAGTTCAAAAAACACATACTTTACAAACTCGCTTTGATATCTGTTATGCAATCCTAGATATATCCATCCTCAATTATAAAATAAAAAAAAGATATTTCATATATTACATCTCAAATATCTTTTCTGGTTTTGTGCTTTATGGAGTTATGAAACATCATAAACTAATAACGATCATGTATTTCTCAACTAGTCGAAATTCGTTTCATTATGTAATTGAAAATAATTATTTCATGATAAGTCTTCAACATCTCTCATAAATTATATCACACTTGTTATCTGTATAAGAACATCTCATGTACTATGTTTCTTTATAACCTATAGGTTGTAAACATAAGAAAGTGGTGATATGAAACACATAGTGAGACAAAAAAATTACTAAATAAATCATTACATAAGCCTGGCATAAATATTACGGATGAAATAGTTAAACAACAAGAATCCATAATCAAAATGAAACATGGAGCATGTTATATATATGATAATAATTAAGAAAATGATATCAATAATTTTGATCCCATGCTGAGGGAATGTATAATGTCAAACATAAAAAACCTTTATTCAAGGGCCTGTTTCAAGTCACTTTAACTATCCTCGCGACAACAGTCAAAACATATTTCTAAATTGTGAAGGAATAAACCAAAAAATAAAATCTATTTTTTCTAATGAGAGTTATTAATGCATCAACGGGCTAAATAATTATGGCCCCTGCCCCTCACCTGATTATGTTATATATATTCACAATAAGATTTATCTAGACCTTTTATGACATTCCCTGATGAACCCCTTACCCAAAAAACATGGATATCTAAATAATGTGAAATATAGAAATAAAACGTTTTATAAACCAACATTAGTAGTCAATAGTCATAAATAATTCCAATACTTTCCCCATTTCAACAAAAGGGATAGCATGACCATAACTTAAATAAAGGAAGAATATTGATAGATAAACGATTGATACCCAACATTCCAATAATCATCAATATTGTAATAACAATATAAAAATTCCAATAATTTTCCCATGTGAATAGAATAAATATATTTCTAGGTGAATATCATCTGATCTGAATTATGTATGATGTTCACATCATATAGATCAATGAGTATATTACATAGTCAATACATGAAAAACATGATCATAAGTAATCAAGAGAAATAAGGTGGATGGTATAAAAAACAAAAGGCATGAAGTGAGAAATATTTTTCAAAGGGTTTGTGTTGTAGGAATTTGTATCCTAGAAAAACACGGAGGTACCCCACATAATACAATAAAAGGGTAGAATGTTCCCAACTTATATAGAATATGTTCAAGGTAATAATAATAACTCAATTAATGAAAGATTAGTTACTAGAAATTGTTATTACTATTGGAACAACTGAATCAATTTACCCATAAATAATGGAATGTGATTTGGAAAGTAAATACCATAAAATACTATGTGTGTGATAAAAAATAAATCCATGCGTAATTAATACACAATACAAAGAAAACATGGTTTAAAAAATTTACTTTGTCACAATGAATAAATATGGAGAGCTTCAAAATCAAAACGAATTTTGAAATTTTTAATCAAAACCCCTTGAAAGATATATATTTTAATAGAATATAAATTTTCATTACTAAAAATATAACTCGTGATATTATATCTCAAATGGTCAGTAAATACACTATATAAATTAAATTAGGATCATAAAATCAACCATGTCTCCAAGAGAGGAATTAGAGACAAAAACACTTGCCTCTTGTCCAAACTTTTATTAACATAAAATAACCTAATGTATCACATCCACAAATATATTAATTATTTAATTAATAATAATACACATTTCAATTTTTATTTATAAATTTAAAAAATTATCATTCTCTACATGAATTACTTTGATTTTCAACTTCAAGTGTTTATATTTTTTTATAATTTCAATTAGTTTTATAATATTAGTGTTTATGTATATTTTATTTCAAATTTCATCATTATAAATAGATTAAGGTTAATTATTGGGATTTTTAATAATTATTTTAGATATTCCAAAATCCTAACATGAGTGTTTTTATATTTATCTTTCAAGATGAAAATGGTAAGAAACATGTTTTTTTATTCTTAAAACTCGAAAGGTGTTCTCTTAATTAATGATTTATATATTAATATAACATATTCAGAAAATAATATTTTTTTACACATTTATGTCATGTTATACTAGTAATTATGTTCACATATTGATTAATAATGAAAAGTCATATTATTTTACAATTAGGTTGTTAAACTAACCTAAATGTGATCATACCATGATTTAATGAATAACAGTGAGGTTGTATTGTAACCTCATATAACTATTTTCAGGTATTCCAAAATCTTTATTTTTAATCATAATTTGGTTGGGTATCTTTTGGGGTTTTGTCAGGTGAAATTATAAAAAAATTGGAAGTTTCAAGGATAGTGCGCAATTGGTGCATGATTTTCCCAAACTGTAATCCCTACTATAGAAAACTATACAACCTAAGATAGTGGTATTTTTCACAGTTAGTGTATCGTTTACAGACTATATACCCTATTAAGAGGAATCATGTGTCCCATTCAAAATAAGTACATTAATTTCACATAGTTTCTCTAAACATCATGCCTCTACCTAAGAAACTATGCAAAAGAGTTTTTAGTTAATCTGAATTTTGATTAAAAATTCTAGAACCCCAATTTTAGTCCTTGATGGTGTAGAATGACCAATAGTCAATTTATCCAATCCTTAGAGCTCCTAACAACAGTTCTTGGTCCCTAAGATTCCTTTTTTATGGCATTTGAAGTTTTAAGAATTCCCTTCGATCTTCTTCTGGTTACTTTCCACCTAGGGATATCATTCTCCCATGATCTCTTTTCTCCTCCCAAGGTTTCAATGGATATCCACATTGAGTTTTGGGTTTGATACATACTATTTTGGATATTACCTTATTTTTTATTCATATATCCTTTTTATATCATTCTCCATTAGAGTTTTTAATGTACAGATTTGTGTTTCAGGATCCTGTGATCCTGAGGTAGGTTGTTATATTATGATTCCCAATTTATGTTAACCTTAGATAGTTTTATTCAATTTTAATTGTTTGAGTTAAATTAAATTTTATGATTTTGATTATATTTATCTGAATTGTTTTGGAAAACCCCAATTCCATTGAATTTGTGTTTTAAAAATGTGTTTTTAGTATGAAATTGGAAGGACCCCAATTCTATTAAATTGTTGAGTGTTTATGGAAATTTTTGAAATATAATTTGAATAATTTAAATAGAGGATTTGATGGAAATTTTGTTAATTAAATTGTTGAATTTAACTGTCGAAAATGGATTTGATGGAAAATTTTGAAGAAACCCAATTCCATTGAATTAGGGGATTATATTGAAATTGATTGAATTTTTTGAATGTTAATTTTTTTGATTTAATAGTGAAAATTTATTGTGGAATTCAATTGTGAATTCATTTTAATTCTTGATTTATAAAAATGCATTGATTTGGTTTTGCAAGAAACAATAGGGTTTTAACCTAGTAAAAGGCATGTTTTTTTATTAAGAACTCATTCTTATTTTTAAAAGTAAAATTAGAATATTTGAAATGGATAATGAGATTATTTTTATTTTTAAGGTTTCTTGAAATAAATTAACCATAATTTTTGTGTACTGGAGAACATGAATTCCTTAGGCAATTAGTGAATTATTCGAATAGTATATTATTCATTACAATGTTATAATACATAAATTTTTCACATCACATCACGTATGTGATGGTGATGAGTCCTATTTGGCCTTAGTTCAAAGGGTTGTATGTATATATTTTCATTCCACCTTGATTGTGGAGTCCCTATTAATTGGAACCATCATACCCTCAAAAAATATGACCATGTCTCTCAGTTGTTTGTATTTTGAATGAAAATATTCCATTGTTATAGACTATTTTACATGACTTCTGATTTATATGAACAGTTTTATTTAAAACTTTTTATTTGAGCCATTTATGAATAGTTACATTATATTGGAAATGTTTCATCAATTAAAAAGTATATATTTTTTAAAAAATTATTTATATCTTTTGAAATGTAATGCAGGAATTGCTTTAATTTTTATTATGAAATTGAAAACTTGTTCCTTTTAAATTGAAATCACTTTCTTTGGTTAATTTAATATTGTAATCTATTATAGATCCCTCGGTGAAACCCTACTAGTATTTTTTCTTACACCCTAGTTGTTCATTCAGGTGTTTGTATCTTTTATCCTTTCAGGTTTGAGTTGGGGTAAATGACCACTTTGAGTTGGTTTTATTTATTGATCTGTGGACTTTGTGAGTTGTGCTCATTGGGACTTGGGTAGTTTTTCCTATTTTTTTGTACTTGGTTGTATTAATTTGGAATTTTATACATATTTGACTTCTGGTACATTACTCCTAGTGGAGTTTATTTTTTATTCATACAAATTCATTAGATTTCTTCTGAATTGTTTGTGGAAAATTCATTCCCAGAGTATTTCTGAACGATGTTAGGTGATCGTCCTCATCCCTGGGGGGTCGGGAATGCCCATTGGGCCATGTAATGACTTACTTAGTTATCAAGTTACTTGGGTTTCTGGGAAGGTTTGTTACAAAGTGGTACTAAAGGAGCAGGTGTATGCATCTTTCATTAAAGTGAGTATGCATTTCTAAAATCTTGTCGGGGCATGGGGTAGTTGCGATTGAGTTCATATCCAACTCTCACCATAATTAACGATATATTTCTACGTATGGTTAGGAAATTTATTATTATGGATTTTTTCTAGTCTTTTACATACAATTTATTTGGATAGATTGAAATCCAAACCTTTTTTGTCTATCATTCAGAATTAATTTACCCTTGTTTCTCTATTTGAGTGTTATATGATCTCTTCCTTTTTATCAGCTGATGTTTTTTTGTATTATGCCTCTAAAAATTCATGTTAATTATATCCAGGAGAAATCCACTACTAAACCATAGTGGTTTAATCTTCTAATAGACCCAAATATACAGGAGATGATTGTACATGTAATCCAAGATCGAGGACAGGTAACACCATCAGTTCTCATTCAATCTCCATCTGTGGAACCTCATAGAGAAATTCTACAGATTGGTTCACAATAGTTACTTCCATTTAATTCATCATCATTCAGAGGCTCAAATTATCCTCATGATGATGAGTAGTGGTTGATTATATTGGATAAATTTCTTGGGTTCTTGGACACATATGAAGAAATCAAGGTGAAATGTGACACCTTCTTGATGGAAGAACATAGTAGGTGATGTTGGGACATGATGGTGATAGTAAAGGAACATGAGTAATTCGAGTCTAAATACTTCAAATTTCTTTTCAACGACTACTTTTATCCGGATTAAATGATGTTATCCAAGGATATGGATTTTTTCATACATTAAAAGACAGATATTACTATGATAGAGTATGAAAACCATTTTTTTGAGCTTATTTTTTTCACACATAAGATAGAATCTAAGGAGAAGATAAATTATTTAAGGTTCAAGTAGGGACTTTATCATGATATTTTCTCACAGTTTTCCTGCTAAAACTGTCTTCCTATGCTGATGTATTAGATAGATCATTTATGATTAAGTTGGACCTGGCTATAAAGTCTGGGTTATCATGAGATTATTTCACAACTAGTGGCAGTGTGCATTCCTCTAAGTTAAAGTGTAAGAGTGATGATTTTAATGGTGGTTCTGAATAGAAGGTTCATTCTAGACCTCGTGATGTTCCTGGAAGAGGTCCAATAGTTTTCTACTAGTGTGGAATGTTGTGATATTCAAGGATAGGTTTCACAAAGGAACCCAAAGAATATGGTTCTTATGGTTTCTTTGGTCACTTTATAAGGTTCTTCAATGTTTATTCCACTATTTATAGTGTAATGGGATCGTTATAACCATATAAAATTACAATGAAATCAGATGATTCATGTGAAAAAATGTTCCAGCCAAAGAAATTGAGAATACAACTTCTTCAAGTAGTCGAAGTGTCTCCAGATGAAGCGGATACAGGTCCAGAGATCTTGATTGGTACCATTACTATAACTCCACCATTAGTGACTAATTTATATGATATTGGATCCCCTAATTCATTTATTTCAACCTATTTTGTTAATCTAATTAATCTTCTTACATATATTTTATCTTGTGCTTTGGATATTACTACAACCCTTGTCATGAAGAGAGAGTAGTTTACCCATAGTCCTGCTTGTGTCTTCTCTCTCTCAAATGTTTATCTTTTATAGAGTTTTCTAGTTCTTAAAATAAAACATCCTCATGTCATATTCGGAATGGATTTGACAATTTATAATAAATCCAAGCATGATTATTATCTTAAAATTGTCTCCTTCACAACACTCGATTGTGTGTGTTAGGACATTCAAGGAGAATGGGATCCAAGTTCTAGCAGAGTAGGTCTATATTATCCCAAGTTAGTAAAGGTGGTATTTGATTTTTCTTTTGATCTGGAGTGAGAATCATTGAGAGGTGATCTCCCGCTAGTTTTCATCAAGTTTCCCAATGTGTTTCCTTCTTACTTCAATGGTCTGTCATCATTAGGGTAGTTATAGTTCTATTTTGATGTAGTTCATGTTACTAAACAAGTTTAAATTCCATCGTACCACATTGATCTAGCAGAAATGAAAGATTTTAAGTCCCAGTTGTAAGATCATCCTAATAAATTCTTTATACACATGTTTGTGTCACCTTGGGTAGCACTAGTTCTCTTTACAAGAAAATTGGATGATTCTCTCTACCATTCTATTTATTTTCAAAAACTATGTCGGGTTAAGATAAATAAAAATTATCTATAACCATGGATTGATGATCAATTTGATCAGTCAAATGGGGAGAAGTGGTTCTCAAATTTCGACATTCGACCTGGTTACCATCATTTGAGGATAGAAGAATATGACTTTTGGAAAATTACCTTTTAGAGTAGTATTGGTCATTATGATTACCTTATCATGAACTTTTGTCTAACCAATGCTTCTATAGTATTCTTGGCTTTAAATAATAAGATTTTCCATGATTTTCCAAATACTTTCAAGGTATTATTTTTTGTTGAAATCCTTTTTTACTCTAATTTTAGGGAGGATCATATGCATCACCCGATTTGTAGCCTTTTAATGGAGAACCCTCTTTAAATATAATTTTTGTCACATTAATACATTTTATTTGACCAAATAAAATCCTTCTTTATAATGGAGACATCAAAATTTACTTTGTGTAAATTTTTGGAATTTTTCTAATAAAGTTCATTTTCTAATGAATCGTGAAAAATATTGTATTTTAATTCAAAAATGTGTTTTAATCTAATTTACATATATGGTTAGGTTATCTTTTTAATTGGTTTTAAAGTTTAATTATAATATATTTTTACAATTTAATCCATTTTTGGTCATTGTAATTAATCTCACTTTGAAATTGGACATAAACAAGTGTTAATCTTTTGATAGTTTTGGTTTTTTAAAAACATGCTATTTATTTTAAAAATGGGAATTAATTTTAAATTAATTAATGCCACTTCAATGTTTTGAATTTATCAAAATAGAAATAATTTTTTAATTTGGAATATTAAATAAATCTTAGGCTGAATGTTTCGTATTTTTCTGAAAAACATCAATTTTTGATGAATAGTGAAACCACTTAGTAGTAGTTAAAAAACTGAATTATTCATTTAAATGAAACTTTACCACCACTGTGAATTGAATTTAAAAAATCCTACATACATGGTTGTTATTAATATGTATAATTTGGTTCAATAAGATGAAAATATTTTTGGTGAATAGTAACTTTTGACTTTTATTTACCACAATTAAAGGTAAATAGGATAATTCATGGTAAAAAGAATATTTTAATAATTACAAATTACCTTAACCCTTTTCCAAACCTTATTGTATGAGTCATGGACGACCATGGGAATATTTTGGTCGATTTTGGGACCCCATGGTGCAATTTAAGAGTGATAATGACACTTTAGATTAATTAATTTAAAGTTAAGGCAAAATGACAAAAACAAAAATCATTTAGTAAATTAATTTCTATATGGTGTTATATAGGTCATATTTTTGACTATAAATGTTATTTATAAAGATAAAAATATTTAATACATTATCATATTTTATTTAAAATCTTTATACATCATATAAATGAAATTATATATGACACAATAATGATGCAGTATTTACCACAATAATAAATGATTTAAATAAATAGGATTAGAATGATTAAAATATTATCCAAAACCTATCCAATTTATATTATATGATTTTATTTATACCATTAGTCATCTTATATTCAACTATAATGATTTTTGGACCTTTAGAAACCAAATATCATTATATAATAAAATAATATTTTCACACTTTCCTAAAGAGCCTCTCCTCTCCCTTATAAAAGAAGACCACTTCTAACCAATTCATCACACCTCTCAAGCCTTTAGGCTCGTAAAATATCTACCCCATTAATCTCCCTAAATCCCTCTCATCCACCTAGAAGCCATAACTTAGGCAGAAGGTAGTTCAAGAAGTCCTTTTGGTTCAAAGCAAAGAAAGTTACCCAAATTAAATATTACAGTTCCTCTTAACTTCTTTTCTATTATTTTAATTCTCCAACCCCTAAACTCTTTTTATTACTTTATTTTATAGAAACACCAGCATAATAAATATACTGGGATATTTTTATGAGAAGTATTATAACTAAACATACACAGACATCCATCTAATGGGTGAAGAACATAATGTTTCTGTGGATGGAAAACTAACGCCTCATGAAACAATGATTATTCAATTACCTCCTACTGCCTCTCATGCTGGCCATTATGATGGAAATGTATTTATATATGATATATATTTGGTTTATGTTTTATTTATTCTTCTATATTTTCCATTTATATAATACTCTTTTGGTTTCCATTATGGGTAAACGAGATAATTACATTTGATGAAGTGCGGACGACCGCCCCCTCAAAGTGATATGACTCATTAATACCACATGTGGGATGTATAAAGTATGGATTTAATGATATTATATATGATATTATCCTTGAATTATAATATACCTATGTATAATTATGTTTTAATTCAATTAAAATAAGAAATATAAATGAAAGTAGCGTTCATGCGTATGTACGGCCTAACGTCTCTATGAACGGTGCATTTCATTTTTTATCTCCAAAATTTTATGTACTGTTATAAATACATATATATATTGGTTATATGTTATTTATATGATATCTAAATAATTAATATCATTCTGTAGATAATGGACTGTTGACCACATTGACAGATTGTAATTATAACAAGTTCATTTTTTACTCAAGTTCCGAACATCAATAAAATATCCAATATGAACTCAAATAATTAACCAGTTGTAAGAGAAAGATAATAAGTAATATAAAATGAATAATAAACTTTAAAAAATTTCTTAATGAATTATATATTAACTTATGTTTTTTATTCAGGAATAACATGGAACATATGAGTCATGTAGGACACGAGGTAAGGAGATTTCTTATCTCACTTCTAATTCCATGAGATTTCCATTGTTCGCCACTTATTTATTGAATGTGGTGTATTATGTACTGCCATTTGATATAATTTATCATTATTATCTTTATATTCTTGGTATTTTGTGATTTATTTTTTGGTTATAACTTTTGATCAAATGACTCAGTGGATTACAATGAGGTAAAGGGTTTCATCTCGATTTTATTCTCGTGAGATTCATGCAATATTTGCCACTATTTCCTTTTGTGTTGTGTATTTACAGCCCATGATTGTACTTTTGTGCAATGTAATTTCATTTATGATTATTTACATCTTCATTTTATGATCCTTCTTTCATGTGGCATATGTTTTGTATGTTTCCAAATCAGTAAGGGAACCTCTCACCCTACACTTTTTAAAAGACTTTTTTTTGTTATGTCTTTTAATTTACCTCTTTTTACGTTGGGATATGTTCTTCTATATCCTTATTGATGTAAAATTTATGTAATAGTTATTATATACCCTTTTAATCTCATCAACTCATTTTCCAAATTTTAAAGTCGTTAGGCTGTCAAATTTTTACAAGGTAACTTCTTAACCCAATTTCAATTTTTTTGCTTCAACTTGTAGTTCTTGAATATGTCATCCTATGAGTATGTGTGAATGACCTATGACTGTTTAACACTTAATATCCACATATATTTTGTGTATTTTTATTTTTCACACATAATTATGTGATTGATTTATCCTTTATTTAAGGATACCATCTTTATAAGGGATTTCATCCCAATTTACATTTCCACTGAGACTTCATTGTTGTTATGCACCAATTCACTCTTATATGGTGTATATAATTTCCTTTGACATATTAGATCATGAGTCCCTTTATTCTCAGGATATTGTAAAGTCCTAATTAAAAGTTATTCTTCAATTATTTTTATTCAAGAGTCTCTCTTTTTTTAAAAAAAACTCTTTAACTAAAATATCATTTTAAATGTTTTAAAGATTTATTCTTCTGAATATTTCTTATCAATGTACATGTTTTAAAAATGGGTTTTAGGATTTATTCATATGGACATTAATGTTTTCAAATTATAATTCAATTAAAAGCTTCAAATTGGTATGGGACACTTTGGTTCAAAAATATCATTTTAAATGGTTTTGAAAATGATTTGATAAAACATTGTTTATTTCAATATCTTGATTTGATATATTGTAATGTGAAAATGTTATCTTTCCTTTATACATGTGTTATATGATATGATTATTTTATGGTTACTAGGAATTGTTTATGAATACGGGTGGTTTTGTGATAAACCTAGGGCAGGTGAGCTCGAGATAGCTCTTCAATGCATTGGGTAATGTGACGGAGGTAAAGGTGATGTTTCTCCTAAGATATTTAGGGAATATATTGTGATGGGTATTCCAAGTGTAACTCCATACATAGTTGTGATAGCTACAATGTATTTTTATATAGATTTCATAAGAAACCTTTATGATGTATGATGTGTGTGTGTTATTCATAAATCTGATGATTTCATAAGGTATGTTATGATTTAAAAGTAGGGTTTTATTTATTTGTATTTATTGATGGGCTAATATTTTCCATACTTATTTTATAACCCTTATTGTACTTTTTATTCTCATCCTATGTTTTTGAAATTTTTTCCACAGGACTTAAAGATGAATAGGGTAAATGATGAGATCAAGGAAAAGTCATGCTGTCTAAAACATGGAACTAGACATGTTTCTTTTTTAGATTTTTTATTTTATAAAAAATGGATACTGAGTAGTAGTGGCTACATGTAATATTCAAGTTGTCATGTAATAGTATGGCCTAATTCCCTAAAACTCTAATCCTAAAAAGTTTCTCAATGTGAAATATTCATTTAATTCAATATTATGTAATGTTTTAAGGTCTGGTCCTTATATATTGAGTGGGTGGGAAAAGATTCTTACTGTTTTTCACTATCACCACATATGATTTTGATACATAACGTGTTCCATATATCTCAACAAAAAAATTATTTTTCTGATCCATCACATGTTATGAGATGGAGTGATGTTGAGGCTGAACCTAATTTATCCATGACCAAACATCCAATCAGGATAGTTGATTCTGAAACAAAGGTACATTTTGGGAGGACTATACCATTTGTTTTTCTACTCTAGAATCACGGTTCTGATTCTCTAGAGACAAAGGAGAGGGAGGTACTGATTAGAGAGCAGTGGCCTCATATTTTTGGAATAGAATCTTCTTCGTAGGGTTTTTAGCATATAAAGATTCTATAGTGGGGAGGTTGTAACCTCCTGTTACTATTTTCAAGTATTCTTAAATCCATATTGTTAATCATGATTTGCTTTGGTTTTTGGGGATTTCGTCAGGTGAAATTATTGGAATTTTGTAATTTTTTGTGCTAGTGTATGGTTGGATCATGGTTTTCCAAAACTGTGTGTTCTACTAGAGAAAATTGTTCAAACTATGAGGGTGGGATTTTTTATGGTTGGAACATACTTTACAAACTGTGCGGTCATCTAAAATAGGCATATTGATTATGTATCATTTTTCAAAATCATTTTCCACTGCTTATGAAACCATGAAAATGTGTTTTTAATTAATAATATTTTTGATAAAAATATTCATGAACCACCCTTTATGGTCCCTGATAGACCAGAACAACCCATAGTCAATTTTATAGAATCCTTGTAGCTCCGAAGAGTTGTTATTTTCCCCCAAAAAAAACCTCTGTAAAGTGATTCACACCTTGAGGAATTCATTATATCTTCTACTATTTAGTTTCCCCTTATTTTTCTCAATCTCCTATGATTTCTCTCCTCCACCCTAGGGTTCTAGGGATCCACTCGGAGATTTTTGGATCTAATAACCACTATTTTGGATCTAAACCATGGTTTAATTTATATATCCATCTTTCTATCATTCTTCATTTGATCTTTTCATGTATGAATTTGTTATTCAAGATCCCATGATCTCAAGGTAGGTGGTTCAATTATGAATCCTAATTTATGTTAGCCCTAAATTTCATTATTTAATTTCAATTTTTTTTGAATTTATTTAAATGTGTTGAATTCAATTATATGGATTTCATTTTTTTTTGTAAAAACTCAATTACTTTGAATTGATGTTTTAAAAATTGGCTTTATCATGAAATTGGAATACCACCAATTCTACTGATTTCAGCTGTGTTTATAGAAATTTGTGAAAATTAAATATTTTAATAAAATTTTGGATTTTATTCCAATTTTTTTCAATTAAATAAATTTATTTAATTATTGGAATATTTGATTTAGTAAGAAATTTTGAAAACCCCAATTACTTTGAATTGAGGGTTTATTGCGAAATTGATGGATTTTTTTGAAACATAAATTGTTGAATTTTATTATGTAAATGAATTGTAAAATTTAATTATGAATTGATTTTAAATATCAATCATTGAAAATTTATTTATTTGGTTTTGATAGAAACTTTACCATTTTATCTTCAAAAAAGACATGGTTTTTATTAAAACCCATTTTGATTTTTGAAATTGAAAATTTGAATAATTTAAATAGATAATGGGATTAATATTATTTTAAGGTTTATTGAATTAAATTTCCCATCATTGCATGGTACTTGAGAACATGCAAGCCTTAGTTAGTTGGTTATTTATTTTGATGGTACAATACTCTTTATAATGTTCTAAAACATAAAGGTATCAAGTCACACCCCTTTGGCAATGGTGATGAGTCCTCTTTGGAGTGAGTTCAAAGGGACGAACGTATATATTATCATATCAGCTTGAGTGTGGAGTCCCTATACACTGGAACTATAACACTATCTTAGTAATATGACCATGTTCGTCTATTTTATGTATTTAAAATAAATATTTGTCATTATTATAAAATATTTTAAATTACTTTTCATTTAAAAAAACTCTTATATAAAATGTATTCAGAAGATTAAATATTTAATAATTAATTTTCATTTAATTTAATTTTTACTTACTAATTTATAAATTTAAATGAAACTTTATTTTCAAAAAATGTATTCATAAGATTATGTTTTCATTTCTTATGATTATAAGATAATTTAATGAGGCCTTCATTAATTTTTCATTGTGTTATAAAATCAGTTACAAATCTAAATTATGTATTTTAAATGTAAATTATTATTTTAATTAAGAATTAAAATTTTCATTTTTATAAAATTATATTCATAAAATGGAGTTCATTTTTTTATTCTACACATCAAAAAATGTTTAGGGTGAATTTTTGGGATTCTTCTTAAATACTTGAATTTTTTATGAGTAGTAAAATATGATAATTTATGATAATTACAAAAAACTAAATTATTGAGTCATTCATGGGTAATGGATGATTTATGTGAACCTTTTTTCAATTTAACATAAACATGTAACTTATTTGGGTCAAAATAATTAGAATTATTTATTTTCATGAGAAAAATAATAAACTAATGAATTAAATATTGAGATAATTCCCCTCCCCTCAACTATAAAATCCACCTCTTGTCCTCATGATTCTGAAGCATTATATATTTTCCAAATTCTATGAAAATATCTCCCTATTCCCTTTTACCAATTCCAATAGCTATTGGTATCATCAAAATACCAAAACATCTCGCCTATGGAGGCTCTAAAGAGGATGGAATCTAGAGGTAATACCCTTGTCCGCTTTCATTCAATTTCTTTTCAAGTTCATCTATGTTCTTTTCTATCCTAACCTATCCTCATCCAAAAGGTATGAAAACTCTAATACCATATACTCACATTAATTTTTTTATGAAAATTTAATATTTATTCATCATATCTCATTTTCTCTCCTTTTTTAATGCAAATAAAAACACTATTCAAGATGTGTTCATTTATCGCATTCAAGGATGAAGAGTTTTCAATTTCTATTACCATATTAAATTATAGTCATGACCCCATTTTTATGGTCGAACGAGATTATTATGTATGTAATATATCCTATTCAATGTTATGGAATCATTTTTTACAAATGGTATTAATTTATAAAACAAAATTAGTTTGTTTTGATAAAAAAACACAATTAACTAAAATAGTTATATTTAAAGTGTTATATAATGATTCAACCTCACTCCATATAAACAAATTAATTTAATAAAAATTTAATCTAATGTATGTTCTATAATAAAATATAACTTCAATTCTAGAACACCATCCTTATCTTACTTGATTATCCGTAGATGTATATAATTAAACAGATCCTGAAAACCAAGGAAACAAACACTCCCAAATAATGAAATTGAACCTCTTAACCCATCAAAAAGAACCTGAATGAACTTAATAAGGTTAAAATAAAAAATTACATGTATAATATATTTTTTATTATTAATTAATTAATATAACTTTATTATCCAGGACATTAAGATAGAGTGAAGAACACCTTCAGACTTAATGTTAGGGATTCTACCCGAACCTCCATTATTCCTTTTGTGTGCTATATATTTCTTTTTACCCAAATGATGTTATCATATTTTTGTGTACATATTATAAATACTATGTATATATTCCTAAATCTGGTATCAAGATCCATTCATCATTTTATTTTAGGGATATACTTGTTTTTAAGTAGATCCCTTCCCAATTCTTCCTGATAAGTAAGCCCATTTAAAGGGAACATCTAACATTCTAACCCGATTTCAAGTGCACTCTATCATCGATTTTAAGACAACACTGTTTTAATAAAATTATTATTTTTATTATAAAAACCTTTTTGGATCACTTATTATTTTAGATAAAAGATTTTCCCCATTTCTATTTTATTTGTTCTTTAGTATTTTTTCCTTAACATCACAATAAAATGTTTTAATACTAAAATTTCTTAAATACACTTATAACATGATATCAATTATATTTTACATCACTTTCAATGTTAAATACCTATTTTACCTTATTAATTTCCATGTATGTTTTAATTCCTTTCTTTTATGGACACTTTTATGTTACACCCATTTAATATTCTTTATGACAGGATTATGATACCCATTTCTTTCCATGGGTATCATTATTTTTTTGTTCGATTTATTGTGTATTATTATTTACATGGAAAACATATTCATGTACATTTTAATATTGGTGCGAAAAGATAGTGCTCCAATGAATTGGGGATACTATAGTCTCATGATACTTTTTGTGCAATGGTCTTGGCGGTTAGCAATGACTCATGCTCCATGTGAAATGGTCTTGGTGGTTAACCATGACTGATACTACTCTATAAACAATGAGCTAGGATTGTGCTAAAGTAATGTTGTATGTTTCCAACACATTCTTAAGATTCTATAATTATATGATCTTAGGTTCTAAATATTATTATTAATTATTTTTAATCATGTTACATTCCCCTTTATATCATTATGTTATGACTTCTAACCCATGTTCTACGCTTTATTATTATGTTTATTCCATTAATGGGATTTTTATCTCATATCTTTGTTCATGTTATCACCGGGTTATCCTATGTATATGTATGAGCATAATGTAATTTATAATCGCAATGTGGATATTTAATTAAAGTTTCTTTTATGATGTTTAATTATGTGCATAGTCTTCCAGGACACTATATTTTATTATCTTTGGCTTCTAATTTGGTGTTTACATAACCTTAAAAGCGTGTAATTATTTTTGTAAAAGGCCAGGGTCACTAAAGTTGGTATCAGAGGATAGTATAGTTATTTATTGAGATTAGTAATTGAAAACATTAGTAAGAACCTTATGGATAAGACTAAGTATAACAAAACATCCCTAAATTTTGGTAACGTTAGAATAAGTGGTTTATCTATAAAATACATCATTTTCTTGATATTATAAGTGGAAGTGGTTTTGGAATAGGTGTGCCTAGGAGTAACAACTCTGAAAAGGTGATTTGAGCATGAATCGAGGTATCTTAGTACACAACAATTTGATTTACTACACACATAGTTGGACACTTTCATGAGTTATTAGTTGGTAAATTCATAAGGTCATTATGAACCATTATTAAGGGAATTAAAAAATCCCTTAAGAGTATATGTTAAGAGATATATCAAGTATAACTTAGATTTAGACCTAAGTAATCACAAGTTCGAACATCTGTTTCCCTTACAAGTTTATCATTTTATGTTGAATTTTTCCCTCTATTCTTATTAACTATTTATAAAATCCCTCTAATTTCACTTTATTTTCTTAGTTAATTGGGTGAAATAGAAGAACACATGTCAATAATCAATGTGATAAGGAATGATCGAACAATCAATATGATAGTTAATGTGAACATTGACCTTATTATATGCCAACTATGATGGGAATGGGGCTTGAAACATTATGATGGTACTAGATTAATTGGACCAAGTTATGAATAATAACTTGAATTGTGTGGAATTCCCTTCTTCTACAAAGAAATATCATGATTCTATCAAATCCTTCATGTGAAAACGGCCTCCCTTGTTTAGTGGATCTTCTAATACCCTCCTTATATAATATTGGATTAACTCCATTGAAAATATATTATATATTATATAGTGCTCATAAGAAGAGAATTTCATGTTGGAATTGTATCATTTTGATGGGGAAGCTGATCAGTTGCGGATGCTGGCCACGAATACAAATTACTTGGAGAAAAGTGATTAGATGGATTTGGTGGAATTCAAGAAAAAAATTTCAATAAATATTTTCCTAGAAACCTAAATATCCAGATAGAATGAGAGTTCATCAAACATGAGAAGAACAAAGAAGACTCTATCAGGGTGTATGAAGAAACATTTAAAAGGGTTTCAAGATATGCTTTCACATTTATCATGAACACTGATAGTAAGGTGGATCACATCATTAGCAGACTAAATCCATGTTCAAGAAAAGAATTGGTGATTCATGACTTATAAAGTTATGAAAATATTGTTCTTTGTTCCCTCAAGGATGAAATAGATATCGGAGATTCACAATGGTTTCGTCGCCCCAATGACATAAAGTGAAAAATTGAGTCTAATATGGGTGGTTTGGAAAATAAATCCATGATGGGAAGAAGACCTAACAATAAACACATAAAAATCATAGAAAGAAGTATCCTTTGAACTATCTAAATGGAACTAAGAATTTATTCAAATGTGTATAACTGAGACATATGTCTATGAACTGTTAGATGGATATGAAAATTCTACTAACGTGGAAGAATAAATGAATTTTTACATCAACTCATAAGCAGTTGTGCGGTGTTTCAACTGCAAGGAACATGGTCATTATGTGAACAATTTCCCTTATCCAAATGTTGTCAAAGTCAATAAAAAACAACCTCCAAAAAAACAAGGAAGGGATTATGATATCACTACTACTAAGGTGGAGTCATAAAAAAATGTGGTGACAGGTACGCTACTTATTCATTAAAGAATAGTGAACATAATATTTGATTCTGGTTCTATGCATTCTTTCATATCGGGAAAGATTTGTATAATTATTCAAACACCACCTAAAAATATGGTGGTTTAGTTATCTATGAGAATAGTAAATGGGAAAATTATTGGGCCCATGGTTTATAACTCCTCCCTATTAAAGTTTTATGGACTGAACCTCCCAGAAAATCTTATCATACTTCCTTTGGTGGAGTTCGATACTATTTTGGGCTTGGATTTTCTATCTTCATCAAAATACAACAGTAACTGTCGGTACAACGAGATCACTCTTCACATCCCACTATATCCTCCAATCCTCTAAAAGTGAAGGGAGGAAGATAAATCTCTTTCAGAATCATTTTCTAAAGAGTGGAGAATGTTTCCTTTTGATAAATCATTTCATACTCAAATGAATGAGACAATAGAGATGATACTTCACGAATATATACCCATCGTGAGGGATTAAACTGATTTATTACATTAATAATTCCATGGTCTTCCACTTGATCTATAGGTTGAGTTCTCAATTGATATTATTCCTGGATAACTACTTATATCGAAGAAAAATTAGAAAATGGCCACCATAGAGTAGGAAGATCTGAAGAAGATGTTACAGCAGAATCTAGAGAAGGGTTTTATACACATGAGTGCTACACCACGGTGTGTTCCAGTCCTATTATTCAAGATGAAGGATGGATCAAAGTGAATCTACACTGATTATTGTGAACTTAATAAAATCATGATAGAGAACAATTACCCCCTTGCACAGATAGATGACTAGTTCAATTAGCTTTATGGGAACAGTTATTTCTCGAAGGTAGATCATTGGTCCGAATAACACCAATTAAATATGAGGAAGGAAGATATTCCCAATACTACCATTTGAATGAGGAATGGACACTATGAGTACATATTTATTCCCTTTGGATTCATTTATACTCCAAAAAGTTTTAGGGATCTAATGAATATAGTCTTTAGAGACTACCTCATAAATTTGTGGTAGTCTATATCGATGATATTTTAGTATACACCAAGAGAAAAAAGTAACATTAGGGGAATTTGAATACTATACTGATGAATTTGTGAAGGGAGATAATTTATGCAATGTATAAGAAATGTGATTCTTGGATAGAAGAAGTATCATTCATAGGTAATGTTATAACTAGAAAAGGAAAATCTATAGAACCTTCCTAGATAAAGGAAAGAAAAGAGTGGTCCAGAGTAACATCTATAACGAAGATCCAAATAATTTTGGGTCATTCTACGTACTACTGATTATTTATTAAGTAATTCTCAGTATTTTCAAACCTAATTACCAAGATGAAACTATGTAGAGTAAATTTTTTCTGGACTCAAGATTGCTAGGAATGAATTAAGGAACTGAAAAAGTGGCTTATCATTGTGCTAGTTCTCACACTCTCGATAAGTGGAGTACACTTTGTGGTGTTTATTGATGATTAAATGATGGAAATATGTTGTGTGCTGATGAAAAATGATAAAGTGATAGCATGTGCCTCAAGGCAGCTGAAAATCAATGATAAAATCTATACAAGTCAGGATTTGGAGTTAGTGGTTGTGATCTTTGTATTGAAAATCTGGTGGTATTATCATTAATGTTTTATATAATGATTCATCCTCAGTCTTAATAACCAAATGAATTTTGTAAAAATTTAATATTATGGATGTTCTATAATAACATATAACATCAATTCAAGACAACTATGCTCATATTTTATGATTTTCCATACCTGTATATATGTAAACTGATCTTGAAGACAAATAAAACAAATACTCCCAAACAAATTTAATTTAACATATTAACGCATCAAAAAGGACATTAATGAACTTAATATGGTTAAAATAAATCAATTGGATGTCGAAGAGATTATGGAATTATTAATTAATGAATCTATTCTGAGTATCCATGACATTAAGATCCGACGAAGAACACCAATAGAATTAAGGTAAAGGATTATACCCAAACCACCATTATTCCTTTACATTGCTCTATCTCACTTTTTACCAAAATGATGTTATATTTTATTTTTTATGTACATATTATAAATACTATGTATATGTTCCAAATTCATTAATTATTATCCATTAGTCAATATATTTTAGTGATATACTTATTTTTATGTGTTTCCCTTCACAATTATTCCCAATAAGAAAACCCATTTTAAGTGATCTTGTTGAATTCATACCCAATTTCAATGGAACACTATCATCTATTTTAAGACACCATTGTTTTTATAAAATCATTATTTTTATTATGAAAACATTTTTGGTTCATTTCTTATTTTAAATAAAATATTACTCCCTTTTTCTATTTTAAATGTGCTTTAGAAGTTTCATTAAAATTGAACTCAAATGCTTTAAGGGAAAAAATATTAAATACTCTTCTTACATGTTACTAGTTCTGTTTTACATCCTTTACGATGATATGTTTCTTTTTTCTATTAGGAATATACATGTAGGTTTTAAGTCCTTGATTTTATGGACACTTATATGATACACCGATTCATTATTCTTTACGAAATGATTATGATACCCATTACTTTCTATGGGTACCATTATGTTAGTGTATGAATGATTATGTATGATTTTTTTATTTGGAAGACATATTCATGAACATTTCAAGATGGGTGAACCTAGATTGTTCTACAATTTATGGGGTAAAGTTTAATCTTAGGATACATTATGGTCATTGATCATGGTGGTTATCCAGGACTTGTGTTCTGTGTTCAATGGTCTTGGTGTTTAACCATGACTTATTATCCTCTATGTTAAATGAGTTGGGATTGAGCTAATTCCATGCTTAATGTTGTCAACACATTCCAGTGATTCTTTGATTATATGATCCCATGTTCTAAAGGTTATGATTCCTTATGTTTAATCACGTACCATGCCTCTTTATATCATTATGATATTCCCTCTAACCAATGTGTTACACTTTATTCTTATGTTTATTCCTTTACTGGAATTTTTAGCTCATCCCTTTGTTCATGTTATCCCCTGGTTATCCTATATATTTGTATGGTCACAATGGGAGTTATAATATCAATATGTATATTTAATAAAAATTTCTTTTAGGATGTTTAATAATGTACCTAGTATTCCAAGACACCAGACTTTATGATACTTGGTTTGTAATTTGATGATTTATTATGCATAGTATCATGTAATGATATGTGTAAAAGGATGGGGGCACTAAATTATGGAATTATAAAATCATGAAAAAAATCACAACCCTACTATATTATCTTCTTAGACTAAGGAAACTGTGAATATCGTTTATAGTTGCAGGATATGTAAACTCCTTCACATCCATTGTCTTTTCTAGATCCACTAAGATTACTTTAATGATCATGATGGATCCCAAAAAAGCACCATGTTTTAACCAAAACTCCCATTTTCTAAATTTACCAAATAAAAAATTAACAACCTCATAGTTTTTAATACGAACCTTAGATGACCCTTAGGCTATTCATTAATTTTGGAATATAATATAATATCATCAATAAAGTCCACCAAAAATTTATTAAGGAAGTCCCTAAATACTTTATTCATAAAATGAAAAAAATTCAGGAGAATTATTCAATCCAAATTGTACAGTAATAAATTTATATTTCTCATATCTTATTTGGATGAAGGAATTTTTGATATATTATTTATTCACCCTTAACTAATGATACCTTTATATGAAGTCAATCATGGATAATAATGAAGCAATTATAATTTTGTCAAACCAATCATCTATAATAAGAAGAGGGTATTTTTCTAGATTATGATCAAATTAATTTATCTATAAGAAATATATAACCGAATAAATCTGTTATTCATTTTCACGAAGAGAATAGGGGTTCCCCAAGGAGACCAACTGGTTTGAATAAAACCCTTCTCCAAAATATCCTTAAGTTTTTTCATTAATTAATCTAACTTAACATATTATATTATATATGTGGTCTATATATTGGTTTGGATCAAAGTATTAGATTAATTCAGAAATAAACTTCTCTTTATTAATGATATATATGTAACTATTTAATAAAAACATCAATATGTTTCAAAAAAATACGTTCATATGCAATTTTTGGATTTCACATTCATCTCATACATCACCAATAATTTCCAAAAGTAAGGAAATATAAGCTGGCTCTTGGAACAACTCAAGTTGGAATATTTCTCATTTGAATATGACTACGGGTTTTCCTTTAATGATAATATAAATATACAAACTTATACTATTGATCTAACAATTATACTATGAAAATAAATCTATCTGAATTATGATGTCAAATTCAACCATCGGAATAAAAATTAGGTTTAAAGAGAGATTGAACCCACCAAATTTTATAGGGTAATCTCTATATAATTTTGAGGCTTTAATAGTTCCCCCTGACGATTTGACTAAAACTATACCAGTAGTAGTTAAAGTATTATTTTGATGTTTTTTTAAAACATGATTGAATTAAAATAATAAATAAAACCAAATTCGAACAATGTATTTGATTTCTGTGTATAATGAGAGTACCTACCACAACATCATTTTGAGTCTCCAATTAAACTGTCCTAATTATGAATGCACAAGATTAATACCTTGAACTATTCTGAGATTTATGGGAGTTAACCATAATTATATTCTTATTTGAAAATTGGTTAGATAACGTTTTATGCTCTAACCCCCGACACTTGAATAATTGCACTGAAGGTGGTTCTTCCACCATATTCCCATTTTAATGTATTTCAGATTTTGTGGCTTCAAATATACATGATATTTTTGAAATATATGGTAATAACTTCGACTATTTTTTCACATCCCACTTCCATTTATATAATTCCCTTAATTATTCTTCCCACATTTTTTTCCTTGTGTGATGTTGTAATATCTTCCCATCAGGATTATGTCAAAAAATATTATCCAAATTTACCAACATCACATTCATTCAATGAGTCCAATCATAATCCTTGAACTGCATTTTAACTTTATTATCACATCATACTATATCTTTATAAATCCAAAATTATTCGATTTCCAACCCTTTTCGTAGAGGGAGTCTCAACTCACTAAACAATTGGTCGATCTTCCAATCAGAATCGAAGTCCAAGATTAAAGAGTATCATTAAATCTTTGTAAATTCATCTCATAATTCCCCATAATATCATTATCTATTTATTTCAACATAAATAATTCCCAATCTATATTAGTGATTAGGGTATGAAGAAAAATACTTGTTAAAAAGGACATTTTTGAATACTTTCCATTCCAAGGCATCCACATAATCTCTTAGATACGTTCTTTAATCATTATCCACCACTATTAATATTATACATATAGGATATAAACTCATCACTACTAAAAATAACCCTTTTATCAGTTCTAAAAATGGCCTTTAATAGCGCTAGAAAAGCAATGTTAAATTTGACGTAGATAAAGGGGGGGTACCCTTTATCAGCGCTCCAAAAAAGCACTAATGAAGACCCCTTTTTATCAGTGCTAAAAAAACCGCCGATAAAAGGGGTCTTTTATCAACACTAAAATGAAGCGCTGATAAAAGGCTCCTTTATCAGTGCTTAATTTTTAGCACTGATAAAAGACCCCTTTCATCAGTACTTTTTTTAGTGCTTGTAAAAGTAAAAAAAATTAAAATTTTTTACAAAAATTCATGGCACTCTTGGGGGGGGGGGATTTTTATAGTCCTTGATCCCCCCCCCCCATTATCAGCACCTTCCCGCACCTCCAGCGCCCCCACGCACCCCCCTCCACCCTTTATCAGTGCTATCCCCCACCCATTATCAGTGCTAGCTCCCATATTCCCCCATGAGCCCACGCCCCTACCTCCACAAGGTTTTGAACTCGAGACCTCCCCCCCCCCCCTGTGCCCCTAAGCCCTTACCACTACTCTAATTTGATTTGTTTTCCATTTCATGATATCTCTATTTATATATATATATAGTTATATTTATATGTATAATTATATATATATATATTAATATATATATATATATATAGTTATATTAATATATATATTTATAGTGATATTAATATATATATATTTATAGTTATAATAATATAAATATATATGTAGTTATATTAATATATATATATATACAGTTAGATTAATATATAGGTATATAAATATTCATATATTTCTATTTTAAATAAAATGGATATTAGTTATTATTTAAATAAACCTAATATATTTTATATGTTAATATATTTTATTATTTATATTTATAATTAAATTTTTATGTGTGAATATATAAAAAATATGAATATATTGTTATATATTTGATTATAAATAATAGTTCATTATAAAAAATGATAAAATTTTAAAGACATAATATCAATATGATTATAATAACTGGGAATAAATTCAGACCCCACCAAAAAAAGCCAATAATACCCTCTTAAACGAGGCTAAAAATCCACAAAATGTTAAACAATTAGGGAATCCCACCTAAAAGATCAATTATGGAGGCCTTATGATCCTTTTTTGTCCTTGAAAAAAACATGATCGCCCCCCCCCCCCCCACAAAAAAATAGGGGTGTATATCTCATCACAGGCTTCGATTTGATATATGGTAGAGCTCAAACGAACACTTGAATCAAAAGTTATGGCCATTTGAAGTTTGAGTTGCATTTTCAACATATTTTGGATCTTTTTTTAAATTTTTTAATTTTTTTAGTCTTCAAATTTTTATTAAATTTCTATTACCCCATAATAATTATAAAATAATTAATGAAAAATATTTGCTTATTTTTTTTATAAGCCATTTTCACTAAATATCTTATATATTATGTGTAACTGTATATTTATAGTTATCTAAAATATATTTCAAAATATATTTAATATATATATATTATATTTATATCAATATAACTATATCTATATATTTGAATATTAATATATATTTTTAAGGAATTTATTTTTTGGAAGTAGACCCTTTATCCGCGCTTTTAAAAAAATCACTGATAAGGACCCCCCTTTATCAGCGCTACTAAAAAATGCACTGATAAACTGGTACCCTTTAACAGTGCTAAAAATAAGCACTGTGAAAGGGGGTACCTTCATCAGCGCTAAAAAAACACTGATAAAGGGGTACGTTTATCAGCGCTTTTTTAGCGCTGATAAAGGAACCCTTTATCACTGCTTTTTTTAGCGCTGATCAAGGTACCCCCCTTTAACACTTCTTTTTCGTTAGTGCTGATAGGTGGTCATTGATGTAAGAAAGATTCAACTTCCTATTGGTACATCCTTGATGAAGTTGTGTTCTCCATGTTCTTTGGATTGTTTTTTATTAGTTAATTTAACTGATATTTAATTATCAATAATTTTTTAACTCAATCTCCCCCTATATCGGGAAGGCATTCATCGTATTGTCTATTGCATCCACTTTTACACTAGTCATTCCATTTTTTACAATATTATTGATAAAGAAAACCTAAGTGAGTAATTTTTTACTTTTGGGAATCGGATAATAAAAATTATAAATTAAATATTAATCCTAAAATATTCTAATGTAATGATACTAGGATTTTATACATCAATATGAAATATTTTTCATTATATATATATATATATATTTATTTTATAATGGGTTGTAAATATTAATTTTCCAAATAATATCCCAAAGGAATAAAAAATCAGGTTTAAAATAATGCCTCTTTGTTGTGCACTAGGTGACGATGAGTAAAACGCCGATGTTGACTTTTCTACATTATTACCCCTATGTAAAACTGTTCAAGTGTCACATCCACATGTAGTGTCCAGAAAAGGATTTCATTTCATAGAAACCACTAACATTATACTTCACCAAAATTTATGGAAGTTTTCTTATAATTAAAAATGTTTCTATGGTTCTTACTAATATTTTTTGAGTCATAAATTTTACAAATAACTAAACCTTTCCTTTTATTAAAGTTATACCGTCCTTCATTTTTAATACATTATTTTAACATAATTTCTTAACAAATATTGCATTAATAGATTCAAACAATCGTTTAAGGTCGATTGTCTTAGAAAATAGATATATAATACAATAATTAGATACTTTAAACATAATAATTATTGAATCATTCTGAATGACCCCTTTTTTATTCAATATTAGGTCACATAAATGCATGTAATTTCCTAGGTACATACATCAACAGATTTGGATGATCATAAATCCCATTAAGTTATAAACAAAGAAAATTGAACATGAATGATCATCGTTGATAAAATATGAGTTATAACATGATATAGTAGTCATAAATACAAGATATATAACATGAAAGTGTGCCTATAATAAAATAATGGAGGTATTCATAAGTTTATCCCCATGGTTTATCAAAAAGGTGTCATAAAACATAATTACCTTGTTTATTAACCATGGTATCATAAAACATGTTTTCTCTCGAGATTTATTTTTTCCCAGTGCATTGGATCACTATCAAGTAACACTATTAATATTTATTAATTTACATTATCCAAATTGATCATAATAATTTATTTCACCAGTAACTTGAGGAGAATGAAAAATGGGTTTCATATAAAACCTTTAAGTTCAAAATTGATTAAAGATATGGACATTCAGTCTTTTGTAACCCATGAAAAGGAAATGTGGGTTTCATACATGTAAATCATGGAATAAATAAATTATGTTTACCTATATGGGTATTTCCATTATATAGAAGTGGTCTGGGTTTTCAAAATATAAGAATATTTCTTGTAAAATATGGAAGTTCATGAAATGGTTCAACAACATTATGGTATAAAACATGGATTAAGGAAATCGAATCAGGGGAGGAAAAAAATTGTCTCTCCATGATAAAATGTTATTTTGAAAGTAATGGGATAACTAAAAGTGTATCAAAATAAAGTAATTCCATATTTATAGGCAAACCAAAAAGAGGTACATGAATGGAATATAAGAATATAATTCTCTTACTTTGAAGATGTGCTTTCTAAAACATGAGTATGGAACAATAAGAGTATAAAGTCACCTTCGAGGGAACTTTGGGAATTAAAATTACCAAAAAAAATTAATGGATAAAGGATTTGGAGTGGAGATGAGTGGTGCTATTGGTGGCTATTTATAGGATAATTGGAAGAATTGTTTATTAATTTCTAAATATGGGTCTTGGGTTTCAAGGTTGTGTAAAATGAAAACTCAATGGATTACCAATGGTTTTATTAATGGTTTTGGAAATTTTATTTATATTTTATAACATTTTAATGCAATATAATTAAATCCATTTTTTGATATTACGTTGGACATCGAAAATGAAATTTTCCAAAAAATATTATTTTTTAACAAATAATTTAAATTTTAGACTTTGGAAAGTAATTTATATATTTTGAAATTAATTTAAAATCATGAAAATACATAATATTCATATAATAACATATTTTTGGTCGTTTATTATGGATAATTAATTATTATATCGATGTTACATATAGAGGATGTCATAAAACATATCGAAAACAATATTCTGTATTTTTACCATTCATTGAAAATAATGTATTTTAAAAAATTATAAAAATTACATTCTAAACTACTTTTTACATGATGATTTTGAATTTAACTCTTATTTTCTAAAAATAATTATCTAAATGTGATAATTTTAACGTTTTCATAAAAATTCCATATTTATTGAAAAATATTTGTTTTTATGACATAGTCAACATTATGACACGTATAAAAATTTATTTGGATATTATAAAATTATAGTATCATTTATATTTAAATGAATAGTTTTATTTAAAAGTACATTTAATGAAAATAAATTTTATTTAAGGTAATTTTTTTTTATAAAAACATATATTTTCAAGAAATATAATTATATTTTATTGGTATCGAAAAATCTATTTATCAAATCCATTTTATATTAACATTTTTATTAAATAAAATTATATTTAAATTGGGATTGATAATCTGAATATTTAATTTATATAATTAATATTAAACCATTATGACATTAATTTCAACATATATTACTCTTTATTACACTAGTATATGCCCTAAATGTATGGTGTTTGATGGTGGTAGTTTCATGGGGTGTCTTAGCGAACACAGACCTAGTGGTGATCATCATTAATTTTAACATATCCCATAATAAAGTTAATTCAAGCTTACTTATTGAATCCTTTCTTGGTCCTGGTCAATGGTGAGCCTTACTAATTCTAAATCCCTTCCATGTTATGAAAAAATGGGCTTCATAATGTATGAATCTACTGGTTTAGGCCATCATTTCTCATTTATGCATCAACTATCAATTACATTACCCATTATAAACACTAATTATAATAGTAGTATTATTATTATTAACATCAGCCATAGTTCTCAATGAACATATTGACCAATAATCATATAAACCGGTGATTATATTTACAAAAAAAAATTGACCAACTTCTATATTGACCAATAACCATATCCCAAATGTCATATTTCTAATTTCATCATATATATATTCAATAAAACCTAAATATTTACTTATTAATTCCTAAATGTCAAAAAATGATAATTTTTATAATATTCCTAATATTTATTTTTCTTTTAACAATTTCTTGGGATGGTTTAATCTTCTCGAAAGAGTTCAAAACTAAATAATACACAATTTTGAGGTTGATATTATTTGGTTTCTATATCCCTATACTATTATTATCTGTATGAATTAGAATCATTACTTGACATGTAATATTTGTTTTGTAATAATATTTATATTTACTTATATTGTGAAATGTTATAAAATATTTATTATGAAAAAAAGATTACTTTAATTAATAAAAGAATAACATTTATAGTAGTTACATGATTTATGAACTGAATAATGGATTTGAATTAACTCATAGAAACTATTAAATGAATTTTATCCCAACTACAATAAAAACATATGTTACGTGTGGGGATCCCCATGATTTAGATATACAAGAGGAAGATATCGTCTTATCGATTGTGTGGTATGCAATATATATGAGACCATTTTAAACATTTTTCTTCTCAGGTACCATTTATCTCATTGTGAGAGGGTGATAGCACCCCTTTGGATAATAGGTATCCTCAGGATATGGTTGTGGATCCAAGTGTCTAGTGTATTCCCTTGAAGGTAGGGTGATTTTATTCACTTCTACTCATGATCTTCCTCAAGAACTCTCCTTGAAAGGAAGATGAAAGTATTTGTTACTTTTGAATACCATGTTCTATGTTTACAATATTATTTATGAGTTATTTAGTAAAGATATATCTCTTGTATTTTGGTTTTATTTTGTTTTTAATGGTCTTTATATGATAATAAAAAACCGTGTAATATAATATTTTGGAGTTAGTGGAAGGGATTGTTTTGATTGGCGTGTTCTATTTCCCATTAGTGGTTTTGATGATGAGATAAAATAGAGATAATATATTTTATGTTGTGGTGTGGCATAATATACATATTTTTAGAAGACCCAATTAGACCCTAATGGTGGTATTTAATCATTATAACACGGAAGAGTGTTTCACTAATGTTTTTTTAAATTTCTCCATTTTTTTATTATGGGTTTATGGGAATATGAAATTCTTTGTATTTGATAATTGAGATTTCGTGGACTTTTATAGAAATTGAGAGTTATAAAAATTTGTTTGAACTAATTAGAGTTCCCTCCAATGCGTGTTATTATTTTTTAGATCTATGTCAGTGTAATATTGAATGTGTAATGAGATATGGGGTCATTAGTGGTGATGAACATGATTGTGAAGAATTATCTCCATAATAGTAGTTCTCATGGGTATTAGGTATGCACAATTTTATGATGTGAAGTAAGAGGTGAGTTTATTGTTTTTTTTTCTAAATGAGGGGAATCAACATGGATTGTACAATGAAACTTCCCATTCTATCCACATAAGTGTGTTGGTTTTCGATCTGATAAAATGATTGGAATGCACTATTGATATTTTTTTTTAAGATTTTGAAAGTATTTATGAATTGTATTTAAAAGGCTTCATCAGTTCGGCCCCACTCTTATAAGTGGATATTCTATATTCTAGAATGGACCTTTCTTTGATTATAAATAATATCTATCTATCTTAAATCAATTTTTTAGGGGTTTCTAAGGAAAGTAATGGATTCTTGTTTGATGGTAATATTCAGAATATTAGATAGATGTTTCATGTATATGAATGAAATTACGATGGATGTTCACATTGACTAGAGTAATGGTCCATACAAAAATGGTGTTCTCTATTTAAAGTAATGGAGTAGTAAAAATAAAATAAAGTGATTGGTTATGATTATATTGACAATCATCACTACCTAAATTGAATTATTCTATGTATTTTTGGGGCCCCTCATTAGTTTTTTCAATCATAGATATAAAATATCCTTGTGTGTTTTAGTCAACCCTTAAGGGAACCCAAGGATACCCTTGGAGTAGGGTTTTAGAGGAGGATGGTTTGATCAATGGGATTATTAGTTGGAATATAAGCCCAGTAAGGTTTGAATTATATGGACTCCTTGGAACATTTATCTGTGAGGATAGATTAACTTCAATTTATTTCGATAAATTATAGGGATTGTTTACTGAGGAGTTATCACTATAGGAAAAACAAAATATAACAGTGATTTTTTTGAATTAACAACAATTTTTTAAAAACTTATAAGAAGTAGTTAGTTGTTAAATAATTAAGGAAAGTATTATTTCTTTTATTATTGTTTCATTATTTTCTAAGGAAATTTATTTTTAGTATAGGGTTAGTTTTAATTAAAATTATTTTTTCATAGTGAAAATTTTAGATGTAGTTTTTCTATAGAAAAAAATAGCAACAGTTTCACATTTTATTGGTGGTTTCTCTGAAGAGAAATTTTAGGGGATGTTTAAAATGTAAATAAGTATACAAAATACCATATTTCTGGTATTTTAAACCCCAAATTTTTTGTTCACAATGGTTAAAAAATAAAAATCAAATGTATTGGTAAAAACCACTTCTATTTGTACAGATTCAGAAATATCAAATAAATTACTTCTTGATATTTACAAAACCTATACAAAAAATTATAATTATAAAAAAATGGAAAGAAATATAGTTCAAATAATAATATATTTTATGAATATTTTTCTGAAGTTTGAACCATTGGTATTTTATTCACATTGGTTAAAACCACCCTAAAATCAATAGTAGTGGTTAAAACCACTACAAGTATTACATTTTGATAAATAGACAAATAAATTACCAACTAATCGAACACAAACTAATACACAAAAATATATATACAAAATATAGGCAATCAAAATATTATTAAAAAATAGTGACATTTATACATCAATAAATAATAAATTACATATAATAAAGAAACATTAAATTGCATTATAGTTTACAAAATGCCATGATTCTCAAAATTTCAACACAAATATAAGTATAAGATATTCTAATAAGTTGGATGTTCTTCACACTATATAACTTATTAATGTTTCTACCATCACCTCCATCCCAACATCCTACATCAAGATCCTAAATTTAATGTATCTAATCACACATCAGTAATGTGAATATTTGATGAATAATAAAATAAATACAATTCATATGATATATGATATGTTGTAAATTCATTTTTTGTACTGTTAAAATAATGAATAATTGGAAGCCATCCACATTCCTATAATTATCAGAACCTATGATAGCCTCTTTTGAGTTTGAAGATATACAGCCTGAAATGGTATAGAAAAACCAGCATTGTTTAAGATATCCTCTATTGAGTTGTACATAATATACAGTTTTTACTATATATTGTTTTTTAAACAACAATAATTCATTAAAACTAATATCTACATTTATCATTAGATGTAAAATATCATCCAACATTAATTCATCCTTACCACATTTTTTCCACATAATGGAAACCATATTAGACAATAATTATGTCCATGATGATAATTTGATCAATAACAGAACTCTATTCGAAAAAATTACATTTAAAGACTCAAACAAGCATTTTTTATAATTAATTAATTTATGTTTTCAATAACCAATTCCCAGTAAATTATCTTCAAACTAGATACACTTCACATTACAAACATCATATTCATTATAATCATTTTTGTATACATGATTAAAACCATAAACATCAACTCAATAGTGGATTTCAAATATAGAAATCATTTCCTAAACTTATTTTAATTTAGTAGCCACTAAAAATAATCATAAATAGAAATTTTGACTTCAATGAAAAAGAATAGGTTTTTATTAAAATTTATCACACGTCTAATAATAAAAATGGTTCTATGGATTAAATATTGACTTAAGAACCACTAGCTCATGTACCACTTTTTTTTATCACTAGATATATTTATAATCTTGAATTCAAGTGTATCATAAATATAATATATTAAGAGGACCAAAAAGAATAAGTATACAATTCAGAAACTTATCATGATATTATATATTTATTAATAAACATAAAATAAATAAACTAATTAATTTTAATAGTATCATGGAAAAACTCTTATATAAAACACTAAAAATAAATAATTTAGTGTGGTTTTTGAAACATCCATACATTGTTTATGAAAAACTATATTCAATTAGAAAACTCAATGATACGAACAATTGTGTATCTAATAACTTCTTTATATATTTTATAATGATGGTAAATTAAATTTTGAAAGATGAGACAATCTTTCATGTAATCATGTTTATCACGTCATTATGAATTTAGTTATTCAAAGAATTAAAGGATTATTTTAATAGGAGATAATAAAAAATATTTAATTTCATTTAAATTAAAATATTTAATGATTAAAAAATTATAAATAAATTGAAGAATATAAGGTTAAATTTATTATAATTACCACTCAAGTACCTCTGAGGATTTTTATTGTTTCTTCTAGAATAATTATGGTAATCTTCTAAAAACAATAGCTAATGCCCTCTCCATTATGGGGGGGCGATCATTTTACTTCCTATATAATTCCTCTACATCATAATTATATGTTGTACCTATAGATGAAATCATATGAGTATAAGATAAAATGTTATCAGAAAAGTGTGTAAGTTATGTATGAATTGTGCCTTGTGTCATAGTGGGAGAATGTGAACCATGTGACGTACAGTGGGTACTAAAAATAAATCTCTTCTAGTATGGAATGCCTATAAAAAATATTCTTTAATATCAAAAACACATTCCTTGAATTTATTAATATAAAAAATAAATTACCTATTCTATTCTTGGAAAGTAATATTTCTATCGGGTTCTATTATTATCATTATATCTTCTCATTTTATTTTCTATTATTCTTATTATTCTCTCTCCATCGTAAGAATAAAAGTTTAAATATCATCAGGTACATACAATTTAGGATATTTTTGTTAATTGGATTAAATGTCAAAAATTAATTCACCTTCTTCACTCATATCATTAATATATATTCATTTCATGTGGACAACAACAATCCACTAGTAATATAATATATAACTAAAAAAATACCATTTTTTGTTGGGAATCCATGATATATTGATCATTTTACTCATTCTCACCATTACCAATATACTAAATGAAATTTTTATAAGATTTTTGTAATGAATAATTCTTTATACGGGAATTCATATCATTTAAAAACATTTAAATAAAAAAAATAAACATTTCCCATGATAATTTACCTTTATAATATCAACCAAATATCCACAGTATCCTTAATATGGAACAATGAATATACCACTATTTTTTTAAACATTACTTGTCATCAATTGTAAGAAACTTGAAATCATTGATATTGTAATCATTTAATATCCTAGCATTCTTTAAAGGACCTCAAAACAAAAAAAAGTTGACTCTTTGGATAGTTTTTCATGATTATTATCATTCATTACCTATAAAAGATGATATAAAAAAGAATTATATAATTTATAATATCATGAACATATATAAACTATATATTATATTAAGAGCTTCCTTGATTTGTAAGCCATTAAATAATTTCTATGGTGAAAATTTTATTTATAACTATCTCATTATATGTTTAAAACCTAATGAATCTATTTATTTTTTTCCTTAATTAACTGAAATATGGATCAACAATATATGTATTTAGTTGGACATGTCTATATGCTTTCCTTGAAATTTTCATTACATTTTAACCACCCTCTTTATAGTATGTAAGTAAAAATCTTTTCATAAAAAAATCAGGAACTAGAAGATATATTGTGAAAAAAAACTAAAAATATGAGATTTATAGTTGTCTATGTAGTAGAAATATATTAGTCCACTCCACCGACAATCTAATCCATGGTTTTGGGGAATTTTACTATGTCATGTTTTTTCTTGGGGGGTCCTAGATTAGTCCATAAAGTTGTTTCTTGTAAAAAAGGCCCAAGAGATTTTAACCATACTATACCTTCATAAGAATTATTCATAGTCTTAACACACTCACCACAAAGAGTACATATAGTGAATTAGATAAAAAATGTTTGGAAGAAATTTGTAGCACAAGTCTATAAGAAACAAATTATAGTTGCTGAAGATACATCTAGAGAGGATGAGATTCTCTTATATTAAGATCTTTAAATTCATTGATTATAAAGGATGGTCTTGAAAGAACATAAAATATAAAATAGCGTCAATTATGATATATTCATGCACTCTATGAATATTTTATGATATCTTATATTTCATATGTATACAACTTCATGAGTTCTTGTTTTTATATGTATTCATCCAAACGTCATGTAGTGGAGAAATATTCAATTTATATATTTTATTTGAAATTTGAGCTTTAGAACACTAGATAATAGAAATTTCTTAGTAAATAATTCTTTTTAAAATTTTATGATACAAGTTCTTAATTCAATAAGTCCATCTGTTCCAATATGAAATAAACCTCTATGGCGGTGATTTCATCAATCTTCCTTATCTCTTCTTTTCAAATCTTGGAAAAAAATAACCGTGTCTAAATCAATATTTTTTTTAAAAATATTCTTTTCAAACACCTAAAAACATGAATTGAATTATCAAGATATTATACCAACATTACATGTATAATCGGACTGGTTTATAATACTTCTTAATCTTTATAAGAAAAACTCCTCATACAACTTTTCTTATTAGATAAAATAGATCTTTTAATTATATATTAATTAAGATAATTCTTTTTTGTGAGTATTTAATTGATTCCCACATCTTAATTTGTTGTTTAAAAGATAGTCCTTTTAGTAATTTCCTTTTCAAAAGATAAAATATTTCTCATAATTTTATTTTTAATTTTCTTTTTAGACTTTGAACATGTGGAAGATAATTTAATTTTTAATTAAGGTGATCTTTTTATGTAGTAAGATAATCTTTGAAAACTGGGCTTATATAAGATAAATTAACTTGGTACAAATAAAAATTAAATAGATAATATTGGGTTTCTTTCATAAGATAATTATGTTACTCATAATATAATAATCCAGTTTAAGATAAATTTCTTTAAAAAAAAGCTAGATTCTATTAGAATAAATGACATTATACGCATGTATGAAAAATTACATAGAAATATATTAATCAAATAGCTCATAAATTATAAAAATATTAAGATAAAAAATCTAAAACAATTTATATAAACTCATTAGAATATAATTATGGATTTTGTTAATCATAAAAACATTTGAAACAGTGAGATATGTTGAAACAACACAAGTATGACCAATAATTATTCTCCCTCAATTGAATTAAATAATAATTTCAATGTCTATATTGATTTAATCTTATATCTATCAAATCCAAATACATTTAACTGAAGGGTATACATAGTTTTTCATGGAAACATTCTATAATAGAACCTTCTAGATGAGCATTATTTTTCACATAATACTTTAAATGAAAAATATAACTAATGATAAAATGTAAGAAATTAATAAATGACTTTTTAAAATATTGACTAATAAAATTATATTTTTTTAATGAAAAATGTATTATAATAACCTCTCCATGGGATACATCCATTGAGAAAGTACAAGACATCTAATTTTTTCTTCTTTAGAAAAAAAACCATTATATGAATTATCACAGTGAATCATTATGGGGGAAAGGAAATATCCAAATGTTATTGTATTTTTAAAATTATTCATTCAAGTTTATCCAATTCCTTGGTGATTAATTTATTCTCACAAATTTATCTAAATGATGTGAGAAACACTATTAAAAAATGATTATTTTTTCAGGTAACAAATTATGCATTGCCAATGGTGGACACTACTCCATCAATACATGAGATTGATGAGTTTCCAATCCACGTATCTTATGAACATTGAAATAAAAAACACCTTAAAATTTTACTATAATATCTATCATAATCATTAATATTTTTCTATCTTCAAAGTAGAACATATTTTTGCTAATTTTTCTTTGTAAAAATAGTTAATAGATATACCTCATTCTAAATTACCCATAAATCTTGTTTGATATGGATTGATTATAATTTTTTAAGAACATTTAATAGTTCCTTTGACTTTCCCTACTCATTAATCAATGTAAAACAATTATCACTCAAATTATACCTAATGTGCATCACATCAGGTTTATGACCTAATAAATTAAATTCCTAATATGGATGTTTAAAAAAGATGTCCTTTTTCACCTATTGTTGTTCTCCAATTGTAATTTAATTTTTTCTAAATATAATTCCACTTTTATTAATCAAAAAATATTTTCCAAACACTATACCAACATTTTATAATTATACCATCATCTGTGATCCAAATAATAATTTTGGTGCAATCATCAAATTTGTTTTTCCATTAAAACAAGACCTGTGAAACCAAAATCATTGAGATATATCAAGAAAGTGATGATGAAACAAGAAGAAACACTTTTTATATAAGGTATCCGTTGAGATTAAACAATTAATGTTACAAACTAGACAATCCAAACTAGTGTGTATCTTCCAACTAAACAAATTTACTTATCTAGAAAAAACATTAAAGGCCAACATAAGGGAACCATTCATTTTAAATATTCGTGTGGTAGACACATCATATATTTCAAAATCTTTATTCCAAACTCTAATAATTTTAGAATAAGGGGATAAAGATAGAGAACAATGTCTTTTTGAATCATTTTATTTCCAGTAATAATCATTTATATAATGAATGAAGTCAATTTCATGCACATTTCAGGAGGTAGATTATAAGGGATCAAAACAACTGGCCAAATGATGTAACTGCTACTAAAAGTTCTTGAAGGATTTAATCCATCAAATAACAACACCAAACATACATTTCTAGTATTATAATAGAAATTTGGTTATAATGAATCAAAGTTCTTCCTCAATTTTGAATCTATTTTATGTTTCAGGGACTAATCATTATTATTTTGAAAATCATTGCACTTCATATGTTCAACCATTTTATATAGCCCAAACTACCTTTTCAATAGTATATTTAATGTAAAGTGATGTAAAATAATCATAGTAATATTATTTTCAGATTTATCCGTAGTATTATTCATATTCAAACCAACATCATAATTTATTGATTTCTATCTTGAAGTAAATATTTTTTCACTTTTATTTTTCCGAATCTTCTTTCCTATAAAGAATATAATAGTTAAGACTTGTACTTATCATTTTATAATTGAGTGTAAGATTGAAAATAATGTTTTTCATCTCATAAAATGATGCAAGGATCATATCTTCAATAAATGCATCAGGAAAAAATTAAAATAACATGGAAATTGCGTTATTTTTATTTCCACAAAAACATTTGATTTAGTAAAACATCAGTAGATAAGAAAATATTGAATATTTTACACTTTCTTAATAAAATTCATTATCTCAGATAAATCAGTATTTTTCCCAGTTTATATTTTTCTTTTATTAGTCTCCTAATCTTCATCCATTAATATGTTACCATTTTGACCAGGTTTTCATGCAGTTCTAAAAGAATAATTCATATATGAAACATAAAAAATTAAATCAACAAATGTGTTAAATTATTAATGGTGTTTCACCATTGTTATAAAATAATTACTTTTCATGTTGTCAATTTCTTGATGCACTATCAGGGAAGTAACTTCTTCATTTCTATTGAATACATAACTGATCAAATTTGTAATAACTATCAATTATAAATTCCAAATCCAACACACAAAATAAGGGGGAAAATTTTTAATATCAACTTTTCAAATACCTCATAACTCTTCAACCATTGTCTAAATAAGAAATTTGGAAATTTAAATTTGATTCTTCCATCCAAGAATTTATTTTTAATTGAAAAATAAAAAACCATGTGTGAACTCAAAACATGATGAGATGTGTTTCGAGGTATGTTTATCCAAATTTATACATTTTCTACTTGACTTCCTACGTTATCAAACAAAAAAATTAATAATTTATTATATATAATAATAAAATAAATTTAATTTTCCAAAGTAATATAGTTTTAATTTTTTAAATTTTAGTAAAAATCTTATAACTTGAATTTTAGTCATTGACTTTAAATTTAATTTATATAAAAATATTTTATAACAAATAGAACATGAAATAAATAAATTTTTAAAATCCATGAAAAGAATTTATATCCAAACACTAATTTCATAATTTATTTTACCATTTATAAAAATAACACACACTATAACATAACAAAAAAACACTAAAAAACTCATTCACACATAAATTTATTGTTAGTTATTCTAAAAAAGTTAAAATTAATTTTAGGAATTATTTCATCATCTAAACAATTAAACTTATTTTTTTACATGTAATTTCAATTTCCTTTACTTAAAAAAGATTTATATATAATTTTTATCACTTAGCAATTAATATAAAATAATTTTCAAAAAAATTGAACTCAATTATAAAATCATCATGTTCATTATAAAAAATCAAACAAAAGTTTTATTCATAGTTTTAATAAAATAATCAAACTAAATATCATAGTGTCCAAGAGGTTAATTATCTCAGAAAAGAAAATCAACACTAAAAATGGAAATCAAAATACCCCTCAAACATAAATAATTCATAAATATAATAAACTAAAAGCATTGAAAAATAATTAGAATACACAAATTATTAATCCTAACTCTATTGCACAATTCTTTCCTAAAATAGAGCATAAAATCTTTTAAAGATGACTAAGGAAAAATAATTGGAGAATGATCTCATGAAATAACAATGGGGTCCATAGGAGTAGAGGTTGAGAGGGAATCAAATAGGGAATGTGGCATCAAGGTCGATGGGGAAGCTGGTCTGACATCGAGTGATGTCAAGGGGGTGTTGGGAGGTAGTCTCACATCAGGCAACAGTGGGGGGGAGGTCAAAAGGGGTCTGACATCTAGTGGTAGGGTCGGAGGTAGGTCTGGAGAACTTGGAATGGTGTCAAGTGGTTGTGAGGGTTATTCCATATTCACGGTGGGGTCATGTTTTTGGGGGTCATGTTGTGGTGATTTTTTAATAAAAACATAGTTTATGTTTTAAAGGAAACCACCATGATATTATTTTTAAAATTATTTAGAAATAGTTTTAAACAAACATTCCACTAAATATTGTTTCTTTACAAAGGAATCATTAAAATATAATCATGGAATATAGTATTATAGTTTACTAGTGGTCTATAAAACCAACAAAATATACTACATTTCCACTAGTGTATATTACAAGCATATGTCTTTCCATGAGAACCTTTATAATTTTTTAAAGATATGATAGATATTAAAAGTTGGTGAGTAATGAAAGAACTAATTAAGTGGGACTCCAACATTAAAATGATGAACCCCTGATATCATGGATTTAAATTTTTGAGTAATGTATACGTGATATCTATTAGATGGTCATGTTGGAGTATTAGTATATTTGATCATTATGTTGGGGATTCCACTTTTTGGGTAGAGTTTTTAGAGTGTAGTGTCATTTCAATTTCTATTGGATGATTTGATATTTTTTTTGAAGGAAAAACATGAGATAGTTAGTGTTTTTTCTAGTTGACTACATAGATTTTACTAGTATTTATTTTATTTGTTAATAATTATTAGAGTCTTTCTTCTTACAGAATTAATGGTTTATGAATGGGTTTATCAAAACTCATGTCACATTTTTTTAGGATGAAATGTTTTATGGATAGGGAGGTTGTAATAACATATGTTTCTACCTAAGGATTGGTTTCCTGGGAGTAGATCCTGACAATCATTTTATTTTCATTGAGTTTATTATAATATTTTTAAATATTAATAATGTTCTCTAATGGTTTTATTAATCACATTTAGCATTTTCTCATGAAAAAAAAATAATTTTTGATTAAAGGATAAATTTGAAAATTCACTTTATTTTGGGTAGAAACTGGGAAATAAGTTGTTCAATTGAGTCCTAAATAGTGTGTTTTTACAAATGTGAACAATACATAATTTTTGGTCATAATTTAATGGTTTCTTCATTACTAGTGTTTATTTTTAATTAAATATTAAAAAAAATTATACAATTCCTTAAAAATTGTATTCCTCTATTAATTCATCATATATATCCTTTTAGGGTAATTATCTCAATAAACCCTAGAGTAGTTTTATCTAGATGAATAATAATCACATAAAAGGGATAAATCAAGGATCATGGAGTGATCAAGAAACATGGATATAGTTGTTTGGATCATTTTCATCATTATTTATGACGTATTATACTCCAAAAACAATATCTTCTTGAACTCAAACTAAATGAACAAGTATTGTTTTGAAAATAATTTAGGTTATTTTGGAAAATATGTTTTATACAATTATAGTGGTTTGGTATAAATTTGATGAATGATTTCGAAAAAACCTAGAGAGAATTTTGAATTCTTGAAATTAGTCTCCTAATTTAGGGGGTTGAAACATAACATCCACAAATTGATAATCAATTATGTAAATATAAATATCTTAACATTTCTAATTTCTATTTATTTTAGAAATTTGGATCTTTATTTTTATTGATATCATATTGAGAAGAAAATTTATTCTTTTGGGATAAATTCAAGACATGATTAAATTATAATAATAATTAATGAGAAATTTATATATTCTAGGAAAGTATTTTCAATACGAAAACAATGAAACATGTTTGGGATCAATATTATAAATATATTGAAACATCACGTAGATAAAATTATTTCCAATTTAGAATTTCACTATATGATTTTGATGACAAAATGAATGATTCATGACCTAAAATATATGCTTATGTGATCCTCACATGAAAAGCTGTGTCATGGGTTGAGATTCTAGTGTGTGTATTGTTTTTGCTGTGAGTGGTGTCTTGAAGCTCCTATGTTTGTTTCATCGAGAAATAGATATTCGTATTTCAACCACATTGACCATAAGTTCAAGGAGTGTGCGTTCATATAATACATGCAAGTGTCATCCACTATAGTCGTCGGATATTATGATATGATGGAGATACTTCTACCAATTCATACTTAAGAATAGGATATGTAGTGGTTAGTGTGTGTAAACTACATTCATATAATTACTCAGATCAGAAAGTGGTAGGAGAGTATGGATTGAAATGTCATGGGCCATGTACTGTGATATTGACTTTTTCTGAGTTTTCTGAATAAATAAATTATTTCAACCTAGTAATTATTTTAAAAAATTTATCAGAAATGTTGAAGTGTTGTGATGTATTCATTATTTATTGAAATGTGACAGTGGGTGAGCCGCCTTTTCTTGTCATCGACCCAGATCGATGACATGGAAAGGGTGGATGGGGGCCTTCTTCTTTCACCTTATATAAAGTGAATGGTGACCCCCGACCACTCTTGCCTTTCCCTTAAGTCCCTATAAAATGGAAACCCCCCTCATCCTCACTACAAAATTCCCTCCTCGCTCTAAATTACACACACTCTCTATCCAAAATAACACATATTTATGTGTGGTGGTTCCGGTGGCCTAAAAGATGTGGCTATTTTTTTTTGAAAAACTTCATTTTGAGGTATTTTCATTATTTAATTTAAAGACATTCATTTATTTGAATGTTTTTTAGTTTTCTCAAAATATTATATTTATTTAGAATTTTTGTTATTTATATGTAGTTTATAAATAATAGTTAGTGTTAGTAAATATTATGTATATATTAACGAATGCATAAATTAAGATTAAGGAATAATTACATATAATGATTAGATAATAATAATAAACTAAATAATTTCATATGATTAACTAATTATTATTAAATCATTAATTGAGGATTAATTAATTTTCAAATAATTATTATCTAATTAATAAATAATAATTGAATAATGATTAATGAATGATTAAAAAATAATTCATTTCTGATTATAAAAAGTTTAACTAATGATTTAGCAATGATTAATGAATGATTAAGTAATGACTAATTAATTATTAAAGAATAACTAAGGAATGGGTATTTAATTATTAAGGAGTGATTAAGTAATGATTAATGTAACACCCTGAGCTTCCACAATACGTTTCTCTTTGAATAATACTATAGCTTGCAAGGTATGCAACACCGAGTTCAAGTGCACCACAACCTATCAAACTAGCCATTTAAAAAGCTGTTATGAATAGTAATAACCACATTTTGAATTATATATATATCCAACATAATTTTAACATTAATCATTTCTATTTATTAGACATAATATAAGGACAAATTCAATTTTTCATATAAAATAAGTATTTTTCTTAAATACAATTTTTCTGCCTTTTAATGGCGAACCATTTTTAAATCAAATATTTGAAACTTTTATGTATTAAATTTGATGAAATTATATTCTTCATTAGAATAGGGACTTTAAAATTTAGTTTGGATTAATTATTTGTGTTTTTTTGATAACTTTCATATTTTGATCAATATTGAAAGATACTAGATTTTAATGTGAAACAACTCTTTTTATTCAAATAATTTATAGTGTTAAATTATAAATTTCAATGGTTTTGAAGTATAATTAGATTATATTTTTATCATTCAATCCAATTTGGGTCATTGTAAGATATTTCACTTTTAAATTGACAAAAACACAAATCAATCTTTTGATAGTTTTTACTTCTCAAAAACCCGATTTCGGATTTTCGCAACGGGAATTATTTTTAAATTAATTAATCCGTCATATATGTTTTGAATTTCTTAAAATAGGCTTGATTTTTTGGATGGAATATATCAAAATTAACATTGAAGTAATTTTTGTTATTTTTCTGAAAACATTCATTTTGTGAGGAATACTGAAATACAATGTGTTATAGTTTAAAGCCAACTTTTTATTTAAATTATTATTTATTTTAATTAAATTTATTTCTTATAAAAAAAGATACATAATACATATATAAGTTTAATATAATTAATTGGAGTAATTTTATTATAAGTTTAAAAATAAATAAATTTATTGTTCTTTTTACCATCTTTTACCCACCTTCTAGGCACATTTGTAAATTTGCATAAAACGTAATATTACTACATCTGTGAATTGAATTTACAAAATCTGAGAGACACGATAGACATCAGTAAGTAAAATGAGGTTCAATAAGATTAAAATTTATTTTTTGGATGAATTGTAACTTTTGAATTTTATTTACCACTGATAAAAGTATAAAAGGTTAATTAAAGGTAAAAATGATGTTATAATTACCCTAAAAATTGTCCTAATTATATTATAGATTTTTTTAAACCGAAATAAACATTAGGAATAAAATATTAACCTCTATAATCCACATGGATTAGATTATGACATTTATAATTATTTTATTTAAAAAATATTTAAAAGTGTGAAATTCAATGTTTAATAAATAATCCATTTTGAATATAGGGTTATGCATAATATAAATTAGTCTATAAATATTTATTAGAAACATAAAACTATATCCTATATCATGGTTGTTTATTTATAATTTTTACGTATTAAATAATTAAATTTATTTATGACATAATGATGATGCAGTAATTTCTTTTTTAATGAAAAGATTAAAATAATTTTTGTTATAAATATCAAAATAAATTTAAATTCAGACATTTGATGCATTCCAAGAATATTCTAGTTTAATATGACATTATAGGGTTGATTAAATGATTTTTATTTGAAGTAATAATGATTATATGACTTTCAAAAATACAAAATACTAAATAGTGTCCAAATTGACATAAATGAGTTTTTAAAACAAAAACAATTTTATTAACTGATAAAATACTCTTAAAAATATAAGGCTCAAATTAAAGAGTTATATAAGATTAGAAATGTCAATAATAAACCACTTGGGGTTCTCTTGGATTTTTATAGTAAGTTTATCAACCATTTATTATAATAATACAAGAGGACGTGTTAACAGTTAAACTATTTCACTAAGTGTTAAATCTTAAAGATATTGTTAAGATGGTTACCTAAAATTATCTAAAACCTATTGTTTTAGAGGATTTAGACCCATACCCACCTTATATTTTAAATAAATCCATTTTTATATACTAGAAACCTAAAATTATTTTATAATAAAATAAAATATCAAACTTTTCTTAAAGTGACTCTCACCTCTCTTATAAAAGGGTACTTCACCTTCTCTCAAAATCACACCCATAGAGCTATTTGGATTGGACAAACCATTCCCAAATCACCTCCCAACATCCCTAAATTAATCCTGTAGTCCTTAGCTTGAGCATAAAGACAACATAAGGATCCCTTTTGTTCAAATCATAAGTAATCACCCAAAGAAGAGGTAATTATTTTATCCCCTATTTCAAATTACTTTTATTCTTCCACTTTATCCTTCATTGTTATTTCCATATAAAATTAATAAATCTTGTCCCTTGTACATACTTTGATTATATTATTAATATGGTAAAACCATATTCATTATTCTATCCACCCTATGAATGATAATGTCATCATGCATGCATACGTACGACTTATCGTCTCCACGTCATGGTGTAATATTTTATTCAACACTATGTTATTTGGATGGATATAATGATGTGTAATATGTCTAAAAATTATGAAAATAACATTATAATTTCTCTATAAAATTAATATACCATCCAATTACACACCTTTTAATCATTAAGGAAAGCATATCGCTGCTCGTGTGTATGTACAGCTTATCGTCTCCACGAAGCGATGAGATTCATTTCCATGTTCCCCATTCAATGATGTATATAAAAATATATATTATTAGTAAGTATATAATATATGACATAATAATGATAATGAATATATATATATATATATCTTTTTTATTTACTATCGTTCAATGCGATATGAAAACAGAAACAACGTTTATGCATACGTACGGCCTACCATCTCCTTAAACGGTGTTTTAAATTTCATATATCAATCTATTATACATATTTATATTATATATATATTGATATATAAATCATAGTTTATATTCTGTAATTATTCAAATCATGACCTAAATGATACAATCAATAATAACAAGTTAAAACACGTACGATTAAGAAAGCGATTATTACATGAAATGTAAATTTAACATGGAAATCATTATTAAATGGTCATAAATAGTCATAAATGAATCATGTATGATATAATAAATATGAATATGGTTATGGTATAACTTAATACCATACTATAGTCATTATACCATAGGTTAAATATACTCTCGACCAAGGAAAGTACAAGGTAAGTGTTAATTACTCAATCTCAATATTATCTGAGATTGTTTATATGTAAGTATTTTATGGGACATATTTGTTATCCAGGTCCATGTTTAATAAGAGACTTTTCAAAATGGTTCTTTTAAGGTACTCTTTAACTATAAAATCATTTTAAATGTTTTAAATATTTATTCTTATAAATCATTCTCATTAATGTCCATGTTTTTGAAAACATTTGAAAGATTTATTTTTATGGACATGATTGTTTTAAAATGTTAATTCCTTTTATAAGTTTCAATGTGGTATGGGAAAATTTTATTCAAAATATCTTTTAAATGAATTTCTTTATAAATGTGTGACTATTAAATGATTTCACAAAAATGGATATTTCTCTCAAAAATGTTTACCGATGATTCCATATTATGTCAACATCCATTACTGGATATTATTCTTACATAAGGTTGATTTTTTATAATAAAATATTATATATTGTATTAAATGATTTGTGATATGTTTGACTATTGATGCACTATTTTTATACCATTTATGGTTTATGGTTGAAGTATTCAAATTTCGTATGCTAGTTTTAATACGAATTTTTATGTTCTGTTTCAAAACATTCAAATGAGGAATACAATGGACTTAGTAAGTAACGGGAGTAACTTGATATAGATCCTCAATAAATTGATAGGTCTCATAAGACAATGTCTTGTCTTGGCACAAGGCCTTAAAAAAAATTTATCTGTAGTGTTGGTACGAGGCATTGACAATGTGTTAATGATGCGCGATGTTACAAATTCCCTTATTTTGAAATTAATTATTATATGTTATTATTAGACTATTAGAATATCAATGTCCATGTTTATACCGTAATTCTTGATTTATTTTCTTCATGTTATGTTCATGTTTATGTTTGAAATTATGTTGTTTTTATTACTCACCTTGCTTTAAAATTTTATAGCTTCCACTAAATTATTTGTCCTTACTGAGCATCTGAGCTCAACCCTTTCTTATGTTTTCTTTTCCAAGGATTTCAAGAAGTTTATTATGATTTATATGTAGGGTTAAGCTAGGAGAATAATGGAATTCCAAATGGATTATTTATGTTGTTTTTTGTGTTTGAATGTGTAATGTAACATTCATGTATGTAATCTGTTTTCCAAGATACCTAAACTGATCAGTCTTTTTGGACTTGATTCTTTGTAATCATGCCAATGTATTAAAATAATTCATCGGCACAAGGCATCGGGGGTTGAGGCATTATAGTTAGTATCATAGTAAGTTTAGTACAGTCCTTGGAAAATAGATTTATAAAAAAACAGATTATAGAATATTACCCTAAGATAGACTTTGAGTTTTAGTATATAATAACTTCCTATAATTTTGGTAATGTAAGGATATTGTGTATTTTACAAGCAATACATGACTGTCTAGATAGAAGCTGGTAGAGGCGGCTCTGCCATAGACATACCAAAGAGTGAAATCTCTAAAAAGAAGTTTCTGGCTTTACCCCAGGTATCCTGGTACATGACAATGGTACTTACTGTACTCTTGGTTATGACACCCCTAGGGATATGTTTAGGATAATTTATATTTTCTTTATAAATTATTATGAAGGATTTATGACTATATACATCCTCAAAGAAATTTTTTTATGATTATGGATTATATCCATAAACAGTTCGATTTATGTGAAATGTTTTATATGTTTGGAATTAAGTATTGTGATTCATATACTAATCTAGTGTATACCATTGTTTAGAAATGGAACCTAGTGGAAGTAATGGAAATTATATCAATGCACGTAATCCATGTAGGTATTGACCTCCTACTCAAGATAATTATAGTGGAGATTGTGAAGGAATTATTGTTGATCAACGTATCACTATACTGGGAAAACTCACTTAGGATATGAATAATAACCTTACCCATATTGAGCACCCTAATCCACAATGTGTAGGATCAATGTTAGACTGCTTCCTTATGAAAAAACCACCAACATTCAATGGGAATACATATCAATTTGTAGCTTAGAAATGGATTAGTTCCTAAGATATAATTTTTCATTATTTAGGGAGTAGCGAAAGGGAAAAAGTTTTCATGGATGTTTATCACCACATAGGAGATGCAGATCAATGGTGTTCATTGATTAAAAACACAAATGAGGATGAAAAGGTATCAAATATGGAATGGAGGGAATTTAAAGATCTCTTCTTATAAAAATAATTTCCTCATTACCATCTAGAATATATGGAAAGACAACTTCTAAGTTTATGGAAAAAGGAGGATGAGAATTTTGAAAATTATGAGGTTAACATTATAAGGTTATCAAGTCATGCAACAGATTATATACATAACCCAAAGAGTAAGATTTAACAATTCATGAATGGGTTAAGACCATATTTCCATCGAGCATTAGTCTCACAATCCATCTCATTGTATAAAGATAATGTTTCATGTTCTATGAAGAAATAAAAATAATTCTCTAAGTCTTATGACATTAAAGTAAAGAAAGAGAAGAATAAAACGGTGGAGCAACATACAGATAAAGGGAAAAAGGGAAAGAAGGATTTTCCATCATGTTATAATTATGGGAAGAAACACCCTGGTACTTGCTTAAAATGAATGGGATTTCACTAAAAATGTGGAGAAAAAAGTCACCAGGCTCGTGATTGCAAGGGAATGAATGAGGATGTCAATTTTGAATGATACAATTGTACAAAAATGGGGAATTATGCAAATTAATTTCCTCAACGCCAAGAAAAATTACCTCAGAAAAGGCCAAGTGAGCAAGGCCAAGTTTATATTGTTACTACAGTTGAAGTAGAATAATTAATGTATTTGTGTTTTTGGTTCAAAGAATTATATTATAGTTCTGAGAAAAATGTAATATATATAAGTATTGTACAACAACACTTTTTATTTTCATTAAGGTTTTAATATGATGAAGGTATTCATATTTTTGGTATGTGACAATAAGAGAAACATTATGTTGTTTGGGGAATCTGATGTTACAATTTATTTTGGAATTTACAGACTTTTGGAGAGAGTTTGGATATAAATATTTGGGATAACAATAAAGGTTGTAATGGATTATGTTGGATATTGGATACTATTGTTTAAGGTTAAAATATTTCATAATATTATTTTTTGGATTGTTCTAAAAAGGACAACCCGGAGGTTGGGTGATAACCAATCGCGTCCGGCAAGGCTGTAAGATTTGAACCCGCAACTGAAGGGTGATAAGGGTGCATCAACAACCACTGGCCTACTTGATTTCCTGGTTTGTATAAAGTATTTTTTTTAATAATGGGAAGATAGATAAATTATAAATTAATTTTTGGAACCATATATGATTAGGATACATATAATATTTTTGGGTTCAATTATCTTTTAGAGTTAATGATGAGTTTGTAGTAGAAATTAGATAATGGATGTAACTCTACTGGTAAAGTATTCTGTTTTAATTATTCTATGTAGAAATTAATTATTAACCTTTAGGGAAAAGATCTTAAAACCATAAATGTCTTATCTTAATAACTTATGTTTTGTTAAACTGTTGATATTTTAAATCATCGTAGATGTAAGGCTTTGAGGCCCTAAATTTTCCATTCACATGATTGTGATTGATGACCTCAATCACTGCATATAAATATTTATGTTTTCGTCCAACTATAATTGCCACAAATCTTCTCCTATTCGAAATCCTAATTTTTTGGTGACTTTTTCATTTCCCTTTCCATCTTCTTAAGAAAAAAAATTATAAACCCTATTTCTGATGTGGGTTTTCCACAAAGTTATTCTATATTTTTGAAACCTTTTATTTTCAATAAACTATTTCGAATTGCAAGGACGCAATATATGGAAGAGGGAAAGAATGTAACACCTGAAGTTCCCATAGTGCGTTTCTCTTTGAATAATACAATAGTGTGTGATGTACGCACAACTCTGAGTTCAAGCACCCCATGACCTATAAAACTATCCATTTAAAAAGTAGTTATGATTAATAATAACCACATTTTAAATTTTATATATATACAATATAATATTAAAATTCATCGTTTGTGTTTCCTAGACAAAATATAATGAAAAATTCAATTTTTTATATAAAAGAAGTATTTTTCAGAAAATGCAGTTTTTCCGCATTTTAATGGAGAACACATTTTAAATCCAATATTTTACTCCTTAATATATTCAATATGATGAAAATAAATTCTTCTTTAGAACCAGGACATAAAAATTTAATATGGATAAATTTTTTGTGTTTTTCTGATAAATTTCATATTTTGAATTATACATTTGATTTTTTTGAATTATAATTAGATTATATTTTTATCATTTAATCCAATGTTGTTCATTGGATGTAATTTCAATTTTAAATTGGACATAATCACATATCATTCTTTTGAAAGTTTTTTACTTTTCAAAAACCCGCTTTCTGGTTTTGACAACGGGAATTAATTTTAAATTAATTAATCAAACATCTATGTTTTGAATTTGGTAAAATAGACATCATTTTTGAATTCTAAATATAAAAACTTCCTTTGTGGGATGTTTTTATATTTTTCTGAAAACATTCAATTTTTGATGAATAGTGAAAAACAAAGCATTATTGTTTAAAACCAAATTTTATTTAAATAGTTATTTAATTTATTTAAATTTATTCATAGTCCAAATAAATATATATAACCTATATAAGTTCAATTTAATTCATTTGAGTCATTTTATAGTAAGTTTAGATATATAAAATTTTATTAAACTTCTTGCTGTCTTTTACTCACCTTCTAGGCACATTTAAAAATATGCATAAAACAAAATATTTCCACTTTGGTGAATTGAATTTCAGAAAATAAATGTGACACGGATGACATTGGTATGTAAAATGTGGTTCAATGAGATGATTTTTTTTGTGAATAGTAACATTTGAATTTTATTTACCATAGTTAAATGTAAATAGGGTAATTAAAGGTAAAAAAGATATAAATTACCCTAACACATATCCTAATCCTATTGGATAAGTGTTTTTTGACAAAAATAAACCTTATAAATATAATACTAACATCTTTGATCCACTTGGATTAGATTAGGACATTTATAATTATTTTATTTAAAGAAGAGTTAAAAGTGTAAAATTCAATGTTTAATAACTAAAACATTTTTAATATAAGGTTATACATAATATAAATTTGACTATAAATATTCCTTTTAAAGCTAAAAATATTTAATAAATCGTTTTAATTTTATTTATAATTTATATACGATACATAATTAAATTTATTTTTGGCACAACAATTATAGGGTAATTACTCTATTAAGGAAATATTAAAATAATTAATGTTTTAAATATTAATATAAATTCAAATTGAGACTTCTGATCCATTAAACGAATTTTTTAGTTTAATATGTCATTTTAGGTATTATTCAAGAATTTTTTTTGATGTAATAATTTTTTTATGACTTTCCCAAAATCCTAATACTAAATTGTGTCAAAATTGACAAATATGAGTTTTAAAACAAATACTATTTTATTAAATGATAAAATACTCCTAAAATCTAAGGTTGAGCCAAAGAACATAGATAAGATTATATATGTCAATAAGTAACGACATGTGGTTCTTTTGGATTTTATAGTAAGTTTATTAACCATTTATTATTATAATACAAGAGGACATGGTAAAAGTTAGACAATTTAACTGAGAGTTAAATCTAAATGATAGGGTTAATACGGTGGCCTAAACTTTTCTAAAATGCGTTGGTTGAGAATACTTCCACCCATAACAACCTTAGATTCTAAATAAATTAATTACGAGAAATTAGAAACCGAAAATGATTTTATAATAAAATAGTATTTCAAACCTTTCTAAAAGTGACATTTGACTCTCTTATAAAAGGGTACTTCTCCTTCACTCAATATCACACCCCCAATGCCATTTCGATCAGCCAACCCCTGCAAAAATCTTCTACCAACTTCCTTCACTTCAACCCAGTGTCCATACCTTGAGAATAAATCCAACCTAAAGAGCCCTTTTGTTCAAATCAAAAGGAAACACCCAAAGAAGAGATAATTGTTTTATCAACTCTTTAAATGTTCATTTCATCTTCTATGTTCCCTTTCTTGTTATTTCCATACCAAAATAATATATCCAGTACCTTCTACATATTTTGGTATTTTTATAAAAATGTTATATCCATATCCATTATTCTATCTTTCCTATGAATGATAATGTCTCCATGCATGCGTATGTACGACTAACAACCTCCATATCGTGGTGTAATTTGTTATTCAACACTATGTTATTTGGATGGATATAATAATGATAAATATGTATATAAGTAATGAAAATAACATTCTAATATCTCTATAAAATTAATATACCATTCAATATTTTACCTTTTAATCATTATTTAAATGGTATCGTCGCTCGTGTGTACGTACCGCTAATCGTCTCCACGACGCGATATGATTATTTTCAAAATTCACCATTCAACGATGAGTATAAAAATATATATTATTAATAAATATTTTATATATTACATAATAATTCTACTAGAGATATATATATATACTTACATATATATTAATTACTTACTTCCGTTCAATACGACATGAAAATGGAAACAGCATTTTTGCGTACATACGGCCTACCATCTCCATAAACAGTGTTTTCTATTTCATATATATATCTATGATACATATTTATATTCTAAATATATATGATATATAAATCATGTTTTATATTCTGTATGTATTTAAATCATGATCTAAATAATACGATCAATAATAACAAGTTAAAACACATACGATAAAGAAAGCGATTATTACACGAAATGTTAATTTAACAAGGAAGTAATTTTTAAATATGTAGTATAAAGTAATAAATGAACCATATATGATATAATAAATTGTAATATGGTTTTTTTGTAATTTAATAACATACTATGGTCATTATACAGGAGGTTAAACGTACCCTTGACTAAAGGAAAGTAAAAGGTAAGGGTTAATTTCTCAATCTCATTATTTTCTAATATTTTTTATGTGTAAGTATTTCTTGGAAAATATTTATTATACACATCCATGTTTAATAATAAACATTTCAAAATTATTATTTAGTGGTATTGTTTAACTAAAACATCATTTTAAACATTTTAAATATTTATTCTTCTAAATATTTCTCATTAATTTCCTTGTTTTCAAGATCGTTTTGAGGATTTATTTATATGTACATGATTGTTTTAAAAATTAAATTCATTTCAAAAGTTTAAATGTTATATGGGAAACTTTGATTCAAATATCTCTTTTAAATTAATTCCTTTATAAATGTGTTACTTTTAAATGATTTCACAAAAAGGGATATTTCTATAAAAAAGTTTTACTGGTCATTTTCAACTATAGAGACATCCTTTAATGGAAATTATTCTTAATTAAGGTTGATTTATTATTATTCAATCTTAAAGATTGTATTAAATGAGTTGTGATATGTTTCAATGTGGATGTGCTATTTTTATACCCATTATTATTTACGGTTGAAGTATTGACATTTCGTATTCTAGTTTTAATACAATTATTTATGTTATGTTTCAACATTTTTATTTGAGGAATACAGTGGAACAAATAAGTTATGAGCGTAGCCCGCTATAGCTCTTCGATGCATTGGTTGGTGTAATGAGACAAACTATTGTCTTGGAACAACTCCTTGAAAAAAAAATTATTTCTTAGCCTTGGCATGAGTCCTTGACTATGTGGTAATGATGTCCAATGTTAGGCATTCCCTCATTATGAAATTAATTATTAACTATGATTATTTGACTTGTAGAATATCTATGTGGATGTTTTTATGGAAATGTTTTATTTATGATTAACGAATTATTAAGTAATGATTATGGAATAATTAATTAATTATTATGGAAGGAACAAATAATGATTAATAAATGATTAACAAATTATTAAATAATGATTAACTAATGATTAAGGATTGATTAACTAATGATTAAGGAATGATTAAATAATGATGAACTAATGGTTAACTAATGATTCAGGTGTCATTAAGTAAATATGAAAGAATTATAAAGAAAATATTAAAAAATTATTAACTAATGATTAATGAATGATTAAAGAATGATAAATAAACAATTAACTAATGATTAAGGTATTATTAAATAATTATTAAATATTGTTTATCTAAGTATTAATTAATTGTTAAATAATTATTAACTAATGATTTTATAATTTAAAATTAATTATTATGTAATGATTAAGTAATGATTAAATAATGATTAAGGGCTAACTAAGGACAGATTAATAAATAAATTAAGAACTATTAAATAATGATTATAGAATGATTAAATAATGAATAAAGAATAAAGAATTAATAATTAATGAATGATTTGGAATGATGAAAGAGCAATTGAATAATGATAGCCTAATTATTAAGTAATAATTAAATAACTATTAAACAATGATTAATGAGTGACTAAATAATAATTGACTAATGGTTATCCGATTATTAGTTTTATATTAACATATGATAAACATTTAATGAAAGATGAAAAAATTGACGAAAAAGTGGATTCTCTGAACACATTATTTTTTAATCCCAATATTTAGTTGATTAATCCCTTATTTCACACCTATTTTTTAATTTGGATGGATATATTTTAGATGAATGAAATTCTATTTAAAAACCATTGAATAAATATTTAGTAAATTTAAATATTATACTATATAACAATAGTTCCATTTCTGGGATATAAGAAAACATTCTAAAATGTTGGTAACATAAAGATTATGTTGTTATATAAGCTATAAAATCACATTATATATAATACAAGGGGATGTGGATCCAGCATAGATGTACCTATAAGTAAAAACTCCAAAAAGGTGTGATGGGCTGGACTCGGCATAACCTGGTACATGAAAACGGGTCTTTCGCCACACATAGTTTGATACTCCCAGGGGTTATCCTTTAGATGATTCATAGTTTCATAAAAAACTAATGAAATAACATTAGGACGATTAAAAATCATACTAAAAAACATTAGTATCATATTTTATGATATATGAATATGTTCTAAAATTTTAGTATCTAATGATTATATTGTCAAACCTAATTGTCAATTGTATTCAAATAATTTTTTGTAAATTGAGGTAAAAATAATTATAAAAAATCAAATTAGTTTATTTATCCATGAAAAATAAATATTAATATCAAATAAAGTGAAAGGGATAATAAAAATCATTAAATAACACATGAAGCCTTTATAAATGAAATGAAATACCTTGAAATTTTTCAACAGAACAGTATTTGGATGAGATAAGTATAACATCAGATGTGATGTAAAATCCATATTATTTTCATGTGGTGCCTTAATGAATTTTTTATATATGATTTTTTCTAGAAATTATTTTTTATGAAAGGAAATGTTTTTTTATATAGAATGGTGACATAGACAACACCACCATTGCCCCTTATTGGCGCAGATCGATGGCACGAAAAATCTAGTATGGGAAATGTTTCTATCTTCCTAAAGTAAAGTGAATGATGGATTCTGTGATTCCACCTTTCACCTAAATAAAGTCTAAAGGAAGAAAATCCTTTAAATCCATCCCTTGAAGAGCCTATGAAAGGGCACCCCCTCCCCCACCAACTTGAAATTTAATTCATCTCTTTAATTTCACTCCCTCTCTCTATATAATTATCACAATTCTAATTTGTTTTTGCTCAGTTATTTTAGTTGCCTAAATGTGTTGCCTAATTCTTCAAAGCATTATTTAGAGGTGTTTAACTTAGTTATTTAATTAATTTGTTTTTTATTAGATGTAAATATGTTACTAGGTAAGTTATTTGGATATAGTTTAGAAATAATAGTTATTACTATATGATGCATTAATATTAGTGAAATATTGGTTTATTAATAATTAACTATAAAATATGTAGAAACGAATAATGCTAAAGTAATGATTAAGTACTGGCCAACTAATGAATAACTTTGGATTGAGAAATGACTAGATAATTATTATATAATTATTAACAAATGAATACAATATGATTAAATAATTTTTAAGAAATAAATAATTAAATATTAATTAATGTTTAACTAATGATTACATAATAAATAAATAATAATAGTTGATTAACTAATGAATAAATAATAATTAACTAATGATTAATGAATTTTTAAAAATCTTTAAATAAAGATTAAACAATTATTAAAGATGGGGAAACTAATGATTAAGTATTGACTAAATAATTATTAACTAGTGCTTAAATAATGATTATCTAATGATTAAATAGTGATTTAAAAATTATTAAAGAACAATCAACAAGTGAAAAACTAATGATTAATGAATGAATAAATAATAATTAAAGACTGATTGGATAAATATTGAAGAATGGTTGACCAGTGAATAAAGAATGACTAAATAATTAGAAAATAAATATTAATGTATGGTGAATTAATGATTAAATATTGACTAACTAATGATTAACTAATTGTAGTCTAATGATAAAATAATTATTTGTTACTTATTGAGTAATGATTAAGTAGTGATTAACTAATGACTAGTCATTGACTAAATACATATTCACAATATGGGGAGACTTTTCATTAGATGTATAAAATCTTCTAAAAATAAAAAGTTAAGTGCATCCCTTTAGAAGATGTTATTATGCTACCAATGGAAAATAAGGTGGATTTTAATTCACATGCAACGTCAGGCACATATCATCCAAACTCTGTTATGATAAAAAAAATTAAGGTTTTTATTTTCTTTTATAAAGACTTAATGTGTTATTTAATGTGTTGGTTCATTTCCATTTCACATTATATAATCATAATTTTTATTTTGTATGGGACAAATAAATTGATTTGATATTTTATATTCTTTTTAGCTCACTTTCCAAAACATTCAGTAATTTATTTTATAATAATCTTTTAGAAAATAAGAAAAAATATTCATATATAAAAATATATAAATACATTTCATATAAAACACACTTTTCATGGTTAAAGTATATTGAAAACCACTTTAGAAATGTTCTTTTATAAACATTAATATATTACCTTTTCTTTTGGTAATAAAACATTATAAAACAATGGTAATATACTTGTTATGTCTTACATTGTACCAATAATAACATTCTGCTAACAATAAAATTATATTTGTATTTTAAACTTTATACTTGTTTCATTTTTATACATACAGATGGAGGATATTACACTACTCACTGAGAAATATAGGTATGTTTCATGTGTTGTGATACTATATTGTCATGTTTGATGGATCAAGGTGTGTATTGCACACCATCATCATCATATTCCTCTACCAAATGCCATTATACCATAAATATTTTATGTTATATTTATGGAATTATTGTATCTGATTTTATATTTATTGATCATAATATCTTTGCGACCCCACTGAGATGTGGTTACCAGAGACATGCACATTCCACTTGCTCGAGGGAGACATAACCGTCACCCTTAAGGATATAGCCATTCTGCTCAGTCTTCCAATTTAGGTGGATGTTGTTATAGGTCCCACCCAAGGATAATAGTATGATATTGTATAGTGATCTCTAGTTTTTAATATTATAGGTGATGATGATACTACAAATAGAGGTTCAATTTATATGAGGTGGATTTATATTCACTTTGAATAGTTTCCCATTGACATAAATGAGTAAACTATCATGCGTCACGCCTGTGCATGTATCTTGTGGTTCATTGGAGGGAAAATATTCAATGATCACTCTATTATTCACGTGAAAATGATGTATATTGGGATACTAGATGTTTTTTATATGGTTGGGAGATTCATCTGGGGATCATCATGCTTTTCTTACACTTATAGTGGACTATGCACAACATTCTAGTCAAATCACATAGATCTTGGGGGATGTGTCATCCTTATTTAGATTTGGGAATATGAGGACATCACTACCATCTCCCTAGTTATCATTGATTCATAAATCATATATATGTTAATCATGATGTTCTATATGGATGATGGTATGCTCACACAACTTTATAATTTTTTGATGCTACTATGTGTAATTAAAGTAAATTTCTTATTATTTATCAATTTCAATATTATATGTTACAAGTGGATTCAAGAACACCATGTTGTCATGATTTAAAGACGCAACATGGGTTCATATTATCTCATGTTGGATAGTCTAATACAAATCGATGTAAGTATATACTATATTTACTTAACTAATAAATTTTATTATATTATATATTTTTAAGGAATTTTATTTCTAAAAAAATCGATTGTCTTTTCATGATGAATGGAAACAATATTAGGCTATATTACACCAACTTATATGTTGTATTAGTGGGGTTCATGATGCCATGGATGTACTCCCTCTCATTAAATTTCATATTTTTTAGTGGCACTAGACTGATAGTTTCATTCCTTGTTTTTTATTTTTTATGTTTGTTCCCTTTCCACCTAGATTGTTAGCAACACTTCATTTCGTGAAGCTGACAGGGAGTATAACAACCCTTCATTTTATTTAATATTTAAACATGATTTATTATATAAAATTACACTTAAAAAATCATAAAATCAAGAGGTATCATGTATTTGGGGATTAGGAACATTACATAATATCTTAAACATAAAATGAAAATCTTTATTGAAAAATTCTTTTACATGACCATAATATTCCTTCGTACTTATCATTGCATGGGACAACCTAAGGACATGCAAAAGAAAAGGGTGGGTTATAAATCCCAATAAGTTAATAAACATGTCATAACATGTATAAGACAATATGTGTTAGTCAATATGTATATCAATGAAGTGTAAAAGAAACATGAACATAATGGCATGATATAATATGATATTCCTATCATTGAAAAGTGTCAGCAATATAAAGTCTAATGTTTTCATGAGATAATGATCATTGAATAATAATTAGAGTGATTAAGCCCTCATAAAAAATGAATAATAATTATTAAACCCTCATTATGCATGACATATCATGATAATAAACATTACCCAATGAAAAATAGTGTTCTCAGGGTGCCCCTTAATAATCATTTCATTTTCATGTATAAGAGAGCCACATAGATCATACAACATGGATTCATAATACATAATAATTTATTCCATGAACATTTAATGTAGAATAAATAAATTTAATTCCCACATAAATATTTAAATGATCATAATGGTGAATACCTTTTGTAGATAAATGGGTATGGTATTCACTACATGATGATTTTCGGCATGGAAAATCGTGGTTCAATTTCAGTAGCATAACAATGTCAAATAGAAATTATTAAAATGGGTTGATGAGAGATAAATGGGTCTCTCATCATTTATAAATGAAATGGAAAGATGAGTATTTATGTGAAATAATGTTCTAAAATATAAAATTTGATTTAGATGCATAATATGAAAAATAAATGTTTGAATGGAAATGAGAAGAGAGAAACCCCATTGGAAATTCTGCATGGTAATGGTTGTATAGGATAAGGACTAGTGGGAGATAAAGGGGTCTTCCATAATTAAAAAATAATAAGTTAATTATGGGGTAGGTGAAAAAACATACCCCATCATTTATAATTGAAAATAAAAATATGTAACAATATATAGAAACTTGGACAAAAATTGAGAAATAAAAGAACCTATACCGAATTTTGGCATAGAAACGACTGGGATTAAGTGATAAAAGGGGGTTTAATGGGAGGTAAATAAAGATAACATCATGTATAAATAAAATTTACATCTAGGAGATAATTAATAACATATCCCTAATCAATAAAATGGAAATTAAAGGGCATCACCTAAAAGAGATTCTTGAAGAAAATGGAGAGCAGGAGATCCATTACTTGGATGTGTGATTCCAAAGGATTGTGAAATGATTCTTGGGAGCTTGGAGCTCCGTAGGAGGACTCTAGGGAGTATAGAGAAGATTTTTGACGAGATTAATGTAGATTTAGCGAATTTGAAAGCATTCTTGGGTAGGTTTATATTAGAAAGGTATGAGAATTCTTTCTTAGTTTGCTTTTGGACACTACACACTAAAATATTCAAAACCACAAACCATACCATGGTTTGTTCAGATGTTTTTTAAAAATGTATGTGGTTTATATTATTTTATATTTCTAAGGGCTGATGATATTAAAATATTTCCCTTTCATATGTGGATATGAGTCACATTTTCAAGGAAATAATTTTAAAATATTAAAATATTTTATATGTCTTGGAGGATTCACTAAGGCTTTATAAAATAAATCAAATAAAACTAAAATTAAATTATTTTAAAGTAAAAACATATATTTAGTGAAATATATCTATTATAGTATTTTATTACATCATAAGTGGGTCATTATGATATCATAAAATACATTATATATTTATACGGTATTTAATTTTTGCTCAAAAATTCTACTATCTTAGAAAATTATGAAAAATTAACTATTGGATCAATTCAGACATCTTGATATCCAAATTAATATTAATTTTAAGTAAATAATTTTTTAAATATGTGGATTTTTAATTTTAAAATAAAAAACTGACATTTATTGAAATTTGATGGGTTTTGACAAAAACAGTTTTTAAACCTTAATATAAACTACATTTGACTTCATAGAAATTATGTGATAATTTATATTTAATAAAAATTATTTTTTAGAAATATTTTATTAAAAAAAATTTTATTCCAAAAATTCATAAATTCATCAAAATAAATTATTTAATTGATATTAGAAATATAATTTCTATTTTATCTTATAAAAATATAATTCTTATTAAACTAATTACATAATAATTTATAGAGTACAAAAAAATAAGTGATAGATAGAATCCTAATATATAATTAGAAGGATCATTTTTATAACATTATTTAATTACAACAACATTAATAATAAAACTATACTTTAATAAAATATTTTATATATTTGTGTAAAGTACCATTTTACCAGAAAAAATAATTTATCAAATTAAAAATATTTTTAAGAAATAATATTATCAAAATGGAATTAATGGAATAAGGATTTTATGTGTAAAAAGGGATTACATAATAAATAACTAATATATTATTATATAACAACTTATAACACCTGAATAATATCTATGGGTAAGGTGTGCGATTGTGATAAACTCTTGGGGTGGCTCTGATAATATCATCCAAGTGATGATTTCCACCAACATAAACATCTACCATAGTAGATTTTGTTCCATATTAACTTATTTAAGCTCAACTTTGGCTTGACTTAGAGAAAATCCTAGAAATTTTGTCTCCCTCAGAAGCTATAAAAAATGGGATTCAAAGGGAATGATCCTACTAGTTGGGGGTATCAATTCCTCTATTTGTACCAAAAGGATAAGTTAAAACACTATATTTATACTAGTCATGTGATCCCTTTTCAACAATTATATCATCAATAGTAAGGATACTTAACAGTAATTTAAATATAATTGAATATAATAAAAATTGATTTAATTTGTTTTATATATCCATAAGATATTTAAATAAAGAAAGGTAATTTTATTCATAAATTTTGGTGTTGTAAAAAACATCCCCTTTAATAAATTTCACCCATGAAATTTCCTTTTCTTACATTAAAACAGATGAGGGTAACTATGCTCCATCACTTCCTCGGATTCCCATGTTTCTTATTTAATCTTGTGGTTTCAACACAACAACTTTATAAAGGTCTTCATATTATTTTATATAACTTTTTCTCTACAATATAATATCCTCACCAACTTCCCCTCATAGGATAGGTCATTCTCCAATGGTTCCACCTCTGCACTGAGTACATGTGATGGGTCAGGAATTTACTTCCTTAAGAGTGATACATGGAATACATCATGTACTTGAGACAGGTTCGGTGGGAGTTAATGTCGATAGTTCACTACTCTGATATGATCAAGGATCTCAAAAGGGATGATGTACATTGGAATAAGCTTTCCCTTCTTCAAAAATCTCTTAACTCTCTTCCATGGCGATATGTGGAGGAATACAATTTGTCCGTCATCAAACTCTAGATCTCATCAATAATTTTCAACATATCAGTTTTTTCAACCTTGGGCAGCTTCGATGTGATGTTGTATGGTCTTGACCTTATACACTATTTCGGAACCTAGATTTTTTCCCCTAACATCATCCTAACGTGCCGGTGTTCTACACCTCTTCTCATAAATGGATTCATAGGGGTCATTTGGATGCTTGAGTGGAAAATACTGGGTTAAAATAACTCAAGCGGAGAAAAATATTGATCTCATCTTCATTTGAAGTCCATTAAGCATTCTCTCAACATTTCCACAAGTGTCTGGATAGTCCGATCAGATTGGGTATTTGTTTGAGTGTGATAGTCTATGCTGAAGTTCAACTCAGTGTTTAGAGGGTATTGGAGACTCTTCCATAACATAGTGGTGAATCTTGTATCTTGATCAGACATAATCTATAGTGGTAATCCTTATTGCCTTACCACTTATCTAATGTATATTTATTACAATTGATCTAGTGAGAAACCCTCCTAAATTGTAATGAAATGTTTAGTATTTATAAGATGATCCATAATAACCCAGATAGCATTGTTTCCTTTGGATGTCTTCAGAATTCTAATGACAAAAGTCTATGGTGATGTTTTCCCATTTCCATGTTAGTATAGGTAATTGTGGCATCATCCCCATAGACTTATTCTGCTCATCCATCACATGCTGGCATACCAGGAACAATGATGTATATTTAGAAATCTCATTTTTCATATTATCCCACCAATAGTGTTCTAAGATATCTCGATATATCATTGTGTTTCCTGGGTGAATGGGGAAATTTGAACATTTTGAATCATTAAAAGTTCTTTTTTTAACTAGATATTTGATGGAATATATAGTACTGATCCAAATCTAATAATTCCATATCTATTAGCATAGAACTCCAAGGATATCCCTTTTATGTTAGTTTCCACTTTCTTCTAGATTCCATCATCATATTTTTTTTATCATAATTTAACCTTTACAAAAGTGATATTTGAAAAATCATTTGTGAAAGTATTAATGATGCTCCCTTATTTATTATTAATGTGTCAATATTCATCAAATTCAAGAAGATTGGATCCTTTTCAATTATCATCAATTATAGAATTGATGGGCCATTTATACTTAGAGAATATTTGTCCTTGTTCACTTTCTAAGGGTGGTAATGTATTGATAATTCATAATACATTATGAGATCTAACCATATTCATTGGTGCATATTCATCTCTTTCTATGTGATTATATATATTGAGATATTTGTGATCCATATATATTTCTCACTTCTCCCCAAAGAGATAATTCTGGCATATTTTCAATGCAAAGATCACAGTTCTAAACTCAAGATCATGTGTGGGATAGTTTTGATCATTAATTTTCAAATACCTTGAGGCATAGTAAATGAATTTGTCATTTAGAATCAATAAACAACCCTTTCCCATCATCAAATCATCACTGAAGATTACAAAAATATTCCCACCTGATGGTAGTGTGAGCACAAATTATTTGATAAGACTCCTCTTAAACTCCATGAACATTTCTTCACCATCATCATTCCAACCAAACATGCCTCCCTTTTAAGTTATCTTGGTAAGAGTGTTTGATAATCTTTAGAAATTTCTCACAAATAGGTTAAAATATCTAGCTAACCTAAGGAATATATGGATATCCATCATAGATGTCAGACTTAGACACCCCTCAATTGATTTTTTCTTGGAATGATATATAGATATCCCATTTCTTGTGATGATATGACCTAATAATGAGACATCCTTCAACCAAAACTCACACTTGTTTTACATTTCAAAGATCTTCTCCTTTCACAAGGTATCTATCACAGTTCTTAGATACTCCCCATGATCCTCCGTTTTTTGAGTATATTATAATATCTTATATTAATACTACCTCAAATTTTTCAAAGAAATATCTAAATAATCAACTCATCATGTCCATGAATATTTTTGGATAATTAGTGAGTCTTAATGGAATCACTACAAAATCATAATGCCTCTACCTCATACAAAAAGTAGTTTTGGGGATGTTCTCCTTCTTCACCCTTAGAAAAATCATGACTGTAGATCCCCCTTGTAGAATTAATTTTATTTATGAAGCTAATCAAATAAGTCATAAATTCATGGAAAAAGGATACTTGTTATTTATTATGATTTTTTAAGCTCATTATAATCGATTCAAAGGTTTATGGACTATTCCTTCTTCTTGACGAAGAGTACTGGTACACCCTTTGGTGAAGCACTTGGGTATATAAACCCTTTATCCTTATTCCCGTGTAGTTGTTTATTTATCTCATAAGGTTTCTAAACATACATTCTATATGGAGTCTTGGATATTCCCAATACCTTATGTATAAGATCAATCGATAATTTAATAACTCTTCTATGAGGAAGACTATGAAATTTATCAGGAAACACATCAGTGAATTCCCTCACAATAGGTATGTCTTTGAGGACAGTACCTTCCTTAGTCTCAATCATCTAATCCAAATACAAATTCTCATGAGATAATAATATCCACGATTGGGATTATGGTGCTAAAGATGATTCCTTGTTCCCCTTTCACTTGTATAGAATCAGAGGTTGATTCACCAAATAGTGAGTGATTTCACTCTCATGGAAATTTATGTCGGCTCTATATAAGGAATACCAATCCACACCAAGAATATCATCAAATTCCACCAGTGGGAGTATGATGAAGTATTTTTGTATGTTTAATCCAAAAATTATGATAGGGTGGAGTTATATGCATAGGATTCCATAATTGTTCCATTTACCCTTTTCACATATATCTCTACTTTCATTATTTGTGGTGATGTTTGGATTATTCTAATAAACTTTAGGGATATAAAAGAATGTTTATAACTATGGATGATAAATCTACCTTTCAATTTTTTATTTTTGTTCTAAATCTACTAAAAACACTTATGATTGATTATTTCTAAACTGTTAAACACATAAAGTTGAATCTAATGACATCAAATGGATAACATATAAATTAAACTTACCTCATTAACATATGTGTTTTTTGGATTAAATCTATGTTATTCATGACATACTTTCTAAATAATATTATTATTGGCACTTTTTCCATTAACAATGGTTTGTATTGTGTTAATGAATTTACCAAAGCATATCCCCCGGGAGTGTCGAATAAAGAGTGAAGCAAGGCCTGTTGTCGGGTACTAATTAATGTTTGAGTCTTGGTCAAAGCAATGTTTTTATGTTTTACCCTTAGATACATCAATTTTAGATCCATCTATAGTTGTTCATATCTATAATGGGATATTATTTTTTGAAAAACCACAAACTATATACTCACAAAAAATATAGGGATTTTTCTCTAATACATAGTCTTATCACTAAGGGTTTTCACTAGGGTTTTCTAATCCCAGTCCCAAAAATAACTAAACATATCCTCGGATATCAACTATAATAACCATGTTATATATTTTATATTTAATCATGATTTATTACACAAAATAGAACTTAATACAACTTAGAATATTAAGAGGTCTAGTGCCTTTGGGGCTTAGGAAAATTACATAATAACATGAAACATGAAATACACATCTTTATTGAAATAATCTTTTACAAGACCACTAAATTCCATCATACATATCATTTCTTGGGATAATATGAGGACATAAATAAGAAAAGGGTGATCTATAAAGATTAGTAATGGAATAAACATGGAATAACAAGAGGAAGACAATACATGTTTGTCAATAGGCATATAAATTATTCATAAAATAAATATGAACATAAATTTGTGATATATAATGATATTCATAAGATGGAAATGTGGAAGCAACATACAACATGATGTTAGTATATTCCAAGGCTCATTGCACATAGATTAGAATGAGAAAACCCTCATTTCACATGAATTATCATGATTAAACACTCATGGTACATGAATTAGTATGAGTAAACCCTCATTTCACATGGCATATACGGATACAACACATTACCCAATACATTGAAGCGCTATCCGGTCACACCCTTTGTAATCATTTTCTTTTCATGTATTAGTGTGCTACAAAGATCATACAACATGGATTCATTAAACATCGTAATTTATGCCATGAAAAAGTAATGTGGATTAAATATATGAAAGTCCCCGATAAATAATTACATGTAAATTAAGGTAAATACACTTGATAGGGAAATGGTTATGGTATTCACTAAACGACGATTTTGGTATGGAAAATCATGGTGCAATTTCGGCAACAAAACGACATCAAATAGAAATTTTTTAAATGGTATAATGAGAGAAAATGGGATATATCAAAATATATACATGAAATTGAATGTAAGATGTTCATGTAACATAATATCCCAACATGTGAGATGGAATATTGTTATATAATATCAAATAAATGATTGAATGGAAATGAGAAGAGAGAACCCCCTTATAGAAATTCGGCATGGTAATAGGTGTACACGAGAGGAATTAATGAGAGATAAATGGTTATATCATCATTCAAAAATAAAAAGGGTGGTTTGGGGAGGTGCGAAAACATACCCCATCATTTATAATTTAATATAAAATGATGTAACAATATAAAGAAACTTAGACAAAAATTGAAAAATGAAGGAACCATTACAAAATTTCTGTATATCAACGTGCTAGATTAAGGGGTCATATGGAGTTTATGGGAGTGAAATTAAGATCCCACAATTTATAAATAAAATGGAAAAAGGTGGTATGGAAGAAAATATCCCAAATCAAGCAAATGGAAATCAAAATCCATGACACTAAAGTGGTGCTTGATGAAAAAGGATAGATAGAGATCCCATACATTGATGTGTGATTCCAAAGGCTTTGGAGAAGTTTATTGGGAGATTGGGGAACATGAGGAGGACTCTAGGGAGTTGATATTAGTGTGTGGGAAAGATTAATGGAGTTTCGGTGAAGAGGAATGGGTGCTTGGGTGGATTTATATAGGAAAGGTGGGGGTAAATCTTTATTATTTTCATTTTAGACACTACACAATAAAATATTAAAAACCCCAAAACATTCCATGGTTTTTGCACATGGTTTTAAAAAAAAGGGAGTGTTATACATTATTTTATAGTTATAAATGCTTAAGATATTAAAATATTTCCATTTTTATGTGGAGGTGATTCACACTTTCTAGGAAATTATTTTAAAATCATAAAATATTTTTTATGTCTTGGACGATTCACTGAGGATTTATAAAATATATCAACTTAACCTAAAATTACATTATTTTAATGTAAAAACATATATTCTTTTTAATATTCCTTTTTAGAATTTTATTTCATCACAATTGGTTCATTATGATGTCATAAAACAAATTATATATTTATAGTATATTTAATTTGTAACCAAAAATTTGATTGTCTTAGATAATTATGAAAAATCCACTGTTGGATAATTTTGACATCATGATTCCAAAAATAATATTTATTTTATATAATTTATTTTTGAAATATATGTATTTTTTGTATAAAAATATCATTCTTATCAAACTGAGTACTTAATCATTTGTAGTGTAAAACAATAAGGGTAGATAAAATAACCATTTATAATCAAATGGAGTGTTCCTATAAAACTATTTAATTATAAAAACATTTTTAATAAAAGAACAGTTTAATATAAGAATTTATATATTTCAGAAAAGTACCACTTTACAAAAAAAATCAATTTATAAAATTTATCATATTTTTATGAAAGACTATTCTCATAACAGGATTGATGGAATAAGAATTCTAATTATAAAAATGGATTACGCAATAAGTGACTATTACCTTATTACTCAACCCCTTACAACACTGAAATATTACATAAGGGTAGGGTGTGTGGTGGTGATAGACTCTTAGGGCGGCACTGATAGCATTCTCAGAGAGGTGATTTCCACTAACTTGAACTTCTATTGTAGGCGATTTTGTTCAAAATTAACATATTAAATCTTAGCTTGGGATTGGTCTATGGTAAATCCCGGAGATTCTATCTCCCTCAAAATCTCTAATAAATGGGCTTTATGGGTTATGATCCTACAGGTTGAGGTCATCACTTCCTTTGTATGTTCCAAAAGGATTTTTTAAAACCCTATATTTATACATGTTAGGTGATCACTATTAAAAAACTAAATTATCAATGGTAAGGATACTTAATGGCCATTTAAATCCAAATGGAAATAATAAAACTATAATTTCCTCGATCCGGGTGGCACACAAATGTGACCAGAACCTTGTTAGTCATATTACCTCAAGTTCATTTTCCTCAATGCGGAGGCATCTCACTAGTTGTGAGAGATAAGGTAAGACATTGGGAAAACTATGCCCTCATTGATAGAGTATACACAGAGGAATTGAAAATGTAAACAAAAGAATAAGAAATAATATCAAACAAGAATTATAGTTGAAGGATGAAAGTAAATCCAATAAAAGCCACAATATATATACATATCTGATGCATGGAATATGTATCTAATAAAATAGACAAACAAGTCACATTGTTGGAAATAAATACCTAACCAATGTATAAAATAAAAAGTAAACTCCACCAGCATCGCAGGCCACAGCTTGGTACCATGATCTCTAACTCCATTAGAAATCAAGTACCTCGTGAAGAAGGGGGATTTCCCTTATCTATACCTAAAATAATATAACATGTTTGGGTCCAAAAGCATTACCCAAATAGGGTTTGAGATGAATCCTAGTAATAATTCACCAAAATATCTATTCCTATCTATCATTGAATATATATATATATATAACAGGTAATATGGAAAAATAAGGTAATATACTAGAATTACAGAAAATTAAATCTTCCTACAATTTTCAATTACATTCATTTAAAATTTAATGTTCATCCATTGAATAATATAACCCTGGGATGTAGCCTAAGCCTTCTATCACCCATGTAAAGTAAAAAAACAGATGTCTTAAAATACCAGTTAAATAATTAAGGTAGATCAAATCCATTCATGTTATTTTTCTTGGACAAATCTTCATCATCATTAAATTATTCACAATGACCCTTTGGGAAAGTTCTCATGGTCTAAACCATTTAGTCAAACTACATCAATCCATTTGAATAACGACCTTTGGGAAATCTCTCATGGTCTACCCCATTTAGTCCAACGTAATGTCAAACAAAATATAAATGACCACCTAGTAAAGATCTTATAGTATAACCCCTTACTGTAAAATAGGTACATGAAGGCTCTCACATTCCTGTGTAAATAAACTGGAAGTCCCCTCAGTCTTCACAGTCCATGGCTCTCATGGTCCATTGGAAAAATAATCTGGAAGTCCCATCAGTCTTCCTAGTCCAAGGCTCTCACAGTCCATTGGAAAAAAATAATACTACACATATCATAACAATGTAGATCATGTAATCTGTAACTACCACATGGATAAACATTTTCAATTCATATAATAGGCACTTCATATAATTAGTAACTCCATACTATAAAAACAAGGCAAGGAAAACAAGGCAAGCCTAATAGGGATTCTAGACCAAATGTCCATAACCAATCAAACAGGGGAAACTCACCCATGGGGTGTCCTATAAACAAGATATTTAACCCTACGCATATGAAATAACCCTTAATCAATTAATCAAAACTTAGAGGGTAAATACATGGTTTAATTCCATGTCAATTAATACCCAAAACATTGGCATGTGTCTCTTTTTTCAAATATAATCCAAAGACAATCATCTAAAGACAAAAACAACCTACAACAATGTTTTACGATCAATATAATTGAACGCTGGCACATGAACTATCCTAGAATAGTGCAGATATAAAAAACACTGAAAAACACCCAACCTTTTATAACTCACTAATGAGGACGAATCGTGAAGAAGTGATATAAGGATTTTTAAAACTCATTAGTGGAATTCTAATACACCCAACTATGAATCAATCGAAGTATGGATGGGGAATAGGGAGGGTTTTGGAGTTTTTCTCCCATTCCGTAGTGCTCTGACACAAAACACGGGGAGAAGAAATTGTTTCATTACATGAGACGTGACCCCCTTATGATATATAAAATAAAAAATAAAACTATATGGAATTTTCATTAAAATTACATTCCATATAGTATCCTTAACTGGACCCCAAATTTATAAGGTCTTCCAGGTAACCACATGGAAATGTACTCGGCCATTATACAATCAATACACAGTTATTTGTGGCTACTGGGTACATGTCATGTACATGGAAATACGTGGAATGTAGTCTGAAAAACTCAATTTCTTCTTTTTTTCCTAAAAAACCTAAAATCATGATCTATACCTAAAAAGAAGATCTGGGTTCTTATAAATATCCCCTTGAAAGCAATGAATCCATGAATTTCCTAAAAAGGTGGTTAAGAAGCATATAAAGACAAATCTAGCCATTACAATCGCACGTAGGCCTTCCTCTCTGGAGGCTCATCCCATAATTTCTCATGCTGCCATATAACCCATACTAGAGGAAAAGACTGTCCATGGGGAACCTTTGTGTTGTGATCTAGAATATCAAGAGGGTTCTCCTAGACGGATGAATCCATCTCCAACTCGACCTCTTCGAGTTTAAAAACAAGAGATAGGTCTGAAATGTAATGTCATAGCTGAGAAACAAGAAATATTTCTCGCATATCCAAGTATCTCTAAGTTAACTGCAACCAATAGGCGACTAGCTAAACTCTCTCTAGAACATCAAATTGCCCGACGTCTTTTGGTGAAAGATTAATTTTTCTCATAATCCTCCTATGTCCCAACCTCAGTGTGACATGAAAGAAAACTTGATCTCTAACCTAGAAATTTGGAGGCCATATTTTTTAATCAGTATATGATTTCTGGTGAGACTATGCAGTAGCCATTATCTTCCGAATCAACTCTACCTACTCAATGGTCTCATAAACAAGACGAGGTCCCAGCATAGTTTCCTCTCCTCCCTCAAGACAATATAAGGGTGATCTGTATGGCATATCCTATAAATCCTCACAAGGTTCCATCTAAATCATTTCATAAAAACTATTATTGTATGAAAATTCCTCCAGGGGTATGTGTCTCTCCCAAGAGCCCCTGAAATATAGAACGCATTCTCGAAGCATGTCCTCCAAAACCCGAATCGTTCACTTAGACTGGCCATCTGTCTTGGGATGGTAAGTTGTAATAAGAATTACATGTTCACCCAAAGCCCTTTTCAGTCCCAATTAGACATGAACAGTAATCTAGTCATCCCTATCTGAAATGATAGAGTGTGTAAGACCATGTAAATGTACTATCTGTCAGATGTATAACATTCTAGTATCATAAACACTACAGGTTTCATTAATTGGATGGAAATGTGCAACCTCAGTGAGCCTGTCTATAATAACCCAAACCACATAATTTCCTCGATGCGACTATGGTAATCCAATCGTGAAATCCATCTCAACATTACTCCACATCCAATCGATAATGGGTTACTACTTTAATATCCCTTACAGATACTGATGCTCCACCTTCATCTGTTGATAGCTGGAATATCTCATAAAAAATCCATCTAAATCTCTCTTCATTTCTAACCACAAATACTGATGATTTTGATCTTGATACATCTCAGTAACACTAGAGTGATCTTACTATACTTAGTCATGGAAATCTCGAAATAGCCCCTTACTCATGTCCACTGACACCCAAATGCACCCATAAAAATAAAAAAAATCATCATCACCTATAGATTACTAAGGAGTAGGGTCCTCACCTGAAACACTCCCATGTACGACTATTCCATCAGAAAATGATAGCTTTTTTTCACACTCAATCTAAAAGAGTAGAGGTATCAGCTATAGAAGAAATAAATGTCTACCCCTATCTATTGGGCACCTCCAAATTTATCTCAGAGAACAAACCCGTAAGCAGATACTCACCGTTGGCCTCCTGAACTTTTTGTATCTGAGTCCTTCTTCTCATCTCATCATCCACTATGTTACCTTTCATAAGCATATAGAAAAGCTCATCAAAGTAAAATAACTAAATCCAATAAACCCTCCTTCAATGTATCAAATTTATATCACACTGTGTAATGATGTACATGAGTCTTTGTGGTTAGTGTACACCACAAAAAATCTCTCCTAGTTTGTAATGTATCCAATAATGTAAATAATGACCAACAATTGCTTACTCGAGATCATGTGTAGGTTAGTTGTTATCACGTGGCCTCAACTAATGAGACCCATACTCAATGACTATTTCTCCCTACATAAGAACTTATCCCAAACCGATACCTGATGCATTGCAGTAAATAATGTAACCCTTACATGGTTCCAAAAAAATAAATATAGGTGCTAAAGTCAATCTCTCTTTCAACTCCTAAAAGGATAAATCACAGGAATCTATCCACAAGTACATCACACCATTCATAGTCAGGTCCATCAATGACACTAATGAGGGTGCAAATTCGTGAATAAAGAATATGTAGTAAGTATTCATCCCCAAAAAATATCATACCTCAAAGACGTTATTTGGATACTCCAAGGAATCTACTGCTCTCACCTTCTTTGGGTCTATTGATACTCCTGTCTCAAAGATGAAATGTCCCAAGAAATGAATCTGGTCAATCTAAAATTGGCACTTAGAGATCTTATCATATAAATGATCCTCTCTCAGTGAACTCAATAGAATCTCAAGATTAATGGAATGGTCGTGTTGAGTGTGAGAGTACACCAAAATATTTTCCAAGAAGACTAACATTAAATAATTCAAGAAAGGATGAAACACTCGGTTCATCAGTTACATGAAAACTGATGGATTTTTTGTGAGACCGAATGGCATAACTAAATACACGTATAGACCATACCTACTTTGAAATGATATATGAGGTATATTTGATTTTCTAATATGAAACTAATTTTTACTGAATCTCAGTTAGATCTTCAAGAACACGGGGGTTCCTAAAATATGTTCAATGATATCACAATCCTTATCAAGGGATATTAATTCTTGACTATAAACTAGTACATCTTCTAATAATACACAAAAACCCTGGTTAACTATCCACCTTCTTCACAAAAGGACAGGGGAAGCCGAAGGAGAAGTACTGGGTCAGATGGAACACTTTTCCTGAAACTCCACAAACTATTTCATGAGCTCATGTAACTCTAGTGTAGCCATCCAATAATGTGGAATTGACACAGGTGCCACTCCTGGAATAAGATAAATAGAGAAATATATCTCTCTATATTGAGGTAAACCTAATTTTTTTTCCAGAAAGACATATTTTATATGATCCACCACTAGGTCTTCTCTATTGCAAAGGACTGACATGTACTACGTCCTTGCGACCCTACATGGCTATCTTGATCCAATCCACCCGTTTGTCACTTAAAACATTTTATCTGGATACCGTGGAAATGAACACCTCCTTGGAATGAAGGGGCTAATGAACCTTAGTTCCCTAAATAATGAGAAAATCCAGGTCCTTCTTCAGAACGTGTAGTCATAACCAATCCCATCCCACACACTACTGGTGGAAACTTCCTACAAAAATGCTGAAGATGGCCCATCATGCCACTAGATATGCACTCAAATGGGTCTCTCGGGAACTGGAGTCTTGTGTGCCAACTCTGTCTGCACTAGTAGCACCTCACCTGGGTAACTGAAGATACATCCATGATAATGGAATTATTGCGTGAATTCTCCCTGAGGTGATTCCTGATATCAATTGATCGAGTACCAGCCCAGGATGCTTACCCACCCTGGCCCGCAGCTCCAAACTCCTGCATATTACGCTCGATAATTAACACATGGTTTACTATAGCAGTCACCAAAGTTAACCTGAAAACATTCACCTATAATCGGATGTCGAACATGAGACCATTTTCAAATTCCCTAGCTAGTTATAACACGTCACCAACCAGAACAGGTGTGAAACGTTGAAGCTCAGTAAAGTGAGAAGAGTAATCCATCACGGAAAGAGTACCCTGATCCAAATGCATGAACTCTCAATCTTGGTCGTCCCTAAAAATATTAGGGTATAAGTAATCACATAAGGTCCTCTGTAACTCATCCCAATTCATATCCCGATGATGTCCCACTAGTGAGATAACATACCTCCATCTATTGGTGAAATCACATGGCATGTAAGTCAATAGCTTCACCCTCCTCTTAGGAGGCATCTCCGGATGCAGGAATATTGAATGAATGGACTCTAACCATGACTCTGCATCATGTTTTCCACCATCCCCTAAAAACATGTGAGGATGCTGTTGTTGGAACACCCTTGTCAACTCTTCCATAGTCGAGGTAGTATATGGTGATCCTGGAAAGGTCTGTATCAACCTCATAAAACAATCATGGAACTGTAAATCATCACTTGGGTATTGTATAATAGCTAGTGCCAAGAAGGGCATGATAGGAGGATATGTTGGTAGTCCTTGATATACCATCTATGGTGTCTAATAACCGCCCTGCACCTGGTATTCAACCAAAAGAAATCTTGGTCACATGACTCTGAAAGTTTAATCAAACACCTTAGTACGAGACTAGTGAAAACTAAAAATCAGAAGTATAGGAATAGAATAGGTAAAATAAATCATTCATGTTTTATAAAATAGTGTTACACGGAGTGTAGAACCACTAAATAGTGTATTCACTTAATCCTTAACATGGTCATGACCCCCGGCCTATCTGGTCGTGTAACAACCCATACACATGGTGTGTTCCTCCTAATACATGACCTGTACAAAAATATTCCATCCTTCCTTGGTACTTATAAACATCTAGAACTAAATGGTTTTACTAGTTTAACACTACAATTCATTCACACTCGAGACACAACATGTACAATAAAAGTTCCATCCACCCATGTCGTTAGTCACACGGCCAAATACACAGTTGATTACAGCACAGTGTGTACTCCCAGTACACAGTGTGCTCTAACAAAAGTTTACCAACCAGTTTCTCTACTCACATATTCAGTCACACATACTACAACTAACAGGGGTGTACATAGGGTGCACAATGCGTACTTATGAAAATTCATTTCTTCCAAAATAGAAGAACACATGGCGTGTGTTCATAACATCACATGTCGTGTTTTCTATGTTCTGCAGATAGTAAGCCACTAAAAAGTTTCCAAAACCCTAAAATCTTAATATTTGGCTAAGGAATGCTATGTTCTAATCTGTGAGATCCCACACTCCATGAAAATAAATGTTTTGCGTCTTTATTCTTATCATATCTTAAAATAATTCAATTAAACATCAAACATTATCCACCACATTCTAATCCAAGAGGGCCCATAACATGTCAAAGACCAAGGATTAGCATTCATCCAAATGAAACATCACTTATACCCATAACCTATAAAAATATTATGTATTTCTATCATGGTATCTATCACAATAGCATATATATCTAGCTCAACATCTATCACAACAACATGAAACCAGTAATGCACCCTACACAACATGATAAGAAAGCATGACATGTGTTCTCTAGAAAATTCCTATCGGATGCCTAATATGGAATTCCCTAATCTCATTAGGTTTCACAAAAATAGGACCACAATTATATCATCACTAAAAACACAAAAAATGTTTTTCACCCAATTGTGAAATCAAATCAACATTAATAGTAAAAAAATCCAATAATTAAAATTTCAATTATAGCTAATTTGGCTTCACCCTGTACACAGGGTAGCTACTCCCAAGCACAATTAATTACCAAAACTCTATTTACTTCATATACCTTTCTAATTTCATCAAATATTAAGAAAAACCTAGAAATAGAACCTTTTTTATACTAATTTGTAACGCCCCAAATCCAAGTGCCACATAAATGTTCCCCAAACTCATTTTGTCACATAACCTCAAGAACATTTCCCCAAACTCCAAAGTCTACCTACTCGAAAAGTGGGCTATGTTAGTACATCAGGGAAACTTTTCTTTCCTTGGAAGTGTGTACATAGAGTAATTTAAAATATAACAATAAGTTGAAGAAAAAATACCATATAGGTTTAACATTGGGAGACTAAATGTATATCCAATAGAAGCTACAATATATATTTATGTATGTTCCATGGAATATGTATCTAAGAAAATAACCAAACAAGTCACAATTCTATAAATCAATACAGAAACCAAATTAAAAAAGAACAAGTAAACTCCAACAGCATCGCAAGCCTCATCTTGGTCTAATGCTCTCCATATCTAATAGCAATAAAGTACCTGATGAAGGAGGGCGTTTTCACATATCTATAAATGCAATCATATAATCTATTTTCTTAATGCACAGAACCCAATTACCCAGAGTCGATGCATTAGTACATATCATTGGCATGATCAAAAAATATCAAGTCTCGATAGACCGATTAGTTTAGTATCCTTCTAAGTACTAGGTATATTCTTAAGGTTTACATTACATCATAAAAAGGAAAAAATACAACAATATTGTTTCCATAGAACACACTCATATCCCATCATACTATCCCTACAGGTCAGTAATTAAATACTTCTTCACATCCTGGTAAAAATAAAACATAGAAAGGGGTGAGCTCAGATGCTCAGTAAGCATAACAATATAGCGGAATCTTTCATAAATAAGCATAAACATTTAAGGCATTGTATAAGACTATACCAAAATCCTTTTAAACTTGAACATCAGCATAATATGGAAAAGATAAAATCAAATAATTCCATTTACTTACTCACATGTATATTCAACTAGTCTAATAATCACATGCAATATCAATAGCCACTTTCATAATGATAGAGTGCATAATACCAGACATTCCTAACCAAATAGTCAAGGCCTTGTGCCAAGAATAAAAATAATATTTTTTCAAGGCCTTGTACCAAGACACTAGTTTTTCTTATGAGACCTACTGATGCATCTAAGAGCTATATCAGGCTCCACCTGTCACATACTAAGTCCAATTCATTCCCCATATGAAAAGTTTTAAATATAATATAAACATTCGTATTAAAACTAGAATACGAAATATCAATACTTTATCCATAAACCATGAATGGTATAAAATAACACACCTACAATCAAACATATCATAAAACATTAAATACAATATAAAAGTTTTTTTATCATAATAAATCAACGTCAAACAAACTTAAAATCCATCAAAGGATGTTGACATAGATGAAATCAAAACCTTTTTAGAGAAATATCTCTTTCTATTTTGAAATAATTTAAAAGTCACGTCATTATAAATGAAAACATTTATATTTTGAAATATTATTACAAGAATGTACGGGAAGCTTCAAAAATGTTATAATGGTGGAAAATAGCTGCATCCACCATATAAGTTAAAAGAACAACATTCTTACCTTAATTTTTTCAAAAAGTTTAAAAAGTACTTTGTTTGGAAAACGATGGAAATAGTCCTTTCAAAGCATTTTATAAAAAGTCAAACAAGGATTTAAATCACTTTAACCCATAGTCTAGTAAATATTTAAACTGTTTTGGAATAAATTTTTAAGAAACATGGATGTGGATGATAAAGAGGTCCTAGTACATAATTACGTATTAACAACCTCGGATAATGAAGAGATTGTAGAATTTTCCCTGACCTTGTACTTTTCCTTTCTTGATGGTCGGTTAACCTCCTATATAATGGTGAAATAATTGTTTTTAAATTATAAAATAATCATATACATTAATATGATATCATATATGATCTTTTTACAATGCTTTGTTAATAATATCTTAATATTATCATTGTTCCGGGTGTTAACGGATTTGTTTTCCTTTATATTATTTGTTATGTGAGTCATATGTGTTATGGATGGGATGTATCTTATTAATATCCAGAATGATATCAAGTCTTTAACCATTATTTTAAATCATCTAATGAAAATTAGTGCTGAATAGACATGATGGGGAATAAATCACATCGTGTTTGTAGAGACAGTAATCCGTACGTAGGCAGGAGCGACAATATCATTTTTTTGAAATTAAAATAATATATCATTTTATGTTATATCATATATAAAGAATTATTATCATCTTATATTTATTATTTACATCAATTACAAATTATTATTATACCCATCCAAATAATAATGTATTGAATAACAATTACACCACGACGTGAAGATGGTAAGTTGTACGTATACACGTATATTGACATGTTATTCAAAGGATGGATAGGATAATGAATTTGGTTTTACCATATTTATAATAACATCACATAATATTGAAGATACTGATTTTTTTATTTTATAATGTAAACAACAAAGTAAAAGTAAGTGGAAGAAGAAATGAACTTGAAAGATGTGATGAAATATTTACCTCTTCTTCAGGTTCTTTCTTTTGATTTGATCAAATGGGCTCTTTAGGATGGCTTTATATATAAAGTAAGGACTATTGGATGAATAAAGGATAGTTAAGAGGGTATTGGGGCAGAGTTTCGCCATTCCAAATGGCTTTGAAGTTGTTTATTAGAGAGAAGGGTGAGTTCTTTTTTATAATATGGTTAGGGGCACCTTAGGAAAAGCTAGAAATATTATTTTATAATAAAATCATTTTCAGTTAATAATGGCTAAAAAGTGGATTATTTAAATTTTAAGATGTGTGTGGGTCGAAAACCAATCAACCAATAGGTTTTAGATAGGTTTGGGTTACTATATTAATTTTATCTTTTAGATTTAACTCTTAGTTAAATAGTTTGATATTTACCATGTCTCTTTGTATTTTTAGGTTGTATGGTTAATAAACTTACTATATACATCCAAGATAACCCCAAGTGATTAATTAATGATAAAAATATCATTATATAAGTCCTTTTTCTGAACCTTAGATTTTTACGAATAGAATATTAACTAATAATATAATATTTGTTTTAAAAACTCTTTTATGTCAATTTTGACACTATTTGGTATTTTTTGTTGCTAAATTCATAACATCATTATTACTTCAAAAAAATCATCTAACAAACCCTAACATGTAATATTAAGCTATAAAAGTAGTTTAATCATTAAAAAGTCTCAAATTACAGTTATTTTGATATTTATAATATCAATTATTTTAATATTTCATTAATTTGGTAATTACTACATCATCATTGTGTCATAAATAAATTAAATTATTTAATGTCTAAGAACTAAAAATAAAATACCATTCTGTAGGAAAACTTTTATATTTATAATGAATATTTATGGTCAAATTTATCTTATAAATAACCATATATTAAAAATGTTTTGGTTATTAAAATTTGATTTTAACTACTATTACTCTTATTTAAATAAAATAATAATAATTGTCCTAATCGAATCCAAGTGGACCAAAGGGGTTGATATTTTATTCATAAGGTTTTTTTAGTCTAATTATACTTATCCTATATAATTAGGACATGTGTTAGGGTAATAATAGTATCATTTTTACCATTAATTACCCTATTTACTTTTAACTGTGGTAAATAAAAGTATGAAGTAGCTATTCATAAATAATTATTTTCCTCTTCTTGAACCACATTTTTCTTGATGATATCAACTATGTATCTCATATTTTTAAAATTCCACACACATAGGTGGTACAATTACGTTTTATGTGAATTTGCAAATTCTCCTAGGAGGTGGGTAAAAGACGGTGAAATTATTGATAAAATTTTTATATATCTAAAATTATTATAAACATACTCCAATAAATTAAATTTTAAATTATATAGGTATTATGTATCCATTTTGGCCTAAAATAAATTTAAATAAAATAAATAACTATTTAAATAAAAATTCAGTTTTAAACAATAAACCAGGGTTTTTCACTATTCATCAAAAATTCAAAGTTTCTCGAAAAATATCAAAAATTCACCATAAGCTAATTTTGATATTCTGAATCCAAAAAATGAAGTCCATTTTGAATGATAAAATTTATTTAATTTAAAAAAAGTGGTTATTACTATTCATATGGGCTAGTTTGATTGGTTGTGGTGTGTTAGAACATGAAGTTGCATACAACACGTGCTACTATATTATTCAAAGAGAAACATACTGTGGAAGCTTGGGGTGTTACATTATCCCTTCCTTCAAATAATTTTGTCCTCGAAATTTCTAGAGTATTACTGTGTAGAAAGACTCTGGTGGGTCTTCATCATAATTTCCTCAGGTTCTCACATTACCTCTTCCATCTTATGGTTTCTCCATATAACTTTTACCAGACGATTCATCCAGTTTCTCATCACTTGTTCTCTTGTATCAAAAACCTTGACAAGATCTTAGAAATTCGAAAGATCAGGTTCCAATTCTATTTCCTCATTTGTAAGTACATGCATTGGGCCAGTCATGTATTTTCTCAACAGTGATACGTGGAATACATCGTTGACTTTGGAAATACTTGACAGCATTGACAAACGGTAAGCTACAGCCCCAATTCATTCTAGAATTTCGAATGTTCCAATGTATCTTGGACTCAATTTTCCCTTTTTACAGAAACGTAAAACACCCTTCCATGGAGATACCTTCATGAAAACATGATCTCCTACATGAAATTACAAATACATCCTTTGATTATTGGTATAGATCTTCTGCCTACTTTGATATGTTTTGATGTGGTTTTCTATTACCTTCACCTTTTCCATTGTTTCTGCCACAAGTTATTGGCCTACGAGTTTTCTTTCACCAACATCATCCAAACAGGTTGGTGGTGACATCTCCTTCCGTATAATGCTTTATATAGTGCAATCTGAATACTTGAATGGAAGCTATTATTATAGAAAAATTCTACCAGAGGTAAATATTGATCCTACATACCTTGAAAGTCGAGTGAGCATGATCTTAAAATTTATTCTATGGTTTCAATAGTTTGTACCGATTGTCCATCAGTTTGGGGGTGGTAGGTAGTGCTCAAACGAAGTTCAGTATCAATGGATTTCTGAAGACTTTTCCTGAATCATGATGTAAAATGGGGATCATAATCAGAAAAAATTAACATGGGGTACTCTATTAAGTCTCACAACTTCAATAATATATAGTATTACTAGACGTTCAATTGGTAAATCTTCTCTCATACCATGAAAATGTGTTGAATTGGCAAGACGATCAACAATGACCCATATTGCATCATTCCTTCTAGGTGTCTTTTGTAGTCCCATGACAAAGTCCATCATAATATTATCCCATTTCCACTCAGGTATAGGAAGAGGTTGCAAGATTTCCCCAGGCTCTTGCCTTCCAGCTTTAACTTGTTGAAAAACCATACATCTTAACACAAAATCAGCAATATCCCTCTTCATATTGTCCCACCAAAAATGTTCCTTCAAATCTCTATACATTTTTGTGATCCTAGGGTGTATAGATAAATTGGAACTATGAGCATCATCCATCAATACCCTTTTTAGATCATGTATATTGGTTACACAAAGTCTCTTCCCAAATTTCAAGATTCCATCTTCAAACACAAATTCACCCAATCTACCATCATTCACAGCTTTAATCTTCTTTTGAAACTCTTCATCACCGATCTAAGAACTCTTAATCCTTTCTATTAAAGATATTTTGGTAACCATTTGAAAAATTTTTGATGTTTCACCCCCCATGGTGATTCCCATATCCTTATTTAATAGATACATTTATATTGGATCCTTTTCAACTCTCATCTTGTTCAAAAATCTATTATCCTTTCTACTCAAAGCATCTTACACCTTATTCGCCTTCCCCGAGTGGTAGTGTATAGTGCAATCATAATCCTAGAGTTGTTCAAGCCATCACGTTTGCCTCATGTTGAGTTATTTTTGTGATAAAATATACTTCAAACTCTTGTGATCCATATATATCTAACATTTTTCACCATAGATATAGTGTCTCCAAATATTCAAAGATAAGATTACAGCTGATAACTCAAGATCATGATTAGGATAGTTTTTATCATAAATTTTTATCTATCGTGATGCATAGGAAATAACCCTATCATTCTGCATAAGGACACATCCAAGTACTTTCTTTAAAGAATCACTATAAATAACAAACCCATAATTGTCCAATGGTAGATTAAAAATACGATCATTGACTAATAATCTATTTAACTCTTCAAAACATTCTTCACACTATTTTTTCCAAACAAATTTTACTCCTTTACATGTGAGATATGTTAATGGGTTATCTAATCAGGGAAAATTATGGACGAAACATCGATAATAACATGCTAAACCAACAAAACTATGTAAATCATTTATACTCGTCGGTGATGGCCATTCTTGGATTTCATTAGTCTTTGAAAGAACAATAGAGATTTCATCCTTAGAGATAATATGTCCATGAAAATAAATCTCCTAAAGCCATAATTCACACATGCTAAATTTCCCATATAATTCATGTCCTCTAAGAGTATTTAGGATATTGTGCAATTGATTTTCATGAACTTCATATATTTTGGATTATACCAAGATATCATCAATCAATACCACTAAAAGTCATCAATATATTACTTGGAAACTCTATTCAATAGATCCATGAAATAGAGGGTGAATTAGTCAGCCCAAAAGGCATTACTGTAAACTTCTAATGCATGTACCTGGTTCGAAATTCATTCTTCAGAATGTCTTCCTTATTCACACACAAATGATGGTATCCAAATCGAAGGTCAATCTTTGAAAATTATTGAGCTCCATGAAGTAGGTCAAATAAATCATCTATGTGAGGTTGGGGATACTTGTTCTTTATTTTTAGAGCATTTATCTCCCTGTAGTCAATGCACAACCTCATAGATCCATCTTTCTTCTTAACAAAAAGGATAGGGGATCCCCATAGAGAAACACTAGGGTGAATAAATCCCTTATTACTCAAATCATCTAGTTGTTTCTTTAGCTACACTAATTCCACATTGTCCATTCTATAAGGGGTCTTCGATATGGGCCTTTAACTAGGAATTTAATGAATGGAAAACTCAATTTCTCATTCTAGTGGATGTCCAGGTAACTCTTTTAGAAATACATCAAAATATTATTTCACAACAGGTACATCCTCTATTTGAACACTCCTTTCCTCGCCCACAGTTACTTTATTCTCTTCTTCCCCAATAATTGAATTTAGTTGAGCTACTAGGGGTGGATATAGATAAGAATTTTGTGGTGACGATTCTTCTCTAAAGATAAGGTGTTCTTTATCATCATCATCAAAAATAGTAACCTTCTTCTTCTTACAATAAATTATTGCATCATGGTCTTAAATCCAATCCATACCTAAGATTATATCAAATTCAATCATGGGTATGATTATGAGATCATCAAATAAAGAACATTTATATTCTTTAATGGGAACTGATTCACAAAACATTTTTGTGATGATACATTCCAAAGGATTTTTGACTCAAAACTCACTTGTTAACTAAAATTGAAAATATCTAATTTTCTTTGCAAGTTGGGAAGATATGATCCAATGCGGTGATCCAGAATCAAATAAAGATTTTCCTAAAAATGAGGAAACCATTAAATTACCCTCCACCACATCTTTCGAAGCTTCAACCTCAACAGTAGTGATAGCATAAGCTTGGCCTTGATCCCTTGGAATTTTCGGAGGTAAGTTCCCCTGATGCATAGAACATTCATTTTCATAATGTCCCATCACTCTGTAATTGTAGCATTGAACATTTCTAGCATCTTTATTTCCCTTACAATCACCAACAAGATGGAATTTCTATCCACATTTGTAGCATACTCCTTTTCCTTTTAGACAGGCACCAGGGTGCTTCCTTCCATAGTTATCACAGGGCGGAAATTCAATTCTTCCCTTCTTCCATGTTTCCTTATTTCCTTTCTCAGAGTGTTTAGCAGATCTTTCTTCTCTTGCTTTGCTTTAAAATCACAAGACTAAGAGAATTCCTTTTCTATCTTGATATCACATGAGACAATATCTTTGTATGAGGAGAAGTATTGTGGTACTAATAATCGACAGAGAAATGGTTTTAACACATAAAAGAAATGGTCAATATTACTTCTTGGGAAATGTATATAATCTGCATCATGCCTCACTAAACTTGTAAAGTTAGCTTCATAAATTGTGACATTATCATCCTCCTTTTGCATTAGACTTAGATATTGTCTTTCCATATCTGTTTGATGGTCATGAGGAAATTATTCTTCTAATAAATTCTCTTTAAAATATATCCATTCCATATTTGATACTTCATCATCTTCCCTTGTGTTTTGAATCAATGGTCACCATTGATCAGCATCTCCAGTGAGGCGGTAAACTACCATGATAACTTTTTATCTTTCACTACTCTTCAAGGCGTGGAATATTTTCTCTAAGGAATTTATCCATTTCTCAGCTTCTAATGCATTTTTACCCCCATTTAATGTTGGTGGTTGTTGCCTCATGAAGCTATCTAACATTGAACCTCCATGCTGTGGATCAGGGTGCTCCATATGGGTAAGGTTATTATTCATAACCTGAGTGAGTTGTCCCAGTATGGTGATTAGCTGATCAGCACCAGTTCTATCACTAGATCCACTATAATTATCTTGAGTATGTGGGAAATCCCTACATGGAGTGTGTGGATTTATATGGTTTCCATTCCTTCAACTAAGCTCCATTTCTAAACAATGGCATATACTAGATTACTTTATGAATTGAAATACATAATTCCAAACTTGTAAAACACTTAACATAAATTGAACAGTTTATGGATATGATCCATAATCATAAAAAAAATTATATGAAGAAGTATATACTCATAAACCCTTCATAATGGTTTGTAAAGAAAACGATAATTATACTAATCATATCCCCTGGGAGTGTCATAACCAAGAGTGCATCAATGCCCGTTGTCGTGCACTGGTTCTCATTCGAGTCTAGCGCAAAGTGGTGTTTTTGGGGTTTACCCCTAGGTACAACTGTTCCAGAGCCGCATCTACCTTCTTGTATATAGACTGGGATGTATTTCTTGTAAAACTCACCAAATATCTACAATACCAAAAAAACTTAGGATGTTATTCAATACTAATCCTCAAATTCTATCTTAGGGATATGTTCTCTAATCAAAGTTTATCTAAATCTAGTTTACATGTTTTGTACTAAACTTCCTCTGATACAAACTATAATTCCCCGACCCCACTTACCAATAGTCAGTGCATTATTACATAACATTGGCATGATCACAAAAGATCAAGTCTTGAAAGACCAATTAGTATAGTAGCCTTGGAAGTACTAGATACATTCATAAGGTTTATATTACATCCTAAAATGAAAAACTACAACTACATTGTTTCCATAGAACACACTCATATCCCCTTAGACTATCCCTGTAGGCTATTCATAAAATACTTCTTCACATCCTGAAAAATAAAACATAGAAAGGGGTGAGCTCAGATGCTTAGTAAGGATAACAACACAGTGGAAACTTTCATAAATTAGCATAAATATTTAAGGAAATGTATAAGACTAAAACAAAAGCCTTTCATACTTCAACTTCTGAATAATATGGTAAATATAAAATCAAATAATTCCATTTACTTACTCACATGGATATTCTACTAGTCGAATAATCATACGAAATATCAATAGCCACTTTCATATTGATGGAATGCATAATTCCAGACTTTCATAACCACATAGTCAAGGCCTTGTGCCAAGACTACAAATAATATTTTGTCAATGCCTTATGCCAAGGAACTAGATTGTCTCATGATACCTACAGATTCAATGAGGAGTTATAGCAGGTTCCACCCTTCACATACTAAGTCCAATGCATTCCTCATATGAAAAGGTTTAAACATAACACTAACATTCGTATTAAAACAAGCATACAAAATGTCAATAATTTATCCATAAACCATGAATGGTATTAAATAACACATCCACAGTCAAACATATCACAAAAAGATCAATACAATATGGATGTTTTGTATCATAATAAATCAACTTCAAACAAACTTAAAATCCATCAAAGGATGTTGAAGTAGATAAAATCAAAACCTTTTTAGAGAAATATATCTTTCTATTTTGAAATCATTTAAAAGTCACGTAATTATAAAAGAAGACATTTATATTTGAATATATTCTTATAATATTCTAAGGGATGCTTCGAATATGTTATAATGGTGGAAAATAGCCGCACCTGTTGTATAAGTTAAAAGAAAAACATTCTTACCGTAACTTTGTCAAAAAGGTTAAAAAGTAACTTGTTTGGAAAACGACTGAAATATTACTTTAAAATTATTTAATAAAAATTAAAACAAAGGTATAAATGAATTTAACCCATAGTATAGTAAATAGTAAAAATGTTTTGGAATACATTTTTAAGAAACATGGGTGTGGATGATAAAGAGGTCCCAGTGGGTAATTGCATATAAACAACCTCAGATAATGAAGAGATTGTAGCACTAACCCTTACCTTGTACTTTTCCTTGGTTGAGTATAGGTTAAACTCATCTATAATGGTGAAATAATTGTTATTAAATTATACAGGAATAATATACATTAATATGATATCATATATTATCTTTTAACATTGATTTATTAATAATATCTTAATATTATCGTTGTTGCGGGTGTTAATGGATTCATTTTCCTTTATATTATTTATTAGGTGAGTCATATTTGTTATTTATGGGATGTATCTTATTAATATTCAGAATGATATCAAGTATTTAAGCATTATTTTTAACCATCATATGAAAATTAATCTTGAATTGATACGATGGTGAATGAATCTCATCGTGTTCGTGGAGACTGTAATTTGTACGTACGCATGAGCAACAATATCATTATTTTAATATTAAAATAATATATAATTGGAGGTTATATAAAAAATAAATAATAATTATCATGGTATATTTATTATTTACATCAATTACAGATCATTATTATACCCATCTAAATAATAATGTATTGAATAATAATTACACCACGATGTGGAGAGGGTAAGACGATCTTACAAATGTATGGTGACATGTAATTCAAAGGATGGATAGGATAATGAATTTGGATGTACCAAATTTATAATAACATCACAATATATAGAGGATACCAGATTTATTATTATATAATGGAAACAACAAAGAAAAAGGATGTGGAAAAATAAAGGAACTTGAAAGAGGTGATGAAATATTTACCTCTTCTTCGGGTTCTTCTTTTTGATTTAATCAAAAGGGCTCCTTAGGTTGGCTTTCAGACTAAAGGAAGACCTCTAGGATGAAGGTATGATAGTTGAGAGGGTATTTGGGCATATTTTGGCCGAGAGAAATGGCTTTGATGGTGTGAATTAGAGATAAGGGGGAGTTCTCTTTTATAAGAGGGGTGAGGGGAACCTTAGGAAAAGGTAGAAATATTATTTTATAATATAATCATTTTCTATTTCTAATAGCTCCAAAGTAGATTATTTAAAGGATAAGGTGGTTATGGGTCGAAAACCACTCAACCCATACATTTTATAGAGGTTTGGGTTACTATATTAATTTTATCTTTTAGGATTAACTCTTAGTCAACCAGTTTGACATTTACCATGTCTCTTTGTATTATTATATAATATGGTTAATAAACATACTATATACATCCAAGAGAACCCCAAGTTATTCATTAATGACACAAATATCATTATATAAGTCCTTTGGCCCAACCTTATATTTTTAGTAATATAATATTTGTTTTAAAAACTGTTTTATGTCAATTTTGACACTATTTGGTATTTTGTTGTTACTAAATTCATAACAGCATTATTACTCCATGAACAATTCATCTTACCAACTCTAACATGTCATATTAACTGTGAAAAGTATTTTAATTCATAAAAAGACTCAAATTACATTTATTTGGATATTTATAATATCAATTATTTGAATATTTCATTAATTTGGTAATTATTGAATCATCATTCTGTTATAAATAAATTAAATTATTTAACATCTAAAATAAATAAATAAAATACCATTATGTATGAAATATTTTTATTTTTTTAATGAATATTTTTAGTCAAATTTATCTTTTGTATTACCCAATATTAAAAAAATTTAGTTATTAATCTTGGATTTTAACTCTTTTAACTCTTCTTTAAATAAAATTATAATAAGTGTCCTAATCTAATCCAAGTGGACCAAAAAGGTTCATATTTTATTCCAAATGTTGTTTTTGGTCGAATTATACTAATCCAATATAATTAGGACATGTGTTAGGGTAATAATAATATCATTTATACCCTTAATTACACTATTTACTTTTAACTGTGGTAATTAAAAGTAAAAAAGTTACTATTCACAAAAAATTATTTTCATCTTATTGAACCTCATTTTTCTTACTGATATCAACCGTGTCTCTCAGATTTTTGAAATTCCACTCACAAAAGTGGTAAAATTATTTTTTATGTGAATTTTCAAATTCTCTTTAGAGGTGGGTAAAAGACGGTGAAAAGTTCAATAAAATTTTTATATATCTAAAATTATAATAAACTGACTCCAAGGAATTAAATTGAACTTATATAGGTATTATGTATCTATTTGGACCTTAAAAAATTAAAATAAAATAAATAATTATTTAAATAAAAATTTTGTTTTAAACAATAACTCAGTGTTTTTCACTATTCATCAAAAATTGAATGTTTTTAGAAAAATAAAAAAAATCACCCTAAGCTAATTTCAATATTCTGAATCCAAAAATTAAGTCCATTTTGAAAGATAAAATTTATAAAATTTCAAAAGGTGGGTATTACTATTCATATTGGCTACTTTGATTAGTTGTGGTGTGTTAGAATTTGAAGTTGCATACAACACATGCTACTATATTTTTCAAAGTTAAGCGTACTATGGAAACATAGGGTGTTACAATTTGGGTCCAAAATCATGACCTAAATAGGGTGTGACAAAAATATATGTAGGAAACCACTGATAGATATGTTCCTATCTGTTAGTGAATATTTATAAATGGAATATGTAAAAATGAATCAATAAACTAGGAAGTACTCAAAAGTAATAATCATAGAGTTTTCAATTACATTCATTTAACATCAATTATTCATTTATCAAATCATGTAACCCTAGGATATAGCATATTCTCTATATCACCCATGTAATCTAAAAAAATAAACATCTCAAAAGACTATATAAACAATAAAATAAAACTGAATCCAAGCTTGTGCTTTGGCTGGGAAGAATTTTCATAATCATTCATTTATTCACAAAAACCATTTGGGAAATCTCTCATAGTCTAACCCATTTGTTATAATAGTATCAATTAATTTAAATAATGACCCTCTGGGAAATCTCTCATCGTATACCCCCTTTGGTCCAACATAACATGAAACAAAATATAAATGTCCACTTGGGAAATCTCTCACAGTCTAGTCTCTTCTAATCATATAGCAACAGCAAGGATCTCATGGTCCCAGGTAAATAAAGAGGATTCCCTCTCTATCTTCCTAGTAAAATTATATCATAGTCCCTTGGAAAAACAATATGGAAGTCCCCTCAGTCTTCCAGGTCTAAGGATCTCACGGTCTATTGGAAAAAATAATAACGTATGTATCCTTATAAATCATCTCATGAAATCTATAACTACCACATGGGAAAAAATTCTCAATGTATGTCAGAACAATTTCCTATAATTAGTAACATCATCCTAGAAAAACATGGAATGGGAAACAAGGCATGCCTAACAGGAATTCTAGATGAAACTACAATAACCAATCAAACAAGAAAAACACACCCATGTGGTGTCCCCCAAACAAAGTATTCATCTATAAACATTAGCAACAATCCTTAATAAATTAATCAAACCATAGCTAGTGAATACAGGGTTCAACTCCATGTCACGAAATACCCAAAATGTGGGCATACATAAATTTTACCATATATAATCCAAAGAAAAACAATAAAAAGAAAAAACCACCTACATGGATTTCCTACAATCGATACTCTTGAATGAAGACCATTGAATTGGCCTATATATGATTAGAACTAAAAAATGGTGAATAAAAAACAACCTTGAATAACTAAAAATTGAAGATAAATTGGGAAGAGAGGATCTTAGGGGTTTGAGAACTCACTGGTGGGATTAAAATTCACCCAGTGATGCCTCAATCAGAGCTCGAACAGAGAATTGGGTGGGGTTGGGAGTTTGTCAGCCATTTTGTAGTGCTCTTGAATGAAACATGGGGAGAAGAAAGTGTTTCTAGACATGAGATGAAACCCCCTTCTGATATAACAAATAAAAAAAGAAAAAAACATGGTGAGTACCATAAAACTACATGTCATATAGTATCCTTAACCAGAACCTGAATAAATCAGGTCTTCCAGGTCACCATACAGCCATGTACTCGGTTGTTACATAGTCAGTATATGGTTTTGCATGGCTATTGGGTACATGGAATGTACATAGAAGTTCACGGTCTATACTCATAAAATATCCATTTCTTCTTTTTTCATCAAAAATATCCTATAGTAAATATCCATACCTGAAAATAAGATTTGAGTCATTATAAAAACATTTCATATGTTTTCAATATTTATAAGATATTTAATTATATAATGTGTATTTTATTCATAAATGTTTATGTTTTTATAAGGAGGTGGGTTGTCAACCAGTGCCAATGACATTCATAGAATTCAGACCTTATGAATAGACATCCCATATTTCATATCAAGGGTAGGCATACTATGTGATTCCCTATTATATAGAAGTTCAATTATGATCCGAGGTTTATGCTGACGTTTATACTATATATTACTCTACACAACATAGGGATCCATATTTTGGTATGTTAATAAATTTACATTAGTTTATTTTTTAACTCTTTTTAATTCATTTGAATATCCTCACAACATACTCAAATACAACATATTATTTTCATGTCTGATTCAGATGAGGATAAGGTTCTTAGCTAGACATCATACCATTCTCCAGTTCGAGGGATGATATAATCCATTCATTTTATACAAGATAGTATCCATGATCCTCTACCCTAAGAAGATGAAAATCTCAATCAGGGAGTGGAGGTTCCTCCTGAGGAACCTCCTCGAGGAAAGGTTGATTTTCAGGATCCACAAAGATGACGTAGACCGCATCATGATACACATTAGTCCTCACCTGTTCCACTGGCTGAGATTTTCCCTCTAGCATTCCAACCTCAGACGATTGGTGATGTGCATCAGGTGGCATGAGATCTATTTAGGTTGTTAGGATATCTATAGTTCTCTTTAGGTAAAGCTGATTTTCATTTCTATTAGGGGTTACTTCTAATGCCTAAAAATTTTCTGATCATGCCTTTATAGACTATATGTTTCCCCCCATGCAATGATGGTAGGTCCTTCTACTCACATTGTCGGAGAAAGATCAGGTGAACATGATAACATCAAAATGACAGCTCCTCCAGAGATGTTATGGCTATAAAATTTGAAATTCGTGGTTCATGAACATAAGAAAGATCCCTCTTATATTCACATTACTCCAACCCAACACAGAGTTCAGTGATCTTGATATAGGAGTATCATTTAAACAACAGATTTTGTGACATGACCTCATCATAGTGATTGATAGTACTCATTTATTTGTACGTGTGATATTTACTAAATGGATCCAAAACAGCAATGTATTGTATATTCTATATTATTATTTTCCTATTAAAATAATGAAATTATTTTTACTACCAACCATTTTTACAAGTTTACCAAAAATTTCAATTTTGATTAATATTTTAGTTTCAATTAATACATTATAAGCATTCAAAGTAGACTACATGAAATATAGGTATACATAATAAATTTTAAGTAGTTAACATAAAAATATTATAAAACATAAACTATAAAAAAATCTAAATAAAACCCAAAACATATCCTAAATATCTAACAATTTGTTGAAAATAAAATGAATTTCACATATATATAAAATAATTAAAAATTAAACCAATGAAGAAAAATTATAATTAAAAATGTAATGGTTTAACAAAAATATTGTGCCACTAAAATTAATTTTCAGTGATTATTTTTAATAAATGATTTTTATTTTTTATTTTTTATTTTTTATATTCAGTAAGTGTGTCATATTTTATTTGGATTTTATTTTTACATCATTATTAATAAACTTTCAAAGCCACAAAATTCAAACATTTTTATGTTTCATGTAGGTGACTTTGAATGCATATAACTTATAAAATTTAAATAAAATTTAAATTATATTTTATAAACTAACTCAACATATAAAAATAATTTAAAACTAAATTATCATAAATCTAATGTATCACACAGTAATTCTAAAGTAAGAACATTATATTCGATAGCGTGCATGAAACGCGACCCAAAGCACATAAGGTAAAATAATACCCTAAAATTTTAAAATATATTCAATATTTTAAATATTTTTGATATATTATATATTAGGTAATTCACTTTACAATGATTTAATTTCATTGCACATAAAAGAGACTTTCTTCAAAAGTTTACATTACACACATGACCGAGGTTTACCAATTAATGATATATTACTAAATATAATAAGATATGACCTAGACGTTAAATTAGTATTTATTAAAATAGTTAAACAATATATGAAAATATATGGTTTTAAAAAAATTAATATTAATTCATTGGTTATTAATTAATTATAAAATAATTTTAAAACCGATTGAATATAACAGAAAATTTTATTATTTTCAAAAAGATGTTTTACCATAATTAATTTTATTAATAAAACTTAGTGGGAGGTATTAATGTAATATATATATATATATATATATATATTAAATAGAATATTTTTTAATTTCAAACAATATATTTTATAAGCACCATATAAAGAACAACTCAAATATTAAAATTAATACCCAATATTTTTATAAAGGTAATTTTATCTCCTTTTAATGAAGAAACCATTTTAAATATGAATTTGGACATTTTAATTGATTTAATATGTCAAAATAAACTTAATATTTCAAATTGAAACACATAAATTTGGTTAGGATGAATTTTTGATATTTTTCAGAAACATATCATTTTTTAATGGATAGTTTAAAATACTGAATTTTAGTTCAAAACCACAATTTCAACACATTTATTTCTTAAGAAAAATTAAATTTTTAACTATTTTAATGTTTAATTAAATAAATTTTTTATCAATTAATAAAATTTATGCAATTAGGATAAATTTCACTTTGAAATTGACTATAAGAACATAGCAATCGTTTGGACGTTTTAATTTAAAAACAAATATGTCCGGCATGTATGGTGAATTTTAAATTAATTTCTACAACATCAATGATTATAATTTGGAAAAATGGATTAAATATTTGTAATAATTATCTATAATTTCTAATAATATCTACCTTTTTGACCAAAAATTTTTTTTAATGTAATTAAAATTAATTATAATTATTATGGTAAAATGAAGCTTATTAAAGAACTAAACCTATAATTTAAGGGCCCAAATAACCTAGACACATGTACAACACCCATTTAATTCCCATAAGTTGGAACTTAACCTTATATTATTGATTTCGGTCAGTTTTTTAAGACAGTTTTATGTAAAAACGTGGTTACACAAAACATCTTTTCCAAAATACCAAGTGAGTCCTTTTCCTTCACTATTTAAGGCCACCACTTCTCTCACATCCTCACACGTCTCAAAACACTTAGTTTTTTTGTCAATATCTACCCAATAATATTCCAAAAACCCCTACTTTACTCCTATATTCTCTAATTAGGGATAAATCTTTCAAAGGAATCTTTTTTGTACAAACCAAAAGTAGTTACCTAATTAAGAGGTAACATCTTCTCTTAAGCTCTCTAGTTTCATTTCCATTATCCACCCCCAAAATATCATTATTCAATTGTTATATAAGACAAATATACTCAATATACTAAAATGTTTTTATGTAAGTATTTATATCTAAACAAACAAACACCTACATCAAATGGGTAACGAACATATTATTTCTGTAAACGGTGAACTACTACCTCATGAAAGGTTGGTTGTTTATTTTTTATTTACCACCTATCATGGTGTAAATTATTATGGATACTCTATTAATGTTTTTTATATATGATATTTATTATATATTTTCACTTTGGTATTCCTTTTATAATAAATACCATTAATACTTCCCATTTTGTGTTAATATGATAACATCGTTTGAGGAAGTGTGGACAACCACCCCATTGGAGTGATTGATTCATTCACACTATACATGGAACATATTATAGATGATTTTCATAAACCTATATAACATATACCATAGAGTTATTATAAATTAATTACAATAGACACATGTATCCTTTATTTTTCATTCTTTTAACATGGAAAAGAAATTAAAGTAGCGTGCATTCGTATGTATGGCCTACAACCTCCAGGAACGGTGCACATCAATTCTTATATACAAATATTATGGACTATTATAAACAAATATTTACTTAATATATAAGATAATTAAGTCACATTTTAAATTCTTGAGATCAGGAAATGTTTATCTAAGAAATAGTAATATAATTTAACAATTAAAAACATACTTGCGAAAATTAGGATATTAACAACATAAATAGCTAAAATAATGAAACAGTATTAAAAAAAGGGTAATAAAATATTATAAGAAGTTAATATATGATATTATAAACATTATTATCATTTTTTATAAGTTAGTAACATATATGAAATCTCTATAAAGTTGTATAACTTCCACATGACAAATAGAAGTTTAATATAAGGTAACTTCTTATAAATTTACATTCCAATGAGACTTATTTGTTATTATGAACCAATTTAATTTTATTTGGGGTATGTACTTCCTTTTTAATGTTATATCATGAATCCATTTATTCTCATTACATTATATATTCCATTTTATGTCATAACATTCTAGATATTATGATTTGAATGTTTCAATGTGGGGTGGGAAACTTTGGAATGATTAAAGATTACTCTCCTTAAGAATGCTCTTAATGGTTATCTATGAAATATGACTTCCTTTTGGGATTGGTCACTTTATCATGAAACAATAAATTTATTATGATAATTTTTTCATTAGAAATTACTTTTTATATCGATATTCTCACACAATGTATTTTATTATTTCCTAAAACAGTTATCCTTTTACAAACGGTGTTCACATTGACAATTATTTAATTGAATGGGGATTATTGATAAATCGGTGTCCTCTATTCAATATTGATAAATTTTGATTAGAAACATTATTTATTAAATATATTAGTAAGCCTTTGTACATAAAATACATGGGTTAGTGACCATTTGATGTAAGCCCTACGGGTTGGGGACTAGTTAATTAATGCCTCTTGATGCATCAGTAGTCTCATGAGGAAAATTAGTTGGCCAAATAGTTTAACCTGGCACCTAGAAATAAAGGTTTCATGTTCCAAGGAATCATGATATCTAAAAATTAATCATGTCCTTTATTAAGAAATTTTTTATCATTTATCCATGATATTTTACATCGATATATCATTGTATGCATTTTATTTTAAGTATATTGATTAAATGGAATGTATTTTGAGTTTCTTACCATATCATTATGATATTACCTTATCTAGTTATGTGTATTTCATGTGTTATTAGTTATTTACCTTATCATCCTAATTTATACCTATTTATTCATTATTACTTCCTCTTTACTTACCCTTAGTGATCTTTTGGTATCACCCATATTATGTTCCCTTTCCCCAGGTTATAAAGAATAAATCTTGGAATAATAATTCAATGATGTAGTTTATTTCATTTTATTATGTATCATTTTTATGTATTATATTTTATAATGTATTATGGGTAGCATATATGTAATTTGTATTTCCAAAACTGATAAATTGATTGGCCCTTTTGGATTTGATTCCTTGTAATCAAGCTAATGTAATAAAATAATACACTTGATCCGAGCTTCCGAGGTCATGGAGTTACAATTCATATCAGATAAATTTTAGAATCAACCTTGGAAACTAGTTTTATAAAACATATATTTTGGAGAAAAAATCATAGATATAAATTTAGGATAATTATATAAGAATATACTAGAATTTTGGCATGGAAGATATCATGTGGGTATTCTTAGCAATAAATCCTTGTCTGGATACTACAAGTGTATGTGGTTGTATCACATATGTACCAAGGAGTAATAACTTTGAAAAGGTGTTCTAGTTCTGACATGGGGTAACATGCCACATGACAATATGCCTTACTGCGCACCAGGTTTGACACTCCTTGGATATATAATAAGGATAATTCATATTTTCTTTATAACTCATTATAAATTAATTCAAAGTAAAGATATCCCCAAAGAAACCATGTTTACAATTATTATATTAGCCATGTAGAAATTTTTCAATTTATGATATGGGTTCCACTTGATTTGGGGTGATATATACTTTTATTATTTAATCTATTGTATTCAATTTTTTGTAAATGAAAACTAGTATAATTAATCGAAACTTCACCAATTCGTATTATCTAATGATTAAAAATGTTCATATATTTCATGGTAATAAGCCAAAATTTTGAAGGGTAATAGTCCCACTAGTATTCTTATTCTATGAGGAAATAATATCATGTTTTAATTTGATGGTAAAATAATTATCCTAGACTTAAGTATTTGAAGGAAACAAAGATAATAAGATGACTTTTGAGAACCATGAAAAATGGAATGTGTCGAAGAAGATGAAGGGAAAGGGGGATTTTATGACATGTGATAATTGTGGCATGAAACACTCCGGAACTTAGTAGAAGGAAATGGGATTATGTTATAATTGTAGAGAAAAATGACACTATATATGTGATCGCAAGGTTAAGAAAAAGTTGTTTTCAATTTAAAATGCATCAATTGTAAGTCTAGGGTACACTATGAGAATCAATGTCCCTAGAATCAAAAGAATTTACCCAAAAGGGTGATATTGGAAAATTTTCAAGTTATTATACTACTGCAGATGATGAGTAATGATTAATATTCGCAATCAAGAATTATTTCAATTTAATATTTTGTCAGTAATGTGCTGGATGAAATAACTATAGAATATATAAATATTGTATGATAGTAGTTTTTAATTTTGTATTTGAGATCTTATTTCTAAATTGTAACAATAAAAGTGATTCAATATAAAGTTAAACATTTCAGAAAAACGTGATTAATGGAATGAAAGACCTTAATATTTTCCTGATGTTGAGATAATGATAAAGAAATGATTAGTTTATACAAGTGCTGACTAACTTGAAATTTTTTAATGATTTTTCGATAGGTGGCCTATGCTATTATTTATGGAATTTACAACAATTTTGGATAAAAATGATATATCCAATTACATATTTCCTAAATAAGTAAGAAAGAAGAATTCATGTTTCCAATAATTGATTTTGGTTATTCAAGTTATTACAATACATCAAGAGGATACATGATAAAGTTACTCACTAGTTTGGAATGTAAAAATTTTGAGTTTCTTAATGTTTATTATAGGATAATTTCAATTTAATCTTATATATTTGATGAACTTATTTATAATGTTTTGGATCATAATATTTTAGAAAATATAACCATTTATTAAATTGGTTAAGTTGATCATTGGAGGATATTTTCTTGGGTAAGGAATTACATTACCTTACGATGCATCATGTGCTAAGAGATGAAGTAGAAAAAGTTCAAGTTATATTCAAAGGAAAATATTATGTTTATAAAATCATGTATTTACTTAAATTCTTTGAGAGTGAAATAATTCCTCTACTCTGGGAAAAATGATCTTGAAACTCAATATTTTGTCATAGAAATTTCATTTCTAATGAATAAAATAGCCCTTATATCATCACATAATTTAGGAATTTCTAATTGTTAACTTTTTCAAAACTATATTCTATAACACACTTTATAAGATCATCATAGTTAGATATTTCATTTATATCCATGTTTTTATTTCCCACACATGATCTCCTACTAAGGGACCTAATTATAGAACAATTATACCTTATATTCTCTCTTATTAGGAAGATGTGATATTATAAATTTTTACATATTGGTTCTCTCAAAAAAATGTTTATTTTCAATCCCTATATTTCTGAGATCAATTTTAAATTCCAAGGATTTAATTAATTTAATTTCTGTAGAATGTAACACCTCTAAATACTAAAGTAAGAACCTCGTATTTGATAGCATGTATGACACAGGGCACCGAACATGTAAGGGATAATAATACCTTGATATGTTAATATACATTTACTATTTTAAATATATTTAATATATTATATATTTTTAATTCACTTGACACTGAGTTACCTTGTGTTACACGCAAGAGTGACTTTCTTCGAAAGCTTACATTAGACACAAGACCATGTTTTACAGAATAATGATATATTATTAATTATAATAAGATATAACCATGAATTTAAATTATTATTTATAAAAAGGAGTAACTAATTTATGAAAATATATTTTTTTCACAAATTTATAATTATTTCATTGTTTATACATTAACTAGAAATGAATATGAAAACTGACTAATATAGAAGAAAATATTATTATTTTTACAAAGATGTTTTACCCTAATAGATTTATTTAACAAAAAATAGTAGGTGATATTAGCGTAATATATATATCATATATTCAATATAATATTTTTGATATTCATCTAATATATATGAAAAATATTAGATAAAAACAAACCAAATACTACACTTAAAACCTTATATTTTTATAAAGGAAATTTTACATCATTTTAATTGGGAACCAAATTTAAATATGAATTTTAATAATTTAATTGATTTAATATATAAAAAAAATTTATATTAGAAATATTAACAAAAAAATTAGGTTAGGTTGAATTGTTGATATTTTTCGGAGACATATCATTTTTTAATGAATAGATAAAAATATTAAATAATAGTTCAGAACATCCTTTTCATATAATTTATTTATAAAGTTAATTATACTTTTAATTTTTTTTTTCAAGATTAATAATATAATATTTTAACCAATTAATATAATTTAGTTCATTAGGAGAAATTTCAATTTGAATTTGACTATAAAAACATAGCAATCCTTTGGACATTTTTATATTAAAAACCTAAATTGTCATTCCGCTTGCAGGATGATTTTTAAATTAATTTCTACCACTTATATGATTATTATTTGGAAAAATGGATTCAATATTTGGAATCAGATTAATTTATAATTTATAATAATAAAAACTTTGTTTTTTACCCAAAATATTAATGAAGATAATAAAAATTAATTTCAATTATTATGGTAAAATTAAACTTAATAAAGGATAAAACCTTTCATCTAAGTGCCCAAATGACCAATCCACTTATCCAACCCCTTTTTTATACTCATATATCAGCCGTGAACCTTCCATTATTGAGATTTTTTGTCTTTTGAATACTTTTTTCGGTAAAAACGTTGGTACACCTAACTTCTTTTCAAAAATACAGAGTGTGTCCTTTCCTTCATTATAAAAGGCCACAGCATCTCCCACTTCCACACCCCTCTCAAATCACATAGGATAGTCCAATATCTACTCAATAAACTTTCCAAAACCCCTATCTTCCTATTATAATCCTATACTTGTGAAAACATGCTTCAAAGGAATCATTTTTGTATAATCCAAAGATGTTACCTGATTAAGAGACAATATCTTCTATCAAGCTCTCTTGTTTTATTTCCATTATATAGAAAATAAAATCTATTTATTACATTATTATATAACAAAAATTGTATCCTCAATATAATATTACTCTTTTATTTAAATATTTCTACCTACACTTACACACAACCCCATATAATGGGTAATGAACATATTATTTCTCTGTACAATGAACCACTCCCTCATGAAAGCATGATTGTTCATTTTCCCTTTACAACCTATTATGGTGGCCATTATGACTGAAACTATGTTTATGTTTGATGTATATGATATTTTTTATTTTTTATTCTTTAATAATCATTTTATAATACAGAAATTTTATATTTTCCATTTTTCACTAATATGAAAACATCATTTGAGTAAGTGTGGACTACCGCCCCTCAGAACAGTGTGATTCATTTATGCAGTACATAGAAAACATTAAGGATTATTTTAATAAAACTCTGTAACATATATAACATATATATGAGAATTTTTTTAAAATATACATATATATCTCATTTATTTATCATTATTTTAATATGATAAATAAATTAAGGTAGCATTCATGCATACGTATGATTTACCATCTCCATTAATAGTGCACTTTATTTTTATCTCAAAATATTATGGAAAAGTATATGTATATATGAAATGAATATATGAGATAATTAGATAATGTTTTAAATTTTGGATACGATGAAATCATGAACTATGACATAGAAATAACAAGTAATAAGTCAAGATATACATGAGAAAACTAGGCAATTAACACCCAAATTAGCTAAAATAATAAAGCAGTATTAATAAAAGGGTAATAAAATATTATCAGATGTTAATATATGGTATTATAAACATGATTATGGCTATAGTTTAATTTTATAACATTTTTTTAACCAATATACCGGAGTATAAAGAACACACAACAAAAGTAATGTTAAAGTAATGAAATTTCTTCTCAATTTACATTCTTTTGAGAATTATTTGTTATTACATTCCAATTAACTTTTATTTGGTATATATAATGACATTTTTATAATATATAATTAATCCCGTTATTCTCATTACATTATAAGTTTCATTTTATGTCATAACTTTCTGGATATTTTGATTTAAATGTTTCATAGTGGTATGGGATATCTTGGAATGTTTAAAGATTATTCTACTCAAGAATGTTCATAATGATTATCTAGGAAATATCAATTCATTTTCTGATTGTTAAATTTTTCTAGAAATAGTCACTTTATTTTAATCATTTTTCATTATAAATTACCTTGAATATTCATATTCTATCATAATGGATATTATTATTTCCTTAACTGTATGTCGTTTTACATATGGTGTTTAATTTAACAATAATTTCACTAACAGAGAATTATTGATAAATCTGTATCTTCTATTTAATATAGATACATATGATATGGCACATTATTTATTAAATATATGAGTAATGGTTTGGATATGCAATTTACGGGTTGGGGACCATTTAATGAATTCCCAATGGGTTGGGGACTGGTTAGTGCAATCCCCTTGAAGCATCGGTAGTCTCACAGGGAGAGTTCGTTGGCCAAATAGTTTAAATTACATCTAGATGGTAATAGTATCATGTTATTGGGAAAAATGAAAAATGATAATTAATAATTTTCCTTATTGATAATTTATTTATTATTTATCCATGATATTTTGTGTTGACGTATCTATGGATGCATTTCATTTTCAGTTAATTGATTTAATGGATGGTTTTTTTATATTCTTAACTTTCCATATTGATATTACCTTACCTAGTTACATGAATAGAATTTTTTATCGATTATTTTACTTTCCATGTTAAATTAATCTTATTGATTCATTATTGCTTCTACTTTACATACCCTTACTAAGAATTTGATCTCACTATTTTTATGTTTCCTTTCCTAATGTTTTTAATAAGAAATATTTGAATAAGATTTTAAGGATTCAATTTATTGCATTTTATTAGGTATCATGTTTATATTTTAAATTTCCCAATCTATTATGGATATCTTGTATGTAATCTATCTTTCCAAGACTACTAAAATGATTTTTCCTTCAGGATTTGATTCCTTATAATCATTCCAATGTAATAAAATAATGCACCAACTATAGGCTTCTGGGGTTGAGACGTTATATATAATAAGTAAAAGCTAATTTACATTTCACAAAATTTGTTACAGAAAATATTACATTTTTACTTCCAAATATTAGTGGATATAATTATAAAAAATAAAATAAACACAATATATAAATCAAAATATACAAACCTAAATATTTTTTATTTTTAAATTATTTTCTAAAAGTTTTTGGAAAAGGAGGTATAGGACTTTCCACCTTTGAACTAAAACCCAATGGCAGCAAAGATTATATCACGTTTCCTCATTATAAATCAGTAAAAAATTAACCAATTATTCGTTAAATAAATATTTTTATCAAAAAATTATATAAAAACTCATTGTTGACTACTATAGGAAAGTGTATAGACACATTTCGGTGGTTTCATGTGGCACCCCTTAGTCAGTAAGACATTCCCTTGTTTGTATGGGTGCATGTAATTGTGAAACATTAACACCAAATATTATGAAAAACTCCTTGAGGAATCCTGAACCCATTAAAATCTAGTTTGGGTCATTTAGAGATCATATGGATGATTAATTCAGTGAAAAATGATTCAATATTTATTAAAATTGTAATTGTAGGAATAAAAAAATCAACTTGATAAATCATCATGGATGTGACCTTCGCTGCTACCAGATATCAAGTAATATATAAATGTCACCGAAAAACTCAATATAGGGTAACAAAGTTGATGAGGATGTCCAATTTGACTTGAGATGATTTTTTAAATTTTGATATTCTCTAATAATGATAATAATATATAAATTAAGTAATGAGATAAACTATATAGTTTATTATGATATAATGTCATTTAGAGAGTGGGTTAATGAAGGAGTTATGATTTTAATTAATGACGTGAGGTGATCATCAAATTAATGTGGATTCTCTAATAAATTCATTAAAGTGTATATTAAATGTATTTTAACTAATTGAAAATTAATGTTGCATTGAAATTAAGCAATGAATTCTTGAAATGTGAAAACATGAATTAAATGTCGTGTGGATAGTTTTGGGAAAAAACATGATCATATGTTTTAAGGACTGTAATGATTAATATTTAAATGATAAGTGTGTATCAAGTGATCATATCATAAAGAGTGATAACATTGAATAACGGGTAAATTAATGTTCAATGAATAATGTAATGTGATTGAGGGATGGTATCATTAACTTTATAGTATATACCAATGGAACCCTTATGAAAAATATCTTGATAGATTGTCATTGTGTTAGATAATTATTAAAGTAGAATTAGTTTCTTTTAATGCATCAGATATTGAAGGAGGTGTTATATTTAGTGTGGTGATAGATTTAGCTTGGTAATTCAATAAAGTTTTATTTTTTATCAAATTATCATTTACATCCTATATGTTTAAGAATCTGGATTCATTATGGATGATATAGTTTCTAGATTACCACATGGGATGTCTTGTATAAATGATAGGGGTACCCCCATATTGTTATTGATTTGATCAACATTTTTAATCACTATCATGAGATGTGATGAAACTTGTGACTAATGGATATCAATAGGAACATGATACATAGGTGTATTTCCATAGCATTAATCCTCTATGTAGGGATTGAGTGATATAATGGTGACTACATACTATATTACCCACATATCAAGATAGAGACTACTGATGGCATATACATGTATTTAAATGTGACACCCTAGACCCACAATTCCAAATTTAGTTCAAAAAACACATACTTTACAAACTTTCTTTGATATCATCTATGCAATCTTGGATATATCCATCCTCAATTATAAAAAAAGATATTGAATATATTACATCTCAAATATCTTTTCTGGTTTTGTGCTTTATGGAATTTTGAAACATCATAAACTAATAACGATCATGTATTTCTCAACTAGTTGAAATTCGTTTCAATATGTAATTGAAAATAATTATTTCATGATAAGTTTTCAACATCTCTCATAAATTATATCACACATGTAATCTATATAAGAACATCACATGTACTATGTTTATTTATGATCTATAGAGTGGAAACATAAGAAAGTGGTGATATGAAACACATTATGAGACAAACAATTTACTAAATAAATCATTACATAAGCATGTCATAAATATTACGGATGAAATAGTTAAACAACAAGAAGTCATAATCAACATGAAACATGGAGCATGTTATATCCATGAAAATAATTAAGAAAATGATATCAATAATTTTGATCCCATACCGATGGAATGTATAATGTCAAACATAAAAACCCTTCATTCAAGGGCCTGTTTCAAGTCACATTAATTATCCTCGTGACAACAGTCAAAACATATTTCCAAATTGTGAAGGAATAAACCAAAAAATAAAACCTATTTTTTCTAATGAGTGTTATTCATGCATCAAGGGGATAAATAATTATGGGCCATACCCCTCACCTGATTATCTTATATATATTCACCATAAGATTCTTTTAGACATTTTATAACATTCCTTGATGAACCCCTAACCCAAAAAACACGGATATCTATATAATGTGAAATATAGAAATAAAACGCTTTATAAACCAACATTAGTAGTCAACAATCATAAATAATTACAATACTTTCCCCATTTTAACAAAAGGGATAGCATGACCATAACTGAACTAAAGGAAGAATATGGATTGATAAATAATTAATACCTAACATTCCAGTAATCATCAATATTGTAATGACAATATAAAAATTATAATAATTTTCCCATGTGAATAGAATAAAAATATTTCTAGGTGAATATCATCTGATCTGAATTATGTATGATGTTCACATCATATAGATAAATGAGTATATTACATATTCAATACATAAAAAACATGATCATAAGTAATCAAGATAAGGAAGGTGGATGGTATAAAAAACATAAGTAATGAAGTGAGAAATATTTTTCAAAGGGTTTGTGTTGTAGGAATTTTTATCCTAGAAAAACAAGGAGGTACCCCACATAATACAATGAAAGGGTAGAATGTTCCCAACATATATGGAATATGTTCAAGGTAATAATAATAACTCAATTAATGAAATATTAGTTACTAGAAATAATTATTACTATTGGAATAACTGAATCAATTTCCCCATAAATAATGGAATGTGATTTGGAAAGTAAATCCCATAAAATAATAAGTGTGTGATAAAAAATAAATCCATGCATAATTAATACACAATACAAAGAAAACATTGTATAAAAAATTTACTTTTTCGCAATGAATAAATATGGAGAGATTGAAAATCATAACGACTTTTGAAATTTTCAATAAAAACACCTTGAAAGATATATATTTTAATTGAATTTAATTTTTCATTACTAAAAATAAAAATCATGATATTATATATCAAATGGTCAGTATATACACTATATAAATTAAATTAGGATCATAAAATCAACCATGTCTCCAAGAGAGGAATTAGAGACAAAAAACCTTGCCTCTTGTCTAAACTTTCATTAACATAAAATAACCTAATGTATCACATCCACAAATATATTAATTATTTAATTAATAACCATACACATATCAATTTTTATTTATAACTTTAGAAAATTATCACTATCTACATGAATTCCTTTGGTTTTCAACTTCAGGTTTTTGTATTTTTTTATAATTTCAATTATTTTTATAATATTAGTGTCTATGTATATTTTATTTCAAATTTCATCATTATAAATAGATTAAGGTTAATTATTGTGATATTTAATAATTATTTTATATATTCCAAAATCCTAACAAGAGTGTTTTTGTATTTATCTTTCAAGATAAAAATGGTAAGAAACATGTTTTTGTGATTCTTAAAAATCAAAAGGTGTTCTCTTAATTTATGATTTATATATTAATATAACATATTCAAAAAAAATATTTTTACACATTTATGTCGTGTTATACTAGTAATTATGTTCCCATATTTATTAATAAAGAAAAGTCATATTATTTTACAATTAGGTTGTTAAACTTACCTAAATGTGATCATACCATGATTTAATGAATAACATTGAGGTTATATTATAACCCCATGTAACTATTTTCAGGTATTCCGAAATCCCTATTTTTAATCATAATTTTGTTGGGTATCTTTTGGGGTTTTGTCAGGTGAAATTCTAAAAAATTTGGAAGTTTCAAGGATAGTGCGCAATTGGGGCATGATTTTCCCAAACTATAAGGCCTACTATGGAAAACTTTACAAACTAAGATAGTGGTATTTCTCACAGTTAGTGTATGGTTTATAGACTATATACCCTATTAAGAGGAATCATGTGTCCCATTCAAAATATGTACATTACTTTCACATGGTTTTTCTAAACATCGTGCCTTTACCCAAGAAACTATGCAAACAGGTTTTTAGTTAATCTGAATTTTGATTAAAAATTATAGAACCCCAATTTAAGTCCTTGATGAACTAGAATGACCAATAGTCAATTTATTCAATCCTTAGAGCTCCTAACTACAGTTCTTGGCCCCTAAGATCCCTCTTATATGGCATTTGAAGTTTGAGGAATTCACTTCGATCTTCTTCTGATTACTTTCCAATTAGGGATATCATTCTCCCATGATCTATTTTCTCCTCCCAAGGTTTCAATTGATCTTCAAATTGATTTTTGGGTCTGATACATACAATTTTTGATATTACCTTATTTTTTATTCATATATTGTTTTTTATATCATTCTCCATTAGATTTTTTAATGTACAGATTTGTGTTTCAAGATCCTGTGATCTTGAGGATGGTTGTTATATTATGATTCCCAATTTATTTTAACCTTAGATAGTTTTATTGAATTTCAATTTTTTGAATTAAATTAAATTTTATGATTTTGATTATATTTATCGGATTTTTTTTGGAAAACCCCAATTCCATTGAATTTGTGTTTTAAAAATTTATTTTTGTTATGAAATTGGAAAGACCCCAATTCCATTAAAATGTTGTGTGTTTATGGAAATTTGTGAAATTTAATTTGATTAATTTAAATAGTGTATTTGATGGAATTTTTTTTAATTACATTGTTTAATTTAACTGTCAAAATTGGATTTGATGGAAAATTTTGAAGAAACCCAATTCCATTGAATTAGGGTATTATATTGAAATTGATGGAATTTTTTGAATGTTAAAATTTTTGATTTAATAGTGAAAATTGATTGTGAAATTCAATTGTGAATTGATTTTAAATCCCGATTTATAAAAATGCATTGATTTGGTTTTGCAAGAAACCATAGGGTTTTATCCTAGTAAAAGGCAAGTTTTTTATTAAAAACACACTCTTGTTTTTAAAAGTAAAATTAGAATATTTTAAATGGATAATGAGATTAATTTTCTTTTTACGGTTTCTTGAAATAAATTAACCATAATTTTTGGGTACAAGAAAACAAGAATTCATTAGGCAATTAGTGAATTATTCGAATAGTCCATTATGCTTTACAATGTTCTAATACATAAATTTTTCACATCACATCACGTATGTGATGGTGATGAGTCCTATTTGGCCTGAGTTCAAAGGGCTCTAAGTATCGATTTTCATTCCACCTTGATTGTGGAGTCCCTATTAATTGGAACTATCATTCCATCAAAAATATATGACCATTTTTCTCAATTGTTTGTATTTTGAATGAAAATATTCCATTGTTATAAAATATTTTACATGACTTCTGATTTATATGAATAGTTTTATTTAAAACTGTTTATTTAAGCCATTTATGAATAGTTACATTATATTGGTAATGTTTCATCAATTAAAAAGTATATATTTTTGTTAAATTATTTATATCTTCTGAAATATAATGCATGAATTGATTTAATTTTTATTATGAAATTACAAACTTGTTCCTTTTAAATTGAAATCACTTTCTTTGGTTAATTTAATATTGGAATCTGTTATAGATCCCTTGTTGAAACCCTTCTAGTATTTTTTTCTTACACCCTAGTTGTTCCTTCAGGTGTTTGTATATTTTCTCCTTTCAGGTTTGAGTTGCGGTAAAGGACCACTTTGAGTTGGTTTTATCTATTGATCTGTGGACTTTGTGAGTTGTGCTCATTGGGACTTGGGTAGTTTTTCATGTTTTTTTGTACTTGGTTGTATTAATTTTTAATTTTATACATATTTGACTTATGGTACATTAATCCTAGTGGAGTTTATTTTTTATTCATACTAATTGTTTAGATTTCTTATGAATTGTTTGTGGAAAATTCATTCCCAGAGTATTTCGGAATGATGTTATGTGATCATCCTCATCCCTTGGGGGTCGAGAATTCCCATTTGTCCATGTCAGGACTTACTTAGTTATCAAGTTACTAGGGTTTCTGGGAAGGTTTGTTACAAAGTGGTACCAAAGGAGAGGTTGTATGCATCTTTCCTTAAAGTGAGTATGCATTTCTGAAATCTTGTCGGGACATGGGGGTAGTTGCGATTGAGTTCATATACAACTCTCACCATAATTAATGATATGTTTCTATGTATGGTTAGGAAATTTATTATTATGGATTTTTTCTAGTCTTTTCTATAAAATTTATTTGGATAGATTGAAATGCAAACATTTTTTGTCTATCATTCAGAATTAATTTACCCTTGTTTCTCTATTTGAGTGTGATATGATCTCTTCCTTTATATATGCTGATGTTTTTTTTTGTATTATGCCTCTAAAAATTCATGTTAATTAGATCCAGGAGGAATCCAATACTAAACCATAGTTATTGAATCATCTAATAGGCCCAAATATATAGGAGATGATTGTACAGGTAATCTAAGATCAAGGACAGGTAGCACCACCAGTTCTCATTCAGGCTCCATCTGTGGAACCTCATAGAGAAATTCTATAGATTGGTTCTAAATAGTTACTTCCATTTAACTCATCGTCATTCAGAGGGTCAAATTATCCTCATGATGATGAGGTAGTGGATGATTATACTGGATAAATTTCTTGGGTTCTTGGACACATATGAAGAAATCATGGTGAAATGTGACACCTTCTTGATGGAAGAACAGAGTAGGTGATGGTGGGACATGATGGTGATAGTAAAGGAACATGAGTAATTCATGTCTAAATACTTAAAAAAATTTTTCAATGACTACTTTTGTCCAGATTCAATGATGTTAGCTAAGGATATGGATTTTTTTCATACATTAAAAGACAGATATGACTATGATAGAGTATGAAAACCATTTTTTTGAGATTTTGTATTTCACACATAAGATAGTATCTAAGGAGAAGATAAATTATTGAAGGTTCAAGTAGGGACATTATCATGATATTTTCTCATAGTTTTCCTGCTAAAACTGTCTTCTTATGCTTATGTATTGGATAGATCATTGATGATTAAGTTGGACCTGGCTATAAAGTCTGGGTTATCATGAGTCTCTTTCACACCTAGTGGTAGTGTTCATTCCTCTAAGTTAAAGTGTAAGCGTGATGATTTTAATGGTGGTTCTCAATAGAAGGTTCATTATAGACCTCGTGATGTTCCTAGAAGAGGTCCAATAGTTTTCTACTAGTGTGGAATGTTGTGATATTCAAGGATGGGTTTTACAAAGGAACCCAAAAGAATATGGTTCTTATGGTTTCTTTGGTCTCTTTCTAAGGTTCTTCTAGGTTTTTTACACTATTTATAGTGTAATGGGATCGTTATAACCATATAAAATTACAATGCAATCAGATGATTCATGTGAAAAAATGTTCCATCCAGAGAAATTGAGAATACAACTTCTTCAAGTAGTGGAAGTGACTCCAGATGAAGTGGATACAGTTCCAGAGATCTTGATAGGTACCATTACTATAGCTCCACCATTATTGATTAATTTATTTGATATTGGATCCCAAATTCATTTATTTCAACTTGTGTTGTTAATCTAATTAATCTTCTTACATATATTTTATCTTGTTCTTTGGATATTACTACAACCCTTGGTATGAAGAGAGAGTAGTTCCCCATAGTCCTGCTTGTGTTTTCTATCTCTCAAATGTTGAGCTTTCTTAGAGTTTTCTAGTTCTTAAAATTAAACATCCTCATGTCATATTCGTAATGGATTGGAAAATTTACAATAAATCCAAGCATGATTATTATCTTCAAATGGTCTCCTTCACAACACTTGATTGTCTGTGTTAGGACTTTCAAGGAGAATGGGATCCAAGGTCTAGCACAGTAGGTCTATATTATCCCGAGTTAGTAAATGTGGTATTTTATTTTTCTTTTGATCTGGAGTGAGAATCATTGAGTGGTGATCTCCTACTAGTTTTCATCAAGTTTCCCAATGTGTTTCCTTCTGACTTCAATGGTCTGTCATCTTTAGGGTAGTTATAGTTATTTGTTGATGTAGTTCATGTTACTCAACCAGTTTAAATTCCATATTACCACATTGATCTAGCAGAAATGAAAGCACTGATGTCCCAGTTGTAAGATCTTCCTATGAAATTATTTATACACATTTTTGTGTCACCTTGGGTAGCACTAGTTCTCTTTACTAGTAAATTTGATGGTTCTCTCTGCCATTATATTTATTTTAAAAAACTATGTCGGGATAAGATAAATAAGAATTATCTATAACCACGGATTGATGATCTATTTTATCAGTCAAATAGGGAGAAGTGGTTCTCAAATTTTGACCTTCGACCTGGTTACCATTAGTTCAGGATAGAAGAATATGACATTTGGAAAATTTTCTTTTAGAGTAGGATTGGTCATTATGATTACCTTATCATGAACTTTTGTCTAACCATTGTTCCTGTAGTTTTATTGGCTTTAAGTAATAAGATTTTTCATGAGTTTCCAAATACATTCAAGGTATTATTTTTGGTTGAAATCCTTTTTTACTCTAATTCTAGGGAGGATCATATGCATCATCCGAGAAAAATTCTAAACATGTAGAAAAACCATTAAAATTATTAAAATATTTTGATATGTGATTTTTTGTATCCGAGAAGTGAAATTTTTTGGACAAGTGATGATGGAACATGTTATTTCAGTTGATCCTGAGAAGGTGAAAGTTGTTTTAACATGGGAACAACCAGATAATGTTTTCAAGATCTTGAGATTCTTGGGATAAGTTAGGTATTATAGCTAGTTTTTTAAGTACTTACCAAATATGGATTCTCCATTAAATCCCTTACTCAGAAGAGAGTAAAGTTTTCTTGGGATGAGAAATATCAGAATTATATTTTTGAGAGAAAATGAGTTTTGACTACTATGTTGTTGTCGAATCTTCTGGAGGTTCGGTAGGGAAATGTGGTCTTTTTTGATGCATTGGGTTCAGACTTTGGTTTAATTATTATGTAGAGTCATCATGTCATTGCAATTATATTTCATTATCTTAGGCCACATGAAAAGTATTATACGACCCATGATCTTGAACTTGTATTTGTGATGCACATGCTTAAGAGTTGGTGGAATTACCTATACATAGAGATGATTACCATGTTTTCTTACTACATGATCTTGATTTTTATCTTCCCTAAAAAAATATTTAAATCTTTACTTAAGGCGTTTTTTGGAAAAACTACAGTCATTTGATTTCGATATCACTTATACCCTAGGGAAATAGAATGAAATTGCATATTATTTAAGAAGGAAACCTCTAACACAAGAAATGAAGGAATAATTATAATAGTGTAACATGATGACTCCCTTTTCAGAGTTGCATATTGGAGTCTGAGAATCCAACACTGAGGTTTCATTAAAAGTGTTCAGTTGAAATCCACTCTTCTAAAATTGATTCTTTAGGAACAATATTTTGATGATGAGTTAGGTTGCATTAGAGGCTCTCCTAATGGGGAGATAACATGCATGATTGGTCTTTATCCGAAGAGGACATTCTATGCCTTCATAACCATTTTTGGTACCATCATTGGTGAGGAAATATATTTTGTGTATTTACATAGATCACAGTTAGTTATGCACTCCTACATCGTATAGATGTTCTATGACATGTGGTGTATGTTCTGGTGGCTAGGTATGATATGGAGAACTACTAAGTGTTTCTCTTGATTCTATCAAGGCAAAAGGGTTAAGAAAGAGCAATATAATCCTTTGGGTTTGCTTTATCTAAATACAGTTCCTTGATGGAAGTGGTATGCGATGTTTTTTAACATTGTGTTTGGGTTTCCTCATACCGAGAGAAAATAAAATGTGATAGGGGTTGTGATCGACAGGATGATCAAGTTATCTTTCTTTATATCCATTCATGATTCAACCAAGGTTGAGGTGTTGGGAAGTATATACATGAAAGAGACTATTTGTTTTAATAGAGTTCCATATTCTATAGTTTCTGATAGGGATCCACGGTTCACTTCTCATTTTTTGAGAGGCCTTCTAGAGGCATTGGGATCTCACATCCATTTGACCTTGGTATACAATCCGCAATTAGATGGCCTGATAGAAAGAGTTGTATATATTATTGAGGATATTCTCTATGCTTGTATTCCTAAAAATGATAGAGCATGTGATGATTAGTTAGTTCTGGTTGAGTTTTCTTATAAATAATAGATAGCAATCCTTGATCTGGATGGCTCTTTTGAGTTTTTATATGGTTACCCATGAAAATATCGTTTGTGTTGATCAAAGATTGGTGAAATTTACTTTGTTTTATTGATCCTGGTTCAAGAGATGGCCAAAAATGTTAAGTTGATTCATAAGAGGATGATGACAGTATAAAATAGATATATGTATTACACAGATCAATATTTTGAACCTTTGGAATTCATAGTTGGAGACCAGTTTTTCTTGAATATTTCACCACAGATGGTTCATCGAAGGGTTGGGAGGTAAGAGAAAATTAATCCTAATTTTGTGGGAACTTTTTGAGGTCATTGTGTAACATCCCAGGTAAATAAAGAATAATACATATTTCATATTTATTAATATTTGTGAATTAAATATTAATTTTACTTTAATGGGGTTTCTATGTTCGATAGCATACCTGATACACAACAATGGGTTTCTTTGAAATCTTACGTTGAACACTAATAATGTAATATTATTATTTTAAATGGTAGTTAACTCTTAGCCATTTTATTTGAGGGAATTAACGAAACTAACTAAAATATGATTATACATGTTTTTTAAATGTATTTACATTTATCCAATAAAATTTAGAGACTTAAAATGTGAATGAATCTAATTTTAAGAATAATTTACATTAAAAGGCAGATTTATAGACATTTAATGGAGAACCCTCTTTAAATATAAGTTTTGTCAGATTAATACATTTTATTTGACCAAATAAAATCCTTCTTTATAATGGGGACATCAAAATTTACTTTGTGTAAATTTTTGGAATTTTTCTAATAAAGTTCATTTTCTAATGAATCGTGAAAAATATTGTATTTTAATTCAAAAATGTGTTTTAATATAATTTACTTATATAGTTAGGTTATCTTTTTAATTGGTTGTAAAGTGTAATTCTAATATATTTTTACCACTTAATACATTTTTGGTCATTGGAATTAATTTCACTTTGAAATTGGACATAAACAAGTGTTAATCTTTTGATAGTTATGGTTTCTTAAAAACACGCTATTTGTTTTAACAATGGAAATTAATTTTAAATTAATTAATGCCACTTATATGTTTTGAATTTATACAAAATAGAAATAATTTTTGAATTTGGAATATTAAATAATTCTTAGGCTGAATTTTTGATATTTTTCTAAAAAAACATCAATTTTTGATGAATAGTGAAACCACTTAGTAGTAGTTAAAAAACTGACTTTTTCATTTAAATGAAACTTTACAATCTCTATGAATTGAATTTCAAAAATCCTACATACATTGTTGTTATTAATATGTATAATTTGGTTCAATAAGATGAAAATATTTTTGGGTGAATAGTAACTTTTTACTTTTATTTACCACGGTTAAAGGTAAATAGGATAATTCAAGGTAAAAAGAATATTTTAATAATTAAAAATTACCTTAACCCTTGTCTAAACTTTATTGCATGAGTCATGGACGACCATGGGCATCTTTTGGTCAATTTGGGGACCCCATGGATCAATTTAAGAGTGAGAATGACACTTTAGATTAATTAATTTAAAGTAAAGGTAAAAATGACAAAAACAAAAATCATTTAGTAAATTAATTTCTATATGGTGTTATATTGGCCATATTTTAGACTATAAATATTCTTTATAAAGATAAAAATATTTCATATAGGATCTTATTTTATTTAAAATCTTTAGACATCATATAAACGAAATTATATATGACACAATAATGATATAGTATTTACCTCAATAATAAATGATTTAAATAAATATAATTATAATGATTAAAATATTATCCAAAACCTATCCAATTCATATTATTTGATTTTATTTATACCATTAGTCATCTTAACTTCAACTATAATGATTTTTGGACCGTTATAAACCGAATATCACTATATAATAAAATAATATTTTCACACTTTCCTAAAGAGCCTCTCCTCTCCCTTATAAAAGAAGACCACTTCTAACCAATTCATCACACCTCTCAAGCCTTTAGGCTCATCAAATCTGTACCCAATTTAGCTCCCTACATCCCTATCCTCCTCCTAGAAGCCTTACCTTAGGCATAAGGTAGTTTAAGAAGTCCTTTTGGTTCAAAAAAACGAAGTTACCCAAATTAAAGGTGATGGTTTCTCTTAACTTCTTTTCTATTATTTTAATTCTCCAAACCCTAAACTCTTTTTATTACTTTATTTTATAGAAACACCAGTATAATAAATATAATAGGATATTTTTATGAGAATTAGTCTAACTAAAATTACACACACCTCCATCTAATGGGTGAAGAACATAATGTTTCTGTGGATGGAAAACTAACGCCTCACGAAACGATGATTATTCAATTACCTCCTACCGCCTCTCATTCTGGCCATTATAATGGAACTGTATTTATATATGATATATATTAGGTTTATGTTTTCTTTATTCTTCTGTATTTTAGATTTATATCATACCCTTTTGGTTTCCATTATGGGTAAACGCGATAATTTCATTTGATGAAGTGCGGACTCCCACCCCCTCAATGTGATATGACTCATTAATACCACATGTGGGATGTATAAAGGATGTTGTTAATGATATTATATATGATATTATAATTTAATTATAATATAACTATGTATAATTGTGTTTTAATTCAATTAAAATAAGAAATATAAATGAAAGTAGCGTTCATGCGTATGTATGGCCTAACGTCTCCATGAACGGTGCATTTCATTTTTTATCTCCAAAATGTTATGTACTGTTATAAATATATATATATATATATACTGGTTATATTTTATTTATATGATATCTAAATAATTAATATCATTCTAGAGATAATGGACTATTTACCTCATTGACAGATTGTAATTATAACAAGTTCATTTTTTACTCAAGTTCCAAACATCGATAAAATATCCAATATGAACTCAAATAATTAAATAGTTTTAAGAGAAAGATAATAATTGATATAAAATGAATAATAAACTTTAAAAATTTTCTTAATGAATTATAGATTAACTTAAGTTTTTTATTCAGGAATAACATGGAACATACGAGTCAAGTAGGACACGAGGTAAGGAGATTTCTTATCTCACTTTTAATTCCATGAGATTTCCATTGTTCACCACTTATTTATTGAATGTGGTGTATTATGTACTGCCGTTTGATATATTTTATCATGATAATCTTTATATTCTTGGTATTTTGTGATTCATTTTATGTTTATTGACTTTTGATCAAATGACTTAGTTGATTACAACGAGGTAAAGGGTTTCATCTCGCTTTTATTCCTGTGAGATTCATGTGATATTTGCCACTATTTACTTTTGTGTGGTGTATGTACAGACCATGATTGTACTTTTGGGTAATTTACTTTAATTTATGAGTATTTACATCTTCATTTGATGATCCTTCTTTCATGTGTCAAATGTTTTGTAAGTTTACAAATCGGTAAGGGAACCTTTCACCCTCCACTTTTTAAAAGAATTCTTTTTGTTATGTATTTTAATTTACCTCTTGTTATGTTGGGATATGTTCTTATATATCCTTATTGATGTAAAATATATGTACAAGTGATGAGATGCCCTTTTAATCTCATCAACTCATTTTCCAAATTTTAAAGTCGTTAGGGTGTCGAATTTTTACAAGGTAACTTCTTAACCCAATTTCAATTTTTTTTCTTCAACTTGTACTTCTTGAATATGTCATCCTATGAGTATTTGTGAATGACCTATGAATTTGTATAACTTAATATCCACATATATTTTGTGTATTTATATTTTTTACACATAATTATGTGATTAATTTATCCTTAATTTAAGGATACCATCTTTATAAGGGATTTCATACAAATTTATATTTCCACTGAGACTTCATTGTTGTTATGCACCAATTCACTCTTATATGGTGTATATAATTTCCTTTGACATATTAGATCGTGAATCCCTTTATTCTAATGATATTATAAATTTTTAATTAAAAGTTATTCTTCAATTATTTTTATTCATGTGTCTCTCTTTTTGTTAAAAAAACTCTTTAACTAAAATATCATTTTAAATGTTTTGAAGATTTATTCTTCTAAATATTTCACATTAATGTCCATGTTTTAAAAATGAGTTTTATGATTTATTTACATGTACATTAATGTTTTCATATGATAATTCATTTAAAATCATCAAATTGGTATGGAAAACTTTGATTCAAAAATATCTTTTTAAATGGTTTTGAAAATGATTTGATAAAACATTATTTATTTCAATATCTTGATTTGATATATTGTAATGTGGAAATGTTATATTTCCTTTATACATGTGTTATATGATATGATTATTTTATGGTTACTAGGAATTGGTTACGAATACAGGTGGTTTTGTGATAAACCTAGTGCAGGTAAGCCCGAGATAGCTCTCCAATGCATTGGGTAATGTGACGGAGGTAAACGTGATGTTTCTCCTAAGATATTTAGGGAATATATTGTGATGGGTACTCCAAGTGTTACTCCATACGTAGTTGTTATAGCTAAAATGTATTTTTTATATGGATTTCATATGTAGCCTTTATGATTTATGATGTGTGTGTGTTATTCATAAATCTGATGATTTCTTAAGGTATGTTATGATTGAAAAGTATGGTTTCATTTATTTGTTTTTATTGATCGAATAATATTTTCCATACTTATTTTATAACCCTTAATGTACTTTTTATGCTCATCCCAGGTTTCTAAAATATTTTCCATAGGACTTAATTATTAATAGGGTGAAGGATGAGATCAAATAAATGTCATGCTGTCTAAAACATGGAACTAGACATGTTTATGTTTTATAGTTTTTATTTTATAAAAAAATAGATACTGAGAAGTAGTGGCTACAAGTAATATTCAAGTTATCATGTAATAGTATGGCCTAATTCCCTAAAACTCTAAACCTAAAAAGATCCTCAATGTGAATTATTCATTTAATTCAATATTATTTAATGTTTTAAGGTCTGGTCCTTATATATTGAGTGGGTGGGAAAAGTTTCTTACTATTTTTTACTATCACCACATATGATTTTTATACATAACGTGTTCCATGTATCTCAACTAAAAAATTATTTATCTGATCCATCACATGTTATGAGATGGAGTGATGTTGAGGCTGAACCTAATTTATCCATGACTAAACGTCCAATCAGGATAGTTGATTCTGAAACAAAGGTACTTTATGGGAGGACTATACCATTTGTTTTTCTACTCTAGAATCATGGTTCTTATTCTCCAGAGACATAGGAGAGGGAGGCACTGATTAGAGAGCAGTGGCCTCATCTTTTTGGTATAGAAACTTCCTCATAAAGTTTTTTAGCATATAAATATTCTATAGTGGGGAGGTTGTAACATCCTGTTATTATTTTCAGGTATTCTTAAATCCATATTTTTAATCATGATTTGGTTTGGTTTTTGGGGGTTTCATCAGGTGAAATTATTGGAATTTTGGAATTTTTTGTGCTAGTGTATGGTTGGATCCTAGTTTTCCAAAACTGTGTGCTCTACTAGAAAAAATTATTCAAACTATGATAGTGGGATTTTTTATGGTTGGAACATAATTTACAAACTGTGCGGCCCATCTAAAATAAGCACATTGATTATGAATCATTTTTAAAAATCATTTTCCACTTCTTAGGAAACCATGCAAATGGGTTTTTAGTTAATCATATTTTTGATAAAAATATTCATGAACCACCCTTTACGGTCCCTGATAGACGAGAACAACCCATAATCAATTTTATAGAATCCTTGTAGCTCCCAAGAGTTGTTATTTTCTAATAAAATACCTCTGTAAAGTGATTCACACCTTGAGGAATTCATTCGATCTTCTCCTAGTTAGTTTCATCTTCTTTCTCCCAATCTCCTATGATTTCTCTTCTCCACCCTAGGGTTCTAGGGATCCCCTCAGAGATTTTTGGATCTAATAACCACTATTTTGGATCTAAACCATGGTTTAATTTATATATCCCTCTTTCTATCATTCTTCATTTGATATTTTCATGTATGAATTTTTGATTCAAGATCTCATGATCTCGAGGTAGGTGGTTCTTTTATGAATCCAATTTTATGTTAGCCCTAAATTTCATTATATAATTTTAATTTTTTGAATTTATTTAAATGTGTTGATTTCAATTATATTGCTTTCATTTTTTTTGTAAAAACTCAATTACTTTCAATTGGTTTTTAAAAAATGGGGTTTTTCATGAAATTGGAATACCCCCAATTCTACTGATTTCAGGTGTGTTTATAGAAATTTGTGAAAATTTAATATTTTAATTAAAATTTTGGATTTTATTCCATTTTTTCAATTAAACAAATTTATTTAATTATTGGAATATTTGATTTTATAAGAAATTTTGAAAACCCCAATTACATTGAATTAAGGGTTTATTGCGAAATTGATGGATTTTCTGAAATATAAATTGTTGAATTTAATTATGTAAATGAATTGTGAAATTTAATTATGAATTGCTATGAAATCTCAATCATTGAAAATTAATTTTTTTGGTTTCGATAGAAACTTTACCATTTTATCTTCAAAAAAGGCCTGGTTTTTATTAAAACCCATTTTGATTTTTGAAATTGAAAATTTGAATAATTTAAATAGATAATGGTATTAATATTTTTTTATGGTTTATTGAAATAAATTTCTCATCATTACATGGTACTTGAGAACATGCTAGCCATAGTTAGTTGGTTATTTATTTTTATGCAACAATACACTTTATAATGTTCTAAAACATAAAGGTATCAAGTCACACCCCTTTAGCGATGGTGATGATTCCTCTTTGGATTGAGTTCAAAGGGACGTACGTACATATTATCATGTCTGCTTGAGTGTCAAGTCACTATAGACTAGAACTATAACACTAAGTTAGTAATATGACCATGTTCGGTTATTTTTTGTATTTAAAATAAATATTTTTCATTATTATAAACTATTTTAAATTACTTTTCATTTAAAAAAACTCTTATATAAAATGTATTCATAAGATTAAACATTTAATAATTAATTTTCATTTAATTAAATTTTTATTACTAATTTAATAATTTAAATGAAAAATTATTTTCATAAAATGTATTCATAAGGTTATGTTTTCATTTCTTATGATTATAAGATAATTTAATGAGCCCTTCATTAATTTTTCATTGTGTTATATAATCAGTTACAAATATAAATATTGTATTTTAAATGTAAATTATTATTTTAATTAAAAATTAAAATTTTCTTTTTTATAAAATTATATTCATAAAATCGAGTTAATTTTTTGATTCTACACATCAAAAAATGTTTAGGGTGAATTTTTGTGATTCTTCTTAAATACTTGAATTTTTTATGAGTAGTAAAATACGATAATTTATGATAATTGCAAAAAACTAAATTGAGTCATTCATGGGTAATGGATGATTTATGTGACCCTTTTTCAATTTCACATAAACATGTAACTTATTTGGGTCAAAATAATTAGCATTATTACTTGTCATGAGAAAAATAATAAACTAATGAATTAAATATTGAGATAACTCTCCTCCCCTCCACTATAAAATCCACCTCTTGTCCTCATGCTTCTCAAGCCTTATATATTTCCAAATTCTATGAAAATATCTCCCTATGCCCTTATCCCTTTTCCATTAGCTATTGGTATCATCAAAATACCAAAACATCTCGCCTATGGAGGCTCTAAAGAGGAAGGAATCTAGAGGTAATACCCTTTTCCGCTTTCTTTCAATTTCTTTTCAAGTTCCTCTATGTTCTTTTCTATCCTAACCTATCCTCATCCAAAAGGAATTAAAACTCTAGTACCATAAACTTACAATAATGTTTTTATGAAAATGTAATATTTATTCATCATCTCTCCTTTTCTCTCCTTTTTAATGGAAATGAAAACACTATTCGAGATGTGTTCATTTATCACATTCGAGGATGATGAGTTTCCAATTTCTATTACCATCTTAAATTATAGTCATGACACCATTTTTTTGGTTAAACCAGATTATTATGTATGTAATATATCCAATTCAATGTTATGGAATAATTTTTTACAAATGGTATTAATTTATAAAACAAAATGAGTTTGTTTTGATAAAAAAACCACCAATTAACCAAAATAGTTATATTTAAAGTGTTATATAATGATTCATCCTCACTCCATATAAAAAAACAAATTTAATAAAAATTTAATCTAATGTATGTTCTATAATAACATATAACTTCAATTCTAGAACACCATTCTTATCTTACATGATTATCCGTACATGTATATAATTAAACCGATCCTGAAAACCAAGGAAACAAACACTCCCAAATAATTAAATTGAACCTCTTAACCCATCAAAAAGGACCTGAATGAACTTAATAAGGTTGAAATAAAAAATTACATGTATAATATATTTTTGTATTATTAATTAATTAATATAACTTTATTATCCGGGACATTAAGATCAAGTGAAGAACACCTTCAGACTTAATGTTAGGGATTCTACACGAACCTCCATTATTCCTTTGATGTGCTATATATTTCTTGTTACCTAAATTATGTTATCATATTTTTGTGTACATATTATAAATACTATGTATATATTCCTAAATCTGGTATCAAGATCCATTCATCAATTTATTTTAGGGATATACTTCATTTTAAGTAGATCCCTTCCCAATTCTTCCTGATAAGTAAGCCCATTTAAAGGGAAATTTTAAAATTCTTACCCAATTTCAAGTGCACTCTATCATCTATTTTAAGACCATTGTTTTAATAAAATTATTATTTTTATTATAAAAAACTTTTTGGATCACTTATTATTTTAGATAAAACATTTTCACCATTTCTATTTTAAATGTGCTTTAGTATTTCCCTTAACATCACACTAAAATGTTTTAATACTAAAATTTCTTAAATACTCTTATAACTTGATATCAATTCTATTTTACATCACTTACAATGTTAAATGCTTATTTTACCTTATTAATTTCCATGTATGTTTTAATTCATTTCTTTTATGGGCACTTGTATGTTACACCCAATTAATATTTTTTATGACAAGATTATGATACCCATTTCTTTCCATGGGTATCATTATTTTTATGTTCGATTTATTGTGTATTATTATTTACATGGAAAACATATTCATGAAAATTTTAATATAGGTGTGAAAATATAGTGCTTAAATGTATTGGGGATAGTATAGTCTCATGAGATGTTTTGTGCAATGGTCTTGGCTGTTAGTAGTGACTCATGCTCCATTTGAGATGGTCTTGGTGGATAACCATGACCGATAATCATCTATAAACAACGAGCTAGGATTGTGCTAAAGTAAGGATTTATGTTTCCGACACATTATTATGATTCTATAATTATATGATCTTAGGTTCTAAATTTTATGATTAATTATTTTTAATCATGTTACATTCCCCTTTATATCATTATGTTATGTCTTCTAACCCATGTCCTAAGCTTTATTATTATGTTTATTCCATTAATGGGATTTTTATCTCATCTCATTGTTCATGTTATCACAGGGTTATTCTATGTAGATGTATGAGAATAATGGAATTTATAATCTCAATGTGGATATTTAATTAAATTTTCTTTTATGATGTTTAATTATGTGCACAGTATTCCAGGACACAATATTTTATTATCTTTGGCTTGTAATTTGGTGTTTACATAAGCTTAAAAGCATGTAATGATTTGTGTAAAAGGTCAGGGTCACAAAGTTGGTAACGGAGGACAGTCTAGTAATTTATAGAGATTAGTAATAGAAAACTTTAGTAAGAACCATGTGGATAAGACTATGTATAAGAAAACATCCCTAAATTTTGGTAAGTTTAGAATAAGTGGTTTATCTAGAAAATACATCATTTTCTAGATATTTCAAGTGGAAGTGGTTTTGGAATAGATGTACCTAGGAGTAACAACTCTGAAAAGGTGATTTGAGCATGAATTGAGGTATCTTGGTACACAACAATTGGATTTACTACACACTTATTTGGACACTCTCATGAGTTATGATTTGGTAAATTCATAAGGTCATTATGAACCATTATTAAGGGAATAAAAAAATCCCTTAAGAGTATATGTTAAGAGATATATCAAGTATAACTTAGATTTAGACCTAGGTAATCACAAGTTCGAACATAGGTTTCCTTTACAAGTTTATCATTTTATGTTGAATGTTTCCCTCTATTATTATTAAATATTTATAAAATCCTGATAATTTCACTTTCTTTTCTTAGTTAATTGGGTGAAATAGAATAACACATGTTAATAATCAATATGATAAGGAATTTTCAAACAATCAATATGATAGGTAATGTGAAGATTGACCTTATTATATGCAAACTATGATGGAAATGGCGCTCGAAACATTATGATGGTACTAGATTAATTGGATAAAGTTATGAATAATAACTTGAATCGTGTGGAATTCCCTTCTTATCCAGAGAAATATCATGATTCTATCAAATCCTTCTGCGAAAAAGGCCTCCCATGTTTAGTGGATCTTTTAATACCCTCCTTATATAATATTGGATTAACTCCATTGAAAAGATATTATATATTCTCTAGTGCTCATAATAAGAGAACATCATCTTGGCAGTGCATCATTTTGATGGGGAAGTTGATCAGTGGTGGATGCTGGTCACGAATACAATTTACTTGGAGAAAATTGATTAGATGGATTTGGTGGAATTCAAGAAAAAAAATTCAATAAATATTTTCCTAGAAACCTCAATATCTAGATTGAATTAGAGGTAATCAAACTTAAGAAGAACAAAGAAGACTCTGTTGGGGTGTATGAAGAATCATTTAAAAGGGTTTCAAGATATGCTTCCACCTTTATCATGAACACTGATAGTAAGGTGGATCATATCATTAGCAGACTAAATCTGAGTTCAAGAAAAGAATTGGTGATTCATGACTTCTAAAGTTATGAAAATATTGTTCTTTGTTCCCTCAAGGATGAACTAGATATCAGATATTCACAATGGTTTCGTCTCCCCAATGACATAAAGTGAAAAATGGAGTCTAATATGGGTGGTTTGGAAAAAAAATCAATGATGGGAAGAAGACCTAACAATCAACATATAAAAATCATAGAAAGAAGAATCTTTTGAACTATCTAAATGGAACTAATATTTTTTTCAAATGTGTATGAATGAGACATATGTCTATGAACTGTTAGATGGATATGAAAAGTCCACTAACGTGGAAGAATAAATGAAGTTTTACATCAACTCTTAAGCATTTGTGTGGTGTTTCAACTGCAAGGAACATGGTAATTATGTGAACAATTTCCCTTATCCAAATGTTGTCAAAGTCCATAAAAAACAACCTCCTAGAAAACAAGGAAGGTATTATGATATCACTACTACTAAGGTGGAGTAAGACAAAAATGTGTTGATAGGTACACTACTTATTCATTCAAGAATAGTGAACATAATATTTGATTCTGGTTCTACGCATTCTTTCATATAGGGAAATTTTTGTATAATTATTCAAACACCACCTAAAAATTTGGTGGTTTTGTTATCTATGAGAATAGTAAATGTGAAAATTATTGTTCCCATGGTTTATAACTCCTCCCTATTAACTGTTTGTGGATTGAACCTCCCAGAAAATCTTATCATACTTCCTTTGGTGGAGTTCGATACTATTTTGGGCATGGATTGTCTATCTTCATCAATATACAATACTAACTATCGGTACAGGGGGATCACTCTTCACATCCCACTATATCCTCCAATCCTCTAAAAGTGAAAGGAGGAAGATAAATCTCTTTCAGAATCATTTTCTAAAGAGTGTAAATTGTTTCCTTTTGAGAAATCATATCATACTCAAATGATTGAGACAATGGAGATGATACTTCTCAAATATATACCCATCATGAGGGATTATACTGATTTACTACATAAATAATTCCATGGTCTTCCTCTTGATCTATAGGTTGAGTTATCAATTGATATTATTCCTGGATCCCTACTTATATCAAAGAAAAATTACAAAATCACCACCATAGAGTAGGAAGAGCTGAAGAAGCTGTTACAGCAGAATCTTGAGAAGGGTTTTATACACATGAGTGCTTCACCAGGGTGTGTTCCAGTCCTATTATTCAAGATGAAGGATGGATCAAATTGAATCTACACTGATTTTTGGGAACTTAATTAAATCATGATAGAGAATAAGTACCTCCTTCCACAGATAGATGACTAGTTCAATTAGCTTTGTGGGAACATATATTTCTTGAAGGTAGATCATTGGTCCGAATAACACCAATTAAATATGAGGAAGGAATATATTCCCAATACTACCATTTGAATGAGGTATGGACACTATGAGTTCATATTTATTCCCATTGGATTCATTTATACTCCAAAAGGTTCCTGGGATCTAATGAATATAGTCTTTAGAGACTACCTCATAAATTTTTGGTAGTCTTTATCGATGATATTTTAATATACTCCAAGAGAAAATAGTAACATGATGGGAATTTGAATCCTATACAGATGAGTTTGTGAAGGGAGATAATTTATGCAATGTATAAGAAATGTGATTCTTGGATGGACGAAGTATCATTCATAGGAAATGTTATAACTAGAAAATAAAAATTTATAGAACCTTCTTAGATAATGAAAACCAAAGAGTGGTCCAGAGTAACATCTATAATGAAGATCCAAATAATTTTGGGTCATTCTAGGTACTATTGAATATTTATGAAGTAATTCTCAGGATTTTCAAACCTAATGACCAAGATGAATCTATGTCGAGTAAATTTTATCTAGACTCAAGATTGTTAGGAAAGAATTAAGGAACTGAAAAAGAGGCTTATCATCGTGCTAGTTCTCACACTCCCGATAAGTGGAGTACACTTTGTGGTGTTGATTGATGATTAAATGATGGAAATATGTTGTGTGCTGATGAAAAATGATAAATTGATAGCATGTGCCTCAAGGAAGATAAAAATCAATGATAAAATCTATAAGAGTCGGGATTTGGAGTTAGTGGTTGTGATCTTTGTGTTGAAAATCTGGTGGTATTATCTCTATGAAGATAAGAGGGAGATATATATTGATCAGAAGAGTATAATATACATATTCAGACATAATAATATTAATATTCACAAGCAAAGATGATTAGGTCTCATCAAGTATTATTACTTCTCAATCCCCAATCATCCTAATAAAGAAAATAAGGTTGCAGATTCTCTAAGTAGAATGGATTATTCATCTTTATCAGTGATGAGAATTGAAAAGGATCCAATATTATTTGATTTACATTTGATGGACATGGTAATAATTATGGGAGTAAAAAAATTAATCCTTTCTCAAATAATTTATCAACCATCTCCCATGGTGAAAATAAATGATGGTCAAAGAAATGATGTAAATCTTCAAAAGGGGGTGGAAGCTATCAGAAATGAGAAATACTCTATGTTCATGATCAGTGAGGATGGATTCATAAGATTACTATCATGATTATGTATACCATCCTATATAGAGATAAAGAAGGATATTTTTAATGGATCACATAGCCCATCCTCCTCTATTTACCTAGGGAGCACAACGATGTATCATTATCCATGGGAGAATTTTTGGTGAGACAATATGAAGAAGGTGATTTCTAAGTTTACATAAAAGTTACTGGTATGTTATAAATTGAAGGATGAATTTAAAAGGACTAAGGGCATAATTAAGTCACTACTCATACCAACACGAAAGTATAAGAACATCACCATAGAAATTGTCACTAGACTTCCATAGACATCCTGGGGAAACAATTTTATATGGGTCATTGTGGATTATCGTACAATGATAGCTCACTTTATCACAATTCAAGAGGACTTATCATTGGATAAAATTCCATTCATATATATCAAATATTTGGTAATGATTCATGTATTACCACTATGAATTGTACCTGATAGAGATCTGAGATTCCATTAAATGTTCTAGAAAAGTATCCAACATGCTCTAAGAAGTGAGTTGAACTTCAGTATGACCTATCATCCTCAAACTGATGGAAAATATGAGTAAACTATTAAGACACTAGAGGAAAAGTGGAGAGCATTTTCTAGGAATTAAGAGGAGGATGGGAACAACACCTTCCTCTGGTTGAGTTTTCTTACAACAAAAATTTCCACATCAGAATCCAAATGGCCCCATGTAGAGCCCTTTATAGGAAAAGGAGCAGAACACAGACGTGTTATGATGAAGTCGGTGAGTGTAAGCTTCTAGGACCATAAATGGTCGAATAAATGGTGGAGAAGGTTAAAAACATTCAACAACTCATCAAGGAAGCCCAAAGTCAAAAACAGGTGTTGTGCATACAATCATTGGTAAGACCTTGATTTTAATGTTGGATATATGGTATTCCTACACATTTCTCCATTGGTGAAGGACATGAGATTTGGGTAAAAAGGAATGATCATTCCCAGGTACATCAGCCCCTTTGAGATTATTGATCGTTTTAGAGATACGACCTATCAACTAGCACTTCCACCAACTATGTATAAAGTAAAATGTGTATTCCATGTGACCCTATTAAGAAAGTACTTACCAAATCATTCACATGCACTATCATTAGAGGTGGTACAGTTATATAGTGATATTTATTATGAGAAGAAGCTAGTGATGATCATAGATCGTAGAGATAATGTTTTACGTAACAAGATTACTCACCTTGTCAACGTAATATAGTGGAACCATACATACCAAGAGGCAATATGGGATCTTTAAGAAGTTATAAAGGAAAATTAAACACACCTATTTTCATCTTAGATAGTAAACAAAATTTGAGAGAGATGTTTCATAAGGGGGAAGAATGTAATGGCCCAAAGTTTTATCAATGGAATTCCAATCTTAAATTTATTTCATATAATATAATAACATAAAATCACATTATCAAACACAATGACACATCATGCCTAAATGAAATAATAAATACTATGTGACCTTTAAAGATAATTTTTCCACTTCTATGGTTTGAATTTTAAAAATCTAACATACAAGGTTGTTATCAGTAAGATGTTTGGAGTTCTATAGGACAAACTAAATTTTTTTTGTGAATAGTAACATACCCTTGTGAGTATTAATGTTACCATGATGAATAGTAACCAACCCAAATGAATATTAAATCTTCTAAGTAAATATTAACCTTACCAATGAAAGTATAAATAAATTTATCTATCTTATAAGCGACAGTATGATAGTGTGGGTATTTTTAGTAAGTTGTAAATATTTAATAACAATTTTATGGTTAATTTACTAATTTAATTGAAAATTTATTTTTATAAAATGTATTCCTAAGAAAATATTTTGATGTATAATGATTATAAGATTATATTATGATACCTTAGATAATTTTTCAAAGTGTCATAAAATTAGATACAATTTTAAAATTTGTTTTTCTCAAGTAAATTTGGATTTTAACTAAAAATTATATTTATTATAGATATAAAACTATTATCATAAAAAGGATTTTATTTTTTAATCTACATTCCAAAAAAGGTATTGGGTGATTTTTTGGTATTTTTTTGAAACACGTGAATTCTTTGTGAATTGTAAAATACGATAATTTACAATAAATTCTAAAAATAAATTCTTGAGTCATAGATGATGTAACTGACCATTTCTTCAAATTCACATAGACAAATTACTATTTTTGGTAACAATAATCCACACCATTTCTTGTCTTGTAAAAAATAATAAACTAATTAATTAAATATTGAGAAAACTCTCGTTACCTCCGCTATAAAAACAACCCCTTGCCACCACTTCTCCTCACACCACTCAAGCCCTGTTATTTTTCAAAATTACTCTAAAATATATATCTAAGAGGTTAACCAATGATAAAAAGCTCTTGGTCTCATCAAAAACCAGAAACTCTCTCTTTGGAGGATCTCAAGAGGAAGGAATCAAGAGGTAAAACTCTTTTCTATTTTCTTTCAATTTATTTCAAGTTCCTTTACCTTCTATTATATCCTAGACTATCCTCCTAAAAAAGGTATGATAGATATATTAACATAAACATACTAAAATTCTATTATTATAATGTAAAAACTCTTCATAATATCTTTTTTCCTGCCTTTTCTACTAGAAATGAATACACTATGAGATGTGTTAATTTATCACATTCAAGGACGATGATTTTTCAATTTATATTACCATCTACAATTATTTTCATGATACGATTTTTATAGTTGATCCATTTTATTAAGTATGTAATATAGCCTACAAATTTTATTAATTTATAAAACAAAATGAGTCTTTTGTGATCATGAAACCACTAATTAATGAAATTAGTTGTCATTAATGTTTTATTTAATGATTCATCCTCAGTATTAATAAACAAATGAATTTTGTAAAAATTTAATATTATAGATGTTCTATAATAACATATAACATCACTTCAAGACAACTATGCTCATATTTCATGATTTTCCATACCTGTATATAGGTAAACTGATCTTGAAAACAAATAAAACAAATACTCCCAAACAAATTTAATTTAACTTATTAACACATCAAAAAGGACATGAATGATCTTAATAAGGTTAAAATAAATTAATTACATGTCGAATAGATTATGTAATTATTAATTAATGAATCTATTCTGAGTATCCATGACATTAAGATCTGATGAAGAACACCAACATAATTAAGGTAAAGGATTATACCCAAACCACCATTATTCCTTCGCATTCCTCTATCTTTCTTTTTACCCAAATGATGTTATATTTTGTTTTTATGTACATATTATAAATACTATGCTTATGTTACAAATCCATTAATTACTATCCGTTAATCAACATATTTTAGTGATATACTCATTTTTATGTGTTTCCATTCACAATTATTCCCAATAATAAAACCTGTTTTCAGTGATTTGTTGAATTCATACCCAATTTCAATGGAACACTATCATATATTTTAAGACACCATTGTTTTCATAAAATAATTATTTTTATTATGAAAACATTTTTGGTTCATTTCTTATTTTAAATAAAATATTATTCCCTTTTCTATTTTAAATGTGCTTTAGTAGTTTCATTAAAATTGAACTAAAATGATTTAAGGGAAACAAATTTAAATACTCTTCTTACATGTTACTAGTTCTGTTTGACATCCCTTACGATGATATGTTTCTTTTTTCTAGTTGGAATATCCTTGTAGGTTTTAATTCCTTTATTTTATGGGCACTTATATGATACACCGATTCATTATTCTTTATGAAATGATTATGATACCCATTACTTTCTATGGGTACCATTATGTTAATGTATGATTGATTATGTATGATTTTTTATTTGGAAGACATATTCATGAACATTTCAAGATGGGTCAACCTAGATTGTTCTATAATTTATGGGGTAAAGTTTAATCTTAGGATACATTATGGTCATTGATCATGGTGGTTAGCCCGCACTTGTGTTCTGTGTTCAATGGTCTTGGTGTCTAACCATGACTTATTATACTCTATGTTAAATGAGTTGGGATTGAGCTAATGTCATGTTTTATATTGTCACCCCATTCCAATGATTATATTATTATATTATCCAATGTTCTAAAGGTTATGATTACTTATGTTTAATCATGTACCATGCCTCTTTATATCATTATGATATTCCGTCTAACCAATGTGTTACACTTTATTCTTATGTTTATTCCTTTACTGGAATTTTTAGCTCATCCCTTTGTTCATGTTATCCCCTGGTTATCCTATACATTTGTATCTTCACAATGGGAGTTAGAATCTCAATATGGATATTTAATAAAAATTTCTTTTAGGATGTTTAATTATGTACCTATTCTTCCAAGACACCAAACTTTATGATACTTGGTTAGTAATTTGATGTTTAATTAAGTGTAGTATCATGTAATGATATGTGTAAAAGGATTGGGGCACTTAAATATGGAATTATAAAATCATGAAAAAAATCACAACCCTACTATATTATCTTCTTGGACTAGGGAAACTATGAATATCGATTATAGTTGCAGGATATGGAAACTCCTTCACATCCTTTGTCTTTTCTAGATCCACTAATATTCCTTTAATGATCATGATGGATCCCAAAAATGCACCATGTTGTAACCAAAACTTCCATTTTCTAAATTTACCAAAAAAAATTAACATCCTCATAGTTTTTAATACGAACCTTAGATGACCCTTAGGTTATTCATGACTTTTGGAATATATTATAATATCATCAATAAAGTCCACCAAAAATTTATTAAGGAAGTACCTAAATACTTTATCCATCAAATGAAAACAAATCAGGAGAATTATTTCATCATCTACAAAATTAAACTTATTTTTTACATGTGATTTCAATTTCCTTGACTTAAAAAAGATTTATATATAATTTTTTTCACTTATCAATTCACATAAAATCATTTTCAAAAAATTCAACTCAATTATCAAATCATCATGTTCATTCTAAAAAATCAAACAAAAGTATTATTCATATTTTTTATAAAATCATGAAACTAAATATCATAGTGTCCAAGGGGTTAATTATCTCAGAAAAGAAAATAAAAACTAAAAATAGATATCAAAATACCCCTCAAACACAAATAATTAATAAATATAACAAACAAAAAGCATTGAAAAAGAATTATAATACACAAATTATTAATCCATACTCTATTGCACAATTATTTCCTAAAATAGAGCATAAAATCTTTTAAAGATGACAAAGGAAATATAATTGGAGAATGATCTCACCGAATAATAATGGGGTCCATAGGAATAGAGGTTGAGAGAGAATCAAATAGGGAATGTGGCATCAAGGGCGATGAGGAAGCTGGTCTGACATCGGGTGATGTCAAGGGGGTGTTGAGAGGCAGTCTCACATCAGGTAACAGTGAGGGGGAGGTCAAGAGGGGTCTTACATCAAGTGGTAGGGTCTGAGGTAGGTCTGGAGAACTTGGAATGGTGTCAAGTGGTTGTAAGGGGCAGGCTATATTCAGGGGGGGTCAAGATGTTGGGGGTCATGTTGTGGTGATTGTTTTAAAAAAACTTATTTTATGTTTTAAAGGAAACCACCATGAAATTATTTTTAAAATTATTTAGAAATAGTTTTAAACAAACATTACACTAAATATTGTTGCTTTACAAAGGAATCATTAAAATATAATCATGGAATATAGTTTTATAGTTTACTAGTGGTTTATAAAACCAACAAAATAGACTACATTTTCACTAATGTATATTATAATCATATGTCTTTTCTTGATAACCTTTATAATTTTTTAAAGATAGGATAGATATTAAAAGTTGGTGAGTAATGAAAGAACCTATTGAGTGGGACTCCAAAATTAAAATGACGAACCCTTGATATCATGGATTCTAATTTTTGAGTAATGTATACGTGATATCTATTAGATGGTCATGTTGGAGTATTAGTATAGTTGATCATTATGTTGGGGATTCCCCTTTTTGGGTAGAGTTTTTAGAGTGTAGTGTCATTTCAATTTCTATTAGATGATTTGATTTTTTTTGAAGGAAATACTTGAGATGGTTATTGGTTTTTCTAGTTGACTAAATAGATTTTACTAGTATTTATTATATTTATTAATAATTATTAGAGTCTTTCTTCTTACAGAATTAATGGTTTATCAATGGTTTTATCAAAATTCATGTCACATTTTATTTTTTAGGATGAAATGTTATATTGTTAGGGAGGATGTAATAACACATGTTTCTACCTAAGGATGGGTTTTCTAGGAGTAGATCTTGACACCCATTTTATTTTAATTGAGTTTATTATAATAATTTTAAATATTAATAATGTTCTATAATGGATTTATTGATCACATTTAGAATTTTCTCAAGAAACAAAAAAAATTTGATTATAGGATAGATTTGCAAATTCACTTTCTTTTGGGTATCAAACTCAGAAATAAGTTGTTCAATTGAGTCCTCAATAGTTTGTTTTTACTAATGTGAACAATACCAAATTTTTTGTCATCATTTAATGGTTGCTTCATTAGTAGTGTTTATTTTTAAATAAATATTAATAATATTTTATACTATTCCTTATAAAATTTATTCCTCTTTTAATTCATCATATATATCCTTTTAGGGTAATTATCTCAGTAAACCCTAGACTAGTTTTATTTAGATGAATAATAATCACATAGAAGGGAGAAATCAAGGAGGATGGAGTGATCAAGAAACATGGATATAGTTGTTTGGATCATTTTCATCATTATTTATGACATATTATATTCCAAAAACAATATCTTCTTGAACTCAAACTAAATGAACATGTATTGTTTTGAAAATAATGTAGGTTATCTTTTAAAATTTGTTTGATACAATTATAGTGGTTTGGTATAAATTTGATGAATTATTTCGAAAAAAACCTAGAGAGAATTTTGAATTCCTGAAATTAGTCTCCTAATTTAGGGGGATGAAACATAACATCCACAAATTGATAATCAATTATGTAAATATAAATCTCTTAACATTTCAAATTTCTATTTATTTTTGAAATTTGGATCTTTATTTTTATTGATATCATATTGTGAAGAAAATTTATTCTTTTGGGATAAATTCAAGACATGATTAAAATATAATAATAATTAATGAGAAATTTGTATATTCTAGGAAAGTATTTTCAATACAAACACAATGACACATGTTTGGGATCAATATTATAAATATATTGAAACATCACTTAGATAAAATTATTTCCAATTTATAATTTCACTATATGATTTTGATGACAAAATAAATGATTCATGACCTAAAATTTATACTTATGTGATCCTCACATGAAGAGCTGTGTCATGGGTTGAGATGCTAGTGTGGGTATTTTTTGTGCTGTGAGCAGTGTCTTGAAGCTCTTATGTTTGTTTGATCGAGAAATGGATATTCGTATTTCAACCACATCGACCATAAGTTCAAGGAGTGTGCGTTCATACAATACATGGAAGTGTCATCCACTATAGTCGTCGGATATTATGATAAGATGGAGATGCTTCTATGAATTCATACTTAATAATAGGATATGTAGTGTTTAGTGTGTGTAAACTACATTCATATAAACACTCAGATCAGAAAGTGGTATGAGAGTTTGGATTTAAATGTCACGAGCCATGTACTGTGATATTGACTTTTTCTTGGTTTTCTGAATAAAAAAATTATTTCAAACTTGTAATTTTTTTAAAAAAATTATCAGAAATGTTGAAGAGTTGTGATATATTCTTTATTTATTGAAATGCGATAGTGGTTGAGCCGCCTTTTCTTATCATCAACCCAGATCGATGACATGGAAAGGGTGGATGGGGGCATGCTTCTTTCACCTTATATAAAGTGAATAGCGACCCCCACCCCTTCTTGCATTTCCCTTAAGTCCCTATAAAATGGAAACCCCCCTCATCCTCACTAAAAAATTCTATCCTCGCTCTAAATTCCACACAATATCTATCTAAAATAACACTTATTTGTGTGTGGTGGTTCTGGTGGCATAAAAAGTGTGGCTATTTTTTTTGAAAAACATCATTTTGAGTTATTTTCATTATTTTATTTAAAGACATTCATTTATTTGAATGTTTTTTAGTTTGTTCAAAATATTATATTTATTTAGTATTTTAGTTATTTATATGTAGTTTAGAAATAATAGTTATTGTTAGTAAATATTATATATAGATTGACGAATGCATAAATTAAGAGTAAGGAATAATTACATATAATGATTAGCTAATAATAATAAACTAAATAATTTGATATAATTAACTAATTATTATGAAATAATTAATTTAGGATTAATTAATTTTTAACTAATTATTAGCTAATTGATAAATACTAATTGAATAATGATTAATGAATGATTAAATAATAATTCAGTTCTGATTATAAAATGTTTAACTAATGATTTAGCAATGATTAATGAATGATTAAGAAATGACTAATTAATGAATAATAATTAAGGAATGGATATTTAATTATTAAGGAAGGATTAAGGAATGATTAATGTAACACCCTGAGCTTCCACGATACGTTTCTCTTTGAATAATACAATAGCTTGCAAGGTATGCAATACCGAGTTCAAGTGCACCACAACCTATCAAACTAGCCATTTAAAAGGCAGTTATGAATAGTAATAACCAAATTTTGAATTATATATATATGCAATATAATTTTAACATTAATCATTTCTATTAATTATACATAATATAAGGAAAAATTCAATTTTTCAGATAAAATAAGTATTTTTCAAAAATGTTGTTTTTCTGCCTTTTAATGGAGAACCATTTTTAAATAAAATATTTGACAATTTTATGTATTCAATTTGATGAAATTATATTATTCATTAGAATAGGGACTTGAAAATTTAGTTTGGATTAATTTTTTGTTGTTTCTTGATAACTTTCATATTTTGATCAATATTGAAAGATACTAAATTTTAATGGGAAACAACTTTTTTTATTCAAATAATTTATAGTGTTAAATTATACATTTCAATGGTTTTAAATTATAATTCGACTATATTTTTTATCATTCAGTCCAATTTGGGTCATTTTAAGATATTTAACTTTTAAATTGACATAAACACCAATCAATCTTTTGATAGTTTTTATTTCTCAAAAACCCGCTTTCTGGTTTTGACAACTGGAACTATTATTAAATTAATTAATCCTTCATCTATGTTTTGAATTTGTTAAAATATGATTAATTTTTTTGATTTAATATATCAAAATTAGCTTAGAAGTAATTTTTGTTATTTTTCTGAAAACATTCATTTTATGATGAATAGTGAAATACAATGCGTTATAGTTTAAAACCAACTTTTTATTTAAAAGATTATTTATTTTATTTAAATTTATTTTTTGTCAAAATAGATAAATAATACCTATATAAGTTCAATATAATTAATTGGAGTCATTTTATAATAAGTTTAAAAATAAATAAATTTATTGATCTGTTTACCGTCTTGTACCCACCTTCTAGGCACATTTGTAAATTTGCATAAAACATAATGATACTGCATCTGTAAATTGAATTTCCAAAATTTGAGAGACACAATTTACATCATTAATTAAAATGAGGTTCAATAAGATTAAAATTTATTTTTTGGATGAATTGTAACTTTTGAATTTTATTTACCACTGATAAAAGTATAAAAGGTTAGTTAAAGGTAAAAATGATGTTATAATAACCCTAACACATGTCCTAATTATATTACAGATTTGTTTTAAACCAAAATCAACATTATGAATAAAATATGAACCTCTATAATCCACATGGATTAGATTATGACATTTATTATTATTTTATTTAAAAAAGAGTTAAAAGTGTGAAATTAAATGTTTAATAAATAATCCATTTTTAATATAGGGTTATACATAATATAAATTAGACTATAAATATTCATCAGAAACATAAAACTATATCCAATATCATTGTTGTTTATTTATATTTTTAGATATTAAATAACTAAATTTATTTATGACATAATGATGATGCAGCAATTACTTTTTTAATGAAAAGATTAAAATAATTTATGTTATAAATATCAAAATAACTTTAAATTTAGACATTTGATGCATTACAAGAATATTATAGGTTAATATGACATTATAGGGTTGATTAAATGAGTTTTCTTTGAAGTAATAATGATGATATGACTTTCAAAAAGACAAAATACTAAATAGTGTCAAAATTGACATAAATGAGTTTTTAAAACGAAAATTATTTTATTAACTGATAAAGTACTTTTAAAAATATAAGGTTCGGATGAAGGAGTTAGATAAGATTATATATGTCAATAATAATCCACTTGGGGTTCTCTTGGATTTTTATAGTACGTTTATCAACCATTTATTATAATAATACAAGAGAACGTGTTAACAGTTAAACTATTTAACTAAGAGTTAAATCTTACATATATTGTTAATATGGTGACCTAAAATTATCTAAAACCTATTGGTTTATAGGATTTATCCCCATACCCACCTTATATTTTAAATAAATCAATTTTTATATACTATAAACGGAAAATTAGTTTATAATAAAATAAAATATCAAACATTTCTTAAAGTGACTCTCACCTCTCTTATAAAAGGGTACTTCACCTTCTCTCAAAATCACACCCACAGAGCCATTTTTATTGGCCAAACCATTCCCCAATCTCTTCCCAACATCCCTAAATTAATCCTAGAGGCATTACCTTGAGCATAAAGACAACATAAGGATCCCTTTTGTTCGAATCATAAGTAATCTCCCAAAGAAGAGGTAATTGTTTTATCCCCTATTTCAAAGTTATTTTATTCTTCCACTTTCTCCTTTATTGTTATTTCCATATAAAAATAATAAATATTGTACCTTGTAAATACTTTTATGATATTATTAATATGGTACAACCACATTCATTATTCTTTCTATCCTATGAATGATAATGTCATCATGCATGCATACGTACGACTTATCGTCTCCACGTCATGGTGTAATTTGTTATTCAACACTATGTTATTTGGATGGATATAATGATGTGTAATATGTATAAAAATTATTAAAATAACATTATAATTTCTCTATAATATTAATATACCATCCAATTCCAAATTTTTTAATAATTAAGGAAAGAATATCGCTGCTCGTGTGTATGTACAACTTATCGTCTCCAGGAAGCGATGAGATTCATTTCCACGTTCACCATTCAATGATGTATATAAAAATATATATTATTAATAAGTATGTAATATATGACATAATAATTATAATGAATATATATATATACATATATCTTTTTTATTTACTATTTTTCAATGCGATATGAAAATAGAAACAACATTTATGCATACATACGGCATACCATCTCCATAAACAGTGTTTTAAATTTCATATATCTATCTATTATACATATTTATATTATATATATATATATTGACATATAAATCATGGTTTATATTCTGTAATTATTCAAATCATCATCTAAATGATACAATCAATAATAACAAGTTAAAACATGTACGATTAAGAAAGTGATTATTACCCGAAATGTAAATTTAACATGGAAATCATTATTTAATGGTAATAAATAGTCATACATGAATCATGTATGATATAATAAATATGAATATGGTTCTGTTATAGCTTAATACCATACTATGGCCATTATACAATAGGTTAAATATACTCTCGACCAAGGAAAGTACAAGGTAAGGGTTAATTACTAAATCTCATTATTATCTGAGATTTTTTATGTGTAAGTATTTTATGGGACATATTTGTTATCCAGGTCCATGTTTAATAAGAAACATTTCAAAATGATTCTTTTAAGTTACCCTTTTACTATAACATAATTTTAAATGTTTTAAATTTTTATTCTTCTAAATAATTCTCATTAAAGTCCAGGTTTTTGAAATCATTTCAAAGATTTATTTTTATGGACATGATTGTTTTAAAATGTTAATTCATTTCATAAGTTTCAATGTGGTATGGGAAAATTTTATTCAAAGAATCTTTTAAATGAATTCCTTTATAAATGTGTGACTTTTAAATGATTTCACAAAAATGGATATTTCTCTCAAAAATGATTACCAAGGATTCAATACTATGTCAACATCCTTTACTGGATATTATTCTTGATTAAAGTTTATTTATTATAATACAATATTATATATTGTATTAAATAAGTTGTGATATGTTTGACTATTGATGCACTATTTTTATACCCTTTATGGTTTATGGTTGAAGTATTCAAATTTCGTATTCTAGTTTTAATATGAATGTTTATGTTCTGTTTCAAAATTTTCATATGAGGAATACAATGGACTTAGTAAGTAATGGGTGTAACCTGCTATAGATCCTCAATAAATCGATAGGTATCATAAGAAAATGCCTTGTCTTGGCACAAGGCCTTGAAAAAAAATTATTTGTAGTCTTGGTACAAGGCATTGACAATGTGTTAATGATGTCCGATGTTATGAATTCCCTTATTTTGAAATTAATTATTAAATGTGATTATTATACTATTAGAATATCAATGTGCATGTTTATACGGTAATGTTTGATTTATTTTCTTCATATTATGTTCATGTTTATGTTTGAAATTATGTTTTTTTTATTACTCACCTTGCCTTAAAATTTTATAGTTCGACTAAATTATTTGGCATTACCGAGCATCTGGGCTCAACCCTTTATTATGTTTTATTTTCCTAGGATTCCAAGAAGTTTATTATGTTTGATATGCAGGGTTAAGGTAGGAGAATAATGGAATTCTAAATGGATTATTTATGTTGTGTTTTGTGTTTGAATGTGTAATGTAACATTCTTGTATATAATCTGTTTTCCAAGATAGCTAAACTGATCGGTCTTTTAGGACTTGATTCTTTGTAATCATGCCAATGTATTAAAATAATGCATCGTCATGAGGCTTCTGGGGTTGGAGCATTACATTTAGTATCAGAGTAAGTTTAGTACAAACCTTGGAAACTAGATTTAGAAAAAATCTGATTATAGAATATTACCCTTAGATATACTTTGAGTTTTAGTATAGAATAACTTCCTATAATTTTGGTAATGTAAGAATATTGTGTATTTTACAAGCAATACATGACTGTCTGGATAGAAGCTGGTAGAGGCCGCTTTGGCATAGATATACCTAAGAGTAAAATATCTGACAAGAAGTTTCAGGCTTTACCTTAGGTATCCCGGTACATGACAATGGGACTTACTGTACTCTTGGTTATGACACTCCTGGGGGATATGTTTATGATAATTTATATTTTCTTTATAAACCATTCTGAAGGATTTATGAGTATATACATCCTCAAAGAAATTTTTTTATGATTATGGATTATATCCATAAACTGTTCGATTTGTGTGAAATGTTTTATAAGTTTGGAATTAAGTATTGTGATTCAAAAACCAATCTAGTGTATACCATTGTTTAGAAATGGAACCTAGTGGATGGAATGGAACTTATATCAATTCATGTAATCCATGTAGGTATTTACCTCCTACTCCAGATAATTATAGTGGAGATAGTGAAGCAATTCTTGTTGATCAACGTATCACTATACTGGAAAAACTCACTTAGGATATGAATAATAACCTTACCCATATGGAGCACCCTAATACACAATGTGTAGGATCAATGTCAGACTGCTTCCTTAAGAAAAAACCACCAACATTCAATGGGAATACTTATCAATTTGTAGCTAAGAAATGGATTAGTTCCTAAGATATAATTTTTCATTCCATAGGGAGTACAGAAAGGGAAAAAGTTTTCATGGATGTTTATCACCACATAGGACATACAGATCAATGGTGGTTATTGATTCAAAACACAAATGAGGATGAAGAAGTATCAAATATATAATGTAGGGAGTTTGATGATCTTTTCTTATAAAAATATTTTCCTCATTACCATCAAGAATATATGGAAAGATAACTTCTAAGTCTAAGGAAAAAGGAGGATGAGAATGTCACAAAGTATGAGGATAACTTTACAAGGTTAGCAAGTCATGCAACATATTATATACATAACATAAGGAGTAATATTTATCAATTCTTTGATGGGTTAAAACCTTTTTTTCATCGAGCATTAGTCTCACAATACTTCTCATTGTAAAAAGATAATGTTCCATGTTCTATGAATAAAGAAAAAGAATTATCTAAGTCTTATGACATTAAAGTAAAGAAAGAGAAGAATAAAATGGTGGAGCAACAGATAGATAAATGGAAAAAGGGAAAGAAGGATTTTCCCTCATGTGATAATTATGGGAAGAAACACCCTGGTACTTGATTAAAATGAATGGTATTTCACTACAAATGTGGAGAAAAAAGTCACCAGGCTCGTGATTGCAAGGAAATGAATGAGGATGTCAATTTTGAATAATGCAATTATACAGAAATGGGGAATTATGCAAATTAATTTTCCTCAACACCAAGAAAACTTACCTCAGAAAAGGCAAAGTGAGCAAGGCCAAGCTTATATTGTTACTAAATTTGAAGTGGAATAATTAATTTGTTTGTTTTTTTGGATCAAATAATTATATTATAGTTATAGGAAAAATGTAATATATATTAGGATTGTACTACAACACTTTTTATTTTCATTGATGTTTTAATATGATGAAGGTATTCATATTTTTGGTATGTGACAATAAGAGAAAGTTTTTTTTGTTTGGGGAATATGATGTTACAGTTTATTTTTGAATTTACAGACGTTTTAGAGAGAGTATGGATATAAATATTTGGGATAACAATAAAGGTTATAATGGGTTATGTTGGATATTGGATACTATTGTTTATGTTTAATATATTTCTTAAGATTATTTTTGGATTGTTCTAAAAAGGAAATCCCGGAGGTTAGGTGATAACCAATTGCGTCCGGCAAGGCTGCAAGACTTGAACCCGCAACTGAAGGTTGATAATTGTGCATCAACTACCACTAGCCTACTTGATGTCCTGGTTTTTATAAAGTAGATTTTTTAATAATGGGAAGATAGATAAATTATAAATTCATTTTTGGAACCCTATATGATTAGGATAAATATAATATTTTTGGGTTCAATTATCTTATAGAGTGAACGATGAGTTTGTAGTAGAAATTAGATAAATGATGTAACTCTACTTGTCAAGTATTATTTTTTACTTATTCTATGAAGAAATTAATTATTAACCTTTAGGGAAAAGATCTTAAAACCATAAATGTGTTTTCTTAATAACATATGTTTTGTTAAACTGTTTCTGTTTTAAATCATCGTTGATGTATGGATTTGAGGCCCTAAATTTTTGATTCACTTGATTGTGATTGATGACCTCAATCACTCCTTATAAATATTAACGTTTTCATCCAACTATAACTTCCACAAATGTTCTCCTATTCGAAATCCTAATTTTTTGGTGACTTTTTCATTTCCCTTTCCCTCTTCTTAAGGAAAAAATTTATAAACCCTATTTCTGATGAGGGTTTCCCACAAAGGTATTTTATATTTTTTTAAACCTTTTATTTTCAATGAACGATTTCAAATTGCGAGGATGCAATATATGGAAGAGGGAAGAATGTAACACCTGAAGTTTCCACAGTACGTTTCTCTTTGAATAATACAATAGCGTGTGATGTACGCGCAACTCTGAGTTCAAGCACCCCGCGACCTATAAAACTATCCATTTAAAAAGTAGTTATGAATATTAATAACCACATTTTAAATTTTATATATATACAATATAAAATTAAAATACATCTTTTGTGTTTCCTAGAAAAAATATAAAAACAAATTCAATTTTTTATATAAAAGAATTATTTTTCAAAAAATGAAGTTTTCCCGCATTTTAATGGAGAACTCTCTTTAAATATATTATTTTACTCCTTTATATATTCAATATGATGAAAATAAATTCTTCTTTAGAACCAGGACATAAAAATTTAATATGGATAAATTTTTTGTGTGTTCTTGATAAATTTCATATTTTGAATTATACATTTGATTTTTTTTAAATTATAATTAGATTATATTTTTATCATTTAATCCATTGTTGTTCATTGGAAGTAATTTCAATTTTAAATTGGACATAATCAGATATCATTCTTTTGAAAGTTTTTACTTCTCAAAAACCAGCTTTCTGGTTTTGACAATGGGAATTAATTTTAAATTAATTAATGAAACAACTGTGTTTTGAATTTGGTAAAATAGACATCATTTTTGAATTCTGAATATAAAAACTTTCTTAGGGGGCTGTTTTTATATTTTTCTGAAAACATTCAATTTTTGATGAATAGTGAAAAACAATGCATTATTGTTTAAAATCAACTTTTTATTTAAATAGTTATTTAATTTATTTAAATTTATTTATAGTCCAAATACATACATATAACCTATATAAGTTCAATTTAATTCATTCGAGTAATTTTATAGTATGTTTTGATATATAAAATTTTATTAAACTTTTTACCGTCTTTTACTCACCTTCTAGGCACATTTAAAAATATGCATAAAACAAAATATTGCCACTTTGGTGAATTGAGTTTCAGAAAATACATGTGACACAGATGACATCAGTAAGTAAAATGTGGTTCAATAAGATGATTTTTTTGGGAATAGTAACATTTGAATTTTATTTACCACGGTTAATAGTAAATATGGTGATTAAAGGTAAAAAATATATAAATTACCCTAACACATATCCTAATCTTATTGGATAAGTGTTTTTCGACCAAAATAAACCTTATAACAAAATATATTAACATATTTGATCCACTTGGATTAGATTAGTACATTTATAGTTATTTTATTTAAAGAAGAGTAAAAAGTGTAAAATTCAATGTTTAATAACTAAAAAAAATTTAATATAAGGTTATACATAATATAAATTTGACTATAAATATTCCTTTAAAATCTAAAAATATTTAATAAATCATTTTATTTTATTTTAAATTTTTAGACAATACATAATTAAATTTTTTTTGGCACAATAATTATAGGGTAATTAATCTATTAAGGAAATATTAAAATAATTAATTTTATAAATATTAATATAAATGAAAATTAAGACTTCTGATCCATTAAACGAATTTTTTTGTTTAATAAGACATTTTAGGGATTATTAAAGAATTTTTTTTAAGTAATAATTTTTTTATGACTTTCTCAAAATTCTAATACTAAATAGTATCAAAATTGACAAATATTAGTTTTTAAAACAAATACCATTTTATTAAATGATAAAATAATCCTAAAATCTAAGGTTGAGACAAAGAACATAGATAAGATTATATATGTCAATAAGTAACAACTTGGGGTTCTTTCGGATTTTATAGAATGTCTATTAACCATTTATTATTATAATATAATAGGACATGGTAAAAGTTAGAAAATTTAACTGAGAGTTAAATCTAAATGATAGGGTTAATATGGTGGCCTAAACTTGTCTAAAATGCATTGGTTGAGAATATTTCAACCCATAACCACCTTAGATTCGAAATAAATTAATTATGAGTAGGTAGAAACCAAAAATGATTCTATAATAAAATAGTATTTCAAACTTTTCCAAAAGTGACCCTCAACTCTCTTATAAAAGGGTACTTCCCCTTCTCTCAAAATCACACCCCCAATGAAATTTTGATCAGCAAAACCCTGCCCAAATCTTCTATCAACTTCCCTCACTTCAACCTAGAGTACATCCCTTGTGATGAAATCCAACCTAAGGAGCCCTTTTGTTCAAATCAAAAGGAAACACCCAAAGAAGAGATAATTGTTTTACCAACTCTTTCAATGTTCATTTCATCATCTGTGTTCCCTTTCTTTGTTATTTCCATACTAAAATAATATATCTAGTACCTTCTAAATATTTTGGTATTATTATAAATAAGTTATATCTATATTCATTATTCTATCATTCCTATGAATGATAATGTCTCCATGCATGCGTACGTACGACAAACCGCCTCCATGTTGTGGTGTAATTTGTTATTAAACACTATGTTATTTGGATGGATATAATAACGATTAATATGTATATAAGTAATAAAAATAACATTCTAATATCTCTGTAAAATTAATATACCATTCAATTTTTGACCTTTTAATCATTATTTAAATGGAATCGTCGCTCGTGTGTACGTACCGCTAACCATCTCCACGACGCGATATGATTAATTTCAAAAGTCACCATTCAATGATGACTATAAAAATATATATTATTAATAAATATTTAATATATTACATAATAATTCTACTAGATATATATATATATACACTTACATATATATTAATTACTTAATTCCGTTCAATACGATATGAAAATGGAAACAGCTTTTTTGCGTACATACAGCCAACCATCTCCATAAACAGTGTTTTCCATTTCATATATATATCTATGATACATATTTATATTCTAAATATATATGATATATAAATCATGTTTTATATTCTGTATGTATTTAAATCATGATCTAAATGATACGATCAATAATAACAAGTTAAAACACGTATGATAAAGAAAGTGATTATTACTCGAAATGTTAATTTAACAAGGAAATAATTTTTAAATTTGTAGTATAAAGTAATAAATGAATCATATATGATATAATAAATAGTAATATGGTTTTGGTTTAATTTAATAACATACTATGGTCATTATACAGGAGGATAAATGTACCCTTGACTGAAGGAAAGTACAAGGTAAGGGTTAATTCCTCAATCTCATTATTTTCTAAGATTGTTTATGTGTAAGTATTTCTTGGGACATATTTATTATCCACATCCATGTTTAATAAAAGACATTTCAAAATGATTCATTAGTGGTATTTTTTAACTAAAACATCATTTTAAACGTTTTAAATATTTATTCTTCTAAATATTTTTTATTAATTTCCTTGTTTTCAAAATCGTTTTGAGGATTTATTTATATGGACATGATTGTTTTAAAAAGATAATTCATTTAAAAAGATTCAATTTTATATGGGGTACTTTGATTCAAATATCTCTTTTAAATTAATTCTTTTATAAATGTGTTACTTTTAAATGATTTCACAAAAAGGGATATTTTTCTCAAAACGTTTTACTGGTCATTTTCAACTATGGCGACATGCTATACTGGAAATTATTCTTAATTAAGGTTGATTTATTATTATACAATCTTAAATATTGTATTAAATGAGTTGTGATATGTTTGAATGTGGATGTGCTACTTTTATACCCTTTATGCTTTACGGTTGAAGTATTGACATTTCGTATACTAGTTTTAATACAAATGTTTATGTTATGTTTCAACATTTTCATTTGCGGAATACAGTGGAATTAATAAGTGATGAGCGTATCCCGCTATAGCTCCTCGATTCATTGGTTGGTCTAATGATACAATTTATTGTCTTGGAACAATTCCTTGAAAAAACAATTATTTGTATCCTTGGCATGAGGCCTTGACTATATGGTAATGATGTCCGATGTTAGGCACTCCCTCATTTTGAAATTATTTATTAACTATGATTATTTGCCTTGTAGAATATCCATGTGGATATTTTTATGGAAATGTTTTATTTATGATTAACGAATTATTAAGTAATGATTATGGAATCATTAATGAATGATTATGGAAGGATCAAATAATGATTAATAAATTATTAACAAATTATTAACTAATGATTAAGGATTGATTAACTAATGATTAAAGAATGATTAAATAATGGTTAACTAATGGTTAACTAATGATTCAGGTGTCATTAAGTAAATATGAAAGAATTATAAAGAAAATATTAAAAAATGATTAACTAATGATTAATGAATGATTAAAGAATGATAAATAAACGAATAACTAATGATTAAGGTACTATTAAATAATTATTAAATATTGTTTATCTAAGGATTAATTAATTGTTAAATAATTATTAACTAATAATTTTTTAATTTTAAATTAATGATTATTTAATGATTAAGTAATGATTAAATAATGATTAAGGACTAACTAAGGACAGATTAATGAATAAATTAAGAAGTATTAAATAATGATTATAGAATGATTAAATAATGAATAAAGAATTAATAATTAATAATTAATGAATGATTTGGAATGATGAAAGAGCGATTAAATAATGATTGCCAAATTATTAAGTAATAATTAAATAACTATTAAACAATGATTAATGAATTACTAAATAAAGATTGACTAATGATTAACCGATTATTAGTTTTATATTAACATCGCATAAACATTTAATGAAAGATGAAAAAAATGATGAAAAAGTGGATTATCTGAACACATTATTTTTTTATCCCATTATTTAGGTGATTAATCCCTTATTTCACACCGATTTTTTAATTTGGATGGATATATTTTAGATGAATGAAATTCTATTTAAAAACCATTGAATAAATATTTAGTAAATTTAAAAATTATACTATATAACATTAGTTCCGTTTTTGGGATATAAGAAAAATTTCTAAAATGTTGGTAACATAAAGATTATGTGGTTATATAAGCTATAAAATCACTTTATGTATTATACAAGTGGATGTGGATCCAGCATAGATGTAACTATAAGTAAAAACACCAAAAAGGTGTGTTGGGCTGGACTCGGCATAACCTGGTACATGAAAACGGGTCTTTCTGCACACATATTTTGACACTCCCAGGGGTTATCCTTTAGATGATTTATATTTTCATAAAAAAAACTAATGAAATACCCTTAGGACGATTAAAATTCATACTACAAAACACTAGTATCATATTTTATGATATATGAAGATGTTCTAAAATTCTAGTATCTAATGATTATATGGTCAAACCTAATTGTCAATTGTATTCATCTAATTTTTTGTAAATTTAGGTAAAATTAATAATAAAAAATCAAATTAGTTTATTTATCCCTGATAAAGAAATATTAATATCAAATAAAGTGAAAGGGGTAATAAAAATCATTAAATAACACATGAAGCCTTTATAAATGACATAAAATACCTAGAAATTTTTCAACAGAATATTATTTGGATGAGATAAGTATAAAATCAGATGTGATCTAAAATCCATATTATTTTCAAGTGGTGCCTTAATGACTTTTTTATATATGATTTTTTTCTAGAAATTATTTTTTATGTAAGGAAATGTTTTTTTATTTTTTATATAGAAAGGTGACATAGGAAACACCACCATTTCCCCTCATTGGCGCATATCGATGGCACGACAAAGCTAATATGGGAAATGTTTCCATCTGCCTAAAGTAAAGTGAATGGTGGCTTCTGTGATTCCACCTTTCACCTAAATAAAGTCTAAAGGAAGAAACTCCTTTACCTCCATCCCTCTAAGTTCCTATGAAAGGGAACCCCCTCCCCCACCAACTTGAAATTTAATTCATCTCTTTAATTCCACTCCCTCTCTCAATATAATTATCACAATTCTAATTTCTTTTTGCTCAGTTCTTTTAGTTGCCTAAATGGATTGCCTAATTTTTCAAAGCATTATTTAGAGGTGTTTAACTTAGTTATTTAATTAATTTGTTTTTTATTAGATGTAAATATGTTACTAGGTAAGTTAGTTGGATATAGTTTAGAAATAATAGTTATTACTATATGATGCATAAATATTAGTGAAATATTGGTTTAATAATAATTAACTATAAATTAAGTAGAAATGAATAATTCTAAAGTAATGATTAAGTATTGACCAACTAATGAATAACTTTGGATTGAGGAATGACTAGATAATTATTAGATAATTATTAACTAATGAATACAATATGATTAAATAATTTTTAAGAAATAAATAATAAAATATTAAGTAATGTTTAACTAATGATTACATAATAAATAAATAAATAATAATAGGTGATTAACTACTGAATAAATAATAATTAACTAATGATTAACGAATTGTTAAAAATGATTAAATAAGGATTAAACAATTATTAAAGATGGGGAAACTAATGATTAAATATTGACTAAATAATGATTAACTAGTGATTAAATAATGATTATCTAATGATTAAATAGGGATTTAGAAATTATTAAAGAACAATTAACAAGTGACAAAGTAATGATTAATGAATTAATAAATAATAATTAAAGACTGATTTTATAATCATTGAAGAATGATTGACCAGTGATTAAATAATGACAAAATAATGAGAAAATAAAGATTAAAGTATGGTGAATTAATGATTAAATAATGACTAACTAATGATTAAATAATTGTTTTCTAATGATAAAATAATGATTAGTGGCTTATTGAGTAACGATAAACTAGTGATTAACTACTGACAAGTGATTGAATAATTACATATTCACCATATGGGGAGGCTTTTCATTAGATATATAAAATCTTCTTAAAATAAAAAAGTTAAGTCCATACCTTTGGAAGATGTTATTATGCTACCAATGGAAAATAAGGTGTATTTTAATTCACATCCAATGTCAGGCTCATCTCATCCAAACTCTATTATGTTAAAACAATTATGTTTTTTCTTTTCTTTTATAAATAATTAATGTGTTATTTAATGTGTTGGTTCATTTCCATTTCACATTATATGATCATAATTTTTATTTTGTCAAGGATAAATAAATTTATTTGATATTATATATTATTTTTAACTCACTTTCCAAAACATTTAGTAATTTATTTTATAATAATCTTTTAGAAAATAAGAAACAATTTGTATATATAAAAATATATAAATACATATCATATAAAACACACTTTTCAGGGTTAAACTATATTGAAAACCACATTAGAAATTTTCTTTTTTAAACATTAAGAAATTACCTTTTCTTTTGGTAATAAAAACATTATAAAACAATGGGAATATACTTGTTATGTATTACATTGTACCAATAATAATATTCAACTAACAATAAAATTATATTTGTATTTTACACTTTATACTTGTTTCATTTTTATACATACAGATGGAGGATATTACACTAATCACTGAGAAATATAGGTATGTTTCATGTGTTGTGATACTAGACTGTGAAGTTTTATGGATCAAGGTGCGTATTGCGTACCATCATCATCATATTCCTCTACCAAATGCCATTATACCATAAATAGTTTATGCTATATTCTATAGAATTATTGTATCTGATTTTATATTTATTGATCATAATATCTTTGCGACACCACTGAGATATGGTTACTAGAGACATGCACATTCCACTTGTTCGAGGGAGAAATAACCATCACCCTTAAGGATATGGCCATTTTGCTCGGTCTTCCAATTTAGGTGGATGTTGTTATAGGTCCCACCCAAGGATAATTATATGATATTGTGTAGTGATCTCTAGTTTTTAATATTATAGGTGATTATGATACTACAAATAGAGGTTCAATTTATATGAGGTCGATTGAGATTCACTTTGAACAGTTTCCCATTGACATAAATGAGTAAACTATCATGCGCCACGCCTGTGTATGTATCGTGTGGTTCATTGGAGGGACAATATGCAATGATCACTCTATTATTCACGTTAACATGATGTATATGGGGCTACTAGATGATTTTTATATGGTTGGGAGATTCATCTAGGGATCATCATGCTTTTCTTAAACTTATAGTGCACTATGCAGAACATTCCGGTCAAATCACATAGATCTTGGGGGATGTGTCATCCTTATTCAGATTTGGGAATAGGAGGACATCACTCCCATCTCCCTAGTTATTATTGATTCATAGAATCATATATATGTTAATCATGATGTTCTATATATATGATGGTATACTCACACATCTTTATAATTTTTTGATGCTGCTATGTGTAATTAAAATAAATTTCTTATTATTTATCAATTTCAATATTGTATGTTACATGTGGATTCAAGAACACCATGTTGTTAGGATTTAATGACGCAACTTGGGTTCATATTATCTCATGTTGGATAGTCTGATACCAATTGATTTAGGTATATACTATATTTACTTAACTAATAAATTTTTTTATATTATATATTTTTAAGGAATTTTATTTTCAAAAAAATCGATTGTCTTTTCATGATGAATGGCTTCCATATTGAGCTATATTACACCAACCTATATATTGTATTAGTGGGGTTCATGATTCCATGGATGTACTCCCTCTCATTAAATTTCATATTTTTTAGTGGCACTAGACTAATAGTTTCATTCGTTCTTTTGTATTTGTTACGTTTGTTCCCTTTCCACCTAGATTATTAGCAACACTTCATTTCGTGAAGCTGACATGGATTATAACAACCCTTTATTTTATTTAATATTTAAACAAGATTTATTATATAAAATTTCACTTAACAAAAATCATAATATAAAGAGTTATCATGTATTTGGGGATTAGGAACATTACATAATATCTTCAACATAAAATGAAAATCTTTATTGAAAAATTCTTTTACATGACCATAATATTCCTTCGTACTAATCATTGCACGGGACAACCTAAGGACATACAAAAGAAAAGGGTGGGTTATAAAGCCCAATAAGTTAATAAACATGTCATACATGTATAAGAAAATATGTGTTTGTCAATAGGTATATCAATGAAGCGTAAAAGAAACATGAACATAATGGCATGATATAATATGATATTCATATCATCGAAAAGTGTCAGCAATATATATTCTAATGTTTTTATGAGATAATTCTCAATGAATAATGATTAGAGTGATTAAACCCTCATTAAAAAAATAATAATAATTATTAAACCCTCATTATGCATGACATATCATGATAATAAACATTACCCAGTGCAAAATAGTGTTGTCAGGGTGCCCCATCATAATAATTTCATTTTCATGTATAATAGAGCCACATAGATCATACAACATGGATTCATAATACATAATAATTTATTCCATGAACATTTAATGTAGAATAAATACATTTATGTCCCAAATAAATATTTAAATGATCCTAAAGGTGAATACCTTTTAAAGATAAATGGGTATGGTATTCACTACATGATGATTTTTGGCATGGAAAATCGTGGTGCAATTTTAGTTGCATAACGACATCAAATAGAAATTATTAAAATCGGTTCATGGGAGAGAAATTGGTCTCTCATCATATATAAATGAAATGGAAATATGAGGGTTCATGTAAAATAATGTTCCAACATATGAAATTTGATTTAGAGCATAATGTGAAAAATAAATGTTTGAATGGAAATGAGAAGAGAGAAACCCCATTAGAAATAAAATTTACATCTAGGAGATATTTAATAACATATCCCTAATCAATAAAATATAAATTAAAGGGCATCACCTAAAAGAGATTCTTGAAGAAAATGGAGAGCGGGAGATCCATTACTTGGAGGTGTGATTCCAAAGGATTGTGAAAGGATTATTGGGAGCTTGGAGCTCCTTGGGAGGACTCTAGGGAGTATAGAGAAGATTTTTGACGATATTAATGTAGATTTAGTGAAGTGGAAAGCGTTCTTGGATAGGTTTATATTGGAAAGGTATGAGAATTCTTTATTAGTTTTCTTTTGGACACTACACACTAAAATATTCAAAACCACAAACCATACCATGGTTTGTTCAGATGTTTTTTAAAAATGTGAGTGGTTTATATTATTTTATATTTCTAAGGGCTGATGATATTAAAATATTTCCCTTTATTATGTGGATATGAGTAACATTTTCAAGGAAATAATTTTAAAATATTAAAATATTTTATATTTTATATGTCTTGGAGGATTCACTAAGGCTTTATAAAATTAATCAAATAAAACTAAAATTAAAATATTTTAATTTAAAAACATATATTTGGTGAAATATATCTATTATATTATTTTATTACATCACAACGGGGTCATTATGATGTCATAAAATACATTATATATTTATATGTTATTTAATTTTTGCCCAAAAATTATACTATCTTAGAAAATTATGAAAAATTAACTATTGGATCAATTCATACATCCTGATACCAAAATTAATATTTATTTTATGTAAATAATTTTTTAAATATGTGTATTTTTACTTTTAAAATAAAAAACTGACATTTATTGAAAATTGATGGGTTTTGACAAAAACAGTTTTTAAACCTTAATATAAACTATATTTGACTTCATAAAAATTATGTGACAATTTACATTTAATAAAAAAAATTATAAATATTTTATTAAAAAATTATTTATTCAAAAAATTCATAATTTCATCAAAATAAATTATTTTATTGATATTAGAAATACAATTTCTATTTTATCTTATAAAAATATAATTCTTATCAAACTAATTACCTAATAATTTATAGAGTACAAAAGCTAAGTGATAAATAGAATCCTAATATATAATTAAAAGGATCATTTTTATAACACTATTTACTTACAACAACATTAATAATAAAACCATAGTTTAATATAATATTTTATATATTTGTGTAATGTACCATTTTACTTGAAAAAATAATTTATCAAATTCAAAATATTTTTAAGAAATAATATTATCAAAATGGAATTAATGGAATAAGGATTTTATGTGTAAAAATGGATTACATATTAAATAACTAGTTGGGGGTATCAATTCCTTTATTTGTACCAAAATGATATGTTAAAACACTATATTTATACTAGTCATGCGATCCATTTTCAACAATTATATCATCAATGGTAAGGACACTTAGCAGTAATTTAAATATAATTGAATATAATAAAAATTGATTTAATTTGTTTTATATATCCATAAGATATTTAAATAAATAAAGGGAATTTTATTCATAAATTTTTGTGTTGTAAAAAACTTCCCCTTTAAGAAATTTAACCCCCAAAATTTCCTTTTCGCACATTAAAACAGATGAGGGTAACTATGCTTCATCACTTCCTCGGATTCCCATGTTTCTTATTTAATCTGGTGGTTTCAACACAACAACTTTATAAAGGTCATCATATTATTTCATATAAATTTTTCTCTACAATATAATATCCTCACCAACTTCCCCTCATAGGATAGGTCATTCTCCAATGGTACCACCTCTGGACTGAGTACATGTGATGGGTCTAGAATTTACTTCCTCAAGAGTGATAGATGGAATACATCATGTACTTGAGATAGGTTCGGTGGGGGTTATAGTCAATAGTTCACTACTCTAATATGATCAAGGATCTCAAAAGGGATGATGTACATTGTACTAAGCTTTACCTTCTTCAAAAATCTCTTAACTCTCTTACATGGAGATATGTGTAGGAATACAATGTGCCCATCATCAAACTCTAGATCTCATCAATGATTTTCAACATATCACTTTTTTCAACCTTGGGCAGCTTCGATGTGCTGCTGTATGGTCTTAACCTTCTACAATATTTCGGAACCTAGATTTGTTTCCCTAAAATCATCCTAACATGTCGGTGTTCTACACCTCTTCTCATAAATGGATTCATAGGGGTCATTTGGATGCTTGAGTGGAAACTACTAGGGTAAAATAACTCAAGTGGAGGAAAATATTTATCTCATCTTCATTTAAAGTCCATTAAGCATTCTCTCAACATGTCCACAAGTGTCTAGATAGTTCGATCAGATTAGGTGTCAGTTTGAGTGTGATAATCCATGATGTAGTTCAACATAGTGTTTATAGTGTATTGGAGACTCTTCCATAACATAGTGGTGAATCTTGCATCTTGATCAGACACAATCTATAGTGGTAATCCTTATATCCTTACCACTTCTCTAATGTATATTTGTTAAAATTGATCTAGTGAGAAACCCTCTTAAATTGTAATGAAGTGTTTAGTCTTTATAAGATGATCCATAATAACCCAGATAGCATTGTTTCCTTTGGATGTCTTCAGAATTCCAATGAAAAAAGTCTATGGTGATGTTTTCCCACGTCCATGTTAGTATAGGTAATTGTGGCATCATCCCCATAGACTTATGCCTCTCACCCATCACATTCTGGCATACCAGGAACAATGATGTATATTTAGAAATATCATTCTTCATATTATCTCACCAATAGTGATCTAAGATATCTCAATATATCATTCTGTTTCCTGGGTTAATGGGGAAATTTGAACATTTTTAATCATTCAAAAGTTCTTTTTTTAACTATATATTTGATGGAATATATAGTACCGATCCGAATCTCATAATTCTATATTTATTAGCATAGAACTCTAAGGATATCCCTTTTGTGTTAGTTTCCACTTTCTTCTAGATTCCCTCATCGTATTTTTTTATCATCATTTAACCTTTACAAAAGTGATAGTTGAAAAATAATTTGTGAAAGTATTAATGATGTTCCCTTATTTATGATTCATGTGTCAATATTCTTCATATTCAAGAAGATTGGTTCCTTTTCAATTCTCATCAATGATAGAATTGATGGGCCATTTATACTTAGAGCATCTTCCTCCTTGTTCACTTTCTAAGGGTGGTAATGTATTTAGAACTCATAATACATGATGAGATCTAACCATATTCATTGGTTCATATTCATCTCTTTTTATGTGAATATATATATTGAGATATTTGTGATCCATATATATTTCTCACTTCTCCCCAAAGAGATAATTCTGGCATATTTTCAATGCAAAGATCAAAGTTCTAAACTCAAGATCATGTGTGGGATAGTTTTGATCATGAATTTTCAAATACCTTGAGGCATATTATATGACTTTGTCGTTTATAATCAATAAACAACCCTTTCCCTTCATCAAATCATCACTGAAGATTACAAAAATATTCCTACCTGTTGGTATTGTGAGCACAAAGTATTTGATAAGACTCCTCTTAAACTCAATGAAAATTTTTTTCACCATAATCATTCCAACCAAACTTGACTCCCTTGTGAGTTATCTTAGTAAGAGTGTTTGAAAATATTGAGAACTTTCTCACAAATAGGTTAAAATATCCAGCTAACCTAAGGAATATATGGATATCCATCATAAATGTCAGACTTAGCCACCCCTCAATTATTATTTTCTTGGAATTATATATAGATATCCCATTTCGTGTAATGATATGACCAAATAATGAGACATCCTTCAACCAAAACTCACACTTATTTTACATTTCAAAGATCTTCTCCTTTCACAAGGTATCTCGCACAGTTCTTAGATACTCCCCATGATCCTCCGTTTTTTGAGTATATTATAATATCTTCTATTAATACTACCTCAAATTTTTCAAGGTAATATCTAAATAATCAACTCATCATATCCATGAATAATTGTAGAGAATTAGTGAGTCTTAATGGAATCACTACAAAATTATAATGCCTCTACCTCATACAAAAAGTAGTTTTGTGGATGTTCTCCTTCTTCACCCTTAGAAAAATCATGATTGTAGATCACCATTGTAGAATTAATTTTCTCTATGAAGCTAATCAAATAAGTAATCAATTCATGGAAAAAGGATACTTGTTATTTATTATGATTTTTTAAGCTCATGATAATCGATTCAAAGATTTAGGGACTATTCCTTCTTCTTGACGAAGAGTACTGGTACACCCTTTGGTGAAGAACTTGGGTATATAAACCCTTTATCCTTATTCCCCTGTAGTTGTTTATTTTGCTCATCAAGTTTCTAAACATCCATTCTATATGGAGTCTTGGATATTCCCAATACCCTATGTATATGATCAATCGATAATTCAATAACTCTTCTATGAGGAAGACTATGAAATTTATCAGGAAATACATCAGTGAATTCCCTCACAATAGGCATGTCTTTGAGGATGGTACCTTCCTTAGTCTCAATCATCGAATCGAGGTAATAATTATCATAGTATAATAATATCCACGATTGGGATTATGGTGATGAAGATGATTCATGGGTCTCCTTTCACTTGTATAGAATCAGAGGTTGATTCACCAAACAATGAGTAATTTCACTCTCATGGAAATTTATGTTGGCTCTGTATAAGGAATACTAATCCACACCAAGAATATCATCAAATTCCACCAGTGGAAGTATGATGAAGTATTTTTGGAAGTTTAATCCAAAAATTATGATAGGGTGGAGTTATATGCATAGGATTCCATAATTGTTCCATTTACCCTTTTCACTGATATCTCTACTTTCATTCTTTGTGGTGATGTTTATATTGTTCTATTCAACTTTAGGGATATAAAATAATGTTTATAACTATGGATGATAAATCTACCTTTCAATTTTTTATTTTGGTTCTAAATTGTCTTATAAACACTTATCGTTGATTATTTCTAAACTGTTAAACACATAAAGTTGAATCTAATGACATTAAATGGATAACATATAAATTACACTTACCTCTTTGACATATGAGTTTTTTGTATTAAATCTATGTTATTCATGACATACTTCCTAACTAATATTATTATGGGCACTTTTTCCATTAACAATGGTTTGTATTGTGTTTATGAATTTACCAAAGCATATCCCTCAGGAGTGTCGAATCAAGAGTGAAGCAAGGCCTATTGTTGGGTACTAATTAATGTTTGAGTCTTGGTCAAAGCAATTTTTTTATGTTTTGCCCTTAGATACATCAATTTTAGAGCCATATATACTTGTTCATATCTATAATGGGATATTATTTTTTGATAAACCACAAACTATATACTCACAAAAAATCTAGGGATTTTTCTCTAATACATAGTCTTATAACTAAGGGTTTTCACCAGGGTTTTCTAATCCTAGTCCCAAAAATAACTAAACATATCCTCGGATACCAACTATAATAACCATGCTATATATTTCATATTTAAACATGATTTATTACACAAAATAGAACGTAATACAACATAGAAGATTATAAGGTCTAGTGCCTTTGGGGCATAATAAAATTACATAATAACTTCAAACATGAAATAAATATCTTTATTGAAATAATCTTTTATAAGACCACTTAATTCATTCATACATATCATTGCTTGGGATAATCTGAGGACATAAATAAGAAAAGGGTGAGCTATAAAGTCGAGTAATGTAATAAACATGGAATAACAAGAGGAAGAAAATACATGTTTTTCAATAGGCATATCAATGATGCATAAAATAAATATGAACATAAAGTCATGATATAGAATGATATTCATAACATGGAAATGTGGAAGCAACATACAGCATGATGTTAGTATGTTCCAAGGCTCATTGCACATGGATTATAATGAGAAAACCCTCATTGCACATGAATTAGCATGACTAAACACTCATTGTACATGAATTAGTATGCGTAAACCCTTATTTCACATGGCATATCCTAATACAACACATTACCCAATGCATTGAAGCGCTATCAGGGCACACCCTTCGTAATCATTTTCTTTTCATGTATTAGTGTCCTACATAGATCATAAAATCTGGATTCATTAAACATCATAATTTATGCCATGAAAAAGTAATGTGGATTAAATATATGAAAGTCCCAAATAAATAATTACATGTAAATTAAGGTAAATACACTTGATAGATAAATGGTTATAGTATTCACTAAACGATGATTTTGGCATGGAAAATCGTGGTTCAATTTCAGCAACATAACGACGTCAGATAGAAATTTATAAAATGGTTTAATGAGATAAAATGGGATATCTCATAATATATACATGAAATGGAATGTAAGAGGTTCATGTAACATAATATCCCAACATATGAGATGGAATATTGTTACATAATATCAAATAAATGATTAAATGGAAATGAGAAGAGAGAACCCCCTTATAGAAATTCGGCATGGTAATAGGTGTACACGGGAGGAATTAATGAGAGATAAATGGTTATATAATCATTAAAAGATAAAAAGGATGGTTTGGGGAGGTTTGAAAACGTACCCCATCATTTATAATTTAAAATAAAATGATGTAACAATATAAAGAAACTTAGACAAAAATTGAAAAATAAAAGAACCCTTACAGAATTTTGGTATATTAACTTTCCAGATTAAGGGGTCATATGGAGTTTATGGGAGTGAAATTAAGATCCCACAATTTATAAATAAAATTGAAAAAGGTGGTGTGGAAGAAAATATCCCAAATCAAGAAAATAGAAATCAAAATCCATGACACAAAAGTGGTGCTTGAAGAAAAATGAGAGAGAGAGAGATCTCATACATTGATGTGTGATTACAAAGGCTTTGGAGAGGTTTATTGGGAGATTGGGGAACCTCAGGAGGACTCCAAGGAGTTGATATAAGTGTGTGGTAAAGATTAATGGAGATTCAGTGAAGAGTAAAGGGTGCTTGGGTGGATTTATATAGGAAAGGTGGGGGAAATCTTTATTATTTTCATTTTGGACACTACACAATAAAATATTCAAAACCCCAAAACATCCCATGGTTTTTTCAAATGGTTTTAAAAAAATGGGAGTGTTATACATTATTTTATAGTTATAAATTCTGAAGATATTAAAATATTTCCATTTTTATGTGGACGTGATTCACACTTTCTAGGAAATTATTTTAAAATCATAAAATATTTTCTATGCCTTGGACGATTCACTAAGGATTTATAAAATAAATCAAATTAACCTAAAATTACATTATTTTAAAGTAAAAACATATATTCTTTTTAATATTCCTTTATAGCATTTTATTTCATCACAGTGGGGTCATTATGATGTCATAAAACACATTGTATATTTATAGTATATTTAATTTTTAACCCAAAATTTGATTGTGTTAGATAATTATGAAAATTCCACTGTTGGATAATTTTGACATCATGATTCCAAAAATAATATTTATTTTATATAATTTATTTCTGAAATATATGGATTTTTTGTATAAAAATATAATTCTTATCAAACTGATTACTTAATCATTTGTAGTGTAAAACTATAAGGGGTAGATATAATAACCATTTATAATCAAATGGATTGTTTTTATAAAACTATTTAATTATAAAAACATTTTTAATAAAACCACAGTTTAATATAAGAATTTAAATATTTTTGAAAAGTACCATTTTACACAAAAAATAAATTTATAAAATTTATCATATTTTTAAGAAAGACTATTCTCATAATAGGATTTATGGAATAAGAATTATAATTATAAAAATGGATTACGCAATAAGTGACTATTACCTTAATACCCAACCCCTTATAACACCAAAATATTACAAAAAGGTAGGGTGTGTGGTGGTGATAGACTCTTAGGGCGACACTGATAGCATTTCCAAAGCGGTGATTTCCACTAACTTGAACTTCTATTGTAGGCAATTTCATTCAAAATTAACATATTAAATCTCAGCTTGGGATTGGTCTATGGTAAATCCCGGAGATTCTATCTCCCACAAAAGCTCTAATAAATGGGTTTTATGGGTTATGATCCTACAGGTTGAGGTCATCACTTCCTTTGTATGTTCCAAAAGGATTTTTTAAAACCCTATATTTATACAAGTCAGGTGATCACTTTTAAAAAACTAAATTATCAATGGTAAGGATACTTAATGGTCATTTAAATCCAAATGGATATAATAAAACTATAGTTTCCTCGATCAGGGTGGCACCCAAATGTTCCCAGAACTGTGTTGGTCATATTACCTCAAGCGCATTTTCCCAAATGCGGAGGCATCTCACTAGTTGTGAGGGATAAAGTAAGACATTGGGAAAACTATACCCTCATTGATAGAGTATACACAGAGGAATTGAAAATGTAAACAAAAGAATAAGAAATAATATCAAACAAGAATTATAGTTTAAGGATGCAAGTAAATCCAATAAAAGCCATAATATATATACATATATGATGCATGGAATATGTATCTAATAAAATAGACAAACAAGTCACACTGTTGGAAATCAATACCTAACCAATGTATAAAAGAAAATGTAAACTCCACCAGCATCATAGGCCTTATCTTGGTACCATGATCTCTAACTCCATTAGAAATAAAGTACCTCATGAAGAAGGGGGATTTCCCTTATCTATACCTAAAATCATATAACATGTGTGGGTCTAAAACCATGACCAAAATAGGGTTTGAGATGAATCCTAGTGATAATTCACCAAAATATCTATGCATATCTGTCATTGAATATATATATATATAACAAGTAATATGAAAAAATAAGGTAATATATTAGAATTACTGAAAAGTAAATCTTCCTACAATTTTCAATTACATTCATTTAAAATTTAATATTCATCCATTGAATAATATAACCCTGGGATGTAGCCTAAGCCTTATATCACCCGTGTAAAGTAAAAAAACAGATGTCTTAGAATACCAGTTAAACAATTAAGGTAGATCAAATCCAACCATGTGATTATTCTTGGACAAATCATCATCATCATTCAATTATTCACAATGACCATTTGGGAAAGTTCTCATGGTATAAATCCTTCAGTCAAACTACATCAATTCATTTTAATAACGACCCTTTGTGAAATCTCTCATGGTCTACGCCATTTAGTCCAACAGAATGTCAAACAAAATATAAATTTTTTCTTTCTTTCTTCAAAGGGAATTCCATTGTGTGGCCTTTTCGAACCCTCCACACTAGGAAACCCCCCTCCCCACGAAGAGGTCACTCCGGAGAGAGCCCCAGCCGGGAAGGAGCCGTTGCCAGCCGAGATGGCAGAGCGTCCCGGAGGGTGACAACCCGGGCGGCGATGGTTCGTCAAGAAATCCGTCAGCACGGGTGGGTTGCGCCTCATTTTTCCCACCCAGTCAGAAACCGGGTGACCCGGCAAGGCAAGTGGATCCCGGGGGAGAGGTTCGCCCCGAAAGCGGACTCCCAGGATTCGAACCCTGTACCTCCCAAAGAACGGCGTTGTTGTACCCCTCTCCTTCACCACTATGCCACCGCCGAAGTGGTAAAACGAGTTATGGGTAACGAGGTATTGGTGATTTCCACGCCACGCTTATTCTGGGCCCCATTCACCACCTGCGCGCCGCTCGTCCCCAGCTAAATTCGAGAGTGGCGAGACTCGAACCTGCTCCAGTTCCGTTGCCAGGGAGTGGCCGCCTTACACGTTACCACATAGTAAAGATCTTATAGTCTAACCCCTTATTGTAAAATAGGTACATGAAGGCCCTCACATTCCTATGTAAATAAACTGGAAGTCCCCTCAGTCTTCCTAGTCCATGGCTCTCATGGTCCATTGGAAAAATAATCTGGAAGTCCCCTCAGTCTTCCTAGTCCAAGGCTCTCACAGTCCATTGGGAAAAATAATACTACACATATCATAACAAAGTAGATCATGTAATCTGTAACTACCACATGGATAAACATTTTCAATTCATATAATAGGCACTTCATATAATCAGTAACTCCATCTTATAAAAACAAGGCAAGGAAAACAAGGCAAGCCTAATAGGGATTCTAGACCAAATGTCCATAACCAATCAAACAAGGGAAACTCACCCATGGGGTGTCCTATAAACAAGGTATTTAACCCTACGCATATGAAATAACCCTTAATCAATTAATCAAAACACATAAGGTAAATACATGGTTTAATTCCAAGTCAATTAATACCAAAAACAATGGCATGTGTCACTTTTAGAAAATATAATCCAAAGACAAACATCTAAAGACAAAAACAAACTACATCAATTTTTTACGATCGATATAATTGAACGTCAGCACATTAACTAGCCTATACTAGTGAAGATATAAAAAACAGTGAAAAACAACCAACCTTTTATAACTCACTAGTGAGGAAGAATCGTGAAGAAGTGATATAGGGATTTTTATAACTCATCAGTGGAATTCCAATGCACCCAACTGTGTCTCAGTCGAAGCTTGGATGGGGAATAGGGAGGTTTTTGGAGTTTGTCGGCCATTCTGTAGTGCTCCTACACAAAAAAAGGGGAGAAGATATTGTTTCCATACATGAGACGTGACCCCCTTATGATATATAAAATAAAAAATAAAACTATATGGAATTTTCGTTACAATTACATTCCATATAGTATCCTTAACTGGCCCCCAAATTTAGAAGGTCTTGCAGGTCACCACATGGCATTGTACTCGAACATTACCCAATCAATACACAGTTATTTGTGGCTACTGGGTACACGTCATGTACATGGAAATACATGGCATGTAGTCTAAAAAACTCAATTTCTTCTTTTTTCCTAAAAAAACCTAAAATCAAGATCTATACCTAAAAAGAAGATCTGGGTTCTTATAAACATCCCCTTGAAAGCAATGTATCCACGAATTTACCTAACAAGGGTGGTTAAGAAGAATATAAAAACAACTCTGGCCACTACAATCGCACGTCGACCTTCCTCTCTGCTGGCTCATCCCATAATTTCTCATGCATCCATAGAACCCATACTAGAAGAAATGACTGTCCATGGGGAACCTTTGTGTTGTGATCTAGAATATCAAGAGGGTTCTCCTCGACAGATGAATCCATCTCCAACTCGACCTCTTCGAGTTGAAAAACAAGATATAGGTCTGAAATGTAATGTCATAGCTGAGAAACAAGAAATGTGTCTCGCATATCCATGTATCTCTAAGTTAACTGCAATTGATAGGCGACCAGCTAAACTCACTCCAGAACCTCAAATAGCCCGAAGTCTCTCGGTGAAAGATTCATTTGTCTCCTAATCCTCCTACGTCCCAACCTCAGTGTGACATGCAAGAAAACTTGATCTCCAAACTAGAACTCTAGAGGCCATCTTTTTTAATCAGCATATGATTTCTGGTGAGACTATGCAGTAGCCATTATCTTCCGAATCAACTCTACCTACTCAGTAGTCTCCTAAACAAGACGAGGTCCCAGCATAGTTTCCTATCCTCCCTCAAGACAATATAAGGGTGATCTATATGGAATACCGTATAAAGCCTCACAAAGTTCCATCAAAATCATTTCTTGAAAACTATTATTGTATGAAAATTCCACCAGGGGTATGTGTCTCTCCCATGATCCCCTGAAATATAGAATGCATTGTCGAAGCATGTCCTCCAAAACCAGAATTGTTCACTCAGACATGCAATCTGTCTAGGGATGGTAAGTTGTAATAAGAATTACGTGTGCACCCAAAGCCCTTTTTAGTCCCAATTATACATGAGAAGTAATCTGGTCATCCCTGTCTGAAATGATAGAGTGTGTCAGACCATGTAAATGTACTATCTGTCAGATGTATAACATTCCAATATCATAAACACTACAGGCTTCATTTATTGGATGGAAATGTGAAACCTTAGTGAGCCTGTCTATAATAACCCGAACCACATAATTTCCTCGAGGTGACCATGGTAATCCTATCGTGAAATCCATCTCAACATTACTCCACTTCCAATCGATAATGGGTAACTACTTTAATATCCCTTACAACTACCGATGCTCCACCTTCATCTGCTGATAGGTGGAACATCTCATAAAAAATCCATCTAAATCCATCTTCATTCCTAACCACAAATACTGATGATTTAGATCTCGATACATCTCAGTAACACTAGAGTGATCTTACCATACTTAGTCATGGAAATCTCGAAATAACCCCTTACGCATGTCTACTGACACCCAAATGCACCCATAAAAATACAAAACATCAACCTCGCCTATAGTTTACTAAGGAGTAGGTTACTCACCTAACACACTCCCACGTACGACTATTCCATCAGAATATGATAGCTTTTTTATTCACACTCAATCTAGAAGAGTTGAGGTATCATCTATAGAAGAAATAAATGTCTACCCCTATCGATTGGGAACCTCCAAATTTATCTCATAGAATAAACCCATAAGCAGATACTCACCGTTGGCCTCCTGAACTTCTTGTATCTGAGTCCTTATTCTCAAATCATCATCCAATATGTTACCTTTCGTAAGCATATAGTAAAGCTCAAATTAAAATAACTAAATCCAAAAAACCCTCCTTCAATGTATCAAATTTATATCACACTGTGTAATGATGTAAATGAGTCTTTGTGGTTAGTGTACACCACAAAAAATCTCTCCTAGTTTGTAATGTATCCAACAATGTAAATCATGACCAACCATTGCTTACTCGAGACCATGTGTAGGGTAGTTCTTATCAAGGGGCCTCAACTAATGAGACCCATACTCAATGACTATTTCTCCCTACATAAGAACTTATCCCTGACCGATACCTGATGCATTGAAATAAACAATGTAACCCTTACATGGTTCCAAAATAAATCAATATCGGTGATAAAGTCAATCTCTATTTCAACTCCTAAAAGGATGAATCACAGGAATCTATCAAAAAGTACATCACACCCTTCATAGTCAGGTCCATCAATAACACTACTGAGCATGAAAATTCATGAATAAAGCATATGTAGTAACTATCCATCCCCAAAAAATATCATACCTCAAAGACGTTCTTTGGCTACTCCAAGGAATCTACCGCTCTAACCATCTTTGGGTCTATTTATACTCCTGTCTCAAAGATGACATGTCCTAAGAAATGAATCTGGTCCATCTAAAATTGGCACTTAGAGATCTTAGCATATAAATGATCCTCTCTCAGTCTACTCAATAGAATCTCAACATGAATGGAATTGTCATGTCGAGTGTGATAGTACACCGAAATATTTTCCATGAAGACTAACATTAAACAATTAAAGAAAGGATGGAACACTCGGTTCATTAGTTCCACGAAAACTGATAGATTTTTTGTGAGACCGAATGGCATAACCAAATACACGTATAGACCATACCTACTTTGAAAGGCTATAAGAGGTATATTTGATGGTCTGATATGAAACTAATGATTACTTAATCTCAGTTAGATCTTCAAGAACACGGGGGTTCCTAAAATATTTTCAATGATATCACAATCCTTATCAAGGGATATCAATTCTTTACTATAAACTCGTACAGCTTATAATAATACACACAAACCCTAGTGAACTATCCACCTTCTTCACAAAAGGACAGGGGAAGCCGAAGGAGAAGTATTGGGTCATATGGAACCCTTTTCTTGAAACTCCACAAACTATTTCATGAGTTCATGTAACTCTAGTGTAGCCATCCAATAATGTGGAATTGACATCGGTGCCACTCCTGTAATAAGATAAATAGAGAAATATACCTCTCTCTATTGAGGTAAACCTAAAAATTTGTCTGGGAAGATATATTTTATATGATCCACCACTGGAGGAAATTTCATCTATGAAGTCACCTGGTCATCTTGATATAAATTAGTAATCTTTTCTCTGAATCCTCTTAACACCTTAATCTTAGTTCCCTCTCTTCTAACATAGACTTCCCATTATCCCGAGTATAAAATATCCTCCCTCTAGTGACTTGAAAATAACCATGCAATGATAGCAGTCAACAATGTCCTAAAAGGAGACCAACTGGTCCATTATAAGAATGAAATCAAAGCCTGTGATTTTTAATATATAGAGGTCCCATAAGAAGTGACTGTAACGACCCAAAGTTTCATTAATGGAAAATCCCTCTTGATCCAGTTAAATGTTTCTTTATGAAAAATGTTTTTATAATATGTCAACTTCTTTAGTTTTACGTTAATATTTGTGACCGTTACTTTTATAGTCGTTGAACAGTGATCATCTGGGTAGTTTAAATATAAGGCTTTAAAGAACCAATTTTCTACTCAGACAAAGGAAGCGATGACCTCATCCAGTAGAATTGCCCCTTATGAAGCCCATTTGTCGGAGCTCGGAAAAGAGGTGGCGTCTTTGGGCTTTTCCCTTGACAAAGCCCAAGCTGAGCTTCATCAAGTCAAGCTCGAACGTGATCGTTTACGGGAAAAGTGGAAGTTGATTGAAATTACCACTCGAGCGATGTTATCCGAGCCGCCCCAAGAGTCTGTCACCATCGCACACCTTACCCTTAGGTCTTATGCAGCTATTTTAAGGGGTTATCTAACAAATAAGTAGCACCATGTTCATGTACATTATTTTTGTATATAATAATAAATATAATTTCTAGTCATTTTTGATACATTGTAATTAGTTTTTAAAGTACAAATGGTGTTTTTAGTTATTATTTAATTAAGAATTATATTTTATTAAATTAAAAGAATTTTTTTAATTAAATAATATTTTAATAAAATATTATTATTAATATTACATTAATTTTTATTAAATATAAATGATCTTATAATTTTATGAATGCAATTAAAATTTTTATTAAGGTTTGAAATCCATTTCTGTCAAAACCCGTGAATTTTTTTATATAAATGTCGGTTTTTATTTTAAAAGTGAAAATTCACATATTTAGAAAATTATTTAGGTAAAATAAATATTATTTTTGGAATCAGGACGTCGAAATTATCCAATGGTGAATTTTTCATAATTTTCTGACACAGTCAAATTTTTGGGTAAAAATTAACTACCATTTAAATATATAATGTGTTTTATGACATCATAATGACCAAATGGTGATGTAATAAAATAACATAATCCTTATGTTCGGCCAATATGTGTTTTATCATTAAAATAATGAGGTTTTGGGTTTGTTTGACTTACTTTTCAAAGCATTAATGGAGCCCTCAAGACTTATTCAACACTTTGCCTTTTTAAATTAATTTCCATGGGAGTGTGACTCACCTCCACATAAGCAACCCTAATTTTTAAATAAGTTCGGACCTTGGCCTTGTAAAATATTGTTTTCCTCTTTCCTTTTCCAGAAACCATGGGCAAATACCATGGCATGGTTTGTGGTTTGGATTATTTTAATATAAGGGGTCCCAAACCTAAATAATAAAGAATTCTCTCACATTTCCTATATAAACCCACCCAAGATCCCACTTCCTCATCACTAAAATCCCTTGGAGTTCGTCCAACCTCTGCCCTACTCTCTCTATAATCCTCCCAAGGTGCCCCAAGCTCCCAATAAGCCTCTCACAAGCCTCTCTCTAGCCTTTGGAAGCACACTTCCAAGTAAGGGTTTTTTTCTTCCTTTCTCATTTTTGTCAATTTTCATTAAGTTGTATTGCCCTTTTTATTTCAATTATGGATGTTGGGGTATGGTTTCACACCCCCCAATACTGCCCTCTTACTGTTTTAATGATGGGAGAACCATTTCTCTCTCATTAAATGCCTCCCATTTACACCCGTTACTATGCCGAAATTCCGAAAGGAACTTCTCTCTCTTCTTTTACATTCAAGCAATACTTTTGTATCATGAATCTAAATTCCATTTTTATTGTTGGGACATGTATATATATGACCTCATTACTGTCCATTACATGTAAATATGATGAGGAACCCCTTTCTCTCTAATCAACCTTTTTTTGAATTCTTATGTCACGTCGTTACGCTGCCGAAATCGCACCGATTTTCTAAGCCAATGTCTTTGTGTAGTGAATACCATGCTCATTTCTCCATCAAGGGTATTCACCTTTATGCACATTTACATATTGATTGTAAAGTTTCATGATTGAATTCCACATTCCTTTATCGTGGAAGAAATTATTATGTTTTATGAATCCATGTCTTATGATCCATGTGGCACACTTATGCATGAAATGAAATGTTTAAGAAGGGTGCGCCCTTTATAGCGCTCCAATGAATTGGGTAAAGTATAGTATCATGATATGTCATGTGCAATGAGTGTTGACTCATGCTAATTCAAGTGAAACGAGGTTTTACTCGTGCTTCAAGTGCAATGAGGGTTTACTCATGCTCCATGTGCAATGAGCCTTGGCTCATGCTAATTCAATGTTAAGTGTTGTTGCCACATTTCCATGTTATCATTATCATGCTTTATCATGCCTTTATGTTCATGTTTCTCTTATGCTCTATTGATATGCCCATTTCCTAACATGTATTGTACTCCTCATGTTATTCATTATGTACTCCCTTACTGGGCTTTATAGCTCACCCTTTTCTTATGCATGTCCTCAGGTTATCCCATGAAACGCTAAGTACGAAGGAATGTAGTGGTCATGTAAAGGAAGTTTTCAATAAAGATGTTTTATTTCAAGTTTAAAGTTTTTATGTAATGATCCTAAGCCCCAAAGACACTAAACCTCTCCATCTTCTTTGTTGTATCAAGTGAAGTTTTATGTAATAAATCATGTTTAAGTTTTAATAAAAAGCAGGGTTGTCATAGTTGGTATCAGAGGGTAGGTTTAGTTATTTTTGGGATTAGGAAACCCTAGTAAAGCTTTAGATAAAAGACTAAGTATAATAAAAGCATCCCTAAGTTTTGGTAAATACTATGTAAGTGGTTTATCAAACAAATACATCCCTGTATGGATACGAGCAGGTAGAGGCGACTCTGGCACAGATGTATCCTAGGGGTAAAACCCGAAAACACCGCTTTGAGCTAGACTCGAACGGGAACTAGTGCATGACAACGGGCCCTGCTGCACTCTTGGTTACGACACTCTCAGGGGATATGTTTTGATAAATTCACAATCTTAGTATGAACCCTTATTAAGGGAAAAATGCCCCTAAGAATATATGTTAGAAGGAAGATCATGAAAAGACTGGATTGAATCCTATAGACTCATGAGTTAAAGAGATTAAAGTTTATTTATAAGTCATCAACTTTTGTCTTTGGATTACCCTTTATGTGTTACCCCTAACTTTCCTTTTATTCCAGCCAATGGCCGGTAATAGGAGAACTCGGGCTAACAACCGTTGTGAAGATCAGTGTGATGATTGTACTTATGAGATGCCCAATCCAATGGGAGCGGGAATCGCGAACTTTGTCACGCTTCTCTCTCAGCTAACTCAAGTTTTGAATAGAAACACTGGTCAAGAGGAACATTCAACCCCCCCTAAGAAAGAACAAGTCGCTATTGAACGCTTCATGAGACAAAGGCCTCCTACTTTTAGTGGATCATCCGATCCCACGATCGTTGAACAATGGATCAACTCCATTGAAAAGATATTCTCCATCCTCCAATGCTCTGAAAAAGAGAAGGTTCTCCTGGCGGCTTATCGTATGGAGGGTGAAGCTGATCAATGGTGTGTGTTGATCAAAAATACGAAGCCTGAGGAGGAGATTGAGGCTTTGGAATGGAAGGAATTCCGGAAGATGTTTTTTGATAAATATTTTCCGCGCACCCTCCGTCTTAAGATGGAAAGGGACTTCCTTTCCCTCAAACAGAAAGATGAAGAATCTGTGGGAGCGTACGAGGCAAACTTCACAAGGCTTGCACGATACGCTTCCGGATTTGTCGTTACCCCCGAATTCAAGGCTGACCGCTTCTTTGGTGGGCTAAAGCCTAGCTTGCGGAAAGCATTAGCGATCCGTGACTTCGACAGCTATGAGGAAATTGTCCGATGTGCCCTCAAAGTTGAAATGGAGATCGGAGAATCACAGGGGTATCATGGGGACAAGAAGCGTAAGGTGGACTTCAATGCTGGTGGTCCGATGGATAAATCCAACGGCGCTAAGAAGTTCCAGCACCCCACTTGCCAAAAGTGTGGAAAGAAGCACTCTGGAAATTGCCTTAGGGGGACAAGAAAATGCTTCAAGTGTGGAAGAGAAGGGCACCTAGCTGTTAACTGTCAGCAAGAAGGACCCGCGGCTGCGACAGAGGAGAGGAACGCTCTGTTCGAACCTCAACGCGTTGTTCAATGCTACAAATGCAAATAACCGGGTCATTTTGCAAATCAGTGCCCTAATCCAAGGGTTATCGGAGGCAACCAGCAACCTCCAAGACAGCAAGGAAGAACTTTTGCCATCACTTCTGCCGAAGTGAACCCTGACAACGAAGTGGTGATAGGTATTCTAGTTATTCATTCAAGAATAGCGAATGTACTTTTTGATTCAGGTTCTACACATTCTTTTATATCTCAAAAGTTTAGTAGAACAATCCCTGCACCACCACAAATCATGGAAGTAAAGATGTCGGTGAGTATGTAAAATGGGGCAATCATTGCATCCCATGAGTATAAGTCCTCCCCTGTTATAATCTTTGGATTTTATTTCCTGGCGAACCTCCTCATACTCCCTTTGGTGGAATTTGATGCAATTCTTGGCATGGATTGGCTTTCCTTATATAGAGCCAACATAAATTGTCGGGGGAGGGAAATCACACTCCATATGGAGAATCGACCACCGATTCTTTACCAGTGTCAGGAGGAAGATGAATCTCCTTTAGCTCCATCATCTCAAGGATGGATATTACTGCCTTATTAGCACACATATCTGGCTCAGATGATTGAGTCCAAGGAAGAAACCACCCTTGAAGAAATGCCTATTGTGAGGGAATTCGCTGAAGTATTTCCCGAGGAACTTCCTGGTCTTCCTCCAAGAAGAGATGTTGATTTCTCAATTGAACTTATACCTGGGGCGCTAACAATATCCAAGACTCCATATAGAATGGCTGTTTTTGATCTTGAAGAGCTGAAGAAACAACTACAGGAGAATCTGGATAAAGGGTTTATACGCCCAAGTGCATCACCATGGGGTGCACCAGTCCTCTTCGTCAAGAAGAAGGATGGGTCAATGCGTCTTTGCATCGATTATCGTGAACTTAACAAAATCACGATAAAGAACAAGTATCCTATCCCAAGAATCGATGACTTGTTTGATCAGCTGCGTGGAGCACAATACTTCTCCAAGGTGGACTTGCGGTCGGGATATTATCAAGTAAGGGAGAAGAAGGAAGATATCCCCAAGACTGCTTTTCATACAAGGTATGGGCACTATGAATTTATAGTAATGCCTTTCGGACTCACCAATGCTCCAGAAATATTCATGGACTTGATGAATAGAGTCTTTAGAGATTACCTAGATAAATTTGTGGTAGTCTTTATAGATGATATTCTAATATACTCCAAAACCAAGGAGGACCATGAGGAGCATTTAAGAACTGTACTGGAGACTTTGCGCAAGGAGAAGCTCTATGCCAAGTACAGCAAGTGTGAGTTCTGGTTGAAGGAGGTCTCATTCTTGGGCCATATCATCACAAGCAATGGGATATCTGTGGACCCCTCCAAAACAGATGCAATTGAGGGATGGCCGAGGCCAACATCGGTAACTGATATCCGTAGCTTCTTGGGGTTAGCTGGATATTATCGGCGATTTGTGAGAAATTTCTCACGATTGTCCAACCCTCTTACCAAGCTAACTCGAAAGGGAGTAAAGTTTTCATGGAGTGATGAATGCGAAGCTTCAAGGAGTTGAAAAGGAGGCTTATCACTGCACCCGTGCTCACTTTAGCCACGAGTGGGGAGCTTTTTGTGGTATTCAGTGATGCTTCGAAGAAGGGCATAGGATGTGTGCTGATGCAGAATGATAAAGTGATATCCTATGCCTCAAGGCAGTTGAAAATCCATGAGCGAAACTATCCAACGCATGATCTGGAGTTGGCGGCGGTGGTCTGTGCCTTGAAAATCTGGCGGCATTATCTCTATGGAGAGAAATGTGAGATATATACTGACCACAAGAGTCTTAAATATATATTCACACAGAAAGAGCTTAATATGCGCCAGAGAAGATGGACAGAGATCATCAAGGATTATGACTGTTCAATACATTACCACCCTGGGAAAGCGAACAAGGTGGCGGATGCCCTAAGTAGAAAGGATCCAGCTATTCTATCAATGATGATAATTGAGAAGGATCCAATCTTCTTAGACTTGATGAAGATGGATGTGGGAATCATAAATAAGGGAACATCATCAATCCTTTCACAAATTATTTCTCAACCATCTCTTTTGGAAAGGATAAAGGATGCTCAAAAGGATGATGCAGGAATCCAAGAAAAAGTAGAAGCTATCAAAAAGGGAAAATCCTCAGAGTTTAATGTTAATGAAGAAGGAATTGTGTGGTTTGGGAAAAGACTATGTGTTCCATTCAGTCCGGAGCTAAAGAAGGAACTTTTGGATGATGCACATAGTTCAAATTTCTCTATTCACCCAGGGAGCACAAAGATGTATCGAGATCTCCGAGAAAACTTTTGGTGGGATAATATGAAGAAGGAGATCGCTGAATATACATCAAAGTGCCTGGTGTGTCAGCAAGTGAAGGCAGAGAGGCAGAAGTCTAAGGGGATGATGCAACCATTGCCCATACCAGAATGGAAATGGGAGAACATCACCATGGACTTTGTCACCGGACTTCCAAGGACATCCAAAGGCAACAATGCAATCTGGGTTGTTGTGGATCGTCTTACAAAGACTGCACACTTCATTGCTATTTGAGAGGATTTCTCTTTGGATAAACTGGCACGGATATATATCAGGGATGTGGTACGGTTGCATGGAGTACCACTATCTATTGTTTCTGATCGAGATCCAAGATTCACCTCTAAGTTTTGGAAGAGTCTTCAACATGCTCTGAATACTGAACTAAACTTCAGTACGGCCTATCATCCTCAAACTGATGGCCAATCCGAGCGGACTATCCAAACACTTGAGGATATGTTGAGAGCGTTCTCAATGGACTTTAAAGGAGGATGGGATCGACATCTTCCTCTGGTTGAGTTCTCTTATAATAATAGTTTCCACTCGAGCATCCAAATGGTACCATATGAAGCCCTGTATGGGAAAATGTGTAGAACACGAGCTTGTTGGGATGAGGTCGGTGAACGTAAGCTGCTTGGACCAGAAATGGTCGAAGAAATGGTGGAGAAGGTGAAAACCATTCAGCAGCATATCAAGGCAGCCCAAAGTCGACAGAAGAGTTATGCAGATAATCGTCGACGAGACCTTGAGTTTAAAGTTGGAGACATGGTGTTTTTACGCATATCTCCGTGGAAGAAGGTCATGAGGTTTGGAAAGAAAGGGAAGTTAAGTCCAAGGTACATCGGCCCCTTCGAGATTCTTGATCGTGTTGGGGCTATGGCCTATCGACTAGCACTTCCACCTACTATGGCCAAGGTGCATGATGTCTTCCATGTATCGCTCTTAAGGAAGTACATACCAGACCCTTCACATGTACTCTCTTCCGAGGTGGTACAATTAGAAGACGATCTTTCTTATGAGGAGCAACCAGTGATGATCTTAGATCATAGAGAAAAAGTTATACGAAATAAGACAATGCCCCTCGTCAAGGTGTTGTGGAGAAACCACAAGTTTGAAGAAGAAACTTGGGAGTCGGAGGATATGATGAAGCTAAGTTACCCACATTTGATTTAGTGTGGGAAAAGGAAAATTTCGATGGCGAAATTTCTGAAGGGGGGAATGTTGTAACGACCCAAAGTTTCATTAATGGAAAATCCTTCTTGATCCAGTTAAATGTTTCTTTATGAAAAATGTTTTTATAAGATGTCAACTTCTTTAGTTTTACGTTAAGATTTGTGACCGTTACTTTTATAGCCGATGAACAGTGATCATCTGGGTAGTTTAAATATAAGGCTTTAACGAACCAATTTTCTACTCAGACAAAGGAAGCGATGGCCTCATCCAGTATAATTTCCCCTTATGAAGCCCATTTGTCGGAGCTCGGAAAAGAGGTGGCGTCTTTGGGCTTTGCCCTTGACCAAGCCCAAGCTGAGCTTCATCAAGTCAAGCTCGAACGTGATCATTTACGGGAAAAGTGGAAGTAGATTGAAATTACCACTCGAGCGATGTTATCCAAGCCGCCCCAAGAGTCTGTCACCATCGCACACCTTACCCTTAGGTCTTATGCGGCTATTTTAAGGGGTTATGTAACAAATAAGTAGCACCATGTTCATGTACATTATTTTTGTATATAATAATGAATATAAGTTCTAGTCATTTTTGATACATTGTAATTAGTTTTTAAAGTACAAATGGTGTTTTTAGTTATTATTTAATTAAGAATTATATTTTATTAAATTAAAGGATTTTTTTAATTAAATAATATTTTAATAAAATATTATTATTAATATTACATTAATTTTTATTAAATATAAATTATCTTATAATTTTATGAATGCAATTAAAATTTTTATTAAGGTTTGAAAGCCATTTCTGTCAAAACCCGTGAATTTTTTTATATAAATGTCGGTTTTTATTTTAAAAGTGAAAAATCACATATTTAGAAAATTATTTAGGTAAAATAAATATTATTTTTGGAATCAGGACGTCGAAATTATCCAACGGTGAATTTTCCATAATTTTCTGAGACAGTCAAATTTTTGGGTAAAAATTTAATACCATTTAAATATATAATGTGTTTTATGACATCAAAATGACCCAATGGTGATGTAATAAAATAATATAATCCTTATGTTCGGCCAATATGTGTTTTATCATTAAAATAATGAGGTTTTGGGTTTGTTTGACTTACTTTTCAAAGCATTAATAGAGCCCTCAAGACTTATTCAACACTATGCATTTTTAAATTAATTTCCATGGGAGTGTGACTCACCTCCACATAAGCAACCCTAATTTTTAAATAAGTTCGGACCTTGGCCTTGTAAAATATTGTTTTCCTCTTTCCTTTTCGAAAACCCATGGGCAAATACCATGGGATGGTTTGTGGTTTGGATTATTTTAATATAAGGGGTCCCAAAGCTAAATAATAAAGAATTCCCTCACATTTCCTATATAAACCCACCCAAGATCCCACTTCCTCCTCATTAAAATCCCTTGGAGTTCGTCCAACCTCTTCCCTACTCTCTCTATAATCGTCCCAAGGTGCCCCAAGCTCCCAAGAAGCCTCTCACAAGCCTCTCTCTAGCCTTTGGAAGCACACTTCCAAGTAAGGGTTTTTTTCTTCCTTTCTCATTTTTGTCAATTTTATTTAAGTTGTATTGCCCTTTTTATTTCAATTATGAATGTTGTGGTACGGTTTTACACCTCCCCCATACTTCCCTCTTATTGTTTGAATGATGGGAGAACCATTTCTCTCTCATTAAATGCCTCCCATGTACACCCGTTACTATGCCGAAATTCCGAAAGGAACTTCTCTCTCTTCTTTTACATTCAAGAAATACTTTTGTATCATGAATCTAAATTCCATTTTGATTGTTGGTACATGTATATATATGACCTCCTTACTTTCCATTACATGTAAATATGATGAGGAACCCCTTTCTCTCTCATCAACCTTTTTTTTTGAATTCTTATGTCACGTCGTTACGCTGCCGAAATCGCACCGATTTTCTAAGCCAATGTCTTTGTGTAGTGAATACCTTGCCCATTTCTCCATCAAGGGTATTCACCTTTATGCACATTTACATATTGATTTTAAAGTTTCATTTATTAATTCCACATTCCTTTATCGTGGAAGAAATTATTATGTTTTATGAATCCATGTTTTATGATCCATGTGGCACACTTATGCATGAAATGAAATGTTTAAGAAGGGTGTGCCCTTTATAGCGCTCCAATGCATTGGGTAAAGTATAGTATCATGATACGTCATGTGCAATGAGTGTTGACTCATTATAATTCATGTGCAACGAGGGTTTACTCGTGCTTGAAGTGCAATGAGGGTTTACTCATGCTCCATGTGCAATGAGTCTTGGCTCATGCTAATTCAATGTTAAGTGTTGTTGCCACATTTCCATGTTATGATTATCATGCTTTATCATGCCTTTATGTTCATGTTTCTCTTATGATCTATTGAATATGGCCCATCATGCCACTAGATATGCACTCAAATGGGTCTCTCAGGAACTGGAGTCTTGTGTGCCAACACTTTCTGCACTAGTAGCACCTCACTTGGGTACCTGAAGATACATCCATGCTAATGGAATCATTGTGTGAATGCTCCCTGAGGTGCTTCTTGATATCAATCGATCGAGTATCAGCCCAGGATGCTTACCCACCATGGCCCACAGCTCCAAACTCCCACATATAACGCTCGATAATTAACACCTGGTTTACTACAGTAGTCACCAAATTTAACCTGAAAACATTCACCTATTATCAGATGTCAAACATGAGACCATTGTCAAATTCCCTAGCTAGTTATAACTCGTCACCACCCAGAACAGGTGTGAAACGTTGAAGCTCAGTAAAGTGAGAAGAGTAATCCATCACGGAAAGAGTACCCTGATCCAAATGCATGAACTCTCAAGCTTGGTCGACCCTAAAAATTTTAGGATATAAGTAATTACATAAGGTCCTCCGGAACTCTTCCAAATTCATATCTCGATGATGTCCCACTAGTGAGATAACATACCTCCATCTATTGGTTAAATAACATAGCATGTAAGTGAATAGCTTTACCCTCATATTAGGAGGCGTCTATGGATGCATGAATATTGAAATAATGGACTCTAACCATGACTCTGCATCCTATTGTCCTCCATCCCATAAAAAAGTATAACAATTTTGTTGTTAGAACACCCTTGTCAACTCTGCCATAGTCGAGGTAGTATGTGGTGCTCCTGGAAAGGTCTGTATCATCCTCATAAAACAATCATAAAACTGTGAATCATCACTTGGGTATTGTATAATATCTAGTTCCAAGAAGAGCATGACAGGAGGATCTGTTGGTAGTCCTTGATCTACCATCTCTGGTGTCTAATAACCGCCCTGCACCTGGCATTCAACCAAAGGAAATCTTGGTCGAATGACTCAGAAAGTTTAATCAAACACCTTAGTACGAGACTAGTGAAGAATAAAACTCAGAAGTATAGGAGTAGAATAGGAAAAATAAATCATTCATGTTTTACAAAATAGTGTTACACAGCGTGTAGAACCACTACATGGTGTGTTCACTTAAGGCTTAACATGGTCATGAACCCCTGCCAATCTGGTTGCGTAACAACCCATACACATGGTGTGTTCCTCCTGATACACGACCTGTAAAAAAATATTACATCATTACTTGGTACTTATAAACATCTAGAACTAAATGGTTTTACTAGTGTAACACTACAATTCATTCACACTCGACACACAACATGTACAACAAAAGTTCCATCCACCCGTGTCGTTAGTCACACGGCAGAATACACAGTTGATTACAGCATGGTGTGTAATCCCAGTACACAGTGTGCTCTACAAAAAGTTTATCAACCAGTGTCTCTACTCACATATTCAGTCACACAGTCTACAATTAACAGGCGTGTACATAGGGTACACAATGTGTACTTATGAAAAGCCATTTCTTCCAGAATAGAAGAACACATGGCGTGTGTTCATATAATCACATGTCGTTTTTTCTGTGTTTTGCAGATAGTAAGCCACTAAAAAGTTTCCAAAACCCTAAAATCTTAATATTTGGCCAAGTAATACCTTGTTCTAATCTCTGAGATCCCACAATCCAGGAAAATAAATGTTTTGCGTCCTTATTCTTATCATATCTTAAAATAATTCAATTAAACTTCAAACATGATCCACCACATTCTAATCCGAGAGGGCCCATAACATGTCAAAGACCAAGTATTAGCATTCATCCAAATGAAACATTACATATACCCATAACCTATAAAAATATTATGTATTTCTATCATGGTATCTATCACAATAGCATACATATCTAGCACAACATCTATCACAACAACATGAAATTAGTAATGCAACCTACACAACATGACAAGAAAGCATGACATGTGTTCACTAGAAAATTCCTATAGGATTCCTAAGATGGAATACCCTCATCTCATTAGGTTTCACAAAAATAGGACCACAATTATATCATCACTAAAATCACAAAAAATGTTTTTCACCCAATTGTGAAATCAAATAAACATTAATAGTTAAAAATCCAGTAATTAAAATTCAATTATAGGTAATTTGGCTTCACCCTGTACACAGGGTAGCTACTCCCAAGAACAATTAATTACCAAACTCTATTTACTTCCTATACCTTTCTAATTTCACCAAATATTAAGAAAAACCTAGAAAGAGAACCCTTTTGATACTACTTTGTAACACCCCAAATCCAAGTGCCACCTAAATGTTCTCCGAACTCAGTTTGTCACATAACCTCAAGCACATTTCCCCAAACTCCAAAGTTTACCGACTAGAAAAGTGGGATAAGTTAATACATCGGTGAAACTTTTCTTTCCTTGGAAGAGTGTACATAGAGTAATTTAAAATTTAAAAAAAAAGTTGAAGCAAAAATACCAAATAGGTTTAACATTGGGAGACTAAATATATATCCAAGAGAAGCTACAATATATATTTATGTATGATCCATGGAATATTTATCTAAGAAAATAACCAAACAAGTCACAATTCTATAAATCAATACAGAAACCAAATTATAAAAGAACAAGTAAACTCCAAAAGCATCGCAAGCCTCATCTTGGTCTAATGATCTCCATATCTAATAGCAATAAAGTACCTAATGAAGGAGGGAGTTTTCACATATCTATACATACAATCATATAATATATTTTTGTAATGCCTCGATCCCAGTTACCTAGAGTCGGTGCATTATTACATAACATTGGTATGATCACAAAATATCAAGTCTCGAATTACCGATTAGTTTAGTAGCCTTGGAAGTACTAGATACATTCTTAAGGTTTACATTACATCATAAAAAGAAAAAATAAAAAAATATTGTTTCCATAGACCACACTCATATCCCATCAGACTATCCCTACAAGTCATTCATTAAATACTTCTTTGCATCCTGGTAAAAATAAAACATAGAAAGGGGTGAGCTCAGATGCTCAGTAAGCATAACAATATAACAGAAAATTTCATAAATTAGCATAAACATTTAAGGCATTGTATAAGACTATACCAAAAGCCTTTTAAACTTGAACATCATCATAATATGGAAATGATAAAATCAAATGATTTCATTTACTTACTCACATGTATATTATACTAGTCTAATAATCACATTCAATATCAATAGCCACTTTCATAATGATGGAGTGCATAATTCCAGACTTTCATAACCAAATAGTCAAGGACTTGTACCAAGACTAAAAATAATATTTTGTCAAGGCCTTGTACCAAGACACTAGTTTTTCTTATGAGACCTACTGATGCATCTAGGAGCTATATCAGGCTCCACCAATCACATACTAAGTCCAATGCACTCCTCATATGAAAAGGTTTAAACATAATATAAACATTCGTATTAAAAATAGAATACGAAATGTCAATACTTTTTCCATAAACCATGAATAGTATAAAATAACACATCTACAATCAAACATATCATAAAACATTAAATACAATATAAAAGTTTTGTATCATAATAAATCAACTTCAAACAAACTTAAAATCCATCAAAGGATGTTGACATAGATAAATCAAAACCTTTTTAGAGAAATATCTCTTTCTATTTTGAAATAATTTAAAATTCAGGTCATTATAAAATAAAACATTTATATTTTGAAATATTCTTATAAGCTTGTAAGGGATGTTTAGAAAATTTTATAATGGTGTAAAATAGACGCACCCGACATATAAGTTAAAAGAAGGACATTCTTACCTTAATTTTGTCAAAAAGTTTAAAAAGTACTCTGTTTGGAAAACGATGTAAAGATTCCTTTCAAACCATTTTATAAAAAGTCAAACAATGATTTAAATGACTTTAACCCATAGTCTAGTAAATATTTAAACTGTTTTGGAATACATTTTTAAGAAACATGGATGTGGATGATAAAGAGGTCCCAGTAGATAATTACGTATAAACAACCTTGGATAATGAAGAGATTGTAGAATTAGCCCTTACCTTGTACTTTTCCTTTGTTTAGGGTAGGTTAACCTCCTGTATAATGGTTAAATAATTGTTATTAAATTATACAATAATAATATACATTGATATGATATCATATATGATCTTTTTACACTGCTTCATTAATAATATCTTAATATTATCGTTGTTCCGGGTGTTAACGGATTCGTTTTTATTTATATTCTTTGTTATGTGTGTCATATGTGTTTTGGATGGGATGTATCTTATTCATTTCCAGAATGATATCAAGTATTTAAACATTATTTTAAATCATCTAATGAAAATTAGTGCTGAATGGACATGATGGGGAATGAATCTCATCGTGTTCGTGGAGACGGTAATCCGTACGTACGCAGGAGCGACAATATCATTTTTTTGAAATTAAAATAATATATAATTTTATGGTATATCATATATAAAGAATTATTATCATGTTATATTTATTATTTACATCAATTACAAATCATTATTATACCCATCCAAATAATAATGTATTGAATAACAATTACACCACGACGTGGAGATGGTAAGTTGTACGTATGCACGTATGGTGACATGTCATTCAAAGGATGGATAGGATAATGAATTTGGTTTTACCATATATATAATAACATCACATAATATTGAAGATACTGATGTTTTTATTTTATAATGGAAATAACAAAGTAAAAGGAAGTGGAAGAAGAAAGGAACTTGAAAGAGGTGATGAAATATTTACCTCTTCTTCAAGTTCTTTCTTTTGATTTGATCAAAAGGGCACTTTAGGTTGGATTTCTAAATAAAGTAAGGACTATAGGATGATGGAAGTATAGTTAAGAGGGTATTGGGGTAGAGTTTGGCCATTCCAAATGTCTTTGAAGTTGTTAATTAGAGAGAAGGGTGAGTTCCTTTTTATAAGAGGGTGAGGGGCACCTTAGGAAAAGATAGAAATATTATTTTATAATAAAATCATTTTCAGTTTATAATGGCTACAAAGTGGAGTATTTAAATTTTAAGCTGTGTTTGGGTCGAAAACCACTCAACCAATAGGTTTTAGATAGGTTTGGTTCACTATATTAACTTTATCTTTTATATTTAACTCTTAGTTAAATAGTTTGACATTTACCATGTCTCTTTGTATTTTTATGTTGTATGGTTAATAAACTTACTATATACTTCCAAGATAACCCCAAGTGATTCATTAATGATAAAACTATCATTATATAAGTCCTTTTTCCGAACATTAGATTTGTATGAATAGAATATTGACAAATAATATAATATTTGTTTTAAAAACTCTTTTATGTCAATTTTGACATAATTTGGTATTTTTTGTTGCTAAATTCTTAACATAATTATTACTTAAAAAATACCTAACAAACCCTAACATGTAAAATTAATCTATAAAAGTAGTTTAATCATTAAAAAGTATCAAATTTTAATTATTTTGATATTTATAATATCAATTATTTTAATATTTCATTAATTTGGTAATTACTACATCATCATTGTGTCATAAATAAATTAAATTATTTAATGTCTAAAAAATATAAATAAAATTCCATTATGTATGAAAACATTTATATTTTTAATGAATATTTATGGTCGAATTTATCTTATATATAACCCTATATTAAAAATGTTTTAGTGATTAAAATTTGATTTTAACTCTTTTTACTCTTCTTTAAATAAAATAATAATAATTGTCCTAATCTAATCCAAGTGGACCGAAGGGGTTGATATTTTATTATTCTTAAGGTTTTTTTTTTGTCTAATTGTAGTTATCCTATAGAATTAGGACATGTGTTAGGGTAATAATAGTATCATTTTTACCCTTAATTACTCTATTTACTTTTAACTATGGTAAATAAAAGTAAGAAGTAACTATTCACCAAGAATTATTTTTGTAATGACCCGTAAAATTCAAGGGGCATTTTTTTCTTAATTTTCTTTGGGATTTTACAAGAACGCAATTTCTGACGGCACATGATTCCGAGGCCCGGTGTGCCCGGAATTTATATCCGAAGTTTAGCTCGGGTACGTTCAGTGAACGAACGAGCGGGAATTTATAACTTTTGAATCGGTTCTCAGAATCAAATTCTAAGGGCACCGATGGAACCGTAGAGCTGGTAATTTCTTAGGAACACCTATTCCGGAGTTGCGTTTTCATGAGAGAAGATGATAAAAATTGTGGAAGTTTATTTAATAATTTAACTACCATTTTTATTTCCTCTTGCTAGTTTTTAGCTTTGGGTGGAAGTTGGGTAACTACCCAACATCCCAAGGGAGGTTATGAGGGTGGTGGGGCCCACACGAACCCCACCGCTTCACTTTTCTTAACTTCCTCAACTCACATTTAAATTTGATAACTTGAGTATTAATAACTTATATTATTAATGAAGTGAGTTTAATGTGTCTGTGGGTTTGAAATTCAAACTCATGTCTAGTTAATAAATTAAGTGAGGGCTTAATTTATTTTGGGGTTGGAACCATGTGGTGGAGTATTTGGGAGAAAAGGCTAAGGACTTGAGGAACTTATTCATCTTCGACGAAGAACGCGAAGAACACCTCGGTCTCTGAAGAAGAACGCCGAGTTCTCGGAAACCGATTACGCGATGCTGTGTACCGCGACGCCGACGACGTCTTCTTTCACGATGTCTCTTTCTGCGACGGTTTTTCTGCGACGAATCCTCGTTCGATGAACCTCCATTAAAGCTACGCTCAAGGTAGGTGTTTATTTATTTATTTTTGTTCGTGAATACTACCTTGCCGTTCTTTGTGTAAATATGACCAATTGTTGTCGTTTAATAAGAGGGGGCCGGACCGAACAAACACGGCCGACCCACCTCCCTTATCCATGTTATTGTTTCTAATGTGGTTGGAACGGGACTGGCATGGTGTCGCCGCACCGCGCGGTATCGTGCGGCAAGTAATGTGCGGTGCCGTCGCGTCACGCCGTGAAATTGAACCAAGTCGCGGCGCCGTCGCGCCGCGTCGGAGGACCGCAAAAGAAAACACCACTGTAACACCCGAGAATTTTATGAGAAATATTCTGTTTTTATGTTATATAAATCATCAAAGGAATCTTTCACTACACACAACACTAGCTTGGCTTGCTTTACACGCAACCGCGGCCTTCCTCGATAGCTTGAGTCGTACGCAATACCGAGTTTCACTAAACAATGATATGCTATTAAAATATTATTAAAACTAGCAGTTATGAATAGTAATAACTGGATTTTGAATTTTATAACATTTTAATTCAACTTTTACATTTTCTAGAATGAGTTATAAAAGCAAAATCAGCTTTTTTGGATAAAAGAAATATTTTTCAAAAAAATACATTTTTACCGCCTTTTGATGGCGCACCCACACTAAATCTAGTTTTTTACATGTTTATAAGTTCAATTTAACAAAATAAAATTCTTCTCTTTAATAAGGGTATAAAAATTTAATTTGGATAAATTTTTGATATTTTTCTGATAACTTTCATATTTTGATGAATAGTAAAAATACGCTAATTTTTATTTAAAAACAACTTTTTTCATTGAGATAATTTCTATGGATTAATTATAATATTGAATGGTTTTAAAGTATAAATAGAATATATTTTTACCATTTAATATAATGTATTTCATTAGAATTAATTTCACATTGAATTCATAGGTAAAAACATTTCAATCTTTGGCAATGTTTTAACTTCTAAAACCCGTTTTCTTAACAGCTGGATTTATTTTAAATTAATTACTGCAACTTATATGTTTTGAATTTTGAAAAATGGATTCCATATTCAGAATCATTGGGTCTAAATTATGTTAATAGGATACTTTTTATTTTTGGGCATTATGAATAGTTACTACGATAAATTTTATTTACCATAGTTAAAGGTAAATCGGGTAATTAAGGGTAAATATAAGATTATAAAATTACCCTAACACCTGAAAAAATACTATTGGATGACTAAAAGTAGATCCATATCACCTAAGGGTCGGATTAGATTCATTTAAGAGACTTTTGTCCATGAAAATAATTTAATTATTATTAAAACCAAACATGTCACTTTCTTAAATATTATAAGTATAATAATTTTAATTTAGTGATAAACATAATGAAACTTCGAACATGAATAGTCTCCAGAATGCTAATACAATTATCTACATCATAGGAATTTATTTAGAATTTTTAGGGATTAAATATTTATTATTAATTATGACACAATAGTGATGTTGAAATTATTTTATTAATTAAAATATCAAATAAATTGTTTTAGAAATATTAAAATAAATATTATATGAACTATTTAATGTGCTACACTAATTTTCTAGATACATATGACATTTTATGAATCTATTAAAGCTTTTAGTTCGAATATATCTTCTGTATATATTTTATTTAAATTCAAATAAATGAATAGTGTCAAAATTGACACTATTGTTATTTTATAAAAATAACATATTATAAAATTGTTTAAAAATCACAAAAATATTTAAAAATTAAAAATTAAAATTTATATGGTCAAAAATGTCATAAAGTGTCAGATTATGGAAAATTAAAAACCCATATGTAATTATTTATAATAATTTAAAATTTAGAATATTATTACCACAAATAAAATTAAATTGATAAATAAGGATAAATCAAGTTGATAATGTTTAAAATAAATTCATAACATGTCTAAATTTTATTGGTTGATGATATTACAACCCTATCTCATCTATGCTTCGTATATGAGTCATTTTGGATGTTTTTAAGTGGGGTTGGGATTTAATATAAACTAATATTTCTTATATTTCCAAAGGTGCCCCTCTCCTCCCTTATAAAAGGGCACCTCCTCCCTCTCTTCCTCACACAAATTTGACCTTTCAAGCTCGGCCAATGTAACACCCGAGACTTTTATGTTATATAAATCATCAAAGGAATATTTTTCTACACACAACACTTTCTTGGCATTTCTTTACACAAAATCGCGAGCTTCCTCGATAGCTTGCGTCGTACGCAATACTGAGTTTCACTAAACAACGATATACTATTAGAATATTATTAAAACTAGCCGTTATGAATAGTAATAACCACTTTTTGAAATTTTATAAATTTTATTTTTCAAAATGGACTTCATTTTTGGATTCGTAATATCGAAATTAGCCTAGGGTGAAATTTTGGTATTTTTCTGAAAACTTTCAATTTTTGATGAATAGTGAAACCACTAAGTGGTAGTTAAAAAAACTGAATTTTTCATAAAACTTAATTTTACCGCTTCTGTGAGTGGAATTTCGAAAATCTAAGAGACACGGTTGATGTCATTAAGTAAAATGTGGTTCAATGAGATGAAAATAATTTTTTTGTGAATAGAAACTTTTTACTTTTTTTTACCACGGTTAAAAGTAAATAGGGTAATTAAGGGTATAAATGATATTATTATTACCCTAACACATGTCCTAATTCTATTGGACAAGTGTAATTCGACCAAAAACAACCTTAGGAATAACATATGACCATTTAGGCCCACTTTGATTAGATTAGGACATTTATTATTAATTTATTTAAAGAAGGGTTAAAATAGTTAAAATCAAAGTTTAATAAGTAAATAATTTTTAATATGGGGTAATAAATAAGATAAATTCGACTATAAATATTCATTAGAAATATAATACGATTTCCTACATAATGGTATTTTATTTGTAATTTTTAGACATTAAATAATTTAATTTATTTATGACACAACGATGATGGAGTAATTATCTTATTAATGAAATATTGACATAATTGATGTTATAAATACCCAAATAAATATAATTTGAGACGTTTTATGAATTACACTAATTTTATAGGTTAATATGACATGTTAGTATTGATTTAATTAACTGTTTTCGAACTTATCATTCTGTTATGATTTTCAAAAAAATCAATAACTAAATAGTGTCAAAATTGACATAAAATAGTTTTTAAAAAAAATATTATATTTTTAATTGTTAATTTATTCCTAAAAATATAAGTTTCGGACAAAGGACTTAGATAAGGTTATATATATTAATAATAAACAACTTGGGGTTCTTTTGGCTTGATATAGTATGTTTATTAACCTTATAGTATAAGAACACAAGAAGACACGGTAAAAGTAAAATTATTTAACTTAATGTTAAATCTACATGATAAGGTTAAAATAGGAACCTAAACATGTCTAAATTCTATTTGATGAGAGTATTTCGACCCATCCCCACCTTATCCTAGAAATAAATCAATTTGGAGCTATTTAAAACCGAACTTGACTTTATAATAAAATAATATTTTTAGTTATTCCAAAGGTGCCCCTCTCCTCCCTTATAAATGGGCACCTCTTCCCTCTCTTCCTCACACCACTTTGAGCATTCAATCTCGGACAAACCCTGCCAATTTCTTCTCTCCACTTCCCTAGAAACATCCTAGAGGTTCTGGTCTTCTTTAAAGACCCATTTTAGTGCCCTAAAAGGAGGTCTCAAAGAAGCACTTCAAAGAAGAGGTAATGTCTGTTACCGATTCTTTCATCTTTATTTCTTCTTCCACTTATTCTTATTTATTTGTTTAATTATGAAGTAATAACATCAGTATCAATCGTATACTGATATGTTATTATAAGTATGAAACAACCCTATTTCACCATCTATCCATCCTACGGAAAAAGAAATCACCGCGCGTGCGTACGTACGGAATACCGTCTCCACGCCATGGTGTAATCTATTTTCCACCACCACCTTACTTGGAGGGGTATAATGGTGTAAATAATGACTATATATGACTATTATAAAGTGATACTGATTATGAAATAGTATACATACACTCCAATACAATTCCACGATCATAGGAACGATATCATCACTCGTGCGTACGTACAGAATACCGTCTCCACGATGTGATGCGACTCGTTCTACATGATCTTCATTTCATAATGATTATATAAATGAATTGAATGAAAGAATAAGATATATATTACACTAATACCATTCTGGAAATTAGGTATCTATAACCTAAATAGAATAATAAGAATTTATTTGACAAAACACGCATAATAACAAAAAGTTATAAACACCCGAATAACAAGTAGCAATGAAATATTACTACTAAGAAGCTAAGAATATGACCAAATATGATATCATAAAAATATGTATGATTATTTAATAAGTCAACAACATTATTTAAATCATTATACAGGAGGTTCGGACATGTACAAAGCATATCGGACCTAAGGTAAGGGAAATATCACAATCTCATTTTTATCCAAGATTGTTTATACTTTCGTATTTACTGGGGTGTATTTTATCATCCACATCCATGTTTCCTGAATATGTAATATTATTTCCATCCACCTACAATTGTTTAAATCCAATTTTACCCTTCGGTGTGTTTTTAGTATAGAATATGAAAGGAATATTTTGTCGTTTTTCGTACGAGGTACTTTTTGACTTTTCCGACAAAAGTATGAAGAATTTTTTTTTAACTTATACGGAATGAATGGATTTTTAAAACATTATTTCCAAGAAGCTTACTTTACAAGTTTTCATGTTTATTTTTAATCAACTTCTTTTAGTTTAAAAATTTATGACATGTTAATAAAGGAAAATATTTTTTAAGTAGAAAGGATATTTTCCTCAAGAATAGAGTTCAAGTGTTTTATCAAAATTATTTTCCATCTAAGATAATATAGGGTTCTATTTCTGTCCCTATTATTACATTGATTTGATTATGTTGTGATGGAATTATTTTTATGAAATCCTTTATCTTATATGAATTGTTTTATGATGTCATGTTGTTTAAGAATCCCATTTTTATTACATGGGTTATGCAATGATGTATGGTTTCTGATTTTGTGGCACACATAAGAATGGTATCATTATGAGATGGGTGGGACCTATATCTCCCTCCAATGCATTGGGTAAATATTTTATATCTCATGAGATAGACATTGCTAGAACGGTAGGTTATACCGGTTCAGTGAAACAGGACTGAAACGAGGAGTGAACTCGGTTTAGAAATGGACTTTGTCCACTAGGATTGTCTTGGAAATGAGTCTTGACTAATAAGAAATGATTCTCTATGATTATGTGTGCATGCCACAAAGTTTCATGTTTTATGTTATGATTATTGGGATTACATTTCACTACCATGATCTATCCCGTGTTATGAAATTATGATCTCTTTTGCAGGTTAAGATTTCCAAAAGTTAAGTTCTTATGAATATGATGTGATTGATATTTCTTTTGTTTACCCTTACTGAGCATTTGAGCTCACCCTTTTGTATGTTTTCTTTCCCCAAGTCAGGAAGAAGGTTATTAAGTAGAATATGCCAAAAAGGGACTCTAGATATGATGAAATAAATGGGAGGCAAAGTAGATGCTTTATGAACCAGTTGTTTATGTTTCCCAGTTTCTAAAGACATTATACCTATACGGTCCTTTCTTGGTTTTGTTATATGTTGTAATAAGTGTTCTTCAATTCTGAAGTAATAACATTGTATGTAAAGTATGGGTCATTATAGTTGGTATCAGAGGAAAGGTATAGTCAACCTTTGGAAACTAGGATGAGAAAGCCTTAGTAAGAAACCTAAAGATAAGTCTAAGCGTAGAACACAATCTTAGTGTTTTAGAAATGGCCAGGAATAACCTAGGATAAGACCTTAAGTGTGAAATTTTATTCATGATTATGTGGTTTTCCTATTATAATTAGTGTTTCTCACACTATTCTTCTTGGTTTTAGTCAATGGTTGGAACCCGAAGGAATCGTGTTAATGCGGAATGTGACGGGCAATACAATGATTGTCCCCCTGATCAACCAAACGTTATTGGAGATGGAATGCAAAATCTTGTAGCCATGCTCACACAACTTTCTCAAGATATGAATCATGCGGGATTTCCAAACGAGCAAAGGAAGGATCAACATTCTGTTGAATCCTTCATGAGACAGCGTCCACCTTCATTCAGAGGGTCTACTAATCCATTAGTTGCTGAAAAATGGATTAGTACAACTGAAAAGATATTTTCAGTTCTTCAATGTTCTGAGCATGATAAAGTCATCATAGCAATGTATCGTTTAGAAGGTGATGCTGATCAATGGTGGAATCATATTAAGAATACGAGGAAAAGGGATGAAATTGAGTCCATGGAATGGGACGAGTTCAAGAACTTATTTTTCAATAAGTACTTCCCTCGTATTCTCTGAACAAAGATGGAGAAAGAGTATCTTGAACTGAAGCAAAAGGATGATGAATCTGTTGGTACCTATGAAGAAAATATTACAAGACTTGCAGGGTACGCTTCGGGTATTATTATCCAACCTGAGAGTAAGGTCGATCGATTCTTTAGTGGCTTAAAACCAAGTCTTCGAAGGGCCTTCGCCATAAGGGGCTTTAATAGCTATGAGGAAATCGTTCGATGTGCTCTCAAAGTTGAGATGGAGATTGGAGTAACCCATCAGTCATATGGGTTTGATAAGAAGAGGAAAATGGAATTCAAAGGAAAATATAAAGAGCACACTGAAAAGAAGATGAGCTTTCCCTTATGTTCAAAGTGTGGAAAGAAACATGGAGGGAGTTGTCTTAAAGGGACAAGTAAATGTTTCAAATGTGGAAAGGAAGGTCATCGGGTATTTGAATGCTGCGATGATTGTAAGAAGATGTCTAATGATGCAAACAAAGGAAGGGATACACAGAATGAACCTACTACACATCAATGTTTCAAGTGCAAGGAGATGGGACATTATGCCAATAAATTCCCTAATCCAAGGGTTGATGATGATGGTCGACATCAACAAACTCTTAAGGCTAAAGACAAAGTAAAGTCACATGCAATTTCTATCAGCGATGTGGAGTACGATAACGATGTGGTGAAAGGTACACTTACCATCCACTCTAAAGTAGAAAATGTTTTATTTGATTCTGGATCCACCCACTCCCTTATTTCTGAAGAATTTTCTAAGGGTATCACCGTATTACCTCAATAATTAGATGTTGAGTTAGCTGTGACAACACCTAATGGCACAACAGTCGCATCAAAATTTTATAATTCTTCTCTGATTGAAGTTTGTGGGAAAGTGCTTCCTGCAAATCTTGTGATCCTTCCTATAGTGGAATTTGATGTGATTCTTGGCATGGATTGGCTTTCTCTACATGGAGCTCATATCAATTTCCAAAGAAGGGAAGTCACGTTTCATATTCCAGATCAATCTATGATCGTGTATCGATGCAAGGATGAACATAACCTTCCAGTGGAAATTTCTTCCATTTTATGGGTATTGATTCCACTAAATGAAGGTTATATATCTCAAATGGTTGGTGAGAAACTCACAATTAAGAATATTCCCATTGTACGAGAGTTTGATGATGTCTTTCTGGAGGAATTACCGGGTCTTCCACCTAATCGTGAAGTTGAGTTTTCAGTAGAACTCGTACCAGGTGCTTTGCCTATTTCAAAGACACCTTATAGAATGGCCCCAATTGAGTTGCAGGAATTGAAGAAGCAACTCCAAGAGAATCTTTAAGGGGTTCATATGCCCTAGTGTGTCACCTTGGGGAGCACCTGTTCTGTTTGTTACGAAGAAAGATGGATCAATGAGACTCTGCATTGATTATCGAGAACTTAACAAGATCACTATAAAAAACAAATATCCTATCCCGCACATTGATGACCTATTTGACCAACTACACGGAGCTCAATACTTTTCCAAGATTGATCTTCATTCAAGGTATCATCAATTAAGGGTCAAAAGGGAGGATATACCAAAGACGGCTTTTCGTACAAGGTATGGACACTATGAATTTATAGTGATGTCATTTGGTCTTACTAATGCCCCTACTATCTTCATGGATCTAATGAATAGAGTCTTTAAAGACTATCTTGATCAGTTTTTGGTAGTCTTTATAGACAATATTCTTGTTTATTCAATGAGCAAGGAAGAACATGAAGATCACTTGAGAATTATATTGAAGACCCTGAGAAAGGAGAAGCTTTATGCCAAATTTATGAAGTGTGAATTTTGGATTCAAAAAGTTGAATTTTTGGGTCACATAATCTCAAAAGAGGGGATATCTGTGGATCTAGCAAAAACAGAGGTTATCGAAAGATGGTCGAGACCAACAACAGTGACTGAGATACGAAGTTTTCTTGGTTTGGCTGGATATTATCGACGTTTTGTGAAAGATTTTTCACGATTATATAATCCACGCACCAAGTTGACTCGGAAAGGAGTTAAGTTTGTTTGGACGGAGGAATGTGAAGATAATTTCAAGGAGTTGAAAAGAAGGTTATCCAGTGCACCTGTGCTCATACTGCCTTGTAGTGGAGAAAGGTTTGTGATCTATAGTGATGCATCCAAGAAGGGAATGGGGTGTGTTCTTATGAAAAATGATATGGTGATAGCTTATGCCTCGCGACAGTTGAAAATCCATGAGCAAAATTACCCAACACATGATTTGGAGTTAGCTGAGGTAATATTTGAATTAAAGAATTGGAGGCATTACCTTTATGGTGAAAGGTGTGATATTTATACTGATCATAAAAGTTTAAAGTATATTTTCACACAAAAGGAGCTGAATATGCGCCAAAGAAGATGGTTGGAGCTGATTAAGGATTACGACTGCTCAATCCATTACCACCCTGGGAAAGCAAACAAGGTGGAAGATGCATTAAGTCGACAAGACCATTCTAGTTTATCCATAATGAGGATCACAAAAGATCCAATATTTATGGATTTACAAAGGATGGATCTTGGAATTATAATGGAAGGGGAAAAATCTTATCTTTCTCAAATGAATGTTCAACCATATTTACATGTGAAGATTAAAGAGGCACCGAAAGAAGATGTCGAGTTACAAAAGAAGGTGAGAAATGTTCCTGAATTCAACCTTGATTGTGATGGGATAACAAAGTTCACGAATCGGGTTTGTGTTCCTCCCATCCCCGAATTATAGAAGGAGCTGCTGGATGAGGCACATAGTTCTTCATTCTCTATTCATCCTAGAAGCACGAAGATGTATAGGGACCTGAAAGAGTACTTCTGGTGGGATGGCATGAAAAGAGATGTTGCTGAATATGTCTCTCGATGCTTGGTTTGTCAACAAGTTAAAGCTGAGAGACAGGAGTCTAAGGGGATGTTACAACCATTACCCATACCCGAATGGAAGTGGGAAAACATCACTATGGACTTTGTCACAGGACTTCCTAAAACATCCAAAGGCAATAATGCTATCTGGGTCATAGTAGATCATCTTACAAAGTCTGCACACTTCATTGCTATTAGAGAAAATTTCTCTCTGGATCAGCTTGCCAAGATATATGTAAAGAAAGTGGTAAGATTGCATGGAGTACCACTTTCTATTATATTTGATCGGGATCCGAGATTTACCTCGAAGTTCTGGCGAAGTCTTCAGCATACTCTGGATACAGAGTTGAGTTTCAGCACTGCTTATCGTCTTCAGACAGACGGTCAGTCTAAGAGAACAATTCAAACTCTAGAAGATATGTTGAGAGCTTGCTCTATGGATTTCAAAGGTGGTTGGGATCAACACCTACCTTTGGTGGAATATTCTTATAATAATATCTTTCACTCCAGTATTCAGATGTCTCCTTATGAAGATCTCTATGGAAAGAAATGCAGGACTCCAACTTGCTGGGATGATGTTGGGGAAAGAAAGCTATTAAGACCCGATCTCGTTGATTAAATGGCAGAAAAGGTCAGATCTATTCAACAACACATAAGAGCAGCTCAGAGTCAACAGAAAAGTTATGCCGACAACCGAAGAAAATATCTAGAGTTTGAAGTGGGTGATAAAGTGTTCTTACGAATATCTCCCTGGAAGAGGGTTATGAGATTTGGAAAAAAGGGGAAGTTGAGCCCTTGATATATCGGTCCTTTCGAAATACTAGATCGTGTTGAGAAGGTAGATTACCGATTGGCGCTTTCACCGAATATCTCTCAAGTTCACGATGTGTTCCATGTATCTCTCCTGAGAAAGTACATACATGATCCTTCACATGTACTCAGCTCAGAACTTATACCGTTGGAGCAAGATCTTTCTTATGAAGAACAACCGATAGAGATTCTGGATCGTAGCGAAAAAGTCCTACGAAACAAGACCACTTGATTGGTGAAAGTTTTATGGAGGAAACACCAATTATAATAAGCTGCATGGGAGCTTGAGGATATGATGAGGGAGAGGTATCCTCATCTGTTTGTTACAAAGTGACGAATTTCGAGGGTGAAATTCATTTTAAGGGGGGTAGAATGTAACACCCGAGACTTTTATGTTATATAAATCATCAAAGGAATCTTTTTCTACACACAAAACTTGCTTGGCTTGCTTTACACGAAATCGCGAGCTTCCTCGATAGCTTGCGTCGTACGCAATACTGAGTTTCACTAAACAACGATATACTATTAAAATATTATTAAAACTAGCCGTTATGAATAGTAATAACCACTTTTTGAAATTTTATAAATTTTATTTTTCAAAATGGACTTCATTTTTGGATTCGTAATATCGAAATTAGCCTAGGGTGAAATTTTGGTATTTTTCTGAAAACTTTCAATTTTTGATGAATAGTGAAACCACTAAGTGGTAGTTAAAAAAACTGAATTTTTCATAAAACTTAATTTTACCACATCTATGAGTGGAATTTCGAAAATACGAGAGACACGGTTGATGTCAGTAAGTAAAATGTGGTTTAATGAGATCAAAATAATTTTTTGGTGAATATTAACTTTTTACTTTTTTTTACCACGGTTAAAAGTAAATAGGGTAATTAAGGGTAAAAATGATATTATTATTACCCTAACACATGTCCTAATTCTATTGTACAAGTTTAATTCGACCAAAACAACCTTAGGAATAAAATATGACCATTTAGGCCCACTTGGATTAGGTTAGGACATTTATTATTAATTTATTTAAAGAAGGGTTAAAATAGTTAAAATCAAAGTTTAATAAGTAAATTATTATTAATATGGGGTTATACATAAGATAAATTCGACTATAAATATTAATTAGAAAGCTAAAAAGATTTCCTACATAATGGTATTTTAGTTGTAATTTTTTGACATAAAATAATTTAATTTATTTATGACACAACGATGATGCAGTAATTATCTTTTTAATGAAATATTGAAATAATTGATGTTATAAATACCCAAATAAATATAATTTGAGACTTTTTATGAATTAAACTAATTTTATAGGTTAATATGACATGTTAGTATTGATTTAATTAACTTTTTTATAACTTATAATTCTTTTATGATTTTCACAAAAATCAATTACTAAATAGTGTCAAAATTGACATAAAATAGTTTTTAAAACAAATATTATATTATCAATTGTTATTTTATTCCTAAAAATATAAGGTTCGGCCAAATGACTTAGATAAGGTTATATATATTAAGAATAAAGAACTTGGGGTTCTTTTGGCTTGATATAGTACGTTTATTAACCTTATAGTATAAGAACACAAGAAGACACGGTAAAAGTAAAATTATTTAACTTAATGTTAAATCTACATGATAAGGTTAAAATAGGAACCTAAAATTGTCTAAATTCTATTGGATGAGATTATTTCGACCCATACCCACCTTAGCCTCGAAATAAATCAATTTGGAGCTATTTAAAACCGAACTTGACTTTATAATAAAATAATATTTTTTGTTATTCCAAAGGTGCCCCTCTCCTCCCTTATAAAAGGGCACCTCCTCCCTCTCTTCCTCACACCACTTTGAGCCTTCAAGCTCGGCCAAACCCTACCAATTTCTTCTATCCACTTCCCTAGAAACATCCTAGAGGTTCTGGTCTTCTTCAAAGACCCATTTTAGTGCCCTAAAAGGAGGTCTCAAAGAAGCACTTCAAAGAAGAGGTAATGTCCCTTACCGATTCTTTCATCTTTATTTCTTCTTCAACTTCTTCTTATTTAGTTGTTTCATTATGAAGTAATAACATCAGTATCACTCATATACTGATATGTTATTAACAGTATGAAACAACCATATTTCACCATCTATCCATCCTACGGAAAACGAAATCACCGCGCGTGTGTACGTACGGAATACCGTCTTCACGCCGTGGTGTAATCTATTTTCCACCACCACCTTACTTGGATGGGTATAATGGTGTAAATAATGACTATATATGACTATTATAAATTGATACTGATTCTGAAATAGTATACATACACTCCAATACAATTCCACGATCATATGAACGATATCATCACTCGTGCGTACGTACGGAATACCGTCTCCACGATGTGATGCGACTCGTTCTACATGATCTTCATTTCATAATGATTATATAAATGAATTGAATGAATGAATATGATATATATTACACTAATACCATTCTGGAAATTAGGTATCTATAACCTAAAGAGAAGAATAATAATTTATTCGACAAAACACGCATAAGAACAAAAAGTTATAAACACCCGAATAACAAGTAGCAATGAAATATTACTACTAAGAAGCTAAGAATATGACCAAATATGATATCATAAAAAATGTATGATTCTGGAATAAGTCAATATCATTATTTAAATCATTATACAGGAGGTTCAAACACGTACAAAGCATATCAGACCTAAGGTAAGGGAAATATGACAATCTCATTTTTATCTGAGATTGTTTATACTTTAGTATTTACTGGGGTGTATTTTGTCATCCACATCCATGTTTCCTGAATATGTAATATTATTTCCATCCACATACAATTTTTTAAATCCAATTTTACCCTTCGGTGAGTTTTTAGTAAAGAATATGAAAGGAATCTTTTGTCGCTTTTTGTACGAGGTACTTTTTGACTTTTCTGACAGAAGTACGAAGAATGTTTTTTTAACTTATACGGCATGAATGGATTTTTAAAACATTATTTCCAAGAAGCTTACTTTACAAGTTTTCAAGTTTATTTTTAATCAACTTCTTTTAGTTTAAAATTTTATGACATGTTAAGAAAGGAAAATGTTTTTGAAGTAGAAAGGATATTTTCCTCAAGAATGGAGTTCAAGTGTTTTCTCAAAATTATTTTCCATCTAAGATAATATAGGGTTCTGTTTATATCCCTATTACTACATTGATTTGATTATGTTGTGATGGAATTATTTTTATGAAATCCTTTATCTTATATGAATTGTTTTATGATGTCATGTTGTTTAAGAATCTCATTTTTATTACATGGGTTATGCAATGATGTATGGTTTCTGATTTTGTGGCACACATAAGAATGGTATCATTATGAGATGGGTGGGACCTATATCTCCCTCCAATGCATTGGGTAAAGATTTTATATCTCATGAAATAGAAATGGATAGAACGGTAGGTTATACCAGTTCAGTGAAACAGGACTGAAACGAGGAGTGAACTCGGTTCAGAAATGGACTTTGTCCACTAAGATAGTCTTGGAGATGAGTCTTGACTAATAAGAAATGATTCTCTATGATTATGTGTGCATGCCACAAAGTTTCATGTTTTATGTTATGATTATTGGGATTACATTTCACTACCATGATCTATCCCGTGTTATGAAATTATGATCTCTTTTGCAGGTTAAGATTTCCAAATGTTATGTTCTTATAAATATGATGTGATTGATATTTCTTTTGTTTACCCTTACTGAGCATTTGAGATCACCCTTTTGTATGTTTTCTTTCCCCAGGTCAGGAAAAAGGTTATTAAGTAGAATATTCCAAAAAAGGACTCTAGATTTGATGAAATAAATGGGAGGCAAAGTATATGATTTATGAACCAGTTGTTTATGTTTCCCAGTGTCTAAAGACACTATACCTATACGGTCCTTTCTTGGTTTTGTTATATGTTGTAATAAGTGTTCTTCAATTCTGAAGTAATAACAATGTATGTAAAGTATGGGTCATTATAGCCAAACCCTGACCATTTCACTTCCCCACTTCCTTAGAAACCTACTACATGTACTGGTCTTATCAAAATACCAACTCTAGTGCCTTAAGAGAAAGTTTAAAGGAGGCACTTCGGGAAAGAGGTAATACCATCTACCATTTTCTTCAAGTTCCATTCTTCTTCAACTCGATTTTCTTTAGTTGTTTCATTATGAGGTAATAACATCAGTATCACTCATATGCTGATATGTTATTATAAATATGAAACAACCCTATTTCACGTCTTATCCATCCTACAGAAAACGAAATCACCGCGTGTGCGTACGTACGGAATACCGTCTCCACGCCATGGTGTAATCTATTTTACACCACCACCTTACTTGAATTGGTATAAGGGTGAAAGTAATGAATATATATATGATTATTGTAAAGTTTTATTGATTCTGAAATAGTATACATACACTCCAATACAATTCCACAATCATGGGAATGATATCATCGCTTGCGCGTACGTACGGAATACCGTCTCCACGATGTGATGTGATTCGTTCTACATGATCTTCATTTTCATAATGATTATATAAATGAATTGAATGAATGAATATGAAATATATTACCCTAATACTGTAACAGCCCGAGATTTTATGAAAAATATTCTTTTTTTTATTTCACTAATGTCTTGTGTTGTACGCTACACCAAAAGGAGCTTGCACAACACGCATCCTTGACTTGCCTTGCATTACACGCAATCACGACCTTCCTCGATAGCGTGTGTAATACGCAATACCGAGTTTCACTAAACAACGATATGCTATTAAAATATTATTAAAACTACCCGTTATGAATAGTAATAACCACTTTTTAAAATTCTATAAATCTTATTTTTCCAAATGAACTTCATTTTTGGATTCGGAATATCGAAATTAGCTTAGGTTGAAATTTTGGTGATTTTCGGATAACTTTCATATTTTGATGAATAGTGAAAATTACTAAATTATAATTAAAAACAACTTTTTTAATCGAAATAATTAATAGTGATAAATCATTAATTTGAGTGGTTTTAAAGTATATTTAGAATATATTTTTACAATTTAATACAATGTTGGTCATTGGATGTAATTTCACATTTAAACTAGACATAAACAAGTGTCAATCTTTTGATAGATATTGTTTCTTAAAAAACACGCTATTTGTTTTAACAGCAGGATTTAATTATAAAATTAATTAATGCAACTTTTATGTTATGAATTTGGTAAAATAGACTTCATTTTTGAATTCGGAATATGAAATATAGCTTGGGATGAAATTTTGGCATTGTTCTGAAAAACATCAATTTTTGATGAATAGTGAAACTACTAAGTGGTAGGTTAAAAACTGAATTTTGCATAAAACTTAATTTTACCGCTTCTGTGAATGGAATTTCGAAAATCCGAGAGACACGGTTAATATCAAGGACTAAAATGTGGTTCAATGAGATGAAAATAATTTTTTGGTGAATAGTAACTTTTTACTTTTTTTTACCACGGTTAATAGTAAATAGGGTAACTAAGGGTAAATATGATATTAATATTACCCTAACACATGTCCTAATTCTATTGGACAAGTGTAATTCGACCGAAAACAAACTTAGGAATAAAATATGACCATTTAGGCCCACTTGGATTAGATTAGGACATTTATTATTAATTTATTTAAAGAAGGGTTAAAATAGTTAAAATCAATGTTTAATAAGTAAATCATTTTTAATATGGGGTTATACATAAGATAAATTAGATTGTAAATATGCATTAGAAAGCTAAAAAGATTTCCTACATGATGGTATTTTATTTGTAATTTTTAGACATCAAATAATTTAATTTATTTATGACACAAAGATGATGCAGTAATTATCTTATTAATGAAATATTCACATAATTGATAATATAAATACCAAAATAAATGTAATTTAAGACTTTTTATGAATTCCACTAATTTTATAGATTACTATGATATATTAGTGTTGATTTAAGCAACTTGGTTCGAACATATAATTCTGATATGACTTTCACAAAAATCATATATCAAATAGTGTCAAAATTGACACAAAATAGTTTTTAAATCAAATATTATATTATTAATTGTTATTTTATTCCTAAAAATCTAAGGTTCGGCCAAATGACTTAGATAAGGATATATATATTAATAATAAACAATTTGGGGTTCGTTTGGCATGTTATAGTAAGTGTATTAACCATATAGTGAAAGAAAAACAAAAAGACACGGTAAAAGTTAAATTAATTAACTTAGAGTTAAATCTAATTGATAAGGTTAAAATAATACCCCAAACTTGTCTAAATCCTATTGGTTGATAGGATTTCGACCCATCCCCACTTTAGCTTAGAAATAAGACCCTTTTGAACCATTATAAACCGATTTTGACTTTAATATAAAATAATATTTTGAGGTATTCCTAAGGTGCCCCTCTCCTCCCTTATAAAAGGACACCTCCTCCCCCTCCTCCTCACACCAATTTGAGCACTCAAGCTCGGCCAACCCCAGCCAAAATCTCTTCTCCACTTCCCTAGCAACATTCTAGAGGTTCTGTTCTTCCTCAAAGACCAATTCTAGTGCCCTAAGAGGAGGTCTCAAAGAGGCACTTCAAAGAAGAGGTAATTACCGTTACCAATTCTTTCATCTTTATTTCTTCTTCCACTTCTTCTTCTTAGGTTGTTTCATTATGAAGTAATAACATCAGTATCACTCATATACTGATATGTTATTATAAGTATGAAACAACCCTATTTCACCATCTATCCATCCTACGGAAAAAGAAATCACCGCGCGTGCGTACGTACGGAATACCGTCTCCACGCCGTGGTGTAATCTATTTTCCACCACCACCTTACATGGATGGGTATAATGGTGTAAAGAATAACTATACATAGTTATTACAACATCATATTGATTCTGATATATTGTATAATTCACTCCAATTCAATTCAATACTTATAGAAATGATATCATCGCTCGTGCGTACGTACGGACTACCGTCTCCACGACGCGATGAGATTCATTCTCCATATTAACCATTTAAGAATGATTATAAAGTATATATAAGAAATAATAATGAAATATATGACATTATAAAGCTACTGGATTTATGTATATATATACATATGTATGTCATCTACTTACTTCCATTTCAAGACAATAAGGAAAGGAAAACAACGTTCATGCGTACGTACGGACTACCGTCTCCATGAACGGTGTTTTTCATTTTATTTATCTACCTATTATATATATATATACTGAATATATATGATATATAAATCATATTTTATATTCTGGAAGTAAGTAAATCATGATATAAGTAATAATGATGTCAAGAACAACAAGTCAAAACACCTACGATAAATGAAATGATTTTACCCAAAACGCTTCTTTAACATGGAATTTACAAAAGAACGGGTAATATAATGTCATAAGTGAACCATATATGATATCATAACAATGAATATGATTCTGTAATAAGTCAATGACATTATTTAAATCATTATACAGGAGGTTCGGACACATACGAAGCAAATCGGACCTAAGGTAAGGGAAATATCACAATCTCATTTTTATCCGAGATTGTTTGTACTTTGAAATTTACTGGGGTGTATTTTATCATCCACATCCATGTTTCCTCAATATGTAATGTTATTTACAACAACCTACAATTGTTTAAATCCAATTTTACACTTCGGTGAGTTTTTAGTAAAAGATATGAAAGGAATCTTTTGTCGTTTTTCGTACGAGGTACTTTTTGACTTTTCCGACAAAAGTACGAAGAATGTTTTTTAAACTTAAACGGCACGAACTGATTTTTACGGTTTTATAAAGCCTTATTTTCATGAAGCTTCCTACAAAAGATTTCATGACTATTTTTAATAAAATCTCTTTCTTTTAAAATTTCATGATGTTTTGTGAAAAGAAATTGATTTTGAAGAAGAAAGGATATTTTCCTCAAGAATTCATTTCAAGTGTTTTATCAAAATTATTTTCCATATAAGATAATAAAGGGTTCTGTTTCTATCCATATTTTTACATTGATTTGACTATGTTGTGATGGAATTATGTTTATGAATTCCTTTATCTTATATGAATGGTTTTATGATGTCATGTTGTTTAAGAATCCCATTTTTTTTATTACATGGGTTATGAAATGATGTATGATTTATGATTTTGTGGCACACATAAGAATGGTATCATTATGAGATGGGTGGGACCTATATCTCCCTCCAATGCATTGGGTAAAGATTTTATATCTCATGAGATAGACATGGCTGGAATGGTAGGTTATACCGGTTCAGTGAAACAGGACTGAAACGAGGATTACTCGATTCAGAAAGGGACTTTGTCCACTAAGATAGTCTTGGCAATGAGTCTTGACTAACAAGAAATGATTCTCTATGATTATGTGTGTATGCCACAATGAGTAATGTTTTAAGTTATGATTTCATTTCACTACTATGATTTATCCCATGTTATGAAATTATGCTCTCTTTTGCAGGTTAAGATTTCCAAAAAAGTTATGTTCTTATGAAAATTATGTGATTGATATTTCTTTTGTTTACCCTTACTGAGCATTTGAGCTCACCCTTTTATGTTTTCTTTTCCCCAGGATATAAAGAAAGGTTTTAGGTAAAAAAAAGGGATGACCTTTATGGGAGATATTGAAGAACTTTCACCACGATTAGAAGATTATGTTCCGAGTTTCCAAAGACACTAAACTATTACGATCCTTTAGTGTGTGTTTTTGTTATATACTAAGTATTCCGCAAATGTAATGTAATGTCCATGTACGTCAGGCTACGGGTCTCTACAGTTGGTATCAGAGGAAAGGTTTAGTCAACCTTTGGAAACTAGGATGCGAAAACGTTAGTGAGATCCCTAGAGATATTTCTAAGGTATGTCTAGGGATGCCCCTAATGATAAGTATACGTATAGGATATAGTTCTAGAACTATGGTGACGATATTAGATTAAACCAAAGATGATAGATATTTAAGTTACTCCCCCTTTATTACGATTTTTGCATCTAACACTATTCTGTTTGGGTTTTATAAAATGGCTGGAAACAAGATGATTCACAATAATGGAGGATATGATGGACAATGGAATGATATTCTTCATGAGCAACCAAATGAAATGGGATTTGGATGTCCAAACATCATTATTATGCCGAATCAGCAATCTCACAACATGATCAATAAAGTAAAATTTGGTAAGTTTCCTGACTCGACTAATAAGAGAAAGATGGAGTTCCATGATGATCATAGAGGAAAGAAAGTTCAATTTCCCCCATGTAAATCATGTGGGAAGAGGCATCAAGGAGAATGTTTCAAGGGAACTGGAAGATGCTTTGGGTGTGGAAAAGAAGGACACAAAGCAAGTAAGTGCAAAGGAAAAGGGTCGGTTAACACCATGGATGAGGATAATGGTATTGCTACGACATCAAAAATGGTTAAGTGTTTTAAATGTGGAATGTATGGGAATTATGCAAACAAATGCCCTAAGGGAAAGACTCATGAAGAGAATCAGTATGGTCATATGGGTAGTATTTATGTGGATGATGATGAAGAGACTACAAATGATATGTGAGATGAAAGAATTTTTGAAGCTCGGTCAATGGTTTGAGAATGTAGTGGAATGATTACATGTTTATCATGTGTAATTTTGGAATAAAGAGACATCTATGGATTGTAACACTGTTGTCTTTCTTTGTGTTTTGAAAGTGTATGATTAATGTTACTAGTATCCATGAAAGGTTATTCAGATATTTTTGGAATTTAGATGATATGCGCATAATAAAGGGATAAGGAGAAAATTAAATGTTTGATAGTATTCATGAGCTCATGATTGATATAAGGACTAAGTGATATCATGGTTTGAGTATAAATAATTTTGAGGATTTTGGTATGTGGAAAGTGTTAACTTTTAACTGCACTCATGTTTTCACTAAGGTATTCAAGAGAATACACGATTAAGGACTTTGAATGTTTGGAATGTGACCAACAAGACATATCTTATGATATGTGGGGATCAACGACAGTATTAAATCTCTGGTAATCGATGTCACTATATTATGAGAGTGGACTGCAGTATTATGTATAAGCCTAAAGATTAGACTGGGTTATGTTGGACATAAGTTAGTATTGTTTAAGGATATAAGATTTTCGATATTATTGATGGGATGTTATAGTAACGTAGTTTTAGAAAAAGGGACAACCTGCAGGACGGGCGACAGCCCATCGCTTCGGACAAGGCTGTAGGAATCGAACCCACAACCGAAGTGCGACTGGCCTTTATCGCCTACCACTGACCTACAGGAAGTCCCTATTTAGTAGAAACTAGTTTTATTATATTAAGCAGTATGATATATGAAGTATAAGTCCATTTTAGGAACCATATATGATTAATCTCACTATAGATCGACTTATGCATATAATTTTTGCTACTCTTTTGTTTGAGACAGATGGAATGACCCGTCATTCTATCACATGATCTGCTAACACTTCATGAATGACAAATTCAACTTCATTTATTTAAGAGATGAAGTGGAAATTGTTCAAGGCACGAACAACAGTGAGATTGTACCAAAATAAAGTAAGTATTTATTCTAATTCACATTTTCAACTTTAGGGAAATGATCTTGAAAACCAAAAATGTCGTCCTAGTGATCTTATACCTGATGAATAAGATGGTACCTTATATCATCACAAATCTATGGATTTGTGATTACTGCCTTTTCCATAGCCATGTTCTATACCACTCTCCATCAGAACATGATGGTTAGATTTCTCTTCCATATCCATATTTTCACCTATGTGGAAACCCAGTGATTAGTTTATTTGGGTAATCATTACATTTCATACTTTAGTTTTTAAAGCCAAGTTTTGGTATTCCTTTTTACGATGTGGGTTTCTATTAAAGAAACTTTCGAATAGTAAACCATTTATAACCCCGACGAATTTCGAGGGCGAAATTCATTTTAAGGGGGGTAGAATGTAACAGCCCGAGATTTTATGAAAAATATTCTTTTTTTTATTTCACTAATGTCTTGTGTTGTACGCTACACCAAAAGGAGCTTGCACAACACGCATCCTTGACTTGCCTTGCATTACACGCAATCACGACCTTCCTCGATAGCGTGTGTAATACGCAATACCGAGTTTCACTAAACAACGATATGCTATTAAAATATTATTAAAACTACCCGTTATGAATAGTAATAACCACTTTTTAAAATTCTATAAATCTTATTTTTCAAAATGAACTTCATTTTTGGATTCGGAATATCGAAATTAGCTTAGGTTGAAATTTTGGTGATTTTCGGATAACTTTCATATTTTGATGAATAGTGAAAATTACTAAATTATAATTAAAAACAACTTTTTTAATCGAAATAATTAATAGTGATAAATCATTAATTTCAGTGGTTTTAAAGTATATTTAGAATATATTTTTACAATTTAATACAATGTTGGTCATTGGATGTAATTTCACATTTAAACTAGACATAAACAAGTGTCAATCTTTTGATAGATATTGTTTCTTAAAAAACACGCTATTTGTTTTAACAGCAGGATTTAATTATAAAATTAATTAATGCAACTTTTATGTTATGAATTTGGTAAAATAGACTTCATTTTTGAATTCGGAATATGAAATATAGCTTGGGATGAAATTTTGGCATTGTTCTGAAAAACATCAATTTTTGATGAATAGTGAAACTACTAAGTGGTAGGTTAAAAACTGAATTTTGCATAAAACTTAATTTTACCGCTTCTGTGAATGGAATTTCGAAAATCCGAGAGACACGGTTAATATCAAGGACTAAAATGTGGTTCAATGAGATGAAAATAATTTTTTGGTGAATAGTAACTTTTTACTTTTTTTTTACCACGGTTAATAGTAAATAGGGTAACTAAGGGTAAATATGATATTAATATTACCCTAACACATGTCCTAATTCTATTGGACAAGTGTAATTCGACCAAAAACAAACTTAGGAATAAAATATGACCATTTAGGCCCACTTGGATTAGATTAGGACATTTATTATTAATTTATTTAAAGAAGGGTTAAAATAGTTAAAATCAAAGTTTAATAAGTAAATAATTTTTAATATGGGGTTATACATAAGATAAATTAGATTTTAAATATGCATTAGAAAGATAAAAAGATTTCCTACATGATGGTATTTTATTTGTAATTTTTAGACATCAAATAATTTAATTTATTTATGACACAAAGATGATGCAGTAATTATCTTATTAATGAAATATTCACATAATTGATAATATAAATACCAAAATAAATGTAATTTAAGACTTTTTATGAATTCCACTAATTTTATAGGTTACTATGATATATTAGTGTTGATTTAAGCAACTTGGTTCGAACATATAATTCTGATATGACTTTCACAAAAATCATATATCAAATAGTGTCAAAATTGACACAAAATAGTTTTTAAATAAAATATTATATTATTAATTGTTATTTTATTCCTAAAAATCTAAGGTTCGGCCAAATGACTTAGATAAGGATATATATATTAATAATAAACAATTTGGGGTTCGTTTGGCATGTTATAGTAAGTGTATTAACCATATAGTGAAAGAAAAACAAAAAGACACGGTAAAAGTTAAATTAATTAACTTAGAGTTAAATCTAATTGATAAGGTTAAAATAATACCCCAAACTTGTCTAAATCCTATTGGTTGATAGGATTTCGACCCATCCCCACTTTAGCTTAGAAATAAGACCCTTTTGAACCATTATAAACCGATTTTGACTTTAATATAAAATAATATTTTGAGGTATTCCTAAGGTGCCCCTCTCCTCCCTTATAAAAGGACACCTCCTCCCCCTCCTCCTCACACCAATTTGAGCACTCAAGCTCGGCCAACCCCAGCCCAAATCTCTTCTCCACTTCCCTAGCAACATCCTAGAGGTTCTGGTCTTCCTCAAAGACCAATTCTAGTGCCCTAAGAGGAGGTCTCAAAGAGGCACTTCAAAGAAGAGGTAATTACCGTTACCAATTCTTTCATCTTTATTTCTTCTTCCACTTCTTCTTCTTAGGTTGTTTCATTATGAAGTAATAACATCAGTATCACTCATATACTGATATGTTATTATAAGTATGAAACAACCCTATTTCACCATCTATCCATCCTACGGAAAAAGAAATCACCGCGCGTGCGTACGTACGGAATACCGTCTCCACGCCGTGGTGTAATCTATTTTCCACCACCACCTTACATGGATGGGTATAATGGTGTAAAGAATAACTATACATAGTTATTACAACATCATATTGATTCTGATATATTGTATAATTCACTCCAATTCAATTCAATACTTATAGAAATGATATCATCGCTCGTGCGTACGTACGGACTACCGTCTCCACGACGCGATGAGATTCATTCTCCATATTAACCATTTAAGAATGATTATAAAGTATATATAAGAAATAATAATGAAATATATGACATTATAAAGCTACTGGATTTATGTATATATATACATATGTATGTCATCTACTTACTTCCATTTCAAGACAATAAGGAAAGGAAAACAACGTTCATGCGTACGTACGGACTACCGTCTCCATGAACGGTGTTTTTCATTTTATTTATCTACCTATTATATATATATATACTGAATATATATGATATATAAATCATATTTTATATTCTGGAAGTAAGTAAATCATGATATAAGTAATAATGATGTCAAGAACAACAAGTCAAAACACCTACGATAAATGAAATGATTTTACCCAAAACGCTTCTTTAACATGGAATTTACAAAAGAACGGGTAATATAATGTCATAAGTGAACCATATATGATATCATAACAATGAATATGATTCTTTAATAAGTCAATGACATTATTTAAATCATTATACAGGAGGTTCGGACACATACGAAGCAAATCGGACCTAAGGTAAGGGAAATATCACAATCTCATTTTTATCCGAGATTGTTTGTACTTTGAAATTTACTGGGGTGTATTTTATCATCCACATCCATGTTTCCTCAATATGTAATGTTATTTACAACAACCTAAAATTGTTTAAATCCAATTTTACCCTTCGGTGAGTTTTTAGTAAAAGATATGAAAGGAATCTTTTGTCGTTTTTCGTACGAGGTACTTTTTGACTTTTCCGACAAAAGTACGAAGAATGTTTTTTAAACTTAAACGGCACGAACTGATTTTTACGGTTTTATAAAGCCTTATTTTCATGAAGCTTCCTACAAAAGATTTCATGACTATTTTTAATAAAATCTCTTTCTTTTAAAATTTCATGATGTTTTGTGAAAAGAAATTGATTTTGAAGAAGAAAGGATATTTTCCTCAAGAATTCATTTCAAGTGTTTTATCAAAATTATTTTCCATATAAGATAATAAAGGGTTCTGTTTCTATCCATATTTTTACATTGATTTGACTATGTTGTGATGGAATTATGTTTATGAATTCCTTTATCTTATATGAATGGTTTTATGATGTCATGTTGTTTAAGAATCCCATTTTTTTTATTACATGGGTTATGAAATGATGTATGATTTATGATTTTGTGGCACACATAAGAATGGTATCATTATGAGATGGGTGGGACCTATATCTCCCTCCAATGCATTGGGTAAAGATTTTATATCTCATGAGATAGACATGGCTGGAATGGTAGGTTATACCGGTTCAGTGAAACAGGACTGAAACGAGGATTACTCGATTCAGAAAGGGACTTTGTCCACTAAGATAGTCTTGGCAATGAGTCTTGACTAACAAGAAATGATTCTCTATGATTATGTGTGTATGCCACAATGAGTAATGTTTTAAGTTATGATTTCATTTCACTACTATGATTTATCCCATGTTATGAAATTATGCTCTCTTTTGCAGGTTAAGATTTCCAAAAAAGTTATGTTCTTATGAAAATTATGTGATTGATATTTCTTTTGTTTACCCTTACTGAGCATTTGAGCTCACCCTTTTATGTTTTCTTTTCCCCAGGATATAAAGAAAGGTTTTAGGTAAAAAAAAGCGATGACCTTTATGGGAGATATTGAAGAACTTTCACCACGATTAGAAGATTACGTTCCGAGTTTCCAAAGACACTAAACTATTACGATCCTTTAGTGTGTGTTTTTGTTATATACTAAGTATTCCGCAAATGTAATGTAATGTCCATGTACGTCAGGCTATGGGTCTCTACAAATACCATTCTGTAAATGAGGTATCTATAACTTAAAGAGAAGAATAAGAATTTATTCGACAAACACGCATAAGAATAAAAAGTAATAAACACCCGAATAAAAAGTAGTAATGAAATATTACTAATAAGAAGCTAATAATATGACCATATATGATATCATAACAATAATTATGATTCTGGAATGAGTCAAATACATTATTTAAATCATTATACAGGAGGTTCGGACACTTACGAAGCAAATCAGACCTAAGGTAAGGGGAAATATCACAATCTCATTTTTAACCGAGATTGTTTATACTTTGGTATTTACTGGGGTGTATTTTATCATCCACATCCATGTTTCCTCAATATGTAATATTATTTCCATCCACCTAAAATTTTTCAAATCCAATTTTACCCTTCGGTGAGTTTTTAGTAAAAGATATGAAAGGAATCTTTTATCGTTTTTCGTACGAGGTACTTTTTGACTTTTCCGACAAAAGTAAGAGAAGAATGTTTTTTTAACTTATACGGAATGAATGGATTTTTAAAACATTATTTCCAAGAATCTTCCTTTACAAGTTTTCATGTTTATTTTTAATCAACTTCTTTTAGTTTAATATTGTATGACATGTTAAGAAAGGAAAAATGTTTTTGAAGTAGAAAGGATATTTTCCTCAAGAATGGAGTTCAAGTGTTTTGTCAAAATTATTTTCCATCTAAGATAATAAAGGGTTCTGTTTATATACCTATTATTACATTGATTTGATTATGTTGTGATGGAATTATTTTTATGAATTCCTTTATCTTATATGAATTGTTTTATGATGTCACGATGTTTAAGAATCCCATTTTTATTACATGGGTTATGCTATGATGTATGGTTTATGATTTTGTGGCACACATAAGAATGGTATCATTATGAGATGGGTGGGACCTATATCTCCCTCCAATGCATTGGGTAAAGATTTTATATCTCATGAGATAGACATGGCTAGAACGGTAGGTTAAACCGGTTCAGTGAAACAAGACTGAAACGAGGAGTGAACTCGGTTCATAAATGGACTTTATCCACTAAGATAGTCTTGGCAATGAGTCTTGACTAATAAGAAATGATTCTCTATGATTATGTTTGTATGCCACAAAGTTTCATGTTTTAAGTTATGATTATTGTGATTTCATTTCACAATTATGATTTATCCCATGTTATGAAATTATGCTCTCTTTTATAGGTTAAAATTTCCAAAATGTTATGTTCTTATGATTATGATGTGATTGATATTCCTTTTGTTTACCCTTACTAAGGATTTGAGCTCACCCTTTTGTATGTTTTCTTTCCCTAGGTCAGGAATAAGCTTATTAAGTAAGATATGCCAAAAGGGACTATAGATATGATGAAATAAATGGGAGACGGTGTAGACGCTTTATGAACCAGTTGTTTATGTTTCCCAATTTCTAAAGTCACTATACCTATACGGTCCTTTCATGGTTGTGTTATATGTTGTAATAAGTATGCTTCAATGTTGAAGTAATAACAATGTATGTATAGTATGGGTCATTATAGTTGGTATCAGAGGAAAGGTATAGTCAACCTTTGAAAACTAGGATGTGAAAGCCTTAGTAAGAACCCTAAGGAAAAGTCTAAGCATAGAACACAATCTTAGTGTTTTAGAAATGACCATGAATAACCTAGGATAAGACATTAAGTGTGAAATTTTGTTCTTGATTATGTGGTTTTCCTATTATAATTAGTGTTTCTCACACTATTCTTCTTGGTTTTAGTCAATGGTTTGAACCCGAAGAAACCGTGTTAATGCGGAATGCGACGGGCAATGCAATGATTGTCCCCCTGAGCAACCAAACGTTATGGGAGCTGGAATGAAAAATCTTGTAGCTATTCTCACATAACATTTTCAAGCTATGAATCATGCAGGACTTCCAAAAGAGAAAAGGAAGGAGCAACATTCTGGTGAATCCTTCATGAGGCAGCGTCCACCTTCTTTCAGCGGGTCTACTGATCCATTAGTTGATGAACAATGGATTAGTACTACTAAAAACATATTTTCAGTTCTTCAATGTTCTGAAATTGATAAATTCATCCTAGCAGTGTATCGTTTGGAAGGAGATTCTGATCAATGGTGGAATCTAATTAAGAATATGAGGAAAAGGGATGAAATTGAGTCCATGGAATGGGACGAGTTCAAGAACATATTTTTCAATAAGTACTTCCCTCATATTCTCCGAAAAACGATGGAGAAAGAGTTTCTTGAACTGAAGAAAAGGGATAATGAATCTGTTGGTACCTATGAAGAATGTTTTACAAGACTTGCAAGGTATGCTTCTGGTATTATTATCCAACCGGAGAGTAAGATCGATCGATTGTTTAGTGGCTTAAAACCATGTCTTCGAAGGGTGTTATCCATAAGGGACTTCAATAGCTACGAGGAAATCGTTCGATGTGCTCTCAATGTTGAGATTGAGATTGGAGTAACCCATCAGTCATATGGGTTTGATAAGAAGACGAAAATGGAATTCAAAGGAAAATCTAAAGAGCACACTAAAAAGAAGATGAGCTTTCCCTTATGCTCAAAGTTTGGAAAGAAACATGGAGGGAGTTGTCTTAAAGGGACACGTAAATGTTTCAAATGTGGAAAGGAAGGTCATCGGGCATTTGAATGCCGCAGTGATGGGAAGAAGAAGTCTAATGATGCAAAGAAAGGAAGGGACACACAGAATGAACCTACTACACTTCAATGTTTCAAGTGCAAGGATATGGGTCATTATGCCAATAAATTCCCTAATCCAAGGGTTGTTGATGATGACCGACATCAACAAAATCTTAAGGCTAAAGACTAAGGAAATTCACATGCAATTTCTATCAGCGATGTGGAGTACGATAACGATGTGGTGAAAGGTACACTTACCATCCACTCTAAAGTAGAAAATGTTTTATTTGATTCTGGATCCACCCACTCTTTTATTTCTGAAGATTTTTCTAAGGGTATCACCGTATTACCGCAATAATTATATGTTGAGTTAGCTGTGACAACACCTAATGGCACAACAGTCGCATCAAAAGTTTATAATTCTTCTACGATTGAAGTTTGTGGGAAAGTGCTTCCTGAAAATCTTGTGATCCTTCCTATAGTGGAATTTGATGTGATTCTTGGCATGGATTGGCTTTCTCTACATGGAGCTCATATCAATTTCCAAAGAAGTGAAGTCACGTTTCATATTCCAGATCAATCTATGATCGTCTATCGATGCAAGGATGAACTTAACCTTCCAGTGGAAATTTCTTCCATTTTATGGGTATTGATTCCACTAAATGAAGGTTATATATCTCAAATGGTTGGTGAGAAACTCACAATTAAGAATATGCCCATTGTACGGGATTTTGATGATGTCTTTCTGGAGGAATTATCGGGTCTTCCACCGAATCGTGAAGTTGAGTTTTCAGTAGAACTCGTACCAGGTGCTTTGCCTATTTCAAAGACAGATTATAGAATGGCCCCAATTGAGTTGTAGGAATTGAAGAAGAAACTCCAAGAGAATCTTGATAAGGGGTTCATACTCCCTAGTGCGTCACCTAGGGCAGCACCTGTTCTGTTTGTTAATAAGAAAGATGGATCCATGAGACTCTTCATTGATTATCGAGAACTTAACAAGATCACTATCAAGAACAAATATCCTCTCCCACGCATTGATGACCTATTTGACCAACTACGCGGAGCTCAATACTTTTCCAAGATTGATCTTCATTCAGGGTATCATCAATTAAGGGTCAAAAGGGAGGATATACCAAAGACGGATTTCCGTACAAGGTATGGACACTATGAATTTATAGTGATGCCATTTGGTCTTACTAATGCCCCTTCTATCTTCATGGATCTGATGAATAGAGTCTTTAGAGACTACCTTGATCAATTTGTGGTAGTCTTTATAGACAATATTCTTGTCTATTCAAAGAGCAAGGAAGAACATGAAGATCACTTGAGAATTATATTGAAGACCCTGAGAAAGGATAAGCTTTATGCCAAATTTACCAAGTCTGAATTTTGGCTTCAACAAGTTTCATTTTTGGGTCACATAATCTGAAAAGAGGGGATATCTGTGGATCCAGCAAAAACAGAGGTTATCGAAAGATGGTCGAGACCAACAACAGTAACTGAGATCCAAAGTTTTCTTGGTTTGGCTGGATATTATCGACGTTTTGTGAATGATTTTTCATGATTATCTAATCCACTCACCAGGTTGACTCAAAAAGGAGTTAAGTTCGTATGGACGGATGAATGTGAAGAGAATTTCAAGGAGCTGAAAAGAAGGTTATCCAGTGCACCTGTACTCACACTTCCTTGTAGTGTAGAAAGGTTTGTGATCTATAGTGATGCATCCAAGAAGGGACTGGGATGTGTTATCATGAAAAATTATATGGTGATAGCTTATGCCTCATGACAGTTGAAAATCCATGAGCAAAATTACCCAACTCATGATTTGGAGTTAGCTGCGGTAATCTTTGCATTAAAGATTTAGAGGCATTGCCTTTATGGTAAAAGGTGTGATATTTATTCTGATCATAAATGTTTAAAGTATATTTTCACACAAAAGGAGCTGAATATGCGTCAAAGAAGTTGGTTGGAGCTGATTAAGGATTACGACTGCTCAATTCATTACCACCCTGGGAAAGAAAACAAGGTGGCAGATGCATTAAGTCGACAAGACCATGCCAGTTTATCCATGATGAGGATCACAAAAGATCCAATATTTATTGATTTACAAAGGATGGATCTTGGAATTATAATGGAAGGGGGAAAATCGTATCTTTCTCAAATAAATGTTCAACCATCTATACATGTGAAGATTAAAGAGGCACAGAAAGAAGATGTAGAGTTACAAAAGAAGGTGAGAAATGTTCCTGAATTCAACCTTGATTGTTATGGGATAATAAAGTTCAGGAATCGTGTTTGTGTTCCCCCCATCCCCGAATTAAAGAAGGAGCTTCTGGATGAGGCTCATAGTTCTTCATTCTCTATTCATCCTGGAAGCACGAAGATGTATAGGGACCTGAAAGAGTACTTCTAGTGGGATGGCATGAAAAGAGATGTTGCTGAATATGTCTCTCAATGCTTGGTTTGTCAGCAAGTTAAAGATGAGAGACAGAAGTCTAAGGGGATGTTACAACCATTACCCATACCCGAATGGAAATGGGAAAACATCACTATAGACTTTGTCACAGGACTTCCTAAAACATCCAAAGGCAATAATGCTATCTCGGTCATAGTTGATCGTCTTACAAATTTTGCACACTTCATTGCTATTAGAGATGATTTCTCTCTGGATCAGCTTGCCAAGATATATGTAAAGGAAGTGGTAAGATTGCATGGAGTACCACTTTCTATTGTATCTAATCGCGATCTGAGATTTACCTCGTAGTTATGGCGAAGTCTTCAGCATACTCTGGATACAGAGTTGAGTTTCAACACTGCTTATCATCCTCAGACAGATGGTCAGTCTGAGAGAACAATTCAAACTCTAGAAGATATGTTGAGAGATTGCTCTATGGATTTCAAAGGTGGTTGGGATCAACACCTCCCTTTGGTGGAATTTTCTTATAATAATATCTTTCACCCCAGTATTCAGATGGCTCCTTATGAATCTCTCTATGGAAAGAAATGCAGGACTCCAACTTGCTGGGATGAAGTTGGGGAAAGAAATCTATTAGGACCTGATCTCGTTGATGAAATGGTAGAAAATGTCAGATCCATTCAACAACACATAAGAGCAGCTCAAAGTCGACAGAAAAGTTATGCCGACAACCGAAGAAAAGACCTAGAGTTTGAAGTGGGTGATAAAGTGTTCTTACGAATATCTCCCTGGAAGAGGGTTATGAGATTTGGAAAGAAGGGTAAGTTGAGCCCTAGATATGTCGGTCCTTTCGAAATACTGGATCGTGTTGGGAAGGTTGCTTACCGATTGGAGCTTCCACCGAATCTCTCTCAAGTACACGATGTGTTCCATGTATCTCTCCTGAGAAAGTACATACCTGATCCTTCACATGTACTCAGCTCAGAAGTTGTACCGCTGGAGCAAGATCTTTCTTATGAAGAATAGCCGATAGAGATTCTGGATCGTAGCGAAAAAGTCCTACGAAACAAGACCACTCGCTTGGTGAAAGTTTTATGTAGGAACCACCAATCAGAAGAAGCTACATTGGAGCTTGAGGATATAATGAGGTAGAGGAATCCTCATCTGTTTGTTACAAAGTGACGAATTTCAAGGGAGAAATTCATTTTAAGTGGGGTAGAATGTAACACCCGAGACTTTTATGAGAAATATTGTGTTTTTGTATTTTATAAATTATCAAAGGAATCTTTCACTACACATAACACTAGCTTGGCTTGCTTTACACGCAACCGCGGCCTTCCTCGATAGCTTGCGTCGTACGCAATACCGAGTTTCACTAAACAACGATATGTTATTAAAATATTATTAAAACTAGCCGTTATGAATAGTACTAACTGAATTTTGAATTTTATAACATTTTAATTCAACTTTTACATTTTCTAGAATGAGGTATAAAAGCAAAATCAGTTTTTTTTTATATAAGAAATATTTTTCAAAAAAATACAATTTTGCCGCCTTTTGGTGGAGCACCCACATTAAATCTAGTTTTTTACATGTTTATAAGTTCAATTTGACAAAATAAAATTCTTCTTTTTAATCAGGGTATAAAAATTTACTTTGGATAAATTTTTGATATTTTTCTGATAACTTTCATATTTTGATGAATAGTAAAAATACGCTAATTTTTATTTAAAAACAACTTTTTTCATTGAGATAATTTATATGGATAAATTATAATATTGAATGGTTTTAAAGTATAAATATAATATATTTTTACCATTTAATATAATGTATGTCATTATAATTAATTTCACATTGAATTCATAGGTAAAAACATTTCAATCTTTGGCAATGTTTTAACTTTTAAAACCCGTTTTCTAAACAACGGGATTTATTTTAAATTAATTACTGCAAATTATATGTTTTGAATTTTGAAAAATGGATTCCATATTCAGAATCAGTGGGTCCAAATTATGTTAATTGGATACTTTTTATTTTTGGGCATTATGAATAGTTACTACGGTAAATTTTATTTACCATAGTTAAAGGTAAATCGGGTAATTAAGGGTAAATATAAGATTATAAAATTACTCTAACACCTGCCAAAATCCTATTGGATGAAAAAAAGTAGATCCATATCACCTAAGGGTCCGATTAGATTCATTTAATGGACTTTTGTCCATGAAAATAATTTAATTATTATTAAAACCAAACTTGTCACTTTCTTAAATATTATAGGTATAATAATTTTAATTTGGTGATAAACTTAATGAAACTTCGAACATGAATAGTCTCCAGAAAGATATTACAATTATCTACATCATAGGAATTTATTTAGAATTTTTAGGGATTAAATAATTATCATTAATTATGACACAATAGTGATGTTGAAATTATTTTATTAATTAAAATATCAAATAAATTGTTTTAAAAATATTAAAATAAATATTATATGAACTATTTAATGTGCTACACTAATTTTCTAGATACATATGAAATTTTATGAATCTATTAATTCGAACATATCTTCTGTATATATTTTATTTAAATTCAAATAAATGAATAGTGTCAAAATTGACACTATTGTTATTTTATAAAAATAACATATTATAAAATAGTTTAAAAATCACAAAAATATTTAAAAATTAAAAATTAAAATTTATATGGTCTAAAATGTCATAAAGTGTCAAATTATGGAAAATTCACAACACATATGTAATTATTTGTAATAATTTAAAATTTAGAATATTATTACCACAAATAAAATTAAATTGATAAATAAGGATAAATCAAGTTGATAATGTTTAAAATAAATTCCTAACATGTCTAAATTTTATTGTTTGATGATATTACAACCCTATTTCATCTAAGATTCGGATATGAGTAATTTTGGAAGTTTTTAAGTGGGGTTGGGATTCAATATAAACTAATATTTCTTATATTTCCAAAGGTGCACCTCTCCTCCCTTACAAAAGGGCACCTCCTCCCTCTCTTCCTCACACCAATTTTAGCCTTCAAGCTCGGCCAACCCCTACCCATTTCACTTCCCCACTTCCTTAGAAACCTACTAGAGGTACTGGTCTTATAAAAAGACCAACTCTAGTGCCTTAAGAGAAATTTTAAAGGAGGCACTTTGAGAAAGAGGTAATACCTTCTACCATTTTCTTCAAGTTCCATTCTTCTTCTACTCCCTTTTATTTAGTTGTTTCATTATGAGGTAATAACATCAGTGTCACTCATATACTGATATGTTATTATAAATATGAAACAACCCTATTTCACCTCTTATCCATCCTACGGAAAACAAAATCACCGCGCGTGCGTACGTACGGAATACCGTCTCCACGCCGCGGTGTAATCTATTTTCCACCACCACCTTACTTGGATGGGTATAAGGGTGAAAGTAATGAATATATATATGATTATTGTAATGTTTTATTGATTCTGAAATAGTATACATACACTCCAATACAATTCCACGATCATTGGAACGATATCATCGCTCGTGTGTACGTACGGAATACCGTCTCCACGATGTGATGTGATTCGTTCTACATGATCTTCATGTTCATAATGATTATATAAATGAATTGAATGAATGAATATGATATATATTACCCTAATAAAATTATAGAAATGAGGTATCTATAACCTAAAGAGAAGAATAAGAATTTATTTGACAAACACGAATAAGAACAAAAATTAATAAACACCCGAATAACAAGTAGTAATGAAATATTACTAATAAGAAGCTAAGAATATGACCAAATATGATATCATAACAATAAGTATGATTCTGTAATAAGTCAATAACATTATTTAAATCATTATACAGGAGGTTCGGACACTTATGAAGCAAATCGAACCTAAGGTAAGGGAAAATATCACAATCTCATTTTTATCCGAGATTGTTTATACTTTGGTATTTACTGGGGTGTATTTTATCATACACGTCCATGTTTCCTCAATATGTAATATTATTTCCATCCACCTAAAATTGTTTAAATCCAATTTTACCCTTCAGTGAGTTTTTAGTAAAATATATGAAAGGAATCTTTTGTCGTTTTTCGTACGAGGTACTTTTTGACTTTTCTGACAAAAGTACGAGAAGAATGTTTCTTTAACTTATACGGAATGAATGGATTTTTAAAACATTATTTCCAAGAAGCTTCCTTTAAAAGTTTTCATGTTTATTTTTAATCAAATTCTATTAGTTTAAAATTGTATGACATGTTAAGAAAGGAAAAATGTTTTTGAAGTAGAAAAGATATTTTTCTCAAGAATGGAGTTCAAGTGTTTTGTCAAAATTATTTTCCATCTAAGATAATAAAGGGTTCTATTTATATTCCTATTATTACATTGATTTGATTATGTTGTGATGGAATTATTTTTATGAATTCCTTTATCTTATATGAATTTTTTTATGATGTCACGATGTTTAAGAATCCCATTTTTATTACATGGGTTATGCTATGATGTATGGTTTATGATTTTGTGGCACACATAAGAATGGTATCATTATGATATGGGTGGGACCTATATCTCCCTCCAATGCATTGGGTAAATATTTTATATCTCATGAGATAGACATGGATGGAACGGCAGGTTAAACCGGTTCAGTGAAACAGGACTGAAACCAGGAGTGAACTCGGTTCAGAAATGGACTTTGTCCACTAAGATAGTCTTGGAAATGAGTCTTGACTAATAAGAAATGATTTTCTATGATTATGTGTGTATGCCAAAAAGTTTCATGTTTTAAGTTATTATAATTGTGATTTCATTTCACTACTATGTTTTATCCCATGTTATGAAATTATGCTCTCTTTTACAGGTTAAAATTTCCAAAATGTTATGTTCTTATGAATATGATGTGATTGATATTCCTTTTGTTTACCCTTACTGATCATTTGAGCTCACCCTTTTGTATGTTTTCTTTCCCCAAGTCAGGAAGAAGCTTATTAAGTAAGATATGACAAAAGGGACTATAGATATGATGAAATAAATGGGAGACAGTGTAGACGCTTTATGAACCAGTTGTTTATGTTTCCCAGTTTCTAAAGACACTATACCTATACGGTCCTTTCATGGTTTTGTTATATGTTGTAATAAGTATGCTTCAATTTTTAAGTAATAACAATGTCTGTAAAGTATGGGTCATTATAACCGCGGCCAGAGCGGGGCTGCGGCGGAGGGGTGCGGCGTCGTCGCACTGCACCGGACGAATGAAGGTCGCGGCCGATACCGGGCCGCGGCGGAGCATGGGAACCGGCGGCCGGAAGCAGGCCACCGGTGTCGGAGCAGGGAGGGGACCGGCCGTCACCGGTCCTGTGGTGGCAGAAACTGGCCGGCCGGGGCGGGCTGTGCGGGAAAGGATAAGCCGGGGTTTCAAACCCCCGGCCGGCCAGCTAGCGGCCCCCGTTAAGAGGGGTCGCGGTTACAAAAACGCAGGGGGAAGTGCCCCCCCCCCCTCCCCCGCAAACCGAACGGTTCGGCCGTTCGGCCGAGCAAAATGGCGTCGTGCGCCGGGCCGGGCCGACCCAGGGGGTCTCGGGCCGAGTCGGTCCAGGCCCGAAACCCCCATTTTCGGCCTCTTTTCGGTCTTTTGCCCATATCTTGGGCTACGGACCTCCGATTGACGCACCATCAACGGAGATGCGATCCTTAGATCAAGACGGTCGTTTCGGTACATTACACTCAAGGTTTTGGAATACTTTGGGTTTGGCCAGGTTGGTTCGTACACAAAACCAACCGGGCCCTCGGAGCGGAAACGCTCATAACTTGAGCTCTGGACGTCCGATTGACATGCCGTCGACTTGGTTGGATTCCTGTAAGTGAGACGGATATTTTGGCTTACTCTGCCCCAGGTTTAGACGTAGGTGGAGTACGGTCGGGCTAGTTTTGACTTAAAAACCAACCGGGACCCTAGAACGAAAAACCCAATAACTCTCAGACCGGATGTCCGATTGACGCACCGTCTGCGACGTTGAGTTCCTGTTGACGATACGGAACTTTTGGATACATCAACTCTGGACTATGTGTCAGTTAATGTATCAGCCTCTTGGCTAGTGGAGCGGACCCTCCCGAACGAGCTTGCTGTGTGCAGGAACCCTAGAGATGGCTGCGACTGCGACGACGACGATGACTGTGCAGAGATACTCAGTGGATTCGACGGCTATGACTACAGTACTCAGCGATCCTATGTGGATCAGTGCTACCGATCCTGTGTGGGTCAGCGCTCAGCGGTTCTCTGTGAGCCAGCCCCTACAGATATTTTGTGGGTCCAATCCTGTGTGGGTCTTTGCGGGGGTTAGTTACCTATCGATCCTTTGTGGGTCAGATCCTTTTTGGGTCAATGTGGGGGTTAGTACCAATCGATCCTTTGTGGGTCCGATGGCTTATATGAATCAGTGGATATATCTGATCATCTCTATCGTCATTCAAGAAGTATACCTGTGTGAGCTGAATCCTATTTTGCTTTCCTATGTGGAATGTGTTGTGATATCCTATGTGGATTTACGTTTTGTTTTCCTGTGTGGACTGGGTTGTACTTTGGCTCTGATGTTGGAGCAGAATGAGAATTGATGACTTAGGTATATGTATGGGCATATACCTAAGCAGTGTTGGATATTACTTCAAGATTGTATCTTTCATTTGTGGATTATCCTTCGTGGATTCTAGGAGACCTTCGGGGGTCTCGGGGTCCCTACTGAGTAGCTTATACTCACCCCTGCATGGGCTATGCCCGCACTACGTTGTGTTGGTTGCAGACGACGGACAGCGCTGATCGTGGATGAGGATTGCGAAGCAGGACGGTACCTGGAGGTGGACCACCGGTGGGACGTACTCGGAGTGGGCGGTTAGACCCGAGGAGTTGTGGAGGCTGTCTGTACTCACCCTTCAGGTGGGAGTCTAGTGGACGGATCGAGGCTGCGGGTTTACTTTTTAGTTGTTGTTTTCCCTTTCGAGTTGTACTTTACTTTCAGTTTAGGTTTGTATTCTGGCCCATTTACTTTTACGTACTTACTATTGTACTCAGTTTTTACGTCGTGTTTACTTCTACTGCTTGCTTGCTCTCTGGTGTTTGTTTACTTTACAAAGGAAATGCCTTCCCTTTTTACCGGGATTTATGCCTTGGTGCTAGTTGCCAGCCCCGGGCCTATGGAAGGTGGGCTTGGGGTAGTCACGGCACGGGCCCCGAGGAAGGGTCGTGACAAATTAGTATCAGAGGAGTTCGGTTCTACCGCAGAACTTTGGAATCTGATTTTTCTTCTATGTGAAGCAATAATGTTAAGCGTATTGGGTGTGGTTATCAGTCCAGGGAGTACAGTGTTAGTGCAGCGGCCGACGTATCCGTACACTAGGACCCTGACTTCTGATTTCCGACTTAATGCACGAAAACATTGATTGCATGTGTGATTCAAGTTTTCTTTGTGATTACATTGTGTCAGCTCACCAGGTATACTGTTTTGACCGTGGCGCACCTGTTTCTTTTCAGGTTGGCCCCACGACGGTAGCCAGCTAGGGTTCCGAGAGTTGTGCGTGACGGCAGCCCACCGAGCGACGAGGCCTCGGTACCTGGCCCTTTGACAACAGAGGCACCGGCGGTACCTCTACCTGCCGAGCCACCGATGCTACCATCCCCAGCCGCTGACACTGCACGTCGCCTTAGCGCACTGCATGAGTTTCAGCGCCAGCGAATGCCCAGGTTCCGCGAAGAGATGGACCCCTAGGCAGACGAGGACTGGCTGGAGGCAGTGGTATGAGTTTTCCGATTAGTGAGGACACCAGCAGACCTCATGGTGATCCTTGCAGCGAGCCTACTGCATGCTGCAGCGGGCCGATGGTGGAGCTTGATGCTCCAGGTGCACGATGAGGCATCTCTCCTCTGGATGGACTTTGAGAGACTCTTCCGCTCTGAGTTCGTCCCAGCCACCCTCCGTGCGGTGCGCATCGAGGAGCTTCTTCAGCTGCGGCAGGGAAGCTTGACGGTCGCCCAGTACTCGGCGAGATTTACCGATCTCTCGTGCTACTCGACAGACATGGTACGAGACCCATTCTTCCGGGCCCGGACCTTTGAGCAGGGATTGAGGCATGAGATCAGGGCATCGCTGATCTCCCTCAGCATTCCTACTCAGGCAAGAGTACTCGAGCGAGCCCTTTTGATCAAGAGTTTTCTTGCTAAGTCTACATCAGTAGCGAGACCCACCGCAGGGCAGCATGTAGCAGAGTCTTCTGCAGCAAGCAGTCGATGGATGACTCATGGGTCCAGGCAGACCAGACCCTCAGGCAGAGGTAGAGGGTCGACCGTGGCGGTCCGCAGGGAGTAGGCGGACGAGGAAGAGGAGCTAGCCGAGAAGCAGGTGGTGGGCGATGCTTTGAGGCTCTACCACCACTACCACCAAGAAGGTCCACCCCGACCACAGGGAGGTGGCGAGCAAAGACAGGCACAGCTCCAGGCAGCGGAGGCCTACGACCACGGCACGCCCGAGAAGATTTGAGGTACTATCTGTGTCTATTCCACCCATGTTGCAGTTCTTATAGACACAGGAGCCAGTCATTCTTTCATAGCCGCTTCCCTTGTTCAGAGCTCGGAGATTCCGACAGAGCCGTTGGCTCGATCTTTATGGCTAGAGACTCATACGGGAGCATACTCGATGATTATGCACTGGTGCCGGCAGTGTGAGCTTACTCTAGGAGGCGAGAGCTTCGGGTGGTATCTTCTTGTAGCGGCGCCGAGGCCTTACGATGTCATCTTGGGCATGGATTGGTTATCTACAGTCCATGCACAGATTAATTGTCTTAGGCGCAAGGTGCGATGTGTACGCACCGACGGGAGCAGGATCACCTTCACCGGCGAGAAGCGAGCCTCTGCAGCACAGGATGGACTCTCGCAGAGGAGATGACAGCCCATCGCTCATCATTTGGCAAGCCTCATCCTAGGAGCAGTTGACGTGTGGAGTCCTGGTTTTCCTGCAGTGGTGGATCAGTATGCCGACATCTTTCCCGACAACATTCTAGGACTACCTCCTCATAGAGAGGTAGAATTTTATATTGACTTGTACCCCGGGACATCCCCGATATCAACTCCTGCATATCGGATGGGCCCCGCCGAGCTTCGAGAGCTACGGGTACAGTTGGAGGACTTGCAGGGTAAGGGGTTCGTCCGACCCAGTGTTTCACCCTGGGCTTCCCCAATTTTGTTCGCCAAGAAGGCGGATGGGAGCTTGAGACTTTGTGTCGACTATCGTTGCATGAACCAGGTGAAAGTGAGAAATAAGTATCCACTACCGAGGATTTATGACCTCTTCAATCAGCTCAAAGAAGAACAGTGGTTCTCAAAGATAGACCTCAGGTCAGGCTATCATCAGCTCAGAGTTCGAGACGAGGACGTGAAGAAGACGTCCTTCAGGTGTCGGTATGGCCACTATGAGTTATTGGTTATGCCATTCGGTGTAACCAATGCTCTAGTAGTGTTCATGGCCCTCATGAACAGGATCTTTCAGCCATACCTTGATCGATATTTCGTGGTCATCATCGACGACATTTTGATTTACTCGACGATTGAGGAGGAGCACGCCTACCACTTGCGGGTTGTGCTAGACACACTCTGAGAGCACCAGATTTATGGAAAGCTCTCGAAGTGTCAGTTCTGGATACTCGAGGTTCAATTCTTGGGACACGTCATCTCTGAGGCAGGAGTTGTGGTGGATCCCGCGAAGATCGAGGCAGTGCTAGCTTGGGAGCCACCTAGGAGCGTGACGGAGGTGCGGAGTTTCTTGGGACTAGCTGGATACTACCAAAGATTTGTTTCAGACTTCTCCAGAGTTGCGGCACCACTCTCAGCTTTGATGAAGAAGGGAAAACACTTTGTATGGTCAGACAGATGTCATCAGAGCTTCTAGGAGCTGAGACAGAGATTGACCAGCGCACCTATCTTGAGGTTGCCTGAGGAGGGAGTAGGATACGTAGTCTACTGCGATGCATCAAAGACCGGACTCGGATGTGTCCTAATGCAGGAGCGGGCAGTGATCGCCTATGGATCACATCAGTTGAGGTCGTATGAGTAGAACTACGCTACCCATGACCTGGAGTTAGTAGCAGTGGTCTTCGCTCTGAAGACATGGCGACACTAACTGATGGGTGAGCGCTTTACAGTCTATTCTGACCATTAGAGTCTCAGGTACATCTTCTCTTAGAAGGACCTGAATCTGAGACAATGAATATGGCTCGAGTTTCTCCAGGACTATGACTTTGAGATAGTCTATACTCCTGGGAAGGGGAACGTGGTAGCCAATGCTCTCAGCCGGAGGAAGGGCATTCAGCTACTTGGGGATGCGACAGAGCAGCTAGTCGCCTTGCAGATATCCTTCGTGGATAGAGATGGAGAAGCATTCCTTCAGTCTCTCATAGTCACCCATCCACTGCTGCAGTGGGTCAGAGAGGCATAGTGTGGGGATGTTGACTGTGAGACGCAGCGAGCACAGATATCCTCAGGACAGGCACCTGATGGTTTCTCCTTTGGAGGAGAGCACAACGTCATTTTCAGAATAACGTACCTTGGTACCAGTTGATTTACGGGAGGAGGTGCTAAGAGAGTTTCACACATCACCTTTGGTGGTACATCCTGGAGTGGAGAAGACATACCAAGATCTCAGAAGACAGCACTGGTGGCCGGGCATGAAGAAGGCTGTGGCGGATTTCGTTTCTCGATGCCTCACCTGCCAGCAGGTGAAGGCATAACACCAGGTACCAGCAGGCTTGGTACAGCCTTTGGAGGTTCCGGAGTGGAAGTGGGATGGCATATATATGGACTTCGTGACTGGACTTCCACGCACTTCAAGAGGTCATGACTCCATCTGGGTGATTGTCGACCAACTCACCAAGTCGGCACACAACTTACGCATCAGAGAGCAGGGCTCAGTAGAGATCTTGGGGCGTCTCTACGTTCAGGAGATTGTACGGCTTCACAGTGTTCCATCATCTATCGTCTCCGATCGAGATGCTCTCTTTACTTCCTGGCTTTGGAAGGGGTTGCAGGTGGCGTTCAGGACGCAGCTACATCTGAGCACTGCTTTTCACCCTCCGACGGATGGTCAGACGGAGAGGACCATTCAGACTCTCAAGGACATGCTCCGCGCATGTGTCCTCAACTTTGGTTGTAGGTGGGAGGACCACTTATCCTTGGTGGAGTTCGCGTACAACAACAGATACCACTCCACTATCGGGATGGAACCATACGAGGCATTGTACGGCCGACCTTGCAGATCTCCTTTATGCTGGACAGACCCTGGAGAGTCAGCACTTGTGGGACCAGAGATGGTCCAGGCCATGACAGAGAAGGTCCATGTCATCCAGGAGCGGATGAGGACAGCTCAGAGCTAGTAGAATTCTTATGCTGACAGGAGACGGAGGCCACTAGAGTTCGAGGATGGCGACCACGGCTTCTTGCAGGTCTCACCTCGACGTGGATTATAGAGATTTGGCTGAGGCGGCAAGTTGTATCCATGCTTTATCGGACCATTCTAGGTCCTCAGCACGATTGGAGAGGTGGCTTATCACCTGGCTCTACCACCTCAGTTGCACCGGGTGCACGACTTTTTCCACGTATCTCAGCTGAGGAGATACGTGCACGACCCGACGCATATCATTGACCATGGGGAGTTTGACGTTGATGATGGGATGACTTTCACGGAGGTCTCGGTGGAAATCGAGGATTGACAGGAGCGGGTCCTATGGGGATGGTCGATTCCTCTGGTGCGCATTAGATGGCAGCACGGGATCCTCCAGGAGAGCACTTGGGAGCGGGAGGCTCATATGCGTGCTCAGTACCCACATTTGTTTCCCTAGTTTTTGATGTAACTTTACAGGGACGTAAACCCCTGAGGTGGGAGTAATGTAAAGACCCATAAAATTCAAAGGAAATTTTTTTCTTAATTTTCTTTGGGATTTTACAAGAATGCAGTTTCTGATGGAACGTGATTCTGAGACCCGGTGTGCCCGTAATTTATATCCAAAGTTTAGCTCGGGTACGTTCAGTGAACGAACGAGCGAGAATTTCTAACTTGTTAACCGTTGTTCGGAATCCAATTCCGAGGGCACCGATGGAACCGTAGCGCCAATAATTTCATAGGAACACCTATTCCGAAGTTGCGTTTTCACGAGAGAAGATGATAAAAATTGTGGAAGTTTATTTAATAATTTAACTACAATTTTTATTTCCTCTTGCTAGTTTTTAGATTTGGGTGGAAGTTGGGTAACTACCCAACTTCCCAAGGGAGGTTATGAGGGTGGTGGGGCCCACACGAACCCCACCCCTCCAATTTCCTTAACTCCCTCAACTCACATTTAAATTTGATAACTTAAGTATTAATAACTTATGTTATTAATGAAGTGAGTTTAATGTGTTTGTTGGTTTGAAATTCAAACTCATGTCTAGTTAATAAATTAAATGAGGGCTTAATTTATTTTGGGGTTGGAACCTTGTGGTGAAGTTTTTGGGAGAAAAGGATAAGGACTTGAGGAACTTCTTCATCTTCGACGAAGAATGAGAAGAACACATCGGTCTCCGACGAAGAACGTCGAGTTCTCGGAAACCGATTACGCAACGCCGTGTATCGCAACGCCGATGATGTCTTCTTTCACGACGTCTCTTTCTGTGACGGTTTTTCCACGACGAATCCTCGTTCGATGAACCTCCGTTCAAGCTACGCTCAAGGTAGGGGTTTATTTATTTATTTTTGTTCGTGAATACTACCTTTTCGTTCTTCATGTAAATATGACCAATTGTTATCGTTTAACGACAGGGGGTCGGACCGCACAAACACGACCGACCCCCCTCCCTTATCCATGTTATTGTTTCTAATGTGGTTGGAACGGGAATGGCGCGCTGCCATCGCACCGCGCGGGATCGTGCGACAAGTAATGTGCGGCACCATCGCACCATGCCATAGGACTGCAAAAGAAAACACTACGGCCGGAGCGGGGCCGCGGCGGAGGGGTGCGGCGCCATCGCGCCGCACCAGACGAATGAAGGTCGCGGTCGATACTGGGCCGCGGCGGAGCATGGGAACCGACGACCGGAAGCCGGCCGCCGGTGTCAGAGCAGGGAGGGGATCAGCCATCGCCGATCCCATGGTGGCAGAAACTGGCCGGCTGGGAAAGGAAAAGTCGGGGGTTCAAACCCCGGGCCGGCCAGCTAGCGGCCCCCATAAGGGAGGCCACGGTTACAAAAACGCGGGGGGCAGCCCCCCTGCAAACCGAACGGCTCGGTCGTTCGGCCGAGCCTGCTGGCGCCGTGCACCAGCGCGCCGGGCCGGGCCGCGCCCATCTGGGCCGACCCAGGGGGTCTCGGGGTGGGTTGGTCCGGGCCTGAAACCCCCGTTTTCGGCCCCTTTTTGGTCTTTTGCTCATATCTTGGGCTACGGACCTCTGATTAACGCACCGTCAGCGGCGATGCGATCCTTAGATCGAGATGGTCGTTTCGGTATATTACACTCAAGGTTTCGGAGTACTTTGGGTTTGGCCGGGTTGGTTCGTACATGAAACCAACCGGGCCCTCGGAGTGGAAACGCTCAAAACTTGAGCTCCGGACATCCGATTGACGTGTCGTCGACTTGGTTGGATTACTCTAAGTGAGACGGATCTTTTGGCTTACTCCGCCCGAGGTTTGGACGTAGGTGGAGTACGGTCGGGCTGGTTTTGACTTAAAAACCAACCGGGCCCCTAGAACGAAAAAGTCAATAACTCTCAGACCGCGCGTCCGATTGACGCACCGTCTGCGACGTTGAGTTCCTATTGACGATACGGAACTTTTGGATACATCAACTCTGGACTATGTGTCAGTTGATGTATCAGCCTCTCGGCTCGTGGAGCGGACCCTCCTGAACGAGCTTGCTGTGTGCGGGAACCCTAGAACTGGCTGTGACTGCAACGACGATGACGACTGTGCAGAGATCCTCAGTGGATTCGACGGCTATGACTACAACACTCAGCGATCCTACGTGGATCAGTGCTACCGATCGTGTGTGGGTCCGATCCTGTGTGGGTCAGTGCTCAACGGTTCTCTGTGAGCCAGCGCCTACAGATCCTGTGTGGATCTGATCCTGTGTGGGTCTTTGCGGGGGTTAGTTACCTATCGATCCTTTGTGGGTCAGATCCTTTGTGGGTCATTGGGGGGGTTAGTATCTATTGATCCTTTGTGGGTCCAACGGCTTAGAAGAATCAGGGGATATATCTGATCATCTCTATCGTTATTCAAGAAGTATACCTGTGTGAGATGAATCCTGTTTTGGTTTTCTATGTGGATTGTGTTGTGATATCCTGTGTGGATTTACGTTTTGCTTTCCTGTGTGGACTGGGTTGTACTTGGGCTCGGATGTTGGAGCCGAATGAGAATTGATGAATTAGGTATATGTATGGGCATATACCTAAGCAGTGTTGGATGTTACTTCGAGATTGTATATTTCCTTTGTGGATTATCCTTCGTGGATTCTGGTAGACCTTCGGGGGTCTCGGGTTCCCTACTGAGTAGATTATACTAACCCCTGCACAGGCTATGCCCGCACTACGTTGTGTTGGTTGCAGACGACGGACAGCGCTGAACGTGGTTGAGGCTTGCGGAACAGGACGGTACCTGGAGGTGGACCACTGGTGGGACGTACTGAGAGTGTGCGGTTGGACCCGAGGAGCTGTGGAGGCTGTCTGTACTCACCCTTCAGGTGGGAGTCCATTGGACGGATTGAGGCTGCGGCTTTACTTTTCAGTTGTTGTTTTCCCTTTCGAGTTGTACTTTACTTTCAGTTTGGGTTTGTATTCTGGCCCATTTACTTTTCTGTACATACTGTTGTACTCAATTTTTACGTAGTGTTTACTTCTACTACTTGATTTCTCAGTGGTCTTTGTTTACTTTACAAAGGCAATGCCTTCCCTTTTTACCGGGATTTACGCCTTGGTGCTAGTCGCCAGCCCCTGGCCTATGGAAGGCGGGCTTGGGGTAGTCACAGCACGGGCCCCAAGGACGGGTCGTGACAATTTTCCTCTTATTGAACCAAATTTTTCTTGATGATATCATTTCTGTCTCTCATATTTTTGAAATTCCACTCACAGAAGTGGTACAATTACGTTTTATGTGAATTTGCAAATTCTCCTAGGAGGTGGGTAAAAGGCGGTGAAATGTTTGATAAAATTTTTATATCTAAAATTATTATAAACATACTCCAATAAATTAAATTGAAATTATATAGGTATTATGTATCCATTTTGGCCTAAAATAAATTTAAATAAAATAAATAATTATTTAAATAAAAACTCAGTTTTAAACAATAACCCAGTGTTTTTCACTATTCATCAAAAATTGAAAGTTTCCCGAAAAATATCAAAAATTCACCATAAGCTAATTTCAATATTCTAAATCCAAAAATGAAGCCCATTTTGAATGATAAAATTTATAAATTTTCAAAAAGTGGGTATTACTATTCATATGGGCTAGTTTGATTGGTTGTGGAGTGTTAGAACATGAAGTTGCATACAATACATGCTACTTTATTATTCAAAGAGAAGCGTACTGTGGAATATTGGGGTGTTACATTATCCCCTCCTTCAAATAATTTCATCCTCTAAATTTCTAGAGTATTACTGTGTAGAATGACTATGGCAAGTCTTCATCATAATTTCCTCGGGTTCCCACGTTACCTCTTCCATCTTATCGTAACGTTTACCAGACAAGTCATCCAGTTTCTTAGCACTTATTCTCTTGTATCAAGAACCTTGACAGGCTCTTCGTAATTAGAAAGATCAGGTTCTAATTCTAATTCCTCATAAGTAAGTACATTCATTGGGCCAGTCATTTATTATCTCAACAGTGATATGTGGACTACATCGTCGACTTTGGAGATACTTGACAGCATTGACAAATGGTAAGCTACAGCCCCAATTCGTTCTAGAATTTCGAAAGTTCCAATGTATCTTGGACACAATTTTCCATTTTTACTGAAACATATAACACCCTTCCAGGGAGATACCTTCAAGAAAACATGATCTCCAACATGAAATTCCAAATCCTTCATTTGATTATCGGTATCGATCTTCTGCCTACTTTGAGATGTTTTGATGTGGTTTTGGATTAACTTCAGCTTTTCCATCATTTCCACCACAAGTTATGGGCCTACGAGTTTTCTTTCACCAACATCATCCCAAAAGGTTGGTGGTGACATCTCATTCTGTATAATGCTTTATATGGTGCCATCTGAATACTTGAATAGAAGCTATTGTTATAGGAAAATTCTACCAGAGGTAAATATTGATCCTACATACCTTGAAATTCAATTGAGCATGATCTCTACATTTCTTCTAGGGTTTCAATAGTTTTTACTGATTGTACATCAGTTTGGGGGTGGTAGGTAGTGCTCAAACGAAGTTCAGTATCCATGGATTTCTGAAGACTTTTCCCGAATCATGATGTAAAACAGGGATCACGATCCGAAAAAATAAACAAGGGTACTCTATGAAGTCTCACAACTTCAATAATATATAGTCTTACTATAAGTTCAATTGGTAAATCATCTCTTATACCAAGAAAATGTACTGACTTGCCAAGACGATCAACAATGACCCATATTGCATCATTCCTTCTAGGTGTCTTTTGTAGTCCCATGACAAAGTCCATCATAATATTATCCCATTTCCACTTAGGTATAGGAAGAGGTTGCAAGATTACCCCAGGCTCTTGCCTTCCATCTTTAACTTGTTGACAAACCAAACATCTTGACACAAAATCAGCAATATCCCTCTTCATATTGTCCCACCAAAAATGTTCCTTCAAATCTCTATACATTTTGGTCCTCCCAGGGTGTATAGATAAATTGGAACTATTAGCATCATCCAACAATTCCCTTTTTAGATCATGTATATTGGGAACATAGAGTCTCTTCACAAATTTTAAGATTCTATCTTCATACACAAAGTCACCCAATCTCCCATCATTCACAGCTATAACCTTCTTTTGAAACTCTTCATCACTGGTCTAAGAACTGTTAATCCTTTCTATTAAAGATGGTTTGGTAACTATTTGAAAAAGTTATGATGTTTCACCTTCCATGGTGATTCCCATATCCATCTTAAATAGATACATATATATTGGATCCTTTTCAACACTCATCTTGTTCAAAACTCCATGATCATTTCTACTCAAAGCATCTTCCACCTTATTCGCCTTCCCCGAGTGGTAGTGTATAGTGCAATCATAATCCTTGAGTTGTTCAAGCCATTACCTTTGCCTCGTGTTGAGTTATTTTTGTGATAAAATATAATTCAAACTCTTGTGATCGGTATATATATAACATTTTTCACCATAGAGATAGTGTCTCCAAATATTCAAAGATAAGATTATAGCTGATAACTCAATATCATGATTAGGATATTTTTTCTCATGAATTTTTAGTTATCGTGATGCATAGGAAATAACCCTATCATTCTGCATCAGGACACAACCAAGTCCTTTCTTTAAAGAATCACTATAAATAACAAACCCATAATTCTAAAATGGTAGAGTCAAAATAGGATCATTGAATAATAATCTATTTAACTCTTCAAAACATTAGTCACACTATTTTTTTCCAAACAAATTTAACTCCTTTACATGTGAGATTTGTTAATGGGTTATCCAATTGGGAAACATTCTGGACGAAACATCGATAATAACCTGCTAAACCAATTAAACTATGTACCGCAGTTATACTCATCGGTGATGGCCATTCTTGGATTTCCTTAGCCTTTGAAGGAACAACAGAGATTCCATCCTTAGAGACAATATGTCCATGAAAATAAATCTCATGATGCCAGAAATCACACATGCTATATTTCCCATATAATTCATGTCTTCTAAGAGTATTCAGGATATTGTGCAATTGATTTTCATGAACATCATATATTTTGGAGTATACCAAGATATCATCAATCAATACCACTAAAAATTCATCAATATATTCCTTGGAAACTCTATTCAGTAGATCCATGAAATAGAGGGTGAATTAGTCAACCCAAAAGGCATTACTGTAAACTCCTAATGCATGTACCTGGTTCAAAATTCTCTCTTCAGAATGTCTTCCTTATTCACACACAACTGATGGTATCTAGATCAAAGTTAAATCTTTGAAAAGTATTGAGCTCCATGAATTTGGTCAAATAAATCATCTATGTGAGGTAGGGGATACTTGTTCTTTATTTTTATAGCATTTATCTCCCTGTAGTCATTGCACAACCTCATAGATCCATCTTTCTTCTTAACAAAAAGGACAGGGGCTCCACATAGAGAAACACTAGGGTGAATAAATCCGTTATTACTCAATTCCTCTAGTTGATTCTTTAGCTACACTAATTCCACAATGGCCATTCTATAAGGGGTCTTTGATATGGGCATTTAACTAGGAATTAAATCAAGGGAAAACTCAATTTCTCGTTCTAGAGGATGTCCAAGTAATTCTTTTGGAAATACGTCAAAATATTCTTTCACAATAGGTACATCCTCTATTTGAACACTCCTTTCCTCACCCACAGTTATTTCATTCTCTTCTACCCCAATAATTGAATTTATTTGAGCTACTAGGGGTGGATCTAGATAAGAATTATGGGGTGACGATTCTTCTCTAAAGATAAGGTGTTCTTTATCATCATCATAAAATATAGTAACCTTCTTCTTCTTAAAATATGTTTTTTCATCATGGTCTGATATCCAATCTATACCTAAGATTATATAAAATTCAATCATGGGTATGATGATGAGATCATTAGATAAAGAACATTTATATTCTCTAATGCGAACTGATTCACAAAATATTTTTGCGATGATACGTCCCTAAGGAGTCTTGACTCAAAACTCCCTTGTTAAATAAAATTGAAAATATATAATTTTCTTTGGAAATTGGGAATATATGATCCAATGCGATGATCTAAAATCAAATAAATATTTTCCTAAACTTCAGGAAACTATTAAATTACCCACCACCACATCTTTTGAAGCTTCAACCTCAGCAGTAGTGATAGCATAATCGTGGCCTTGATCCTTTGGAATTTTTGGAGGTAAGTTCCCCTGATGCATAGGACATTCATTTTCATAATGTCCCATCACTCTGCAATTGTAGCATTGAACATTGCTAGCGTCTTTCTTTCCCTTACAATAACTAGCAAGATGGAATTTCTATCCACATTTGTAGCATACTTCTTTTCCTTTTAGATAGGCACCAGGGTGCTTCCTTACACAATTATCACAGGGTGGAAATTCAATTCTTCCCTTCTTCAATGTTTTCTTATTTACTTTCCTAGAGTGTTCAGCAGATCTTTCTTCTCTTGCTTTGCTTTAAAGTCATAAGACTAAGATAATTCATTTTCTATCTTGATAGCACATGAGTCAATATCTTCATATGATGAGAAGGATTGTGATACTAATGCTCGACAGAGAAATGGTTTTAACCCATCAAATAAATGGTTAATATTACTTCTTGGGTAATGTATATAATCTGTAGCATTCCTCGCTAAACTTTTAAAGTTAGCTTCATACATTGTGACATTATCATCGTCCTTTTGCCTTAGACTCAGGTATTGTCTTTCCATATCTTCTTAATGGTCATGAGGAAATTATTCCTCTAAGAAAATCTCTTTAAAATCTATCCATTAAATATTTGATACTTCATCATCTTCATTTGTCTTTGGAATCAATGATCACCATTGATCAACATCTCCAGCGAGGCGGTAAACTACCATGACAACTTTTTCCTTTTCACTACTCCCCAAGGCATGGAATATTTTCTCTAAGGAATTTATCCATTGCTCAGCTACTAATGCATTTGTGCCCCCATTTAATGTTGGTGGTTTTTGCCTCTTGAAGCTATCTAACATTGATCCTCCATGCTACGGATCAGGGTGCTCCATATGGGTAAGGTTATTATTCAAAACCTGATTGAGTTGTCCCAGTATGGTGATTAGCTGATCAGCACCAGTTGTATCACCAGCTCCACTATAATTATCTTAAGTAGGTGGAAAATCCCTACATAGAGTGTGTGAATTTGTATAGTTTCCATTCCTTCCACTAAGCTCCATTTCTAAACAATGGCATATACTAGATTACTTTATGAATCGAAATACATAATTCCAAACTTGTAAAACACTTATCATTAATTGAACAGTTTATGGATATGATCCATAATCATAAAAAAAATTCTATGAGGAAGTATATACTCATAAACCCTTTATAATGGTTTGTAAAGAAAACAATAATTATACTAATCATATCCCCCGGGAGTGTTGTTACCAAGAGTGCATCAAGGCCTATTGTCGTGCACTAGTTCTCGTTCGAGTCTATCTCAAAGTGGTGTTTTTGGGTTTTACCCCAAGGTACATCTGTGCCAGAGCTGCATCTACCTTCTTGTATACAGACTGGGATGTTTTGCTTGGAAAACTCAGAAAATCTCTACAATACCAAAAAAACATAGGAAGTTATTCTATACTAATCCTCAAAGTATATCTTAGGGCTATGTGCTCTAATCAAAGTTTATCTAAATCTAGTTTACAAGGTTTTTACTAAACTTCCTCTGATACAAACTATAATTCCCCAACCCACTTACCAATAGTCAGTGCATTATTATATAACATTGGCATGATCACAAAAGATCAAGTCTCGAAAGACCGATTAGTTTAGTAGCCTTTGAAGTACTAGATACATTCATAAGGTTTACATTACATCCTAAAATGAAAAACTACAACTACATTGTTTCCATAGACCACACTCATATCCCCTTAGACTATTCTTTTAGGCTATTCATAAAATACGTCTTCACATCCTAGGAAAAATAAAACATAGAAAGGGGTGAGCTCAGATGCTCAGTAAGGATAACAATATAGCAGAAACTTTCATAAATTAGCATAAATATTTAAGGAAATGTATAAGACTAAAACAAAAGCCTTTTAAACTTGAACTTCTCCATAATATGGTAAATATAAAATCAAATTATTCCATTTACTTACTCCCATGGATATTATACTAGTCTAATAATCATATGCAATATCAATATCCACTTTCATAATGATGGAATGCATAATTCCAGACTTTTATAACCAAATAGTCAAGGCCTTGTGCCAAGACTACAAATAAGATTTTGTCAATGCCTTATGCCAAGGAAATAGATTGTCTCATGATACCTACATATTCAATGAGGATTTATAGCGGGCTCCACCCGTCACATACTAAGTCCAATGCATTCCTCATATGAAAAGTTTTAAACATAACACTAACATTCTTATTAAAATTAGCATACAAAATGTCAATGCTTTATCCATAAACCATGAATGGTATTAAAAAACACATCCACAATCAAATACATCACGAAACCATCAATACAATATGGAAGTTTTGTATCATAATAAATAAACTTTAAACAAACTTAAAATCCATCAAAGGATGTTGAAATAGATAAAATCAAAACCTTTTTAGAGAAATATCTCTTTCTATTTTAAAATAATTTAAAAGTCACGTAATTATAAAAAAACATTTATATTTGAAAATATTCTTATAATCATCTAAGTGATGCTTCAAAGATGTTATAACGGTGGAAAATATTTGCACCTTCCGTATAAGTTAAAAGAATGACCTTCTTACCTTAACTTTGTCAAAAAGGTTAAAAAGTAACTTATTTGGAAAACGAAGGAAATATTCTTTTAAAAAAAATTTATAAAAATTAAAACAGGGGTATAAATGAATTTAACCCATAGTATAGTAAATAGTAAAAATGTTTTGGAATACATTGCTACGAAACATGGATGTGGATGATAAAGAGGTCCCAGTGGGTAATTATGTATAAACAACCTCAGATAATGAAGATATTGTAGAATTAACCCTTACCTTGTACTTTTCCTTGGTCGAGTGTAGGTTAACCTCATGTGTAATGGTGAAATAATTGTTATTAAATTATACAAGAATAATATACATTAATATGATATCATATATGATCTTTTAACATTGATTTATTAATAATATCTTAATATTATCGTTGTTGCGAGTGTTAACAGATTCGTTTTCCTTTATATTCTTTGTTATGTGAGTCATATTTGTTATTTATGGGATGTATCTTATTCATATTCAGAATGATATCAAGTATTTAAACATTATTTTTAATCATCTAATGAAAATTAATCTTGAATTGATACGATGGTGAATGAATCTCATCGCGTTCATGGAGACGGTAATTCATACGTACGCATGAGCAACAATATCATTACTTTGATATTAAAATAATATATAATTGGAGGGTATAAAAAAAATACAGAATCATTATCATGGTACATTTATTATTTACATCAATTACACATCATTATTATAACAATCTAAAAAATAATGTATTGAATAACAATTACACCACGATGTGGAGATGGTAAGACGATCTTACGCACGTATAGTGACATGTAATTCAAAGTATGGATAGGATAATGAATTTGGATGTACCATATTTATAATAACATCACAATATATAGAGGATACCGGATTTATTATTATATAATGGAAACAACAATGAAAAAGGATGTGAAAAAATAAAGGAACTTGAAAGAGGTGATGAAATATTTACCTCTTCTTCGAGTTCTTCCTTTTGATTTAATCAAAAGGGCTCCTTAGGTTGGCTTTAAGACTAAGGAAGGCCTCTAGGATGTGAGGATGATAGTTTATAGGGTATTTAGGCATATTTTGTCCAAGACAAATGGCTTCTAAGGTGTGAATTAGAGATAAGGGGGAGTGCCCTTTTATAAGAGGGGTGAGGGGCACCTTAGGAAAAGGTAGAAATATTATTTTATAATATAATCATTTTCGGTTTCTAATCACTCAAAAGTAGATTATTTAAAGTATAAGGTGGGTATGGGTCGAAAAACACTCAACCCATTAATTTTATATAGGTTTGGGTTACTATATTAACTTTATCTTTTAGATTTATCTCTTAGTCAAATAGTTTGACATTTACCATGTCTCTTTGCTTTTTTTATTATATAGTTAATAAACATACTATATACTTCCGAGAGAACCCCAAGTGATTCATTAATGATAAAACTATCATTATAAAAGTCCTTTGGATGAACATTATATTTTTAGGAATATAATATTTGTTTTAAAAACTGTTTTATGTCAATTTTGACACTATTTGGTATTTTGTTGTTACTAAATTCAAAACAGCATTATTACTCCGAGAAAAATTCATCTTACCCACCCTAACATGTCATATTAACCATGAAAAGTATTTTAATTCATAAAAAGTCTCAAATTACATTTATTTGGATATTTATAATATCAATTATTCGAATATTTCATTAATTCGGTAATTACTGAATCATCATTTTGTCATAAATAAATTAAATTATTTAATGTCTAAAAAATATAAATAAAATACCATTATGTATGAAATATTTTTATTTTTGTAATGAATATTTTTAGTTGAATTTATCTTTTGTATTAACCAATATTAAAAAAAATTAGTTATTAATCTTTGATTTTAACTCTTTTAACTCTTCTTTAAATAAAATAATAATAAGTGTCCTAATCTAATCCATGTGGACCAAAAAGGTTCATATTTTATTCCAAATGTTGTTTTTGGTTGAATTATACTAATCCAATATAATTTGGACATGTGTTATGGTAATAATATTATCATTTTTACCCTTAATTGCACTATTTACTTTTAACTGTGGTAATTAAAAGTAAATAAGTTACTATTCACAGAAAATTATTTTCATCTTATTGAACCACATTTTTCTTACTGATATCAACCGTTTCTCTTAGATTTTTGAAATTCCACTCACAAAAGTGTTAAGATTATGTTTTATGTGAATTTTCAAATTCTCTTTAGAGGTGGGTAAAAGATGGTGAAAAGTTCAATAAACTTTTTATATATCTAAAATTATTACAAACTGACTCCAAGAAATTACATTGAACTTTTATAGGTATTATGTATCTATTTGGACCTAAAAAATTAAAATAAAATAAATAATTATTTAAATAAAAATTCGGTTTTAAACAATAACTCTGTGTTTTTCACTATTCATCAAAAATTGAAAGTTTTTAGAAAAATAAAAAAATCACTCTAAGCTAATTTCAATATTCTGAATCCAAAAATGAAGTCCATTTTGAGAGATAAAATTTATAAAATTTCAAAAGGTGGGTATTACTATTCATAATGGCTACTTTGATTGGTTGTGGTGTGTTAGAATTTAAAGTTTCATACAACACATGCTGCTGTATTTTTCAAAGTTAAGCGTACTGTGGAAGCGTGGGGTGTTATAATTTGGGTCCAAAATCATGACCTAAATAGGGTGTGAGAAAAATCTAAGTAGGAAACCCCTGACAGATCTGTTTCTATCTGTTAGTGAATATTTATAAATGGAATATGTAAAAATGAATCAATAAACTTGGAAGTACTCAAAAGTAAACCATCATAGAGTTTTCAATTACATTCATTTAACATCAAATATTCATTTTTCAATTCATGTAACCCTAGGATATAGCCTATTCCCTATATCACCCACGTAAACTAACAAAATAGACATCTCAAAAGACCATATAAACAATCAAATAAAACTGAATCCAAGCTTTTTCTTTGGCTGGGAAGAATTTTCATAATCATTCATTTATTGACAACAACTATTTGGGAAAAATCTCATAGTCTAACCCATTTGGTATAATAGTATCAATTAATTTAAATAATGACCCTCTGGGAAATCTCTCATCGTATACCCCCTTTGGTCCAACATAACATGAAACAAAATATAAATGTCCACTTGGGAAATCTCTCATAGTCTAGTCTCTTCTAATCATATAGCTACAGCAAGGATCTCATGGTCCCATGTAAATAAAGAGGATTCCCCCTCTATCTCCCTAGTAAAATTCTATCACAATCCCTTGGAAAAACAATATGGAAGTCCCCTCAGTCTTCCAGGTCTAAGTATATCATGGTCCATTGGAAAAAATAATAGCGCATGTATCCTTATAAATCATCTTATGAAATCTATAACTACCACATGGAAAAAAATTCTCAATGCATGTCACAACAATTTCATATAATCAGTAACTTCATCCTAGAAAAACATGGAATGGGAAACAAGGCATGCTAAACAGGAATTCTAGATAAAACTACAATAACCAATCAAACAAGTAAAACACAACCATGTGGTGTCCCCCAAAAAAAGTATTTAACCATAAACTTTAGAAAAAATCCTTACTAAATTAATCAAATCATAGCTAGTGAATACAGGGTTCAATTTCAAGTCAAGAAATACCCAAAACGTGGGCATACATAAATTTTACCATATATAATCCAAATAAAAACAATAAAAGGAACAAACCACCTACATGGATTTCCTACAATCGATACACTTGAATGAAGACCATTGAATTGGCCTAGATCAGTGCAGATCTACAAAATGGTGAATAAAAAACAACCTTTAATAACTAAAAAGTGAAGATAAATCGGGAAGAGAGGATCTTGGGGGTTTGAGAACTCACTGGTGGGATTAGAATTCACCCAGCGATGCCTCTATCAGAGCTCGAACAGAGAATTGTGTGGGGTGGGGAGTTTGTTAGCCATTTTGTAGTGCTCTTGAATGAAACATGGGGAGAAGAAATTGTTTCTAGACATGATATGCATCCCCCTTCTGATATAAAAAAAAGAAAAAAACATGGTGAGAACCATAAAACTACATGTCATATTGTATCCTTAACCAGAACTTGAATAAATCAGGTCTTCCAGGTCACCATACAACCATGTACTCGGTTGTTACATAGTCAGTACACGGTTTTTCATGACTATTGGGTACATGGAATGTACATAGAAGTTCACGGTCTATACTCATAAAATATCCATTTCTTCCTTTTTCCTAAAAAATATCCAATAATCAATATCCATACTTGAAAATAAGATTTGAGTTATTATAAAAAAAATTCATGTGTTTTCAATATCTATAAGATATTTAATTAAATAATGTGTATTTTATTCATAAATGTTTATGTTGTTATAAGGAGGTAGGATGTCAACCAGTGCCAATGACATGCATAGAATTCTGACCTTAGGAATAGACATCCCATATTTTATATCAAGGGTATGCATACTTTGTGATTCCCTATTACATAGAAGCTCAATTATGATCTGAGGTTTATGCTGACATTTATACTATATATTACTCTACACAACATAGGGATCCATAATTTGGTATGTTAATAAATTTACATTAGTTTATTTTTTTTAACTCTTTTTAATTCATTTGAATATCCTCACAACATACTCAAATACAACATCTTATTTTCATGTCTGATTCAGTTGAGGATAAGGTTCTTAGCTAGACATCATACCATTCTCCAATTCAGGGGATGATATAAGTCAGTCGTTTTATACAAGATAGTATCCTTGATCATATACCCCAAGAAGATGAAAATCTAAATCATGGAGTGGAGGTTCCTCCTGAGGAACCTCCTAGAGGAAAGGCTGATTTTTAGGATCCACAAAGATGACGTAGACTGCATCATGATACACATTAGTCCTCACCTGTTCCACTGGCAGAGATTTTCCCTCTAGCATTCCAACCTCAAACGATTGGGGATGTGCATTAGGTGGTGTGCGATCTATTTAGGTTGTTGTGATATCTATAGTTCTCTTTAGGTAAAGATGATTTGAGTTTCTATTAGGGGTTATTTCCAATGCCTAAAAATTTTGTGATCATTCCTTTACAGACTATATGTTTCCCCCATCTAATGATGGTAGGTCCTTCTACTCACATTGTGGGAGAAAGATCAGGTGAACATGATAACATCAAAATGACAGCTCTTCCAGAGATGTTATGGCTATAAAATTTGACATTCGTGGTTCAATAACATAAGGAAGATCCCTCTTATATTCACCTTACACCAACCCAACACAGTGTTTGGTGATCCTGATAGAGGAGTATCATTTAAACAACAGATTTTGGGACATGACCTCATCATAGTGATTGATAGTACTCATTTATTTGTACGTGTGATATTTACTAAAAGGATTAAAAATATCAATGTATTGTATATTCTATATTATTATTTTCCTATTAAAATAATGAAATTATTTTTACTATCAACCATTTTTACATGTTTACCAAATATTTCAATTCTGATTAATATTTTAGTTACAATTAATACATTATAAGCATTCAAAGTAGACTACAATAAATATAGGTAAACATAATAAATTTTAATTAGATAACATTAAAATATTATAAAACATAAACTATAAAAAATATAAATAAAACTCAAAACATATCCTAAACATCTAACAATTTGTTGAAAATAAAATGAATTTCACATATATAAAAAATTATTAAAAATTAACGGAATGAAGAAAAATTATAATTAAAAATGTAATGGTTTAAAAAAATATTGTGCCACTAAAATTATTTTTCAGTAATTATTTTTAATAAATGATTTTTATTTTATTTTTTATTTTTTATGTTCAGTAAGTGTGTCAAATTATATTTGGATTTTATTTTTACATTATTATTAATAGAATTTCAAAGCCATAAACTTCAAACATTTTTATGTTTCATGTAGGTGACTTTGAATGCATATAACTTATAAAATTTAAATATAATTTAACTAAAATTTTATAAAATAACTCCACATATAAAAATAATTTAAAACTAAATTATCATAAATCGAATGTAACACCCTGTAATTCTAAAGTAAGAACCTTATATTAGATTGCGTGCATGAAACACGACCCAAAGCACATAAGGTAAAATAATACCATAAAAATTTAAAATATATTTAATATTTTAAATATTTTATATATATTATATATTAAGTAATTAACTTTACAATGAGTTAATTGCATTACACATAAAAGAGACTTTATTCAAAAGTTTACATTACACACACAACCGAGTTTTACCAATTAACGATATATTATTAAATATAATAAGATATGACCTAGACATCAAATTAGTATTTATTAAAATATTTAAATAATTTATGAAAATATTTGATTTTAAAATTTTTAATATTAATTCATTGGTTATTAATTAATTATAAATTAATTTTAAAACCGATTGAATATAACAGAAAATATTATTATTTTCAAAAAGAAGTTTTACCATAATTAATTTTATTAATAAAAATTAGTGGGAGGTATTAATGTAATATATATATATATATATAATAAAATATTTTTGAAGTTCAAACAATAGATTTTATAAGAACAAGATAAAGAACAACTCAAATATTACAATTAATACCCTATATTTTTATAAAGGTAATTTTATCTCCTTTTAATGAAGAAACCATTTTAAATATGAATTTGGACATTTTAATTGATTTAATATGTCAAAATAAACTTAATATTTCAAATTGAAACACATAAATTAGGTTAGGATGAATTTTTGATATTTTTTAGAAACATATCATTTTTTAATGGATACTTTAAAATACTAAATATTAGTTCAAAAACGTAATTTCAACACATTTATTTCTTAAAATAAATTAAATTTTTAACTTTTTATTTTTTATTTAAATAATTTTTTTATCAATTAATAAATTTATGCAATTAGGATAAATTTCACTTTGAAATTCACTATAAAAACATAGCAATTGTTTGGACGTTTTAACTTTAAAAACCAACATGTCCGGCCTACAGGGTGAATTTTAAATTAATATCTACAACATCAATGATTATAAATTTGAAAAATGGATTAATTATTTGTAATAATTATATATAATTTCTAATAATATCTACTTTTTTGACCCAAAATATTGTTTAATGTAATTAAAATTAATTATAATTATTAGGGTAAAATGAAGCCTAATAAAGAACTAAACCTATAATTTAAGGGCCAAAATAACCTAGACACATGTACAACACCCATTTAATTCCCATAAGTTGTAAATTAACCTTATATTATTGATTTTGGTCAGTTTCTGAAGACCATTTTATGTAAAAACAGGGTTACACAAAACAACTTTTCCAAAATACCAAGTGAGTCCTTTTCCTTCACTATTTAAGGCCACCACTTCTCTCACATCCTCACACATCTCAAAACACTTAGTTTTTTGTCAATATCTACCCAATAATTTTCCAAAAACCCCTCCTTTACTCCTATTATTCTCTAATTAGGGATAAATCCTTCCAAGGAATCCTTTTTGTACAAACCAAAAGTAGTTACCTAATTAAGAGGTTACATCTTATCTTAAGCTCTCTAGTTTCATTTCCATTATCCACCACCAAAATATCTTTATTCAATTGTTATATAAGAAAAATGTACTAAATATACTAAAATGTTTTTATGTAAGTATTTATATCTAAATATACAAACACCTACATAAAACGGGTAACGAACATATTATTCCTGTAAACGGTGAACTACTACCTCATGAATGATTGATTGTTTATTTTTTCTTTACCACCTATCATGGTGTAAATTATAATAGAAACTCTATTAATTATTTTTATATAAGATATTTATTATATATTTTCACTTTGGTATTCCTTTTATAATAAATACAATTAATACTTCCCATTTTGTGTTAATATGATAACATCGTTTGAGGAAGTGTGGACAACCGCCCCCTTGGAGCGATTGATTCATTCATGCTATACCTGGATCATATTAAAGATGATTTTGATAAACCTATGTAACATATAAAACATAGTTATTATAAATTAATTACAATAGACTCATGTATCCTTTATTTTTCATTCTTTAAACATCGAAAAGAAATTAAAGTAGCGTTCATTCGTACATATGGCCAACAACCTCCAGGAACGGTGCTCATCAATTCTTATATAAAATATTATGGACTATTATAAACACATATTTACATAATATATAATATAATTAAGTAACATTTTACATTATCGAGATTAGGAAATGTTTATCAAAGAAATATTAATATAATTTAACAATTAAAAACATACTTGAGAAAACTAGGCTATTAACAACATAAATAGCTAAAATAATGAAACAGTATTAACAAAAGGGTAATAAAATATTATAAGAAGTTAATATATGATATTATAAACATGATTATCGTTTTTTTAAGTTAGTAACATATATGAAATCTCTATAAAGCTGTATAACATCCACACGACAAATAGAAGGTTAATGTTAGGTAATTTCATATCAATTTACATTCCATTGAGACTTATTTGTTATTATGAACCAATTCAATTTTATTTGGGGTATATACTTCATTTTTTATGTTATATCATGAATCCATTTATTCTCATTACATTATATATTCCATTTTATGTCATAACATTCTAGATATTATGATTTGAATGTTTCAATGTGGTGTGGGACACTTTGGAATGATTAAAGATTACTCTCCTCAAGAATGTTATTAATGGTTATCTATGAAATATGACTTTCTTTTTGGATTGGTAACTTTATCATGAAACAATAAATTTATTGTGATAATTTTTTCATTAGAAATTACTTTTAATATTGATATTCTCACACAATGTATTTTAGTACTTCCTAAACCATTTATCATTTTACAAATGGTGTTCACTTTGACAATTATTTAACTGAATGCGGATTATTGATAAATCGGTGTCCTCAATTCAATATGGATAAATTTTGATTGGAAAAATTATTTATTAAATATATTAGTAAGACTTTTTAAATAAAATGCATGGTTTAGTGACCATTTTATGTAAGCCCTACGGGTTGGGGACTAGTTAATTAATGCCTCTCGATGCATTAGTAGTCTCGTGAGTAAAATTAGTTGGCCAAATAGTTTAAACTATCACCTGGAAATAAAGGTATCATGTTCCCAGGAAACATGATATCTAATAATTAATCATGTCCTTTATTAAGAAATAATTTATCATTTATCCATGAGATTTTACATCGATATATCATTGTATCCATTTAATTTTAATTCTATTGATTAAATGGCATGTATGTTGAGTTTTTTACCATGTCATTATGATATTACCTTATCTAGTTATGTGTATTTCATTTGTTATTAGTTATTTACCTTATCATCCTAATATATACCTATTTATTCATTATTACTTCCTCTTTACTTACCCTTACTGATCTTTTGATATCGCCCATATTATGTTCCCTTTCCCCAGGTTATAAAGAATAAATATTTGAATAATAATTCAATGATGTAGTTTATTTCATTTTATTATGTATCATTTTTATTTATTCTATTTTATAATGTTTTATGGGTAGCATATATGTAATTTGGATTTCCAAAACTTCTAAATTGATTGGCCCTTTTGGATTTGATTCCTTGTAATCAAGCTAATGTAATAAAATAATACACTTGATCTGAGCTTCCGGGGTCATGGAGTTACAATTCATATCAGAGAAATTTTAGAATCATCCTTGGAAACTAGTTTTATAAAACATATATTTTGGAGAAAAAATCATAGATATAAATTTAGGATAGTTATATAAGAACATACTAGAATTTTGGCACGAAAGATATCATGTGGGTATTCTTAGCAATAAATCCTTGTCTGGATACTACAAGTGGATGTGGTTCTGTCACATATGTACCAAGGAGTAATAACTTTGACAAGGTATTCTAGGTCTGACATGGGGAAACCTTCCACATGACAATATGCCTTACTGTGCACCAGGTTTGACAATCCTTGGAGATATACTAAGGATAATTCATATTTTCTTTATAACTCATTATAAATTACATCAAAGTAAAGATATCCCCAAAGAAACCATGTTTACAATTATTATATTCTCTATGTAGAAATTTATCAATTTATGATATGTGTTCCACTTGATTTGGGTTGATACATACTTTTATGATTTAATATATTGTATTCAATTATTTAGAAATGAAAACTAGTATAATTAATTGAAAATTCACCAATTCATATGATCTAATGATTAAGAATGGTCATATCTTTCATGGTAATAAGCCAAAATTTTGAAGGGTAATAGTCCCACAAGTATTCTTATTCTATGAGGAAATAATATCATGTTTTAATTTTATGGTTAAATAATTATCCTAGTCTTAGGCCTTTGAAGGAAAAAAATATAATAAGATTCCTTTTGAGAACAATGAAAAATGGAATGTGTTGAAGAAGATGAAGCGAAAGGAGGATTTTATGACATGTGATAATTGTGGCCTGAAACACTCAGGCACTTAGTAGAAGGAAATTGGATTTTGTTATAATTTTAGAGAAAAATGACACTATATATGTGATCGCAAGGGTAAGAAAAAGGTTTTTTCAATGTATAATGAATCAACTGTAAGGTTGGGGTATACTATGAGAATCAATGTCCCCAGCATCAAAATAATTTACCCAATAGGGTGCTATTGGAAAATGATCACGTTATTATACAACTGTAGATGATGAGTAATGATTAATATTCGCAATCAAGAATTATTTCAATTTAATATTTTATCAGTAATGTGCTGGTTAAAATAACTATGGAATATATAAATATTGTACGATTGTAGTTTTTAATTTTTGATTTGAGATCTTATTTCTGAATTGTAAAAAGAAAAGTGATTCAATATAAAGTTAAACATTTCATAAAAACGTGATTAAGGGAAAGAATGACCTTAATATTTTCCTGATATTGATATAATGATAAAGAAATGATTAGTTTAGACAAGTTCTGACTACCTTGAAATTTATTAATGATTTATTGATATGTGGTCTATGCTATTATTGATGGAATTTACAAAAAATTTGGATTAAAATGATATATCCAATAACATGTTTCCTAAATAAGTAATAAAGAAGAATTCGTGTTTCCAATAATTTTTTTGGTTATTCAAGTTATTACAATACATCAAGAGGATACATGATAACGTTACTCACTAGTTAGGAATGTAAACATTTTGAGTTTCTTCATGTTTATTATAGGATAATTTCAATTTAATCTTAGATATTGATGAACTTATTTTAATGATTTTGATCATAATCTTTTAGAAAATATAACCATTTATTAAATTTGTTAAGTTGATCATTAGGTGATATTTTCTTGGGTAAGGAATTACATTACCTTACGATGCATCATGTGCTAAGAGATGAAGTAGAAATAGTTCAAGTTATATTCAAAGGAAAATATTATGTTTATAGAATCATGTATTTACTGATATTATTTGACAGTGAAATAATTCCTCTACTCTAGAAAAAATGATCTTGAAAATCGATATTTTGTCATAGAACCTTCATTCCTAATGAATAAAATGGCCCTTAGATCATCACATAATTTAGGAATTTCTAATTGTTAACTTTTTCAAAACTATATTCTATAACGCACTATATAAGAACATCATAGTTATATATTTCCTCTATATCCATGTTTTTATTTCCCATGCATGATCTCCTACTAAGGGACCTAATTATAGAACAATTATACCTTATATTCTCTCTTATTAGGAAGATGCGATAGTAACAATTTTTACAATTTGGTTCTCTCAAAAAAAGTTTATTTTTAATCCCTATATTTCTGTGATCAATTTTAAATTCTGAGGATTTAATTAATTTAATTTCGGGCGAATGTAACACCTCTAAATACTAAAGTAAGAACCTCGTATTTGATAGCATGTATGACATAGGGCACTGAACATGTAAGGGATAATAATACCCTGATATGTTAATATAAACTTAATATTTTAAATATATTTAATATATTATATATTTTTAATGCACTTGACACTGAGTTACCTTGTGTTACACGCAAGAGTGACTTTCTTTGAAAGCTTACATTACACGCAAGACCACGTTTTACTGAATAATGATATATTATTAAATATAATAAGATATAACCATGAATTTAAATTATTATTCATAAAAATGAGTAACTAATTTATGAAAATATATTGTTTTCACAAATTTTAAATTATTTCATTGTTTATACATTAACTAGAAATGAATATGAAAACTGACTAAACATAGAAGAAAATATTACTATTTTCACAAAGATGTTTTACCCTAATAGATTTAATTAACAAAAAATAGTTGGTGATATTAGTGTAATATATATATCATATATTCAATATAATATTTTTGATATTCATCCAATATATATGAAAAATATTATACAAAAACAAACCGAATACTAAACTTAAAACCTTATATATTTATAAAGGAAAGTCTACATCCTTTTAATTGGAAACCAAATTTAAATATGAATTTTAAAAATTTAATTTCTTTAATATATAAAAAAACTTTAAATTAGAAATATTAACAAAAAATTAGGTTACGGTGAATTTTGGATATTTTTTGGAGACATATCATTTTTAATGAATAGTTAAAAATATTAAATATTAGTTCAGAACATCCTTTTCATATAATTTAATTATAAAGTTCAATTATACTTTTAATTTATTTTTTAAGTTTAATAATATAAAATTTTAACCAATTAATATAATTTAGGTCATTAGGAGAAATTTCAACTTCAAATTGACTATAAAAACATAGCAATCCTTTGGACATTTTTACATTAAAAACCTAAATTGTCATTCCGCTTGCAGGATGATTTTTAAATTAATTTCTACCACTTATCTGATTATTATTTGGAGAAATGGATTCCATATTTGGAATCAGATTAATTTATAATTTATAATAATACAAACTTTGTTTTTTACCCAAAATATTAGTGAAAATAATTAAAATTAATTTCAATTATTATGGTAAAATTAAGCTTAATAAAGGATAAAACCTTTCATTTAAGTGCCCAAATGACCAATCCACATATCCAACCCCCTTTTTATAATCATATATCATCAATGAACCTTCCATTATTGATAATATTTTTAATACTTTTTTAGGTAAAAACGTGGGTACACCAAACTTCATTTCAAAAATACCGAGTGTATCCATTTCCTTCCCTATAAAAGGCCACCGCATCTCCCACTTCCACACCCCTCTCAAATCACATAGTATAGTCCAATATCTACTCAATAAACCTTCCAAAACCCCTATCTTACTATTATAATCCTATATTTGGGAAAACATGCTTCAAAGGAATCATTTTTTATAAACCAAAAGATGTTACCTGATTAAGAGGAAATATCTTCTATCAAGATCTCTAGTTTTATTTCCATTATCTAGCCAATAAAATCTATTTACTACATTATTATATAACAAAAAATGTATCCTCAATATAATATTGTTCTTTTATTTAAATCTTTCTACCTACACTTACAAACACCCCCATATAATGGGTAATGAACATATTATTTCTCTGTATAATGAACCACTCCCTCATGAAATGATGATTGTTCATTTTCCCTTTACAACCTTTTAAGGTGGCCATTCTGACAGAAACTATGTTTATGTTTTATGTATATGATATTTAGTATTTTTTATTCATTAATAATCATTTTATAATATAGAAATTTTATATTTTCCATTTTTCGCTAATATGAAAACATCGTTTGAGTAAGTGTGGACAACCGCCCCTCAGAACAATGTGATTCATTTATGCAGTACCAAGAACACATTAAGGATTATTTTAGTAGAACTATGTAACATATATAACATATTTATGAGAATTTTTTTAAATATACATATATATCATTTATTTCCCTTTATTTTAATATGATAAATAAATGAAGGTAGCATTCATGCATACGTACGATTTACCATCTCCATTAACGGTGCACTTCATTTTTATCTCAAAATATTATGGACAAGTATATGTACATATGAAATGAATATATGAGATAATTAGATAATGTTTTAAATTTTGGATACGATGAAATCATGAACTATGAAATAGGAATAAAAAGTAATAAGTCAAGATATACTTGAGAAAACTAGGCAATTAACACCCAAAATAGCTAAAATAATAAAGCAGTATTAACAAAAGGGTAATAAAATATTATCAGAAGTTAATATATGGAATTATATACACGATTATGGCTCTAGTTTAATTTTATAACATATTTTTAACCAATATACTGGAGTATAAAGAACACACAACAAAAGTAATGTTAAGGTAATGGAATTTCTTCTCAATTTACATTCTATTGAGAATTATTTGTTATTGCCTTCCAATTCACTTTTATTTGGTGTATATAATGAAATATATATAATATATAATTAATCCCATTATTCTCATGACATTATAAGTTTCATTTGATGTCATACCTTTCTGGATATTTTGATTTAAATGTTTCAGAGTGGTATGGGATATCTTGGAATGATATCTTGGAATGATTAAAGATTATTCTCCTCAAGAATGTTCATAATGATTATCTATGAAATATCAATTCATTTTCTGATTGTTAAATTTTTCTAGAAATAGTAACTTTATTTTAATCATTTTTCTTTATAAATTACCTTGAATATTCATATTCTAGCATAATGGATATTATTATTTCCTTAACTTTATATCATTTTACATATGGTGTTCAATTTAACAATTATTTCAATAACTAGGAATTATTGATAAATCTGTATCTTCTATTTAATATAGATACATATGATAAGGCACATTATTTATTAAATATATGAGTAATGGTTTGGACATGAAATGTACGGGTTGGGGACCGTCTAATGAATTCCCAATGGGTTGGGGACCGGTTAATGCAAGCCCCTTGATGCATCGGTATTCTCACGGGGACAGTTCGTTGGCCAAATAGTTTAACTACATCTAGATGGTAATAGTATCATGTTATTGGGAAACATGAAAAATAATAACTAATAACTTTCCTTATTGATAATTTTATTATTATTTATCTATGATATTTTGTGCTGACATATCTATGGATGCATTTCATTTTCAGTTAATTGATTTAATGGAAGGTGTTTTTATATTCTTAACTTTCCATATTGATATTACCTTACCTAGTTATATGTATAGAATTTTTTATCGATTATTTTCCTTTCCATGTTAAATTAATATTATTGATTCATCATTTCTTCTTCTTTACATACCCTTACTAAGAATTTGATCTCACTATTTTTATGCTTCCTTTCCCAAAGTTTTTAATAATAAATATATGAATAAGATTTTAAGGATTCAATTTATTTCATTTTATTAGGTATCATTTTTAAATTTTCAATTTCCTAATCTATTATGGATATCTTGTTTGTAATCTATATTTCCAAGACTACTAAACTGATTTGTCCTTCAGGATTTGATTCCTTGTAATGATTCCAATGTAACAAAATAATGCACCAACTCTAGGCTTCTCGGGTTGAGATGTTATATACAATAAGTAAAAGCTAATTTACATTTCACAAAATTTGGTACAGAAAATATTACATTTTTACTTCCAAATATTAATGGATATAATTCTAAAAAAACAAAATAAACACAATAGATAAATCAAAATATACAAACATAAATATTTTTAATTTTTTAATTATTTTGTAAAAGTTTTTCGAAAAGGAGGTATAGGACTTTCTACCTTTGAACTAATACCCAAAGACAACAAAGAATATATCAAATTTCCTCATTATAAATCAGTAAAAAATTAACCAATTATTCTTTAAATAAATATTTTAATCAAAAAATTATATAAAAAACTCATTGTTTACTACTATAGGAAATTTTCTAGGAACATTTAGGTGGTTTCATGTAGCACCCCTTAGTCTGTAAGACATTCCCATATTTGAATGGGTGCATTTAATTGTGATACTTTAACACTAAATATTATGAAATACTCCTTGAGGAATCCTGAACCCATTAAAATCTAGTTTGGGACTTTTAGAGATCATTTGGTTGATTAATTTAGTGAAAAATGATTCAATATTTATGAAAATTGTAATTGTAGGAATAAAAAAATCAACTTGATAAATCATCATGGATGTGACCTTCACGGCTACCAGATAACAAGTAATATATAGATGTCACCGAAAAACTCAATATAGGGTAACACAGTTGATGAGGATGTCCAATTTGACTTGAGATGATTTTTTAAATTTTTATATTCTCTAATAATGATAATAATATATAAATTAATTAATGAGATAAACTATATAATTTATTATGATATAATTTCATTTAGAGAGTGGGTTAATGAAGGGGTTATGATATTAATTAATCACATGAGGTGATCGTCAAATTAATGTGGATTCTCTTATAAATTCATTAATGTGTATATTAAATGTATTTTAACTAATTGAAATGTAATGTTGCATTGAAATGGATCAATGAATTATTGAAATGCGAAAACGTGAATTAAATGTTGTGTGGCTAGTTGGGGGAAACAAACATGATCATATGTTTTAAGGACTCTCATGATTAATATTTAAATGATAAGTGTGTATCAAGTGATCATATCATAAATAGTGAAAACATTGAATAATGGGTAAATTAATGTTCAATGAATAATGTAAAGTGATTGATGGATGGCATTATTGACTTTATAGTATATACGGATGGAAAACTTATGAAAAATATCTTGATATCTTGTCATTATGTTAGATAGTTATTGAATTAGAATTAATTTCTTTTAATGCACCAGATATTGAAGGAGGAATTATATTTCATGTGGTGATAGATCTATCTTGGTAATTCAATAAAATTTTATTTTTTGTCAAATTATCATTTACATCCTATATGTTTAATAATATGGATTCATTATGGATGATATAGTTTATAGATTACCACATGGGATGTCTTGTATAAATGATAGGGGTACCCCCATATTGTTATTGAGTTGATCAACGTTTTTAATCACTATTATAAAATGTGATGAAACTTGTGACTAATGGATATCCATGGGGACATGATACATAGGTGTATTTCCATAGCACTAATCTTCTATGTAGGGATTGAGTGATATAATGGTGACTACATACTATCTTACCCACTAATCTAGATAGAGACTACTGATGACATATAAATGTATTTAAATGTGACACCCTAGACCCACACTTCCAAATTTAGTTCAAAAACACATACTTTACAAACTTTCTTTGATATCAGCTATGCAATCCTAGATATATCCATTCTCAATTATAAAATAAAAAAGATATTGCATATATTACATCTCAAATATATTTTCTGGTTTTGTTCTTTATGGAATTATGAAACATCATAAACTAATAACGATCATGTATTTCTCAACTAGTTGAAGTTCGTTTCATTATGTAATTGAAAATAATTATTTCATGATAAGTCTTCAACATCTCTCGTAAATTATATCACACTTGTTATCTGTATAAGAACATCACATGTACTGTGTTTCTTTATAACCTAGAGAGTGGAAATATAAGAAAGTGGTGATATGAAACACATAGTGAGACAAACAAATTACTAAATAAATCATTACATAAGCATGGCATAAATATTATGGTTGAAATAGTTAAACAACAAGAATCCATAATCAACATGAAACATGGATCAAGTTATATCCATGAAAATAATTAAGAAAATGATATCAATAATTTTTATCCCATACTGATGGAATGTATAATGTCAAACATAAAAAACCTTCATTCAAGGGCATGTTTCAAGTCACTTTAATTATCCTCACGACAACAGTCAAAACATATTTCTAAATTGTGAAGGAATAAACCAAAAAATAAAACCTATTTTGTCTAATGAGAGTTATTGATGCATCAAGGGGCTAAATAATTATGGTCCCTACCCCTCATCTGATTATGTTATATATATTCACCATAATATTCTTCTAGAACTTTTATAACATTCGGTGATGAACCCCATACCCAAAAAACATGGATACTATATAATGTGAAATATAGAAATAAAACACTTTATAAACCAACATTAGTAGTCAAAAATCATAAATAATTCTAATACATTCCCTATTTCGAAAAAAGGTATAGCATGACCATAACTAAACTAAAGGAAGAATATGGATAGATAAACGATGGATACCCAACATTCCAATAATCATCAATATTGTAATAACAATATAAAAATTCCATTAATTTTCCCATGTGAATAGAATAAAAATACTTCTAGGTGAATATCATCTGATCTGAATTATGTATGATGTTCACATCAAATAGATCAATGAGTATATTACATAGTCAATACATGAAAAACATGATCATAAGTAATCAAGAGAAAGAAGGTGGATGGTATAAAAAAACATAAGTCATGAAGTGAGAAATATTTGTCAAAGGGTTTGTGTTGTAGGAATTTGTATCCTAGAAAAACAAGGATATAGCCCCCACATAATACAATCAAAAGGTAGAATGTTCCCAACTTATATGGAATATGTTCAAGGTAATAATAATAACTCAATTAATGAAATATTAGTTACTAGAAATAATTATTACTATTGGAACAACTGAATCAATTTCCCCATAAATAATGGAATGTGATTTGGAAAGTAAATCCCATAAAATACTAAGTGTGTGATAAAAAATAAATCCTTGCATAATTAATACACAATACAAAGAAAACATGGTATAAAAAATTTACATTGTCCCAATGAATAAATATTCAGAGCTTGAAAATCATAACGACTTTTGAAATTTTTAATCAAAACCCCTTGAAAGATATATATTTTAATTGACTTTAAATTTTCATTACTAAAAATATATCTCGTGATATTATATCTCAAATGGTCAGCATATACACTATATAAATTAAATTAGGATCATAAAATCAACCATGTCTCCAATAGAGGAATTAGAGACAAAAAACATTGCCTCTTGTCCAAACTTTCATTAACATAAAATAACCTAATGTATCACATCCAAAAATATATTAATTATTTAATTAATAACCATACACATATCAATTTTTATTTATAACTTTAAAAAATTATTATTCTCTACATGAATTCCTTTGATTTTCAACTTCAGGTGTTTGTATTATTTTATAATTTTAATTAGTTTTATAATATTAGTGTCTATGTATATTTTATTTCAAATTTCATCATTATAAATAGATTAAAGTTAATTATTGGGATTTTTAATAATTTTTTTAGATATTCCAAAATCCAAACTTGAGTGTTTTTGTATTTATCTTTCAAGATGAAAATGGTAAGAAACATGTTTTAGTGAATCTTAAAAATCAAAGGGTGTTCTCTTAATTTATGATTTATATATTAATATAACATATTCAAAAAATAATATCTTTTTACACATTTATGTCGTGTTATACTCGTAATTATGTTCCCATATTGATTAATAAAGAAAAGTCATATTATTTTACAATTAGGTTGTTAAACTAACCTAAACATGATCATACCATGATTTAATTAATAACATTGAAGTTGTATTGTATCCTCATGTAACTATTTTATGGTATTCCAAAATCACTTTTTTAATCATAATTTGGTTGGGTATCTTTTGGGGTTTCATCAGGTGAAATTATAAAAAAATTGGAAGTTTCAAGGATAGTGCGCAATTGGTGCATGATTTTCCCAAACTATAAGCCCTACTATAGAAAACTATACAACCTAATATAGTGGGATTTTTCACAGTTAGTGTATGGTTTACAGACTATATACCCTATTAAGAGGAATCATGTGTCCCTTCCAAAATATGTACATTACTTTCACATGGTTTTTCTAAACATCGTGCCTCTACCAAAGAAACTATGCGAACAGGTTTTTAGTTAATCTGAATTTTGATTAAAAATTATAGAACCCCAATTTATTTCCTTGATGGACTAGAATGATGAATAGTCAATTTATCCAATCCTTAGAGCTCCTAACTACAGTTCTTGGCCCCTAAGATCCCTATTATATGGCATTTGAAGTTTGAGGAACTCCCTTCGATCTTCTCCTGGTTACTTTCCACTTAGGGATATCATTCTCCTGTGATCTCTTTTCTCCTCCCAAGGTTTCAATGGATCTCCACATTGATTTTTGGGTCTGATAACTATTATTTTGGATATTACCTTATTTTTTATTCATATATCCTTTTTATATCATTCTCCATTAGAGTTTTTAATATACAGATATGTGTTTCAAGATCTTGTGATCCTGAGGTAGGTTGTTATATTATGATTCCCAATTTATGTTAACCTTAGATAGTTTTATTTAATTTCAATTGTTTGAATTAAATTAAATTTTATGATTTTGATTATATTTATCTGAATTTTTTTGGAAAATCCCAATTCCATTGAATTTGTGTATTAAAAATTTATTTTTGGTATGAAATTGGAAAGACCCCAATTCCATTAAATTATTGTGTGTTTATGGAAATTTCGAAAATATAATTTGATTAATTTAAATAGTGGATTTGATGGAAATTTTTTTAATTACATTTTTGAATTTAACTATCAAAAATGGATTTGATGGAAAATTTTGAAGAAACCCAATTCCATTGAATTAGGGGATTATATTGAAATTGATGGAATTTTTTGAAAGTTAATGTCTTTTATTTAACAGTGAAAATTGATTTTGAAATTCAATTGTGAATTTATTTTAAATCCTGATTTATAAAAATGCATTGATTTGGTTTTGCAAGAAACCATAGGGTTTTATCCTAGTAAAAGGGATGATTTTTATTAAAAACTCATTCTTGTTTTTTAAAGTAAAATTAGAATATTTGAACTGGATAATGAGATTAATTTTATTTTTAAAGTTTCTTGAAAATAAATTAATGATAATTTTTGTGTACTAGAGAACATGAATTCCTTAGGTAATTAGTGAATTATTTGAATAGTACATTATGCTTTACAATGTTCTAATACATAAATTTTTCACATCACATCATGTATGTGATGGTGATGAGTCCTATTTGGCCTGATTTCAAAGTGTTGTATGTATATATTTTCATTCCACCTTGATTGTGGAGTCCCTATTAATTGGGACTATCATACCTTCAAAAAAATATGACCATGTTTCTCAGTTGTTTGTATTCTGAATGAAAATATTCCATTGTTATAGACTATTTTACATGCCCTCTGATTTATATGAACAGTTTTATTTAAAACTATTTATTTAAGACATTTATGAATAGTTACATTATATTGGAAATGTTTCATCAATTAAAAAGTATATTTTTTTGCTAAATTATTTATATCTTTTGAAATGTAATGCACAAATTGCTTTAATTTTTATTATGAAATTAAAAACTTGATCCTTTTAAATTGAAATCACTTTCTTTGGTTAATTTGTTATTGGAATCTATTATAGATCCCTTGGTGAAACCCTACTAGTATTTTTTTTCTTACACCCTAGTTGTTCTTTCAGGTGTTTGTATATTTTCTCCTTTCAGGTTTGAGTTGGGGTAAAGGACCACTTTGAGTTGGTTTTATCTATTGATCTGTGGACTTTTTGAGTTGCGCTCATTTGTACATTGGTAGTTTTTCCTTTTTTGTTTTGTACTTGGTTGTATTAATTTGGAATTTTATACATATTTGGCTTCTGGTACATTACTCCTAGTGGAGTTTATTTTTTATTCATACCAATTCATTAGATTGCTTCTGAATTGTTTGTCAAAAATTCATTCCCAGAGTATTTATGAATGATGTTAGGTGATCATCCTCATCCCTTGGGGGTCAGAAATGCCCATTGGGCCATGTCATGACATACTTAGTTATCAGGTTACTAGGGTTTCTGGGAAGGTTTGTTACAAATTGGTACCAAAGGATCAGGTGTATTCATCTTTCCTTGAAGTGAGTATGCATTTCTAAAATCTTTTCGGGACATGGGGGTAGTTGCGATTGAGTTCATATCCAAACTCACCATAATTAATGATATGTTTCTATGTATGGTTAGAAAATTTATTATTATGGATTTTTTCTAGTCTTTTCCATACAATTTATTTGGATAGATTGAAATCCAAACCTTTTTTGTCTATCATTCGGAATTAATTTAACCTTGTTTCTCTATTTGAGTGTTATATGATCTCTTCCTTTTTATCTGTTGATGTTTTTTTGTATTATGCCTCTAAAAATTCATGTTAATTAGATCCAGGAGGAATCCACTACTAAACCATAGTGATTTACTCTTCTGATAAACCCAAATATACAAGAGATGATTGTACATGTAATCTAAGAACGAGGACAGGTAACACCACCAGTTCTCATCAGGCTCCATCTGTGGAACCTCATAGGGAGATTCTATAGATTGGTTCTCAATAGTTACTTCCATTTAAGTCATCATCATTCATAGGCTCAAATTATCCTCATGATGATGAGTAGTGGTTGATTATATTGGATAAATTTTTTGGGTTCTTGGACACATATGAAGAAATCAAGGTGAAATGTGACACCTTCTTGATGGAAGAACAGAGTAGGTGATGGTGTGACATGATGGTGATAGTAAAGTAACATGAGTAATTCGAGTCTAAATACTTAAAATTTCTTTTCAATGACTAATTTTATCCAAATTCAATGATGTTAGCCAAGGATATAGAGTTTTTCATACATTAAAAGACAGTTATGACTATGATAGAGTATGAAACCATTTTTCTGAGCTTGTGTTTTTCACACATAAGATAGTATCTAAGGAGAAGATAAATTATTGAAGGTTTAAGTATGGACTTTATCATGATATTTTCTCACATTTTTCCATCTAAAACTGTCTTCTTATGCTGATGTATTGGATAGATCATTGATGATTAAGTTGGACCTATCTATAAAGTCTGGGTTACCATGAGTTTCTTTCACACCTAGTGGCAGTGTGAATTCCTCTAAGCTAAATTGTAATCATGATGAGTTTAATGGCGGTTATCAATAAAAAGTTCATTCTACACCTCGTGATGTTCCTGGAAAAGGTCCAATAGTTTTCTACTTGTGTGTAATGTTGTGATATTCAAGGATGGGTTTCACAAAGGAACCCAAAGAATATGGTTCTTATGGTTTCATTGGTCTCTTTCTAAGGTTCTTCCATGTTTATTCCACTATTTATAGTGTAATGGGATCGTTATAACCATATAAAATTACAATGCAATCAGATGATTCATGTGAAAAAATGTTCCAGCCAGAGAAATTGAGAATACAGCTTCTTCAAGTAGTAGAAGTGTCTCCAGATGAAGCGGATACAAGTCCAGAGATCTTGATAGGTACCATTACTATATCTCCACTATTAGTGACTAATTTATTTGATATTGGATCCCCTAATTCATTTATTTCAACCTGTGTTGTTAATCTAATCAATCTTCTTACACATATTTTATCTTGTGCGTTGGATATTACTACAACCCTTGGCATGAAGAGAGAGTAGTTTCCCCATAGTCCTGCTTGTGTTTTCTCTCTCTCAAATGTTGAGCTTTCTTATAGTTTTCTAGTTCTTAAAATAAAACATCCTCCTATCATATTCGGAATGGATTGGACAATTTCAATTAAATCCAAGCATGATTATTATCTTTAAATGGTCTCCTTCATAACACTCAATTGTGTGTGTTAGGACATTCAAGGAGAATGGGATCTAAGGTCTAGCAGTGTAGGTCTATATTATCCCGAGTTAGTAAAGGTGGTATTTGATTTTTCTTTTTATCTGGAGTGAGAATCATTGAGTGGTGATCTCCCGTTAGTTTTTATCAAGTTTCCCAATGTGTTTCCTTATGACTTCAATGGTCTGTCATAGTTAGGGTAGTTATAGTTCTTTGTTGATGTAGTTCATGTTACTCAACTAGTTTAAATTCCATCTTACCACATTGATCTAGAAAAAATGAAAGAGTTGAGGTCCCAGTTGTATGATCTTCCAAAGAAATTCTTTATACACATGTTTGTGTCACCTTGGGTAGCACTAGTTCTCTTTAATAGTAAATTTGATGGTTCTCTCTGCCATTCTATTTATTTTGAAAAACTATGTCGGGTTAAGATAAACAACAATTATCTATAACCATGGATTTATGATCTATTTGATCAGTCAAATGGGGAGAAGTGGTTCTCAAATTTCGACCTTCGACCTGGTTACCATCATTTGAGGATAGAAGAATATGACATTTGGAAAATTTCCTTTTAGAGTAGGTTTGGTCATTATGATTACCTTATCATGAACTTTTTTCTAACCAATGCTCCTATAGTTTTCTTGGCTTTAAATAATAAGATTTTCCATGAGTTTCCAAATACTTTCAAGGTATTATTTTTGGTTGAAAACCTTTTTACTCTAATTCTAGGGAGGATCATATGCATCATCTAAGAAAAATTCTAAACATGTTTAAAAACCATTAACTTTATTAAAATATTTTGATATGTGATTTTTGTATCTGGGAAGTGCAATTTTTTGGACAAGTGATGATGGAACGTGTTATTTTAGTTGATCCTGAGAAGGTGAAAGTTGTTTTATCATGGGAACAACCAGATAATATTTTCAAGATCTTGAGATTCTTGGGATAAGTTGGGTATTATCTCTAGTTTTTTAAGTACTTACCAAAGATGAATTCTCCATTAATTCCCTTACTCAGAAGAGAGTAAATTTTTCTTGGGATGAGAAATATCAGAATTATATTTTTGAGAGAAAATGAGTTTTGACTGCTATGTTGGCGTCGACTCTTCCGGAAGTTCGGTAGGGAAATGTTGTCTTTTGTGATGCATTGGGTTCAGACCTGGGTTTCATTATTATGTAGAGTCATAATTTCACTTCATATAGATTTCATTATCTTAGGCCACATGAAAAGAATTATATGACCCATGATCTTGAACTTGTATTTGTGATGCACATGCTTAAGAGTTGGTGGAATTACCTATACGTAGAGATGATTACCATGTTTTCTTACCACATGATCTTGATTTTTATCTTCCCTAAAAAAATATTTAAATCTTTACTCGAGGCGTTTTGTGGAATAACTACAGTCATTTGATTTCAATATCACTTATACCCTAGGGAAATAGATTGAAATTGCAAATTATTTGAGAAGGAAACCTCTAACACAAGAAGTGAAGTAATAATTAGAATAGTGTAACTTGATGACTCTATTTTCAGAGTTGCATATTAGAGTCCGAGAATCCATGACTGAGGTTTCATTACAAGTCTTCAGTTGATATCCACTCTTCTAAAATTTATTCTTTAGGAACAATAGTTTGATGATGATTTATGTTGCATTAGAGGCTCTCCTAATGGGGAAATAACATGCATGATTGGTCTTTATCCGAAGAGGACATTCTATGCCTTAATAACCATTTTTAATACCATCATTGGTGAGGAAATATATCATTTTTTATTTACATAGATCCCAGTTAGTTATGCACTCCTGAATCGTAAAGATGTTCTATGACATGTGGTGTATGTTCTGGTGGCTAGGTATGAGATAGAGAACTACTATGTTTTTTTCTTGATTCTATTAAGGACAAAGGGTTAAGGAAGAGAAATAGAAGCCTTTGGGTATGATTTAGCTACATACACTTCCTTCATTGAAGTGGGATGAGATGTTTTTGAACATTGTGTTTGGGTTTCCTCATACTGAGAGAAAATATAATGTGATAGGGGTTGTGATCGACAGGATGATCAAGTTATCTTTCTTTATATCCATTCCTGATTCAACCAAGGTTGAGGTGTGGGGAAGTATATATATGAAAGAGACTATTTCTTTTAACAGAGTTCCATAAGCTATAGTTTCAGATAGGGATCCACGGTTCACTTCTCATTTTTTGAGAGGCCTTTTAGAGGCACTGGGATCTCCCATCCATTTGACCTTGGCATACAATCCGCAATCAGATGGCCTGATAGAAAGAGTTTTATAGATTATTGAGGATATTCTCTATGCTTGTATTATTTACATTGATCGAGAATGTGATGATTAGTTAGGTCTGGTTGAGTTTTCTTATAAATAATAGATACCAATCCATGATCAGGATGGTTCTTTTGAGGATTTATATGGTTACCCATGAAAATATCATTTGTGTTGATCAAAGATTGGTGAAATTTACTTGGTTTTATTGAGCCTGGTTCAAGAGATGGCCAAAAATGTTAAGTTGATTCATAAGAGGATGTTGACAGTATAAAATAGATATATTTTTTACACTGATAAAAATTTTAAACCTTTGGAATACATAGTTGGAGACCAGTTGTTCTTGAAAATTTCACCACAGATGGTTCATCGAAGGGTTGGGAGGTAAGAAAAAATTGTTCCTTGTTTTGTGGGACCTTTTTGAGGTCATTTTATAACATCCCAGGTAAATAAAGAATAAGAAATATTTCATATTTATTAATATTTTTGAATTAAATATTATTTTTACTTTAAAGGGGTTTCTATGTTCGATAACATACCCGATACGCAATAATGGGTTTCTTTGAAATCTTACGTTGAACACTAATAATGTAATATTATTATTTTAAATGGTAGTTAACTCTTAACCATTTTATTTGAGGGAATGAACGAAAGTAACTAAAATATGATTATACATGTTTTTTAAATGTATTTACATTTATCCAATAAAATTTCAAGACTTAAAATGTGAATGAATCTAATTTTAAGCATAATTTACATTAAAAGGCCGATTTACAGTCTTTTAATGGCAAACCATATTTAAATATAATTTTTTTCACATTAATACATTTTATTTGACCAAATAAAAACCTTCTTTATAATGGGAACATCAAAATTTACTTTGTGTAAATTTTTGGAATTTTTCTAATAAAGTTCATTTTCTAATGAATCGTGAAAAATATTGTATTTTAATTCAAAAATGTGTTTTAATCTAATTTAATTATATGGTTAGGTTATATTTTTAATTAGTTTTAAAGTTTAATTATAATATATTTTTACCATTTAATCAATTTTTGGTCAATAAATTTAATTTTACTTTGAAATTGGACATAAACAAGTGTTAATCTTTTGATAATTATGGTTTCTTAAAAACACGCTATTTGTTTTAACAATGGGAATTAATTTTAAATTAATTTATTCTACTTCTATGTTTTTAATTTATCGAAATAGAAATCATTTTTGAATTTGGAATATTAAATAAATCTTAGGCTGAATTTTTGGTATTTTTTTGGAAACATCAATTTTTGATGAATAGTGAAACCACTTAGTAGTAGTTAAAAACTGACTTTTTCATTTAAATAAAACTTTACCACCTCTGTGAATTTAATTTAAAAAATCCTACATACATGGTTGTTATTAATATGTATAATTTGGTTCAATAAGATGAAAATATTTTTTGGTGAATAGTAACTTTTGACTTTTATTTACCATGGCTGAAGGTAAATAAGATAATTCAAGGTAAAAAGAATATTTTAATAATTAAAAATTACCTTAACCCTTGTCCAAACCTTATTGGATGAGTCATGGACGACCATGGGCATCTTTTGGTCGATTTTGGGACCCCATGGAGCCATTTATGAGTGATAATGACACTTTAGATTAATTAATTTAAAGTAAAGGAAAAAATGACAAAAACAAAAAACATTTAGTAAATTAATTTATATATGGTTTTATATAGGTCATATTTTAGACTATAAATATTATTTATAAAGCTAAAAATATTTCATACATGATAATATTTTATTTAAAATCTTTAGACATCATATAAATGAAATTATATATGACACAATAATGATGCAGTATTTACCTCAATAATAAATGATTTAAATAAATATGATTATAATGATTAAAAAATTATCGAAAACCTATCCAATTCATATTCTGTGATTTTATTTTTACCATTAGTCATCTTATCATCAACTATAATGATTTTTGGACCTTTAGAAACCGAATATCATTATATAATAAAATAATATTTTCACACTTTCCTAAAGAGCCTCTCCTCTCCCTTATAAAAGAAGACCACTTCTAACCAATTCATCACACCTCTCAAGCCTTTATCCTCGTCAAATATATACCCAATAAATCTCTCTACTTCCCTATCCTCCTCTTATAAGACTTACCTTAGGCAGAAGGTAGTTCAAGAAGTCCTTTTGGTTCAAAGAAAAGGAAGTTACCCAAATTAAAGGTAACGGTTTCTCTTAACTTCTTTTCTATTATTTTAATTCTCCAACCCCTAAACTCTTTTTATTACTTTATTTTATAGAAACAACAGTATAAAAAATATACTAGGATATTTTTATGAGATTTATTCTAACTAAACTTACAGACACCTCCATCTAATGGGTGAAGAACATAATGTTTCTGTGGATGGAAAACTAACACCTCACGAAACGATGATTGTTCAATTACCACCTACCGCCTCTCATTATGGCCATTATAATGGCACTGTATTTATATATTATATATATTAGGTTTATTTTTTCTTTATTCTTCTGTATTTTTCATTTATATCATACCCTTTTGGTTTCCATTATGGGTAAACGCGATAATTTCATTTGATGAAGTGCGGACTACCGCCCACTCAAAGTGATATGACTCATTAATACCACATGTGGGATGTATAAAGGATGTATTTAATGATGTTTTATATGATATTATACTTGAATTATAATATACCTATGTATAATTATGTTTTAGTTTAATTAAAATAAGAAATATAAATGAAAGTAGCGTTCATGCGTATGTACGGCCTAACGTCTCCATGAACGGTGCATTTCATTTTTTTTTCTCCAAAATGTTATATACTATTATAAATACATATATATACTGGTTATATTTGACTTATATGATATCTAAATAATTAATATCATTCTGTAGATAATGGACTATTGACCAAATTGACAGATTTTAATTATAACAAGTTCATTTTTGACTCAAGTTCCGAACATCGATAAAATATCCAATATGAACTCAAGTAATAAACCAGTTGTTAGAGAAAGATAATAAGGGATATAAAATGAATAATAAACTTTAAAACTTTTCTTAATTGATTATATATTAACTTACGTTTTTTATTCCGGAATAACATGGAACATACGAGTCAAGTAGGACACGAGGTGAGGAGATTTCTTATCTCACTTTTAATTCCATGAGATTTCCATTATTCGCAACTTATTTATTGAATGTGGTGTATTATGTACTTCCATTTGATATATTTTATCATGATTATCTTTATATTCTTGGTATTTTTGATTCATTTTATGGTTATTAACTTTTTATCAAATGACTCAGTTGATTACAACGAGGTAAAGGGTTTCATCTCGCTTTTATTCCCGTGAGATTCAAGTGATATTTGCCACTATTTCCTTTTGTGTGGAGTATGTAAATCCCATGATTGTACTTTTGTTTAATGTACTTTAATTTATGAGTATTTACATCTTCATTTTATGATCATTCTTTCATGTGGCATATGTTTTTTAAGTTTCCAAATCGGTAAGGGAACCTTTCACCCTCCACTTTTTAAAAGACTTATTTTTGTTATGTCTTTTAATTTACCTCTTGTTATGTTGGGATATGTTCTTCTATATACTTATTGATGTAAAATTTATGTACAAGTGATGAGATACCCTTTTAATCTCATCAACTCATTTTCCAAATTTTAAAGTCGTTAGGCTATCGAATTTTTACAAGGTAACTTCTTAACCCAATTTCAATTTTTTTGCTTCAACTTATACTTCTTGAATATGTCATCCTATGAGTATGTGTGAATGACCTATGACTGTTTGACACCTAAAATACACTTATATTTTGTGTATTTCTATTTTTCACACATAATTATGAGATTGATTTATCCTTAATTTAAGGATACCATCTTTATAAGGGATTTCATCCCAATTTACATTTCCACTGAGACTTCATTGTTGTTATGCACCAATTCACTCTTATATGGTGTATATAATTTCCTTTGACATATTAGATCGTGAATCCATTTATTATCATGATATTATAAAGTTCTAATTAAAATTTATTCTTCAATTATTTTTATTCATGCGTCTCTCTTTTTGTTAAAAAAACTCTTTAACTAAAATATCGTTTTAAATGGATTGAAGATTTATTCTTCTGAATATTTCTCATTAATTTCCATGTTTTAAAAATGGGTTTTAGGATTTATTTATATGGAAATTAATGTTTTCAAATGATAATTCATTTAAAATCTTCAAATTGGTATGGGAAACTTTGATTCAAAAATCTATTTTTAAATGGTTTTGAAAATGATTTGATAAAACATTTTTTATTTCAATATCTTGATTTGATATATTTTAATGTGGAAATTTTTTCTTTCCTTTATACATGTGTTATTTTATATGATTATTTTATGGTTACTTGGAATTGTTTAGGAATACAGGTGGTTTTGTGATAAACCTAGGGCAGGTGAGCCTGAGATAGCTCTCCAATGCATTGGGTAATGTGACGGAGGTAAACGTGATGTTTCTCCTAATATATTTTGGGAATATATTGTGATGGGTATTCCAAGTGTAACTCCATACGTAGTTGTGATAGCTACAATGTATTTTTTATATTTATTTCATAAGTAACCTTTATGATTTAGGATGTGTGTGTGTTATTCATAAATCTGATGATTTCGTTAGGTATGTTATGATTGAAAAGTATGGTTTCATTGATTTGTATTTATTGATGGGATAATATTTTCCATACTTATTTTATAACCCTTACTAAACTTTTTATGCTCATCCCAAGTTTTTGAGATGTTTTCCACAGGACTTAAAGATGAATAGGGTGAAGGATGAGATCAAAGAAAAGTCATGTTGTCTAAAACATGGAACTAGACATGTTTCATTTTTAGAGTTTTTATTTTATAAAAAAATGGATACTGAGTAGTAGTGGCTACATGTAATATTCATGTTGTCATGTAATAGTATGGCCTAATTCCCTAAAAATCTAAACCTAAAAAGATCCTCAATGTAAATTATTCATTTAAATCAATATTATGTAATGTTTTAAGGTCTGGTCCTTATATATTTAGTGGGTGGGAAAAGTTTCTTACTATTTTTCACTATCACCACATATGATTTTGATACATAACGTGTTCCATGTATCTCAACTAAAAAATTATTTATCTGATCCATCACATGTTATGAGATGGAGTGATGTTGAGGCTGAACCTAATTTATCCATGAATAAACGTCCAATCGGGATAGTTAATTCTGAAACAAATGTACTTTATGGTAGGACTATACCATTTGTTTTTATACTCTAGAATCATGGTTCTAATTCTCCGGAGACATAGGAGAGGGATGCACTGATTAGAGAGCAGTGGCCTCATATTTTTGGAATAGAAACTTCTTCGTAGGGTTTTTTAGCATATAAAGATTCTATAGTGGGGAGGTTGTAACATCCTCTTACTATTTTCAGGTATTCTTAAATCCATATTTTTAATCATCATTTGGTTTGGATTTTGGGGGTTTCATCAGGTGAAATTATTGGAATTTTGGAATTTTTTGTGATACTGTATGGTTGGATCATGGTTTTCAAAAACTATGTGCTCTACTAGAGAAATTTTTTCACACTATGATAGTGGGATTTTTTATGTTTGGAACATACTTTACAAACTGTGCGGCCCATATAAAATAGGCACATTGATTATGCATCATTTTTCAAAATCATTTCCCATTGCTTATGAATACATGCAAATGGGTTTTTAGTTAATCATATTTTTGATAAAAATATTCATGAACCACCCTTTACGGTCCCTGATAGACAAGAACAACCCATAGTAAATTTTATTGAATCCTTGTAGCTCCCAAGAGTTGTTATTTTCCCCTAAAATACCTCTGTAAAGTGACTCACACCTTGAGGAATTCATTCGATATTCTCCTAGTTAGTTTCCTCTTCTTTCTCTCAATCTCTTATGATTTCTCTTCTCCACTCTAGGGTTCTAGGGATCCCTCAGAGATTTTTGGATCAAATAACCACTATTTTGGATCTAAACCATGGTTTATTTTATATATCCATCTTTCTATCATTCTTCATTTGATCTTTTTATGTATGAATTTCTAATTCAATATCTCATGATCTCGAGGTAGGTGGTTCTATTATGAATCCTAATTTATGTTATCCCTAAATTTCATTATTTAATTTCGATTTTTTTAATTTATTTAAATGTGTTGATTTCAATTATATTTCTTTCAGTTTTTTGTAAAAACTCAATTACTTTGAATTGGTGTTTTAAAAATGGGGTTTTTCATGAAATTGGAATACCACCAATCCTACTGATTTCAGCTGTGTTTATAGAAATTTGTGAAAATATAATATTTTAATTAAAATTTTGGATTTTATTCCAATTTTTTTCAATTAAATAAATTTATTTAATTATTGGAATATTTGATTTAATAAGAAATTTTGAAAATGCCAATTACATTGAATTGAGGGTTTATTGCGAAATTGATGTTTTTTTTTGAAACATAAATTGTTGATTTTAATTATGTAAATGAATTGTGAAATTTAATTACGAATTGATTTGAAATCTCAATCATTGAAAATTTATTTATTTGGTTTCCATAGAAACCTTACCATTTTATCTTCAAAAAAGACATCGTTTTTGTTAAAACCAATTTTGATTTTTTAAATTGAAAATTTGAATAATTTAAATAGATAATGGAATTAATATTATTTTAAGGTTTATTGAAATAAATTTCCCATCATTACATGGTACTTGAGAACATGCAAACCTTAGTTAGTTGGTTATTTATTTTGATGGTACAATACACTTTATAATGTTTTAAAACATAAAGGTATCAAGTCACACCCATTTGGCGATGGTGATGAGTCCTCTTTAGACTGAGTTCAAAGGGACGTATGTACATATTATCATGTCAGCTTGAGTGTGGAGTCCCTATAGACTGGAACTATAATAGTATCTTAGTAATATGACCATGTTTGTATATTTTTTGTATTTAAAATAAACATTTGCCATTATTATAAACTATTTTTAATTACTTTTCATTTATAAAAACTCTAATATATAAAAGTGTTTACTTATTACATTTGTGAAATGCTTTATTGGTTATTAAATTTTCCAAAAATTTAATATTAAATCCACTACTTAATGTTTTTCCATGATTTTGAAATGTAAATCAAGAATTGTTTTAATTATTTTTAGGAGATTCAAACCTATTTGTTTTAAATTTAAATCACTTTCATTGTTTAATTTAAAATTTTCATGTCATGGAATCCTTAGGGAAACCCTACTGGGCTTTTTATCTCACACCATACATGTTCCTTCAGGTGTTTGTATATAATCTACTTTTAGGTTCGAGCAAGTGGTAAAAAACCACTTGAAGATGGCTATATCTATTGACACGTGGAATTGGTGAGTTGTATACATTGGCAATTTGGTATTTTTCATATTTTTTTGTAATGTTTTTCAGAACTATGGGTTTTTTATACCTATTGAAATTTAGGTACATTAATCCAAGTGGAGTTTCATTTGTATACATACTGATTCATTATCTCACTTCCACATTACGTTTGGTGAATTAGCTCCCACCTTATTTGTGTATGATGTTAGGTGCTAGTTGCCAACCCTTGGGGATTAAAAATTCCATTTTGGCTATGTTAGGACTAGATCAGTTATTGGGTTTCTAAGGTACCCAGGTTAGTTCATGATAGGTTTTCTTATAATATCATTACAATAGAATAGTATAGGAAAATTATTTTAGGTTTAAAATTACCTCAAAATATATTTTATTAGAAAAAAATTGATTTTAAAGGTTGTTTGTTTTAACTTTGTATCTTTTACCCTAATTTTCTTTTACTATGAAAATTAATTTCAGTCATTAGTAATTAATTTTAGTGAAAAATAAAGAGATAGAACAATTTAACTAATTTGATACTTGTAATTTTAAATTTCAATTTTTTTGTATCAAATAAAATTTCAAATGTTTTTGAAAAGGTTATTTTAAATTAAATACACCTAATTTCATAAAAACATTTTTTTTGAGAAATAACATTTAGGATTTTAAATTTACATATATGATAAAATTTTGTTTGATGATGTTTTTAATGAAATGAATTTAATTATTATAAAAATGTAAAGGATAAGAGGCTTATAAGGAAATCCAAAACTAAAACTCCCTTGAAAAATACTTCATTCAAGGAATAGACTGAAAGCAGTTTTATATTAAAATAACATTTTAATTAGTAATAAAAAAATTGTCAGAGGTTTTATAAGTAAAAATAATATTTTAAAATGAATAATATTTCTACTCAAATTTGTATTTGATTATTTAATTTATTTATATATTTCTAATTAACTCTTAAATAACGATAATGTCATACAAATTAAAAGTTTCATGAAAATTTTATTTTTTTCACCAGAAACACACCATTTAATAACAATCATATAAATTAATACCAATTCAATTTTGAAATGAGGAAATCATAAATTATGTAAATTTATATAAATTCACAATTACAAAAATTATAAATCATTTTTCTCATTAGAATTATAAAATATAATTAAAAACTCATTTAATTGAAGAATTCCATTTTCAAATAAAAACTATTATTAATATTATTTCATGTCATTAAAAGATAAAATTGGTTTTAACTCATTCTTAAAATAAAAAATTATTGATCATTAATCATATTTTTCTTCAAATAGAAAAGTATATTTCATAAAATTATTTTTTTTATAAAATTAAATTTATAAACAATAAAGGATCATATTTTCATTTAATGTATAATAATTAAATTTTATTCCAATTAAAACATTCCTTTAATTAATATATATGTATAAATCATAAATAAGTTATTAATATTCATTTACAAAAATTCAATGACTGGGTTTTTGAAGGTAATACTTATGTATTTATATTTTATCTAAATATATAATGTTTTGATTTATGTAGACTTTTACATATGGAAAATGTTATAGAAAACATTGTCCTATTTATATTTAATAATGAAATATAATTTTTGGGTGTTACATTCTCCCCTCTTAAATAAATAGAATCCTCACAATTTTACTCCAAATATATAAGTAATTTTTATAGTGAACACAAGATTAATTGTACACTACTCTATGATCATGGGTTTACGTAGGATGCATAATGATATTTATATATATGAAAAATAATTATAATTGTTTTACAAAGAGTTCTAACCCATTCATTATATCACAAATACTTTTAAAAAGATATATATCTCGAAGGAATAACTTCTCATAAACCATGAAAAAGATTTATTTGATAACCATACCACTAGAGGATTTTATTTATGACTCAATATACAATAGTTTGTGAAAACATAAATGAAATGGGACACTAGAAAATCTAGAGTGAAAAACTATGTATCTGATTCATTATTAGTAGATTCATTGTATTTCCCTTGTTTATATAGTTTTTGGTGATGATTGAGCAGATCCAAGTGGCTCGGTGTTGTGTTCTGTATCCAATAGGTGTAGGGTTCGAAACCCGTGATAAACATTTTGGAGTGCCAGGGTTGAAGACGATGATGTCAAGGACTGGTTTGTCCCTTCCAAGTTTAGATTCGATGACAGATTCTTCAATTTCTAATTCTTTTTCAGTTTTTCCAAACATTGATTCCATTTCCCTTTGTATATATGATCCTAGAGTTGGAATGATCTTTCTTTGGTTTTCAATTTTTATGATTTTCTTTTTTCAGCGAACCATGTTTTTTTACTGTATATTTCAAAGGGCATTTTTCAATTGACAATTTAAAAAAATGAGAGAGAAATCTTTGATTTATCCCTTAAAAGTAGACTTACTATGAAGATATTTCCCATTATGTGTCGATGGAGAAGAGAAAGGATATTTTCGAGCGGGATGCGCAGCTGGATGTGGTTGTTACGAACAAGATTTCCTGGATGCACAGCCAGGAGGATGAATGAGGCTGCACAGTTGGATGTTTCTGTCTGTTGTGTTTTTTTTCTAATTCTATACTAACTTATTTAAGTTTTTTGTTATGACTCCTTTTGTGGTTTCCCAGCTTCAAATTTATCTATAGATTCTTCTTTATCAAAAAAATAGTTGTTGGTGACTATCTCCCACTTTGGCCCATGGATTGGGAAATTGAGTAGCATAATACCGAATTATTTCTCAATTGAAATAGTGAATATTTTTAGTTTCTTTATTTTCCTCGGACTTGTGAGTTTAATGGCTTTTAACTCCACAATCATAGAATTTACCCTTACATTTAAGGAAATTTCCACATTTTTTCATCCCACATTTTTGACATATTTTAAATCGGATCATTTTTCTATCAGCATCTTCCTCATTTGATCTTTCATGAGATTCTGTATTTCTCTTCTATGGTGTGTTTGGGACATCAGAAATGATCACATAGAAAATCATATTTTATGATATCTAGTTTTTCATAATCACATGGTTTCTCACTCAAACTCTCATTCTGTTGGGTCTTTCTTTCAGTTAATCATCATATTTTTCCTCAAACCCATGGTTACTTCAAGTTCAATCCATTTCTAAAAAAAGTTTTAACCTGATTTATGATAAGTATAATTGTCTTATCATAAATAACCAAAATAAAATTCAACCTCAAGATGTCTCATCTTATAGCACTATCATGGTATCTAATAGTTCTTATAACACAATTTTTTTTAGTTTTGGTTCAATCTATATCGCTCTGATTTTAACATATATCATTCCAGGATCATCCAATGTTACATTAAGTTGGTTTCTCTCATAATTATTCACCTAATCCTTCAAATTGTTATCCCAAACATTCATAACATTTCTTGAAATATTCTAATCAAAATAATCATTGAATGTTATTCTCTCAAAATTTAAATTATCCTTCCTCAAACAACAATACAATTCATATAATCATATACCCAAGTATATATATATACCCAAATCATATACTCTCAATTAAATTCATTTCCCAAAACCAATTTTAATCTTAAATACATTAAACTAAAATGAGATTATATATATTCCTCCAAAAATTAACTCTATCTTTAACCCTTAAATAATTTTATCCACCAATTAATATGGTCACACACTAATCAATATATATCATAATCCCAAAAATAAGTTGAACATATCCAAACATATCATTAATCAGCTATCAATACATTGGTTACCAATTAATATATAACTTACTTCTCTCAAAATAAATCAACCCTTTATTATATCAACATCAAGAATATATTAAAGTTAAGAGTTATCCATCCCTCAATCATGTGTTCTCTAATTTTTATCCCCAAAATGTATCCTCATCATAATGTCAATTTTATATTTATTGGAAAATTTTCATATATGTTTCATACCATTTAAAGAAAAAATGTATTATTGAAGAACAATCCTTTTATTTTTCACAAAATTATCTTAACTTTTAGAATATATTATAATATCATCAATAAATATCCCTCAATAATGATAATGGGTTAGAGTTTCAAGGGTATTGACATATAAATCTCTAAACCTTATATAATACTATAAAATTCACATTTTCTATCATAACAGAAAAATATAAAGGTTCACAACCATTTAAGCATGTTTCTTTATTCAGTTATAAGACATAGTGGTTTCTTGGAGCTTACTTTTCCCAGCTTCATTATACTGATCACATTTCAACCAAATACTAAATCCAAAATGGTTATTATAATATCCAAAATATTTACACATAAATATAAATTTTAATAGATATTCTCTTATTAATGCTTTTTTTAACATATGGTACTTTTGGATCAACCTATGATTCTCTATGTTTGATCCTTTGTTATCCATGGAAATTTTTGTAATTGGTTGTCTAACCAAATTGGTTAAAATCAATTTTAAATCCTCCATAATGGTTCATAAAGAGAATGTGATTAACCAAATCATATCCATAAGGAGTGTCTCACTAGGTGTGATGTCTTTGGTTGAATCATAGTGTATCAGAGTGATGAGTAATTCAATAATCAAACAAGCCTTTTCTAGGTGATTCCCCATAGGCATACATATACCAGAGTTGTATCCAATTTATAGTATCTAGACATGGATTTATTGTCTGCAAAACCCAGAAAACCTCTACTTTGAAAAAACAATAATATATTATCCAATACATTGAATTATTCCTATGGTTTTTACTAAACCTTTATTATCTTTATCCCCAAATTTTTTTTGCATTATTGACTTAATATTAAATCATATACATATCATAAAAGGTTATCTATAATTTTAAAATTATTATCAAATTTAACTTATCAGCCCTTTAAATTATCAAAAAAACATCAAATTCTCCAAGGTTATCTAAACCTTTACTTTGATACCAACTATGACGCCTGAGACCAATACTATAGGATATGGATCTAAAAGCATATACTTCTCATAATCTCTTCAATATTAGTTATAAAATTATGAATATAATCATCCTTAATTAAGAATTAAAAAATGATAATTTCATATCATACATCTCTATATCTTTTAGTTTTAGATATTTATAAAAATTGGACACATCATAAACTAATAAATCTTGTCTCTTTATCAAATAATGGTTATTGTTTCATTATATATAAGAAACTATTAATTCATCACATGTCCTAATAATCTACCATAATTTCGCCAACATGTGTTATCTTTATAAATATGTCATGTGTACTAATTTTCTTCATAACCATGGGAATAGAAACATAAAAAAGATGTGAGATAAAATTATCAGCAAGGGAAATATATAACTAAAGTAATCATAGAATAAAAATGGCATATATATATATATTAAAGAAGGAATATGTAAAAAAAATAAATCCAAGATCAATTTGAAACACAGATAATGTTATATCCATAAAAAATTAAAAAGTGCATATCAATAATATTAATCTCATATTGATTGAATTCATAATACTAGAAATCAAAATCTTGTGGTCAAGGTATTGTTCAATAATAATTTACTTATCCTTGAGCTTACAGTCACAATATCCTAAAAAATTCAGAAGAAAGAATGCAAATACTCAAACAGGTTTTTCTAAAGAGGCTTATCTATGTATCTTGGGGATATAAAATTCTAAACCCCACTTTTCACTGGATTAGGTCCAATGAAATCACCAAATGAGTAATTAGGACCTTTCATACCATTCTCTATAGAACCTATTACAAAATAAAACCATTCTATATATATAATGATAAATATGGAATTAAAATACATAGCCAACTTATTCTACCTGTTAATATTCATTAATAATGAAAACACTTTTCCCCAAGCTAATAAAAGGGGTAAAATGATCATAACTCATCTAGCGGAGGAATACAGATGGATAAAAAATACATAGCCAACTTGAAAATAATCATACATGTTATAATAACAACATAAATAATGACAATAATTTTAACTATATCAATATAAATAAAATATTTCTAGTTTAACATTATCTAATATAACTTATTTAATATAGTTTTGTTCTCTCCATATCGATAAATGATTATAATACTAATTACATACATGAATAACATGATCATAAGTCATCTAGAGAAACAAGGTTGATCATTTCAAATTAACATATCCAAAGAGGTAAGAAATATTATTCAATGGTAAACTATGGTAGCATTAAATATCAATGAAAAAAATATAGAATGACATAAAATAAACAAATGTTAGAATGTACCGAAATTATATGAAATAGGTTCAATAGAATCATTATTACTCATACGAATGATATTTGAGTTACAAAAAATCATTAATAATGGTAAAACAACATAATAAATAACCACATGAATAAGTGAAAATATTTTGGCATTTAAATCACTTGAAATAAAAATATGTTGACAAAAATATATCCATGGGTAGTGAATACACCATAAATAATAATATGGGGCACAAAATGAATTGTTTCTTAAAGAATCAAATTTGAGACCAATAAAACCATTAGGAATTTAGAAATATTTGAATCAAAACCCCTTGAATTATATGGATTTTAATTGAATTTAAATTACCATGATTAAACTTTAATTTATGATACGATATCAAAAATAGGTAATATATACACCATATAATAAAATTAGGTTCATAAAATCTAAATTTTCTCAAAGAAAGGAATATGAGATTAAAACCCTTACCTCTCATCTTATGATTCATGAAACTAGTTTAACCTCATGTATCAAAAACATATATATTGTAATAATTTGATTAAAAACCTTAATTATAAATATTTTTATTCAAACAATTCATAAATAGTCATTATGTACATGAATTCTTCTAATTTTCCACATCTTGTGTTTGTAATTTCGATCGTTTGTAATAGTTTCATAATAGTGATATATATTTATTATTATTTAAATTTTAAACATTAATAGTTCATTACGGTTCCTAAAAGGGATATTTGATAATTATATAACAAATTCCATGATAATTTAATGATTTTTTTAGTATTTATCATGAACTTTGAAATTGATAAGAAGCATGTTTTGGCGATTATTAACAATCGAAGGGTGTTTTCTCAGTTGTTGTTTTAAATATTAATTTAAAATATTTAGAATCAAAAAAAAATATTTTCACATTTATATCATATTATAATATTTATTATATTCCAATATTAATTCATTATATAAATTTATAGTATTATTCAATTAGGGGATGAATTGACCAAAATATGAACATACCCTAATTTAGAGATTGATTTTGAGGTGTTTTTTAATATTATTTCACCAAACTCATAATGATATTATTTATTGTTTATTGGAGTGATATATCTAAATTTTTTGTAATTTTTATTATAATTAATCTATATGAATATATTAAACAATTTGAATAAAATTTTATCCTTTTAGTATGCAAATTTAAAATGATTAAATTGACAATGATAATTTTTTTCATCATATCATTAAAAAGTTATCTAATTTATCACACCATATCCATAAATATATCATAAAAATTATAATTATACTTTAATTTTATACTTATATATATCATTGTAAGGTGTTGAGGTAAAACGAAATACTTTACATCGTCGAGGTGGTTGTCTAGACAAAACCTGAATGATGGTTTTTTTATTAATGGATGGGGTATATGAATAAATAATGATAATAATAATAATATAGTGACTTTAAAGTATAAATTTTTTACTAATATAATTATATTAGATTGGAAAAAATATATTTTAAATAATATAAAATTAAGGAGAAAAGAAAAGTATTTGATAATGCTCACATCAGGGACATAAAGTTTCCTTAGAATCCCCCTTGTAAAAGAAGGAATTATGCAAACTAATGTTCACTAAAATATTTTAAATGTGTGAGAGGGATCTACTAGGATCAAAATTATATATTTTTATGGATACATTTTATGTAATTCTGTTTCATGAAGTGGTGAAGTCGTTACCCTTTTATAGGTGAAAAAAAGTGTTGCTTTCAGAATAACCCTAACATTTTCTAAAAATGTAAGGTTACTATTCAAGTGTAAAAGGAAAAAAAATTAAAAATATGGGAGTAAAATGATTTCGGGTTGAAAGTAACCTCAAAATATCCTTTAAAAAGATACAATGTTTTTACGCCTTTTTGTATTAACTTTTTGTCTTTTATACTAATTTACGGTTACTTTGGTAATTAACTTTTACCCTTAGTAATTTATTTTAATAAAAATGATTAATACATTTATTTTTGACCTAATTTGATACTTATAATGTTATTTTTTAAATTAATTTTAAAAAATAAAATATCATAATTTTTCAAAAGTAATTATAATCTAAATACACTTAATCATATAAAAAACGTTTTTAGATAAATAACATTTATATGATTTAAATTTATATATTGGATAAAATTATATTGGATACTAATTTCAATGATTTAAATTGAATTATTATATCATAAATAAAGGATATAAGGATTACATGGAAATGAAAAACTGAATATCCCTTGAAAGATATTTAATTCATAGAAAATAATCAAAGTAGTATTCAAATTGATGTAACATTTTAATTAGTTATAAAATGGTTTCCTTAGGTTCATTAAGTTGAAATAATATTTTTAAGTAAATATTATTTTATTAAAATTAATATTTTATTACTTAAAAATCTTTTATATTTTTTTCATTCATATAAAAATTTAATTTCCTAAAAAATACAGGTTTCGTGAAAACCTTTTTATTCTTTTAAAACCATCATTTTTTGAAAAAGATAAAAATTTCATAATTATTCAATTATTATATGAGTAATTAAAAAATAAAGATAATTTTTAATAATTATAAATTAAAATATTTATAAATTATGTTTTTGAATAAAATCATAAAATATAATTGAAAATCTATTTCAATTAGAAAATGAAATTTTCAAATATTAACTATTTTTGTTCTTATTTCATATAATCTACTAACTAAATTAGTTTTAACCAATTATTATTATCCAAATTAATTTATCATGAATCATATGTTTCTTGATTTATAAATTTTTATCTCATGATAGGAGTTGTTTTATTAAAATAATTTTCCAAAAAATAAAATATCTTATTATTCATTTTAGTTAAACTAATTGATTTTAATTTATATAAAAAGTTTACTTTATTTTCTATATAAATATAATTAAAAAATTGGTTACTCTTATTTATTCTTGATAATTTAATGGATAGTATTTTAATAGGTATACTTAAAATATTTATATTTTATAACAGTATATCACGAATTCATTTAAGTTTGGTGTTGTATGTGTAAAAAGCTATCGAACATATTGACTTATTTAAATGTAATCATATAATGGAATTTTGAGGTATTATATTAAGCATGCTAACCCACTATTAAAAAATTGGATATGATAAAAATTAGGAGTTACCTGAAGATGATTAATTTCTCTAACATCTTTATTATGGGATATATTGAGAATAATATTTACTCTTATATCCTTATTTTTAGGAGATAATAGATGGTATGGGTGGAGATATGTTGTTTCTACAACATCTTTGTTATGTTAGTGAGATAATGGTAATTTACTCATGTAGTGACACCCCTTCATTAAATATTATAGGTATTAAGGTGGATAATGATCCACCTGTTGTTATATCTTCTCCCTATATACTAGTATGGTATCAGAAGTAGCATATTTTTAGAAGTATCTATGAAGATGTGTATTTCCTCTTGTCTACCAATATTCAGATTTATCCCTGAAGATGCTAATTTCCCCTGGAATTTTGATATGTGTTCATTTATAGCTATGAATATATGTATTTTCTTAGTTTGATATGTGTATCTTACTCCACTTATATAGATATAGTTGGAGATGTGTATTTCCCCCTTTCTTTTGAGATAAGAGGTGATGTGTATTTCCCCTAAGATGATATGTTCAATGAATCTAGTTGAATTACCAATTTGGGAATCCATGATGGGATGTGTGATAAGTTTTTTCTTTCTGATGTATTGTTTAAGTAAGTCGTATTATTTGGTGTGCACTATAGAAGTGAGATATTATTAGCCTGATAGGGTTGAATTTTTTTTATATCTACATTATTTTTGATACCAAGGACATTAGAAATTGACACATTACATTTCATTTGAACACATTTCCATTAGTTTTTTATTTACATCTGTCTACTATTTGGGATAACTATACTAGGTATTCTTATACTCAGGATTGTGTGTGCACTAATGTGTTTTTCATCCTGTATCTACGAATAACAACTGTTGTAGTGGATGAAAGACCATAGAAACCTATGATGGAGGTGAAAATGGATAGCCAGTGCGATAAGGATAATTATAGAAGTGATCCATTAATTGTTAACATACCTACTTATGATGTGTCATTTTTATCCATTTTTTCTATTGTGTATGATTTTTACACTATATTAATCCACCTTGTAATATAGTGTCTTATATTGTAATAGAAACACTGAAACATATATTTTTATATTTATGATCATGTTATTTAGTTTTGATTATATATTTCATGCATGTATAATGGATTTTAGAGTATGGTAATAGGTAATAAATATATTTCAAGGAAATGTGTCCAAGGATTATCCAAATATCTCAGCGCAAGTTTCTATCTTGTAGTCTAATGGTGGTGGGCTTGTCGAGCTCACTTTCTGGTGATTAGTGGAGAAACATTAATAGTGACGTGTGGAAACTTTTCCAGAAGGAATGTATATAATCTCTCCAAATTCCATATAAAGTTGAGATTAAGCATACAAAATTAAATTTTGGTTAGAAATCCATACATTAAAGTAGGGTGATTTTATTTGTTTTTGAATGGGAGTAATAAGATATATAATAATTTTAACATCCTTACTTGGCTAACTATAAACAGTAGTCGAACTGGTTCATCACTTGACACCATGCAAACTTCTACATATGTTAATGGTTTTAAACTAGCATTGAGGTTCTTAGGTGTATCCATGGGGATACTATACCCTCGTATCAATGTGAGAAATTGTAGGTCAAATAAAAAAGAATCCCAAGAATAAGAGTATAGAAGAACAATAAATGAAACACACCATACTATAACTAAATGAAAAATAATATAGAAATTGAATGGTGAATCTCACACATACAAAGAAGACCACCAATTATTTTGATCACATATTAAATAAAATAATCAATAAAAAAATTATACTGTAGGATCCACCATATCTCTAAGATGAACCTCAATTCTAGTATCTAGTAAATACATAAATTCCCACACGATGAGGAAAAAACAATTTGTGCGTTTAACCAAGTGAGGGTCTGCTTAGGTACCCTTATACAATAGAGCCCTGAGTTGGGTGTGAGTATAAAACTTAGTAGAAAACCAACAACATAGTAAAATAATATCCCATCTATGTCATTATATGTCCATTAAACATTCTGGGAATAAATAAACCACTTATAAAACTATAAATATATAAACAACCCACAATACCTACTCTTTCTTAATGCTATTGTGTCTCTGAGAATGTTCTGTAGACCATACTAACCCAAAATCCCATCAGGGGTAATTTACCAATCCTCAAACATTCAAACATATCCACCTAAGGGTTAGGTTTACCTTGGTTCTATCAAATTCTTTACAAGGTCTAAATTCACTCTAGGTCCTTTGAGCATAATAAATGGGGGTAATATGCCCATCCCCAAACATCCAAAATAACTCCTTGGGGGCCAATTTTACCCCGACTACATCTAAATATTACTAAAATATGATTTTACTATGGTTATATGAAGTACAATATTCATGTTTAATATACCAATCCCCATACTTTAAAATTCACTAAAGGGTCAGGATCACACCCCCCCGGTCCATCAATCTCACCTTCTATGGAATTATACCCATCCTCAGACTTCTAAAAAATCCACTTAGGGTCTGGGTTTACCCTTTTTCATTCCATGAAGATCTTATAATAAATAAATTAAATCATAACAAGGGTTGTCCTAAGACCCAATCATGACACTATATTCAATCTACCACACCCGGTTGTGGTCTATCTATCATTGGGGTACCTATTGTTTTTCCTTTAGTCAATAGATAGATAGAGTAACCCTACTAGGGTTGTCAATATCATCCCCAAACACTTGGTTAGTATTCCATCTCATGGGGGATTTCACACTCAATGAAAATTCCATGGTACAACATGACCTCAAGGGGATACTTCTTGCCAACTATGGTCTACAGAGAGGGATCATGGGTCATCTCAAGGTCCATGGCCATTTGGGTTGATCTATTAACTAAACTTGTTAACCCTTCACATGTTCTTACAACACAGGAAAACATATCTCAAATAGAAATATCACTCGCCCCAAAATAAAATTATCTAATCTCAATGTCTTCAATGTTTCTAAAAGTACTCACTCAGTCTATTTGGGTCACTCATCTCGATTCATTCAACACCTTTGCATGGTGGTGTCAAACAGACCCTACCAGGGGATGATATTCAATTAATAAAAAAGAAACACCATCAGTATTGATCTTGTACACCCATATGAATATAAGAAAAACATAAATGCCAACGAAAAGTACCATGATCGCATACATCAACCCAAGTATGATAGCTTTCCAAATCACTCACTACGCCCATACAAGATCAACCCAATCTAAAAATCACTCTTGAGCTCTTAATTCATGATAAAAATAAATAATTATGAAATTTTAAAAATTATAATTAATAAAAAATAAAATTTTAAAGAGGAATAATCACTGAAACCTCATCCAGAAGCCCTATTGTGTCATAATCGCCCCAAATGCTTGACAACAACCCATGGCATGCCCCCAACCTCAATCTAACAAAATCCATAACACGTATTGCTAAATCCATAAGAATTGGTATTTAATTTTGAATGGAAAACCATATGAAAAGAGATATGGTGATGTACCTACATCAGAATTACATGTTGTGGCATGTTGATTCTATCTCAAGATGTCCACTATAAGGGGTGAAAAAAATAACCATGAATATCATCCAATTCCACCATACTTGGATGCAATCAGAACAAAATCAAAAAATTTAAGAATTTAAAACCAAATAATATATAGGGAAAATAAGAATAAAGGTTATCATATTTAGAGAATCACCCAAAACAACAAAATATCACATCCAAAAACCCTCAAATTTTTATAGAATCGAAGGAAGGAGATGGAGTAATGTGGTAGAGTGTGTACATGAGGTAGAGGGAAGAAAAATAGGGGATTGGATTAAAATTTTTAGAGGTTTAAAACCATAATATTTCAAATTTTAATGATCTATAAAACCTTAGAAGCATGGTTTTCCAAAGCACACACAAATTTTACGGTAGACACTCTCTAGGAATACATTATTTTTCATGATTTATTGAAACCATGCAAAAATTGTGTTCCAATGTCATGACCGGTCCTCGAGGCCCATGACGTGACTACCCCAAGCCCGCCTTCCATAGGCCAAGGGCTGAAGACTATCACCAAAGGCGTAATCCCGATAAAAAGGGAAGGCATTGCCTTCAAACCTGTAACACACACTGTCTGAACACCAGCTGTACAAGAAACAAGAACAAAAATAGAAAAGAAAAGTGTGTTGAATGGAAATGGGCCAGTATACAAACCCAAATAGAAAACAAGTACAAGTAAAAAAGAAAACAGCTCCTGGATCATCCACCGGGGAAATCCTACCTAAAGATTCGGTACAGAACTCGAAAAACTCCGTCCTGCGGTACGTCTCGTCTAGTCCAGCTCTGAGCTACCTCCCGTCAATCACCCTCAGCCTCGATCACTACTGACCATCATCTATATAGAACACAACAAGGGGTGGGGGAATCCCGTGCTGGGGTGAGTATAAAAATACGCAGTAGGGGACCCCGAGACCCCCAAAGGTCTCCCAGAATCCACAATGGATAAACCACAGTAGAAATATACAATCAAAAATTATCAACCAACCCTACTTAGGTATATGCTCGTACATATACCAAAGATATAAATCACTATCTGACTCTAAATCTTGAGCCCAAGCACAAACCATTCCTCAAATAAACTAAAGTCAATCACCACAATGATAATGGTTGAAAGACATGACTTAGTTCACATATGTATACATCTTTCTTAGAGTGATATAGATGATCAGATGTAGTCACTGTTCCATCTAAGCTTTCAAACCCACACAGGATACAGGACAAGCTAAGCTGTCATACCCACACATGATACAATACCAGCTATTATGTCGGAACCACACAGGATACATGAACATAAGTCAGAACTGTCGGACCCATGGAGAATCCCGGTACAGTAGTCATTACTATCGAACCCACAGAGGATTCTGGTATAGTATTCATCACTGTCAAACCCACGGAGGATCCTTGTATAGTATCATCATTGTCTAACCCAGGGAGGATTCTGTCATCTTAGTCGCAGCCAGCCAATGGGTTCCAGCACATAGCATGCTCGATTCCGGGAGGGTCCACTCCTCGATCCAACTTTCGATACATCAACTATCATGAAGTCCTAAGTTGATGTATCTCGTAGTTCCATCTTATCATAAGGAACCCAACACGGCAGACGGTGCGTCAATCGGATGGTCGGTCTGAGAGTTATTGGCATTTCTGTTCGAGGGGCCCGTTTGGTTTTTAGGCTTAAACCAACCCGAACATACCCTAACAGCATCCAAACTTCAAGAGTAATATGAAAAAAGTATCCTATCACTCCATGAATTCCATCGTTGCAGGAGGCATGTCAATCGGACACACGTAGCCCTAGATACGGGCTAAAAGGTGTAAACGGACAAAGCAGGTCCGGTTACAGACGGACCCAGTTGGATGGACTTGGCCCGACCCAGTTAGAACTAGGGTCTGACCCAGACCGCAGGTCTGACCCAGTCTGAGGATGTGTCCTATGCCAAGGGGATGGCCCAGCCTGAAGAGACGGCCCGACCCAAGGGCGGCCCAGTTCGAGGGTGGCCCGGCCGTGGGAGGCCCGACTGACGGCGGATCTGCATCACCAACATAGTGCGACAGTGGCGTGCTTCCTCCACCGTGGCCCGCCCCGACCGCAGTCCTTATCTGGCTCGGTGCGATGGCACAGCGCCCTTCTGGCTCTGTCGTGGCCCGCTTGGCCACAACTTTTCTTTGCGTGGTGTGATGGTTGCCCTTGCACCATCGGACTATTCCGCGATCCGCCTCCATCGTCAACACAATTAGAACAACAACATGGGGTGGGGTAGGGTCAGACCATTTTTGTGCGGTCCGAACCCTCCTCGTTACGTTGTTAACATTCAGCATCAAGAGCACAACACACTATGAGGAAAGGAGAGTATAACTCATACATAAAAATAGTCCAATTTACCCCTACCTCGATTCGAAGTATGTCGTCGAAGTCGCGGAAAGTGGGTGGACGCTGATTCGTTGACATCGGGAAATGTCTGAGGATGAAGCATCATCGACGTTCCTCGTGGCGGCTCCTTCCCTTCTAGCTTGGATGAAGATCGGAGATGGTATCGCCATTTCTTTATAGATGAGGAGCGTTCTTCATCGAATGGTTGATGTTCTTCCAAGAGTTCTACAAAGCTCTCCAAGGATTATGCCCACCCAAAATAAAATAATATGATATCTTATTTTAATGTTGGCATAATGAATTCAAAAGAATTTAAAAAACTAAAATTAATTAATTCATTCATTAATTAATTTGTGTTGGCACCATTGAGGGGAAGTGCATGAGTTTCCCCTATTCATGGGGAGCTCAGAGGTTTAAAGGGGGTTTAGAGGCGTTAAAGGTTTCAGGTGGGCCCCACCCTAAAATATCATCCCAAGGGTGGTTGCGGTGTGGTGGGCCCCACCACTAACCTCCACTTGGTGGTTTTAATCACCATTCAAATAAAAATGTGTCACACACATTTTTATTTAATTTTAATTAGAAACCCCAAGAAATTAACTCCCAAACTCGATAAAACGCAATTGTGGTAAAGGTCTCCTTAAGTTAATATCGGTGCTGCGAGTTCAACGGTTCCCTTAGATTTCAATTCCAAGAACTGGTTGAAAAGATGTAAAATTCTGCACATATGTTTACTGAACGTACTGAACAAAACATTAGAAATTGATTCCGGGCACACGGGGTCTCGGAATCAAGCGTCGTTAGAAACTGAGGATTTGTAATAAATACCATGTATTAAAAAATATTCCATGGACTTTATGGGTCTTTATATTCTCCCAACCTCAGGGATTTATGACTCTATAAGCTACAACACATACTAGGGGAAGAAATGGGGGTACTAAGAATGCATCTGAGCCTCCCTCTCCTATGAGCTCTCTTGGAGGTTCCCGTGCTTCCAGCAAACACACACCAGAGGTATCGACCGTCCAAGCAGGACCCACTCCTGTCGATCCTCAATCTCCACTGGAACCTCCATGAATGTCACCCCGTCATCGATGTACAGCTCCCCATAGTTGATGATGTGGGATGGGTCATGCACGTATCTCCTCAACTGAGATACATGGAAGATGTCATGCACCCAGTGCAACTAAGGTGGAAGAACCAGGCGGTAAGCCACCTCACCTACTCTTCTGAGGAATTGGAATGGTCTAATGAATCACAGAGATAACTTGCTTCCTTGGCCAAATCTATGTATACCTCAACAAGGTGAGACCCATAGAAAGATGTGGTTGCCATCCTCGAACTCCAGTGGTCTCTATCTCTTATCAGCATAGGACTTCTACCTGCTCTATGCAGTCTTCATCTGCTCCTGGATGATTTGCACCTTTTTTGTCATAGCCTACACCATCTCTGTTCCTACAAGTCTGACTCCCCTGGGTTAGTCCAGCAAAGATGCAATCTGCAAGGTCGGTCGTAAAGTTCCTCGTAAGGTTTCATCCTGATGGTGGAGTGGTAGCTATATTTTTAAACAAACTCTATCAAGGGTAAGTGATCCTCCCAGCTATGACTGATGTCGAGGACACATACACAGAGCATGTTTTAGAGAGTTTGAATGGTCCTCTTAGTCTGACCATCCGTCTGATGATGGAAGGTGATTCTCAAGTGAATCTGTGTCCCGAAATCCTCCTGCAACCCCTTCCATAGACCGGAAGTGAAATGAGAATCTCGATCGAATATGATCATCGATTTCACACCATGAAGCCATGAGATCTCCCATATGTAGAGGCATCCCAAGATCTCTAATGAACCCTGCTTTCTAATCGGTAGGAAGTGGGCCGACTTGGTGAGTCGGTCGACAATCACCCAGATAGAGTCGTGTCCTCCGGATGTACATGGAAGTCCCATCACGAAACCCATGGATATCCCATCCCACTTCAACTCTGGAACCTCTAATGGCTGAACTAATCCTACAGAAACCTGGTTCTCTGCCTTCACTTGATAACAAGTGAGGCATCATGAGACAAACTTTGCTACATCCTTCTTCATACCTGGCCACCAATGCTATCGTTAAAGGTCCTGATACTTCTTCGTCACTTCTGGATATACCGCTAAAGGAGATGTGTGGAACTCCCACAACACTTCCTTATAAAGTGCAACTGGTACCATGGTACGTCTTCTGAAGAGAATGAAGTGTTCTCCACCTTCATAAAATCCATAAGGTGCCGGTTCTATGTATATCTGAGCACGTCATGTCTCACAATCAACGTCCCCATGATTTGCCTCCCTGACTCGCTGAAGAATTGGAGGAGTGATTGTGAGAGACTGAATAAAGGTTGCTCCATCTCTATCCCCAAAGGATATCTACAACACGACCAACTTCTCTGTCGCCTCTCCTTGTAGCTGAATGTCGTATCTCCTGCTGAGAGCATCTACTACAATGTTCCCCTTCCCAGGTTTATAGACTATCTTGAAGTCATAGTCCTGGAGGAACTCGATCCATCGTCACTATCTTAGGTTTAGGTCCTTCTGCAAGAAGATGTACCTGAGACTCTGGTGGTCAGAGTAGACTGTAAAACATTCGCCCATAAGATAGAGTTGCCACATATTCAAGGCGAAGACCACTGCTACTAACTCCAGGTCATGGGTAGCATAGTTCTGCTCATGTTGTCTTAGTTGATGAGAACTATAAGCTATCATGGCTCTCTCCTGCATCAGGACACACTCGATTCTGGTCCCTGATGCGTCGCAGTAAGCTATGAATCCAACGCCCTCCATTGGTAGCCTCAAGATGGGCGCACTAGTCTACCTCTGCCCCAGCTCATGAAATATCTACTGGAATCTTTCTGACCACACGAAGGGTTTCCCCTTCTTCGTCAATTCTAAAAGCAGTGCTGCAACTCTGGAAAAATTTGGCACAAATATCCTGAAATACCCATCCAATCCCCGAAAACTCTGTACCTCCATCACACACCTGGGTGGCTTGCAGGCATGCACTGCCTCAATCTTTTCTCCATATACTAAAACTCAAGCCTCTCAGATGACGTGTCCCAAGAAGTTAACCTCTCGAATCCAAAACTGGCACTTTGAGAGCTTACCATAAAGCTGGTGCTCTCGGAGTGTGTCCAGTACTACCCACAAATGGTAGGCATGCTCCTCCTTAGTATTCTAGTAGATCGGTGTCTTGTCAATGAACACTACAACAAAGATATTGTGGTAAGGCTGGAAGATCCTGTTCATAAGACTCATGAACACTGTTGGAGCATTGGTTATGCCTAAGGGCATAACCAAGAACTCGTAGTGGCCAAACAAACACCCGAAGGCCGTCTTCTGCACATCCTCCGTAAAGACCCATAAAATTCAGGGGAAATGTTTTCTTAATTTTCCTTGGGTATTTACAAGAACGCAGTTTCTGACGGAACCTGGTTTCGAGGCCCGGTGTGCCCGGAATCAATTTCTGATGATAGGCTCGGGTACGTTCAGTGAACGAATTAGTGGGTTCTTCTAACTTTTGAACCGGTGCTCGGAATTGAAATCTGAGGGTAGCGATGGAATCGTAGCGCCGGTATTTTCTTAGAAACATTTTTTCCGAAGTTGCGTTTGCTCAGGTGTTGTTATTAAATTTTTGGGTTAAGTAAAGGAATAAAATAAAAATGGTGCGACCAACTTTTATTTTATTTTAAGTTGTTTAACCTAAGATAAGTGGTTGGAGTGGGAACCACTATATCCTACTCCACTAGGTAGGATATTTGTGGGGTGGGGCCTACACGAGCCCCACCTTTTCAACCCCACTCTTTTAATTAAGTAAGGCACTCGTACCCCCCTTTAAATGAAGTCAACTCTTGCGTTTAACAAGATATTAAACGCCTCTTTTAATTGGGTGGTTAAAACATTTCAATTAATTCAATTAATTGATTTATTCAATTTTTAATTTCAAAACCGTTTGTCTTGTGTGTTAATAAAATAAGACAAGTCTTATTTTTATTAAGGGGTTTGTTGTGTGTGAGGGATTGGGAGAATTTGCTCAAAGTCATGAAGTTCTTCTTCCTCGACAAAGAACGCGAAAAACGCCGATCTCCGACGACGGGCGACGATGAGAGACGCCTTCCTCGAAGATCGACGACCCGACGCACATTCCATCATTCCTTCTTCCCGCGTCAAAGGAAGGGAGACACTGTTCCTCATCGGACGATCTCTGTCAACGTGTGTGGAAATTTCTTCTGCGATATCTTCTTCAGCCACGTTCAATTCCGCGACGAGCCTTCGTTCAACTACGCTCGAGGTAGGGGTTTATTTTGTTGTTGTTCGTGATCTCTTTTTTCGCCATTCATCGTTTCAAATTGGGCCTCCTGTTATCGCAATAACGGGAGGAGGTCGGACCGCACGAACACGGCCGACCCTCCCCCCCCCCCTTGTTTGTTGAATTTGTTGTGGCACGTGTAAGGTGCCGCGGTGCCGTTGCGCCGCGTGGAAACTATGAGAAAGGGAGAAGAAGTGGGAGCCGTCGCGCAGCGCCATTGAAATCGAACAAGCTGCGACGCCGTCGCGTCGCGCCGAAAAACGTTGAAGAGGCCGCGACCGGAGCAGGGTTGCGCCGGAGGGGCGCGGCGCCGTCGCATCGCGCCGGTCAGACCAAGGCTGTGGCGAAGCAGGAAGCGGCGGCCGGCTTCCAGCCACAAGTTCTGGGGCAGGAGAGCGGGACCCCGGTGGTTCCACAGCGCCAGCAACCGGCCAGCCGGACCGGGCCGGCTGGCTTCCAAGAAGAGTCGGGGATCGTAACCCCCGGCTGGCTAGCAGGAGCAGCCCCCCCTCATGGGGGTCGCAGTTTCACACAGGTGGGGGGCAATGCCCCCCCCCCCCCTGCACCCCTTCTGCTCAGCCGTTACAGTCGAGCCACCTGGCCCCGCTGGCCAGGCCGAGCACGCCAGGCCGGGCCGGCCAGGCCGGGCCGCACAGCGCAGGTCGGGCCAGGCCGCGCAGGTCGGTATGGGCCGCGTAGGCCGGGTCGGGCCGCGCCTAAGTAGGCCAGACCAGTACCCAGGTCGGGTCGACCTAGTTCGGGCCGACCCAGGTGGTATTGGGCCGGATCGGACCGGGCCTGAACCCCCTATTCACAGACCTCTTACAGTATTTTTCCCATATCTTGGGATACAGACCTCCGATCAACGCACCATCAACTACGATCCGATTCTTGGATCGAGACTGTCCTTTTGGTATATTACACTCAAGGTTTCGGAGAACTTTGGGTATAGCCGGGTTGGTTCGAACCCGAAACCAACCGGGCCCTTGGAGGAGAAACACTTATATCTCGAGCTCCGGACGTCCGATTGACGTGTCGTCGACTTTGTTGGATTCCTTTTGATGAGAAGAAACTTTTGGCATGCTTCACCTGAGTTTTGGATGCAATTGGATAATGTCATGGTTGGATTGTACCTGAAATCCAACTGGGCCCCTACAACGGAAAAGCTGATAACTTTCAGACCAGACGTCTGTTTGAAGAACTGTCAGCGGCGTTAGTGATCTCGTTGAGAAATGTTCCCTATGAGTATACCCTATGAGATTTCAGGGTATGGTTGAGATGCGGCCGGGATGGTTCGCACATGAAACCAACCGGGCCCCTCAGACAAAAAGGCTAATAACTCACAGACCGGGTGCCTGATTGACGCATCGTCTGTTGCGTTGAGACCCGTATGACGAGGCGGTCCTTTGAGATACTTCTTCATGGGACTTTTGATACTTGGATTATTAACCAGTAGCTCATGGATCGGACCCTCCCGAAGATGAGCTAGCAGAGTGCCGAGACCTAGTAGCTGACTAAGACTTGACGACTGTTGATCGATCGACTCGGAGTGATTTGGATAGCCCAGTGGGGTGCGCTAGGTTGTAGTGGCAGACCCACTACGGAGGTGTGCTTGGTTGTAGTGGTAGACCCGTGAAACTCCACAGAAGGAGTACCTCTGTAGGCTATGAGGGGGTGCGCTTGGTTGTAGCGGCAGACCCATGGTGGGATGTGCATGGTTGCAGCGGTAGGCCCACAGTACTCGACAGGTGGAGTACTTCAGTAGTCCAAGGTTAGTGGGATGCGCTTGGTTGTAGTAGTAGACCCACTGTACTCGACAGAGGAGGAGTTCTCCTGTAGCTGTGGTTTCTTTATCGTGAATAAAATCCTAGTTTGAGCTGAGTCTATGACCTTTGTGTTTACCTCATGATTGAGATGGGTCACTTGATAACTTAGGTATATGTATGGGCATATACCTGGGTAGTGGTTATCCATTGATTTAATAACCTTTGTGTTTAACTCATGATTGAGATGGGTCACTTGATAACTTAGGTATATGTATGGGCATATACCTGGGTAGTGGTTATCCATTGATTTCATAATCTTTGTGTTTCCTCATGATTGATATGGGTTACTTGATAACTTAGGTATATTTATGGGCATATACCTAAGTAGAGGTTATCTGTTGAGATCTTCTTTGTGGTTATCCTTGTTGGATTTAGTGATACCTTGAGGGTCTCAGGGTCCCTACTGAGTATCGTTATACTCACCCCTGCACGGGCTATGCCCGCACCTCATTGTGTTAGTTGCAGACGATAAGCAGCGCTGACAGAGGCCGAGTGTTCGAGGACTGGACGGTACCCAGAGGTGGATCTCGCGATGACTCAGTATCTAGAGGTAGATTTTACGATGAGACGACACTTGGAGGAGGTTGACGGGTGAGAGTGTTGTGGAGGCTATCTGTACCTACCCTTTAGGTAGGATCCATGGTGGATGATCCAGGAGTTGTCCTATCTATACCTACCCTTCAGGTAGGATCTGAGGAGGACGACCCTGGAGCTTCTCCCGTTCTTCCAGCAGTTTATCTTTTTCTGTTGTACTTTCGTTCAGTTGGGTTTGTATTCTGGCCCACTTACTTTTCATCACTTTCTTTTGTACTTAGTGTATTAATTCTGCTTGTACTCTGTGGTGTTTTGTTTAATTTTATAAGGCAATGTCTTCCCAGTTATCGGGATTTACGCCTTTGGTGCTAGTCGCCTGCCCCTGGCCTATGGAAGGTAGGCTTGGGGTAGTCACGGCACGGGCTCGAGGATGGTTCGTGACATCCTCATCTCAAACCTTGAGCTGGTGATAGCCTGACCTGAGGTCTATCTTTGAGAACCATCATGATCCCTTGAGCTGATCGAAGAGGTCTTAAATACTCAAGAGTGGTTATTTGTTCTTCACGGTCACCTGATTCAGGCGACGGTAGTCAACACATAGTCGCAAGATCCCATCTTCCTTCTTAGCGAACAAAATCAAAGATTCCATGGGTGAAACACTAGGTCTGGTAAATCCCTTCCCGTGCAAGTCCTCCATCTGTACCCGCAGCTCAAGAAGCTCGGTGGGAGCCATCTGATATGCTGGAGTAGATATCGGTGTTGTCTCGGGGTATAGTTCAATGTTGAAGTATACCTCTCTGCGAGGAGGTGGTCCTGGAACATCATCAAGTAAAACATCCGCATACTGATACACCACAACTGGGAAACTCAAATTCCACACATCAACCGCTCTGAGGATGAGACTAGCCAACTCATGTGTGATCGGTTTCTCCCTCTTCTGTGTAAGTCCATCATGCACTTAAAAGGTTCCCTTCTAACCGGTGAAGGTGAACCTGGTCCCATTCATGAGGATATACCACAATTTGCACCTAATACAGTCAATCTGGGCATGAACTGTGGATAACCAGTCCATACACAGGATGATGTCGTAAGGCCTTGACGCCGCTACCAAAATATCCCAGCCGAAGCTCTCGCCTCTTAAAGTAAGCTCACACTACCGGCACTACTGCGTAATCAACGATTATACTCCCGTAGGAGTCTCTAGCCATAAGGATCGAGCCAACAGCTCTGTTGGAATCTCCGAGCTCCGAACGAGGGTAGTGGCAATAAAATAATGACTCACACCTATGTATATAAGTATTTTAGGAAGGGTGTAGTAGAAACAGATATTACCTTGAATCATCTCAGGTGTGCCGCGGTCATAGGCCTCGACTGCCTGGAGCTGAGACTTCCTATGTCCTCCAGCACCCTGTGGTCGGGGTGGACCTCCTGGTGGTGGTGGTGGTAGAGCCTCGAAATGTCGCCCACCTCCCACTGCTCGTCCAGCTCCTCTACCACGTCCACCTGCTCCTGCCAGACCACCATGGTCGAATTTCTACCTCTGCCTGGGAGGTCCCTCTACGGTCTGCTGCTCATCTGTATGGCGGGTCGGGCAGTCATGAGCCATGTGGGCCTGCCCTCCGCATGAATAGAACTGCTTGCCCCTCGTATAGATGGATCTGTCTTTTGTGCCTCGCATAACCAAAGCTGTATCCTAGTGTGACCCACCTGATGAACTGGTCTGCTTGGACCTCTGAGACATCTGTCTACTGTTGTCTGTAGAAGACTCCGCTATGTGCTTCCCAGTGGTGGGTCTCTCTACTGGTGACTGCTCAGTGAGAAAAATCTCCACTAGAAGGGCTCGCTCCAGTAACCCCGCCTGTATTGGGATGCTGAGGGGGATCATCGAAGCCCTGATCTCATGCATGAGTCCCTTCTAGAAGGTATGGTCCCTGAATAATGGTTCTTACACCATATCCATGGAGTAGCGTGAGAGGTTGGGGAACCTCACTGAGTACTGAGCTACTATCAGGCTTCCCTGCTGCAGTTGAAGTAACTCATGAATTCGCACTGCACGAAGGGTGGCTAAAACAATCTATGAGCGAAAGAGACCTTCAAAGTATGTGGAGATTAATGATGCCACATCATGAACCTAGAGCATCAGGATCTACCATCTTCATGCTGCTACATGCAGGAGACTCATGTCAAGGATCACCATGAGGTCGGCTGGTGTACCTACCAATCTGAAAACGCTCACGACAGCCTCCAACAAATCCTCAGCTTAATGTGTGTCCGTCTCTCCCTAGAACCTGGGCAGCCTCTGATTATAGAACTCGTGCAATGCACTCAGTCGGCGTGCACTCTCTACGGCTGGAGCTGGTGGTATCGGCGGTCTAGCGGGTAGTGGTACCGCTGGTACCTCCTCTGTGATGGGGCCCTGCACCGAGGCCTCGTCGCTCAGTGGGAAACAATCTTGTACGTAACTCGGAACCCTAGATGGCTGCCATTGTGGGGCCATCTTGAAAAGAAACAATTGTTTCATGGTTAAAATAGTATACTTGGTGAGCTGACATAATGTAATCACGAATAGTACTTTTCAAAGGAAACACACATGCATTCAGTGTTTTCATGCACTGAGTCGGAGATCAGAAGTTAGAGTCCTAGTGTATGGATACATCGGCCACCGCACCAAATTCGGTTTCCCTAAATCGATAACCACACCCTAAACACATAACACTATTACCATTAAAAGGATCAGAGTCCATGTTCTGTGGTAAAACCGACTCCTCTGATACCAATTTGTCACAACCCGTCCTCGGGGGTCGTGTCGTGACTACCCCAAGCCCACCTTCCAAAGGCCAGGGGATAGAGACTAGCACCAAAGGCATAATCCTAATAAAATTGGAATTCATTTCCTTTAAAAATGTAACAAACACTATCTGAACACAAGTTGTAGAATCAACAGGTACTAAAATAGAAAAGAAAAGTGTGCTGAAAAAATGGGCCAGTATACAAAACCAACTGAACAACAAGTAGAAGTAAAAAAGAAAACAGCTCCTGGATCTTCCACCGGGGAAATACTACTTCAAGGGTGAGTACAGAACTCGAAAAACTCGTCCCTATGGTACATATTTTTTAGTCCAGCTTCGAGATGCCTCCGGTCCATCACCCCCAGCCTCGATCACTGCTGATCGTCGTCTGCACAGAACACAACAAGGTGTGGGCGAAGCCCGTGCATGGGTGAGTATAACAATTCTAAGTAGGGGACCCCAAGAACCCCGAAGGTCTCCCAGAATCCACAAAGGATAAACCACAGTAGAAAGATACAATCACGAAGTACAAAAAACCCTAATTAGGTATATTCACATACATATACCTAAGTTATAAATCAGAGTCCAACTCCAACTCTCGAGCCCAAGCACAAACCATTCCACAAAGGAAGTAAATCCAATCACCATGATGATAATGATTGAAAGACATGAATCCACTCACACATGTATACATATTTCATAGAGTGATAGAGATTATTAGATGTAGTCACTAATTTATTTATGTTGTTGGACCCACACAGGATACAGAACTAGCCAAGCAGTCGGACCCACACAGGATACAGGACCAGCTATTCTGTAAGACCCACACATGATACAGGAATAGAAGTCAGAACTGTCAGTCCCGCGGAGGATCCCGGTACAGTAGTCATTTTTGTCGAACCCATGGAGGATTCTGGTACAGTATTCAATTATTTCAAACCCATGAAGGATCCCTAGTACATTATCGTCACTGTTGAACCCATGGAGGATTATGTCATCTCAGTCGCAGCTAGCCCTAGGGTTCCCACACACAACACGCTTGATTCTGGGAGGGTCCAATACACGATCCAAGTGTTGATGCATAAAATATCAATAATTCCCCAGTTGATGTATACCGTAGTACCGTCTCATCATAATAAACCCAACGCGGCAGACGACGCATCAATCAGATGCCCGGTCTGAGAGTTATTGGCATTTTCCTTCGAGGGGCCTGGTTGGTTTTTAGGCTTAAACCAAACTAGATGTGCCCCAAATGCATACAAACCTCATGAACAGTATTCCAAAAGTATCTTCTTGCTCCATGAATTCCATCGTCGTAGGCGGTACGTCAATCGGACACCTGTAGCCCTAGATACGGGCTAAAAGGTGTAAATGGCCAAAGTGGGTTTGGGTTCGGTCCGACCCAGGCGGACAGACTTGGCCCGACCCAGTTAGAACTGGGGTATGATGCAGACCGTGGGTCCTACCTTGTCTAAGGAAGCATCCCATGTCAAGGGGACGACTTGCAACGAAGAGAAGGCCCGACCCGACGGTGGCCCGGGCGTGGGCGACCCGGCTGAAGGCGGCCCAGCCGATGGCGGCCCGGCCAAGGTCGGCTCATCTCGGAGACGGCCCAGAAGATGGAGGCCCGGCCGTGGGAAGCCTGGCGCATGGCGGCCCAGCTAAGGGTGGCCCAACTGAAGGTGACTCGGCCTGACCGCGTCAGGGAGGGAGGCGCGCGCCCCCTGGCACCGAATGGGTTAGCCATTCGAGTAGAACTGAACCGGTGCTCGGTAGCACTGGTCCAACCCACGCAGGACCCAACGGGGTACCGCACCTCCTGGATGGCTGATCGGACCAGCCGCTCTCCATCACTGGTGCGGTACGACGGTGTCGCGGCCCGGCCCAGCCGCAGTTCTGCATCGCCAGCACGGTGCGACGGCGCCGTGTTTCCTCCACCGCGGCCCGCCCAGGCCGCTGCCCTTCTTCAGCACGGTGCGCTGAAACCACGCCCGTCCGGCTCTGTCGCGGCCTGCTTGGCCATGAATTTTATTTTTGTGGTGCAACGATGGACCTTGATCCGCTGGCCTCTTCGGTGATTGGCCTCCATCATCAACACCATGAAAACAAAAACAAGGGGGGAGGGTCAGACCGTGTTCGTTCGGTCTGAGCCCTCCTCATTACGTTGTTAACATTTGGTATCAAGAGCACAAAACATGATGTGGAAAGGAGATTATAACTCATACATAAAAATAATCCAATTTCCCCTACCTCGATTCGATGTACGTTGTCGAATTCGTGGAAAGAGGGCAGACGTCGATTTGTTGAAGTTGGGAAACAACTGAGGATGAAGCGTCATCGACGTTCCTCGCAGTGGCTCTTTCCCTTGTGGCATGGACGAAGATCGAATATGGCATTGTTATTCTTCAGAGATGAGGAGCGTTCTTCGTCGAGAGGTTAAATTTCATTCAATAGGTCTACAATGCTCTCCAAGGATTATGTGCACCCAAAATAAAAGAATATGATCTCTTATTTTAATGTTTTCATAATGAATTCAAAACAATTCAAAACACAAAAATTAATTAATTAAGTCATTAATTAATTTTTGTTGGCACCATTAAGGGTATGTCCAAGAGTTTCCCCGATTAATGGGGAGCTCAAGGGTTTAAAGGGGTGTTTAGAGGAGTTAAAGGGGTCGGGTGGGCCCCACCCTAAAATATCCTCCCAAGGGCGGTTAGGGTGTTGTGTGCCCCACCAAAAACCTCCACTTGGTGGTTTTAACCACCATTCAAATAAAAATGTGTTACACACATTTCAATTTAATTTTAATTAATAACCCCAGGAAATTAACTCCTAAACTCAATAAAATGCAACTGTGGTAAAGGTCTCCTGAATCGAATACCGGCGCTGCGAGTTCAACGGTGCCCTCAGATTTCAATTCCGAGAACCGCTTCAAAAGATATAAAATCCCACTTGTACATTTACTGAACTTACTAAAAAACATCAGAAATTGATTCTAGGCAGATTGGGCCTCAAAATCAAGCACCGTCAAGAACTACAGATTCTTAAAAAATACCATGTATTAAAAACAATTACACGGAATTTCTAGGTCATTACTTCCAATAACCATGTCCATAAAATTTCAAATATTTTACACTAAATTCCACATCATATCCTCAAACCCATTCACTATCCATGTCATAGAACTATTACCTACAAAAATTAAACTGAAAGCCTTCTCACACCTAGGGTCACACATAGTTTCTCATAAACATGCACACTAAACTATTCCCCCTGGTCAAAAACATAAAAAAACACCTAAAACCATACTAAATGTTCTCATGGATCTCTAGAGAACCTGAGCTACCCTCTAAGCCTTATTTCATGTCTAAAAATAACATTATTAGAAGTTCCAACAATCAATATTCTATACTAATACTCTATTCACAAAATATCCCATCCAACCGCCAAACATTCAAATTCCAATAAATTTCATAAAACTTTCATACCAACAAGAATTTAAATATCCCCAAAATAACACTCACATTCCCTGATAAGTCTTGGTTGAAATCCAATGTACATCCAGACCTACTTCGGTCATCAATTTTCATTCAATGGGTTGTGTTCCAACTTAGAATATCAAACATGATTTTAATCATAACATTAACGTTATAGTGTACCAATTCCAAATACCCAAAAAAACTCTCATTATCACTTCCAAAACATTAATTAAGTGATTCATTGAACCCACCTAACATGAGACTATATAGTTTCCTCCAATAGTTAAAAATATGTCCCATGGAACTCCCCATCATAGGGATTATCCCCCAAGTCCAATTTCACACCATGGTTCCATTTCCATATAAAATACCCATAATAAAAAAATTATTTCTTTATAATGACATTCCATATGTTGTTCCCATCACATTACACCCCGAAATATGTGAAAAATATAGTCAAAGGCTAATACTACTCCTTGTTCCAAATTCTAAACTGAATCTAATGAGTTCTTCAACTCATGCACAAGGTCCCAAATACACCGCTTTCTCCTAAAAAAGTCTCAATTAAACCCCAAAATCCACACTTTTTACAAAATATTATTTAACTGATGTGGTCTCCCACCTATCACATCAAATCTCAAAAAAACACAATTTCTACATTTTTTAACATAATTCACCCACAAAGTTATGAGATGAAATATGTTTACCCTTTGAACCCTGTAATGAATGGAATGTTCCCCACATAAAACATGTTACACTCAGTGGTTTACACTCATAATCACCCCCACATCATACTAATATCATCCTGATCCTGAATCCAACATACATACTCTATCCAAAAACACATTCTAATTTTACACCTAACATTCATTGATGAATCTGGAGGAAATGAGGATTATTCTCCTATTTGAATTAAAATAAAAAACTTTCATCCCATGACTAGTCCCATAACTCAACAGACTTACCTTCCAGAGGATCATATCACCATAACCAACACCATAATCCCCACCATAGAAGTATCATTTTCATTACACCACTAATTTAAAACCCCAATATCTCCATGTATCATGTCCCATCTGTCATTGAACACAATGGTCATATGTGCCCAACTTACTCATACCTGAGCAGCAACACAAAATGTAAACCACCACCCATTCCTAGATCATAGGAACATCATCCACAATTATTGTAGAAACTCACCTCAATAAGGGCCATTACCTCTAACATCAAATGGTTCACTCCCTACACTATGTATTCCATATACCAATCCTCAGGCGCAACATTCAATATATTTCAACATCACATGTGTGTCTCTCCCCCCAATCCACACTTACTATACTATTAACACCTAACTAGGAATAATTTTCTAAATATTTGTTGATATCATACTTTGTTTAGTCTAATAAGTCATGCCTCTCTATAGGGACCTTCCAAATCTATTTGAAATATCATGCTACTTTTCTTAAAAGAATCTCATCACAACACTCGGTCCCTTGCTCACACAAAGATCCTCACTGATCATAATTCAACCAACACCACATATATCTAATGCTTAGAACCTTTATTCATACTAAACATAACAAGAATACACTCTCATGTCACTTTATATTTTAATCCAAGTCATGTTACTTTGAGAGGAATGACATTGGACTCGGCTTTCACACCTAAAATACTTTACCATGACCGTGATCTGTTCATACGAATATAAACCAGGTTTTCCCTTAGAACACCATTTCAAAATAATGCATCTGACTAATGCTAAGGTCTACCAAGTAGTTAGTTTCCCCCCAACACCATATCAACTCCTGATAATGAACACATTCTCTCACCACTCTTTTAAAGTGAATCAAAGGTCAACAGGGTAAAGCATCCAAATGTTCCTACCCTTTGAAATACCACATCAATTCAAGATTCAAAATAACTATAAGTTATTATCAAAACAAAATGTTCTAGGAATCATAATTCCTAGAATATACACCTGGTTGAACTTCATGGGAACCATTTCGTAACCAGAAGAAACTAGCCATGATTTCCAAATCTAAGGATGTACCATAACCATTTAATCATTCCAATGGGTCATCCTTACATACCACTAGGATCCTACTCACTAAAATATTGAGTCATTTCTCAAGAGTCACTAGATAATCCCACCTAGCATAAATATTATATTTTACGTGGTCATGATCCATGGGATGAAAAATGATTTTTATCAAATATGTTAACTTCATGCATGCTATTATACCCTCTCCAGGGTATCATATATGTCAGGTGTAACTCGAAAAGAGTACTTATTGTACCCATCTCCTTCATAGCATGATATATCACATGTAGAACTACCCACAAAATGGATCTCACATGTATAAAAATTCAGTATGGCATGCCAAAAAATCACCCCCAACTAGGGAATCCCTCCTCTCTATGAATTTATACCAGAAAACTAATCACTATTAGATCTTTCCACATTACTAATGTACATATTTAATGACATAATATGATATGATTCATACCAAGAGAACCCTAATTTGAAGTTCTGGTTAAATAGAATACCATTACAAGATATATATCAAAAGAACCCAAATATTTTGTTATTAGAATTCATTTATCTAAAACCATATAACAATCACCCTAAGGGGACCACTACTAATACATTACATGCCTATATAGTCCCAATAGGGAAACTAAAACTCTTGGTCTCAAGGGATTACATCATCCTTGATGATCCATGCTAATTTCCCACAGTCCTGAGGTTCGGTTAATTATAATTTTATTCCACTATGTTTGGTAAAATGTCATATTGGTTGTTACTAAAACTTTAAACAACTGATAATTTCAGATAATCACCCCCAGGGGTTTGATCATCAGGGAATAAAATTATCATGATAACATACCAGGTCACTACATATCCCCTCATAGATGGACTGAGTCATCTTCATCACAAAGGATCACTTTTCCCTAGTATTAATAACACCTTCCATCAGAATATAAATACACAAGTTGGCCAAGTTAAGTAAAATTCCACAATATTATTTTTTAGAAAACAACATATTAGTATTAGAATACACGTTACATAGCTAAACTTTTGATGTTAGGGGATTATCTCACACAATATATGGACCTTATATGTCATTTGAATCCTTACATGATGAGAATAATTCATGTAGACGCCACCTTCCTCCATGCACCATGATTAAAAATTAGTAACTGGACAATTTCCAATAGGAAAAGAGCCATAAATCCACATGTAATCATTAATATTGAACATTATGTGTGTATACCAAGGGGAAATTATATAAAATCATAACATCTAATAAAAAACATCCATCTCAAGTCCTTAGCAACCTAGAATTCATATCGAAACATGTGTTCATGAAACACCTGCCCAGTATCAATTATAGGCTCTCACATATTCCTATATATCTTATCTACCATATCCCAAATAGTAAGACAAAGGAAAGGGAAACTCTATGATTCCAATTTATAATGTCTTATCTAGAATCACTATGAACTTTAGATATACTGATTTTCCACATGACCTCAGGTGATCCTCCCTGGACACTAGAGGCTATCAACTAGTAGTGAGCATCTAGGGTATAACCATGGGGAGACAATAACCGCATCATAGAGTTTACAATAATAAATAAAATAACCAAGAATGACAAGAATAAGAGGAAACATGAATAATAAAAGAAAACATGCCTTCCTATAACAAAATAAAATGAATCATACAACCTAAACATCTCATACATATAGAAAAGACCCCCCAATTGTATGGTCACATATACAATAAAAGGCTGAAGAAAAATAAAATTTTTTGGAGGATCCACCCTATCTCTGAGATGATCCTCAATCCAAATAACCAATAAATCTGTTCAATCCTAGTCAATGAAGAAAAAACAAGATATTCCTACATCCATGTGAATGTCTTCACACGTAGCCTAGTGAAATGTAGACCAAGAATGATGTGAGTAAAAACCTTATCATTCCACCAAAAACATAGTCACATACCATATTGTGCATGTCATGATATGCACATATAACATGACCATTTTAAATAAACTACTTATAAAATAAGAAATAAATAAATATCCCATAATACCTATTTCATCTCAATGTCAATGTGTCTTTAACCATGTCAAATGGATCATGCCCACCCAAAATCCTATGAAGGATAATATAACAATCCTCATACTTTCTAACATATCCATCTAGAGGTAGAGTTCACCATGATTCAAAAAAAATCCCCCTAGGGGTCAAGTTCACCCCATGTCCATCAATATCAATATAGTGGTCAGGTTCACCCTATGTCCATCAAGAATAAATATCAAGGGTAATATACTGATGCACGACTATCATAGGCCATGGCAAAACAATTATTTCCTAAGTTAAAATATAAGAATGTGGTTGTCCTAGGATGTCTCCCGAAGAGGAGTGCACACAAAACGGGTTGTCACTTTAAAATGGGGGTAAAAATGTTGTGCTTTTGAAAAAGAAATTTGAAATTCAAATGATTTAAAAAATATGATATTAAAAAGGGTGATTAGGTTTGGGTTGGTTTCCTAATTGTAATTATATCCTTTTTCAATTTAATTCAAACCTCTTCTTCTTAGTTGATTAAAGTGAGTTTCCACAATCGTTTCCTCTAACTTCCTTGGTGAAATTATTATTGTGAAAGAAAACATTACCAAGATCTTGGTTTGGTCAAATCTCCATCCATTTGTAAAATAGTTGTATTGAATATCCTTAATTGAAATAGGCAATACCCGATCGAGTTTTGTTTATCCCAAACAATCAAGAACATTCACTACACCTTTTACACGTACTGACGATCGTCGAGTACTTCACCACTAATTCCTGGTTTATTCCATCGTATATAAATAAAAAATTAGTGGAGGGAGATTATGAATATTTTACCAAGGAAAAAATAAATAATGGAATTAATATTTAAGAACGATCGCACTTGATTAAAAAAATCCTCTATAAGAAATTGAAAACAACTTTTAAGAAGAAAGAAATTTATTCAATTGCATCCAATAACTCAATCATTACAATGTAGAAAACCAACCCTTCCCCAATCAGTCTAAATGTTTACCCCACTATGGTAAGGGTAATAGAGATGAATGGGGAAGAAGAAGGCATTTAAAAACTATGAAAAAGAAAATAAATAAAAGAGAAAGCTGAAAATTTCTCCTTCTTGGTGTCTCAGAAGGAATGGGGTGGAGAATAAGATGATTTGGGAAGCAGGTGAGGGCCTACTTTTATAGGCAGAATTCGACATCCAAAATATTGCACATTTTAGACCCCATAAATGACCTCTTCACACCTTCCACCCTTCATGAATGATGTGAATAATTATCTTGGTCGTGTCCCATAAAAATCTAAGAGAATATGGATATCTTTTCCGAGAGTTATGGTCGTTTTACTTTGAGCATTTATTCTGTCCAATCAGAATCACCAAATCGCAAACCTCCGGATTAGGGTGATTAAATGACCTATTAAACGGACAATTAACGCGGCCCTTCCTTCATTAAAGATGCTCCAAAACTCCTTGTGCGTCCACCCACCATATATCACAACATGTGGTCCCACCATGATTGATTTATGAAGCCCACACCAAAGCTAGGCAGAACTGAAAACTGTTTTCTTTCTCCCACTTGTGAGGTTCTTTTGAGCTTCCATATGGGCGATTCAGCTTTTAGTCCAAAAATTGTAAATTAATCCCTGGATTGTGTAGAATCTGGAAAAGAAATAATTTTTCAATTTGGATCAGTTTAGATAATGATATGGCCAATCTAGAGAAATAATTTAAAACTGTTAAAAATCCAAAATGGCCAATTTTTACTATTCAGCTCAAAATAACACCAATATCATAAAAATGAAACAATTCATCTTAGAGGAACAATTTTGTGGGTTTAAAACAATGATATTAAATATAAATTAATTGAAAATATTTGCTCTATCATATACCAATCACCATACATCCAAAATAACCATCCATGGATCAAATTCTACCATAGTCCATAATAATATTACCAGGGTTCGGGTTCACCCAAGATCCATCAAGCATAACTTTTGGGGGGTAATACACACATCCCCAGACTTAAAAATCCACCTGATGGCTGGGTTAACATCAATTCCATTGATCACACTTCCTACGGGTAATATATTTATCCTCTTACTTATAATAAGCCCACCCAATTTAGGGTTTCATCCCTAGTCAATCCATGAACAACCAATAATAAATATAATTAATCATAATGAGGCCAAGATGAATTCTCATTCCCATCACTAAATATATCTCACTACACCTGGTCGGGGCTAGTCTATCATCAAGTAACCTACTATGGTTCTATAGGTCGACACATAGATTGAGGTATCTTACTTGGGTCACCAATATTGTTTAAAAACACTGGATGTAATTCATCTCATTGAAGATGTCACACATTCTCTAGTAGTTCCATAATATAGAACAACATCAAGGGGATAAGTCACACCATATACTTTCTATAGAGATGGATCATGTCCTATCATAATTTCTAGGGTTATAAGGGGTGATCCACTCACTAGACTAATTCATCATGACCATTTTCAAAAAAACTTAGGAGAACATATCGCAAGGGGAAGGATCACTCACCCCAATATAAAATTCTAGGATCCAAATGGAATTTATGTGTCTCAAGGGTATTTATATGGACTACTTTGGATTATCATATTGGATCACACCACACCAATATAATGTTTTTGCTAAGGGAACCTACACTAGAGATACTAAGTCACCGTACGTTCGGACCCAACCCTTAGGAGTTCAAACGTCTAGGGTATGCTATATTGATTGTATGTGACATCCAAATTTTTTTAATGGAAACACAATGCCACATTATAGTTAAATGAACTATTAATTACTATGTGCACTTTATATCCTAGCTGTTAAACATAATTTTTCCACTTTTGTGATTTGAATTTCAAAAAATGGACATACACGGTTGCGATCAGTAAGTTTTTTGGAGTCTGATACAACAAACTTAATTTTTTTGTGAACAATAACTTACCCTTAAAAATAGTAATGTGCCATTATGAATAGTAATATGACCCTTATGAATAGTAAATCAGCCAATATAAAAATATCCTCAACAATTTATGTATAATAAAAATGCATCTTATAAGTGAAAATATTATTACAGTTTAAGTGTTGGTATTTTGGTAAGTCATAAATATTTATTTATACTATTATGATTAATTTAATAATATAAATGCATATTTAATTTCTTAAAATGATATCATAAATTATTATTTTATTGTCTTATGGTTGTAAGATAATTTTATTATACTTTGATTAATTTTTCAAGGAGTTATCAAATGAGTTACATTTTTAAAATTGTTATTTTTCAAATATATTATTATTTTATTTAAATGTTAAATTTACGATATTTAGAAAACCAATTATAACATAGAGTTCATTTTTTAATTCTACACAATGAAAAAGTTGTTGCGGTGACTTTTTAGGATTTTTCTGGAATACTTTAATTTTTCGTGAATAGTAAAAAAATACAATTTTTTATAAAATATGGTATTTTTTGTGATGTTAGGAAGAAATATTTATGTTATAAAATTTATTAAATTTACTGAATGACTAATTTATTATTTTATAATAGTAATATTGTTCAGAAATAATTTTTAACATGAATTTTTTAGTTTATTTCAGGATATATATAAAAATTATTGTTAGTGTTGATCCAGTGTCTGCGCAGAAATAGCAATGACAATTTTTGTTCCTTATAAATAACCATTGAGTGATAAAAGTTATTTTCTAGAAAAAATTATTAATTATTATGTTTTATATATTATTTTTCTATTAATTGATAATTTTATAGTCAAAAAAAAATTACATACTCTAAATGCATGTGCAACGCTTGCGTAATACAAGAAAACACAAAATAACGAATTTAAGAATTTATTTTGACAGGTATATGAGTGAATATAAATAATGAATGAATCTATAATATTATTATGAACCAAATTAATTAATTTTTATGATCTTAATTTATTTTTCATTTTTATATATGAAATAATTTACATTAATGCATGTTCAACACTAATGCAGTGCTAGTGCAAACCTACGAAAAATAAATAAAATGTTTTTATTAAAATTATAAGGATAATTAAATGACACATATTTTTTCTAAAACTTTTTATATAAGAATATAATGACCAATATCATTTTTTTCTTCAAATTGGGGACATTTTCGAACCACATGGGTCACATTAATCCCAAAATATTATTTTATTAAAAATAATGACAACTTGTTCACAATATAACTTTAAATTAGTTTAATATTTTGATAAATGTTTTATAAGAAGATTATTTTTTAAATAAATATTCTATTGAAAGATAAAAAAATTATTTTCCTCGTATTTTTTTAATTTTAATAATTTAGTGATAAAAAATTACATTAATTTCTTGAAAATTTTTGATGTAGTAAACATTTAAATAATGAATAAATAAAAGTAATGATTTTAAAAATATTAAAATAAATATAATTTGATATTTTTAAGCCATTTAAATATTTTTCTAGGTAATTATAATATATATAAATATTATAAAAAATTTAATTCCAATTTGAAACTTTGTTTTGATGAGTTTAAAGTATTGATTGTGAATAGTTTTTATTTTGACAAAATCATTCTTTCATGAATAACGAATATTATTAAATTATTAAAAAATAAAAAAATAATGATCAAGGAGAAATATTATTATATTCATTCTACATTATGATATAATATTATTTTTAGGCCCTTTGTCTGTTTCATAGCCTATAATGAAATTATAGCATTTTAATAATTTGAGTAATTTCTATGTTACCCCTCACCTCAATTATAAAAGGAGGATCCCTCCATCACATGTTTTCATCACCTAAAGTAATATTTTTTTGATAACCTTTGAAAAAATCCCCCTTCATCATCCATATCCACATTATTGAGCTCATGTTTTCCGAAAACGACCAATTGCATGATCTTTAAGAGGTTCTCTGGGAGGAACTTTCAAGAAGTAAGGTTCCTTTTTCTTCTCTTTTAATTTATTTTTCACTTATACATTATCCCCAAATCTTATACAATATTTCATGAAAACTTTATTATCACATATATACTGATGTGTTGTTGTTTTTTGGTATATGCATCATAAATTCTCTCATATTCTCCTTTTTCTAAAATAATGAAATCATCGCCTGTGGTGTGTTAATTCACCACCTTCTTAGACGATGACCCTTCGTTTCACTTTTACCAAAATCATGTAAAGGTTATATTCACATGTAATTTTTAAAATGACCTATATATATATATATGTTATCACTTTTAGTTTATTATTTTATTTGGTAAAGAAGACCATAATAAACTGTCCATGGAAACCATGTAAAGGCACATAGGAAATAATGGAAATAAATTAATATTGTTAATCAATGGGGGGAATGATGTTATAAAATTATCATATAAGGTGTTATAAACATATATATGCTTAGGTAAGTTATTAATAAAACTCTTATAACCATTATATAGTAGGTTTAAACATGTTTTAAGTAAGATGTACTCGAGGTAAGGGAATTCATAACCCAATTTCCATTATTTGGGTTTCCCTTCAACTTCATGGATTTTATCATACTAAGATTATTTGTGAAATGAATTTCTATTATATTATACTATATTATGTGAATTTAAAATGAGTATACATATTAATTTGATTTTATTAATTATTTAATTAATTATATGGTATTTTTAAGGGACTCTTCTTTCAAAAAATCGTCTTTTCAATTTCTACTTTTACCAAATTCTAGAGGAATGTTTTATGAAATTATTCATGTTTTATATTTATGTACTAGTTTTTGGGAATTTATTATGATAAATGGTGGGACCTATATAACCATCCAATGTATTGGGTATGTGTAAGTTGTATGTTGATCATATGGTCACTCCAAGTGTAACTTCGATTGTTACACCACAAGATAGCCGTGAGGGTTACATTGTAATGTAGCTATGGGGGTTACACTATAAGGTAGTCATGAGGAATAGAAATCATATGGTGGCTATGGGGGTTAAAATATTAATTAATAAATTCCCCAAGTAACATATATTTGTTATTTATACTTTTTATGATTTTATGGGAACCTCTTGTTATTATAAGTAATTTTATTAAGTTTATGTTTAAAGGAAAATGTTTTAGTTGTAATTATGGACTAACAATTTATTTCCTTATTTTTATAACCTTTACTGGGATTTTTATGCTCATCCTGTGTTTTTAAAATGTTTTTCATAGGATTCCTTAGAATTTCAAAGGACAGCTAAGGTGACAATGCATATGAATCTAATATGTTATTTTTGTAATTATTTTTTAAAACTTTGATTGAATATATGTAAGTTTTTGTCTAATTCTAAAAATCGTAGATCAGAAAATCTCCTTGGATGTATAATTTACTATTTATTTTTAATTTTTCCCTTATATAAGAACACAACATATTTTAGTACCGAATTCGGAAGTGAAGGTTCAGGGATTTACATTATAGCATCAACCATCATATGTCCAGGTGATCAAGTAGGTGAACTAGGACCATTGGGCCTAGTAATTTGTTTTATTTATAAAATTAATTAGATTTGAATTATAAATTTTAATTTAATGAAGATATAAAATACAATTAATCAAAAGGAAACAACATTAGTTGTGATGCCGCACACCCATATTTAAACAGGTAAAGAATAAATTCTGAGGGAAAGTATCATGACCATTTAATTCAGTTAAATATTTTACTAAAAAAGTGTGTTCCCTAGACACAACTTAAATAGAATTTTTTGATCAGCATATCATGTATACATTGAGTTATTCTTGATGTTCACATACGATAATAGAGTTGATATTTCTACATCCACAATTTACATGGTAATTTCTATAGATTATTTTCCATATCAAAGGGTTATATCAGTTACCACACTATAATGATAACCTCAAGATATTATGAATTAAATCTTAACTATATTTATTATGATCTAGATAGATCATACTAACAATAAATAGATGATCTTTTACTATTAGTTGTTGGGGGTCATGAGTATTAATAATTCTTATCATGAACATCTCAGTTGGTGATCTCGTGTAGATAATAACGTGATAACTTAACCACAAATAGGAACACCACATGTTTCAGGTGTCATTGGTAGTTCTAGTATTTTAATATTTATAATACATGGAAAATATATAATGAATGAATATTATTTAATATTAAAATTTCATTTAATATTTGTGGTAACGAAGAGTTGAGTTAATACATATTTTTTTCATGGAATATATTTATTATATTAAAAGTAGTTGATAAAAAATATGAATGATATTTATGACTTGATAAAGTGGTCATAGGATATTTTTTATAGATTATATAGTGTGAAATATATATTTTGGTGTTGGGTGTCCAATTCCAGGTATCATATAAATTGTAATATATAAGTAGAGAGGCTCACATGTGATTTATTATTCATCACATAGTGAATAAGAGACTCATTATCCTCTCTCACTCATCTGAAATAGAGAAGTTATCGATAAAAGCCTTTGATCAATGTTTAGCTTCACAAATTGATGGATCGATATAGTGGTGATCATCAGGACATGGAATCATCAGATTTTAATTCTAGTACCAAAAATTTGATGATCAAAACTCCAATAGACTCTCGAATAATGTATGGTGGATATAGAGGGAATTAAATTTGGTTTCTACGAGCAATGATCTTTGGTGATGAGTGGATTTCGACCAATGAATATGATCAATGGAGTTAAATTTTTAATTAATTTTTTTATCAAATTTATCATGCTGGATCCTTGGTCCTTTAGTGTGTTTGTGCTTCACCGGTGATGATGTGGTTACGCTGACCGATGTTTAACAAGTTTAAATCCCCAAACTAATATTATTTTTTTCCATGTCCTCACACCATTAGTTGGAATCATAGATATCACATTATGGTTTAATCTTATATAAAATAAAATTTGTGAAAAATTCATGCATGAAGTGTCGTTATTGTCCTAGTGCCACTAACAGTATTTCAGTCAGACGCCGAATGACGAAGTTATGGTTGTCTGATGGTTTAACATCAGATTGATATTAGTGTTTTATGTAAGTATAATTAAAATAAAATATATGTTATAATTAATCCAAAACCATATACAGAGTTTTTTTCCAGTGAACCAAAGCATAATGACAGGAGATGATTGGAAACGTTTTCTCTCGGGGGATAATATTCCACCATTTGTATCAATAAAATGTAGTTTATTAAAAATATTTTCTTTATACAATTATTTTAGGATTGGAATCATGTGATATTAAATAAAAATAATAATATTAAGTGTGGTGGTGTGTCCAGGAAAAATATATATATATATAATGGATAAATCATAGGGGGGATGTTCCTAGTCTGTTAAGGTCCAAAAGGAAAAAACAAACCTAATTGGTGAGGCTTCCTGGGGAAGCTTGAAAAAATAAAACAAAAACATAATAAAATAGAAGGATAATCCTAACATACATTTGCCTATAATCCAACCCAAGATGGACACACCTCTTCTTACTCATACTCTCTCTCAGTACACCACAATGCATTGTCGTTTCCCAACCACCCCACTCGGTAGTCGACCACTAATGATATCTGACCTTAGTTGATTCCCCATTGGCATGAACAATATTTCGGCCACCAGTATGCCTCTGGTTCCATGCACAAACACTACCATATTGATCTGGCCCCTATACCTATAGTGGTTCCTTTTCCAACTTCAAATGAGCCCATCCAGTGCAGCAAACTCATTACATCCCTCCAATTGTAATTTAATCTTTAGTAAGAATTTCTTACTCCCACGTGTCTTGGTAACCTCCTCCCATAGAATGTGATATCTTAACCAACAACCTATATGGAATGACCCTCTTGATGGTGAACCCACCATCATTAGCTAGTTTCATATTCTGACAATACCCACCTCACTCAATCTTATTCTCTCAAGCCCTAATACCACACACCATCAGTCGGGCCCTCCTGTATGTCCACCCTCCCAAAAACAGCCACCCACTGCACCCACTCCCTAGACGGTTGGATCAACTCAACCCTAAAAAATTATCATGGGTTATTCGTGACCTGAAATGGTACTATGAAGTCTTTCCCAACAATCTAGGCCCTTTATAATCCAATAAAGGCCAAAACCCCTTGCAGGGGTTTCTCAATGTTCCACAAAGCTAGGAAAAATATAAATAATATTTAAAATAGTAAAGATATAATTTTTAAATATGTATTGATGTCATGTCTTCATATTGTTGGATTTTGTTCCTTAAAACAATCTTTTATAGTTATTCATTACAAGTTTTTTATTTAATTTAATTTATTATCACATATTATTTTTTCTTTTACATGATATTTGTATGTGATAATGTATTAAGTATATATGATGCATTTAAAGGAAAAATTAGTTCGTCACTATGATGAAAACCAAGAGGTTCCACATCATTATTATTTAACCTTGTTCTATGTTTTAATGATATTATCTGATTAGATATAAATAATATAAGCTATCAAGGGTAGGAGAATCATAAGGCATTGAGACAACTTCTAATTGTCTTTACCATTCACAATCTCTAATATATGAGGTTATGATAATGGATCCATTAATAGGAAATCAGCAATTCCATGTGTAATTGGATTTTCCTATCTAATGACATGTGTATTGATCCTTAGACATTAAGATTGTTAGTAATAGATATCAAGACTAACGTACTTTGATTTATTGATGAAAACTATAATAACATATTTCCACTATAAAGTTGGATATGTTGGGTGCATCACAAGTGATATAATATTAATGGATAATGATAGAAACTATTTATACCTTTTAACTCTTTATAAAAGAAAATATCTCAAGCCCATTCATAAGAATGAAACCACCTAAATAACTCCATGTCCATGGTGTTTGGTGGGTGAATTCATTTCCATAAAGTAAAAGAATGTAACATTGAGCATATAGGTTGATGGAACTAGAATGTATCCTTCAGGATTTGATATATTATGCTAAAAGTATTATATTACTTGTTAAATGTTATTAAGAGGTTGGAAGTTTTGGGAGTGTTAAATTCCTTCTCTGTGGATTCCTTGTCATTTTTTTAGATTCTAACCTTGGACATTAAGCAATTACGCCTAATTCCACTGACAAAGAGTGTTATAGGGTCACACGCTAAGTGTATCGTCAATCTAAATTAAATTATTGTATTGAATTTAAGATGTGAAAATAAATCATATTTATTCATGTTTGGTTGAAAACAATAATTTTAATTACAATTTATTTGAAATATTGAGTTGAATAATAATAAAAAATATTTTTTCTCAATTTTATTGAATATAATATTTATTTTATTTATTGATAAATAAATTGTGTATATTTATTTAATAAAAATATAGTTGTTATTAAAGGATAATTAAATCTGTACTGAGGAAATAAGACTGAGTTTAACGGTCCCATTGAAAATTGTATAAATGATATTTATTTATATTCATTATCATTTCACTAATCAATAATTTAATAATAATATTTTTATTATTTTTATTAGACATGGGCTGAACTAATAAGGTTGTAATTGTGAAAGGGCTTATAGAAGGCCCCACCATTAGAACGTTACTTATCCTTATGTTAAATAAATAATTAACATTGAGGATATTTTCAAGTTTAGTGTTTTAGATAATTATACCATAACTATTACATTACATCTCAAATATTAAAAAGTACACACTTCAATGAAGTATCCATCTTTCCCTAAAATAGATACTCTTAAAATAAAATAAGAATTCTTTTCTTGATATAAATATTCTTGAATTATTCATTTCTCTTACCATACCTTATATATTGTGAAAACATTTAATAAACAATGGATGAAAATTAAAATCTCAGTAAGGGTTATAAAACAAGGAAACAAAACATTAGTCCATCAATTTATACAATTCAATGAAATCGTACTTTTCTATCTTTAATATACCCCAACAAGATCGTAGGATATATGAATAAAAAATATAAATCATAAATCATTAATTAAAATTGTGGAATCCATAACATACATACATTATAGCTTTCACAACTTTGTAGGGAGTTACATTTGGAATACCCATCAGGTTTTATTCCCTAAATCTCTTTGGAGAAACATCAATTTTTACCTCCATCACATTACCCAATGCATTGGAGAGCTATCTCGAGCTCACCCGCCCTAATTTTATCATGGAACCACCCATATATGTAAAAAATTCCCAAGAACTATAATATATTAATAATACAAAAAAATAATAAATGAAGTATAACATTTCCATATTGAAATCACAATATAGAATTTCAATATATTTACATAATCAACCCAATTTATAAGACACATTTAAAATTTTTAAAAAGAATATTTTTGAATCAAAGTGTCCCATACCACTTTGAAAATTATAAAGGAATTAAAATTTTAAAACATTAATGTCCATATAAATAAATCCTTAAAAACATTTTTAAAACTTGTACATTAATGAGAAATATAAATATTTTAATCATTTAAAACAATGTTTTAGTTGGAGAGTCCTTTACCACATGAGAAAATAATTGAATAAAAATAAATAAAGAAGAAAATTAAAACCAAACTTTAATATCATGATAATAAGTATATTCTTTATATAATATGTAAAAGGGTAGTATATACACATTATAGGATAATAAAGGCTCACAAAATCAATATATGCCTCAATTAATGGATATTGAGACGTATTTCCTTACAAATATTCGGCAGTCTAACGGCGTCATATTAAAATTCAAAAAATTAGTTTTGGGGAGAGAAAAGGTTCTCTCATCACATGGAAATAAAATTTATAGAAATAAGGATATATAAGAACATATCCCAACATAAGATAATGTAAATTAAAAGACATTACAAGAAGAGGCTTTTGACTAAATGTGGAGGGTGAAAGGTTTTCTTACAAAGATCATATCATTACATTAAGGATAAAAAAATGAAATAATTATATGTGAAAAATATAAATACACCCAATATAAGAATATATTATGTGTAAATCAATCATAGTTCATTCACACAAATTCGTATAACGACATAATCAGGAAGTAGAAGACAAACCCAAGAATGGAAATTTGATTAAGTAGTTTCCTTACCATGTGTCCGACTAGACTCGTTTGTTGTTTAATCTCTTGAATAATAAACTAAAGTTAATTTATACTTTCTTAATAACCCATTCAAGTTTATTATTCCATTTTTATTACTTATTACCACATTATAAACATTACAAAATCATTTAAGTTAAAAACAGTCATTTTGTCAATATTTGGTACTTGAGTCAAAAATGAACTTCTAATAATTACAAGTTGTACATATTGTAAAAATTACTTTATATCCAGAAGTATTTTAATGATTTAGATATCATATATATCATATATATATCCATTATATATTGTAATTTATAATATTACATAACATTTGGAGATAAAAAATGAGAAACACCATTCATGAAGACAGTAAGTCGTACGTATGCATGAACGCTACTTTCATTTCTATTTTGTATTTAATGGAATGAAAAACTTAATGATACATAAGTATATTATAATTCCTATATAATATCACATAAAAGTTTAGTAACTCCATCCTTTATACATTCCACGTATGGTATGAACGAGTCATATCACTTTGAGGGGGTGGTAGTCCGCACTTTCTTAAGTGAAATTATCATATTTACCAATGATGGAAACCATAATGGTATGATATGAAGGAAAAATAAATAAAAATAAAGACAATATTAATATAATATATATCACATATAGATATAGTTATATCATAACGGACACCATGATAGACGGTAGGATATAATTAAACAATCACTGTTTTGTGAGGCAATTGTTCGTCGTCCACAGAAACAGTATGTTCGTATCTATTAGATGGAGGTGTGTGGATGTGTAGATAAAATCCTCCTCATAACAACATTCAAGTATATTTAATATGTTGTTGTTTTTATAAAACAAAATACTAAAGAGAGTTTAGGGGGATGGAGATGGAAAATATAAGAAAAGAACTTGAGAGAATATGTTACCTTTAAATTGGGTAACTCCCTTTGGATTGAACCAAATGGATTTCTTTAAGTGCCTTATGACTATGTTAAGGATTAAAGGTAGAATATAGGGTTGTTGGGAGATTATTTTCGGAGATTTTGGATGATACAATGGGGCTTGAGATGTATGAGTACGGGTTAGAGGTGATGGATTTTTATAAGGTCGAGGAGGGGTTCTTTAGGGAAGTTTGAAAATATTATATTATTATAAAATGAATTTCAATTTCAAAAGGTCTCCAACTCATTTAATTCGAATATAAAGAGATTTTTGTTTGAAATCATCTCATACAATGTGTTCTAAAAAATTTAGGGAATTAAACAAACCTTATCTTTTAGATTTAACCTTTAGTTAACTAATTTAACTTTTACAATTTCCTCTTGTATAATCATACTATATGATTAATATATTTACTATAAAATTCCAAAAGACCAAAAAAATATCATTAATTATATTAGTAACATCATATATGTCATGTTTTAGAATCTTAGATGTTTTAGACAATTGTATCATCTAATTAAATATTGATTGTTTTAAAAACTCATTTATCTCAATTTATAAACTATTCATATGAGGACTTTTAAAAAATCTATAATAACATGATTATTTCGAAAAAATAACTTTAATTAAAATATAAAAAGTTATAATCATCCATAAAAATTGTTTATGGAATAAAAAGTTTCAAAATAAATTTATTTTAATATTTATAATCACATTTATTTAAAACATTCATTAATGATGTAATCATTACATCATCATTGTGTCAAAAAACAATTTATATATATGATATCTAAAAATTATAAATAAAAAACCATGATGTAGGAAATAATTTTATATTTCTAAGCACTATTTATAGTCTAAAATATCACTTATATATCCCATTAAAAAAATTACTAAGAGATGTATGTTTATGTTATATTTTCCTTAACTTTAAATTAATTTTTATAAAGTGTCAGTTTCACTTAAAAGTGGCTCAATAGGGTCCCCAAATCGACCCAAAGATGCCCATGTTCGTAAATGTATCATAAAATAGTATTAGGACATGTGTTAGGGTAATTTAATATTATTATAATAATAGTGTTTACCCTTATTTACCATATTTACCTTTTAACCATGGTAAATAAAATATTTACTAAAGTTATAATTTATAATGTCTAAAAATAAATGTTTCATATTTAAACAATTTTTACTTCTGAATTCCAAATATGGAATCCATTTTTCCAAATTCAAAACACAAAAGTTTCATAAATTAATTGAAAATTAATTCTCGTTGTCAAAACAAAAAACGTGTTTTTAAAAAAATAATAACTATCAAAATATTGACACTTGTTTGTGTTCAATTTCAATGTAAAATTACTTTAAATTTCCAAAATTGAATTAAGTGGTAAAAATATAATCTAATTAAACTTTAAAAACAATTTAAAATATTATCTATCCATATAAATAAATTATATTAAAAGGTATTTTTTAATTAAAAAGTAGTATTTTCACTATTCATCATAAATGAACTTTATTATAAAAATACCAAAATTTCACCCAAAATAAATTTTGATGTCCCAATTATAAAAAATAAGTTTATTTTATCAAATTAAATATAGAAAATTTACAAAAATGAGATTTAAAAAGGGTTCTCCATCAAAATGTAGTAAATCGAACATCTAAAGAATATTTGAGTATTTAATGCTTAAAATCAGATTATTTCTTATTTTAAGCCTCTAAAATATATTGGATAAAAGTAAAAACATTTAGAAATATGTGTAATAATATTTTAGTTAGTTTTCTTCATTACCGCCAATGCAACGGCAAGGCATCAACTACCATTTAAAATATTTTTATATTTTTATATTTTTTTTCAGTATGACTCAGCATTGTGTGAAAAATGATATTTCGGAGGAACCCGTTTTTGGGTGTCGATTACACCATCAAACATAGAATCTCCATTAAAGTAAAATAAATATTTAATTTTCAAATATTAATAAATATAAAAATTTCATATTCGTTATTTGCCTAGGATGTTATAGCTTGTGTGCGATTTTCTAACCCTAAACATTCCAAAGTAAATATCCATTTATATCTATTTTCCAAAACACATTTAGTGTGCACAACTGATAGAGTTATACTCTCATAAGTTCTATAAATATATCAATAGATTTAGAGATTTATCCTATAGTCCTCTATTAAAAAAAGATAGAATATTAATAGTTCTTTATCTATTTATAATAATTCTAATATGGTCAACCGTGAACAAAGAAAGCATTAAAAATAGTTGTGATAGCATCCAAAATTATACAACATCATTTAGAGATTACGGTGTATGTTTGTATCATTTCTAGTGGGATTATCACATGAATTTTATAGTTAAATGATGTTGTAAAAATATCTATTTCAAATCAACATAAATAAGTTGAATTACAATTTGTGGAAATTTTATATCTTCAAATAAATTAGTTATAAATTACATGGGAAGATACTCCTTTTTTGGTTCCATAATTTTAATATAGACATTTAATCTAATAATTTTGTTGGAAATTTTGATTTTATCTTGTAAAGAAACAATTAAAGATGAATTATAACTAAATTTTGAATTTGTTATAACATCATGATATGCTTCTTATTTTCCTGGAACCTATAAGTGGTATCATAAGGGTCATATATTTAATTTGAAATTGTTTATTACTGGTAGATTTTTTCTTTGATTGAATATTATTTTTAAAAAATTGATTCATTTTAGTATCCCCTATCATCATCAATTACCTTATTTTTTCCTTGATAACATAACCTGAGAACAATTAATAATTATAATAGAAGAAACATCCCTAAAACACTATTTAGAGGTGCCAAAGGTTCTACATAGAAAACATATGGTAAATAGTGTTTAATTCCCTTATAAATTACATGTGTTATGTTTTATTTCAAGTATCTCTTTCAATCAGGTCAAATATATCAATATGGAATATATGATCTGAATAGATTTGATCAGTTTGTAGATTTGGATTGACTATATTACATAATGAAGAACTATACTTCTTGTAACCACTATAAAGAAATTGTATCCCCTATTATCTCATGTCTGAGTACATAGGGAATACCAAGAATGATGTTTATTAGATAAATAAAAAGGGTACCAACTTTTCATGAAAAAAAATTCCATGTTTAATTTTTTTTGAACTACACGCCATGCACCTCAAGGTATTCCCTATGTAGGGAACATTCCATATCCCAAGGAATGTACCACGAACGTGGGTAGAAGACAAGTACACATATTGTCCTTTTGTACATTCTATATTGTCTCTTTTCAATAGTGTTATAAAATTTTCATGGAAATAATAATTAAATATATAATTAAAACTATTGATTATATGCTCTATGTGTTCTTCGTTCAACATTAAATTCTATATCCTTAGATTAAAAAATATATATTAAATTATTTGTAATTTCAAAATTTTTTACAAATATAAGATGTTTCCTCCAATTATACTTTTTCACTAAATTAATTTTAAATTAATTTTATTTTTTTTATAATTATATATGATGGTGAGTTAAGGATGATTGGATGTAATTAAGATAAATTGAATTAATTACATTAATTCATGGTTCATTATCTTAATAAATGTCTGAATTGAATTAGTTTATAACTAGATTGAAAATTTATGGGGTTTTTTTATATGTGGATAACCATGATATTAGATACACCCTTGTATGCAATTTATCTATTTTAATTTGTTTTTTAATAATTATCTATTTCTAGTGATTCATCCCCTCCTTTTTATTATGTAAGCATCAACATACCTGCAATTTCTTTTATGTAAACTTCCATTATCCAGTCCATTGGATCCCCTCACTTGAGTGTGATTTAGATATTTTTTATGAAAGGAGCTCCAATGTGAGAGGAGGTAGTCTAGGTAAAGGAGTTGAGGTAAACCAATCAAGGTGGTAAAAAGGAACAAAAGGTGGAATGTTCTTACACAAACTGAGTTACGATTCAATATATTTTCCCATATGGTAGAGAGTTTGTTTATCATATTCTAGATAAAATAACCACTAGAGAAAATATCATCATTGTTTCAATTAGGTTTTATTTCCCATCAGTTTTATGGGTTATGATTAATGTTTATGAATATTGAGTGGTCACCTGATAAATAAATTAACAAGCATTAAATAAAGAATAAAATATAATTCTATTATGATTCAATGTTTTATCATATATGGTTAATCACTTAAGTAAAATCCACATAATATTAATAATTCACGTGATAAGGTAAAATGGTATTTACACGTAAGGACAAAATTCTATCAAATTAAATTATTATGTCAGCTTATCCTTTCACTACTTAAGTGAGTTACAAATAAGTAGTTCAAATATATAGATTGAATTTACTTAGTTAACATTAAGAGTATACTTCCCAAGCCGGACTTTGAGTAATTAAGGGAAAATGGTGGGTTAAATATTTAAATAAGATTTCAACAATGGTCACTCCACTCAACATATCAAGGAAATATGAGTTAATTTAGTTTGAAAGTTAAGCCTACCTAAAACCCTTCAAATAGGTGTTTTGGAAAAAATATAAGTTATTAGAATGGAATATAGATCTTTTAAACAAAAATATTTAAGTGATAATATATTCTAAAACCAATGGTGAGGGATAGTAACTTTTAAAAAATAGAGGGAGACTAATGGAATTAAAATTATTTGAACATTTATTAATCTATTTTATTAATTAAAAAAGTACCTAATTATCTACTCTAAATTTATATAAATTAAAAATAAAAAAATTGAAAATATCACTACTTTCCATAATCCATAAATATAACCTTCTCATCAATGTTTATTTCCAGTAATAGTATAGGCACTTGCGCATTGTGATACACCAGGAATAGAAATCGTACATTCTAGAAACCCCACTTTCTGAGTTCATTTGTAAAGAGGGTAATGAAGAATAAGTGACTCTCTATAAGAATCATGTGGATGATTAAATGGATGTTCAATGTTTCATGTTATCCTTTAGGTCTAATGGGATTTTAAATAATTATATGGATATGTATTTGTATATCATATTTTCCCACCATAAGGAACTCTATCAAGAGAAAGTGAGATCAAAGAGATACAATATTACCATTGCACTATTCAAATGAATGATTTGATAATTGTTGCCAAATGAGGAATATGTGGCCAAGATGATTGGATATATAGAGTGCCTAGACATCTTGGGTTTTATGATGATTGATGAGTTACAGACATATGTGGTATTTTTTCATGTAGAATGAAAGTCCACTTGAAGAGGAATTGAACCTAGCTAAACAAGAAAGGGGAATATTTAGGTTAGTTCTTTATTGTGTGTAATCTTTCCATATCTATATATTGGGTATCAGATACCATATGTGGCAATCACATTTTTATCCAAATATATAAACAAGGTAGATTTCAGAAGATTTACAGAGATGAGGGAGATATATTAGAGGCCAATAGAGTGAGTATGGCTAATCTAGATATTATATTCTACCATATCACATTATATACATGATTCATTTTGGTTTTAAAGAGATATTATTATATTCTTAGTGTTACCAAGAACATTATTTCCATTTATTTTATAGAAATGGATTAATTTACTTTCAAATTAAGAAATAAGGGTTACTACATTCATAAAGATAGAATATGTTATTGTATTTCACAATATAATAATGGTCTTTATATATAAAATTTAAAAAAAATATTATAAATTTATAAAAAAAACTAATATTCATTACTCATATGAAACTATTTTTGGAATCACCATATTGGTCATATAAATGATATTCATTTGATAATGATCTATAAAGATGGTTATCTTAACTCTTTTGAGCTAAATCCACTTGAATGATGTCATGCTTATTTATAAAGAAATATGACTAAACAACCATAAAACAGTTAAGGTGAATGTTCTATATATCTTCTATAATTGGTACGCACAGATGTGTGTAGAACATTTCAAGTAGAATATAGAGGGGGATTCTAATACTCTATTACTTTTAGGAATATCTTGAGAAATAATATTTATATCTACTTGAGGAGGAATAAGCCTAAATCCTTTGATAAGTTCATAGAGTTCAAGCATAAGGTGGAAAATTTAATAGGTATGAAGATAAAGAAAGTTTGATCATATCGAGGTGGTGAATAAATTAACCCAGAAATTATTTAATTTCTATGAGAGCATGAGATTTTTTCTCAACTCACTCCACCATATACACCACAGTGGAATGGTGTTTGTGAAAGGGGGAACTGTTCATTGTTGGACATGGTAGGGTCAATGATGATGCATGCAAGCCTTCCATGATCCTTTTGGATATATTCATTTCATACAGTATTATACATAATAGAAAGAGTACCAACCAAATAATGAAATGGTATCCCCTTTAGGTTATAGACTAAAAAAACCAATTTCATTACATTATCATACAAGCTGATGCAAGGCATTTTTTTAAGGCTATCTCAATAAACGAATACTAGCACCCTGATGAATAAATTGTAACTTTATTAGGTATTGTAGGTAAATAAATGGGTATTATCTGTAAATCCATTCTTACAAGAAAGTAACTATCATTTGATATGTAATCTTTCTTCATTGGGAGAACATACCCAAGGGGGTAGTGGGAGAAAGATTAAATTCAATGAATTTGATGATCAAGATACCAAAAAGTGGTAACATGAACCAATTCCACAATTCCATGCGGAAGATGTTGTTCTCGATACACAAGTGATATGTTGAATCACTAGAGATATAAGTGAACCAGAGATATATGGTTTTTTGGTCAATGATGATAGCAACTCATTATTGGTTGAGAATAATAATCCTCTCTCATATAAAAATGAGCTATAATTCTACAATGATACAAAAGGGAAAAATACATGAGTTTTGAGATGGAATTAATTTATCCAAACAAGGTTTGGGTTATTATTGATCCACATGTTGATGTAAATATCATTGGGTGTAAATGGGTGTTCAAGGGAAAATGGGACATGGATCATAAAGTAAATACCTATAAAGCATAGTTATTCGCTCAATGGATTAGACAAAATCAAGGTATTTAATATGAAAAAACCTTCTCTCATGGTTTCATTTTCAATTCATGGTGCACTAAATTCAATGAATCCATGTAGAAATTTGGTTTCATTAAAAAAAATTCCACCCATGTGTTTATAAGTGGTTCAGTGGGAGTACAGTTGTTTTCATATTAGTATATGTTATTATAATTTTACAAATTATAATTGATATACAATCCTTACAACTAGTTAAGGCATGGTTGAGCAAGTTCTTCTCCATGGACTTAGGCGAAGCAACCTACATTCTAGGGATAAAGATCATGTTTGATTGATGGAATTTGATATATGGACTAAATTTATGTACATACATTGACCAAATACTAAATTGGTTTAGTGTTGAACAATCAAAGAGGGGTTTGGTTCCAGTGTCACATGGTATACATCTTTCAATGAAAATGTTCCCTCAGACATAAGATAATAGAGAGACAATGAGTAATATCACATATTATTCTATGATAAGATCCAACATTCATGATATTTTTTTTATGAGGCATGATATTTCTTATGCATTGAGCATGGTAGGTAGATATCAATCCGATCTGGGTAAATATAATTTGACAGATGTTAAGGCTATCTTTATGTATCTAAGATGTACTGAGGATATGTTCCTAGTGTATTGTAGAGATGAAGAACTAGACATTAGGGGTTACATAGATTACAACCTTAAGATATTTTATAATGATATGAAGCCACATTCTAGATATATCATTTGTCTCAATAGAGGAGGTATGAGTTGGAAGAGTTCAAAGAAGCTAATTTTTTTCGATTCTACTACATTGTTTGAGTACATTATGACTATCAATATAGCCAATGAAGAAATTTGGGTTCACAACATTGTCCAATAGATTAATGTGGTATGTAGCAACAAATATCCTATCATAGTTTACTACAATAACACTGTAGTATTAGCTATCTCTAAATATAAAAATTCACACCAAAGGAAAAACACATATTTTATAAGTTTCATCTCTTAAGGGATTTTTCTCAATGTGGTAAATTTATAGTGACATGAGAATCTATGGAAGTAAATTTTTATCCTAGAAAAAGTATGTTTATCATGTGTCAACTAGTGGACTGAATGTTGTTGTCAGCCAGCTCTAGTAAAGTGGGAATCTATTGAAATAAGTTCCCTAGAACCAACTTCCTTAGTAATTGATTACATGTTTTTAATTAAAAAAGTTTTCTTATCACATATTAATATATATTCTGTATGATATTTATATGTGATAATTTCTTAAGAATATATGATGCACTGAAAGGTAATAGTAGTTCCCCAACTATGATGATAAACTAGAGGTTCCATGATAATATTCATGAACCTTGTTCCATTTCTGGAAGATATTTTCTAAGAGGAAAGAAAAATTACATTCTATAAGTGGTACGAGTCTCATAATACATTGATTCACCTTATCATGTTATTATCCCTTGACAATCTCCAATAAAAGAGGTTATGAGAATAGACCCATTAATAGGAAATCCACATTTCCATGTGTCATTGGATATTCCTATCTATGTATGTGTTTATTTATTCATAAACTTTAATATTATCATTAATGGATATCTTGACTCAAATACCTTACTATTTTGATGAAAACTATGATGAAATATTCTAGCAGTGGTTTAAGATATATTGGGTTCATCGCGAGTGATATAGCAAGAAAGGATAATGAAAGAAAATTTTATTGAACTCTATGGATTATCTCTTATCTCCCCCACACACACCATTGGATATGTGGACATGGATATTTATCCTTTCATATTCTATGTGAACACTACAAGAATGATAATGTTATTAAGGATTTATCCCTTTTAACTCTTGATGAAAATTAATATCTTAGGCTAATTGTGGGAATGAAATATTATAAAAAACCAATTGACATGGTGTTTTATGGGGTATTTCATTTTCAATAAATTCAATGGAAGAGAAAACAATCATATAGATTGATGTAACTAGTATAAATCCTTCTATATTTGAGATATTATGATTAAAGGATTATATTACATGGTAATCATTCATAAGAGTTTGGATGTCATTATAGAATTTACATCATTCTATATATATTCCTTAGTATGTTGCTAGATATTGTCCTTAGACTTTGGGTGGTTATTCCTAATTCCACTAAGAAGGAGTCCTATAGTTTCACACACTACGAGTATCAAGAATATTAGTTAACTTCTATAATTGAATATTACAAGTTAGAATAAATAATATTTAATTAGGTTTGGCTGATCTATATAATTTTATATACAAGTTATTCAAAATAATAAGTGATTTAAATAATAATAATAAATATTTCTTTTCATGTTTGGTCACTATAATATTTGTTTTATTTATCGATGAATAATGTAGTTATATTTAATTATTAAATAAATAGTCATTATTTAAGTTTTGTTTAATATAGGAGACTTAAAGAGTATTGATTTTAATATCCCAATTGGAAATTTTATAAATTATATTTATTTATATTCTTTATGTGTTTCACAAGTCAATCATTTAATAATAATATTTATATTATTATTATTATTATACATGGGCTCACTAGAGAATTATGGAATTGGGAAATGTCTATTGTGTGATTTTCCAAACCTAAACATGCCAAAAGTAAATATTTATTTTTATTTCTTTCATAAATCACAATTATAATGCAAAAAAATAGAGTTATACTATCTTAATCCCTAGAGAGATATCAAGAGATCTAGATTACTCGCCTACCCTTCACTATCAAGCCAATGAAAGAACATACAGAGTCATTCCTCTCCTGAGAAGAACTCTACTTCGGTTAACCGTGAACAACACAAGGAATTAGGATCTTTCATGCTAGAACCAATTGACTATAAGACATCATTATGATATTATGTTTCATTTTAGATCACCATTATCGAGATTATACACTTGGATCCTACAACATAATGAAGGTTTAATAAGATCAATTCCACCAAATTACCAATGAATGAAGAATTACCAGTTGAGGTAATTCAATATCCAGTTATAAATTAATAAAAAATTACCTCTGAAGAACCTCCTCTTCTAGATCCATAATTCTAATCTAGTCATGTAATATAATGTTTTCATTTTTCAATAAATTTTTATAATTTAAACAAAATATCACATTCAATTTATGACTATAATATGAGTTGTTCATACTATCAAATGATGCTTCGGTAGCACCCAGAACCTACAAATATTATTTGAATGCATTTTAGTTGAATTATTTTAATTCATATTAAATTATATAAACATATATTTATCATGAATTTAATTTTTATTTTCAATTAAAATATATACACTAACTCATCATAAGATATGACCAGCCAATGTATGTTTGCTTATTATTTATAAATTAATTAATTCATGTGGTTGATGTTTTTATTAATAAACTAATTAAAGGATGGTATACGCATCATCTATATTCATCATTATTTGTATAAGGGCCTCAATACCAAGATAATATCTATTTGTATATATTATGCACTCTTAGGTTCCCTTCACCTATGAGAAAGTAGTTTTTAATTATGATGAAAATGAAAAAAGATGTGTACCACGCTGAAAATATGTGAAGTATTATACATGAATTGAATAAATTGGACCAGGGTGTGAGTTGTGATACGTGTGAGACCAAAAACTTGTATAATAACCCTAAGGTCATGGTTGATCCATTAAGATTAAATATATCAACCAATATTATATTCTCATGACCATTCACACTATTAATTTAATTTATACATTTTTTATTATTGTTTTGTGGATTTTCAAGATAGAAAAATCATATAAAATGATAAACTAATATGAATACATTAGAATAAATTAATACATGATGATTGTTTTTATATTTACTAAATAGTTATTTTATGACTGATATCACATAGTACATACATATCAGATTGAAACTATTTTTATTTATCGATAAATAATAAAACCCCCCAAAGAAATTATAATTCCTTATGCATTCCATCATTATAATTTGAAAAAACTGGGTGTAAAAGGTGCACTTATTCCTTAGTTTAGAGTGAATCCTAGTATAGTGGAGTTATTATGTGTGTGATGGGTTGAATTAACTAAAATGGTTTCAAAGAAGTATCAATATCTAGTTTGTTTCATCATTAAAGTAAAATAGTTATGTAAATAAAATTTATGATTTCTATAATCTAGGACTTCATTCAAAAGATCAAGGAGTCACAATTTAATGTGGTATCTTAGTCAAACACCTATATTGAAGCTCACTAAGTGGTATCATAGATAATATTTGGACTATGAGGATAATTTTTAGGGATCCTTTCAATTTGAATACTCTTATGACTAAGTATTACAAATCTATTAGTGAGGGCTACAAAAGTTTGATAAAACTGTGGGAGAAATTTAATTATTTAGTTAATCAGTAATTTATAACCAGTGATCAGGATAATATTATCAATCTACTTGTTTTTTTGTAGAAAATGTCATGTAATACCATAAACCCACTATGAAAAAAATAATTATAGGGGACTCATGTGTGGTGCATTTAATGCTTACATTATAATGCATTCATCAATGTTTTATGTGAGTTATGGATACAACATTAAGAAATAGATGATTTTACATTTTGTCTCGCCTTTTAGAAGATTTAAAGGTTAAATTAAATCGATATATGAATTTATTGATGATTAAATTGGATATGTGTAAAATGAATAATAAGACATGATCTTTCAATATATCCCTTCTTAATATCTATTTCTACAAATTTCTCCAATTTCATTTAAGATTAAAATATGAATAGTAAATGTATAAAATGATTCATTTTCATTTGCATTAGGTTCTCCAAGATAATTAGAACTTAAATAAAGATTAATTTGTTGTTCATTTGTAGAAAAGGTTAAAAGACAAGGAGAAAAAGGCCAATGGTAAGGGCGATTCCAAAGGTACCGGAATAACATACCTCAAAGAACCATTGTTGATTATCACATATGAAATTTTTTACATTTCATTTCATAAGATAAGTATATAGAAGATAATATAAAATATAGTAGAAGAAAACAATTACTTAAACTTATAATATATTCTTCATTGTATGTAATGTTTCAATCATACTTCATAGGTTTTAAATACAATATGTTTTCCACACATGTGTATTTAAATATAGTAAACATGTATGAATAGAAATTTTATAATAAGGGAGTTTCATTATCCAACTAGATTATAAAGGGTGATTATTAATTTAGTTGTGATAAACACATAACTTCTAATTATATGGTTTAATTATTCATGTTGAAATTTTGTCAAGTATCACCAAAACATTTATCTCAATAATATTATAGACATAAAGAGACATTATTCCATTTTGGAATTATTGTTTTTTGTGGTGTAAATTACATAAATAATATTTCATTAATTCTTGAATCATTTTTTATAACTGATGAATATAAAATATAAGACTAATTTATGCCCAATTGTGGAAATACAAATCATTGCCTTACAAAACTAAAGTAATTATCATTTATATTGCCAGTATGGTGTTTAGAATCCAAAATTTCAAATTTGTTAGGTATTATCTACACATTTACTCATGTATTTTTGGAAAATGAAACCTTTAGAAATAACAAAAATCCATAAACCTATTGACTCTTTTTGCTAGAGTGTGTGAACTATTCCATGGTTAAGAAGTGGTAAATATGCTTCATATAATTCCTTTAAGTGTAATAAGAGAATGTAAAATTGAAGTAATATATATAAATGGTTAAAAGATATGATTTTCATTAGGCCCATGTGTTGAATAATATCTTGACCAAGCATTCCTTGATCATGAAATGGATCATGGAGTAGTTCCTAAACACACATTACCTTACACACATAAAATTCATGATATCAGTAAAGAGGGTTGATGATGAGTGTCATGTGAAAAAATTGATCAATAAATTATATAATGGATTAATTCATAAACACACATTTCATTATACACATTATATTCATGATTAATGTAAATGGAGAATCATTTTTGAGTCACATATGTATTGCAGAAACTTACTTTATATTTGAAGATGTAATTCATAAATATTGAATTTATCACATAACCATAAGCCAAATATAATGAAAATTGGATATCATATGAATTATAGTATGATATATATCCATTAATATCATAGTCAAGGTGTTTTAGATGAAATTGTTTTGTTAGGATAATAACAAAATAGCATCAAGAAAAACACAATGTGCATCTAATGTAAATATCATAAAGGTATCTATGGATACTATAGAAATCCATATGATATAATATTTATAGTATATTGATAGGTTATATTTATATAAAAGGGTAAAATTCTTTATTTGTGATAGTTGGAACAAGATTCATCTGAATTTAGTTAATTCCTTATATTCACAAGTTATTGGAATAGGAACAAGTTCCATAAGAGCTTATGAAACGAGAATATTCCAGAGACACATACTGTGTAGAAAATAAAAACCATGGTAATGGTTTAATATTCACCATGGCTGGTGATACTTTATTAATTGAGAGTAATGAATCCTACAAGCAAAAAATTTTAATGTGATAAGATTGACCAGATAAATTGAAATTCAATAAGGTATACCATGTAACAATGAATATGGGATTATTATTTTGAATACTATAGTGGGTAATCAAGTTACACTATACATGGGTGGTACAAGGGTGGTACTAATAAGGATTGATTGGTAATACCATGCCATAATGCCAAAATCTATTAAATTGTTTTACTTTTCATAGCTACTTTCTATGATCATTAAATTGGGAATTGGATGTCCTTGCCCTTAATCATGGAAAGAATATATATGATGTAACTAGAAGGGGGTGGTCACACCATACAATTCAAATAAGGGGATAAATTTACTAAAATGTAGTTTTGGATTGAATTAAGTGACAAAATCATAGAATATTCATTTAGAATTCATTTTTTTAATGTGTCTACAAGGGGTTAGTGGGAAGGCCATTGTATTCTAAGTAAAATATGTATGATAACATATAGATAATATTTATTGGTCTTATAGTTATTTATTACCATAATTAAATTAACACTCCATATATTGAATTAACATAGTAGCCGCAATTATAGAAAATGATATCTACCAATGTAGATATGGTGGGTTTCATAAACCAAGTAAATATATATATATATATACAGAAAAAGTTTTGAAATATACTAGTTGGAAAACCATGAGATATAATTATTTTCATTGTCACACGGAATAAATCTTGAATTTAAGACATTTTTGAGACAAAGGAAAATATTAATTTGGTAAGTAGTATTCCATATGCTTATGTGATGGATAAATCACATATGTAGTTCTATGTACTATATTTGACATTTTCATTATATACTTTGTGGTAGGAAAACATGTCCAAATATTGGACCACCGCAATGAATTCTATAACACAAGACTAAAATAAAATTAAAGGTAATGGAACAACTATTTGAAATCTATAGAAACACATTTTGGTCTGTTCTATCTCAAAAAGAACCATGTGGAATGGGTCCTCCTGTGACTCTATTAAAATGTCGATCATCTTCACAATACACAAAACATGTGGGAAAAGGCCATGCATGGGTGAGTATAATAATAATTAGTAAGACACTCCAAAATTACAAATCATATAACAATGGAAATAAAATATGTTCTAAAAAGTTACATGTGTAAATACATATAAAAAGAATATAAATATATAATCAATCCAAGAGACACAGTCTATAGGTATGTCACAACTGTAGTATAACATCCATGGATTCCAGCTCGAATATTCCAGGAAGCACCCATCCAAGAGAACACACTCATGATTATAATAGCACTGATGATTCCCGTCTGAGAGGTAATACTTTTCAAGTCTCATGATGAGACATAATGTGCTGATAGATCCAAAGATAACATGATATACAGACAAGGATCACTTCCAAGGACATGGGGTGATACCAATAAACTCAATATCGACTAAACCTAAGAAGTATAGGATCAATTCCTGGGTATTTTTGGTCACATTGATACCAAGAAGTCCACCTAGAGAACGAATATAAATAGATGATCTCAATTTGGTACACCTGGAGGTATTCCAATGACTCTATCCAGGAAGTCCAACTGAAGGGATCATAGTCCTATGAGTAGGAAATGATCCATACCAAACATCAGGTAAAGGATAATGGGAACAAACCGAAAAAAAACATATCCATGATATAAATGTAAAGAGTTCTAATCCATGTAAGAAAGAGTACACAACATGTATAAGGGTTTCACACCATTTACCTTAACCCCGGGTTTTTTCCAAGTAAAACAGACCAGGTCATTCGAATCATGTTCATGTAGTATTACAAATTATTTTGAATTACCTTGTAGTTACCCTTATATCAGTACACATCTCTATCTCGTGTATGTATTCTTGTGTACTAGTTCAATGCTTCCCCTGTGTACCTGGTCTAGGTTGTGTAGTGTGGGGGAGTACACACTGTGTAAGGAACCTGTGTACCCCACCCCATGTTTGTGTACGTTCCAAGATACATTATGTGTTACATAGGATAGGGTCACACTCCATGGGATCCTTAACATTCTCTTAGAAACCCCATCTGCCACAAGGTTCACCCCATAGACCATGTAATCCCGGATTACATGTCGCGTATGTCAGGATTTTCTAGAAACCCTGGTTCTTCCTCCCACTAATGTCTTTACCACTATCATTGTGGAATCTGGCCTCAATCCCACCGATATCCTTTTATCATCTTGGACAAGCCTCATCGTCACTCAAACAACCAATTATAGTATCTAATTTGTTCAAAAAATGGATCTAGTGACCGTTCTTCATTCTGCACTGATGAACTCTTTAGAATGCAAAAGAATGAATCATCTTTCACCCTAATTTCACTGTCCCCATCATCGATCCTACATAATGTTATAAATAACTCATATCTATGTTCTCATATCATTACACCAAGAAATAGGTGCATAGTGATTGATTTATCGAGATTTATTGACCCATGGGCCAACTGAAGAACCCATGCGACGAACGATGAATAGGAGAGAGAAAAACAAAAATCAATAAAGAATAACATTCCTTTATCGATGTTCATGATGATATCAATCTATTTCTATTATAAAGACTATAGAATAAACAAAAAATCACAAAGATTTATATCCCATCAAAACATCGTAAATATAATCCCAACCCAAAATATGAACAATATGTGAATCAATTAGTTCGTCTATTGATCCACATTCATTGTTGAAATAAAGAACTAGGAAAAAAAATTAAAACACATGAACTGCCTTGATTCATATCACATTATGATTAATAATGATTTTCATGTCAATGTTTTATGTATGATCTGTTGAAAGTAAATGTGCATCAATCATCCATCCATGATCTGCCATAGTTCATCTGAGAGTATTCTCCATAGCTCCCTCCAACAGTCCTCTAGCCTATCTAGGGTAATGCAGATAACCTAATATTTATCCCTTAATCATCTTATTAAATATGAGTAAATAACCTCATTGGAAAAATAGAATAAAATAATATATTTAAATTTTTTTACTCATTTTCACGTCTGTGATGACTTTACCACAAACGACCCGCGCCAACTATGGTTTAGTCTTTCCTAGGGTAAACCTCATATTCTGAGTTCAATGGTTTTCTCTAATTTCCAATCTAGAAAATTGTACAGAATTTATTCCTCTTTTTCAAAAAAAACCATGCATGTGTGCTATTTAATCTAATTAATATACTTCAAACATTTATTTAGGGTACACCAAGCCTTTGAATCACACATCATCTCAACTTCTGGTCTCTGTAATAATCCATATAATATCTTAAAATAGTACATATAAAATATGAGTCATTAAATTCTCTCAACCATGGTTATTTGTGTCTCTAAAATCCAAAAACAAAGCTCACTCAAAAAGATGATGTGTTGAGCATGAATTTGAGCCTCCCTCTCCCAAGTTCTCTCTTGGAGATTCTCATACTCCCACCGAAAATCCACTAAAAGAATGGATTGACCAAGAAGGATCATCACCTAGTGATTCTAAATTTCCCTAAGGTACTCAGCAATTATCACTCCATCCTTGATATCCAACTCTCCCTAGTCTATAAAGTGTAGTGGTTCATGCACGTATCTCCTCAGCTACCACACATAGAAGACTTATTTTACCCGATCAAACTGTAGTGGTAGATCCAAGCAATACGCCACCACTCAAACTCTACAAAGTATCTGGAAAGGGCCAATGAAACATGGAGATAGATTTCCAACCTGGCTAAACCTTTGTAATCAATGTCGAGGTGGAACCCATAGGAACATATTTTCCCCTTCCACAAACTCAAATGGCATTTTTCTTCTATCATCATAAGACTTATGATAGATTTTTCTAGTGTCCATACACTTCTGGATGATCTCCACATTCTCTTTTGTATCTCATACCAACTCTAGGTCCATAAGTGCTAACTCTCCACATTTAGCCCAGCAAAGTGGTGACCAGCAGGGTCCCCCATACAAATCCTTGAATAGTGTCGTGATGATGGTGGAATAGTAGATATTTTTTTATGCATACTCCACTAGTGGTAGGTGATCCACCCAACTATGGCCAAAGTAAAACATACAAGCTCCCTACATGTCCTCAAGAACCTAAAAGGGGTGCTTAGTCTATCCATTCTTTTGGGGGTGAAACATTGTGCTCAAGCATAACTAGGTCCCAAGCACCTCCTATAATCCCTTCCATAATCGGGATATAAAATGATCATGATTATCAAAAACATTTTTTGACGGGACTCTATGGTGTCAGACTATCTCTTGAAGGTAGAGGAATTACAAGCTCTCTACTAAACTCTACTCTTAGATAGCTAAGAAGTGGTCCGACTTGGTGAGTCTGTCTACGATCACCTAGATGGAATTGTTTCCATAATATGTAGGTAGTAATCCTATCAAAAAGTAAATAGATATCCAATCCCACATACATTTTGGGAACTCAAGGGGTTGATCTAAACCTTCTAGAACTTGGTTCTCATTCTTTACTTTCTAATATATATAAGGCATTGCGAGACAAACTCTGCGACTCTTTTCTTCATCCTGGGCCACCAAAACTGACGTCGAAGGTCTTGGTACATCTTTTCCACACCTATATGTACCACTAAATAAGATATCAGAAACTCTCTTTAAACCTCCTCCCTCAATGCCACAATTATCATAGTGTGTCCTCTAAAAAGAATTATATGCTCTCCTCATTTAAAAAATCCATTAAAAGCATGCCCAGTGGATATCATAGAAACTATGGTCTGATAGTCACTATCCCCAATTTGTGTTTCCCTAACTCACTGTAATAGTGGAGGGGTGACAACCATCGACATAAGGTAATCTTCTCCCTCTCCATCTAAAAGGTATGACTACAATGAATCTAATTTCTCTAATTCCATGTTCAACAACTATGAACTGGATCTCCTTATGAGATAATATGATACCTGGTTCCCCTTACCATTAGTATATACTATTTCAAAGTCATAATCCCAGAGGAACTCTAGACATTTCCCCTACCTCAAGCTAAGATCCTTGCAAGATAAGATGTACTTGTGACTCTTGTGATCTAAATAGATTACAAACTACTCACGCAATAGGTAGTGTCTGCACTTATTAAAATAGAATACTACCATTACTATCACAGGAACATGGGTCGCATAGTTCTTATCATGTGGTCTCAACTAACGTGAACCATAACAAATCACCACATTCCTCGACATGAGGACACAACCTAGCCCAGGTCTGAATGCATCACCAAACACTACATACTCAACACCCCCTTTTGGGAATCTCAAGATGGAAGAACTTTTCAAACACTACCTCAAATATTAAAACACCTATGGAAATTTCTGATCCACTTCAAAGGATTCCTCGTTCATGTCAAAGATATTGTGGGTGTTAGTACTCTAGAAAAATAGTGTATCAATCTTCGATAATAGCCTACCAACCAATGGAATATTTGCACCTCAATCATGCTATTAGGTGGTTACCATGCCAACACCACCTCAACCATGGCCAGGTACACTATCACTACATCGAATAAGATAACATGTCTTAGAAAGTGGATCACATAAATCTTTAATTGTAACTTTGAGATCTTTCTATATAGATCATTATCTTTGAGTACATACATATCTATAAGTGTCTTTCATGATCCTCCTTTGATGATGAGTACACAATGATATCATCAATGAAGACTACCATGAACCGAACTAAGAAATGCTAGAAGATCCTGTTCATGAGTCCCATGAATACTATTAGTGTGTTCATCATGACAAAGGGAATCATTGACTATTCATAGTGACTGTAGTGACATCTAAATGTCATCTTTGATATGTCTGCATCCTATAATCGTAGATGGTGATAACATGATCGATGTTAAACTTTATAGAACCATCCTTCCCCTCTCAAATGATCAAATAGTTCATTGATCCTTGGGATTGGATACCTATTCTTCATGGTAAATTGGTTTAAATGCTGACAGTCAGCACAAAACCTCAAGTACCCATCATCGTTCTTGTAAAATAAAACATGGGCTTCCCCGGGTGAAACATTGAATCTAACAAATCCCTTCTTCGGGAAGTCCTATAACTATACACTTAGCATGAAAATATCTATGGTATCCACCTGATATGCTTGCTAAATTTTGATGTCATCCTGAGGTGTAGATCAATATAGAAGTCTATCTCTTAATGGGGAGGTAAAACTGGAACATCTTCTAGGAAGATTTCCTTGTACACCTCCACCACTATAGGAAACTACACACACATAAAATCCTCCCCACCAAGGTCCAAGATATCCATATGATGAGTGGTCAGACCCCCCCCCCCCCCATGCATGAGTCCATCCACTGCTACCTAGATTTCTTTTTCACCAAAAAAGGAGAACTAGGTTAATCACTAAATACACACCACACCATTCTCCAAAAACTGTTAATATGAGCATGAACTATAGATAACCAGTCCATACAAAGAACAAAATAGTAAGACCTCAAAATGGTATGAAGAGATCCCAACCGAAACTCTCACCTACAAGAGTTAGGATATACTGTCATAACAAGTGTGTGATTTTTGATTCTTCTCAAGTAAGAGTATACCTGTTTAATGGTAGATTCCATGGTTCAACTGGAATCTCTAAGTCTCAAAAATGACATTTTGTGAGAATGGATTTAATAGAACATGTGTCTTTCAGTTATGCAATTAAATTATAAAATTCATAGTTCTTTCCTCGTATCATTCTTATAACCCCTGGGTCATAATATTAGATCACCTACAATTCTCCCCTACCTTTTCCTCCATCTCCCTAAGCCTGGAGTGGAACACATAGAGGTGGTGGTGGTAATATGTCAAAACATCAACCACCTCTTACATCTCTTCTATCTCCTCTACCATTTACTCCATCCTACAGACCTATCGTCTACTACCTTTGTATCTAACTCGGTGTATCGTCTACAGTTTCTTGGCCATTTTATGGTAGGTAAAACAATATTGGGTGGGATGTCCCCCGCCATCACATGAGTAGCACCATCTCACTCTGGGATTTCTGACCCACCCTATGAGCCTTTAACTACAGATCCCCCTTACTAAGACATCCTATTGAAATGTCTCCCATATCCATGTCTCTGAGACTAACTTAGGCTCCCTTCTTCTGAGGTCTCCACTCCTACTTTCCCACTGGTGAAAACAATCAGTTGTATCTTCACAATCAAGAAACCATCAACCACCATATATCACTCTAGCACCCTAGAATAAGTAGGAACTCATAGAGGAATAATGATGGATCAGATGCCTCGACACATACCTTGCTTGAAAGTAAGATCCCTAAATAACTGATCTTGAACCATATCCATCGAGTACCTGGAAAGGTTGGTAAACCTCGATGAATACCCATCTACTGTCATGTTTCCCTTCTAGAGTTGTAAAAGATCCTCGACACACAAAACTCATAATCTAGTAGGTGTGGACTTCTCTCTAAAGAGATTATCAAAATCTTTCTGCAAATGATTTTCCTTGTCGTATGATAGAATTACTAAACCCCATCATTGCCATGCTAAGCCAGGAAGAAGGCTTTCTTCAAAGACCACAATCAGATCTACCAGTGTCCTAAATAAATGAATAACTCAGGTCACTGCCCCAAGATAGTCCTCAATCGCCTTTGCATTGGCATCCCCTTGGTACCTAAGGAATATCTATCTTTGAAACTCATGAAGCATTCTTAGTCAGCACTTCTCATATGATGGTATTACAGGTAGCACGAGCTTCTCTACAAGTGGTGGTATGGTTGGTGCATCACCTAGAGGTAAAATATTAGGAACTAGTCCTTGTATGAAATCCTCATCAGGGATGGGATCATCCTCATGATCATCTTGATAAATCCTAGCTGGCATACATCATGGATGCATCAAGAAAGTAAAAAATATATACCATGTTCAATGATTATATATAGAAAGGTGACTCAATAAGGACACAGAAACACAACCCATTCTTATGATGCATGTACCATTATTTTCCCTATAACTTGTTTCCTCATGTACCGAATAAAAAAGTACGTGATCAGAGCCTGGGTGTATGGATACATCGTCCGCTGAACCAAAATTAGAGTCCCTGACCTAAAAGATGTACTCAAAATACATAACATTATTTTTAGAAAATAATCTCATGGAATATCTATCCTAAAGTAGAACATACTGCCTCTGATACCACTCTTTCATGACCCATCCCAGTGGGGCCCATGCCATGACTCCCCAAGCGTACCTCTAATAGGCTAGGGGATGGTAACTAGAACCAAGTAGGAATATCACTAACATACAAGTCATTTCCTAAGTACTTATACAAACACACACATCTCCAAGCCAAAAAAAAATATTGAAATATAAAAATAAATGAACATCCAATGTATTCATACATCTATATCCCACTAGAATAGTATAATAGGAAATAAAAAAGGAAAACATGGACAAATACAATCCAACCACAAAGAATTTTGTGACACAAGTCCAACATTAATGTTAAGGTACTAAGACATCTATCTAAAAGTTCTAGTAACACACCTTGGTTTGTTTGGTCTCACTAAGCATCGTCTAGTCATGGTCCACCTATGTCTCCATCAAAAGGATGATTGTCATCATAAGCCATGACACATTTAGGGAAATCCTATGTTGGGTTGAGTATAACAATACTCAGTAGGACACCCCAAGAAAACAATGAATATAAGAATGAAAATTTAGGCAGCTCTACACAGGTATATGTCTAAAATACATATAGAAAGAATATCAATACATACTAAATAAAAGACAACCAATATATTGGTTAGTCACAACTGTTGTATAACAGCCTAAGATTCAAGCTTGAAGATTCCATTAAGCAATCATGTGGGAGAACACACTCTTGATTTTGAGAGAACTGATGATGTCCATCTACGAGGTAAAACTCGTCGGGTCTCTTCATGAGAAAGAATATGATGTTACCTCTAAATAGAATATGATACACATATGAGGATCATTGATAAGTCTATGGGGTGATACATACAAACTCAATCTGGATTAACCCTTCTAAGTATAGGATTTGAACTTTGGTATTTTTGGTCATGTCGATACTAAGAACTCCACATAGGGCATGAAGATGAATATATGATCTCACTTTGGGCCTCTTAGAGGGATTCTAATAACTCTATCCAGGTAGTACTGGTAAAGGGATTGTAGTCCTAGGAGTAGGAAACGATCCATACCAACCTTCAGGGAAAGGCTAATGGGAATAAACCCTAATGAAACAATCCAAAGATATGAAGTCCATTATATCTAATCTATTTAAGAAAGAGCACGAAGCATGTAGAAGGGTTACACATTGTTTATTTTTACCCAGGGTTCTACCCAGGTAAAACATCCCATGTCATTCAAACCATGTCCATGTAGTATTATATGTCATGTAGACTTCCCATGTAGTCTACTCATGTATCAATACATGAATTCATCCAATGTATGTTTTCCCATGTACTTGGTCCTGGACGAGTCATGTGGGGGAGTACACGTCATGTAGGAATCCCATGTACTCCACCCTGTGTTTGTGTACTTCTCAAGATACACACTGAGTTACTCTGGCCAAGCCACATGTTGTGGGATAGCGTCACACACCATGTGGTCATTAACTTTCTTCTAGATACCTTGGCAACCACAAGGGGCCCCACACACTGTGTAATCCTAAATTACATGTCGTGTATGTTGGAATTTTCCAGAAACCCTAGTTCTTCCCCCTACTAATGCCTATGTTGTTTTCACCTTGGAATCCAGATCCAATCTCACTGGTATCATAGGATTGTCTCATCTGAGCCTTATAATAACTTTTACAACTAATTATTGTGTATAATCCATTCAAAAAATGGACCTAGTGATCGTTATTCATTCCACATTGAACAACGTTAAAGAATAAAAAACAAGATTCATATGTTGGAAAAATCACTCCACCTTTATCGTCGCACCTCCATCATGTAGTCCAGAGACAAGATCTTTGTTTTATGTTCTTTAAACCAATAAACCGGTGTGCAAAGATCTATTGACGGAGATTTTTTGAGCCACGAGCTATGTAATTAGTGCATGTGATGAATGATGAATGGGGGAGTGAAAAAAACAAATCAATCAAGAGGCATAAACCTCGATCGATGTTCATATCCATCTTGATATGTCTCCATTAGAATGAAATTAGAATAAAAAAATCATCACAACGATTAATCTCCCCCCAAAACCCACAATTATAATCCTGACCATCAATATGCATGATATGTGAATTAATCTGTTTCATATAAATAAATAATGGGGAATAAATGAATTAAAATACACATTGTACCTCGATTTGGATCACTTGCTAATTAATAATGATTGTTGTATCTTTGTCGTAGGAAAAATCCATTGAGACTTGTTGTGTACAGACTGTCAATCAGAGATCCACCATCATTCGTCTAAGAGGATTCTCCATACCTCTCTCCAATAGTCCTTAGGTGTCTTTATATTTATGCATTTAACCCAAGGAGTTCCCCCATAATATTCTTTTTAAAGATGAGTAACTTACTACATTGGAAAAGCAGAATTAAATTATTTAATTGAATAATTTAATTAATTTCTAAACCCATGGTGACTTTTCCACAAACAAACCATTCCAACTAATGTCTAGTCGCACCTAGGGTAAACCTCACATTCTATGTTCAACGATGACCTCAAATTTATTATTAAGAGACCTGCTTAGAAGTTATTCCAAATTTCTCAAGAAAACCACATATGTGTGCTGTTTAAGATATTTAATAAACGTCAAAAATTTATTCCAATCACACTAGGTCTCAGAATACCATTTCATCGCAGCACCAAGTCTCAATAAAAATCTATATATTATTTAAAAATAACACACTGAAGAACTGATTCATTACATATGAGAACCACATGTTTAACATTTCATCGGTAGTTCCTCTATGTGAAGATGTGTATTAGTATCATGAAATGGGATTATTATCATTGTATAATATTTGATCATGTACTTTGATGCAAGGGAAAAACTATGGTATTGAATTTTTTGTGAGGTTTCTTCTGGTGGGTGTGTCATTGGTGGTATGGCATTGATTGAATAATCAAGAACTAACATTTCATTTCTTAAAGGAAGTGATATATCGGGACTAGTTTTCTAGAATGTTAGAGGAAGGTAATTATATACAGTTAATTAAATTAATAATAAAATAAGAAAAGGATGATGATATTATTATAAGATATCATGAGAAAAAATTAATTATATTACATGACGTGTATTTGTAGGAAATGATATTGTTGGTATGAATTTTTCATATCTTCTTATGGTCCTTGATGGTTTGTTAGATTCCACTCCTAATCTATAAATAGTATTCACTAATATCAAGAGAGGGTAATAGAGTTTCACACACTAATCCTATTCAAAAGTTTGGTATATTCAGGTTTATAGGAGTTTAAGGCATATTGGCCCCACCAATCGGGTCCAAGAGATGTTTGAGAATATATGATCACCTAATAATAAATAAATTTATAATATTTGAGTTTAGAATAATTTTCATTGAATTTATTTTTTTAATATATTTACACGTATGAAAGTAAATATATTGAGAAATATTTAATAAATGAATATTATTTAATATTCAAGGTTTATTTAACATTTTCTCGAATGATGAGTAAATTTAATGTCTTATTATTATCATGTAATATATATATATATATATATATTATGTCATTGATAAAAATATGGATGATATTTATGACTCTAAAAAGTGTTCATAATATGTTTTTTATAATATATATATTGTGAAAATGTATATTTAGTGGTTGGGATCTAATTTTAGAAATTATATATATTTTACTATATAATCTAGATAGGCTTCAGTGTGATTTACTATTAATTTCATGATCGATGAGAGCCACTCTTCTCCACTCCTTTACATCCTAGAAAGATAATATCTTTATCTAAGACTTCGGTTAACATTTAGATTCATATATCAATGGATTGAAATAGTGGTAATTATCAAGATGTTGAAGGCATCTTAGGATTTCAACTCTAGTACACAAAATTCAACGATCAAAACTCATAAAGACTCTTGAAGTGGGTTTGGATTATCTTGAGGGAATAGAATTAATTTATTTAAAGTAATTATTAACGATGAAGAGTAGATTTAAATCATAAATTCAAATAAAAAGAGTTAATTTTTATATAATCATTACGCTTAAATTTATCATGTGGTATCCTCAGACCTTTACTAGGGATGCACTTTGATGAATATGATGTAATAAAGTTGATCTTTGGTGAAAATATTTAAATCCCTAGGCCATTCATCTTTTTATACATGATTATATTCCTTCATATTTTCCTTTTTAATCCTATGTTATTATAGATTTTTATAGGCTCACTGAGCCCATCCAACATCAACCTAGGATTGTGATCACTCCTGAGGTATTGACTACTTCAAAACATAGTCAATTAATTAATTTTTAAAATAATAATTTATTAAAAATAATTTTAGAAGGAGAATAATCACGAACACTTTATTAGGAAACATTGTTGCATCATAATTGAAACCAAATGCATGGCAATAACCGATGGCATAACCCTGACATCAATCTGGGAAAATCACTAACACACATTTTTTAATCCATAATAATTTCTATTTAATTATTAAATAAAAACATATAAAAATAAAAATGATGAAATACCTTCACCAGAATGACATGTGACGTTGTGAAAACATCTCTTGGGATGTCCACAATGATGGATTAGAAAAATATCCATACAAATCATTTGATTCCACCATGATTTGGTAGAATCAAAACAAAATCTATTACATGTAGAAGTTCATATGAATGATAATAAAGGGAAGGAAAATAATATAACTAACAGAGTGCGAGAATCACCTTGAATTTTAAGGAGTCATTTAAAAATGCCATCAAATACCAAGATAATTGAAGAAAGGAATATGGGGAAGGTGACTGGGAATAAATGTAAGGGATATTGAAGAAAACTATGGGCTGGGATTTTAATGGTCATATGGGGAAATCCAAAAAAATTACTTTTAATGGAACACATGTTTCTTCTGCATAATATTCCTAACCATACACCAATCGTGTTGTATGGAAAGTTTAGTTTTACAGTATTTCACATCATTTTTCTACAACCATGTGCATACCATGTTCCAAGATCAAGTTGAAAACATGCCATATTTTTTACCATGGAATTCACATTGTTTCTTTAAAACCATTTGGTAACGATGATTGAAAACTATTCTCTATATACATTTTGAACTGAAAACATCATCACACTCACGGTTTCACATGACTTCTCGTAAACCATGCACACTAAACTATGATCCCATGTAACGAACTTCAAAAAAACTCTTGAAACCTAACCCAAATATTATAAGGCTTACTTAAACACTAAATATACATTTGACGCCTAATTATATGAGTAAAAACATCTTTGTATGATTTCACAATAATATAAATTCTATTATAACCCTCAATTCTCAAAATAAACCATCCAAAAATTGATAATTCAAATTCCCTTCAATTCAATGATTTCTACATACCCCTAGATATTACATGAATAACTAATATAGTGGTGTTATATGGAACAAATATGATCATAATAATTTTTTGACTTCGTTGTATCGGTATATATAAGGGATATTGTAATTATATAATATAGAAATACACTATATTTCTATATATTCTAAGGACTATAAAAAGAATTAATCTACATATATTCTCAATTATTCTCATTGAATAAGTTTGTAAACCTACCTATATGGTATTTTATTTTCCCTATTAATGATTTATATCCAAAAATTTAGAAGCAAAAAAGATTATTTGTTTATATAGAATCATCTTCTTAACAATCAAGTGAATTTTGTCTAAACCAGACATTGTATAAAAGAATAAGAGTTAAGTGGAACCCATGTAATAGTTAATGGGATAAATAAAATGAAAATTTATAATATAATTTTACTCAAATGAAAATTTTTACAACACTATAGTATATGAAATATCATATATTGGACTTTGATGAATATGTCTGTAAAATACTATATAATCATGATTGTTCCATCAAGGAAAAACTTCACAGGTAATCATGTTGTGAACATTATATAAATAAAAAATAGGTATCAATCATAATTATGTTCTTATCAATCCACCTTAGCACTATGTTATTCACGATTTATCCAAATTTAGTACAAACTCAATGTGTCCATTAAATATTTCACATCAAAACACAAGAAATAATTAATATCATGGTAAAACATATAACCTATCAAACTCACAAATCATATTTGTATAATGATCAACCACATGATATTCCCAACACATGGATTATCTCTTTCATAACAAAACACATGGCTTATCCCTATATATCCAAATTCACGGCATATCCAAACCCATGCACTAGCTTCTAAAATCCTTAACACAAGGGATAGAAAAACACATGTTTCAATGTCATCTAAAACAAACAAAAAGATTTCCCAAATATGTTACCAAACATATGGTATTTGAAAATTTCATAACACATATCACATATTTATTTAATCACACAAATAATTTTCATCACAAAACACAATGAAAACGAATACATTTCATTGTCATATAATAGATAAACAATCTTTTAACAAAAATCTTTCATATTTCTAAATCACGTGATTTTTTCAAAAGTTCTTAATACAACTATATCATAAATAACTAAAACAATCTCTTGTTTATTTACAACATGAACATCGCCAAAATTATCTTAATATCTCAATATCATGAAATCAATTTGAATAATTCACAACCCATATAAAAAAATTTCCAAAATATATATCATCAATTTTTAAAATATAAAATCACATTTTCATGCCTCATTAATTCATCATAACTCAAAAACATCATTATAAATTAACAATGGATTATATAGACAGAAACATAATAATTTAACAATTTTTTCCAATAGATAAAGAAATTACTCAACACAATCCTCTACTTTATGAAATTTTAAACCAAATCACACTCATCCCCAAATAATATAATTCATTTTTATAATAGTAAATCATTTGTATAATACTCAATTAAATAACACTAATTCATATAAATATATTAATATCAGTTTAAAAATCCAACATCATGCAAAACAATCAATCTACATTAAAAGTTATAAAAAATATTAAAAAAATACACATATAGTATGGAATTCAAACCAAGGAAAATTCTAAGATCACAAACCTAATGATCAGAGAATGATCCATTAAATAAATGAAAATTCGATTTAGGAAAAATATTTTGTAATCAAATGTTCTCCCCAACTAGAAGTAAATTGATAAAATTAGAATGAAAAACAACCAAACCTAATCCCCTTTGAATAAAATCATAAGTTTTACCATCCAATAATTGAGGAAATTCCAAAATTGTTGATGGTACTTAATTCCAATAAGAAATTTAAAGTTTGGAAAATATAAAATAATAAGATAAATGTGTGTGAGAGAGTGAGATATATATATATAGAGATATAGAGAGTGAGAGAGTTAGAGATAGAGAGAGAGAGATGATCATGAATGATAACCCTACTCTACTTATTAACCCAATCAGTAAGGTGAAATATAGGGATGTCTATTTGGTTTCCTTATTCATTTTGATTATTTTTTTCAAATATTTTTTATTTAAAAAATAAAGTCTTACTGAGTCGATCATGGTTCCCCCTTCCTCTCACACTAGTTCAAAGTTCCAAATATCACCTTTTCATCCCCCCCCTCTCCATCACTCTCAACTCTAACCTTAATCCTCACTCAAACATACCCCAATAATTAACCACTCCACATACTTTGTACCCCAGTCACACACACTTCATAGCTAGAACATTAATAAAAATAATGAAATAGATATCTATTATATTCTTTTATAATTATTACAATATATATCATATGATAATATATATAAATATATATTAAACACATACATATCCATATAAAAATATCGATCAGATGCTAATATTAATAATTTCCCTAAAATGCAGTAAAAATTATATTAGTAAAAACTATTACATATTTCACAACATTAAATTCTTTGTCAATTTGAATATAAATATTTCACATAAACCCTTAATATTTTTAATTGTTATAAAACACTCATTAAAATTTTATTCTCAACACTAATTAGTTATTTTAAAAAAATAAAAAACACACTAAAATTAAATAAAAAAGTAGAAAACAATTTAAAAAACATATGAAATACCCAGATTCTATTGATTCCACTTTTTAGAAGTTTTATTTGTTATAAAAGAGATATCGATATTATGTTGTGAAGAATATTTTTGAAGACAAATATATTACAAGAAGTTTTTTCATACCTAGAAAACCTCCTTAAAATAATATTTTTTAAGTTATTAAATCAATGTTGTTTTAGGAAATATAAACATTTACGTTGATAATGAATAAGTTTTTGAGTATAAAATGATCCTTCAAATTATGTCACTTTATTTGGTGTTTGATGATGACCTGACACATTTCTTAGAAGTTGAATTTGATATCATAATATAATGACCATCATTTTCAAGATGGTAAGAGTATTTTATTTAATTTTAATTAATTAGTACGGCCCTTGAAATGTTAACTGACGGAGTCACAGGAGTAATGAGGGTGTCTATGGATTATTAAAATCCTAGAAAACCTATTTTTAGACAATCATATCGGGCCACATTGTGTGAAGAAACTACACAACCCAGTTCACATAGTTACTTCAAACTATTCAAGACCAGACTATGGGGTGCATGAGGCCATATGGTTTGATGAAACCATGCAACCATAGGTATATTCCCACATGGGGTACTAATAATATTTATCATATCCAGAATACATGGTCAAAAAATAGTTTGGAAAACCATATCCCATGACAGTGTGAGGTTCCACCTTAAATTAATGAGGTGTGAATGTTTTTCATGTAGTTTTTCAACCGTGAATCCAAACTGTATAACCACTGTTTTGTTGGTAGAATTATCAAAATTAACCTGATGAACATTAAACTTAAATCCCTATTTTCTTTATCCCATTTCTAGTGAAGGAACAATTCACCTCTCCAATTGAGAGCTACTCCTCACTAATCTAGTTATTTTTATTGATCCTCTACTGTAACTCCAAATCATGTTTCTTCAGAAGCATCAGATATAAATCAGTATGCACTAAAATCCTCTTTTATTCATTTCATCATTCTTATTCCCTATCAATTGGGCTATTTTGGTGTAAGATCATTCACCTTATTTTTAGGGTGTTTGATGATAATTAGTTATTATTTTGATCAACCTAAAATATGTATCTTATATTGGATGAGGTGTCGTCTACATCTTTAAGGTAGGTGTTCTAGCTATTTTCCCAAAAAGTTGAGTTGTTTTCATATATATGTTGTCGTTTCGCACACCAGCCTTTATAGTGTGTTTCCTTAAAATGGGTTCTTTTAATTTAAATCAATTTTTTTCATTATGATATACTCCCTTTGATCCTTGATTATTAAATAGATGATACCGCCATCAATCGTCGAATACCCTTTGGGTGTGTCGGATTGAATTGCAACTTTATATAATTGTTAAGTATCCAAACACCACCTAAGTGTTCAGCTTGACTTGAAAATGGAATTAGCTTCTCTTATAAAGTTGATTAGTTGACCAAACCACCTAATAAGTTCTTGGATTGTTATAAAATTTATTTTCATTACCTAATAATTGAATGGGTTATATTCAACATAGTTTCCTTCGTTAAATGAATTAAATGGATTATTATTATAATTTTATAGAAATGGTTGGAAAGGCCATGCCTCTTGTTATAAAATTATAAATGCCAATAATATGAATTTTGACACCCATTTATATATTGGTCTTCATGATCCTGATGACTATGAGGTGATTCAACTAGTTATTATCTTTATTATGATTACTCTATTTAGATTAGCTATGGAACTGTAGTTAATGGACTTGTTGAGCATGACGCTTCACTCTCCCTTACACCGGGTGTTGAGCATGACGTATCTCATTGTTATACTTTTTTCTGGGTGATGGGAATGATGTTTCATGTCCCTTGTTCTGGTGTTTAGACTAAAATATCACCCCATATATTTCAAGTTTTCCTCATGATATGTCCCATTCACGATGAGATATAGGTCATGTATGCTTTTCTTGAGCATACCTGCTTGTTAGACTTGTTATGGATTTCTGTGTTATGCCCCGTACCTAGCCAGCACCTAGTATATTGGTATATTTATAGTTATTTACTCACGTACATAGTATATATATGTGTATATATTATATATCTATACTATATATATATATTATCATTTTATACATGGTTACTAATCAGACTCTCATTATGTCCTATGCTGAAGTAGGTAAAGCCACCATGTGTCCTACAGGAACCTAAGCCGGATATTATTTTTTTATTCATAATTGTTTATTATTAATATTACTTGTCCACTTTTTTTGTTATGTAAACTACTTAAATTACTTCTAGACAGCATTGGTGGTAGCCTAATGTGATTTTATTTTTTTCAGGTCCTGAAAATTCTAGATATAAGAAGAAGATAATTTCATGAACTTGGAAAAGGGTATAAATATAACGAGAAAAATAATTTGAATAAAATGTTTAAAGGTGATGAAGTAAAAAATGAAAAATTTAGGTTCATGTAGTAAAAATAATTACACATACTGTCGCTCAGCATTTCATTTTTCTGCTTTGTGAAGCACCTCATGAACAAAATTGTTTTCAAGATGAGACAGTACCGTGAGTGCCCACAAATGAAACAAAGTTGTTTGCATGGCCAGATGGTGATTTAGGCCCACATTAATGAATGACTTTGTGAATGTCATTCCACCTCTTCACAAACCATCCTAAAAATTAAATCATTTGCTGAAAAGACTATACCACTGGCACCCATGAATGAAACAAAGTCATATGCATGATTGGATGATTATTTCTTTCCCTGTGAACAACCATAACCCATAAAAAATAGTTTCTAAGATAATACTATATCATTTATGCCCACAAATGATATTAACTCATGTGCATAGATGGATGGTGAATTGTTTCTCCAATAATGGCCTCCCCCCGGAATCAACGTTGTTTTTGGGCTGGTGCATACTCCTTTTTCTCCCATGAAATAAGCCTCGAGGCCCACTGTGGATGACAAGACATACCGGTATTCATTCCCCCTTTTTTATAATATATCACTAAGATTAACTAAGAAAACGAATGAAGTGACCTAATAGACATTTCATGAGAAAGTGATACAAAAAATTGAATCGGAATTGGGAGAAAACCATCAATTCCTAACAAGTAAATCCTACCACATAACATTAAGGATGATTCAAAATTCATGTGGTTGTCCATTACATAAAACCTATTTGTGGAAAATATTCTTTGAGGCATAAATGGATAGCCCATTTGTAGACTAGAACCCCACATAGAAAAATTATATGTTGGAGGAACCCTTCCTCATGTGAAAAATTGACATGGGAGGAACTGAGCCGCACATAAGAACACACTATTCGCACAAAACCTAGCCCACATAGCAACTGACTATGTGGGGTAAAACCAGGTCCATGTAGTGCAATGTTATGCAGATAATACCCTCACCGTCAAAACATGCTTATATAAAATGGGTGCATCATCCTTATTAAGAACTATCTATATGGAATGGGGCATCCTAGGTAATTCTACTCTCCACCTCCCATCACTCCCTTATATCATATCTTCAGGCCCCACGTTGGCCCTTCCACAAACTATTCTAATAGAATCTTCCAATGCCTCTTCCATATCCACCTTACATATATTATTTGATTCTGGGGAACATCATCATGAACCATTGATTTTAAATACCTTTGGATAGAATTTTCATGTGTGTAACCTCTTAAACAAGGGGGACCCTAAAAATGTCTTCAAGTATAAATTCTCATGGTAATGAGGGTTTTAACATTGGAGGTCCTCACATGAACCTCTCTATTCAAGGGATTGAGGGGAACCACTGGCCTTTCCCTTTGATGATGGCCAATGTCAAACGGTCCTCTCTTACTCGGGGACCAGAAGGACATCCCATTCTGAGTAAGACCTTAGCCGTTATTGAGGAAGGCGGTGCTCTTTCTCTTCTTTAATAGGATAATTCATATTCGGATAGATCAACACATGTTACTGTCCTAGTTTCCAAAATAAAAGATGATATGGTGAAATTCAATGCCTAATCTCTCTCTCTCTACCTTTGGACTACAAAACTAATCAAATAGTGGACAAAGTGGATCATTTGATCTTAAGATCTACTACTTCATATTGTTTCTCACATCGAGCATGAATCATGTTGGATTAAAGGTTAGTTTCAATCATGATGATCCTAATATTTAAAATGGGACATCACTATAAATGTAATCCTCAACCCTCATTCATATGGTCATCCTATATTTCATAATCCACAATCATGCCTCAACCTTAAAAGGTCCAAATTCCAAATAAAGAAACACCTTAATGGGCCTTCTCTATAATCATAATCTACAACCCATGCCAAATTATGTGGGAGTTTTTTACAAACTAAAGATCCTTTGTGATAAATTGTTTTGAAAATGTCTTTTAATTTTTTTGAAACTAAATTTCTTTTATATGAATGTTTTTTTATTTAGGAATCAATCCCAATACATCATAATAAGCTTTGTATGAAAGTTGGATGTTACTAAAATTTTGAACCCAAACATAAAGGGGGAGAAAATCATTGTTATAAATAAATCTTCTTTTTAAGAATAATAAAATCAGACTGAGAACCATCATACATAGAGTATATGACCAAGAAACAGTGGATGGAAATGCGGTTATATAGACGATTTTGTTGATCGAATGCACCATCAGTCTCAGGTCCATCGGTTTGAAGAATTCATGATGATGCTAAAGATTTTTTCATGAAAGTGATGTCAAGAGTTAGAAATTTATCAAAAATTTTAAACTAAATCAGAAATTTATTTGTTGATCAAAAAGTTGCAAAAAATAATGAAAAATATCATGGTATAAGAGTGTGATGAAGTATAGGAATCATAATGATTTTATAGGATCCATAAAAAGCAGAATTATATGTTTTTAGAAGTAAGAATCTGTAAAGCTAATGAAGTTTGATGAATTTAAAATTTGTAGAGTAGATAATTCTATCTTAATGATAATTCCATCATAACAAGGATTCCATCATCATGAGGATTCCATAATACTAACTATAAGAAATAAATAATGATCATAATGACCGAATAAAAAATGCAGGTTATAATGATCTAACAAAGAAAGATAGACTGTAATGAGATGAGAAATAAAGGCAGATCATAATGTGATAAAAAAGAACAGTAGACCATAATGAGATGAGAGAGAAAGTAAGATCATAATAACTTTGGAAATAATGGAATATAATAATGTGATAAGAAAGAAAGAAATGTTCTAATGAGATGAGAGAGAAAGGTAGATCGTAGTAAGATGAGAAATAACGGAAAGTCAAAATGAGCAAAGAAATAAAGTCAGATCATAGTCAGATGAGAAATTAAGGCAGATCATAATGATCTGAGAAAGAATGGTAGATCAAAATGAGAAAATGAAGTTGAAGATGAAAATTTTTTCACTAAAATGAGTAGAGTAGGATTCATCATATTGAAGAAAATATAGGAAGTTTAAGAATGCTAATTATGGAGAAGAATATATTTGAAGAGTTTAAGTGGTCAAACATGAATTCAGATTTGTGTAAATATCAGAGAAATAATAAAAGGATTCAAGAATTCAAAGTTTAGTTTTGAATGTGAGTGTTTTGAGATATTTGAAATTTTAGGAAGTGGGGAACATTTTTATATTTCCCACTCTTTCTTTTCATATGGGCCTATAAATAGTTACTAAGACCATTTATACATTGTAAATTTTCACAATAGATTAAATGGAAGAGAGGTGGATTATTGTATGTGAAAGTTTCCATCAGACTGAAGAAGATCATATTGAGCATCTAAGAATAATTTGAGTTTTTTAAATTGAAAATGGGTTCATTGTATTGAGTCCATCATATTGAGTTAATTAGACTAATGAAGATCAGACTGAGTGTTTTAGAAGATTTTTGGACGTTCTACTTATGTAAGGGATAATTGTATCAACCTTATCTGATTGAGGGAATCATATCCAGAAAAATCATCCTAAGGATCCAAATTTACCATGTTTAGAGTATATTGAAAAATATATTTATTATTTTGTTTTGGATCTTTTAGTTTTTGAAAGAAACTTTGTAAACTAATGGGAGTCAGTATAATCTTTCATATAGGGATATTGAAGGTGTATAATTGAATTTGGGACATGTTTCATTCACTTCTTCTTAATAGTGAATTTCAATAGACCCATGAGAGTGGCTATGGAATTAATGTAGGTTCTCACACTAAGACCAAACCTTTTAAAAAAAATTGATTTACTTTATTTCCTACATTTTCTTGCATGAGTATTTATTATAAGTTGATAAAGAAATTAATCATAATAGGATTTAGGGGATATGTTTCTAAAAGTGTTGAATCCTATAAAAAAATTAACAACTAATTCACACACCACCCATCAGTTGTTATTAAATCCTTTTAAACATAAATAAGAATCAAAGGTGAAAGTTTCTTTATTAAATCCTTATCATGTATAATATCAATTGAGTAAATAGTAGAGGAAATCCTTCATTCGATAGAAAAAAAATATTATGGATGGAAAAATAGAATAATTCCTTATCTCAAATCTCTTGGAATAGAAGTTATAGATGATGTTACTATTAGTTTACCACTTATTGAGAAATATTCCCCAATGAAATTTTCAGATAAGAGAAATATAGAAATTTATAGAAAGGATAGAAATAAAATCATTATGTATTTATCAGATAATGTTTATATAAGGTTATGGGTATCAATACTTCAAAAATTATGTGGGACAAGGTGGAATGTATTTTTAAAGGGAATACCAAAGTGGATGAAGAAAAGATACAAATATTGCATAGTAAGTATAAAGAAATCAGAATGAGAGATGATGAAATTATTGATGAATAATTAACCAGAGTAAATGCAATTTTTTGCAACATCATAGGATTTAGATATATCCTACAAGATTCTACAATTGTGAAGAAACTTATGAAAAAAATTTCAAATAGATTTGATTCTAAAATTTCCACCTTATAAGATATGGTTGATATATCTCTTTATGAATTTCATAAATTTTATTTTGATTATGGAATGATAGAAGATCTAATGTTTAAAAAGGATATTAAATATGAAATCGCATTTGAAGCTATGAGAATTTTTAGAATTAAAGATGTTGAATATGCTGATCCTTGTGACTCTAAAGGTAAAGAGGATAAGAATTGAGTTATAAAATCATGTCTCGTATATCCAAGAACTATCAAAGCTGAAGAGGAAATTATAGAGATAAACTTTATATTTAATGTTTTTAGTTTGGTGGAATTGATCAATTTTCTATGAATTGTCTTAAGAAGAAAGTTAGAGAATATCAAGATAAACCTTATGAAAAACATCAGTGGAAAATGTGAAACAAAAGTTCAAAAGAATAAAATTCCTATAAAAAATCCAAAATTAATATTACTAGGAAATAGAGAAGTATGTTGAGTAGTAAAGATGAATCAAACTCAACTAAAAACAATTATTCTGAAGATTAAAGTTCATAAAAATTAAGAAACTTCATTGAAAAAGTTGAGAAAGTTGAATAAACCTTAAATAGTGAAGAAAAAGGAGGTGAAGAACATTATTGAGAGTATCAGCTTAGAATAGTACTTTATGCATGACTTGAGAAAAGCTATTATCTCAAGAAAGAAATAAGAATAATAAAGAATATTGTTAAGATGTTACTCATGGAAGAAAATATGTCATCAAGAAGGAGGAGGAATACATTCATGAGATCTTAAGTTACAAAACTATAATGTTTTAATTGGTAAAGATTGTTTATGAACTTGGTAAGAAGCTTGAAATTAAGGAATATGAAGTTATTAAGTTTCAATCAATGCATTTTGAGTCAAAAAATTCCTTGAAAAATATATATGAAAACTTCAACAAAGCCTTGGAAGTAAAATCTAAGGCTTTTAAAATTACTGAGAATTCTCAAATAAAGAATCTGGTAAAATGCTCATCCACCAAAAATAATGTTTCATCTAGTTTTTCCAACATTTTATGTTTCAAAAAAATTATTGTTAAACCTTTTGTGGGAATTGTATTTGAGAAAAAAATCACATCTAAAAAATTTGAAAACTCGCCAAGTGGAAAGCTGGTCCATGACCAGAGAATGTGAGGGCAGAAAGAATCTATCAAACTCAACAAAGTTTCTTTAGAGAAAGATCTTACATCAGTAGAAAATCAAGATTTGATATCTATTACTGGCGTTGTGGAATCTATGGGAATACGAAATATAATTTTTGGTTCACCTTATCATTACCAGGACTATGATTTGACCAAAGTGGAATAAATAGTGGAAGTAGAATGGGTAACCTTCCTATAGAAAGCAATAAAATAAAAATCTCAAGTTGTTATAAACATTCCAAAAAATCAATTTTAATGTCTTGAATAAGTTTATGGAATATGTGATTAGGATGGTTATCATGCTGAAAAATGTATGTCACTCCTTCTGGAACATGCTTCTTATGGTAGTAAAGGAAAAGGTTATTAGAAAGAATAATTTTAAAGAATGATATATTCTTATTGATACGTATTTAAAAGAAATTAAAATGACCAAACCATGGATAATTTATTGTATTTTTTCTTCACATATTATAGGTTATATGAAAATATTGTAATTTTTTGAAATTTGGGATGGTGGAGTAGTTACCTTTGGTAATGATAGTTCCTTAAAAGTTATAGGATTGGAAATGGCTAAGATTGATGTAGAAAAGTTAAAATCCATGAATTTTTTTTTATGGAATAAAACATTACTTATTTAGTGTAATTGAAATTTTTGATGATTTAAATGAAGTAATATTCAAAATAGATTCTCATGTTATCAACAGTGCGAATTATGGAAAAGTTATTACAAAAAGTGAATGAACGAGTGGGAATATTTTCTAAATATGAGAATTTAACAACTCATGTAACTTAATTGATGAAGATGAAAATAAATTATGGCACTGAAGACTTGGCCATCTTTAACAAAAACACATGAACAAACTCTTTAAAGTTGATGCTTTCAAAAACATTCCATAATTTAAATTTAGAGAATAACATGTTTGTATTACTTGTTAGAAAGAAAAAAATAACTAATAAAATTCATAAGAGAGTTGTGATTCAATTTTCCAGACAACTTTATCTTCTTCATTATGATTTATGTGGTCCAGTGAGTCATTAATTAACAAAATGAGGATGATACTTTATAAATTGTATTAATGATTTAAATCAGATAACCAACATCATGTTTATGAAACACAAGTCAGAGGTTATGGAAATGTTAATTTTTTACAAAAAAGAAGTTCATAAAGAAATGGGGTCTATATAAAGAAGTTGAGAAGTGATAATGGAATTTAATTCACCAGTATAGTGCTCCCTGTACTCCAAAAAAATGATTTAGAATAAATAAATAATAGAATCTTAGTGAAAATGGGAAGAAGTATGTTATCAAAATAAAAAATTTCAATGTTTTACCGTAAATAAGAATCTAGTACTATTGAACATATTCAGAATAGATGTTTTATAAGACCAAAATTCTACATGAATTCTTATGAAATGTTGTATAAAATACTTCTTTGATGTACTTCAATTTTTTTTGAATCCTATGTTTACTTAAAATCAAAAAATTTAATTTTTGAATTTTTGACTAGGAAGATTATGAAGGAACTTTTATGTGTCATTCACCAAATGGAAGAATTTACAAATGTTGGAACAAACATTTACAAAATTAATTTGACTCATATGATGTAAAAGTAATTTAAAATAAAAATTCTATATCAAAAGTTGTTTATAATGATGAGGAGGTTAAACAGTAGATTTCTAAAAATAATGAAAGTAAGTCAAAATATCCTTATCAAGATTCAAAAAATTTATTTTATGATGAATGTTTAGTAGGGAAATAATATTTGAAAATCCCCTACTTTACAAAAACATGATGAGTCCAAAAACATTATTGAAAATAATAAGGCACCAGTTCAGACCAAAAGAAAGTTCAGATAATAAAATCAAACTTCACTTATCTAAAAAATTTAACCATGATTAGTTTTAGAATAAATTCAACACAAAAAATCGGTGAATGGAAGGAATGAAATTTTAGATTATATTGAGGAAAATGAAATGTCTAAACTTGTTCTATAACCATAAAATTAAAATGTTATCTGAAAATGTGGTTTAACAGAAACAAGTTGAATGAACATGGATAAGTTTCAAGAAACAAAAATAGAATTATTTTTAAAGGATATGAATAGGTGTCGGGTGTGAATTTGGAAGAAAATTGTCCCCCAATGACAATATTAGAAACTATTATAATGATTCACTAATTAGTTGCACATCATAATTAAAAATTTTATCAGATGGATGTATAGTCATCTTTATTAAATGGTGAGATTTAGGAAGAAGTTGACATTAAAAACCATGTATTTTTCAACTTGAAAATGATAAAAACATGTTTTGTAGATTGAATAAGTCCTTTTATGCATTGAAACAATCTTCAAGTGCCTGGTATTATAATGTTGAATTTTTTTGAGAAATTTGACCTTTTCTAAAGGAAAAGTTGTAAGAAAGATAAATGTGATAGATTTTGACTCAATAAATATAATTGTAATTGTTTATGGAGATGATATAATTTTTGATGGTGAGGAATAAAAAAAATTAATAGTTTTCTAAGGAAATGATGAAGAATTTTTCAATGTCAGTTTTTGGAGAATTAACTTTCTTACTTAGCTCACAAGTTCAATAAAATAAAAAGTACAATTTATTATCTATATAAAAGTATGATAGGTAATTTATAAAATAATTTTGGGATGGAAGTATACGAAGAAGTTTCTACTCCTATATTTGTTATCAGAAAGTTGATTAAAGATGAATCCAAAAAAATTGAATAAGAAAGACTTTCAGAAGATGATAGGAGGTTTACTTTATCTTACATTCTTAAGGCCTGATGTTTTTTTATTCTATGACTTTCTATTCTAGGAATAAAATTAATACAAAATAATCACATATGTTGGAAAAAAATATGATTTTGATATATTTCAAAGTAAAATATTTTACATGGGTTGTTATAAAAATTAAAAGATGAGATGAAAACAAACCCTTTATTATAAAAATGTTTTTTGTTATTCCAAAATTGGACCTAGTCCATCATAATGAGAATTTTTAAAAAGTTGGATGTTGCTGAATGTTTGAACCCAAACATAAAGGGGGAGGTTTTTTTTAAAACTAAGATTTTTTTCAAGACTCAAAGGATTAGAATGATAATCACCGCATGCAATGTATCAGACCGAGTAGCATTAGATGCAATGTTGGTCAGAATGATGAATTCAATGATCAGATACACCATTTCTATGAAGTTCAATATCCATAAGACTAGGGATTTTTATAAATTAAGATGTTTCTAAGTGAAGAAGCCTTAATGATGCCGAAGTGGTTTGTTAAAGAAAGTGAAGGAAAGAGTTAGAAATTTCTCAAACATTATAAACTAAATAATATAATTTATTACTAATCATGGAATTCTCAAAAATAATGAAAAATATGATGATAAAATATTTTTATGAAATTTAGGATTTCTAATAATTGTATTGGATCCATAAATACCAAACTAATTTTTTTTTAAAATCCTGAATGTGTAAAAATAATGAATTTTGAATAATTTCAAAGTTTTAGAGTGTATAATTATATCATAATGAGAATTCATTCATTATGATGATTCCATTAAACTGACCCTGAGAAAGAAATATAGATATTAATGATCTGAAAAATAAAGGCATATCGTAATGAGCTGAGAATGAAAGATATATCATAACTAGATGAGAATAAAAGTCAGATAGTGATGTGCTGACAAAGAAAGGTAGATTGTAATGAGCTAAGAAATAAAGGAAGATCGTAATGATTGGAGTAAGGAAGTAATAACATAATTTGTTGAGAAAGAATAGAATATTATAATGAGCTGAGAAAGAATGGAAGATTTTATTAATTTGATGAGAAAGAGAGGTGGATCATAATGAGAAAATAAAGAAAGTTAGATTGTAGTGAGATTAGAAAGAAAGGATGATTTTAATGAGATGACAAATAATGGAAGATCATAATGAGAAGGGGAAGCTGAATCTGATGATTTTTTCATCATAATGAGCTATGTTGGATTCATCATACAAAAAAATATGAAGTTTAAAAAAGGATGATTAAGGAGAATAATATAAGTGAATATTTTAAGTGGTAAAACTAGAAATTCAACTTTTTATAAATCATGAATAAATATGAGAAGGATTGAACAAGTCAAATTGGAAGTTTAAATGTGAGTTTTTTTATAGATTTGAAATTTGGGGAAGCATGGAGTGTTTTCATGTTTCATTATATAACTTTTATAAGGCCTCTATAAATAGTTTTTCAAAACATTCGTCTATTGTAACATTTAATGTAAGCACAAAAGGCAAAGAAATGAATAATTAAAAGAGAATTTTCTCATCGTATTGAGGATTATTGTATTGACTATTCGAGTAGAGTTTCTGTTTTTTACATTGAGAATGGGTTCATCATATTATGTCCATCAAATTGAGTCAATCAGACTGAGGATGAACAAATATAGATTTTTAGCATATTTTGAGAAGTGTAGATTGAGTAAGGTAGAATAATATTGACATAATCAGATTGATAGAATCTGATCTAGTAAAATCGGAAAAAGGATCCAAAATAAGCATTTATGGTGAAAATTGAAAAAACTATTTATTATTTCATTTTTGGCTCAATTGTTTTGAAAGAAACATTATAAACTGAATGGAGTCAGTATAATATTTCCTTTTAGTAGATAGAAGGTGTGTAGTGTGATTTGGAACATTTTGTGTTCACTTCTTATTAATAGTTAATTTCTATTGACCCATAAGAGTGGGTATGGTAGGGATGTAGGTTCTCGCAATGAAGAAAAACCTTTTTAATATTTTGTTCTTTACTTTCTTTCATACTTTTACATACATGAGTATTTACTAAAAGTTGATACGTAAATTAACCTTAACAAGTTATAGGGGTTATGTTTATAAAATTATTGAAACTTATAAAATTTAAGAACAAATTTAACCCCACCCCCTCCCATATAAGTTGTTATTCAATAATTTGGAACTTCACCAACTAACTATGATATATAGGAAGCCTCTAGGAGGTCCAAACCCAGCAAGAAAATTCACACTATTTTTCTTGGAGCCACATTCCTGGTAGGGTCATATCGAGCTAGGAGACCACATCTCTTTCGGGTTCCTCAGGCCACCTCTTCATAATTCCAACACTAAACATTGTTGAAGAAACATTCTGTTGGCAATCCATTCTGCCTAACATTAAACTACATGGTTTGGTCCCTATAACATGAACTTAAAAGGTGATGTGTCTAGTTAAGTGGAACCTAACTACATGGGTTTTGATTCCTATCATAATGGTACCTAGGAAGCCCATATTTCGGGTTAGATCTTGATATCGAAATAACTTTCATCTCCCTGGATGACATAAAACTCTAGATCACCTCACCATGTGTCTTAAACCATCATCATCTTAATAAATGAACAAAGAATCAGTAATCATTACATAAAAGGGTTTCATTTATGAAGAACCACGGATATATATAGATCTATCCATTGAGGGAGAACCTCAAATGCATATAGATGATCCTGAATCCATCAATGTTTTTAATTGATTGCTACTATAGGGTCATCCATGTATACATATTTTGGAATGAACAAAGGATTTGATAACATATCATAAATCTATAAGAGAGTCCTGAAATAGGTTATAACTCCCCCATAAAAGGGTCTGGTGAGTCTAAATTCTCATCATCTCAACCAATGTGAGTTTTTGAGTGTCTTTGTCCAAGTTCCCCAATGAATGTCATCCATTGAAAAGTAGGTCCCTGAGTCATTATAGATATGAGAACCATTGGTTGTTTCCAACTCCATGAACAAAATTTGTTAGAGACTGTTCAGAGGTAATAAACCTGTTGTAAATGATTATATAAAACACAACCCCTTGCAATCAAGTTGTGGGTGCCAGACCTTCGTTAGATACAAAATAGTGAACCCTACCGTAATTTTCAACCAAGGTGGTGGTTTTCCACATATTATTCCCCTTTAACATCTAAAATATAATAGGGACAAATAAGACCATCTATTACACAAGTGGTCATGTGATTCTACTTTGATGAGTTTTTTCATGTCTTTTTCATATATATTATAGACAATTATCATTATAACTCTCTTTCATCCAACAGTGTCTCACCATCTTTCATGAACACATGCATCATCAACTTCACAAGCTGGGTCCTCAAAGAAATAGAGGAATCCATCACCCACCCAAAATATTCAAAAACATGTTTAAAATTAATTGGTTCAAGAGTAGTGTTAGGACCATGATGATATGGATGGTGTTATTCAGGTGTTGTCATTTTTTGTCATTAAATATTTGGAATAAAATGTAGTTTAAGAATAAAATAAATCACCTCACTTTGTATTTGCTACAAAATTGGAATGACCATCGTATTTAAAAAATTGGTATCACAATGGCTGAGATAGTACATCATATTGAGAATCTGTTTTATGGATAGAAATGATCATAAAACTCACCTTGAGTCTGCACTAGAGAAACATATGGTAATGGAGGATAATCATAGTTTACAAGGGTACGATTTAAAAGTTATGATGATTTGATGATCTTGGATATCTCATAAATCATAATTTTTCTATAAAACCGGTGATTCTATCTTGATGAAAGAAGGGGAGAATAAGATGGTTCAACAATTGAATTGAGCATCGAATTAGAAGAGAAAAGGGGATGAAAATCATATTCAGTCTGATCGTAATTATTCCAATCATATTTAGGATGAGCACGATTGAAATCTAATGATGAAAGATAGGGAAGATAAGATACATTCCTTAGTAAGATAGATAATGCTAAATATTATCTTCAACATAATCAAAGTCATGAAGGATTTCATGATACAAGGTGAAGTTTATGAAACAATAATGTTGGTAGATCCAATGTTTTCTGACCTCGAGGGTTTCATAATGAGTTTTCCAAATCCATATTTGTTTAAAGGCTGATAAGTATGATCATAATGAACAAATGAAAGAATCTTCTAAATTTGGAGACACTGACATTGTTCCATCATTTTCAGTGTAGCATCATATTCATAAAAGGTATAATTGTTCACATCAAGAACAATGGTAAAAAAACTGAAACTGTTGATATCGATTCAAAATTTAAGGATAGAGATCAATCGACGATATAGTCAACCATTTCTCATACATGAATTAAATTTTTCATTATCATAATGAGGCAGATTTTCATCAAAAATGGAATTAGACTTGGGTTTGGTAAGAGTATGAAGGAGATGGTTGGATGTGTGGTCAAACCAGGAGATTGAAATTTGATGGTTGGAAAGATATATGGAAAATGTGAGAAACCAAATTTAACACCCCAAGCTTCCACAATACGCTTCTCTTTCAATAATGCAATAGCTTGCATTGTACGCAAGTTCGAGATTCTAACACACCACGACCAATAAAAATAGCCTTTATAAATAGTAATACCCACTTTTTGAAATTATATAAATTTTATATTTCAAAATAGACTTCATTTTTTTATTCATAATATTGAAATTATCCTAAGTTGATTTTTTTGTAATTTTCTAAGAACTTCCAATTTTCAATGAATAGAAAAAATACATAAAATAAATTAATCAAAAAAATTTATAGTGATAAATAATACTATTTAGTGGTTTTAATGTATAATTAGAATATATTTTTACCATTTTATCCAATGGTGGTCATTATAATTAATTTCACATTGAAATTGAACATAAACAATTGTCAATCTTTTGATATATATTGTTCTTTAAAAACACGCAATTTGTTGTGACAACGAGAATTAATTATTAAATTAATTAATTAAAATTATATGTTTTTAATTTTGTAAAATAGAAATCATTTTTGAATTATTAATATCAAATATATCTTAGGGTGAATTTTTGGTATTTTTCTGAAAAACTTCAATTTTTTATGAATAGTGAAACCACTAAGTGGTAGCTAAAAAACTAAATTTTCATTTAAATGAAACTTTACCACTTATTTGAATTGAATTTCAGATATCCGACATACATTTTTGTGATTATTAAGTAAAACTTGGTTCAATGGGATGCAAATAATTTTTGATGAAAAGTAACTTTTAAGTTTTATTAATCGCGATTAAAGGTAATTAGTGTAATTTAAGGTAAATATAATGTTTTAATAATATTAAATTACCTTTACACATGTCCTACCCTTATTGAATGATTCATGGCCGACCAAGACAATCCATGGGTCAATTTGGGGACCCCATAGAGCCACTTGGGTAAGAAAATGACATTAATAACATTTTATTTAAAGTAAAAATAAAATTGTCACAAACATGTGTCGTTTTACTAGAAGAATTATTACATGGATTTATATAAGTTATATTTTTCAAAATAAATATTCATTGTAAATATAAAAATATTTCGTACACCATGGTAATTTTTTCATAATTTTTAGACATTAAATAAATAAATTTATTTATGACACTGTGATGATGTAGTGATTACCTCATTAATGAACAATTTAAATAAAATAAAAAGATAAGGTAAAATCTATGACTTACACTTGTATAAAACCTATTGGATGGGTGGATTTCAAACCCTTATCACCTTATCCTTGATATATATCATTTTTGGACGTTTAAAATTCGAAAAGTAATTCATAATAAAGTAACATTTTATGACCTTCCAAAAGCACCCCTCCTCTCCCCTTATAAAAGGACCCCACCTCTACCACCTTATTCACACCATGAAAGCCATTTGGCTCGGCCAACCTATACCCAAATACCATATCACAATTCCTCCATTCATCCTAGAATCCTTACCTTAGGCAGAAATCTTTTTAAGAAACCATTTTGGTTCAAACCGAAGGGAGTTACCCAACTTTAAGGTAATGTCTTCTCTTTTGTTGTTTTGTTTTATTTTTCTTCTCCAACCCCGTAAAATCTTTTTATTCTTTTACTTTGTAACAACACGAGTATCCTAAATATACATGGATTTTTTTATGAGAAGTATTTTATTTACACTTACACACACCTTCGTCTAATGGTTAAAGAACATACTGTTTCTTTGGGTGGAAAATTACTGCCTCATGAAACGATGATTGTTCAATATTCTTTTAACACCTCTCATGGTGGTCATTAAGATGTCACTTTATTTATATATGATATATATTATGTTTATGTTTCCCGTATGCTTTTGTATTTTTCATTTATGGCATACCTTTATGATTTTCAATATGGGTTAACGCTATAATTTCATTTTAGGAAGTGCGGACTACCGCCCCCTCAAAGTTATTTGAATCGTTAATGCCATATGTGGGACGTATAAAGGATGGAGTAAATGATATTATATATGATATTATATTGGAATTATAATATACCTTTATATCATTATGATTTCATTCCATTAAATAAGAAATATAAATGAAAGGATCGTTCATGCCTGCGTACAGCTTACCGTCTCCATGAACGGTGCATTTCATTTCTTACCTCTAAATGTTATGTAATAGTATAAATGAATTTATATACTGGATATATATGATATATATGATATCTACATCATGACTATAATTCTGGATATAATGGATATTTTACCACATGAACAACTTGTAATTATAAGAAGTTTATTTTTGACTCAAGTACCAAAGATCGACAAAACGACCGTTATTAACTTAAATAATTAAATAATGTTCATAACATGGTAATAAGTGATATAAAAGGAATAATTAACTTGAAAAAGTTTCTAAAGAAAGTATAAATTAACTCTAGTTTATTATTCAGGATATTAAAGAACGATCAAGTCAAGTTGTAAATGAGGTAAGGGACTTCGTCTCAATCTCCTTTCATTGAGGCATATTTTGTTTTATACACAACTTTTTTTATATGGTGTATAAAGCCCTTTGACTTTTACATTTATTCAAAAGGAATATTTTTATATGAATCATTTTACTAAATGGAAAAAAGGAATGTTTTTTTTGTCGTACGTATGCGGAGACAACGACTTCTCCGCCGCTGTTACCATTATTTGAGTTTCGGCTTCCTCTAGAAGCCATAACTTTTTTTAAATGAAAAATAAATACCAAGTTTTACTTTTATTTTATTTTGGTATTGAAAATGATTTTATTACATCAATATGTTGTATTTATATATTTTGATTGAAATGTGGAAATTGTGTGTTTCCTTTATGTATGTTTTATGTGATACGATTATGTTATGGTTTATGATATGTTTAAACCTTTTCATATAAGAGATGCATTGGACTTAGTATGTGATGGGTGGAGCCCGATATAGCTCCTCGATGCATCGGTAGGTATCATGAGACAAACTAGTGTCTTTGCATAAGGCCTTGAAAATATCTTATTTGTAGTCTTGGCACGAGGCCTTGGCTACGTGGTTATGATAGTCTGAAATTATGCATTCCATCATTATGAAAGTGGTTATTGATATTGCATGTGATTATTTGACTAGTAGAATATCCATGTGAATAAGTAAATGGAATTATTTTATTTTATTTTTTCCATATTATGCTAAAGTTCCAGTTTAAAATGCTTTTGTTTTAGTTATACATTTCCTTAAATGTTTATGTTTATTTATGAAAGTTTCTGTTTTATTGTTATCCTTACTGAGCATCTGAGCTCACCCCTTTCTATGTTTTATTTTCCCAGGAAGTGAATAAATATTTTATGACTGACCTATAGGGATAGTCTGAATGGGATAGGAGTGTGGACTATGGAGACAATGTTATTGTGATTTTTCAATTTATGATGTAATGTTACATTTATGAATGTATCTAGTGTTTCCAGGGATACTAAACTAATCGGTATTCCGAGACTTGATCTTTTGTGATCATGCCAATGTTACGTAATAATGCACTGACTCTGGGTAACTTGGGTTGGGGCATTATAGTTGGTATCATAGGTAGTTTAGTACAAACCTTGGAAGATATATTTAGATAAACTCTTATTAGATCACATAGCCCTAAGATAGACTTTGAGAATTAGTATAGAAGAACTTCCTATAATTTTGGTATTGTAGAGATTTTTTGAGTTTTCCGAGAAATACATCCCTATCTAGATACGAGCAGGTAGAGGAGGCTCTAGAACATATGTAACTAGGGGTAAAACCCAAAAGCATCGCTTTGAGCTGGGCTCAAACGGGAACTGGTGCACGATAATGGGTCTTGCTGCACTCTTGGTTATGAGACTCCCGGGGGATATGCTTAAGATAATTCTCATTTTCTTTACAAGTATGAATTTATGTTTAGTGTTTTACAAGTATGGAATTATGTATTTTGATTGATGAACTGATCTAATTTGTTCCATTGTTTAGAAATGTCACCTAGTGGAAGGAATGGAAACTGTATCAATGCAGGCACTCCATGTAGGGATTTCCCTCCTGCTCAAGATAATTATAGTGGAGCTGGTGATACAACTGGTGTTAATTATCTTATCACTATACGAAGACAACTCATTCAGGTTATAAATAATAACCTTACCCATATGGATAACCCTGATCCGCAGTGTGGAGGGTCAATGTTAGATCGCTTCATGAGGCAACAACCACCAACATTCAATGGGAGTACAAATCTATTAGTAGCTGAGCGATGGATAAGTTCCCTAGAGAAAATATTTCAGGCTTTGGGGAGTTGTGAAAGGGAAAAAGTTGTCATGGCTGTTTATCTCCTCACTGGAGATGCTGATCAATGGTGGTCATTGATACAAAACACGAAGGAAGATGAAGAAGTGTCAAATATGGAATGGAGGGAGTTAAAAGAGCTTTTCTTAGATAAATACTTTCCTCGTGACCATTGAGCAGATATGGAAAGGCAATTTCTGAGTCTAAGGAAAAAGGAGGATGAGAATGTCGCAAAGTATGAGGCTAACTTTACGAGATTAGCAATGCATGCAGTAGATTATATACATAACCCAAGAAGTAAGGTTGGTCGTTTCTTTGATGGGTTAAACTCATTTCTATGTCGAGCTTTAGTCTCACAATCTTTCTCAACGTATAAAGATATAGTCTCATGTGTTATCAAGACAGAAAAATAATTCTCTAAATCTCATAACAATAAAGTAAAGTAAGAGAAAAATAGAATGGTGGAAGAAGAGACAAATAAAGTGAAAAAGGGGAATAAGGAATTTCCATTATGCGATAATTTTGGGAAGAATCACTCTGGTACTCTCCTAAACGGAATGGTAGTTTGTTATAAATGTGGAGAAAAAGTTCACCAAGCTCATGATTGTAACGGAAAGAAGGATTCTATTAATGTTGAATGCTACAATTTCAAGGAAATGGGGAATTATGAAAATGAATTTCCTAAGCGTCAGGGAAACTTACCTTAGAAAAGGCCAAGGGATCAAGGCCAATCTTATGATGTTACTACAGTTGAAGTAGAATAATTAATGTATTGGTGTTTTTGGACATAAGAACTATATTATGGTTAAAATAATGATGTGATATATATAAGTGTTGTACTATAGTACTTTTTGTTTTCATTAAGGCTTTAATATGATGAAGTTAATCATATTTTTAATATGTGACAATAAGAGAAACTTTACTTTGTTTGAGGAATCTGATGTAACAATTGATTTTGGAATTTAGAGACCTTTTAGAGAAAGTATGGACAGAGGTATTTTGGATAAATATAAAGGTTGGAATGGATTAAATTTAACTTTGTATAGTATTCTTTAAAGTTAAAACATTTTTGAAGATTATTTTTGGAATATTATAATACTATAGTTTTAGGAAAAGGACAACCTGCAGGTCGGGGGATAACCTGTCACGTCGGACAAAGCTGTAGGAATCGAACCCATAACCATAGCGTGACAGGCCCTTATTACCTACCACTAGGCTTCAAGAAGTCCATAGTTAATACAAAATAGTTTTCCTAATCTAAATGGTATGTGTTAATATTTGGAACCTTGTACGATTAGGATAAATATAATATTTTTGAGTTCTATTATCTTTTTGAGTGAAAGATGGGTTTGTAACAAAAATTTATTAAAGAATGAAAAGTATACATGACAAGTATGTATATTTCCTTGTGTTCTTAGTAAATCTTCTAAATAAATTCATAAACTTTATGAATGGTAACTTAAAATAGAAACATTGTCGGTTTACTTTTCCTACTTGGGAATCAATGATCATTTAACTAATCACAAGTTTGTGATTTTCTTGTAGTAAACTTTCTTCTAATCCTATTTTATACAACTCTCCATCAGACCTTGATGGTTTTTTCTCCTCCATATCCATGTTTTCATAGAATCCTAGTATGGGACATCTCGGGTGACCTTTGTACTTCTCTTTCTTTCTTTTAAAGTTATATTTTATTAATCCTATTTATGATATGGGTTTTCCACAAAGGTATTTTATACTTTGAACCTTTTATTTTATAAGAACAATTTCAAATTGCAAGGATTCAATTTATTGAAGGATGGTAGAATGTAACACCCCAAGCTTCCACGATACGCTTCTCTTTCAATAATGCAATAGCTTGTATTTTACGCAAGTTCGAGATTCTAACACACCGCGACCAATCAAAATAACCATTATGAATAGTAAAACCCACTTTTTGAAATTATATAAATTCTATATTTTAAAATAGACTTCATTTTTTTATTCGGAATATCGAAATTATCCTAAGATGAATTTTTTGTAATTTTCTGAGAACTTCCAATTTTCTATGAATAGAAAAAATACTTAAAAACAACTTTTTTAATAAAAATAATTTATAGTGATAAATTATACTATTGAGTGGTTTTAAAGTATAATTAGAATATATTTTTTCCATTTTATCCAATGGTGGTCATTAGAATTAATTTCACTTTGAAATTAGACATAAACAATTGTCAATCTTTTTGATATATATTATTTCTTAAAAACACGCTATTTGTTATGACAGTGGGAATTAATTATTAAATTAATTAATTCAACTTATATTTTTTTAATTTTTTAAAATAGACATCATTTTTGAATTAGTAATATAAAATATAGCTTAGGGTGGATTTTTGGTATTTTTCTGAAAAACATCAATTTTTGATGAATAGTGAAACCACTAAGTGGTAGTTAAAAAACTAATTTTTTATTTAAATGAAACTTTACCACTTATGTGAATTGAATTTAAAAAATATAACATACATGTTTGTCTTTAGTAAGTATAATTTGGTTCAATGGGATGAAAATAATTTTTGATGAATATTAACTTTTAAGTTTTATTAATCGCGATTGAAGGTAATTAGTGTAATTTAAGGTAGATATAATGTTATTATAATATTAAATTACCTTTAATCTTGTCCTACCCTTATTTTATGAGTCATGTCCAACCAAGACAATCCATGGGTCAACTTGGAAACCCCATGGAGCCACTTGGGTAAGAAAATGACATTAATAACTTTTTATTTAAAGTAAAAATAAATTTGTCACCAACATATGTTGTTTTACTAAAAGAATTATTACATGCGGTTATATAAGTTAACATTTATACTATAAATATTCATTGTAAATATAAAAATATTTCCTACATCATGGTAATTGTTTTATAATTTTTAGACATTAAATAAATAAATTTATTTATGACACCATGATGATGCAGTGATTACCTCATTAATGAACAATTTAAATAAAATGAAACGATAAGGTAAAATCTAAGACTTACACTTGTATAAAACCTATTATATGGGTTTATTTAGAACCCTTATCACCGTATCCTAGAAATATATCATTTTTTGGCCTTTAAAATCAGAAAATCATTTCATAATAAACTAACATTTTATGACTTTCCAAAAGAGCCCCTCCTCTCCTCTTATAAAAGGCATCCACCTCTACCACCTTATTCACACCTTAAAAGAAATTTGGATCAGAAAAAATCTTCTCAGATACCCTCTAAACATTCCTACCTTCATCCTATAAGCCTTACCTTAGGCATAAAGCTCTTTAGGAAACCATTTGGGTTCAAACCAAGGGGAGATACCCGATTTAAAGGTAATCTCTTCTCTTATGTTGTTTTGTTTTATATTTCTTTTCCAAACTCCTAAAAACTTTTTATTCTTTAATTTTGTAACAAAAAAAGTATCCAAAATATACATGGATGTTTTTATGAGAAGTATTTTATTTACACTTACACACACCTTCATCTAATGGTTAAAGAACATAATGTTTCTGTTGGTGGAAAATTACTGCCTCATGAAATGATGATTGTCCAATATTTTTTTAACACCTCTCATGGTGGCCATTAAGATGTAACTATATTTATATATGATATATATTATGTTTATGTTTTCCTTATGCTTATGTATTTTTTCATTTATGGCATACCTTTATGATTTCCATTATGGGTAAACGTGATAATTTCATTTTAGGAAGTGCGGACTACCGCCCCCTCAAAGTGATTTGAATCGTTAATGCCATGTGTGGTACGTATAAAGGATGGAGTAAATGATATAATATATGATATTATTCTGGAATTATAATATAATTTTATATCATTATGATTTCATTTCATTAAATATGAAATAGAAATGAAAGTAGCGTTCATGCGTACGTACGGCTTACCGTCTCCATGAACGGTGCATTTCATTTCTTACCACTAAATGTTTTGTAATATTATAAATGCATTTATATACTTGATATATATGATATATATGATATCTACATCATGAATATAATTCTGGATATAATGGATATTTTACCACATGAATAACTTATAATTATAAGAAGTTTATTTTTAACTCAATTACCAAAGATCGACAAAACGACCATTATTAACATAAATAATTACATAATGTTCATAACATGATAATAAGTAATATAAAAGGAATAATGAACTTGAAAAAGGTTCTTAAGCAAGAATAAATTAACTCCAGTTTATTATTCGGGATATTAAAGAACGATCGCGTCAATTCGGACACGGGGTAAGGGACTTCGTCTCAATCTCCTTTCATTGAGGCATATTTTGTTTTATACACAACTTTCTTTTATACGGTGTATAAACCCCTTTGAATTTTAAATTTATTCAAAAGGAATCTTTTTATATGAAGTTTTTTACTAAATGACAAAAAGGAATGTTTTTTTGTCGTACGTATGCGGTGACAAAGACTTCTCCGCCGTCGTGACCATTATTTGAGTTTCGGCTTCCTCTACAAGCCATAACTTTTTTTTAAATGAAAAATAAATACCAAGTTTTACTTTTCTTTTATTTTGGTTTTGAAAATTATTTTATTATATCAATGTGTTGTATTGATATCTTGTGATTGAAGTGTGGAAATGTTATATTTCCTTTATACATGTTTAATTTGATACGATTATGTTATGGTTTATGATATGTTTAAACCTTTTCATATAAGGAATGCATTGGACTTAGTATGTGACGGGAGGAGCCCGCTATAGCTACTTGATGCATCGGTAGGTCTCATGAGACAAACTAGTGTCTTGGCACAAGGCCTTGACAATATCTTATTTGCAGTCTTGGCACGAGGCCTTGGCTATGTGGTTATGATAGTCTGGAATTATGTATTCCATCATTATGAAAGTGGTTATTGATATTTCATGTGATTATTCAACTAGTAGAATATCCATGAGAATAAGTAAATGGCATTATTTCATTTTATTTTTTCCGTATTATGCTGAAGTTCAATTTTAAAAGTCTTTTGTTTTAGTTATACATTGCCTTAAATGTTTATGTTTATTTATATAGGTTTCTGCAGTTTTGTTATCCTTACTAAGCATCTAAGCTCACCCCTTTCTATGTTTTATTTTCCCAAGATGTGAAGAAATATTTTGTGACTAGTCTATAGGATTAGTCTGAAGGGGATAGAAGTGTGGACTATGGAGACTATGTTATTGTGATTTTTCACTTTATGATGTAATGTAACATTTATGAATGTATCTAGTGTTTCCAAGGCTACTAAACTAATAGGTATTTTGAGAGTTGATCTTTTGTGATCATGACAATGTTACGTAATAATGAACCGACCCTGGGATAATAGGGTCGGGGCGTTACACCAAAGTTACTGGTTTTCAGTCAGAACAAAATCTAAAAGATATTAATATTGGGATAATGAAGCTGATGGGTATCATATTCAGAAAAGAAGGGAAAATCCTTATTTTTTTCAAATTATTTTATCAATTGGTCCAAGATCCAACGTATCAAAGTTGATAAAAATTCATCTTGACAATCATAATAACTAAATAAGATTGGATAGATATCAATGTAATTATATCGACAATAAAAATAATGAATTTTAATTAGACTAGTGTTTTTACAGAAAGTCATAAAATGGATGAAATTATAGGAAGATTTTATAAGGATTGAGAAGAAACAATAGTTGTATAGAAGCATTGAGGGAGTATAGATTCACCCAAAAATAAAGGAAACATGCATATTTTGGGAATTTGGTTGAGTGGGAAATCATTCTGAAATCCCAACCAAACAACATCTAGGATGTGTATAAAAGGTGACAAATGTATTTTACTTTTCTAACTGAAGTACTTTTCCTGATAGGTAGATGGATGGTGGAGTGTAGAAGAAATTCTAGAGAGAAGATGTGGTTTCCTGATTTCTTTATTAAAGAAGTCATGCTAGAAAAAAAAGGAGAAGAGACAATATTGCAGCATATTTTTCTAATCATTATATTTAGATGATTTTCGTATTCTGTTGGTGATCATATTGGTATGAATTATCTTATTCAGTTGACAATTGTATTGGGAAGAATTTTCATATTAATTAAGTTGGATTATCATAATGGGATTTCCATACTGAAGTAGAAAGTGTTCAAAAGTACCTCAACTATATTTTCTAGAGATACATTATCATATTAATAACTCACACTAGGAAATAAAACTGAGTTTTATTAAAAAAAATTAGGATGTTCTTACTAACTTCTGGGTAATAAAGTGAAGAATTTCATGGAAATTTATATTTGTGAATGTAAATAAAGAATCACAGGTAACATGTTTTGTTACAAAAACTTTGTATTACATCATTTGTGCTAGGGAGAGAAAACACACTATTTTATTGTTTATGTAGTTCTACTATAGTGAAGGAGTGTATCCTACACATTTTATTCCATACAAAAGGATTGTTTTCAAGTGGATTTTGTGGTATTGGATTGCTTCCAAACCATACCAAGTACGTTGTTATTCTTATTGAATAGTGAAACTTTTAAATACTTATGTTTCTATATATGATTGTTTGAATTTTTTTGTCATGGAATTGGATATTTAATAGGAGGAAAAGTTGTTTTATTTTATAAGTAAACATAAAATAATAGATATCACTAATTCACTCCATCCCTCTCACATTGATAAAATTATCCGGACTGGGCATTTACAATTGGTCTCAAAGCATAGGATATATTTACTTATTATTTGATGATATTTTGAAGTGAATTTGATGGAGAGTATAAGTTTTGTGAACAAAAAAGTAATTTTGGTTATTTATGGACTGAATTATCATATCTAGAAATAGAGAATGTTTCCTTGTCTCATTTCTACTGGATATGATGTTCTTGAAGTTCGAACAGATGGGTTTCCTCCTATAGATGAAAAATATCCTCTTACATCTATTTATAAAAATAATCTTGATAAAGATGTAACGTACAAGAATTCTTTATTATCATGAATTTCTGAAATTGAGTTCTTAGTAGTGAAAGGTTTTTCTACAACCAAAGGTAAACGGTACAAGTTTAATGTCATATATAAAGGGAATTAAAATGTGAAGAATGAAAAATTAAAAATATGGAGGTGGAAGTATGAAGATATAAAAATGTGTGAGCATGAATATGTTGGTGAATTCTTTACCAGGGTTAATGACATTTTTAATACAACTAAATTTCATTCTAAAAAGTTATAATATTATAAATTTGTTGAAATATCTTGAGAATACTTCCTGATAATTTTGATTATAATGTTTCCTCATTGGAAGATAGAGATCCCAAAATTTTATCTTTAATATATTTTCATAGCACTCTCATCACTTATGAAATTATAAGGGAGAGAGTTATGAAAAGTAAAACAAAAGTTGATAGATAACTTTCTTTCAATTAATCCAATAAAGTAATGTCAAAGAATATTCTTATTAAAAAAATATGTTGGTTATTATGATTCAGAAAATGAGGTATATAAAAATATTGATGATATTTTATCCATGTTTTATAAAAATGTGAGAAGAGTTATAGGTAAATAAAAAGGTAAACATCCACTGAAATATTTTGAATGTGGAGGCATTGGCCATTTTTCAACCAATTGTTCCCAATAAAATAAATAAGAGTATATTGATGAAGAAGAAAGTAGTCCATGAGGATCGTGAAAGAAACAATGTGAGAAATATAAATATTTTTCTAAAGGGAATGATAAAAGTTTATTCAATTCAAAAAGAATAATTTTCTTATCTGAAGATAAAGAAGAAGAAGGTTGTAATGTTGAATATAGAAAATATACATAGTATGTTACTGAGAATAATTTTATCAAAATATTTAATGATGAATAATTCCAAATCATCAATTATGAAGAAATAATAAACTCAACTTGAAAATCATTTTAAATTAGAGTTTAAAGAATGTCTAATAAATATCATATGTATTGAAAAACAAAACATGAAGTTGGAAGATTAATGTTCCTCAACAAAAATAGAATAAATTTTTTCATAAGCTAAGAATAACATACTAGTGGAAATTAATGATTTAATGAAATATCTTGTGAAATAAAATAATCATAATGAGAATCTGGAAGTGAATGTTAATGAAAAAGAAGAAGATTTGGAACTTGTCCAACAAAAATATTCTAATACTAAAGAGAGAGAAAAAAGTTTCAAAAACTATATAGCTAAAGTTGGTAAACATTCTCATTATAAGAAACATAGAAAGGATCAAAAAAATTACCTTAAATGGTTGAGAATAATTTTTCAAGTGTTTTTTGAAAAGAAAAGTGATGGGAAAGATATGTATATGTCCATGATTAACAAATTTGGGAATTAAAAAGTTTTAAAAATTATTGAGTTTGAAAATATTTCAAAACATTCTGAATATGGAAAAGATTTTAATAATTCTAGTTTCGTTAAGGATAAGAAGAAAACTAATATTAAGTTTGGTAAGATAAAGGTTGGTGATTTAGGTATGAATAACCAAAAGGAGAAACATGGTCACGACTATGATCAGTATAGAATTTTTTTTGGAAAATATTCTTTCTATGTATATTATTAGTATTGTTGTGGATTTAAACATATAGAGAATATTTGTTAGTTTAACTAATACCATTATTATTATTCCATATGTTATGGAATGAAAATATTGAGGAGGAGTCAATCCTCTCAAAAGAAGAAGTCTGAGAAGAAAGTTCAAAAGAAACCTGAGAATGTTGGTTTAAAATTTGAAAATAGATTCCAACCACTGGAAACAATTATTGAAAGTTTTGAACAACTTGGAAACCTTGTAAAATGGTGTATTGTTTTTTATTGGCATAAAAACTTTTCTTAACCATTCTTAAAGGTTGTAAGTAAAGAAATAAAATAAATAAGAAAACACACTTGAGGAAACCGCTCTGAAATATATGAGACGAGAATGAAATTAGACTCTTGATAGCATGTGTTATTCTCATATGATAGGATACATAATGTTATTTAATAATTTTAAAGACTTCAAAGAGGGAATGGTGATATTTGTAAATGATGAATCATTTATAAACAAAGGTATTTGATCAACCATTATTAGAAAAGAAAAGACACAATCTAAGAAATATGTATTTGTTGATGGGTTGAAACATAACTTACTGAGTGTTTCACAATTGTGTGATGAAAGTAAAAAATGTTACTTTTATGAAAGAAGGTTTTTTTGTGTAATTTGAGATGGATGGAAAGATAGTGACCAGAGGCCAACATACAAAGGGAAAAATATTTAAAGTTAGTGAGGCACAAAAATCATATTAATTGAGAATTGTGGAATAAAATCAATTGTGGCATAAAAGGATGGGACAAATGTGTCAAATAAACAAGATCATTTTATCTAAAATAAATAGTGTCTGATACATTCCTTATTTTTCAAGATAAATATATTGGTGTTATACTATTTTTCAAAAAGGAAACATTACAAATTCAATATATAATAAAGTCAATATTTGTTCAAAACAACTCCTGGAACTTATCCATTCTAGTATCTATGGGGTGATGAGAAAAAAATAAATGAATAGAGATAATTATTTTAACACATTCATTAATGAATTTACTCACATTACTTGTTTTATGTATGTGAAACATAAATCAGATTCTCTAATTCTTTTTAAAGTTTCCAAAGTAAATTTAACAAAGAATGTTATTATTTAGTAAAGAAGATCAAAAATGACAATGCTGGTGAATATAGAAGTGAATAATTTGATATTTTTCATGAAAATCATGGAATTAAGCATGAGTATAGTTCCACATACTCTCCTAAAAAATTGGGTTACTAGAAGAAAGAATACAAGATTGGAGGAAATGGGGAAAACTATGTTACCTAAACAAGGTTTTTCTCATTACTACTAAAGGCAATCTATGAGTACTATTGTATACATTCAAACCCGATTTTTCTATAGGTCGAGATCTGATATGACTCCATATGATTTTTTTATAGAAAAACTCCAGGTCTGAAACTCTTAAGAGTTTTTATGATTCCACTTATTTAAAATAATAAAGGATGAAACATTGAAAAAATTTAGCCGAAAGGTGGAGAAAGAATTTTTATTGTCTATACATCTGAAGGAAGAGGATATATATGTTTTAACAAAGAAACAGGGATAATTTTATTATTCTATTGATGTGAAAGTTATTGAATAGATATAAGAATATAAGAATACTAATGATGATAAAGAAGTGTAATAGGATATGGAAAACATTTCTGATAAGGAGACAGACAATTGTAATCCTACTCGAGAAAAAGAATCAAACTCAGTTATTTCCAATGATGAGGAAGACTCTAAAAAATGTCATCCTATGATGATGAATCAAGTGGAGGCTAAAAATATTATTGGCTATCAATATAAAAAGGTTAAATCTCGAATGGGTTTATTCCATGAATGAAAAACTACATCAGATGGAAAAGAATGATATGTGGGAACTTGTTTCTAAGCCCTAAAACCAAAAATATTATTGGTAGAAAATGGTTTTTATAGAACAAGATGAAAAAATATGTTTATGTGTTACAAAACAAATCCATATTTGTAGGAAAAAGTTTCCTCACAAATTGAAGTTATTGATCTTGATGAAACATTCATTTCGGGGGTAAGGTAACAAACAATCTGACTTCTTCTTTCTATTACTACAAAATGAAGTTAAAAAATCTTTCAAATGGTTGTAAAGTATATATTTATTAATGTGTATCTTGATGTAGAAGTTTACATTGAACAATGTTGTGGATTTTTTTATTGCGAAATATGAAAGATATTTATACTGATTGAGGAATCTGTTTTATGGTCTAAAACAAGCTCTAAGGTCATGGTATTATAGATTGGATACTTTCTTAAGGAAGATTAATATTAATAAATTAAGGTTTGATAAAAATATTTCCATCAAAGAATGTCAGGAGTACTCTATCATCGTAATTGTTTATGTTGATGACATTATGTTTTCAAGGAATGAGGAATGATCTTGTGAAAGATTTTCTGAAGAAATGAAAATTTTGTTTAGATGTCCATGCTGGGGGAAATAAAATAATTTCATAGGTTAAAAAATTTACAAAATAATAAGAATATACTTATTTATCAATTAAAGTATGATAATGAACTTCTTAAGATGTTTGGCACAGAAAATTAAAAACCTGTTTCTGAACCAATTTCAGTGGGAACAAAGTTTTCCAAAGATGGAGAATGAAATAAATTTGATCAAAAAAAAAATTGGAAGCTAATTGGAAGATCGTTGTATTTGAATTCCTCAATACCAGACATATCAAATATTGTTACCTTATGTGATATATTTTAGATCACTCCAAAGGAATCACATTTACCTATTGGAAAAATAATTCTTAGATACATCAGAGGAACAAAAAAATCGAATCAGTTATGATAGCATAGAAATTATTGATTTGGATTGGTATTCAGACACTGATTAGGAAAGAAATGTTGATGATAGAGGTTCCAAATATGGTGGAGTATTCCTTCATGGGAAAAGTGTTGTTAGTTAACATATAATGAAAAATAATTTAGTAACTCTTAGTATATCTAAATCCAAGTATGTTGATTCTAATCAAGATGTAACCCATCTTATATAGATGAATAATCAATTAGAAGAATTACTTGTTGAAGTGATGTTACCCTTGATCTTAGGTTGTAATAATCCAAGTGAAATCAATGACACCAATAATCAGGTTCAAAAATCTTGTTCAAAACAAATCTATGTAAAATATAATTTCATTATAGAGCATGGGGAGAAGAAGAAACTGAAGCTAGAGTATGTTCCTATATCGGAACAAGTTGCTGACATTTTCCAAAAACCTTTACCAATGGAATACTTTTCTAAATTGAGCCTGAACATGGGCATCCAACCTCTTTCTAGTCAACATTAATGTATGTGTTTACATACCCTCTCTCATCTTACCTTTGAATAGTGATGTCAAATCGTATAATTATTTCCTAAATCTATCCTTATTGAAGGATGTAAATAGGGGGATTTGCGGGTAAGCGTTGATATCAGAATTGTGTGGGTGACTTACTATAACCATTTTTAATATTGGTTACAAGAAAAAAATAATATTCCATTAAATTTTCAGAACTGGAGAAATATGAGGAAAAACGTTGTGAAGAAAAGTTTAAGTGGTTTCACGATCATTACTTTCAGATAGCATGGTGTTGTCATCAAAGATTCTTATTTTTTACAATGAGTATGCTCACATAGGCTTAGAATTTTAGATAATTAATCCATATCTTGAGGATAAAATGTTTCATGATTTATGAATCTTTATTGAAAACAAAATATAGATGTGGGGATTTTTATCAACAAGATGATAAGTATGATCGTATTCAGGTATTTTGATTTGAAATTAATGAATATTTAGAAGAAAATGAAGTTTAATAAGAAAATAAATCACCTAAAATTGTATTTGGAGAAAATCTTACTGACTATCATATTCCAGAAAAGTTGACTCCCAATGGTTGAGACAGTTCATCACATTGAGAAGTTTTTTTCTAAATAACAATGTTCGTGAGACTCACCTCAATTCCAGATTATAGAAATAGATTGTAATGGGGGATATTCAAAGTCTACATGGCTATAATTTAAATTTAATGATATATTTCTGATCTTGGAATTCTCATAAATCATATGTTTTTTTGTAAACAAAAACTTATTCTATATTGATGAAATAAATGGATAACAATAAGTGTTTAAATTTAAATTTAGCATCGGACTAGAGGAGAAAATGTTCTAGAAATTGTATTCAGTTTGATCGTAACCATGCCAATCATATTCAGGATGGGTAAGAAAGGAATCTATTTATGAAAGATAAGGAAGTAACAAAACATTCTAGGGTAAGATAGATGATGATAAAGCCGATATTCATTACAATAAAAGTCATGAAGGAAGTTATGCTACAAGATGAAGTTTGTGAAAGAATAAGTTTGGTGAATCCAATGTTTTCCAACCCAAAGGTTATCATAATGAGTTTTCTGAATGTAGATTCTTTTAAAGGATGAGAAGGACGATTGTAAATAAGAAATTAAAATTATGCTAATGATAGAGCTACTAAAACCAATATATATTATTCAGAATAACATCATATTCATCAAAGGCATAATTGATCTCATCAAGATCATTGTTAAAGGAATTGAAGATATTGAAGCCGATTTAAGACTTAATGACATAGATCGATCAACAATGTAGTCAACCATATCTCAGGCTTTAATTGCATTTGTCTTCATCTTAATGAGGAATATAGTAAATAGGAATGGAATTATACTTGATTTTGGTAAGATTTTGAAGTATATGGGTGGATGTGTTGTCAAAGAAAGAGTTTAAAATTTGTAGGTTGGAAATATTTTTTGAAAATGCGAGAAACTGAAGGTGATAGTTTTAAATCAGACTAAAACACAAAAGATATAAATATTAATGGAATGATGCTGATGGGTATCACATTCAAAAAAATAAGTGAAACCCCTTGATTTTTTTCAAATTATTTTATCAATTGGGTTATGTGCCATAATATCATAGTTGATAAGAATTCATCTTGCTAATCGTAATGAAAAAATCATACTAGTAAGATAGAAACATAATTGTATCAGAAATCAGAATGAAGATTTGGAATCATACTAGTGTTTGTAAAGATATTCAAAAGAGGGGAAATTGGTTAGAATATTTGAAATGGATCGAGAAGAAATGAGAAGAGTTGGGAAGCATTGATGAAGTCAATATGAACTTGAAATTCAAGTAAAAATATAAATTTGGGGAATTTGGTTGAGTGGGAAATTTTTCAGAAATCCCACCCAAAAAATATTTTGGATGAGTATAAAAAGTTAATTGAACACTGTACTTTTATGACTGAAGTAATATTCATGATAGGTATATAGAAGGTGGATAATTGATAAAATTATAGAGAGAATAGGTTTTTTTCAGATAGATTTTAGGAATAATTTATGCCGGGAAAAAAGAGAAAGGAGAAGAGACAAGATTAAACTCATTTGATCATCATATTCATATGATTATCATATCCAGTTAGTGGTCATATTGGGTAGAATTATCATATTTATTTGGTGACCATATTGGGAATAATTATCTTATTGATCTGATGGGATTATCATATTGGTATTTCCTGACCAAAGTAGAGAGTGCTCATAATTGTCTCAATTTTATTCTGTAGATATATATATATTATCTTTTGGATCAATCAGACTGGGAAAAATCATATTGGGAAATCACACTTTTTTTTACAAACTCTAGGAAGTTCTTACTAGATTCTAGGTATGAAAGGGGAGAATTAATTTGAAAGGTTATATTTGTGAAATACAAAAAAATAATCACATGTTACATGTTTTATTACAGAAAAAATTGTTTCTTAATTTGTGATAGAGATTGAAATTGTTCTATTGTATTGTTTACATTATGATACACGAGTGAAAGGGCATTTCCTAATCATTTTATTTAACACAAAACTATTATTTTCAACTGAATTTTTTGGTATCGGATTGTTTCCAAACCATACCAAGGACATAGATATTCTTTTTGAATAGCGAACTTTATAGGAACATCAATTACTATGGATGTGTGTTGGTTTGATTTTAGTAAGGAATGAAATATTTAATAGGAGTTGAAGGTTTTTTCGTTTTCTATGAAAACATAAAAGAAAATATATCAATGATTCATTGTAGTGACCATATCCTTTTACATATTACATGACATGGTTTTAAGCATAATTATACATCATAGTATAATCCAAGGATCAATAAGTCTAGTGTCATAGAAGACTAAGTACATAGAACATAAAACATGGGGCATAACAACACTTATTTATTTAATCTCCATAAAGATCTCCTAACTGACTTTGAGCCCTTACATCTGCAAAGGGTTCCCTGGGGAACTCATGAACAAAGGTTTGAGCTAAAAATCCCAGTAAGGTAATGAACATAAGGATACATATTAAGCACATGAGTTAAGAGGCATGACATAATGATATCCAAAGCATGGAACATATGAAATAATATCATATAAGCATGGGATCATATAAACATGGAATCATATAAATGTGGAAGAATCATAAAACATGTCTTTAGTATGGTTCAAGGCTAGCCACCTATCCCATTTTACATTCTAGTACGGGTCAAGGCTAACCGCCAATCCAGATTCCCATTTTAGTACTGGTCAAGGCTAACCGCCAATCTCATTTCACATCGCATCTCATGAGACTTAACTTTACCCAATGAATTGGAGGGATATATGGGCACACACATCTCAAAATTTTCATGAATATTATTCCCACATAAATAATCATACATAATCAACCATACATAAACATAATGGTACCCATGGAAAAAATTGAGTACCACAATCAAGACATAAATCATAACTAATGGGTGTATCATGAATGTGTCCATTAAATAAGGGGATTATAACTTACATGGATGGTCAAAAGATAAAATAGGCATATATAATGGTAAGTGGTTTCAAATAAAAGTGACAACATATTAGAAATTTATTTGAGAAACGTTATCATTAAAACATTCTTGTGTGGTTTTAAAGAAAATACTATAGATATTTTAAAATAGAAAAGAGGAAAATATTTTATATAAAACCAGATTTTAACCAAGAAGGTTTTAATAATAAAAATAATTATTTTATAATAATAATGGTTGCATAAAATAGAGGATAGAGTGCAGTAGAAATTGGGTAAAAATTTGGGAAGTTCCCTTAAAACAAGTTTTCTTATCAGAAAGTTCAAAGGAATGAATCTTTTAAAAATGTGTATATCCCTAAAAGATAGTGATTAAAGGGTCTTCATAAATGAATTTTTTAAAACTACGCAGAATTTATAATATGTACATAAACATTTAAGATAACTGTATTTTGATATAAAATAATGATAAGGAAACTCTAAAGAACAAAGAACGTTCGGGTAGAATCTGTTACAATTTACTGGCATGGTGTCGGGTGTACCTAAGAGTACATGATGATAGATAAAATGGTTTTCTCATCACATATACATCATTATAGGAGTATGTGGGAGGTGAAAAAACTACCCCATCATTTGTGATTACACAAAAAAATTCATAGCATAGAGGATAATCTTGATTAAGAGAGAAATGTAGAGGATCACATGCCTCGAATCTGGTGGTGTTCTACACTTATTATTAATGACCTGAATAAAAAAATTAGGTTTATTAATTAATAAATAAATAACCTCTTGTATATGAAATTAATTTATTATAACCCTTTTTGGTTAATTCAAGAACTTTTTGATTGGTTATAAGGTTTAATTCCATTGTTCGATATCGTTTTCTTACTTTGTTTTAATGACTGGTTCACTTATATTCATGTTTTCATAAACATATAACATGAAGGTGGTTGTATAGAATTGAAGTTATATGATATTAGTTAATATCCATGATATTATATGGTTTCAAATTTAATTTGGTTACTTATAGTGAAGTCAAATTGTTATTTTAAACCTTTGTGACAGCCATTTTTGTTAAACGGTGGGTTTGATTACAATGAAGTTGTTTTGCTTTTTAACTTACTACCATTAGTACAAAAATATTACAGAACCATAACAAGGATATATTACATATATAATAATCTGGTTCAACCATAACACAAATGGTTTCATGGCCATAATTAAAGATTATAATATAAATTGATAATCCGTTATCCTTAAATGTGCTAAATTAGCACATCTCAAATGGTGCTTTCATTTATTTCAAATAAAAAGATGTGGAAAGGAGAGAAGATAATAAAGTATACCATTAGAATAATATCATTCCAGTACATGTATGTCACTAGAGTTATCATAACATTTTGGTGAAGGGGGTTGAGGAAAGAAACCAAATGAAAAAAAAATTAAAAGAAATAAAAGAATTGAAAAGAGGAATTTACTTCTTGAGTCTACCTCTTTTGAGAACCTTTTTATGGGAAAGGCATTTGTATTTCAAAGAGACTCAGGGCCTTTTAAAGGGGGGGAGTTTTTGGAGTGATTTGGAAAGAATATTTGCAAGGAACAAGGCTTTCGAGTAGTGAATAGAAGGGGCTGAGGGGGGGTTTATATTGGAGGATATGAGGGTTTCCACAATTTTATAATCATTAGTTTTTTAATTTCCCTCAATACATGAAATAGTGATGATTCCATGAAAAAAATTAATAAATTCATGTGAGTTTGAGAATTGGGTGCTTATATCACTTCTTATGTCAGTAATAGTGGATTTGAATTATAATGTATTTATACAGTAAATTAATGTATTTTAGTATTCACTAAAGATTCAATTATTTCAGAAAAATACAAAAATTCACCTTAAACATTTCCCAACATGTGGAATCCAAAAATGAAATCATTTTTCAAAACTAATTTTATAAATATGATTATTTTCTTATTTAATTAAACTCATAATTTATTATTAAAAAACCAGCTTCAAAATATTCATTTACTTATTCTAAAATATGTGAACATCAAACTTTCACTTGAATATTATTTTTAAACTATCATAGGTAAAGTTACTATTCCTTAGGGTATATCACTATTCATAAGGGTATGTTACTATTTATAAGTGTAGGTTACTATTCACCAAAAAATGTGTTTTTTTATCAGACTCCAGATAACTAACCGATCGCAACTGTGTATGTCAGATTTTTGAAATTGCAAAGACAGAAGTGAAAAACTTATGTTTAAAGGTCAAATAGAACTTATTAGTTAATTATTATGTGATTTCATGTGATTATCTGAAATATTTATAAGAGTGTAATTTCCATTTATAAAACATTGGGTCGTTACATTCTTCCCCCCTTATGAAATTTCTCCCTCAAAATTTCATTTTACATTCTAAGGCTTAAACAGGTGTGGGTACTATTACTTAATTGCTTCCTCCAGTTCCCATGTTGCCTCCTCATACATATGGTTTCACCACAGTACCTTGACCATAAAAGTAGTCTTGTTGAGTAGAACTTTGTCTCTATGATCAAAGATCTTTAATGGATTCTCCTCATAGAAAAGATATTCCTCCAACTGAACCACCTTTAAAGAGAGTACATGTGAAGGGTCTGGTATATACATCCGTAATATGGTTACATGAAATACATCATTTACTTTCAACATGGTAGGTGTAAGTGCCAGTAGATAGGCCATATCACCGACATGATCAATAATCTGGAAGGGGCCGATGTACCTGGGACTTAACTTCCCTTTCTTTCCAAACCCCAAGACCTTTTTCCATGGAGATATGCATTAAGATATCATGTCTCTAACTTTATACTCAATGTCATGTTGACAATTGTCTGCATAACGTTTCTTGTCAACTTTTGGTTGTCTTGATATGCTAGTGAATGGTTTTCACCTTCTCCACAATTTCATCGACAATTTTAGGTCCTAGTAGCTTATGCTCACCGGCTTCATTCCAACACACTTATATTTTTTAGCATTTCCTATAAAGGGCTTCATATGGTGCCATTCGAATACTCTAGTATAAATTTTTGTTGTAGTAGAATGCAACTAGTGTAAGATGTTGGTCCCACCCTCATTTGAATTCCATAAAACACACTCTCAACAGGTCTTTTAGAGTCTGAATAGACCTCTCAGATTGGTCATCAGTTTGAGGATGATTGGTCATACTGAAGTTCAATTTAGTTCTTAGAGGATGTTGGAAACTTTTCCAAAACATCAATGTGAGTATAGGATCACGATCAGATAAAAATATATAGTGGTAATCCATGAAGCCTTACCACTACTTTGGTGTAAATCCATGTAATTTTATCCAAAGATAATTCCTCTAAAATCATGATAAGGTTTGTTTTATTTGTAAGATGATCCACAACCACACATATAGCATTGTTTCCACTGGATGTCCTTGGAAGCCTAATGACAAAGTCCATTATAATTTTCTTGCACTTCCATACTGGTATGGCTAGGGGTTGAATCATCCCCTTAGAATTTTTCCTCTCAACCTTTACTTACTGACATACTAGTCACTTTGATATATATTCAGCAATATCCCTTTTCATATTGTCCCACCAAAAGTTCTCTCAAATATCTCGATACATCATTGTGCTCCCTGGGTGGATAGAAAACTTCGAGCTATGTGAATAACTCAAAAGGTATTTCTTTATCTCTAGATTATATGGTACACATAATCATGGGGAAAATATTACAACTCCTTCCCCATCAATCTAGAACTCATAGGATTCCACATTTTTAACATCTTCCACCTTTTTATGTATTTATAAAACCTTTCTTTGAGAATGCCTTATTTTCACCAAGAGGGATGGTTGCGGAATCATTTGAGAAAGGATTGATAGTGTTCCTCCCTTAATGATTCCCATGCCATCATTGGAAAATATTAGAAGAATGGATCCTTTTTAATTATCATCATTAATAATGATAAGGGATCTTTTCTATATAGACCATATTCCACCTTATTTTCCTTACAAGGATGGTAGTTGATTGAGAAGTCATAATCCTTGATGATATCTATCCATCTTCATTGGTGAATATTAATCTCTTTATGTGTGAATATATATTTGAGACTCTTGTGGTCAATATCTATCTAACACTTCTCCCCATAGATATAATGCCGCTAGATTTTCAACACAAATATCATAGCAGCCAACTCCAGATCATGTGTGGGATAGTTTAATTCATAGATTTTCAGTGACCTTGAGGCATAGTCTATCACTTTATCATTTTCTATCAGCACACAACATAATCCCTTCTTTGTAGCATCACTATACAACACAATGAGTTATCCACTCATTGGGAGTGTGATTACTGGCACAGTGAGAAGTCTCTTTTTCGACTCTGTGAATTAGTATTCACATTACTAAGTCTAAAAAAACATTACTCCCTTCCATTTTAGCTTTCTCATTGGGTTTTACAATAGTGAAAATTTATTCACAAATCATTGATAATACCCAGATAAACCCAAAAGGCTGTGGATATCTATTACAAAAGTTGGTCAGGGAAACTCTTCGATTTCATTTTTCTTGGAAGGGTCTACAAATATCCCTTTGTTGGTGATAACATTCCCCAAGAATGATACTTCCTCCATCTAGAACTCACATTTACTGTACTTTTTATACAACTTATCCATTCGTAATGTCTTTAACACAGTATTCAAATACTCCTCATATTCCTCCTTATTCTTAGTGTATATCAAAATATCATCAATAAATACTAACAAAAATTTTCAAGGTAATCTCTAAAGACTCTATTCATTAAAAAAATGAAAATTTCTGGAGCATTAGTGAGTCTAAAGTGCATCACTATGAACTCATAGTGTCCATACCTTGTTCGAAAGTCAGTCTTGGGAATATCTTCATCCCTTACCTTTAATTGGTGATATCCCGACAGGATGTCCACCTTAGAGAAATAACTGGGCCCACAAAGCTGATCTAAAAATTCATCTATCTGTGGAAGGTGATACTTGTTCTTTATCATGATTTTATTGACCTCACAATAATCAATGAAGAGGCACATTGATTTGTCCTACTTCTTGATGAAGAGGACTATCTTACCCCAAAGTGAAGAACTAGAGTGTATAAGACCATTATCCATATTTTTCTATAACTACTTCTTCAGGTCTTCTAGCTCAATGGTGGCCATTCTGTAATGTGTCTTTGAGATAGACAGAGATCTAGGGATAAATTCAATTGAGAAATCAACCTACCGATCAAGAGGAAGACCAGTCAACTCTTTGTGCAATAAATTAGTGTAATCCCTCATAACGGGCATATCTTCAAGCATGATTCTCTCCCTTGTCTCAATAATTTTAGGTAGACATGCTTGCTGAAAAGGAAGAAATATCCACACTAGAGATGATGATTCTAAAGGAAATTCATCTTCCTCTATACACCTGTAAAGAATCAGAGGATGCTTTGGGATGTGAAGAGTGATCTCCCTTTCCCAAGAGTTGATGTTTTCTTTGTATAAAGATAGCCAATCCATGCCCAAGATAACGTCAAACTCTATTAAAAGAATTATGATGAGATTTTATGGGAGTATCAGTCCACAAACATTAACTAGGGAAGATTTATAAATAATGGATTCAATAATTTCCCCATTCGTTGTTCTCATAGATTAATTTTCTTCCAAATTTTGAGTTGGTGTTTGAATTTTTCTACTAAAATTTCAAGATATGAAACAATGTGTATAACATGAATCAAATAGTACCTTCTCTATTCTTGAATGAATAACTAGCATACCAATCACCACATCATTGGTCGGCTCTACCTCAGTAGTAGTGATAGCATAAGACCTTCCATGTTTCCTTGGAACTTGTTGTTGATTCCCTCCAACAACCCCCAGCATAGGGAAATTTCATTCATAATAACCATGATTCTTGTAGTTGTAACACTTCCCTATAGTCTAAGTGTTGATCTAAACCTTCCTTTGTTCTTCTATATTAACGTGATTCTTCATATCTCGTCAGAATGTTTTATCCAATAGACCAAAAATTCCACATTTTAAGAAATTATTGGTTCTCTTCAGATAGTTCCCAAGGTGCTTCTTCCCAAAACTTTTACAAGGGGAAAAGTTATGGTTTTTTCAATAATGGGGTTTTTTTGTCGAACCACTCATGTTGTTCTCTAGATTCCACTTCTTGTCAATAGATCCATGAGACCTCTGAGAGTCTCCAATCTCTATTTCAACCTTGAGGAAAAAAATGTACAATTTCCTCATAACTATCGAAGTCTTGAATCTCCAGTGCTTTTGGAAGACATGGCTTTAGTCCGATAAAGAAGAAATTCACCTTGCATTCGTTGTTCATGACAAATCAGGAGATGTACCTTGCAAGCCTTGAGAAGATTTATTTACATGACCTGATGGACTCATATTCCTTCTGCTTGAGTCTGAGGAACTCTCTTTCGATTTTGAGATGGAGGGTTCGACGAAAATATATGTTCAAAAACAACATCTTGAATTCCTACCAATCCATGGAATTGATTTTCTTTGGGAAGTTTGTATTCTTGATCATTTTACACCACTAATCAGTTTACCCATTAAAACGATAGACCACCAGTGCAAATTTCTATTCTTCTGAGCAATGGATGACAAAGAATATCATTTCAATGGAGTTTTTTTTTTGAAGAAATAAGGATTATATTAATGGATAATATCAGCAGTCATGCATAAGCAGAACCAAGAAGGGAAATTTTCCAGCCATAGTTCGTTGACATCGAAGGGGCCTAAGGCTGCCAGCTGATGGGCCACATTGTTTCCTTACATTTTGGTAAAGGAGAAGGTGCAACAAGAGTAGCCTTGGTGTATCGATCGGATTCTTCTGACGATAAATCCGAAGGCTTGGAGTCCAGCGTCACCATGGTTAATAGTATTGATGATCGAAAGGTAGTCAGACTCGATGATGATATCATCCCATCCATGTTCCACAGCGAGTATCATCCCTATTAGTATGGAATAGGCCTCAGCAACTGTAGGTTCCCAAAAGGCATGATGTGGTTCATATTTTTCTGCAATGATCTGCCCCAGATGATTTCGAGCCAGGAGGCCAAGAGCAACAGGTCCATCCTTGGGGAGAGAAGCATCCACGTTAATCTTAAGACTCCCTTCCTTAGGGGGGGGGGTCTAGTGAGGGGAACGGGAGGGGGAAACTCCTGGAAAAAAGTTTCCTTTGTGGTCCTTCCAGCCCTCAATCCATGAAGTGGCTCGTTCAATACAGAACTCGGGAGGCTGATGAACATGGTGGAAAACCGAGTCGTTACGCCGAACCCAAATGATCCAGGATAAGGTGCAATGGGAGCTTGCATCAGCCGATAAAAGAGAGGAACACCAGTGCATCAGAAGATCAGGGAGGTCAGAGGCAATGTCCAGTGAAGCATCTGAAGTCAAGCCCCATTTATTCCAAATTTCCTTGGCTCCCAGGCAGTGAATGATGGTGTTCCAAGGGGTTTCAGGAATATTCGAGCAAAAAGGGCAGGAATCAGCACTGGCCAAATGTCTGAAAAAAAGGAGCCTCATGGTAGGGATGGTGCCCGTGAACACCTGCCACCATAATTGGAGAATTTTTTGGGGGATGTTGAGCTTCCAAAGCGCCTCCCATGGTCCCTCATCATGGTCGCGAGAGTGAATTCGAAGAGCCAGTCTATACGCAGATCTCACCGTGAACTTGCCTGAAAAATCATTGGCCCAAAAAAGATGGTCGGGGCTGACATCAGGGACCCAGGGGATGCTCAGAATAATTATTTATTCTCTTTCATTAAACCATTCTTGGATTTTTTTTCCACACTCCATCCTGGGCCCTGGTCTAAAAAGAGGCAGTTGATAGTGGCATCTTCAAGACCTGGTTGAGCAGGGGATGTGGCCTTCACACCATCCTTATTGAAAAGCCAAGGATCGATCCAGATGTTGAAAGATGAGCCTTTTCCAATCCTCCATCCCAGTCCTTTTTCCATGAGATTTTAGCCCCCCCCCAATACTTCTCTAGTGGAAGCTAGGGTGGGGGCCTTTTTTTATGAAGGATTATAAAACAATTTTATTTTCCCTTGGAGGAGGAGGTAGTTTCTCAGGATTCATGTTATTATTCATCACTCAAGCTAGCTGAACAAGTACTTTTATGATGTTTTGAGCACCTTCTCCCCTCATGTCATGCATATCGTTAAGAAAATATTCACATTTCCTATCACATTTATTATTGGAACGTTTTCTTATATTTCAAACCATTAACTTAGAAAAAGAACATATAATTAGAGGTCTTGAATACTTAGTTATTGAACATAAAAAAGTAATCTTTTGAACATAAAAGGATAAATTGTTAGAGGATAAGTATATCCTATCTTGTGATTCATTAGGTTTAAATCTAGGTTATCCTCGATATATTTCATAATATAGTATCATATGGGGTTTTTTTCCCTTAATAATAGTGTGTACTGAGCTCATGAATAAACAAAATCATCTCCCTTAGGAGTATCGTAACCAAGAGTGAAAAAAGGTATGTTTTAGTGCACCAGTTAATGTTTGAGTCCAGCTCAAAGTGGTGTTTTCAGGTTTTACCCCTAGATACATTTGTGCCAAGGCCACCTCTACCTTCTCATATCCAGACAGGGATGTATTTTCATGGAAAACCACTTATTCAATACTCACCAAAATTTACAAATGTTTTATTATACTTAGTCTCATCCTTAAGGTTCTAAATAAGGTTCTCTATTCCTAATATCCTAAAAAAGCTAGGCCATCCTCTAATACTATCTGTAGAGACCCAATCCTTTTAAATATAACATTACATGTTTTAAAACATAATTATACATCAGAGTACAAACCAAGGATAATTAAGGATAGTGTCTTGGATGACTAGGTACATAGAACATAAAACATGGGGCTAAAACACTTCTTTATTTAATCTCCATAACGAAATCCTAACTTCCTTTGAGCCCATACATCTACATAGGGTACCTTGGGGAAGACATGTACAAAGGGATGATCTAAAAAGCTCATTAAAGGAACGAACATAAGGATACAACTTAAGCACATGAGTTAGGAGTCATGACATAGTGATATCCAAAACATGGAACATATGAAATCATATAATATAAGAATGGGATCATATAAACATGGAATCATATAAATGTTGTAGAATCATAAAAACTTTCTTTATTATGGTTCAATTCTAACCACCAATCTCATTTCCCATGTTAGTACGGGTTAAGGCTAACTACCAATCCTGATTCCCAATTTAGTACGGGTCAAGGCTAACCGTCAATCCCGTTTCAAATCACATCTCATGATACTTAACTTTACCCAATGAATTGGAGTTCTATCTAGGCTCATACATCTCAAAATTTTCATAATTATTCTTCACAAATAAATAATCATACATAATTAACCATACATAAACATATGGGTACCAATGGAAAGAATTGGGTACCACAATCATGACATAAAACATAACTAGTGGGCATATCATGAAAGTGTCCATGAAAGAAAGGTATTAGAACATACATGGACATTAATAAGGTAAAATAGGCATATAAAATTGTAATTGGTGTCAAAAATAATTGAAAACTTATAAGAAATGTATTTGAGAAACATTAGCATTAAAACATTCTTGTGTTGTTTTATGGAAAATATTATAGATATTTTGAAAAGAGAAAAGAGGACAATCTTTTGTATAAAACTAAAATTTAAAAAATAAGGTTTTCATAATAAAAACTGATTTTATAAAGAAAATTGTGTCTTATAAACAAGGATATATTTCACTTGAAATTGGTTAAAAATTAGGGAAGTTCCCTTAAAACAAGTTTTCTTATCGGATAGTTCTAAGAAGGGAATATTTTAAAAACATGTGAATCCCTGAAAGAGAGTGATGAAAGGGTCTTCATAAATGAATATTGTAAAACTGAAAAGAATTTATAATATGTAAATAAATAGATAAGGTAACTCCATTTGGATATAATGAAGGATAAGGCAACCCGAAAGAACAAAAAAGTTCAGGTAGAATCTCTTATGGTTTATTGGCATAGTGTCGGGTGTCCCTAAGAAGAATTTATGAGAGAGAAAATGGGATTATCATCACTTATAAAACATGAGATAAGTATGGTATAGGTGCGAAAATATACCCCATTATTTGGTATTACACATAAAAGGCATAGAATATAGGAAAATCTGGATTAAGAGAGAAATGGAGAGGATCCCTTACCATAAATCTGGTGGTGTTCTCCACTAGTTATTAATAACTTAAATAAAAAAATTAGGTTTATTAATTAATAAATACATAACCTATTATATATTTTATTGATTTTTTATAACCATTATTGGTTCATTCAGGACCTTTTAGATTGGTTATAAGGCTCAATTTCATTGTTCGGGCTCGTTTTCATACTTGGTTTTAATGACTCATTTTCCTATATTCATGTTTGGATAAACATATAAGATGAAATTGGTTGTCCAGAATTGAAGTTAAATTCTATTAGTGAACATCTAGGATATTAAATGGTTTTAAATTAAAAATTATTACTTATATTGAAGTCGAATTATTATATAAAAATTTAGTGATAACCATTTTTGTTAAACAGTGTGCTTGATTTCAATGAACATGTTTTTCTTTATAACATAATACCATTAGTACAAATGCATTACAAAACCATAAAAATAATATATTACATATATAATAATCTATTTAAACCATTACACAAATGGTTTCATGACCATAATTAATGATGATATTATAAATTGATAAACGGTTGTCCTTGAATGTGCTAAATTAGCACATCTCAAATGGTGCCTTCATTTCTTTCAAATAAAAAGATGGGGAAAGGATAGAAGATAATGAATTATTCAATTAGAATAATATCATTCTAGTAAATGTAAGTTACAAGATTTATCATACCATTATGGTTAAGGGAGGTGAGGAAATAAACAAAAATAAAAGAACTTAAAAGGAATGAAAGAATTGGAAAGGAGAATTTACCTCTTGAGTCTACCTCTTTTGAGAACCTCTTAAAGAGAGAGGTTTTGGTATTTTGAAGAGAATACGGGGCTTTATATGTGGGGTAGGATCTTGGGAAGATATTTGGGAAGTAAATTGACAACTCACAAGGCATGACAGTAGTGATGAGAAGAGGTTGTGAGTGGCATTTTTAGAGTGTTGGAGAAGAGTGATTTCATAATTTTATAATCATTAGTTTATTAATTTCCCTCAAGACCAGAAATAGGGATGATTCCACGATCAAAAATAGTAATAAATTCATTTGAGTTCAATATTTGTCTGCTTATATCACTTGTGATGTCAAGAATAGTGGATTTTAATTATAATGTATTTATACGGTAAATTACAGTATTTTATTATTCACTCAAAATTCTTGTATTTCAGAAAAATCCCAAAAATTCACCATAACCATTTTTCAATGTGTAGAATCCAAAAATAAAATATATTTTTAAAAAATAATTTTCTCAATATGATAATTATAATATTTAATTATACTCATAATTTATTATTAAAATTGTTTTAAAACATTCATTTACTTATTTTAAAATATAGGTACATCATAGTTTCACTTGAATATTATTTTTATACAATCATAGGTAAGTTTACTATTCATTAGGTTATATCAATATTCAAAACGGTATGTTAATATTCATAACGGTAGGTTACTAATCACAAAAAATTATTTTTTTCTTATCATACTCCAAATAACTAACTAATCACAGCCATGTATGTCAGATTTTTGAAATTCCAAACAAATAAGTGACAAACTTATATTTAAAGGTCACATAGCACTGATTAGTTCAATATGTTTTGATTTTATTTGATTATATAAAATATTTATAAGACATGAATTTCCATTTATAAAACATTAGTCCATTACATTAAACCCATCCCCCTCTCAGTGATAAAATTATCCTGACAGGGCACTAAGAAGTGCCCCCAAAATTTAACTCTCCCAACCCTAGAGGTGACAGAACATGCTCGCCATTACATGAAACCCTACTAGCCATCCACCCAATAATGGTTGGTGGTCTAGAACCATATGACCCCAATATCCATCTAAAACCCTTTCAGGACCCTACCCCTAGAATGATATAAATATCTGATCCCTTACCTTAGAGAAGTATATGAATTCATTTCTAAAAACATCACCCTAATAGAACAGGGGTCTTGCCTAAGGGCCCTGTTGGAAATCATCATCATCAATGTTTTACAGATCAAGATCATCACCATATAGGTAATTTTTCTTTATGGGCCCCAACCAAAGTCAAAAAGACCCAAGTCGAATCACAGTGAAATGTTCATAAAATACCAAACAGGCCATCATCCTTATTCTTGCTGGATAAACCATCCACGAATATATGGCGGTAACCTATGGGAATATGTATATTCCAACTCACTCTCATGAATCCCACCATGAAAATATGGAATAAAATGAGTCGATGAAAATCCATTATATCAAATATGAAGCACATCATACAAATATGATGGATGACTACGAGCGTATGCAAATTAGTACTCATTAAAATGAATCCCGTCATTAAAAAACTGTGGAACATTATAGGCATATGAAAATTCTTTATAATGTACATGAATACCATTATCCTAATATGGTACAAAACTATAAGCAGATGCACAATCTTGGTCGTTCATACCACTCCCATCAGTCAAATATAATGATAATCAATGAGCAGACCCAGATTCCTTCTCATTCGCATCAAGCCTACCATGAAAATATGATTGAAATTATATAAATAAGTTGGAATATACCAGTTATGAATCATGGGTACACTCGTAACTATGCCCCTACAAAGGAGGATTATCAGTACTTACTTTTAAGAAATGGAGGATCGGAGTAGGCACATATTCCTTCCCCAACACCGGAATGGGAATATATTCCCATTACCTCCAAGGAAGTCTCTCAATACATCTTAGAAATGATAGAGGGTGTGAAATTAGTTCTTTATCATAACCTACAGACTTTCCTAAAAGAAAATTCATAAATGGTAATAGCAAGGAGTTGGTCCCACAATCTTTCCTCCTCGAGTGGGGTGACACATCCATATAATGGGGTGGCCAATAAAGAGTAGACATGCATCCCAGATCCCATACATGAGGTTAATCAAAAATATTACATGATAAATGGACAACATGATAAAAAAAAATACATGTTCCAACTAGGGGACACTGGTCCACATTGGTGGACACTCCAGGAAAAACATATATCCCTTCCATAATTCTGAAAGTTTAACGAAATATCCCAAATGCACCATTGGAGGTTCTTGAACAGAAACCTGTATATGAAGGTATTCACTAATAAACTACGAACTTAATCACCCACAAGAGATGACATAACAAACAAAGTCTGCGAAAGGAAAATGGGAAATAAATAGAACACTCATAACCCTGCTCTGCTAGAAGCTGGAGTTGTTGAGGCCATCAAACACCTGTAACTGGTTTTCCATTACCCTGCCAATGTGTTACCAAAATATGGAATTTCTAGTAGGATTTACTATGTTCCTCCCCACAACATTATCACCAAAATCTCTAAAGGTCCTCCCCAAATCACATACAAAGAATGCTTCCTTAATTGTCACAAGCTAATCGACCATGATAGCTTATCTCCTGATGAGTGTCATGGTGTCCCTCCTTGTGGCCAAATGATAAAAAATCAAGATGGTCCTCCCCTTCCTATCATTTTCCCAAAAGTTCCTCCCCATGGTATATTCTATAGAAATTATCCCAAGATTTAGAAATTGAGCTATGATGGTAGTCTTCACCATGATTAAATTCTCTATTAAAGTCCTCTCTATAGTGACATCTCCTTTTAGCGAAAAGGTCACCCCCTACTGATTCATATATTAGAAAGACCTCATATTTTGAGGCACTTGGAATAGTGGGGACTGGCATGATAGATACCCTATCAGTTATAAGAAACATCGTTTCTCAACTATGTGATTTTTTTGGGCAATTCCCATCCTCCGAGCTGCCCCCATACCATTCTCATACCAATGATACCTCCACTAATCTCACTACTTATGATAAGACCATCCAGTGGCATACATTTTTGGTTAATAAAGATGAGGATTATCTTACACAATAATAAGAGTTTGTGTTTCTCAGGAGGAGAAAATTCTCTAGGGATGATATAACCATTATGTTTTGTCCTTCATCAACTTCTCAGTTTGACATTTCGAATGAATTTTTACAGGATCACATACACAACATCCATATGAATATTTGGAACACTCTCTACCCCCTAAAAGAAAAATTATTTCCTTACTATGGGTATGAAGACAATGTTAAAATTTTTTGGAGAGCTTCATCATAAAATTAACCTAAACCTCCACCCCCCATCTATACGGTGACCACAACTAGAGAAGCGGAAAAGATATCTCTAACTGGCCTACCACAGTGTCTTTCATGATTTGCATCATCTAATTGATGACACCCCACCTGGTGTTCACATGCAGGGATGGGGGAACATTGATATTTTCATTAATCCCCATGCCCTAATTCAATAGAACATGTAATGCCCCGACCCCAGTTACCGAGAGTCGGTGCATTATTACATAACATTGGAATGATCACAAGAAAGATCATGTCTCGAAAGACCGATTAGTTTAGTATCCTTGGAATAACTAGATACATTAATAAAGTTTACATTACATTATAAAATGAAATCTACATCAATATAGTCTCCATAGTCCACACTCTTATCCCCTGATACTATCCCTACAGGTCATTCATAAATTACTTCTTCACATCCTAGGAAAAATAAAACATAGAAAAGGGTGAGCTCAAATGCCCAGTAAGGATAACAATATAGCAGAAACTTTCTTAAATAAGAATAAACATTTAAGGCAGTGTATAACTCAAACAAAAGACTTTTAAACTTGAACTTAAACAAAGTATGGAAAAAACAAAATGAAATAATTCCATTTACTTATTCACATGGATATTCTACTAATCGTATAATCACATTCAATATCAATAACCACTTTCATAATGATGGAATGCATAATTCTAGACTATCATAACCACATAGCCAAGGCCTCGTGCCAAGACTACAAATAAGATTTTTTCAAGGCCTTGGGCCAAGACACTAGTTTGTCTCATGAGACCTACCGATGCATCGAGGAGTTATAGTGGGCTCCACCCGTCACTTACTAAGTCCAATGCATTCCTCATATGAAAAGTTTTAAACATAACATAAACATTCGTATTAAAACTAGCATATGAAATATCAATACTTTTTCCACAAACCATGAATGGCATAAAAATAGCACATCCACAGTCAAACATAACTTATTCGATACAATATAGAAGATTTTATTATATCATAACAACCTCAATCGAGAATGATGAAGGATATTGACATAGATGAAAATAATCATCAAAATTATTTGAGAGAAATAACCCCCTTTTTCTTGAAATCATTTAAAAGTCACACTATTTGTCAAGAAGCCATTTAAAAATAGATTTTTGAATCAAAGTGTCCCATACAACTTTGAAAATTTTAAAAGGAGTTTTAATTATAAAACTTTAATGTCCATATAAATAAATCCTTAAAACCATTTTTAAAAAATGGACATTAATGATCAAGATTTAGAAGAATAAGTCTTTAAAACATTTAAAAATGGTATTTTAGTTAGAGTTTCTAACCAAAAGAGAGACACTTGAATACAAATAATTGAGGTAATAAAAACTTTTTAATATCATGAGAATAAAGGGATTCATGATATACTATGTCAAAGTACATTATATATACCACATAAAAGTGATTTGGTGTATAACAACAAAGAAGTCTTAATGGAATGTAAATTGAGATGAAATCTCTCATAAAGGCCGTATCCTTAGGTTAAGGATAAATCAATGACATAATTATGTGTGAAAAATATAAATACACTAAATATGATTGTATATTCAGTGTAAAACAATCAAATGACATTCACACATATTCTTGTAAAAACAACACCAATGAATTGGATGTTTATCTCAACAAATCGAGATTGAGTAAAAATTACTCTTATCAAGTTCATACCGATGACTTGAGAATTTATCAATGGATTCATTATGTGTATGAAAATTATATCCACATAAAGGGGAGTGTAAATTATGACATAATCAAATTAATAGTGATTCTACACATAATCTTGGAGTAAAATAATCAATGAAGTATGCGTAAAGCCGAATGAGTGGAAATTGAAATTTCAAATTCCCATATCGATTTGGTAACTTATGAAACATGCACCAATGAAAAGAAGGATAATACAATGATGATGTAAATATCCCTAAATTAAAGTATATTACACAATGAATACAATCATGGGCAGTACACACACCACATGCAATAAATAAGTGGTGAACAATGGAAATCTCGCAGAATTAAAAGTGAAATAAGAAACCCCTTACTTTGACCTTTTCCCTTGGTTGACGGTAGGTTAACCTCATGTATAATGGTGAAATAATTGTTATTGAATTATAAAAGAATCATTTACATTAATATGATATCATATATGATCTTTTAACATTGATTTGTAAATAATATCTTAGTATTATCGTCATTTTGGGTGTTAACTTACTCGTTTTCCTTTATATTCTTTGTTACGTAAGCCGTGTTTATTATGGATAGGTTGTATCTTATTCGTATCCAGAATTATATCAAGCCCTTAAACATTATTTTTAATCATCAAATGAGAATTATACTTGAATGGATACGATGGAGAATGAATCTCATCGCGTTCGTGGAGACGGTAGTCCATACGTACGTACGAGCGACAATATCTTTCTTTTGATGTTAAAATAATATATAATTGGATGGTATATCATATAGAAAGAATAATTATCATGTTATATTTATTATTTAAATTAATTACACATCATTATTATACCCATCCAAATAATAATTTATTGAATGACAATTACACCACGACGTGGAGACGGTAAGCCATACATACGCATGTATGTTGACATGCCATTCAAAGGATGGATAGAATACTGAATATGATTGTACCATATTTATAATAACATCAAAGTATATAGAATATACTGTAGTTAATATTTTATAATAGAAATAACAAGGAAATAATAAGTTGAAGAAGAAAGGAACTTGAAAGAGGGTAGTGAAAACATTACCTCTTCTTCGGGTTCTTCCTTTTGATTTGATAAAAAGGGCTCCTTAAGTTGGATTTATAATCAAAATAAGGGCTCTAGGTTTTATTGAGTGAATTTGAGAGAGTATTTGGGCAGGGTTTGGCCGAGAAAAATGGATTTTAATGTGTGAATTAGTGGGAAGATGGAGTGCCCTTTTATAAGAGGGGTGAGGGGCACCTTTGGAAAAGCTAAAAATATTATTTTATAATAAATTCATATTCAGTTTCTAATGGCTCAAAAGTGGATTCTTTAAAGGTTAAGGTGGGTATGGGTCGAAAACCACTCAACCAATAGAATTTAGATATGTTTGGGTCATTATATTAACCTTATCTTTAAGTATTAACTCTTAGTTAATTAGTTTCACTTTTACGATGTCTCTTTATATTTTTATAATATATGGTTAATAAACATACTATATACATCCAACCAACCCCCAAGTGGTCCATTAATGATACACCTATCATGATATAAGTCTCTTGGCAGAACCTTATATTTTTAAGAATTGAATATAAATTAATAATATAATATGTTTTTTAAAAACTCTTTTATGTCAATTTTGACACTATTGGATATTTTGTTTTTGATAAATTCATAACAGCATTATTAATTCGAAAAGAATTTATACAATAAATAATAATATGTCATAGTAACCTAGAAAATTAGAGTAATTCATAAAAAGTCTCAAATTACATTTATTTTGATATTTATAATATCAATTATTTTAATATTTCATTAATTAAGTAATTACCCCATCACCATTGTGTCATAAAAAAATTAAATTATTTAATGTCTATAAATTATAAATAAAATACCATTATGTAGGAAATTTTTTTAGATTTATAATGAATATTTTCAATTTAATTTATCTTATGTATAAACCTATATTAAAAATGTTTTAGTAAATAAACTTTGATTTTAACTCTTTTAACTCTTCTTTGAATTAAATAATAATAAATGTCCTAATCTAATACAGGTGGACCTAAATGATAATATTTTACTCCTAAGGTTGTTTTTGGTCGAGATACACCTGTCCAGTAGAATTAGGACATGTGTTAGGGTAATATTAATATCATTTTTACCCTTAATTACCCTATTTACTTTTAAACGTGGTAAATAAAAGTAAAAAGTTACTATTCACCAAAAATTATTTTCATCTCATTGAACCACATTTTACTCCTTGATATTAACCGCGTCTATAGAATTTTCGAAAGTCCACTCACAGAAGTGGTAAAATTAATTTTTATGAAAAAATCAGTTTTTAACTACCACTTAGTGGTTTCACTATTTATCAAAAAAATAAAAGTTTCCAGAAAAATAACAAAAATTAGGCCTAAGCTATATTTGATATTATGAATTCAAAAGTGATATTTATTTTACCAAATTCAAAACAAATCAGTTTCATTAATTAATGTAAAAATTAATTCCCGTCGTCAAAACAAATAGCGTGTTTTTAAGAGATAATAACTATCAAAAGATTGACACTTGTTTATGTCTAGTTTAAATGTGAAATTACATCCAATGACCAATATTGTATTAAATGGTAAAAATATATTCTAAATGTACTTTAAAACCACTAAAATTCATAATTTATCAATATAAATTATTTTGATTAAAAAAGATGTTTTTAATTAAAATTTAGTAATTTTCACTATTCATCAAAATATAAATGTTATCTAAAAAGTTTCAAAATTTCCCCTTAGGCTAAATTTGATACCCCAAATACAAAAATGAAGTCCATTTTGAGAGATAAAATTTATAAAATTTCAAAAAGTATGTATTACTATTCATAACGGCTAGTTTGATTGGTTGTGGTGTATGTTAGAACTCGAAGTTGTGTACAACACACGCTACTTTATTATTCAAAGGAAAGCGTACCGTGGAAGCTTGGGATGTTTCATTGAAAATTTTTGGTGTCCCCATTCTAAAAAGTAAATTTATTTAGTAAAATTTAATATATAAAAGTTTAAAATATTGGATTTAAAAACGGTTCACTATTAAAATTTGGTAAAAGTGCAATACTGAAAATTAATTTGTTCTTACATTATGTCTAAGAAACTCATAATATGGATTCTAAAATTATAAGGATTATATAAAGTTTAAAATTTAGTTAATACAATTCATAAACTCTTTTGAACGGCTTGTTTGGTAAGTCATGGTGCGCTTGAACTCGGTGTTGCGTGTAGTGCAAGTTATTGAATTATTTTGAAGAAATAACACACTATGAAATCTTGGGGTGATACATAACTCACAAGAAATGAAATCGTAAAATTTCAAAATTTCAAGTTGGTTATCAAATAGAACCCATTATTTGGAAAAATGAAACACTCAATAAAAATCATCCTTGAATAAGTCTCAAAAGCATTAGGCCCAATGAGGGAAAGCCATCAAAAAATCAAAGATCGGGAAACTGATAACATTTAGAAGGATTCTCTCATAAGTGAAAACATTCATCAAGAACATCTAATTTACTTGGAAGAAAATAGTTCTCATGTAGACTCAAAATCATATCTTGGTCATGCTCAAATAGGGTTGCATGAGATTAAGAGAGTGGGGACAACATCAGCAGCCACCGTAGTACAAGATTCGCTCCATCTCATAGAGTGGTGGAATTTTTAACACAAGATCCCCCCCCATGGCCAACAAACTCATACCGAGGAACAAGAAAAATGGAATGAGATTAACCCCATCCTGAAGGGCTGGGGGTGTTTTGACCTCAACCATCCCCTCAAAAAATCAATCTTTTCTTATTTAGGGAGGACTAAAAGGGGTAATGTCTCACATTCTGTCCCATTTCAAGACCCATTTCCTCTAGAATGGATTCATACCACCATGAAATAAAGAGTTTCCCTTTGAGTCACCCTTCACAAAGATTCTTCACGAGGGTCCTAGAAAGGATAGGAGAGTTCCAACAATGGGAGAAAACAGTCCTCTGATTAGCTAAAATCTGGTGTGATGCCTATAATGAATTATGCATCATTAAACATCATGAATATCAACCAGGAGAACAACATTGAAAATGATGAAAATGAAGAGGATTAGGAAGAGGATGGTTCTATCCAAAATGTGGTCATCATTGAGATAAATAAAGAAGGTGTGCATACCAAGAACCAGAGAATCACACTAAATTTGGGAGCTCCCTTGATCAATCATATACCTCCTCCTTAGTGAATATCAAACATGAATAAATTAAATTCCATATATAATTTGTATCCTTCTATTAATAAGGAAAATATCACTAATACTGAAGAAATATTGTCCCACTATGAGGAAGATATGAATGATTTGATGCTACTCAACACTGACTTACTGTGAGGTAGTGTTCCTATTGAATGTGATCTATGGGAAGAGCTTCAATGTATAATTCATATAGATGTACCTCTGCCACATGGATTCATCCTGGTGATTAAAGAAACTCAAAAACATCCACCCAACTTGGCTCCTTGACCATTAGTTATCCTACACCTGATCAGGGATGGATAAAATAATTTCCCGCTATTGAGAAGGAAACCAGGACGAGTTTAAGAATATCCTGAAAAGATTTCAGCATTTAGATATAAACTTCACCCCGAATCATTCTTTTTTTGATTTTCAAAGGCCGGTTTATGGGATTCCGGGGCCCAAACTTACAAACACAAAATCAAACAAGAGAAACGTAAATGCAGACAACACAACCAACACAGGATTAGACATCAAAAAACCATACTCATCTCTGCATCCTAAGTCAGATTCATCCTCTCTGGTAGCTATAGTTGATTCCCATTCTGGTGACCTCCAAAAGCTTTCACTTTGAACCCAACTCCTAAGATGATCTAGTACTGGATTGTCTAGTGATTTCCTCTTGACCACACTACCCTTTTTAAAAGACACGGTCACCTCACTATCCCTCTTAGAGGTAGATATAGTCCGCATCAGCCTCGGATGGTATGAGTAATCTCTTCTTGGCTATATCCTTGGAGTAGAAAACAAAGGACCTTAAACAGTTGATAGTTTTTGATTCCCACTTTCAACAACATCACTGAAAGAATGACCAACTTGGCCACCCAAATTTTCATTTCCTCCCCCAGAAAAATATGTTCCTTTACCGGCTTTCTCCCCCAAACCCAGAACAAGTCTCCTAGATTCTGGAGTTTTATTCTCCATCAAGGTCAGTTGTTCACCATCTGCAAACACATTTTCCACATTCACCACATGTGCCTCTTTCACACCTCCACCATCCTGAAGAACCGATATGCTATCTTTTTCCAACAAGGAGGAGCTCCTGACCACTGAGAGGTAGTTCTCCACTATCAAACCAGAAAGCTCTTGCCCCACAGCTTGTTGAACCTCCACAACCTCTTCTCCTACCATACCTAGTTCATTTTCCAAACCTTCAATCGGTTGTCTCTCTAGAGCCTCCTCACCATCATCCCCTCATGAAAGATCCTCCTCCTCCAGACCCTCAGCCGTCAAACCATCAGAAAGACCATCGAACCTATTACTCAAGGAAAGAAAAGGGGGATCCAAAGGATCCAATCCTCTCGACTCCTTCAAACCATCAGATCAAACCACTTCCACTGTAATCGAATCCCTCCCATCCCCAACCTTCCCTGCACCCTCACAAACTAATGCACTAGTGAAATCGTAAACCTCCTGCCTTAAACTGTGCGAACTCTCAGCAACCTTCAGGATAGACTTCTGCTTTCCACTCGAACCTCCAAAAACAAGACTGCTCTCAAAAGAGACCTTACGAGACCCAACTGCCTTACCATCAAAATCCAAACCAGACACACCAAATAACCTCCCTTTTTCAATAGGTCGTGGGGACCTCATAACAGGACCCAACACTTGACCTGTCTCTAAACGAGTATCATCAGTCGTGCTCACTGGAGCAGCTAGCCCTTTTCGACGATTCTCCCTCAACAGTGGAGGGTGTCCACTTCGACATACCTCAGTCGAATGTCAGAGCCTCTTGCAGGAATTACAAAACACAGTCTAATCTTCATAAACAACACGTTGTCGACAACGATACTCCTCACCAATCATAATCCAAAAAAAGTCAAACGACCTGTGAGATGCATCAATTTCTACACACACCCGTGGGTTCACTGGGTGGCAAACTGCCTCGGTACGGATATCAGAACAAAGAAATCGGCCTACCATGTTGCCCAATAATCGAATTATTGAAGGGTTTTGAAAATTCAAAGTAAGTTTATGAAAACATAACCAGACCATGATATAAGGTGAGTCCCGGTTCATATATCGGTCAAAGGACCAACGAAGGAGCAGAAATCAAAATCCCTTGCAGAAGCGAGGAGCCTTTTTTCATTCTTTAATGAGATCTGCCTCTGTCTCAAAATGAATTATGATTTGTTTACTATCAAGCAAGTCGACCACCACTCATTCCTAGAGATCCCAAGAACTGAAAACAAATTGGTCGAAGTCATCCACAAAAGGTGTCTTGTTCTTGAACCGATCCACAAGGGTGAGATTCAGCAAGCTGGAAGATTCCGTAAACTCGGATGAATAAAGATTACGACTCGGCACCCCGTTGACTAGATCTGGAACCTTAGGTTTTATAGAAATATTAGAGAAAGGTGGGAGAAACTCTAGATTGGAGAATGGGTGGAATATCCTTACTCTCCTATGGGACAGCGATTCTGCCTCCCCCACCAAGGGGGGAGGGGCTGGTGAGGAGGTTGTCATCGTCACCTACAAGGAAGAGACATCAAAGGATCAAGAGCATCGCTTCGCAATCCTGCTCTGAAGAACCATCAAACCATATCCAACCTATTTCTACACCTATATAAAATACTTTCAAAAAACACTCAAAAATGTATTATCAATACCATTGATTCATTGAGAGCTCAATTAGAATCCATAGAGGAGAAACTTGCACTACTTCATCTAGAACGGAAACCTTAACCCTACTAGGTGAGAGACACCACACCACCTACAAACATCCAATGTCATATATTTCAGATATTCAATGGATTAAGTGACTTGGAACAACATCTTATTCACTATGTATCCCATTGTGATCTTATAATGGGAACTCTCAAGAAATAGGAAGCAGTGAAACTCAAATTCTTTGTACAAACTTTGCAGGGGCTAGCCTTTGTATAGTGCATCAGTTTTCAAGATCATTCAATCATGGGATGGGAATATTTCTATCAAAAATTACTCTTTTGGTTCAGATCAATGCTAAAAAATAAAAAATAATAATTAACCACTCTAATTACAAATAGTGATAAAATTAGAGAGTTTCATATTTTATTACTAGATGTAAAGGGAAGACCTACTCCCTAAACTTTCTATATCCCTCAGAATAACTACTTAATCTTTGAATAGAGAACATTCATGACTGGCTACAAATTCTACTCATACCTATTAAATATATAGGTGGGTTTATGTATTTCACAACCATTTCCAATGAATGAAAGACACCAAAAAATAGACTAAGCCCAAGTCTAAGATAACTCCCCCAGTCCCAGGGAAAAGATAAAGAAAGATGGAGGCAACATCTACCGCACTTAAATCAACCTTCGCACCTGCTCCATATCAAAAACCTACAATGTATCATGAAGCACCCACTGAGAATCTAGAAAAACCCTCACCCTGCTTGGATGAGCGGAGGGGACCCAGGATAAATAAACTTGAGGAATAGAGGAGTAATGTTTAATTATTCCAAGATGATCAAGTATGTGACTATTTTATAGACACTATGGACAATGAATTTATTAGTCTTCTAGATCCCAAGATTCCTTGAAAAGTAGGTCTTAATGACCAGCCAGATTATTTCCCCTTTTAGTAGATACTGGGATACACCATTTAAGAATTCATTATCTTCAAATACATTCTTCAAAAAAATAGTAGATTCCGGGAAGGTAAAGATGGGAAGTCATCAAGCACAACTGGCGTATATTTAAACTACATCCCCTCATAAGGGATGTGAGTAGTAAGAAGTTGTTATCATAATGGTGCTGTTGTTTGATGGTTATATGACTCAAAATAAGATCAATTAAACTCATGTTTTTCTCTTAGAATAATCGATAAAACCATCTCTACCTCCAACCTCTTCCACTATAGAAAAACTGATGCCATCAACCTCACAATCTTCCAAAATCTAGCCTTTCAATAAAAAACATGGCCATAAATTCTGAGATCAATAATACGAGGATAAACATGCATCAAGGGAAAAAATTCTTTGAATCTCACATAATTTATTCCCTCAGATATGAAATAACAGGCACCGCCCAACCAAATAAAACCACTATAAATAGTTATCCATAAAAATTCTTCACTAGATGAAGAGTGTATCTTAAGTTCTATTAAATTCACTCATTTAATAGATCCCTTCTCTGAAAATGAGTGTGACTATGTACCTGAGTTCCCCAAATCCAATTGGAATCAAGAGGAAGAGTTCATTGGAGCCATGGATATCGAGGAAGGCATAGTCCTAACATGAACCATAATTCTAGACACATACCTACTTAGAATGTCAATGGTGTAGAAACTTAGGAAAGATCCCATTATTAGGTCCAAAAGGGACAGGAAAATCCCCATGCACCATCCATAATCTTCCCTAACCCTATCACTCTAGAATATCAACCACAGTGGGTACAAGTGTGAGATCACCCTTGGCAGGAAGAAAGACCTTCCCGGACTAATCAACCAAGCATGAAAGTACCTCCAACTCCTATTTTGTGGGCACATGCATCGATATAAAATACTCGAGACCATAAATCACCTATGAAAGAGAATCCCCACCCAGGGAAGCATTGTAATTAAGGCCATAAGTATGAAATCCTGAAATTCTTATCCTTGGTACCAGTTAAACTATCAATCCTAGATGCCCTGAGTTTGTCAAAAGACCTCATGGAAGCAATTATAGAGTATTTGTTATGAAAAAAAGAGTTTGAAGCTGTGATTTCTGTTGCTGAGGTCTATAAGATAAATTCTAGTCATTTGGAATTCCATGTTGTTGTCTCCTTCAAAAATCAATATGAAGATTCTATTATATAGGGGCACATTAGAGCCTTGTATATGTCTGGTATGATAAATGGTGTTGATGTCAGAAAAGTTTTCAATAACAATGGCTCTAGAGTTAACCTCATTATTGTAAAAATGTTTCACAAGTTTTTCTGCATTGAGGATAACCTATAACCTTCATCCATAACACTTCATCGTTATAAAGATAGTGATCAGAAGCCATTGGTCCAAATCAAGCTCAAAGCTCAGTTTTGGGAACTTGTAGTATAATCAAACGTTTTGGTGGTTCATTCGAACATGGACTTAAGTGTATTTCTAGGTAGGCCTTGGTTTCATCAACATAAAAAAATCTCCTCATCATACCATCAACTAATAAAATATGGAACTAATTTAAAAATTGAGGTGTTTCATGCTGATATGGCCCCATCTAAATCCTATGAGTCGCATTATATTAATACAAGATTCTATTAGGGGAAAGGGTGAAAACCCCTGGTTGATGGTGTTGCTTGAGTAACCACCCTGAATGGTCTATAAATGGTCCCATCCAACCCCTTTAAATATCTCAGTGAAGAGTAAGCATTTCCCACTAATCAGGTCAAGTATATGAGCCCAAATACAGGCACATATTCAGCACTCTTTATAGTTTTAGTCGTAACCACTGAGTCCTGTAGTGTTGAAAAGTTTACTAAATCCCTAGATAGTGATAAAATGTTAGAGGAAAATGACTTAATTTCATACCAAGAGCTCCAAGAAATACCTACCTCGCTATTAGAGGTGGATAAGTTTGTATCTTCACCTAAATAAGATGAATACACATTTTCTCAAACTCTCACTCCATCCTCTCTATAGTTTTAATGAAATCCATTATTGTATGCCAGATCAAAGGAAGTTTATTCATCATCGGGATTCCAAGATATTTTCTCCCAAACAACTCTAGAGAACCAATCACACTACATTATACCTCTATGGAAGAATAGGTAAAATTTTAATAGGGGGAAGAAGAATAGGATAAATCCCTTAGGAATTTCCCATTGTACCTAAGGATGGAATCTCTACCAGAATTAACAATCATAGAGAAATGAATATGTGTATAGAAGAATACCCATGACCCATATTGATTAGTGATACCATGTATTTATAGGATAAACTGGAATGTATGTCCTTCCTAAAGTAGTATTGGGATATATTCACCTTGAACTACATAGAAATGTTGGGCCTCAATCATGGGGTGTCCACACACCACCTGGGCTAGCCAAAGGGCCAATAGGTCTATAAACAAACATATAAAAGAAAGAACCTAACACGTTTTTCCAAAATTGAGGCTAAATTTTACATTATCATCAAGGAAAACATCATTCGGTATGTCCAATATCCCAAATGGCTATCTAGTATCATCTCTATTAAGAAGAATAATGGAAAAATCATAGTATACATCGACTTTAGGGATCTCAACTGGAATTGATCGAAGAATGATTTCTCACTTCTAAACATAGAATGACAGATTAATGAGACAACCATATCTCATTATCTACCTTTCATGGATGGATATTTAGGATAATATTACAAATGAATGTCCAAGGAATATGAAGAAGTCACCACCTTCAAGTCCCCCTAGGTGGTATTTTTCTACTAGTTAATTCCCTTTGGGTTGAAGAATGTCATTTATATGCACCTAAGTTTCATGCATTTCATCTTCAAACCCTTCCTAGGAATGATTTTAGAATGTAATGTTGATGAAATGGTGGATAAATCTTAAATTCATTATGACCACTAGTGAATCTCAAAATAATATTTAATAAACAGGGACAATACATCCTAAATATAAACCCCCTAAGATGTTATTTTGGCATTACCTAATAGAAATTTATTTTCTTCTTTATTTCCCACCAGGGAATAAATGATAAACTTAAGAAGACAAAGGATATCCTAAGTATGTAAAATCCTCAAACACTCAAATATTTAATAGGAATTAAAGGAAACTTGTTATACATTTGCTGCTTCATATCCATCCTTGCAAGAAATGTTTTTCCCTTCACTAGGTTGATGAAAAAGGGGGTTATATATCATTGGAGTGATGCTTTCCAGGATGAATTTGATAGTCTTAAGAAATATCTATTATACTTTCTGGTGTCTATGCCTCGTGTTAGAAGGAATGAAACTCATTTTTTATGTGGAATCCTTAGAGAAATAATTGGGTGCCTTCATCATGAAAAGTAATGATGTCAATAGTAAAAACAAACTTTATTATCTCAATCAACCAAAGATTGATTCTAAGATTCATTATTCATATTTTGATAAGATTAGTCTAGATGTAATATTTGAATCCAAAAAGATGAATCACTACCAACAGCATCATAAGGTTCATTTGGTCTCTCATAGAAACCTATACAAATACATTCTCATCCATCCAATACTGAATGGAAATCTACCACTGTGGGAGGTCATCCTGTAGTATTTTGACGTTTGTTTCAAGCCTTAAAATGTGATAAAAGGCTTGGAGTTATCATATTTTCTAGTATTGAATCCCTCAGAATAAATGACTTCATTGGATAATAAACTACCTTATTATGAGGTTATCTCTATTCAAGAGGATCCCCTGATATGAGAGATTTATTTTGATGAGGCACCCATAATTTTATTAGGGAAGAGAACAGAAGAATCCAAGCTCAACAAAGTGGGGCTAGGATTGATTCCCATATCTTTAGCAAAGGCACTCTTACCTTAATCTTTCTTATTTTTGGAAGGTTTCACAAACAATGAAGTAGAATATAATTATCTCATTGCAGAGCTGGTGTTGGAACTTCTTGTACAAGTCAATCAATTGAAGATAAAAGGATATTTGAAACTAGTCATCAAGTAGATTAAATATGATTATGAAATAAAAAGGGAAGAATTAATTCCCCAACTAAACCACATCTATGTAATAATGGCGGAATTCCATTTATATCCAACATTGACTCATGTCCCATGATTATATAATTCCCAATGTGATGCTTTTCAAAATGGGGAAACAACTCTTGCATATCTAGGATGAGATGAAACTTACATCAGTATTGTGCATCATCAGATGGTATCACCTTTCATTCTATCTAACAAAAAATAGATCTATGAGATAATCCTTATACAAGAACTATATAGTCCAACCACTGGTGGGATTCCACCCATTGTATACTATCTTCAAAATGGATAACTCCAAGTAGATAGGGTCGAGAGAAACAAATCTGAATAAGAACAATTAACATTATTCTATATGAAGGCATGAATCATCAAATGGTACTCTCTAAGTGGATCCTTTATGGGGTCCTTCTCCAAAGCAATTATGTAGAGGAGACCCTACTGTTATGAAAGAATTTAAAACTGAATTCTATGGATCCCATCATCCAGGATCCAAACCTTCCCATCAAATCTGACGTATTGGGTACTACTGGCCTACTATAATGCAAGACTTCACTAAATTCACCAAAAAGTGTTATTCTTGGAAGGTTTATTCCAATTTCATTCACCAACCCTTATAGTTACTTCACACTATCAAATACTAATTTCCATTTTCATATGGGGAGTAGATATTGTGGGACCATATCCTCCAACTACAACCAAGCAGTTCAAGTACATTCTCACTATAACTGATATATTTTACAAGTGATTTGAAGTCATTCCCCTCAATTTGGTTTTGGAAAGAATTGTTGTTAGCCTTGTGAGAGAAAAAATCATGACCATATTTGGTTTCCCTCATATAGCATTGATGGAAAATCACACACATTTCAATTCTGCTAAATTAGAAAAACTATATCAGCAGTATGACATCAAGTCCAATAGTTTATTCTGCTACCATATAGTGGCCTTCAACAATACCCTATCAAATATAATTTAGTAGATAGTACATAAAGATAAAAATTCTTGGCCGAAAAAGCTCCTACATTCCCTACGGGCTTACAGGGCTATGACTCGCACTGCAACATGGGAAACACCATTCTATTAGTATATAGAAAAGAGGAGGTCCTTCAAATTTGTGGTTAAATTTACCTCACTCTTCCTTACCATTTGTGATCAATTATCATTGATTGAGAAATACTATAAATTTCTAGGATAATTAGGTCAATTGGATGAGAAAATATTACACACCTTGCATCATTTTGAAGTCCACCAAAACCAGGTTTCATGAACCATAAATAAAAAATTCCACCTCTAGTCCTTCCTCAAGGGAGAGATGGTGTTGTTCCTAAGGACTTCGATAATACTTATAAATAAAGATCCAATGTTGGATCCAAAATGGTTGTGAATTTTTCTATATAGAAGTTCTAATCAAATGGATATTATTCTCTCATTTCGATGGATGGACATCTCACCATAGATCCCATAAACATAAGGTTCCTAAATAAGTATCTCATATATTCATATGAAATCAATTATCTGAATTTCATGATGCTAAATTTCATTGTAGAATTTACTCATCACATGAAATTAAACTAAATGGTAAATGGTCTCAAATGTATTAAGTTAAACTATTTTTTTCTCTTTGTGGTAAGACCTCAAAAAAAGCACAACACCATTTTCCAGGTTGCGAGACAATAAAATTCATGTCATCAACATCCTCACTGAATGATTTTAAACTACATGTTAATCATCATTTCAATTGATGATTCACCACACACGATCTAGATCTATGTGGGAGAAAAATAAAATGCATGTGTCTCTACATGGGAGACAAATCCTTTTAGGGAGTCCCTTTCTCAAGAACTGTGTTCGGTTTGATTCGTATCATTGCATGATACATAGTGATACTTCTATCTCAAGTGTAAGGCCCATCCAAAAAGTTAAAACCATTAAAAAGATGAATTTATTACTATCCTTTGACCCCAATTCCTCTTTTAAAAATGAGATTATGTTTATCTCTGGTCCACAAAATCATCATCCCCATAACTACAAGACAAGGTCCCCCTGATCGTATGATGTTAAACAACATGGTAAATCATCCCATCCCGATGACATTAAATTATATAATTGGTATTTATTAGGTCACCTTAAAAGTATGAAATAATATTCCATGTCATAAGACAATAAACTAAAGGACACTAATGTCCTCACTACATGACATTAAACATCACAACAACATAGTGTTTTCCCCCGTGAGGAAATATCCCTCAACATCGGTCATCTACCACTCTATATTCAAGAACTATTTTTATCATGAATCTTACCTACATCAGATACTTAGAAATTCATGTACATTACATCCTGGTCCAGACACCCCAAAAGTAAAAACTACCCCATCCTTGTGTACGGGGAAGACCTATGTAGGGAACATTATTCAATAACTATGTGTGGCTTGGTTCTCATTCTTTTTTATATGTATTTATTTCTATACCCCATGTCCTGGGCCGAGCTAAAAAATTAAAGAAATCCCCCTAACCAACATATATTTTAAAATTAATTTAGGGCACTCCAATGTGGGTCTTATTTTTGTGTCCATTTCAAGAAAAATTCCCTCTCCTTATAAATGATTTGGATCTATGAAAGTAAATGCATTTATAACTAAATGTGGCTTGATTCCATCCCACAAAAAGATACATAGTGACATCTAAATCTCCAATGCTGGGGAAAACCTCAACAATCAAACAAAAAATGGGGAAAATACACCCTCTACATATGGATAAAACTTACATAGAGAGTTCTCACTCATAAATATGTGTGCCTTGATTCCAATCATCACAAGATATATAGTGATTCCCAAATTTCTAATTCTAGGTCCAGTCACAATATTCCCCCCTCTCACATCGAGTCACATTTATCTTTAACGTATGATGTTAAAGTGAACAGGGTATCATAACTACTTGTGGCTTGATTCTCATTATAATTAGATATGTAGTGAATCCTAAAATAATCACCATGGTCCAACCACCACAAATTAAAAATGTCCATATCCTTAATTTTATCACCTATGTATGGCAGAACAATCCTTTTCCACCACTTGTTTCTCACACCAAATATAACTCACATGGCATTAGGAGTTTTGGAAGGGGATTCCCTGAATTATCATGGTATATCAATCCACAATATGTTTTCCATGGTCCTAATATCAAAACCTTAAAAGGCACAACAGAAATCATTTCTGTGTGATGTTAAATTGCATTGTCAAATATAGTCAAAGAACTATGTATGACATGATTCCTATTATCACAGGATACCTAGTGACAAATTTTTCATTAATTTTCGGATCAGATTCAATATTTCCCCTTCACATTGAGGAACCTGCATCTTTGTCGCATGATGTTAGACTGAGTGGATAATTTTCGTGCAACATGAAATTGAATTGTATGGTGCCTCAAGAACTACATATGTCTTGATTCTCATTTTGATGAGATACATAGTGATTCATAGACCTTTTTTCCTAGTCTCTCCCATGGGTAAAAATATAACTCCCCAAAATTTCATATTATGTTATCTCTTCAATGTAATATAATAACTTGCGCTACACACAACACTAAGTTCGAGCACACCACGACTTACCAAACTAGTCGTTCAAAAAAAATATGAAAATTATTAACTGAATTTTTAATTGTATATACTCCATATAATTTTATAATCCATATTATGTGTTTCTTTGACATAATATAATAACATATTCATTTTTTTATTATTGAATTATTTTTAAAAAATGCAATTTTACCGTCTTTTAATGGGGAACCATTTTTAAAACCAATATTTGAAACTTTTATATATTCAATCCAATGAAATTAAATTATTATTTATAATGGGGAAATAAAAATTTAGTTTGGATAAATTTTTTGTACTTTTATGATAATTTTCATATTTTGATGAATAGTGAAACATACTTAATTTTAATTGAAAACAAATATTTTAATAGAAGTAATTTATAGTACTAAATTATTCATTTAAACGGTTTTGAAGATTAATTAGATTATATTTTTATCATTTAATAAAATTTAAGTCATTTTATGTAATTTCACTTTTAAATTTGACATAAAAACATGTCAATCTTTTTTATAATTTTTTCTTTTTAAAACCCTTCTTTTTGGTTTTGACAACGGGAATTGATTTTAAATTAATTAGTGAAACTTATATGTTTTTAATTCGGTAAAGTATAATTCATTTTTTAATTCAAAATATCAAAATTATCTTAGGGTGATTTTTTGGTATTTTTCCAAAAACATTAAAATTTGGATGAATAGTGAAAAACACTGTGTTATTGTTTAAAACTGACTTTTTTATTTAAATAATTATTTATTTTACATAAATTTATTCTCAGTAAAAAAATATATAATACCTACATAATTTCAATGTAATACATTGGAATCATTTTATAATAAAATTAGATGTGTAAAATGTTATTGAACTTTTTAACATCTTTTACCCACCTTCTAAGCACATTTGCAAATTTTCATAAAACGTAATTTTACCACATATGTGAATTTAATTTCAAAAATCAGAGAGATATAGTTTACATAAATAATTAAAATGTGGTTCTATAAGATGAAAATAATTTTTGGTGAATAGTAACTTTTGACTTTTATTTACCATGATTAAAAGTAAAGAGGGTGATTAAAGGTATAAATGATATTATAATTGCCTTAACACATGTCATAATTTTATTGGATAAGTGTATTTCAACCAAAACCAAACTTAGTAATAAAAAATTATACTTTTGTTCTACTTGGATTAGATTATCTCATTTATTATTATTTTATTTAAAGAATAGTTAAAATTGGTAAATTCAAAGTTCAATACCTAAACCATTTTTAATATAGGGTTATTCATAAGATAAATTACACTATAAATATTATTCAGTAATGTAAAAATATTTCCTACAAAATGGTACATTATTTATAATTTTTACAGATTAAATAATTAAATTTATTTATGACACAATGATGATGTAGTAATTACTTTATCAATGAAAGATTAAAATAATTGATATTATAAATATAAAAATAAGTGTAAATTGAGAATTTTGATGCCATCAACGAATTTTATAGGTCAATATTACAAGTTAGGGTTGATTAAAAAAATTAAGTGATAAAGTTATTATGAATTTAAAAAACTAAATACCAAATAGTGTCAAAATTGACATAAATGTGTTTTTAAAATAAATACTGTATTATTAATTGATATAGTATTTATAAAAATATAAGGTTCATCCAGAAGAATTATATAAGGTTATATATATCAATAATTAACCACTTGGGGTTATCTTGGCTTTTTATAGTATATTTATGAACCACTTATTAAAATAATACAAGAGGACATGTTAAAAGTTAAACTATTTAACTAAGAGTTAAATCTAAACGATGGGTATAATATGGTGACATAAACTTGTCCAAAACCTACTGGTTGAGAGTATATTGACCCATCACCACTTTAGATTTGAAAAAAATTAATTTTGGGCCATTATAAATGGAAAATAATTTTATAATAAAATAATATTTCAAACTTTTCTTACAGTTACCCTCACCACTTTTATAAAAGAGAACTTTTCCTTCTCTCAAAATCACACCTCCAAATCCGTTTGGCTCATCCAATACATGGCCAACTATCCTCCCAACTTCCATCAATTCATCCTAAATGCCTTCCCTTGAGCCGAAATCTAACCTAAGGGGCACTTTTTTTTCAAATAAGAAGGAAACTCCCAAAGAAGAGGTAATAATTTTATCACCTCTTTCAAAGTTCATTTCTTTTTCCACTTTCTATTTCTTTGTTATTTCCATACCAAAATAATAAATCTTTTACCTTATAGATAATTTTATTTTATTATAAATATGGTACAATCATACTCATTATTCTATCCATTCTATGAATGATAATGTCACTATCTGTGCGTACGTACAGCTTGTTGTCTCCACGTCGTGGTGTAATTTTTTATTCAATAATAAGTTATTTGGATGGATATAATGGTGATTAATATATATGTAAATAATGAAAAAAACATGAAAATTTCTCAGTATAATTAATATACCATCCAATTCCACACCTTTTAATCATTAAGGAAATGATATTACCGCTTATGTGTACGTACCGCTTATCGTCTCCACGACGTGATGACATTCATTTTTAGATTTACCATTCAACGATGATTATAAGAATATATATTATAAATAATTATGTAAGGTATGAAATAATAATTCTATTGGATATATAGGTGTGTGTGTGTGTGTGTGTCTGTATGTACTTACATATATCTTATTCTCATACTTCAGTTCTATATGATATGAAAACAGAAACAGCGTTTATGCATACGTACGGCCTACCATCTCCATAAACGGAGTTTTCCAATTCATATATCTATAAAATTATACATATTTATATACTAAATATATATTATATATAAATCAAGTTTTATATTATTGAATTATTTAAATCTTGATCTAAATGATATGATCAAGATTAACGAGTTGAAACAGGTACGATAAAGAAAGCGATTATTACCCAAAATTTTAATTTAACATGGAAATCATTATTAAATGTGTAGTATGAAGTCATAAATGAATCATTTATAATAAATATGAATATGGTTCTGGTATAATTTAATAACATACTATGGTCATTATATAGGAGGTTAAAGGTACAATCGAGCAAAGGAAAGTGCAAGGTAAAGGTTAATTCTTCAATCACATTATTATCCGAGATTGTTTATGTGTAATTATTTTCTGGATGTATTTATCATCCATGTCCATGTTTCATAAAATACAATTCAAAATTATTATTTTAAGGTACTCTTTAACTAAAACATCATTTTAAAAGTTTTAAATATTTATTTTTTTAAATCTTTATCATTAATGTCCATGTTATCAAAATGGTTTTAAGGATTTTTTTATATGAAAATTATTGTTTTAAAATGTTAATTCCTTTCAAAAGTCTCAAAGTGGTATGGGACACTTAGATTCAAAAATCTATTTTAAATGACTTCATTTATAATTGTGTTACTTTTAAATGATTTCACAAAAATGGATATTTCTCTAAACAAGATTTACTGATCATTTTCAATTATGTCAATATCCTTTAATGGATATTAATCTTGATTAAAGTTGATTTACTATAATAAAATCTTACATGTTTTATTGAATAATTTATGATATGTTTGATTGTGTATGTGCTATTTTTATACCTTTCATGTCTTGTGGTTGATGTATTTCCATTTTGTATGATAGTTTTAATACGAATGTTTATGTTATGTTTCAACAGTTTTGTATGAGGAATACAGTGGACTAAGTAAGTGATGGGTGGGGCCCTATATAGCCCCTCGATTCATCGGTAGGTCTCATGAGACATGTATTTTCACAAGGCCTTTACAAAAAATTTATTTGTAGTCCTGGAACGAGGCATTGACTATGTGGTAACGATTCCCAGTGTTAGGCATTCCCTCGTTGTGAAATTAATTATTACTGTGATTATTCGACTAGTTGAATATCCATGTGAATGTTTAGATTGTAATGTTTGATTTATTTTCTCCATATTATGTTCAATTTTATGTTTAAAAGGATGTTTTTTTCATTACACATCTTTCCTTAAAAGTTTATATCATTTGTTTAATTATTTACCCTTATTGAGCATCTCATCTCACCCATTTCTTATGTTTTGTTTTCCTTGGATTCTAAGAAGTGTATTACGTTTGATATATAGGGTTAATATAAGGGAATAATTTCATTCTAAATTGATTATTTATGTTGTGTTTTATGTTTGAATGTGTAATGTAACATTCATGTATATAATACATTTTTTAAGACTGCTAAACTGGTCGGTCTTTCGAGACTTGATTCCATATAATCATTCCAATGTATTGAAATAATGCACTGGTTCTGGTCTTCTGGGGTTGGAGTGTTACAGTTGGTATTAGAGATTTTTTAGTACAAATCTCGAAATCTTAATTTAGATAAACTATAATTAGAGAACATTACCCTAATATACACATTGAAAATTAGTATATAAGACCTTACTAGATTTGGGTATTTTAAATATTTTGTGTATTTTCCAAAAATATATCCATGTCTGGATATGAGCATGTGGAGGCTTCTCGGGAAAAAATGTACCTAGGATTGAAAACTCTGACAAGGAGTTTTGGGCTAGAGCCGAGGTATCCTGGTACAGGACAATAAGAATTTCTGCACTCTTGGATATGACATTGCTGAGGGATTTTCTTAGGATAATTCATATTTTATTTACAATCCATTATGAAGGATTTTGTAGTAAATAATTTTTCAAAGAAAACTTTTTTTATGATTATATATTATATTCATAATCTTTTCAATTTACATAATGTATTTTAATTGTTTGGAATTATGAAATATGATTCATAAACTATCCTAGTGTATGAAATTGTTCAGAAATGGCGCCTAGTGGAAGGAATGAGAACTCCAGCCATATGCATGATCCAAAGAGTAAGAAAGATCATATATTTCATGGTATTAAGCCCACATTTAGAAGGAAAATAGTCTCCCATGTATTCTCGTCATAAGAAGAAATAGTATCATGTGCTAATAATATAAGTAAAAAATTCTATGAGTCCTATGGATTTTAAGGGAAGAAATAGATAAAAAGGATGGTAGAGAAAAATGTGGATAAAGGGAATAGGGGAATGAAGAATTTCCCCTTATGTGATAACTGTGGAAAGAATCACCTTGGTATATTCTTGAAGGGAATGGGGGTTTATTATAATTGTGGAGAAAAAGGACACCAAGTATGTGATTGCAAGGGTTAGAATATGGTTTCAAATGTACAATGCTTTATATGCACAGAGTTGGGACACTGCGCGAATCAATGTCCAAATCAGCAGAGTATTCCCCAAATGATGCTATTGGATAATAATCAAGTAATGATACTACCACAGATGAAGAGGAATGACTAGTGTTATTATTTTATTATTAATTAGTTGTTTCATTTGAGAGTTTCATCAATGATGTATAGGTTATATGAATTATGGAAACAAATAAAGATTGTACTACAGTACTATTTCGTTAATGATTTTAGAATATATGGTTCTAAGCAAAGTGACCCAATAGCAAGTGAAACTTTTTGGAAAATACATGGTTGAATGAAATATAGACTTTAATATAGTTTTTATACTGAGATAGTGATTTTGGAATATGATATGATTGATTTGGATAAATTATATTTGATATTCTTGACTACTTTGAAACTAATTATTTTTTTATTCCATTATCGTTGGAGTTTACAACATTTTTTATTATAAGGAGTATATCCAGTATTCTATAAGGAAAAAGGGAGCAGGAATGTCATTAATAAAGTTTTATGGTAATTTAGGGTGTTACTGTGTTATAAAAGAATACATGATGAACGTATTCACATGTTATTCTTTGGACAAAATATCTTCATTGTGTTTACCATCCTTATAAATTTTAGACTGTGAGTTTGGACAGAAGTATTTTGGAGATGTCTAATGGTTGGAATGGACTAAGTTTGAAATTGGATATTATTTTTAAGGTTATATCATTTATTAAGATTATTTTTGTATTTTCATAAAAAGTAAAACCCAGAGGTCGGGCGACAACCCATCACGTCTGTTAGAGTCGTGAGACTTGAACCCTCAATCGAAGGGCGACAAGGGAGCATCACCTACCATTGGCATGCGTGATGTCCTGGTTTGAATAATGTTGTTTTTTTAAAATAGTCTGAAAAATGAATTATAAATTCATTATTTATGGAACCCTATACGATTAGGATAAATAAAATATTTTTGAATTATATTATCTTTTGGAGTGAAAGATGAGTTTGTGGTAGGAATTAGTAGATGCATGAAACTCCACATGTCAAGTATATTTTTTTACCCTATTATTCTATAAATAGATTAATTCTTAAACTTTAGCGAATGGATCTTAAAACCAAAAATGTGTTATCCAAATACCTTATGTGTCTTTTTGAACTGATGATATTTTAAATCATCATAGATTGATGGATTTGAGGCCATTAATTTCACACTTGTTTATGATTGATGACCTAAATCACTCCCAATAAATATTTACATTTTCCCTCCAATAATGTTTCCCTGATTTCCACTAATGTTCTCTGAAATGAGATTATAATTTGGTGGTGACTTTTTCATTTCCCTTTCCCTCTTATTAAGACTAAATTTTATTAAAACAATTTCTGATGTGGGTTTTTCACAAAGGTATTTTTCTATTTTTAACCTTTTATTTTCACAGAAAATTTTCAAATATTGAGGATGAAATTTATTTAAATATGAGAGAATGTAACACCCCAAGATTTCATAGTACAACATCTCTTTAAGGTAATTCAATAACTTGTGCTACACTTAACACCGAGTTCGAGTGCATCCCGATATACCAAACTAGCCATTCAAAAAGCGGTAATGAATAGTATTAACTGAATTTTAAATTTCATTTACTCAATATAATTTTATAATCCATATTATGTGTTTATTAGACATAATATAAGATCAAATTCATTTTTTTCAAATAAAAGAAGTATTTTTTAAAAATGAAATTTTGCTGTCTTTTAATGGCGATTCATTTTTAAAACCAATATTTGACACTTTTATATATTCAATTTAATTAAATTAAATTATTCTATAGAAGCATAAAATAATAATATAGTTTGGATAAATTTTGGGTACTCTTATGATAACTTTATTATTTTGATGAATATTGAAAAATACTATATTTTAATTGAAAAATACATTTTTAATATAAATAATTTATACTATTAAATTATGTATTCTAACACCTTGAAATTATAATTAGATTATATTTTTATCATTTAATACATTTTAGGTCATTATAAGAAATTTAACATTTAAATTTGACATAAGCACATGTTAATCTTTTGATAGTTTTTACTTTTTAAAAACCCGCTTTTTGGTTTTGATAATGGGAATTAATTTTAAATTATTTAATGTAACTTCTATGTTTTGAATTTGTTAAAATAAAATTCCTTTTTTAATTTGGAATATAAAAATTTTCTTAGGGTGAATATTTGGTATTTTTCAGAAAACATTCAATTTTTGATGAATAGTGAAAAAAACTGTGTTGTTATTTAAAACCGACTTTTAATTTAAATATTTATTTATTTTATTTAAATTTATTTTAAGTAAAAATAGATATATAATTTATATATAAGTTCAATTTAATTTATTTGAGTCATTTTATAATAAAATTAGATTTAGAAAATGTTATCGAACTTTTTGACGTCTTTTACCCACCTTCTATGAACATTTTAAAATTTTCATAAAATATAAGTTTACCGCTTCTATGAATTTAATTTCAAAAATCCAAGAGACAAGGTTTACATGAGTTAGTAAAATTTGGTTTGATAAGATGATAATAATTTTTGACTTTTATTTACCACGGTTAAAAGTAAATATGGTAATTAAAGGTAAAAATGATATTATAATTACACTAAAACATGTACTAATTTTATTGGATAAGTGTATTTAAACCAAAACTAACCTTATGAATAAAATAAAATTCTTTTGGTCCACTTGGATTATATTCGGACATTTATTATTATTTTATTTAAAGAAGATTTTAAAGTGTTAAATTCGAAGTTTAATAACTAAACCCTTTTTAATATGGGGTTATACATAAAATAAAATCGAATATAAATGTAAACTAGAAATATAAAACAATTTCCTACATAATAGTATTTTATTTATAACTTTTAGAGATTTTAATAATTAACTTCATATATGACACAATGATGATGCAATAATTACTTTATTAATGAAAGATTAAAGTAATTAATATTATAAATATAAAACTAAATGTAAATTTAGGAGTTTTATTCCCTCCAGAAATTTTGTAGGTTGTTAGGGGTGATTAATTTTTTTTTTGAAGTGATAAGGTTGTTATGACTTTTACAAAAACAAAATACCCGATAGTGTCAAAATTCACATAAATGAGTTTTTCAAACAAATAATATATTATTAATTGATATAATATTTATAAAAATCTAAGGTTTAGAAAAATGACTTATATATAGTTAGATATATCAAAAATGAATCACTTGGGGTTCTCTTGGCTTTTATAGTATGTTTATTAACCATTTATTATAATATTATAAGAGGACATGTTAAAAGTTAAACTATTTATCTAAGAGTTAATTCTAAAATATAGGGTTACTATAGTGAACTAAAATTTTCTAAAACCTTTTGGTTGAGAAGATTTCTACCCATACCCACCTTATCTTGGAAATAAATCAATTTTCATCCATTATAAACCGAAAATGATTTAATAATAAAATAATATTTGAAACTTTTCCTAAAGCGACCCTCACCTCTGTTATAAAAGGGTACTTACCCTTCTCTCAAAATCACACCACCAAAGCAATTTGGCTTAGCCAAACCCTACAACATTATCCTCCCAAATTCCCTAAATTCAACCTATAGGCCTTCCCTTGATCAGAAAGCCAACCTCAGGGGCCCTTTTGTTCAAATCAAAAGAAACCATCCAAAGTAGAGGTAATTATTTTATCACCTCTATCAATGTTTTTTCTTCTTTCACTTTCTCTTTCTATGTTATTTCCATACCAAAATAATAACTACAGTACCTTATACATATAGTGATATTTTTATAAATAAGATAAAACAATACTCAATATTTTATCCATCCTATGAATGATAATGTCACCATGTGTGTATACGTACTGTTTACCGTCTCTACACCGTGGTATAATTTGTTATTTAACACTATGTTATATGGATGGATATAATGATGAATAATATGTATATAAATAATGAAAATTACATGATAATATATTTTTACAATTAATATACCATTCAATTCTACACATTTTAATCATTAAGGAAATTATATCGTCACTCGTGTGTTTGTACGGCTTAATGTCTCCACGACGCGATGAGATTCATTTACAGGTTCACCATTCAACGCTGATTAAAAAAATATATATTATTAATAAATATGTGATATATGAAATAATAATGCTAATGGATATGTGTGTGTGTGTGTACTTACATATATCTTATTCACTTACATCCATTCAATATGATATGAAAACAGAAACCGCATTTATGCGTACATACGGCCTACTGTCTCCAGAAACGGTGTTTTCCATTTCATATATCTATCTATTATGCATATTTATATTCTAAATATATATTATATATAAATAATTTTGTATATTCTGTATTTATTTAAATCATGATCTAAATGATACGATCAAGAATAACAAGTTAAAACACGTACAATAATGAAATCGATTATTACCCGAAATATAAATTTAACATGGAAATCATTATTAAATGGGTAGTATAATATCATAAATTAATCATGTATAATAAATATGAATATGGTTCTGTTATAATTTAATAACATACTATGGTCATTATACAGGAGGTTAAACGTACCCTTGACCAAAGGAAAGTGCAAGATAAGGGGAAATTCATCAATCTCATTATTATCTCAGATTGTTTATGTGTAAGTATTTTTTGGGACATATTTATCATCCATTTCCATGTTTCATAAAATAAATTTAAAAATGATTATTTTAAGGTATTCTTTAACTAAAACATCATTTTAAATGTTTTATATATTTATTCTTCTAAATTTTTCTCATTAATGTCCATGTTTTCAAAATGGTTTTAAGGATTTATTTATATGGACATGATTATTTTAAAATGTTAATTCATTTCAAAAGATTCAAAGTGTTATGAGACACTTTTATTCCAGAAACTTTTTTAAATTAATTCCTTTATAAATTTGTGTCTATAAAATTATTTCACAAAATTTTATATTTCTCTCAAAAAGTTTTACTATTAATTTTCAACTATGTCAGCATCCTTTATTAGATATTATTCTTGATTAAGGTTGATTTACTATAATAAAATCTTCCATATTGTATTTAATGAGTTATGATATGTTTGACTGTGGATGTGTTATTTTTATACCCTTTATGGTTTATAGTTGTACTATTGACATTTCGTATGCTAGTTTTAATATGAATATTTATGTTATGTTTCAACATTTTCCTATGTGGAATATAGTGGACTTAGTAAGTGATGTGTAAGGCCCGTTATAGCCCCTTGATGCATTGATTGGTCTCATGATACAAATTAGTGTCTTAGAATAAGGCTTTGACATAACTTTTATTTGTAGTCTTGGCACGATTCCTTGACTATGTGGTAATGATGTCTGGCGTTAGGCATTATCTCATTATGAAATTATTTATTACATGTTATTATTCGACTAGTAAAATATCCAAGTGAATGTTTATATGGTGATGTTTGATTTATTTTCTCTGTATTATGTTCAATTTTATGTTTAAAAGTCTATTGTTTTTATTTCACATCTTTCCTTAAAAGATTATAGCATCTGATAAATTATTTACCCTTACTGAGCATCTGATATCACCCCTTTATTATGTTTTATTTTCCCAAGATTCCATGAAGTTTATTATGTTTGATATGCAGGGTTAAGGTAGGGGATTACTGGCGTTCTCAATGGATTATTTATGTTGTGTTTTATTTTTGAATGTGTAATGTAACATTCATGTATGTAATCTATTTTCCAATAATGTTAAACCAATCGGTCTTTCAAGACATGATTCCTTGTAATCATGCCAATGTATTAAAATAATTCACCAGCTTTGGGCTTCTAGGGTCGGGGCGTTACAAAAAATTCCCCATATCCTATATAAAAACAATGATCTATGTTGGAGATATCATGTTTAGGTTCCTCATTCAGGGATCCATCAAAGAAACAGAAATGAACCATATATATAATCCAGATCTATGTTGTGAATTTCACACTCCTTAGAAAGTAACAATCTATGTGTTTCTTACATAATTTGACAAATTATTTACATTAATCATATTATATTCCCAAAGTAATTTTATATCTTTACAATCTTCACTTGGCTGTCGAAAATGGAGGGTCAATGTCTTGAGGATGCATTGGTTTGACTATGAAAAAATGCCCCAGTTGGTTCTAAATATGTTTCCTAAAAAAGAAATTTCATCCAAAAAAAATTAATCCTTAGGAGAGGCCTCTTATTTCTATATAAACCCCAATGATGTTTTTACCATATATCATTTCTCCTGACTTAAGAATCCTAAGAATTGTGGTTTACACTTTCTTTCCCCTCTTACATCTGAGGTACACTGGAATATCCCAGACTGATGAGCCTTAATTTAATCCTTTTTTCCATGACATATAGTCCTAGTTATATGACCTAAAATAAAAAGACCCTTTGCCATCCTCATCTTGTGATGTTAAACTGCATGGATGATATCCTAGTCACATGACACAAAATAGTATGATGCAATGAACTATATATGGCTTTATTCCTTCCACTTTAGGGTATGTAGTGACACCTAAATATGAAACCCTGGGTCCTTATTTTAAAAGCTTTAAAATTTCCATTCCCTGTGAATGGGTTAGACATGCACAATGAACCAAATAAGAACTACAGATGGAACCATTCACTCTTTTATGAGATACATAGAAACACCCTAATATTTTATCCTGCTCTAGACACAACAACAAAAATCACCCTCACTCCTATACATGAGTTAGATCTTCATAATAGGGTGGAATACGTGTCTCACCTAACTTATGAGCTTGTATTCAAAAGAAAATTCATGATCCACATGAAAGAGTTGAATCGATGCATAGAAAAACCCTTCCCAGAACTACGTAACAATTGATTCTCTTTTAGATGTGATAATTATTTATTCTTGGACCTTAAATATTGGGACCAACTGTAAAGCATTATTCCAACATATTGGTAAGACCTATGTAAGGGTAACGTTTCTACCCATTCTCATAAATTTTTAACCTGTAATTATCTTTTTATACTCAAGAATTTTACTCTCATAAACCAGGATTTATTCCTAGGGATGTCTAGATCTTCATAAACATCCATGGCCATTGTAAATGTATGTTCAGTGTCTCAGGAATACATTTTCTTAACTATACACAATATTCTCTAGTTGGATCTGAATAAGTTAACTGAAAAAAGTCATATCAAACAATGGTAAATTCTTCCTCAAGAGAGTCTTCTCAAATCTATGTATGGTCCAAAAAAAATTCATCCCATATCATCCCTGGTATCAAAAAATCCTAAATTACCACTTATAACCTTTCCTCCTTATTTATGACGATGATGGAGTATTCTGAGACTGATTACCATGAAAAGGGGAAATTGTATATCTCTCAGTCTAGGCTAAGTCACCTAAAATATTAGACCTAGAATATCCTTTTCCATAAGAGGATAAACTACATGGATCATGTCCTAGATGAATGACATTAAATCTGCATCATGCTCCATATCTCTTTTATACAAGCCAAATTTGTGTAGGAGTGGTTTCTCATTAATGGCTACTGTTGATACAGACACCCTCTTTATTTTCATACATAATTACCTTGACAATACAACCTTCATGATCTTGAGAAATATTAATTTTTTCAAATTACCTCAACATAGGAAATGGAGGTCCACTGTCTTGAGGACACATTTTTTTGACTATTCACAATATGTCCTAGTTGACTATACATAAGTCACCCACAAAAAAGGCATGTCAACCAAAGGAAAAGTCTTCCCCAAGAGAGGCCTTTTCAACTTTAGTATGCCAAAAAATCATGCATGAAACCTTTCCTATGGTTAATCCTCATGTACATTCCCCATATCATGTTTTAGATCTATAAATTGAAAATTCAGGGTCTAAAAATCCCTCATTCATGTTTGAAGAATATTGGGACATTTTCGACCAATAATCCCTATTTGGATTCTCTCCCTATAATTCATGGTCAATGTGGTTCGACATAAAATACCACTCATATTAATCTAGTTTTAAAGAATCTAAACTTCCCATGAAATGAGGCACGACACTCTCTAGCTAGAAAATCCACAAAGGGAACTCTTTGTAAAATTTGAGTACCATATCTCTAGAAATATACTTTTTACAGTTTAGGAAAAAATTGAGGGATAAAAATAAAACTAAATCAAAACAAAACTTTTATGGTCAAAATCCCATAAAAGGAGATATAATAAAAATTATGGTTATACTTACTAAGCCTACAACATAGTGGTCTTTGGAAAAAAATATACTATAAATAGAAAAGACACAAAGTTTATAGGGTTTTCCATGTAACCTTAGAAACTATCAAAACTACCAATACTGAGTACCTTGTCTTAGGAAAAAAATAGAGCATTACATGATCATGTCAATTTGGTTATGCTATATTCAAATTTCAATTGATATCTTGTGGGGATTTTTTTCAAAATGAAGCATGTTATGATTAATTGTAATTGTAAGAAAAGATAAAAGAGAAGAATTGGAGGGAAAAATAATCTTTCTTTTTATTATATGATAAAAGAGAAACATCCATAGTTGGGAGCCTCTCAATGTGACTAGAAAATTGGGATTACTGAGCCTAATCAGTAGATTTTTAATGTTAAAATAGTGTTTGGTCCAAGTCCTCTATGGATTCCCAAAGATCATATGAGGTTGTAGTCTCAGAAATAACACCATTCCATAGTTCCTCAACCCTCTCACCAACATCAAATCTTATCTTTTCCTCCTACTCAACCAAAATTTTCCCTTTATAAATAGATGCCTTGGTGCGAGCCAATTCTGGGTTGAGCTACTCCATATCCTGACTAATTTGATCCATTTATTTATGAAGTCTCTCTACTGAGGTCCTCTACACTACAACCTCACTCTATCACCTCGTGGTAGTCCCAACATGCCCAAAAGATTCATTAATGAGACTCTTTCTAGCTTCGGCAAGATTGTTCATGGGATCTATAATAGAAAGAAGATAGTAGAGCATATTAGTTATCTCATAGGTAGTAATAAATTTTTTTACTATGTCATGAATGGAATGATAATAAAACCCCCCATACCCAAGAAATGAAAGTTGGTGATTGAATTTGGATTGTTTCATTGGCATGTTTGTAAGGGGATATGATAAATAAACTTCTAAATATCTTTCCATATTTTCAAAAGAGAAACACCAATTTCATCTAGATTCTCCTGGTCCTCCTTTAAATCACTCTTGTATGGAATAATATATCTCAGAATAAGTCCTATGGGAAAGGTTCTTGACTCAATATCCTTGGTATGACTGGATTATGTGAAAGTCATATCTTTTGAAACATCAGCAGGATGAGATGTTAAAGTAGAAGTTACAGATAGAGAATCTTGATGTAGTTATCCTAAAACCATATTCTTAAAATAGTTATTATAAAAATATAAAATGGAAACGTGAATAAATGGAAGAGTGGGGAGCTCACCTTAATTCTTTAGAACATCAAAATTCCCAACTACCATCATTTCATCAAATATAAAAATAGATGTTTTGTCCTCCATCTCTATGTTGACTTTGGGAACTTCCAGAGACACTCATGGTGTAGGATCATACTCGGTCAGGTCATTGATCTCCTAAATATTGGTCACAAATACTATTTTTTCTAGGATAATAATAATGGAATAAGGAGAAATAGTCGGGTCGGACTCCACATTAATCTGAGTTGCTTCCTCTTCAATAATAAGTCTATCCATAGAAACATGATCAATACACTCAATAAAATCACTAACCTCGGATGTCTCTCTATCTACTTGGATAGATTTCATTTGATCATAAAGATATACCCCTAGAACTCAGGATCCCCCAAATAGTCTCAATTGTCATGGGTTCCCAATATGGTTAAGGAACAATCATTAATGATATCATGTTCTTTTGTGAAGAAGAAGGGGATGCATGACCCTATATAGTTATCTACCAATGACACACTAAATTATCACCAATCCATGTTCAAGGTGATTAGTCATAAAATAGAATCACATAGCTTAATATTTAAGAAAATAGATTCAAAATTCACCTATTTTCTTTGATTGTAGAGATATCGACAACGGTCAAGACCATTGATGCTTTATGGTCTTTCATAGGGATCATCCCATATAATGAATAATGGGAAGGGTTATAGGAAACATTTTCCGCCATGATCAATAAGGACAGCTTCCAAATGCTCTATTAACCAGGGGATCCCTCTCTGGTGACTCCCACATCTAAAGGGATGTTCTCCCCAGCTGTGGTTCCCCTAGGGTTGTACTCTAGGGAAGTAACAGGTTCCCTGATCTCCCTTGACTCTTAATTATATGAGTAGTAGGGGTCCAAGGTCATGATAGTAAGAAAAAGAAAAGTTTGAATAAACAACCATGTTGCCTCTTTGTTGGTGTCGTCTTACCCCTCCATGATGAACACCATATCATCTACCTGGTTAGACCTGTAAAGAATATCCTTGCATGAGTGAACTATAGTTCCCATCTCATCAAGATATATACAGACTTTGTGAAGATTTTCTTGATTATAAATACATGTAGGAGTGGTGGTAATCAAAATCTTACAATCTCAAGGGTCTCTACAATAAGCATTTCCCAAATATCTTCAAGAGATGTGATAGTTCTCAAGGTATCACCAGCTGGCTAACCCTTTGTGAAGGATACAATGGTTGGATTGGATAATTCTAGGAGATCCATCCCATATAATAGAGTAGGTTTCATCCACCAAATTTTCTTTTTGGGCACCTAAACCAACCTAGAACCATCTAGGTTTGCGAGCTTGCAAAACCATAAACAGGAAGGAGGAATTTCCCCTATCCTAGTTGCAGTAGGGGTTTAAACTTCATCAGTGCCTCAGAGGCCTGACTGTCATCCTAATCAGCCTCATTAACCTTAGACATTACCATTTTGACCACTCACCAAGAATATCTATGTTGGTTCTATAGGGAATAGACCAGGTCATCAATCTCTTAAAAATAGGTTTCCACCTTCACAAGGTTTTCATCATAAGATATAGTGGATTGTTCCTACACATAGCCATATTCATTCAATGAAACCTCTTTATCTTTTAAAAATTTCCACAGAGCGAGAACAGAATGAGAAACCCTCAAAGAATCTCATTATCTCCAAGATGACAGAAAAGAGGCATCTGGAGGGATGGATGCTCGACCATGAGAGGCATTACCAATATAATATGAGATTGACCCTGAGGACTTAAACATCTTATTTAGGGGATCCAAAACTAGGGATTCTCTTTGATTCTTCCTAGGTTTCAAAGGTTTGAATGATTACTTTTGGTTCCTATTAGCGTCATGATCTTTTTTTCCTTGAAAAATAGGGAATCGTTTTTCTAGTTGATCTTCAGGGTATAATCGGTTCTTAAACTTGGTATAGTATTTCATATGTTTAGGCTTCAAACCCATGGAATGTCGAATCCCAATATAGAAACATGTGTCCTCATATGTAAAAATTAACCAAAGATTCAATGATACCATTAAGTATTTCTCATGGTGTACGATTTTGATGGTTGGAGGAAACCTCATCTAGTCACAGTTGAATTGACAAACAAATCTTTAGGGTGAATACCCTCACATAATAGCTCCCCATCAATCTTGGCATCCACGATGCCTTCTATCAAATAGATAAGATATCAAATCTTAGAGACATCCCTAGATCCATCATTTTCCAAATTAACATAAGGGGTAATGTAAAAATCATATGTTAAGTGTTCATGATAGTTCAACTGAACCATTATTTCTCACTCACTCTCATCTGAACAAATTACCCCAGTTATTCTTTATATGCTTCATTTGATGATAGATTCTAGAGTCTGTTGAGTGTTGATATATCTGTAGACTCCCATATTATTTGATTACCAGCCCCAAAAAACCTATATGGGACCCACTATCTAGTATTATGGCCTCCCCTCACTGATTTGTCCCAAAAAATTGTAAATATTTGCCAGAATGGGGATGATGAGGTTAATACACCTACCAGGGGACAATTGAAATATGATTATGAACTTGTGACTATGACATTGGTACTAGAATCACATTCCAATAATATCTTGCCACTCATAAACATGGAAATAATTATTTCCAGTCAGAATTGGAAGTTATCATTAGGGATGATCTGTTAGCACCACCCATTAAACTAGCCCTCCTCAAACATGGTTCAACAATCATCAATACACATTTGGATCTCAAAAGTTGGGAAAGTCCTCAGCCTCCTTGTACAAGGATCCTTGATAATTAATATTGAATATATAATGATCTAATCAGAAAATCAGCCATCCTTCTTTAGATATGGATCAATATTTAATAGATCAATATCCTTATCAATGAGTATCTTATAAAGAGGAGGGTTCTTCTCCATGTCATCCCAGTTCAGTGGGGGTGGAAAAAATTATTCATACTTCCCATCCATAATGGGTTCCCCTAAAATTAGTTGACCATTCTAGAGATTGATGTAAACTTTACTATGCACCAAGTGGATGGTGTGGGTGTTTAGGACCCATCCACTAAGTAGTTACAGGATGAACTTTTGATTTTGTTGGGAGTAATTCATATGCACCCATATATCTTCGTATATCCCCACAGCCTTCAAATATACTTAAAATTCCTTGAAACTCAAGAATTAATAGAAATTCCACCCCAAGCACAAGATAAATGATCCTCCAAAGTGAAGACCCCACTTTGATGACCACCCCAACTTCTCACTAAAAGTGGCCTTTAGTGCGATGCTATGATAACAGTGGATGTTTTTATCTGGAGTATGTACATTTTAATCTAGTGACCGATGAGTCCAATTTAATGGAAACCCGGTAGTGTGGGTTTCTCAGATGAATTCCCCCCTCATTGAGATGTTTCCTCATTGAATATTTCTATTTTTGATTATATATGTCACATATTGGTTTATTATTCATTTTTCCAAAATCAAAAACTACCATATCAACTCGAATCCATAAAGAGATAGTCTAACAGAGATCATATATTCATTTTATCATTTTCTCAGAATCCCTGATAGGGATTAATGGAATGGATCAATGGTGATTTTGGAATTTTCTTCAACAAAATCAACCATATATTTCCTCCTCCCCTTAGTCAAAAAAAGAGAACTTCCATCAATAGAAATAACTAGTGAGGGATCCATCACCTTTCAATAGAAAAATAAGGGAGTAAAAGGGATAAGTCTCTATAAAAAATGGAAAAGTTTATATTTTTCTAAACCATCAGTTCATGATGCATTGTCCTACAAACCACCAGTTATTGAAGCACTAGACTGAGAATCATTAGTGCATAATCTATCATTCTGTGATGTGTTGGCCCATAAATCATTGTCCAGCAAAGCATTGTCCCATGATTCATTCAAACTACTGGATGCTCCATCCATGAATCATATGACCTCTATACAGTAGTTCAAGAATTTCAATTTGTGATTGAAGAATAATAGTTCATGTAAATGGTGTCTACAAAGGAGAAACAATATGAGGAAGTAGTTGGTGATTGAGACTTCGTGGAAGTATCTTGCCCACAATGAAATCAATGAAGGAAAAAATGATCAGGCCCCCCTATTTTTACGCATGTTCCCCTATTGTAGCTCCACCTACATCCGGTAAAATGGTTCAAACCATAAATGATTTATATGTTTTAATATCCTCCTCTTAATACTAATCATAACCCATTCCAATGGGGGGGAATATTTAGGGTCTTAAAAATTATTCATACAAGAAGAAGAGAATTCCATGAAGTTCTAAAAGGGTTTAAATAAACCTAGAAGAAGAAATTGATGAATATGTTGGAAGAGGGTGAAACAATGAAGGAATGATTTGGGTTTGAGTAGAAAAAATTACTATACGGATTGTTGCTCTGCATGGAGTTCTGTCACTTCGCGAAGAACCCTATGAATGAAATCGTTCATGGGAAGAGATGGTACATCCAGAGCCCAAAATGAAAACAAGTAATTTATAGGTTTTGATGGTGATTTCATTCCCCATGAACAATCGCTATTCTGTATGGAATTCTACCAATTTGTGAAGCACCCCTCAAAAAAAATCTTTCACATGACGAGATGGTACCACTAAGGCCTGAGAATTAAACCAAGTCATTTGTAGGGCCAAATAGTGATTTCCATCAATGATAATGATCATACTCTATAAAAAACCATTCATTGGAATAAATGCTACCATTGGATCCCATAAATGAAACAAAGTTGTTTGTGGGTCCAAACGATGATTTCAATACCCATGAACAACCTCCCCACTTTAAAAAGGTTGTACGTGGGGTGGGTCATCCTACTTGGGCTCCCGCAAAAGAATACCCAACCCACGGCAGATGACCGGCCATCCCAGTGTCTAGTCCCCATGTTCTTCTATAAAAGACCACCAAGAGGAACTAAGGAGAATATGAAGAGACCTAAGAGATTAGTGATGATAAGGTGACACAAAAATATGATCCCAATTAGGAGAGAACCATCAATTAAAATCAGGTAAATCCTACCACATAGCATTAAGGAGGGAATAAATTCATCTGACCATCTGCAAACGTAAACCCATTTGCAGACACCATTCTGTGAGGCACAAATGGATGGACCCTTTATAGATTAGAACCCTATAAAGTGACATGCTATGTGGGTGGAACCTTTCCCTATATCAGAAAATGATACATGGGAAGAACGTGAACCCATATAGAAACATGCTAAGCGGGAAGAACTTAAACCTCTGTAGCAACAGACTAGGTGGGTCAAACCCTGGTCTACGTAGCACAATGCTACGTGGATGATACCCTCACTCGCATAACAACATGATACGCAGAGGGAACCTCATCCTGCCTAAGAAAATTCAATGTGGAATGGGGCATCCTAGGGTGTTCTACTCCCACCTCATATCACCCCCTTCTATCATATCGTCAAGCCCCAATTTGTACCCTTATTGAACCAGTCTAACATAATTAGGTCAAGGCCTCTTCTAATGCCACATGATATGTATGATCATATTATCGAGCACATCATCTTGCCCCCTCGAGTCTACATACATGTGGTAAGCAGTGAAGCATGTGTAACATCTTCAATAAGAGGGCCCCTCAGAATTTCTAAGACACTACGTTCACTAGGTAATGAGGGTTTCGACCTTGGAAGAGATAACATGAATTCACTTGTTCTAGGGATTTAGGGGAACTGTTGGTCTTTCCCTTCGATAATGGCCAGTGTTGGACACTCCTCTCTTCCTTGGGGCCGAGTAGGGCATGCCTCCTTATGTAAGACCCTATCCTTTCTTGCGGGAGGTGATTCTATTTCACTTCTTCACTAACCCAGGGCGTTGATTGATAGATCACCATATGTGGATATCCTAGTTACCAAAATTAAAGAGGATACATTCACATTTTAATAACTCTCTCCCTTTGGGAATAAAACCTCTTCCACCAATGGATTGAGTGAATCATGCGATCTTCATATCAAATTATTCCTCTTGTTTATCACACTGATCATGACTCATGTGGGTTTAGAGGTTAGTGGCACTCATAGAATCCAAACAATACTAAACATTGAAATGGGAATTCTCTATAGATATAATCCCCTACCCCCATTCAAATGGGATTTATTTACAATTTTAGCCTGAATCATTCCTTAACCTTCAAGGGTCGGTGTAAACCTTAAACCATACCAAACTAAATGGGATTTGATTCTCAACTATCCAGCATAATTATGAATTCAACCGGAGGTCCAAACTCTACACCCAAATTCACCCTAATGTTCTTTGATCCACATTCTAGATAGGGATATATCCACAAGGGAGACCACATCTCTTCTGGGTACCTCAATCCACCTCAGTGTAAGTCTCACACCAAACATTAACTAGGAACTGTTCGCCTATGTGTCTTTACCCCATGACATTAAAATGAAAGGTTTGGTTCTTGCCACATGACCTTTAAAGGTGGTGTGTCTTGTTAACTGGAACTGAACTATGAGGATTCTAATTCATCTCATGAGGGTGTGCAGGAACCCCATCTTATGGGTTCGATCTCGATATCAAAATAAATTTCATCTCCCGGGATGACAACAAACTCCAGGGCACCACACCTTATGGATTAATCCAAAATCATCTTAATGAATTACCAATGAATCTCTAATCCTTCAATAAAAGGGTTCCATTGATGAAGGACCTTACATACATACATATCCCTATATTGATGGAGAAACTCAAATACATACATATGATGCCAAACCCATGCATATTTTCAATTGATCATTACCTCATGGTGATCCATGTATACATACTTGGGGATGAGAAAAGGATCCACGAACATGTCTTAAATCTATAAGAGAGTCTAAGAATAAGAAATAATCCCCACCAAAAGGGTGTGATGTGGATTACTTCATATCATCATGAACAAATGAGTTCTTAATTATCTTTGGTTAAGTTATCAAATGAATGAATTCCTTTGGAATAAAAGCCCATGAGTAGTTGTGGATATGAGATTTTTTGGGTGTTTTCGGCTCTATGAACAAAACACATTGGAGATCATCCATATGTAATAAACCTGATGTAAATGATTGCACAAAACTCAACCCCTTGTGGTCAAAAGTTTTGAACTAGAACTTCATCAGAAAGAATATCACACCCTACTCAAGACACCTCTGTTACCCAAGTAGATTACATACCTGCAGGTATAGATACGGGCAAGCACCCTTCTACAGATGCTTGATATGTTTTACTTATAGTATGGAGCATGGGAGTAGAAGACTAAGCATATGATCAAGATTCTAGTAGAGCATTATTTTTTTCATTTTTTTTATTTTTTATATCATGTGGTATATTCATCTCCCATGTTTCTGATTTTTATATATCATCATGGAAGGATGTCATGAATATGACTCGACCTATTGAATTTTGGTATCTATCACAGTTGTTTGGTTATTTATTCTTCCACTGTTTTATGTTCTTCATCGTCTCCCTTATGCCACTCTGATATGAGGGTAGTCTCCTCACTATACCATCATATAACCTCACTATTAGATGAAATCCTCTAGAGTATGGGGAGGTCTGCTTGAGGCCATGTGACCCATCAGCTCAGGGCCCCAGTTAAGTGGATGTCGGGTCAAGATGTTACAAAATGCATATTAGAGCAATCTTTTTCCTTTTTTCATACTCTTTGGGGATTAGATAGGAGACAAGGAGTTAACATAATTTGGAAATGGGACTGCGCTTAGGAATAATTAACCCATCACTATGGAAACAACACTCATTTGTGTTGGGATATGTTTCTCATCAAAAATAACAGCCATTTTTGACGATAGTGAAGGGTCCCATCACAAAAAGTTTGGCATGACATTCCCAACAAACTGCGGGAAGAGCATTTATGATGGGTAAATGATTCTCATCGCAAATACCTGATTCAGTTTTTAGTATTTGAGATGGGAATTCACCAGGTTGCAAATAGTATCTCGGCAGGTTGTCATTTGCGACGGGACCTGTCAAAAATGACTATTTACCAGACAAAGTAATTACTGCGGGTAGTCGGCATTTTCTATGGGACACTAGAGAATACTCGATTCGGTTTTTAGTATTTGTGACGGGAATTCGCCCTGTCACAAATAGCATGTCGACAGGTTGTCATTTGTGACAGGACCCATCGCAAATGACTATTTTCCTGCCGACGTAATTTCTACGGGTGGTTGGAATTTGCAACAGGTCCCGTCACAAATGATACTATTTGTGATGGGCTTCCCGTCGCAAATAGACCCGTCGCAAATTATCTAACCTATATATACCTCCATCTATTTTTTCTCCCATTCTACTTCTCTATCAATCTCTCTCTATCATTCTTATGGAAAATATTTTTCTAAACTTTTTCATAGTTTAAAGTTCTCAATAGAAGCATAGTTCGTGGATTCTATACTTCGAAAGCTTCAATTTCAAAATATTTATCTTTTTTTTTGTTTACTAATTTAATTATAAATTATTTATATTTTTTGTAAATTAGTTGCTATTAAATTAAGTTAAAATTCGATATTTGTTTTTTTCAGATCTTATTTTTTATGAATAATTATGTGTTAGTGTTAATTACAAATAATTAGAAATAATTACAAATAATTAAAAATAATTAGTTATAAAAAAGAAATAATTAGTAATAAATAGAAATAATTACTAATAATTTCAAATAGTTAGTCATAATTAGAAATAATGTGTCATAATTAAAAATAATTAATGATAAATTTAAATAATTAGTACTCAATTAGAATTAAATTAGTTATAAATTCTAAAAATTAGTACTAAATTCAAAGAAATAACAATAAATTCTAAAAATTTGCAATAAATTCTAAAATTTAGAAATAAATTCTGAAAATTATCCATTAATTTTATGAATTGGTAATAAATTCTAAAAATTAGTAATAATTAGTAAAAATAGTTAAAATTAGGAGTAATTAGTAATATTTTTTAAAAATTAGCAATAATTTTATATAATTAGTAAAAATTTGGAATAATTTGAGATAATTAGTAATACTTTGGTATAATTTGATATAATTTGTAATAAATTGATATAATTATTATTAATTTGTAATAGTTATGAATAATAATGAATAATTAGGAATAATTCAGAACATTTATGATTAATTGGGATTAATTAGGATTAATTAGTAATAATTAGTAATAATTAGTAATAATTAGTAATAATTAATTATAATTAGTAATAATTAGAATTAATTAGGATTAATTGAGATTAATTAGTATTAATTAGTAATAATTAGATATAATTATGAATAATTAGGTGTAATTAGTAATAATTAGGATTAATTAGTAATAATTAGGATTAATTATTAATAATTAGTAACAATTAGTAAGAATTGGTAACAATTAATCATAATTGGGATTAATTAGTAGTAATTAGGTTTAATTTGTAATAATTAGTAATAATTAGTGACAATTAGGATTAATTAGTAATAATTAGTGATAATTATGATTGATTGGTAATAATTAGGATTAATTAATAATAATTAGTAATAATTAGTAATAATTTGTAATGATTTTGATTAATTAGTAATAATTAAAAGTAATTAGTAATATTTAGGATTAATTAGTAATAATTAGGATTAATTAGTAACAATTAGGATTAATTAGAAATAATTACTAATACTTAGTAATAATTAGTAATAATTTTTAATAATTAGTAATAATTAGTAATAATTAGTAATAATTAGTAATAATTAGTAATAATTAGTAATAATTAGTAATAATTAGTAATAGTTAGGATTATATAGTAATAATTAATATTAATTAGTAATAATTTGGATTAATTAGTAATAATTAGGATTAAATAGTATTAATTAGGATTAATTAGTAATAATTAGGATTAATTTATAATAATTGGGGTTAATTAATTATAATTAGTAATAATTAGTAATAATTAGTAATAATTAGTAATAATTAGTAATAATTATGATTAATTAGTAATAATTAGGATTAATTAGAAATAAGTAGTATTAATCAGTAATAATTAGGATTAATTGTTAATAATTATGATTAATTGGTAATAATTAGGACTAATTAGTAATAATTATTATTAAATAGTAATAATTAGGATTAATTAGTATTAATTAGTATTAATTAGTAATCATTAGGATCAATTAGTAATAATTACGATTAATTAGAAATAATTAGTAACAATGAGTATTAATTAGTAATAATTATGATTAATTAGTAAAAAATAGGATTAAGTAGTAATAATAATGATTAATTAGTAATAATTAGTAATCATTAGTAATAATTACTAATAATTAATAATAATTTTTAATAATTTGTAAAAAAAATATTAATAATTGGTAATATTAAAGAGAGTATGTGTAGAGAGTAGCATGAGACGCGTCAATGGAAACAGCAGCAGCAACAAGAAGAGATCTGACGATAGTAGCAGCAGTAGCAGGAGGACGAAATGAGTCGATGGCAGCAGCTGCCAATGGAGTAAATGTGATGCCTGACTCGGAGTTTATGGATGGAGTTCTCTCTATCGTCTCCTCAAACTCCGCCAGGTGACCCTCCCCCTAGTGATTTAGTTTAGTTTCTATGAAAAAACATTTTCATGTAATTATTTTTTGTAATATTAACTATTTAAAGTTTTAAATAGTGTTTTTTATATTATTATGAAAATTAGATTTGTTATAATTTTTTTGATTTTTTTTATATTTTTGCGAATCTTGAGATTTTTAACATATTACTAATATTAATATTATTATTTAATTAATACTAAAAATATTATCATTATATTATTATTTTATAATTTGATAATTTAATTTATGTTGTTAATACTAATATTATTATTTCATTTATATTTATTTTATATTATTATTAGTATTTATTATTTTATTGAATTTTATTATGAATATTTCATTTTTTAGTATTTATTTTATTTTTTAATATTTTGTGAATCTTGAGGTTTTTAATATATTAATAATATTAATATTATAATTTAACGAATATTAAAAATATTACTATTATTATATTATTTTATAATTTGATAATTAAATTTTTGTTTCTAATAATAATATTATTATTCTATTTATATTATTTTTATATTATTATTGTTATTATTATATTATTGATTTTTTTTATGTTTTTGAAGTATTTGTGACGGGACTTGTCGCAATAACGTTCCTCTTTGCGATGAGTCCCATCGCAAATAGTCCAAATAAAAGAAGTTATTATGATGGGACCTGTCGAAAATAGTTTTTAAATAATCGAGATACTATTATGATAGGGAATGACCCTTCGCAATAGGTTTTTTTGAAAAACTGACAAAACTATTTGTGATGGGGGTATGGGCCATCGCAAATATTATTATTTCTGATTCCATTTTCCACAATGGGTCATTTTTGATGGGGCGTTGTCGCAAATACAATGTTTTCCAGTAGTGCATGTAGAGGGGAAACCCAAATTTCCTGGGATGGGTAATTTCTATTATTGATTACACATTTTATAGTTGTTACAACTTCACCATTGGGTAATGCACATGTCTTATGAAGTAATTATTATTGAGTTATTTCAATGATACTATTTTATCTATTCCCAATGAAATGAGGGTGTTTCATTACATGCATCATTATAGGCACAATATGACTAATATGTCATTTATTTTTCCATTCCATGTCTATTTTCGGTGTGTATTTCCATGATACATATTGTTTGTGCCTAAATATCATATATTGAAAAGTGATTACATTTCTTGTAAGGTGAATATAATTAGACTAATTATAGTGTCTAAATTAGTCTAAATAGTTTTATTCTTATATAGATAGGTTATGACAAGTTAAAAATCCACTTATACCATATTGTGGGTTCTAGACATACTATTATTGGACCAACATATTTTTATTATATATATGATATTGTGAACTCAAATGAAGTTAAAATATTTAAAGTTAATAGTTACAACTAAATGGGATTCCAACTGTTAACTAAAGGGTTTTTTCCTCTATACCTTTTAATTGAAACTCCATATACTAGAACCTCTATCAAACTATTTAAGACCTAGACCTGAACCCAACCTTAGTAGTAGTTATTAGGGAGTCTCTTACATTCTTATAGCTTAATGTGGTTTTCCTTACCACCTAGACCCGACGTTTGGAGCAGGCAGAGAGGTGTGATTTTTTTATATAGGAAGGCTTGTACATATCCTAGTTGTTTACAAAAAATACATTGAACTATTAAATTTTCATCTGAGGCATGCATTTAGAATTTTTAGAATCATTCCACCATGACGGGCTCATGTCGAATGCCTAGACGATAGTGATAACCATGAACTAAAGGTGGTGGATCCCGATCCACTAGTGATTCATATTGTTGTGCCACAAGTGCCCCACAATTTGTTCCTCATTTCGGCACTGATGCATAGTTAATAGATTGTTTTTTTTATATGATTCAATCAATAAAAGGTGTTTCTAAACCTTCCCTTATTATGGAAGAGTTGACTCATTAGTTTCAATAGAATCATCCACCCACCTTTTTGGGGATGGCAGAGCACATGGATAAAGGCAAGGATTTCTATTTTAAAGCATCTAGATACACCCCTAGAGTGGAGGTTCAAACATTATGCTTACATTCTAAATGATTATTCTATGGGATGGTGAGATGTTATTATCCTAGAATATCAGCATCCAGGTATAGTCTAGGAAGACTTACAGATTATCTTTTATTGTGACTTATTTCAATAGACTCTGAGGGTTGACCAGGTTAGAATGTTTATAAAACTATAGTAGGGATCCATGTATTCCATAGAGTATTCTTTTTTTTTTACTAAGGTAAAATGTCTCACATCGATAATAGTGGGTGATGATCTTATGGCCAGGAAGAAATTTGTGGTTGTGTTGGTATACTTTATTTGATCATAGGTCAATTTCTTCTGATTGTGTATTATTCCTATGATTTTCAACTAAGACCTCGTTAATGAGAATAATATTGGGGAAATTGATTTCACATGATATATAACTTCAGAAACTAGCCTCATTAGTGGTTCATTCAGTGGAAAAATGGATTTTGGATGTTTCTCTTGGGGATGACAATAGGCAGGATCCTCGTGCTGACAGTTTCCTCATATTTCATATGTGTGGGAAACTAAGGCATACAAAACCACAGTGTTTATGGGATCCAGGGTAATGCTGAGACCATGGTGGGATGGGGATATCCAATAATTCTATAGTAAATTTCCAATAGTGCCTAGTGATAATGTATCTACAAAAACCCCATGTTTCAAAGTTGTTCTAGTTGTATCTTTCCTGGTTGGTAGCTGGAATACCACCAGACCCTTAGGCTCAGGTAACGGTCGAGGAAGAGATAGTCAGACTCATGATTATTATTTCCAGAAGAGCATTCCTACTCATGGAAGTTAGGTTGTGACTCAGGGATATGGTACATGCTAGTTACATGTAGTAAAGCCTCTACTGGAGGAGAAATGCACTGTTCTTTGGAGTATTATGATCATGTCATGTAAGTGTTCAGTAATGTTTTGTATCCCATGTTATATGCTCTTATGATATGTAGAAAGTTCTAAAATACACTATATTTCTCAATCTTTTGGGTTAAATTATGTGTATTTTGATTTAATAAAACATTTTTTACCGTGTAATAAAGATCATCGTTTTTATATTTGGTATTAGAGATAGGTTTAGTTAATTTTGGTATTAAGATTAGGAAACTCTAGAAAATCTTTAGGTATAATACAAAGTAAAAGAAAACATCCCTAAATTTTTCTTATTATAGATTCGGTGGTTTATCAAGAAAATATATCCATGTCTGTATGCTACAAGTGGATGTGGTTCTGGCACAGATATACTTATGATTAAAAAATCTAACAAGCTGTTTTGGGCTTGAATCGGGGTAATTTGGTACACAAAAATGGGTCTTACTGTAAACCTAGATTGAAACTCTCAGGGGATATTATTGGGTAAATTTATAATCTCATTATAAACCATTATTAAGGGAACAAAAAAATTCTTATAAGAATATGTGTTAGGAAATAGATCAGGTATAACATAGATTCAAGCCTAGAAACTCATATGTTAAGGAGATAAATGTAATTTATAAGCTATCCCTTTAATGTCTTTGGATTTCCTTTTATGTTTATAATTGTTTAAGATACTCATCCCTAACTTTTCTTTAATTATACCAAATGTCCAAAAATAGGATGAATCAGGTTAACAATAAATGTGAATAGAAGTGTGATGACTGACCTAATGAGATTACCAACCTAATGGGAGTGTGAATCAAAAACATTGTTAGGATAATCTCTCAACTAACTCAAGTTTTGAATAGAAACTTGTTCAAAAAGGATAATCCAAGACCCCCTAAGAGAGAACAATATAAAATCGAGAGCTTCATGGGACAAAGGCCCCCTACTTTCAATGGATAATTTGATCCACTAATCGGTGAATAATGGATCAACTCCATTGACAAGATATTTAGAATAATATAATGTTCTAAATAATAGAAGGTTCTTGTAGTTTTCAATCACATGGATGGAGAAGAATATCAGTGGTTTGCATTGATCAAGAATATGATGCCTAAGGAATAAATTGAAGTGATGGAGTTGAAGTAATTTAGTAAAAACAATTGATATATATTTTCCTCACACTCTACGTCTTAAAATGGAAATGTATTTCCTTATACTCAAGAAAAAAGATGATGAATATTTTAGGGAGTTTTTATAAAACTTCAAATCACTTTCATGATACACCTAAAGTTTTGTCGTTAAACCTAAATTTAAGGTTGACCACTTCTATGGTGGGCCAAAACCAAGTCTACAAAAATCTCGGGTGATCTGTGACTTTGATAGCTATGAGGAAACTATATGATGTGCCCTCAAAGTCGAAATGGAGATCTGAGAATCCTAATGGTATTATAGGGATAAAAAGTAGAATGTTGAGTTTAATTCTATTAGTCTAATGGAGAAATATAATGGTTCTTAGGAATTTTGGAATCCCGCATATCAATGATGTGTAAAGAAGCACCCTAGAAATTGCCTAAGGAGGATGAAGTAATGATTTAGTTGCATGAGGTAGGACGTATAGCTAATAATTGACCACAAGAGAGGCTCTTGATTGCGACAAAGGAAAGGAATGCTCTGGTCAAACCTCAACATATTTTCCATTACATCAACTAGAAGGAACTGGGGAACTATTCAAACCAATTCCCTAGGACAAGGTTTTTTGGAGACGACAAATAAACTCTAAGGTAGCAGGGTAAAGTTTCTCTATGACTACCTCCGAAGGGAATCCAGACTACCATGTGGTTATAGGTATGATAGTTATTCATTCAATGATAGAAAATATACTTTTTTATTATGGATCAATTCATTTCTTCATACTATTAAGGCTTACTAAAACTATTAAAACACCACCATAAAGAATGTAAGTAGAGATATCGATGAAAAAGATAAATGGGGAAATAATTTCATCCCATGTATATAACACATCCCCTGTCAAAATTTTGTGGTATGGACTTCCCATAGAACCTCTTCTTACTTCCTTTGGATGAATTTGATGAAATTTTGGGTATGCGTTGGCTTTACCTGTATATGGCCAACATAAATTTCTGTGATATGGAAATAACTCTCCACATGGTGAATCGACCCCGGATTCTATAAAAGTGAAAGGAGGAGGTTGAATATTATTTAGAACCACTATGTAAATAATGGATATTATATCCATATGACCAAGCGTATCTTTATCAAAGTGATTGAGTCTACAAAAATAACCATCCTTGATGACATACCTATTGACAGGGAATACACATATGTGTCTCCCAAGTAATATTCAGGACTTCCTCCTAGCTGAGAGTTTGAATTTTTAATTCGGATTATACCTGGGGAATTTCTAATATCCAAGACTCCATATTTGACGGATGTTATAGAAATTGAGGAGATAATGAAACCGCTATAGGAAAATTTGGATAAAGGGTTTATATTCCCAATTGATTCACCATCGGGTTCACCAGTCTTATTAGTCAAGAAGGATGGTTGGTAAATGTGACTTTACATAGAAAATTGTGATCTCAACATGATCATGATAAAGAAAAAGTATAATTTCCCATGGATTGATGACTTTTTCAGTCAGCTACATGGAGCACAATACTTCTCCATAGTAGATCTATAGTTTTTATATTAACAAGTTAGGATAAAGAATGAGGATATCCCCAAAATAGCTTTTCATAATAGATTCGGATGTTATGAGTTCATACTAATTTTATTCGGACTCACTAATGCTCCATAAATCCTCATGGGACGTATTAATAGAGTCTTTAGATTTTACTTCAACGAATTTGTGGAATTTTTTATAAATCATATGTTAATATACTCCAAAAACAATGAGGATCGGGAGGAGCATTTGAGCATTGTGAAAAAGACATAGAAAAATGAGAATATCTATATAATGTATAAAAAGTGTGAGTTCTAGTTGAATAAAGTCTCATTCTTAGGAAATATCATCACATGCAATGAGATATATATTGATCCTTTATAGACAAGAGTACTTGAAGGATGGTCAAGGCCAATATCTGTGACAGATACCCATAGCTTATATGGGGTAGCTGGATATTATCACTGATTTATAAGGAATTTCTCACAATTTTAAAACCCTCTTTCCAAGATAAGTTGGAAGGGAGTCAATTTTTGTTGGAATGATGAATGTGAATAAATCTTCATGGAGTTCAAAAAAGAGTCTTATAACTACCCGTGTACTCACACTACAAACAAGTGGGGAACATTTCCTAATTTTTAGTGATTCTTAAAAGAAGGGATTGAGATGTGTGTTGATGAAAAACGAAAAATTCATTACCTATGGATAAAGGTAGTTGAAAAGTCATGATAAAAACTATCTCACACATGATCTAGAGTTTACAGCCATCATCTTTGATTTGAAAATATGGAGGCATTATCTCTATGGGGAGAAGTGTGAGATATATACTGACGATAATATCCTAAAATATATATTCACACAGAAAGAGAATAATATATGCTATTGAATATGGTTAGATCCCATCAAGGTTTATTATTGCTCAATCAACTACCATCCTAGTAAATAAAATAAGGTGGTCGATGATCTAAGTATAAATGACCCAAAAATTCTATCATTAATGTTAATTGAGAAGTATCTAATCTTCTTAGAATCGAATAAAATAGGCATGGTTTTCAAAAATAAAGGAACAACATCAATCCTTTCACAAATAATTGTTCAACGATATCTTTGGGAAAGGTTAAAGGATTCTTAAAATGATAATGTGTGAATTTATAGTAAATAAAAAAGAATAATAAAAGGGAAATCCATAAAGTTAAAAGTTAATGAATAAGGAATTGTGATATTTGGGTCAAGACTATGTGTTCCATAAAATATTGACTAAAAGAAGTAACTATTGGATGATGCACGTAGTTAAAATTTCTCCATTCACCCAAGAAACACACAGATGTGTTGAAAACTCTGAGATCGCTATTATTGGGACAATATAAAGAAGGAGATCATTGAATATACATCATCATGCCTATTATGTTAGAAAGTGAAGGCTAAAAAGTATAAATATAGGGGGATGATTCAAACATTACCCATACCAATATGAAAATAAATAAACATAACCATGGACTTTGTTACTGTACTTCTAAATAAATACAACGGAAATAATGTTTTCTAGGTTTTTTGTAACATATACAAAATAATTCACATTTCATTTTAGTTTGAGAGGATTTCTCAAAGGATAAAATGGCAAGGATATACATTAGAGAAGTGGTAATTCTTCATGAAGTACCATTATGTATTGTATTGAATCAATACCCAATATCCACCTACAAGTTCTAGAAAAGATTCCAGAGTTCTCTAAATATTGAGCTGGATTTCAGTATGGCCAATCATCCTCAAATTAATGGACAATCTGTGTAGACTATTTCGACATTGTAATGCAAGTTGTGAGAATTTCCTATGAACATCAAAGTTTTATGGGACCAACATCTTCCTTTGGTTTATTTCTCTTACTACAAAAATTTTCACTTGAGTATATAAATGGCTCTCTATGGATCCCTTTATGGGAATAGGTGCAGAACACCGACATGTTGGGATGAAGTTGGGGGATGAAAACATGTGGGTCCTAAAATCGTTGAAGAAATGGTGGATATGGTTAAGATTATTCAGAAGTACATAAATGTAGGTTAGTGTCAGCAAAATATATATTCTAACAATCATTTATTTGACCTAGAGTTTAATATTGGATACATGGTATTCCTTTTCATATCTCCATGGAATAATGTGATGAGATTTGGGAATTGATTGACTCAACTAGTAGGATCGTACCCTATGAATCCCACTTATTAGATCTTGAAAGGGAGATTTTTTTGTTTCCCCTAGACCAATCCCAATCCATGATTCAATAACTTAAGCATGAGTAAAACCATTTACAGGAGAAGTTCAAGCTCATCGATATCATGAACCAAAACATGTTCATCAAATGACCCCATGAAATTCCCACCATTGCACACCTTACTCATAATATATATTGCTATTTATTAATGGGATATATATCAGTACCCTATCAACAGGAATGTCTAAATTATTTTTTATAAAATGAGGAATATATTTTCATTCTATTATTATAAATTTGTAAGTGATTTTTAAATCATGAATTGTATTTTTGATTAATATTAAAATTAAATTAACAAATTTATGAATAAATGTTTTCTTAAATAAAAAATATTTTAAAAGAATATTTTTATAAAATAATATTTATCAAAAATAAATGATCATATAATTTTTTTGATTTCTAATGTAATTTTTATTAGGTTTTAAAAATAGTTACTATGAAAAACACATAATTTTCAATAACTATTGGTTTTTATTTTAAAAGTGAAAATTCATATATTTAAAATATTATTAATAGAAAATGAATATTATTTTTTGAATCAAGACATTAATATTATCAAATGTTAATTTTTCATAATTTTCTGAAACAAATGAGTTTTTGGATAAAAATTAAATACCATATAAATATACTTTGTGTTTTATGACATCAAAGTGACCCAAAAGTCATTTAATAAGTAATATAAATAAGATACATGACCAAATATATTTTTCCCTTTAAAATAATTTGATTTTAATTTTATTTAATTTATTTTTAAGGACATTAAAAATCCTCCAAGACTAAAAATATATTTTAAGATTTTAAAATCATTTCTTTAAGATTGAGACTGACCTCCACATCACCAAAGTTAATATTTTTAAGAGTTCTGACATTGGAAACCCAAAATAATAATAATAAACCCCTTTTTTAGAAACCATGGGTAAATACTATGGGATAGTTTGTGGTTTTGGTTACTTTATTATGTAGAGTCCAAAACTAAAATAATAAAGAAATTTCCTTATATTCCTATATAAACCCACACAAGATAGAATTTATCTTCACTAAAACTCTTTTTAGAACATACACACACTTACCTACACACCATAGAGTCCTCCCATGGGTCACTATAACTTTAAATAATTTCATCCCAATCATTTGGAGTCACACACTAAAGTAAGGTATCCACACCTTCCTCTCCTCCTTTTAAATTCATGCAACTGCTTTGAAATTAGTTCTTGTAATTTAAATTGGTTATTATTTAATTCATTTATAAAAATTAACTTACTATACCTTTTATTTTTTATTAGGTATCATTTATCCTCCCTCGTTTGGACCCTTACCTAAACCTTTATTATGTTAAACTTCCGTAAGGAATCCTCACCCTTCCCTTATTTATTAGAATTTCATTAGGAACTTTTGTATTCTATTTCTATTTAATAATATTGAGAAATTTATTTTTATACCCCTATTTATTCATATTTAATGGTAAAATTGTGAGATATACTATCGTCTATCATCAACCATATTATAAATTTTTAAGCATCGTCATTATACAGATGAAATTTCACCATGGTTTTTCCATGATAAAATAATTGTGTAGTGAATACCATAACCATTTTTCTATCAATGGTATTCAAATTTATGCACATATACTTATTTACTGAGTACATAAATGTTTGCATTTCAAGTTCCTTGTTCGTGTAATAAATTATGATTTTGAATGAATGAATATTGTATGATATATTTGGTTCAGTTAAGCATGAAAATGAAATGATTATGATGGGTGTTCCTGGATAATGCTTCAATGAATTAGGTAATATTTAGTATCATGATACATCATATTGGTATAGGGTTATACCTGATTCATTTATGGGACATTGTACACCATGAGGTCTTGGTGAATTTAGCCTTTACCTAAGTTTATGATTCAGTGTTTTATGTTGTTGCCTCATTTCCCATGTTATGATTATCATGTTATATCATGCCTTATTATTCATGTTCCTTTTATTCTCAATTCATATGACTACTGTTTTACATGTATTATATTATTCATTTTATTCCTTGTTTTTTTCCTTACAAGGATTTATAACTCAACCCTTTTTTATGATTGTCCCTAGGATATCCCATGCAGTTTTTAGTTCTTTGGAATATTATGATAATGTCAAGGATGTGTTTAGTAATGTTTTATATCCCATATTATAAGTTGGTATAGTATGTACCCAATTTCAAAATACACTAGACTTATTAATCTTTTGGGATGTATTAAGTATAATTCTTTATAATAAAACATGTATTTACATATAATAAAGACCATGGTTGTTATATGAGCCACAACTAATGAAATATCATTGGATGTGAATGTCATCTAGTTTTCCAGACACATTAAAGGGTCTAATGTGTCCCCATGTAATAACATTCATGTCTTTTTTTTATAAAATGGATAAAAACATGACACTCCAGAGTGTCAGTCACTTCATTATATACCATAAAAGAAATTAAAATCATGTTATAAATATTGATGGTTTAAAAGGGCCTCTACAAGTGGTTCTTAGATATCCTTTGATAAATTAAGAGTATACAAGATAGGGAGTTTGGATAGAACTATAGCCAACTATTTTAGGATTCTTTAGTTTTTACCTAAAGGTTAACATCTTACCATGGGGGTTGAACTATAACAACTGATTTAGGGGATAAATCTCTCTAAGTTCATAGCTCAGGCAGTTGTACAAATATTGAGGTAATTTTTAATATTATTATATTAGTTCAACTTGTCTTGCCCCCTCATACATGCTGATGATACCGGTGCACCCCTTCTAGTCGATCTTCCAAAATATTCAATCTTGAAGGATTATTATATGATGAGGGTTATTTTTCATGATATTTATATGCCCTATTAAGGTTTATTATTTCAGTTTGGGTAGTATAAATAGTTGTGGTGGGGATGTGGTAAATAGATTAAGTCTATCCATAACCATGTCTTCCCCTACCTCTTTGAATTATATGGTTTCTTCCCTTGGTTCCCATATATTTTATAGAGGATTTGAGTTCATAACCATACTCACCATAAAAAAATGGATCTAATAGATGAATTATGTCAATAGATCCAAATAATGACTCTTCATCTGATGAGGGTTATGTTTGATAGGGTTGTGCCCTTGATACCATTTGGAGAGATAGTCCCCATCCTCTTGAGATTATAGGAATAAAATATGAGTGAGGAAAAATCATCTGTGGTGTCTACATGGGATCTTCCTCCTATGCTTGATTTTCTCTTTAGTTATTACATTCCTTTTATGATCAGATCTTGGAAGATTGTGGTTTCAGTAAAGCTGGCCTCACAATGGTAAAATAAATAAGGGAAAAGTATTTTAATCCAACTATTCCCTATGGATAGCATGATTTTGATTTATTTTATTTATATTCATAAAATCTCTGAACATTTGTTAACTCTTTATTATGATTTTCTTCTACTACATATCTACCTATATAGCGATAATAGAAACACATTCCACTTGTGCTAGTGGTTTTCCCAGTTTCATATGACCAAATTTAAACATCATCGGTATAATGTCATTAAAAAAACAATCCTAGATGGTGTGTCCCAATGTTGTGTGCTAAGGGAAACAATTTGGGTTGTCAGGAAGACGAATCTGATCATTCTTTTTAGGATCTAATAGGATCAATAAATTATTTTCCATGGATACTATAAAGTATATGGAATATTTTTCATCTTAGAAGAAATAATATTTTTTCTAATATTCAAATTGATTATGTTTACGTTCCATCTTCACATCCTAATAGGCGTATTATTACTAATGTTGTTTTTTAGAATAAGGTGTCTCATGATGAGTTTTAGGATTTAGAGATAGATTTATCTTAGGATATAACTTTAAGGTGATGGTTGTGGTTTCCAGCCTCATGTTCTCTTTCCCAGATATATTGACATAATTAAATAATTGGGTTTGGTTCACAATATGGAGTCCTCTAATAATTTATAAACTATAGAAAGGTCCCAAAACCTGTCTTTGTACTTATTGGGAATTAGTGGTTTCAACAAAAAATCATTAATGATCTCTATACAAAGACCTAATAGCTCCACTTGGGAAGCTATAAGTTTAAAGAGTAAGGTAAACCCTTCCACCTATAAATGAAATATGATTCTATCTCAATATCCCTTTTTTCTAATTTTATAGGTCAATGATTTTTGTTTTTTACAATGTTAATCTGAATTGATAATGAAATTGATGAAAAATATCTTCCCATCCTTTGATTAAACCGGCTGGAAAATTGGTATACAAAAAATGACTGCTCTTTACAATTTTTACCTGAATCACCAAATCTTGGTTACTTCTTACTTCTCAAGACTTCCCATTATGGGACCACACTAAGAAAAAAATGAATCAGATGCATTGTTGGGTTCCTTGGACCATTTAAGCCAGGAACATAGTGGTGGTTGTGCAAGGATTTCATAGAATTTTGATGAGAGCCACCTAGTGGTGGTTGCGGAAGGATGTCATAGAATTTTATACCTCCCACAGATCATACTCTTAATTCTCCACCTAAACCTCTTCTAGCTTCGCCTTTATGGGGCATCCCTGTCCGAACCTGGGAGAACACAGATCAGGACGTTCTTTGTTTTGAGGTAGTCTGTCATTTATTCATCTTCCCTCCTCATCATGTCGATCGAGGAATTCATACAACATTTGACCTACCCCATCATAATAATAATACATCCCCTCTCTAATCTTCTTCGGTCCTCTACAATGTCCTTGTGTCTCACACCCATGTGCATAATTTTGATCATGGGGAGGTCTCATGTGTCAAGATCCTATTGAATGGTGCCAGTTAGCTGTTGTAGAAGACTCATCCCTATAACTCCCAGTGCCAGCTCCAGCTGCTTGGAATACCTCTAAAAAGAATTTGTCTATCACCATTTCGTCCTCTAACACCCCAGCATATGTGGGAATGCACAAGGGAACCATGCTATCATGTATCTCTCTATTGGGTTCCTTCCCAAACTTTTATGCTCATTTGTATCCATATCAGATCATGTTGAGGGAGAACCACATGAGATATTTTAACCTTTTGGCATGCTCAAACACTTTCATCCCTTCCTAATTTATATCCAAAAGCTCCTAAATCTAAAATGAGTGTAGATGGGAGGGGTAATACTCCTCACGGGATATTTTCTTGAATTTGATCCATGAAAGTGTCATTTCATCATGAATATGGGCAACAAGACTCCACCAGTGGCCAGATACTTCATCAAAATGGATAGATTCTGTCAAAATCACCTAATCCCTCAATTTTAGGATAATCTTGAAAACATGGATCACTAAATCTACCCAATACTCCACTACTATGGAATCTATCTCACTGTGGAACCTTAGTGGCATCTAGAACTTGAACTTGTAGAGTGAGTTATGTCTGCAAGAATCCTCAGTCTACCATGTTGTATGATCTACTTCTCAACTAGTGGGGGTGCTACTACTTTTCCATTGGGAAGAAGTATCTCAAGGGAAGGACCCTGAACAGAGGCCTCATTACTCATCGGATCATTATCAAGATCCATAATTGGTAACCTGGATAACTATCATCAGGGAGGAATCCTTAAAATTTAATCAAGACGTATCATGTCTAGATGAGAATATATATATATAATGGGGAGATTAATCAATAAGTATAGTAAAATACTTGATCATATATGATGAATTTACCATTTATCCATGAAACCAATGTATCGGTATGCCAAATCGACAAGCAAGTACTTAAGGTCCTGATGGATGGATACATCGGCCACACGTACCATCACTTGGTTCCCAGGAAAGAAAGTCGCACTCAAAAAACTCTAAAAATATTTCCCTAAATCATAAATTAATAATCATAATTGGACTACACCAAACACCATCCCAATGAATGAACTTCTCTGATACAAATCTATCACAACCCGACCCTAATCGGGGCTCAAGTCGTAACTACCCTAAGACCGCCTCAATAAACTAGGGGGTGCATACAAGAACCAAAAGGCATATCCTAAAAGGGATTCCTTTACCTAATGTACTTGTACACACACAATAAACCATCTCAATGAATCAGTATAGGTAAATACGAATAATAAGATTCAACAACTATAATATAACCTAGCATGTAAAACCACTCAGGTGTACAAGAGTACAATAGTGAAAAGTGAAATGTAAAGGGAAAAAATATATGCCCAACCAGAAATATTTCTTAACTAGAAAATACTAGAAAGTAAAAGTGTTGATATAGCCCATATCCTAATCTCCAAGATCCAACCACCATATACATAGCCATTAGGATTCCTAGAAAGGTGAAGGGGGTTGTAATAAACATGATAGGAATAGATGGTATACAAACTTCTCAATTCAAGTAAGAGAGTAAAAAATCCAATGGAATAGATTACAGATATATATATATATATATATATATATATATATATTCAATAAAAGAATACCAATGAGAGAGAAAGGGTATCTACATTACAAATCCAATCCTAGTAAAAGAGTTACATCAATTCCCTATGTCCTTAAATGATTCCCATCATCTTGAGAATCTTCCCATAATTAACCAGGTGGAGGAACACACCTCATTATGGTATCACACAATTTAGGGGATCAAATCTCCAAGTATAGGACCTTCACCCTAGTGCATTAAGGGGTCACACTAAATAAATATCCATATAGAAACCACACCCTAATGTGTTAGGGGTTCCACTATATAGGTAGAGGAATATCTACCTCATGCATTAGGGGGCTTCCACTCTCATGTCATGAGGACCTGTGTCCTATCCAATAGGGGGTACCACTTGGTAGGTAGAGGACCCATGCCCTAGTTTGTCAAGGGGTCCAATCAGGTATCACGAAGACCCATTCCCTATCTGATATTGGGTACCACTCATTAGATAGAGGACCCATACATTGGTTAATCAAGGGGTCCCACTTTTGTGTCATGAGGACCAATGACCTTTCTAATAGGGGTACCACTCAGTAGATAGAGGACCTGCACCCAGGTCTTTTAGGCGTTTCTACTCTAGTTTCATGAGGACCCATTCCCTAACTCAAAGGGGGAACCACTCGGTAGATAGAGGACATGTTCCTTAGTTTTTAGGGGGGGTTCCACTATAGTTTATCCATTGATCCTCTTCCTGATCACTTCCATCATCAGGTGCCACCCAAATAAGTATCCCACCAAGAATATCATGAATCTTATATTGAAATCCATTGTAGAGGCCACCATCACATTTCACATGGAAAAACACTTTGTATAAAATACTTTTAAGCCAAAATTTGAGTCAAAATGAAAGAGATATGAGAGTCTGAAGCTTCCTTATAAGAAAATAAGGGGTACACATCATGTGGTCCCACTCCATTTTCTGGTCGTGTCCCTTATGTTGCATGGATTGCTACCCATGTAGGGATACATAGTGTGTATCAAGTCTACATGGTATGTTTGAGCCACTTGGGGTCTTCTTGTGCTCCCGGGCCATGTCCATGTATCCATCCCATGTTCATGTACATCGGTACACGACCTGTATCTCCACATGGGGTTCTACCCATGTCTCTTGTTGTGTCTATGTACTTTGTCACATTGAGTTTTTCAAGCCATGCCCATGCTTTTTTATTCCTGGAGTATACTCCAGGAAACCAGAACAAGGTCATATGGAATGCAGGGCTCTAACACGATATGTGTACCTTATAATTCCTCAAAACACTGACCACCAAAACCAAGGCCTTACACACTGTGTGTTATTTGAACTACATAGCATGTAGTAATGTTTTTCATAAAATATCATATCCATTCAAAGGATACTAAATATTTGTCCATTTCTTTATATTTTGTATCTGATCCACCCAAAAATAGTGGATATATTTTTATGTCATTTTTGGCCATCTAGTGGCTACAAATCAGAATCTGTTCGCCATGGAGGTTTGTTGCTCATCTCTTATGCATATGTTCATCACCTTTAATCATGGATCCCAAAACCATAAAAAAATATCACCCATTAAACCATGATTCATCCCTAAATTTATCCTTGGTCATCTATTCATTCATCACATGTGAAACCATCATGAATCTGTGGGTCCGATCAGGCTCAGTCCCACCCGGCAATGTTGAATCATGACCTTGTCTTCCAATGATGACTAACATGAATAAATTAGGGTAGAAAGGCATAGGAATAAGGTTTTAAAATTAATTTGAAAATAGTTATTTTACAAAGGATAAAATTGGGATGATCTGAGTGAGAAAACAAATTAATTGACAAATTAATTTTTGTATACGGGCACATGAAATTGTCCATAATTGGCGAAGATCAAAGAAAGGGATTAATCAAGCTCAAAAATTTAATCAAATGAGGAAGAATCCACAAATTAGAAGTCCTTACTATAGACTATATCATTTATCATTGATGAAAATTCTCTCCAATGATTGAAAGAAGTTATTTAATTCACTACACTTCAATCTGATTTGATCTAGAGTTCCATCATCGTCGGATGTTGATTATCTAATGGAGGAGAGGAAAAACATCTCTTGATCTTCCCAGGGTTAATGTGGCTAAACCTAGAGGATTCTACATAATTTGGTTTTATTATATTATTTCATAATTATTTTAATTAATTAAATTAACTATATTTAATTTTTTATTTTAATTAAATTCACTCATCAATGTTCTCGATATCTTAATGCCCCACGCCGACATATTTTAGGTCACACCAAGGGAAAACACCACATTTTGGACTCAAAAGAGTCCTCGTATTTCAGATCTGAGATTCCATTTAAGTTTTATCCCATTTTATATAAGAAAAAATGCATAGATAATATAAAATATTTTTAATATTTTAAAAAAAAAATTAATTCTCGACACACCGAGCCTCGAGATTGCATGTCGTCTGAGTGTGTGGCTCTGAAAATATATATAGAAATATTTCAATTTATTACGAGGAAAAAATAGTGTCTCTACAATAAAAATATAGTCAGTGATTTTAAAATAAACAGTTTATAGGTATATAATAAAGTAAAGAAGCAAAAAAACAACAAATACCTGCTTCAGCCTCAGTTGGTGTCAGAAAATGTAACAATTTAATAAATTATGATCCAATTTTAATAGATAAAATTATATAATTGTATCAATAGTACCTAAAGAGAATATAATAATTATAAAAGAGTATCCAAGGTGAAATGAAGAAATATATAACCTAAGGGTTTGGAAAAATCATAGTAATAACTCATGAAATTTGGAAATATGTGGTCTAAGTAAAATATAAGGGTAAATTACCAATGTCTTACACTATAAATTATTCTAATCGAGTCCATGGATCTCATCCATAGTAATCACAATCTTATCATGATTGGCCCCAATGGGGTGAATCTGTCATATCGCTTATCCAGTGACATCAAGCTGAATCCTAAGAGTGTATCCAAGGCATTATAATATCTATATAAATATTGAAGGGTCCTAAGGAATAATTTCAAGAATCTTATAATGGAAAAATACCATGGTCCAAGTTGGTATCTCCCTTGGTAACAAGCTCCTTAACTCAGAATGAAATCATTTGAGTTTCTAAGTCATTACATAGTGAATCCCAAGATTTCTCAATTATAAACACTTATATAAATATAAAAACCTTCATATAAAATAGGCAACATATACATATATCACTATTCAATTTAATTCCATGTCATACTCATACCAATTTCAAATTCTTAGGTTCATTACATTTTCTTTAATCATACATAACAAGGTGAATAAAGACATTCAACCAATTAAATTTATAATAAGATTAGGGGCCAATTAATAACTATGCATATGCACTTTTTAATTGATAATTCACAAGGTCTATTCATTTCCTTTTATCAATGATGAAAAGGTTAGATAATAAATGAAATCATTTATCACTTTAGTTTATTAAAATTTAATAGGTTCATTTTATAGAGGAAATGAAACTAATAAAAATTCAATTCATAATAAACTAGGCCAAGTCATATATGAAAATATAATTTCCATTTAACAATTTAAAGGATTTATTAATTATTTAGGAACACTTACCTTATAAATTTCAATTCAAACGCACCCAAATGGTGTCACGAATAGACTCGACAAGGGTCACCAAGTAACAAAACAAGGATGCTCCCTAAATGGGTAGACCGTGTTCAGGTCTCAAACTCCATTGGAATAATTAACATAAGTAAATGGAGATTTACAAAGTGAATTAAATGATTTTAATGAAGGAATATGAATTTTGGAAGCAACACTCAGTGGAACTACTATGTATACAATAATAGAAATTTATAAATGATGGTACCTTAAGAGATGAGTCATAAAACACCTACCTTATTCTTGTTGTAATCTCCAGATCTAGTATCTAATCTTAGTTTATCCTAGATTAGATGAAAACTAAATAACATATCAACACCCAAAAAAATTTTAAAATGAATCTACATCAACGTAATCTCTTTGATTAAAATACAAATTAAGAACCCAGACTAAGGACTGAAGAGCTTACCAAGAGGAATCCAACGAGATAATTGGCTCTTCATTATGATTCCAAATTGTAAAACAATCCAAAAACCTAAATTAGGGTGAAAATAAATATTATAATGGGGAATAAGTGAGTACCTATACATTGGAATGAAGAAAACATAATGTGGGTTAATGATATTATAATTTAAGGGTGAAGTGGGAATTTCACCCAAAATACAAGGGTCACATGGTTTGGTTGCATGGTTATCCAAACCATGTTATAGGTTCTATATATGGAGGGGTATCATAGATTTCAGGCATAAATTCCGGGAAACATTGTGAAAACTATTATTTTCACCTCTGCTAAAAAAATTTGATGTTCAACATGGGCATTCGACCCTAGGTTCCTGGTTAGGGAAAGTTGTGCATGTTATTCTTCTCATAGAAATTCCCCCACAAAATTATGAGAAACCATGTTGTATGGAATGAATGTTTTTGAATAACCATGTATCCTAGTGTTTTCTTCTAAGGGCTGGGGTTTTGGGCTCCAAACAAGCCCCAAACGCACTTTTATCCACAATTGCCTCACTAAGCATCCATATTAGGTCAAACCCACATGATTAAACTGAAAAGAAAAGGATTTGTACCTCATGGAAAAACTATATTCTTATATTGAATCTATGCCACAACTTTATCCAACTTCCAGTATCTATATAGGTATATATTTTCTAAGAAACTACTCATGATTTTTCAAAACCAAAACATAGGATAGTTTTTCCACCATGGAAAAGATTGAGTTTTTCAAAGGTTTTGGTAACTCTTGAATCAGGAGAATATAAGGGAGGGGAAACAATATGGACCTGTAAATATCTTAAAATTCATGAGGAATGTGATAAAAAATTCCATGTAAATGTATTCACCATAAAAAATAAAAAAGGTTTTTAATGTAACATGTTTCCTAAAGAAAGAAAATTGAGACAAAAAACCAACTTTAAGATTGGGTTACAAATCAATCAAAAACTATTGAAAGAGGGAGATTAAAATTGATCTTCAAATACCATAAATAAATTTAATTTTATGATATATCAACTCAAATAGTCAGTATATACACCACATAGAGGAACTTTGGTGCATAATACAAAATATATCTCAACGAGAGGAATTTGAGATGGAAAACTTTTACTTCTTATCCTGAATTACATGAAAATGACGTAACCACATGTATCATAAAAATATATATATTAATAAATTAATTTATAACCCTAATTAGATCCAAATTCATTTATACTCTTTATAAATAGTCATTCTATCTAAAAATTTTACCTATTTTACACATCGGGTGTTTATAGTTTTGATTGTTTGTACCGGTTTCATAATAGCGTTGTTTGTATGCACTCTTATTAAAAATATCACATTTACCATGTTATTATAGTTACTATTAGGGATTATTTATTATAATTTATGATTTTTAAATTTCATTTCATGAGTTTTTAGTCTTTATTCATGAATATGAAATCGATAACAAGCATGTTTTGGGGATTCTTGATGATCAAATTGTGTTTTCTTAATTAATGAATTAAATATTGACATAACATATTTAAAACTAAAAAAATAATTATTTAAATATTTATATAATATTTTAATATTAATTATGTACCCATATTTAATCATGGTATAAATTCATAGTATTTTTCAAGTTGGTGGTTAAACTAACAAAAACATGAACATGCCCGGATTTAATTAATGACTGTGATGTAGTTTAGTTGTAATATCAGAATAATAGAATATTAATGATCTTATTTAATATTTATTTGTGTGATATTTCATAATTTAAAGGAATTAAAATAATAAAAAACCTATAAAAAATATTTTATAGTACGATGAATCATTTTTTCTCTTAGAACTCTCTTTTGGATAGATGAATTTACGATGGTTATTTATTGATAATACTATTTATAAGATTTATAATTTATCTTTATATAACCTTAATAATTTCATAAACATTATATTTATTATTTTAACCTATTCTCATGACAAACCACATAATCTGGTGATGAAAATAAAAAATAGAAATTGATTATTCCATGGAGACAATCGTCCACGTGTACTCATGGATGATGATTTCATCTTCCATAAAATGAGGAAAATAATTAATATTGTTTAAAATTTAAGAGTAAAAATATTTAGTAATTATAATAATTATGAATAAAATTATCTACTGGTATTATCCTTTTAATATGGTGAAGTAAAATGAAACATGATATGTTGTGGAGGTAGTAGTACGCACAAGGAATGAATGATTATTTCGATTTTCTTAATAGAAAAAAGAAAAGTTAATTAATGCTTGTACCATAATTATAATAACATAAAATTATAATAATCATAGTATTATTATAATTTTATTATTCTTTAACATAATTTGAGAAATAAAAAATTTATATAAAGAAATTGAAAAGAGAAAGGAGTAGTTATAAATTGATACCTCGATTCTTGGATTATCTCATTTGGAAAAGGGGTTAAGCCTTTAAGGGATGGTGTTTTGAGAAGATAATAACCTCATTAATATTCCTAGTAAATTTAAGGATGTTATTATGAAAACAAAATCCAAACTAATTAGGTTGTGGTGTGAGGGGAAGTGAGGATAGGAGTACCCCTTTTGTAAGTGAAAAAATATGTCATTTCTATAAATACCCAAAAATGCTTAATAATGGGAAGTCACTCTCAAGTAATGTGGCTCAAAATTTGAAAACAAAATTTATTTAGAAGATATAAGGTCTATAAATCCTTTACCCTTAAATTTCACATGTTTTTTAAACATGTTTTCAACTCTTAAGCATTATATTTTCCACTTTTACCATTATAACATTTACTATGATGACTAGTTTTTACCTTAGTAATTTATCCTTTATTCATAAAAATAAAATGGTAAATTTTACATAATTTGTAACTAATGATTCAAAATTTTAAATTAATTTTATATTATTAAATTTTTAAAAGTGATATATGATATTTTTAAAATAGTAAATGTAAAATTTATAAAAACAATTTTAGTGAAAATTTTGACTTAAGATTTAAAATAAAAAATATAGGTTTAAAAATTAAAGAATATATTTTAAATATATAAAGTTAATTATAAAACATATATTTCCTTAATATAAGGGTGTTTTCTATTTTATTCTTATATCCTAGCTATATCATAAAATATGTGGTTTGAAAAAAAATATTATTTTCACTATTCACATAAAAATAAATATTTTTAGAGAAACCTTGAATTTCATTTTAATTTAATATCTTTGTGAAAAATTAAAAAATTAATTTTATTTTGTTAAAATTAGATTATAACATTTATAAATTACACTTTAATTATACTCATTAATAAAGGCTCTTTAGAGTGTGCATTGTGTGATGGTTTAGGATGTGGTGTTTACCTGCTATAGTAGGATATTAGTTAATAAATCCACCCCAGTTAAATAATTTCATCCTAAAAATTTTGGAATATATAAGATATATATTCATTACTTATATATTTATAGGCTCCCTGATTTCCTATTCTAGTTAGTGATTTCTCAAAAGGATTTTCACCAATCAAGTTATCTAATTCTGCAACACTTTCTCTTAAGTGTCATGAATCTGTAATGGTTATTCATTATAAGATAAGCAAGGATCCAACTAAATTTCCTCATTTGTGAGCACTTGTGTTAAATTTTGAATTTATTTACTTAATAATGTAACATTTATGAGGTCGTCTTCTTTAAAAGGGTTGGGTGACATAGCCAATCGGTAATCTAAAACTATAATTCATTCTAGAATATAAAAATGCCTAATGTACATGGGGATTAAATTCCACTTTTTACCAAATATTAAAACCCCCTTCCATAGGGAAACCTTTAATAATACATGATCAATCACTTTAAATTCCAATTATTTCCTTTGATTTTTTTTCATATGTATTTTTTATAATCTAGGATACATTAATATGATCCTGAATAATTTTTACTATAACAATCGTCTCCTCAAATAAGCTCTATGAAAGATATTTTTATTTCTCTAACTTATTCTTAGATGGTTGGAGTATGTAACCTATTCCCATAAAATTCTTAATATGGTTCCATATGGATGCTCTAATTGAAGCTATTGTTATATTCAAATTCCATGAAAGGTGGGTTCTAATCCAAAATACCTTTTAAATTAAGAGAACATGAGCTTATAATGTATTCTAGTGTATGGATAGTCCTTTGAGACTACCCATCATTTTTGGGGATGGTAGGTAGTGCTTAAATGTATTTTAGTGTTGAAATACCTTTGAATAATTTACCAAAAACTTCGATATAAACTAAGGGTCATGATCAAATAAAATTGATAAAGGTTACCCATAATGCCTTATGATTTAGTTAATTTAGAGTTTTGAAAGGTTTTCAAGGGTTAGATCTTCACTTATCACTAAACAATGAGAATAATTAGTAAGGTGATCAAAAATGAACCATATAGAATCATTCTTCCTTTGAGTCTTCTAAATTCTAATGAAAATGTCCATTATAAAATATTTTCACTTACATATAAGTATAGGAAGATGTTTCATGGATCCCTTAGGTGTAACACTCCACCCCTACCTCATTGGATTGAGGAGGTGGTGAGGGTTACTTGGCCTTAAGCGACATTCCCAAGATGCCAAAGGCTGGAAATAAATGTCAAGGGCTTCAAGGAACAGTGGGGAATGATTTTACCTTAAGACAAAACCAACTAAAACAACAACTAAAGATGCATGCACTTTCAACCCAAACATGTATTCCTAAAGAACAGCCAAATTGTTCTATATTACAACCCAAAACCAATACACCGAGACATGTCCACACCACATTAGAGTACAAGTGGAAACTGAACAACCAAACACCACAAGCCATGACACCACCACAGCTACACTCCAAGCTCCAAGCTCCAACCTCCACCAAGAAATCACAATGCACCACTAAATGAGGGATATGCCTTACCTTTTCCCACGTCACGGTACACGACATCTGCAAAGACACCAGAGTTCCAAAGCATGGGGTGAGTACTAAAACTCGGTAGGTTTTCCCTAAATGACTTCCCTACACATGCCACTAGGAAAAAACCGTTAACACATTTATATAAAATAATTTATATAAAATAATCATAAGTACAACCCTTTCCATAAGCCAAACACATCCTTACCAAACCATCTCACTAAAACCAAACAACCAAGCGAAAGCCAACAAACATTCCATAAGCCAATTCACAATTTCACATTAGCACAACAAATTCCATATTTGAAAAGCAACACACAACAAAACAACCATTATGGTGGGACTTACACCTATCCCGCACAACCCATTCTCAAATAGTGTTACTTCCCGACCACTACCCATAATGGTGGTTCTTCCAACCACTATCCATCACCTTTTATAGTGAGACTTCTCACCCACTTCCATAATGGTGGTTCTTCTGACCATTATCCTTTACCTTTTATAGTGAGACTTCCCACTCACTTCCACACAACCAACACAAGCCGTAACACTCAATCAACTAACAAGAACAATGCACCAAGGCCACACCATAAACACAAAACCATTTTCAACACATGCCAATTTACTTCAATAAATCATTCATTTATTGAAAACACCCTTTAATCGTTTTCCATGCCGAATAAAATTTCAATAAAACAAAATCCTTATTGAAAACCATTTTCATCAACCATTTTCACAAATCAATCACAGATATCCATTTCTAAATCTCCATTTTAAAATCCACAACAAGATCATTTCACCACAAAACCCCTTTTTTCCAAAAATCCCCAAATGGATTTCCAACCAATTTCGCATAAAAATCACAATTTAATTTCATCCCAACAATTAATTGTAACAAAGAACCACTAGTTCTAACCAAGTGGGGTCGAGAGAGAAGCCACATACCTTTAGGGTTCCCTAGAAATTGACCCACGAACAACCGCACCTCAAATCCGGAGAACTCACCACTGAAACCTCTCTAGATCCCTTTCCCTAACATCCATAACCCTTATTATTAACATCCAAGGCAACCACAACCCTAGCTCTACACACAAAAAGTGTATATCCAGAAAACCAAGAAAAAGAGGGATGTAAATGTAGAGGAAAACACAAGAGAAATAAGAGGAGAGACTTACCCAGAAGAAATAACCTTCAAACCACCTTGAAACCCCTTTGAAACACTTCCAAAACGAGTGGTAGAGCACCCTTAACCCCTAAGAACCCAAAATCCCAAGTGAGGATCGAGTGGGAGGAATATTGGAGGGGAATGAGGCAAGCCCGAGTTAGACTTGGTTTTAAAACCCTATTTTTTAGTAGCTGCACGGTTAGCCTGCACGGTTTTTAAAACCGTGCGCTAACTGTTCACACGCTACTGCCTCGGGAGAAAGGGTATGCACGGTTTCCTCACACAGTTTGACAAACCGTGTACAGGTCGTGCGAAGCCTACTGTCTCCCTTGCATGGTTTTCTGGGGAATCCACACGGTTTCCACTAACCATGCTCAAACTATGGAGCCCTTTAAAATCCTCCAAACTAATCCAAAACCATTACAGACTCTCCCAACCTCTTTCCAACTCATCCCATGCACTTTAAATACATAGAAATGCATAAACAAAGGCCACATTCCTCAAATCGGGGGTACTACATTCTCCCCACCATTTGAATTTCTATCCTCAGAAAGTAGTGAACCTGCCCTTTGCTGAAAGAGCTCGATCCACTTCTCGACCATTTCTTTCTCCCGCTCCCAAGTCTCCTATTGTATCTGACCATGCTACCACAAAACATGAACTAAACTAATGATTTTACCACACAAGACTTTCTCTTTCCTATCCACAACCCACCCTGTCACGTGCACCAACAAATCATCCGTTTCTAGCTCAACATGATCCCATCGAATCACATGGTCACGATCGGGCTGATACTTTTTCAATTACGACACATGAAACACATTGTGCACCTCACTGAACCTATGTGGAAAAGCCAAATGATAAGCCACCTCACCAACATTCTCAAGAATCTCAAAAGGCCAAATATACCTTGGAGATAACATTCTCTGCTTCCCAATCCGACGATGTCCCAGCCTAGGAGAGATCCTCAAAACACATGATCACTAACCTCGAATGACAACGGCCGTCGACGATGATTCACATACGATTTTTGATGACTTTGAGCCATCTCCATTCTCTTCCTGATCAACTTTATCTTCTCTGTCGTCTCCTAGACAAGGCTCGGTCCAACCATCGAGGACTCACCCATTTCCAACCAACATAGTGGAGAACGACATGGCCACCCATACAATGCTTTAAAGGGAGCCATCTATATGAATTTCTGATAACTGTTATTGTATGAAAACTCACCAATGACAAGTGCTCCTCCCACGAGCCACCAAAATCCATGACCCAAGACCGCAACATATCCTCTAAAGTTTGTATCGTCCCCATAGATTGACCATCCGTCTAAGGGTGTTATGTTATGCTCAGAGTCAACTGTGTCCCAAGGGCTTGCTTCAAGGATTTCCAGAAACGAGATGTGAACATCGGATCTCTATCTGATACAAGCGAAACTGGAACACCAAGCCTCCTTACCACCTCCCGGATATAGGTTTTGGAAATATCATCCACCATATGAGATTCCCGAATCGGGATGAAATGGGATGACTTCGTTAGCTGATCCACTTTCACCGAAATGGCATCGTTCTTTTTTACCATTCTTAGGAGACCTGTGACAAAATCCATCGTTATTTTCTCCCATTTCCAAACAGGGATTGGCAAAGACTGCAACAGTCCCACTAGCCTCTGATGCTCTGCCTTGACCTGTTGACAAGTCAAGCATCTCGAAACAAACATAGCCACACTTCTTTTCATACTAGCCCACCAGAACTGCGCTTTCAACGCTTTATACATTTTCTAAATTCTAGGATGAACAACCCACCTGGAATGATGATACGCCTTGAGAAGATCCTCCTGGAAAGCAACTGGTACAACCATCTAATTCCAAAAACACAAAATTGAATCCCCATTTAGTTTCCAACCCTCAATAGTCTCCCCACCATTGAGTCTCATCCCCATGGTCATACACTCAGAATCAAATATATGTGCCTCTTTAACCATACCAACCAAGTCAGGAATCAACAAAACTGAAAAGAAGACTGCTCTATCGCCCTGGTCCTCATAATCCAACTGCATGTCAGCTATAACCAACATCAACTTACACTGTTCTGATGCATGTTTGACCATATAAGCATATGATATTCTACTTAATGAATCTGCCACCAAATTTCCTTTAGACCAAAGGGCATAACCATATATTCGTTAGACCAAAGGGAATAACCACATATTCGTAATGTCCATATCTACTTCTGAAAGCATTTTTAAGAAAATCGTCCTTCCTCATACACAATTGTTGATATCTCGACCTCAAGTCGATCTTGGAGAACCATAGGGCTCCCCTCAACTGGTCGAACAAATCATAAATTCATTGAAGTGGATATCTATTATTTATCGTAGCTTAGTTAATTCTACGATAATAAACACAGGGTCTCAAAGTTCCATCCGCCTTTTTCACAAATAACACTTGAACTGTCCACGAAGACATGATAGGCTGGATAAACCCTTTTTTCTCTAACTCATCCAATTGGACTTTCAATTCCCGCAATTCAGCTGATACCATCTGATAATACGGAAGTGAGATAGGACTGGTACTCGGAAGGACAACAATCGTAAACTCCACTTCTATTATGGGAGGTAACCTAGAGAATTGTTCAGGAAAAACATACATAAACTGATCTACCACTACCGAAAGAACACCCTGCTCAACACCCTCTACTGATTCCAACGATAGCACGGCCAACTGTAATGATAAAGTGTTGACTACTGGTGCCAACAATCTCATTGCACCCTACATTTCCTACCTCTCTCATCTAAAGAGATTTATAACACCATCATGTGTCGTAAAAGTCATTTTGTACTCATTATAGTCGATGTAGGCCTTAAACACCACCAGCCAATCCATTCCCAGGATTACATCATACCCATCCATCTCAAGCACTGAGAAATTCGAGGTTATCTCAACCTCACCCACAATGATACAACATGTTCTACACAAGAAGGCTCGACGCTCTCTTCGACCTAGAGGAGTTTGATGTTTCAAAACTAAAGGTATCATTTATACCCTTAAGCCTAGAAAATCTACCATACATGTAGCAAAAAAATGTGTGAAGCACCAGTATCAAACAGCACTTTCATCAAGGTTGAATTTCAATGAACCGTACCTCGCACTCCGGATGGTCCTGATTGATCATCCACCCCTACTTGCTCAGCTCCAAGTAGATGTGTGTTCTCCATGATCTGCTGTTTATTCTCTTGTTGACACTTACCTTGCTAAGGAGTGTCACAAACACCCGACCTCATAGCATTATGGAAATACCGCTGAAGATGTCCCTTCTACATACAGTTATGACATTCTCGAGGTTGTTCCTTACAATCCCGCTTGATGTGGCTCATGTATCCACACTAAAAACATCCCGGCTTACACTTTGGTCTCGGAGGAAGTTTTAAAAATCTTGTGGTATAATTTTGATGTGATCCATGTTGGTGAGAAAAGGTTTTCATCTTTCTCTTTCTCTCAAGGTTAGGGTTAACTCCTATCTTGAGGACAATTGTACTTCCATTACTTGGATTTCCGACCGTGATAGATATCGTAAAAGGTGTATATGGTTGCAGTCCTGACTACACTATTTGAAAATCCTTAATGATGCTTTGGTCCAACTGCTAGTTCGCCTGGGGCTCAGGTGCAACCACATTTCTAGTAGCTTCCTCTGATTGGTCTTGACGATGTCTACCTGGTTCCATCTCTATCAACAAAAGAATCATTATACGTCTCACTCCCTAGAAACTGAAGACTTACAATTGAAATTAAATTACATAGCACTATCACAACCAGGCTTTCCATAATTTCACATTTCCCATATTGCACCATTCTTTTAAAACAAAAAAAATCCCCCATGTTTTGAAAATCAACCCATTTTCAAAATACCACAAATTTCCATTGTCAAACCCTTCCGTTTTGAAACCCAATTCAGAATTTTCCAAAAACCATGCATTCATACCACACCATAAATCATTATACCCAAATGAAATATGCATCCTAGTGGGAAGTCGTTTCTACCATGCATATCATGCTCATCTCATTGGCTATACCCATGCCAACAGATATTCAATGCCTATTAGTGTTTTGAACACTTATGTACCCAACTCCCTGGTAACTTGAAGTTCAGCATGAAAGGGTTAGAAACGTCCTTTTATGCTACACATTCCAAGTTCTGGCATTCCTATGCCTTGAAACCATCCCGACTCAAGGAATATACCACAACGTATGTCAACTCCAAATCAGGGAATCAACTCCAAAGGACCGAACAAGCTGATACCACTGGTAACACCACGCCCCTACCTCATTGTCTTGAGGATGTGGTGAGGGTTACTTGGCCTTAAGCGATGTTCCCAAGAAGCCAAAGGCTAGAAATAAATGTCGAGGGCTTCAAGGAATAGTGGGGAATAATTTTCCCTTAAGACAAAACCAACTAAACCAACAATGAGAGATGCATGCACTTTCAACCCAAACATGTATTCCTAAAAGACAACCAAATTGTTCCACAATACAACCCAAAACCAATACAACCAGACATGTCCACACCACATCAGTGTACAAGCGGAAACTAAACAACCAAACACCACTAGCCATGACACCACCACAGCTCCACTCCAATCTCCAAGCTCCAAGCTCCACCAAGACATCACAAAGCACCACTAAAGGAGGGATATGCCTTACCTTTGCCTACATCACAGTACATGACATCTAAAAAGACACCATAGTGCCAAAGTAGGGGGTGAGTACTAAAACTCAGTAGGTTTTCCCCAAATGACTTCCCTACACAGAACACTAGGATAAAACCGTTAGCACATTTATATAAAACAATTTATATAAAATAATCACAAGTACAACCCTTTCCATAAGCCAAACACGTCCTTACCAAACCATCTCACCCAAAACAAACAACCAAGGGAAAGCCAATAAACATTCCATAAGCCAATTCACCATTTCACATTAGCACAACAAATTCCATCTTTGAAAAGTAACACACACAAAAAAACCATTACGGTGGGACTTCCGCCCATCCCGCACACCACATTCTCAACTAGTGGTACTTCCCGACCACTACCCATAATGGTGGTTCTTCAGACCACTATCCATCACCTTTTATAGTGAGACTTCCCGCCCACTTCCTCACAACCAACACAAGCCATAACACTCAATCAACTAACATGCACAATGCACCAAGGCCGCACCAGAAACACACAACCATTTCCAAAACATGCCAATTTACTTCAATAAATCACTCATTTATTGAAAACACCCTTCAATCGTTTTTCATGCCAAACAACATTTCAATAAAACAAAATCTTTATTGAAAACCATTTTCATCATCCATTTTCACAAATCAATCACAGCAACCCATTTCCAAATCTCCATTTTAAATTCCACAACAAGAGCATTTCACCACAAAACCCCTTTTTTCCAAAAAATCCCCAAATGGATTTCCAACCAATTTCTCATAACAAATCACAATTTAATTTCATCCCAACAATTAATTGTAACAACGAACCACTAGTTCTAACCATGTGGAGTCGAGAGAGAAGCCACCTACCTTTAGGGTTCCCGAGAAATCGACCCACGAACAACTGCACCTCAAATTCGGAGAACGCACCACCGAAACCTATCTATATCCCTTTCCATAACATCTAAAAGCCTTAATATTAACATCCAAGGAAACCAAAACCCTATATCTACACACAACAAGTGTATATCTATAATACCAAGAAATATAGGGATGTAGATCTAGAGGATAACACAAGAGAAATAAGAGGAGGGACTTACCTGGGAGAAACCACCTTCAAAACGCCTTAAAACCCCTTTGAAACGCTTCCAAAATGAGTGGGAGAGAACCCTTTACCCCTGAGAACCCAAAATCCCGAGTGAGGCTCTAGTGGGAGGAATATTGGAGGGGAATGTGGCAAGCATAAGTGAGTCTGGGTTTTAAAACCCTATTTTTAACTTGCTGCACGGTTAGCCTGCATTGTTTGGAAAACCATGTGCTAACTGTGCACACGCTACTGCCTCAAGGGCAAGGGTATGCATTGTTTCTTTGCATGGTTTGAAAAACCGTGCACAGGCTGTGCGAAGCCTACTATCTCCCTTGCACAGTTTCATGTGGAATCCGCACGGTTTCCACTAACCGTGCTCAAACCGTGCACCCCTTTAAAAGCCTCCAAACTCATCCAAACCCATTCTAGACTCTCCCGACCTCTTCCCAACTCATCTCATGCACTTTAAACACATAAAATGCATAAAAAGGACACATACCTCAAATCAGGTGTACTACATTAGGATACTGCATTTCAACATTTTCTTGCTAGTATACTAAGAATCTAGTCACATAGTCTGCAATTTACTTCTTTATACCATCCCACAAGAAATTATCTCTTGAATCCCTATACATATTTTTTCTACCATGGAGTATAAAGAAATTTTAGTTATATGATTTATCTAGTAGTTCCCTCTTCAACTATGGTATAGATGGAACACGTAACATCTTTCCAAATTTCTATACTCTATCTCTATAGATGAGATCTATCAATTTCCCATCATTTACTAATTTAATATTAATTTTTTTGTCTTTATATCCCTTTTGGGACCTCTCTCTTTTTTTTAGTATGGACAGTTTTGTAATTTCATAAAAATGAATGAGGGATACCCTTTCCTAAAAACCACTGTCTCTATCTTTACTAGATATTTGTATGTATGATCCTTCTTAATCCTAGCAATTGAAGAATTTTATAGTCCCTCCTACTCAATGCATCATCCATCTTTTTTTCCTTCCTAGGTTTGTATTGTATTGAGAAATAATAGTTCTTGAGTAGTTATAACCATCTTCTTTTCTTCATTTTATCTCTTTCAAAGAGAATATATACTTAAAACTCTTTTATTCCATATATATATCACATATTTCACCATAGTGTCTCTATATTTTTAAGTAAATTTTATGGTTTTCATATCAAGGTCATGAGTTTGGTAGTTATGTTCAAATATTTTCAATTACCTTTATGTATAGGAAACCACCATATCATTCTTCATAAGGACATAACAAATTCCTTTCTTTGATATATTACTAAATAATAAAAAACATTCCTTACAATAAGTAATGTTAATAATGGTGCATTATTCAGTCTTATATTTAGGTCTTCACAACATTCCTCACATTCCCTTGACCATGTGAATTCAAACCCTTTATGTGTTAACTAGGTTAATAGATTGATCAACTATGAAAAATATTGAACAAATAGCTAATAGTAACATGTAAAACCAAATAAATGTGGAATATGGGTTATGTTCATAGGAGTTAGACATTATATGAGTACCTTTATATTTTAAGGGTTAATAGATATTCTATCCTTGGAGACAATATTTCCATGCAAAGAAACTTCATTAATAAAAAATTCACACTTAATATATTTCCCACATAAGTAATTTTTTATTATTTTTTTGAGGTTCTCTAAAAAAAATTGAAAATTAATCTCTGTCTCTTCATAAATCTTATAGTATATCAAGATATCGTCAGTGGATAGCACAAAAAAGTTATAAAGATAATTATGGAATAATTAATTCATTAGTTATATAAATATATAAGGTTTATTGGTCAATCCAAATGTAAATATCATAAACACATAATGTTTATACCTTGTTTGAAATGTCATATTCTATATATCATCCTTATTCACATTTAGCAGATGGTAACTAGAGTCAATATCAATCTTTGGAAGGTATTAGACTATATGAATTTGATGAATTATGTTATAAATATATCATAAATGATACTTATTCTTGATAGTAATGAAATTTATCCCCATATAGTCAATGAAAAACATTATAGACTCATCCTTTTTTCACGAATAAAATAGGTATTACCCATGGTAAAACACTAGGTTGTATAAAACCCTTATCACACAACTCATATAATTGTTTCTTAAACTCCACAAACTCCACTTGTGTTATTATATAAAGATTGTTAGATATTAATCTGGCATTGGGAATGACTTCATTAGAGAATTCAACTCCAGTATCATGTGGATAACCAGGTAATTATTCTAAAAAATTATCAATGAATTGTTTTCACCACAGGTACATTATATATTCATTGGATATCTTATTTATCCATAGATATAACTTTATATTCCTCTCATAACAAAATTTCAATAAGTAGAGATACTGGGGGAGGATTTAGACATGATTTCTATGATAAAGTATCCCCTCAGAAGAAAATAGATTCCACCTCACCTTTAATAACATCAAATCCAAATGTGGTGACCACATAATATTGGAACTACTCTATTTTCATTCTCTGAGTTAAATTCCCTTGATTTTTGGGTCACTAGTTCACAAAATTTCCCTTCTTATTATAGTTAAATCATCAAACATCAAAAAATTCTACCTTACCTTTACATTCATGAGATTCATGGAATTTTTCTCTAGAATTGTAACAAACTCATGTAACCTTACTACAAGCCTCATAGTGCTTCTTCATATAGTTATCACATGTGGTAAATCCCATCCTTTCTTTCTATTTTCCATATTATTCTTCCCATTATACCCAAATACTATCTTCTTCTCCATATTTTCCTTAAATAAATACATCATAGAAAACTCATTTTCTATCTTAATAGAACATGATATTATACCTTCATATGATGAAATGGTATGAGATTCCAACACCCATTCAAGGATCAACATTAACCCATCAAAAAATGGTCAATCTTTCATTCTGGTTTATATAAAAAGTATGAAACATTTCCCTCTAACCTTGTAATGTTAACCTCATAATCAATAATATTTTCCTTCCATTAGTTTCCATATTTATAAAATTTTATATATATAATCACCACATTATAAAAACTGTATCTCCAATAACCTAGAGCTAGTGTCTACTTTATGAAATTTTTATAAGATAAAGTGGACCTCATCCTAAAAGACCTATTAGTTTACCAGCCTTGACGAACCAGATACATACAATATTCCCATATTAAACTAGAAATATAAAATACATAGAAAAATAGACACTCTTACATCCATGATATTAATCATGATATACTTATTCATATCCTAGGGAAATTAAAACAAATAAAGGGTGAGATTGGAAACTCATTAAGAGTTACATACAATATAAGATTCTATGAGTAAATAAGGTATAATCAATATAAAAAGGTAAATAACTAAAAACACATTTCATTTAATAAATAAATTGAGAAATAAATTCATTTATAGATAATATCAATGAATTAATCTCATGGATAATAATAATTAAATTCTCAATGAAATAAATTCTTAACATTGGATGTCATGATCTCAGACTTCCTTATATCTTTACCATCAATTCCTTTAACCAAGATAGTTTAATCGATGGGTAGTTATACACAAAAAACCAATTTAATTTGTTCAATTGATTTATCTTATGATACTTATTGATTCATTAATGGTCCATCGCAAATCAGTCCCCATTCATCACTAAATGTATAATTCATTCATCATATATTGAATGATCAATTTAATTAATTAAAAATATGTCTTATCTATAAATATCTTTATTGAGTAAATAATATAGAATATCAACATTTCCCCAATCAATCAAATAAATTTCAATGAAAAACACTGTAAAAATAAATGTTAAATGGTATAGAAAAAATCATATTCATAAAATAAATAATGTAGATATTTAAGATAAATTTAATTCATAATTATTAAAATAAATTGAATATTTCAAGATAAAGTTAACGACCAAAAAATTATTGTGAGATAATATACATTCTATGATAATTTTATATCTTTTAGAGAAAAGAATCAATAAATTAATTTAATTTTTCTTAAAATATTTTTATTTATAAAATAATTAAAACTTATAAAATAATATCAAATAGCATAAAATTATTATGGAAATGGGAAAATATGTTAAAATTGTATAAGTTAAAATAAACATTATTTTTCACTTGTATAGATAAAGTCGAAAATTACCCAATAAGAAAACATTATAAATATTCATTTATAATCATTTAAAAAGTCAAGGATAAATTAAAATGGCGTTAATTAATCATTTTAGTAAATAAAAGTTCTTTTATAAAACAATTTTTATACATATTAACATGGAAGAAAATATACTCAATCAAAAAGATAAATATGATTGGAATTTCTTTTAAAGATTTTTTTTCCTAATTATACTGAAAAAAAAAGAGTAAAAGTGGAAATGAAATATAGAAACTCATTAAATATACATAGTATAATGAAATAGATGTACTTTAAAAAGGATATATTAAATATTCTATCAATTAAAATAAAATCAATCCAAAATAATTTAAATTGTAAAATAAATTAATATATATTTGTTGACCTTAAAATTGTAACCCCTTGAAAGAATAAACTTAAAATGAAACATTAAAAATATTTTATAAATATATATTAATGTTAAATACCTAAAATGGTAATATTCACCAAATAAAAATAAATAGGTGCATGATAAAAAATTTGTCTCAATGGAGTAGAAATTGTGACAAAATCCATTACCCCATGCTTCCTTTTAGTGGATCATTGTTTAATATCTTGTATAATGGTTTTTAATAGGTTAATAATTTAAAAAATAACCATATCCAGATTTATAATATCATATATGGTCCTCTTATAACATATTATCACCCATTTGTTAATAACATTTCATTATTACCATTGTTTTGGTGTTTACTACATTTTCTCATGCATGTTTTATCATGGAAGTTATGGTTCTTGTGAATAGGAAAAAGTTATATAAATATAAGAATTATATTAATGTTTTAAAAGTAATATTTATTAATTATATACATTTTTTTAATCAGTCTTTACTTTTTTATAATAAAAATGCAACACATCGCTTCGTGGAGATGGAAGACCATATGTATGCATGAGTGATGTTATCATTTTATTAATGTGTGAATGGGTAATAAATTGGATGGTATATTAATTTTATAGAATAAATATTATTTCATATTTATCATATATAATCAATAGTTTCATAATCATTTTTATCCATGTGAGTTGGTGATGGAAAAGAAATTACATCGGTTCATGAGGCAGTTGTTCACCGTACACACAAGTGATGATTTTGTTTCTCATTTGATGGAGAAAAATATGGGTAAATATTATTCCATAAATATTATAACATCTCAAAATTTGGGAGATAAATTTGTTATTATATTATAATTTTTAAGGCATAATTAAAGGTGGTAAAAATAATAATAATAAAGAGCTTTGTGAAGATGATTACCTTTTCTTAGAAAAGCCTCCTTTGGATCTCTTATTAAGGACCAAAGGGTTGGTATTTTGTGAACATAATCACCAAAATGATTAAAATAAAAATTTTATGGATATAATTTTAATTGATTTGATCGAGCTAAATGGTTCAATATGTGTGAGAAAATGAGGGGAGGATGTTCCCTTTTATAATTTAGGTGGGTGGCGCACTTGTAATTTTTCAATGTTTTAAAATATTATTAAGTAAAATTCTTGGAAAATGGAACCAAAATGACTCATATTAGAAGATTATAATTTTAAGGTGAAAATAAATTCAACTAGTGTGGTTTCATAATGTGTTTAGGTTCTTTTAATTCTTTTCTTTTTATGCTAACTCCTTGGTAAACCTGTTTTAACCTTAATCACAGTGACAAATTTTTATTATTTTTACTAATAATCATGGCCAAAAATGAAATTTAACTCATTGGAAAATTAATAAATTTTTATTATAAATATGGAATCAATTTTATCAAATTCATTTCAAATAATTATTAGGATTTAATTTAAAAATAAACCCACAGAACTTGATGAAAATGGTTTATCATGAAATGCATTTTTTAAACATAAAATGATCTTTCATTAAATATAATAGTAGTAATAATAACTATATGGATTTAAATTCATATATTTAAATATATAATATAAAAATTTTATTTAAATCAGTCATTAGTAAATATTAAATTGATTTATAAAAATGGAAGGACATTATGTATTTAAAAAGAGTTTTATAAAAAATAATCCTTTATTTCAAAATTATTTTATCTTTATTTCCATCAAATTGATAATAAATATATGGTTAATTATGTATATTATAAAACATTATTATAAATAAAATTATTAATATTTAAATACTGCACTTTCATTTATTCATAAAATCTTTCTTATAATGTAAAATCTCAGAAAGTATTTCTTGGGATATTTTGACCTAGTCAGTTCAAAATCAGTATCCATCCTATCAAATTAAAATTTTTCCAATAAAATTTAACTATGAACTATATTAAAGTTCTATAAAAATATAATGTTCACTTACTATAATTTAACCTTAGGAGTTACATTCTTCCCTCCTTCAAAAATTTCTTCCTCAATTATTTTCATGGATATTACTTCCTAAACAAATATGGGTGGTTCTTCTTCATAACATTCCATGGTTCCCATGTTGCTTCAAACATTTTATGATTTATCCAAAGTATATTTATCAATCAATTCATTCAATTTATCCACACTTGTTATCTAGTGTCAATAATTTGTATAGGCAATTTATATTAAGATAGATCAAGTTCCAATTATATTTCTTCATAGGTGAGCACTTATGTTAGGTATGGTATATACTTCCTTAAGAAATATATATAGAACAAATTATTTAATTTAGATAGAAAATGTTTTATTTCTAAATGGAAATCTATATCTCCAATTATTTTTATAATTTTAAATGACCTGATGCACCTAGGGCTCAGTTTCCATTTCTTAAAAAACTTTATAACGCCCTTCCATGGAGATACTTTTAAGAAAACATGATCTCCCACTTTAAATTACAAATCATTACTATATTTATTGGAAAAAATATTTTTCTTTATTTGAGATAATTTAATATGATTTTGAATATTATTTACCTTTATCATTGCCTCCTAAACAAGTTTTGGTCTTACAAGCTTCCTTTCATTTAATTCATCCCAACAAGTTGGAGTATGACATCTCTTGTTGTACAATGCTTCCTACAATTACATATAAATACTTGAATAGAAGATTTTGTTATATATAAAATCAAATAAATTTATATAATGATCCAAAATACCTTTAAATTTAAGTGATCATGATCTCAAAAATTATTATAATACTTGAATAGTCCTTTTGGACTATCATTAAGTTTAAGGATGGTAGGCGATTCTCAAATGAACCTTAGTATCAAGATCCTTCTGAAGACATTTCCAAACTTTTGATGTAAATTGGGGATCATTATCAAACACAATTGAAATTAGTCCACCATGAAATCTTAAAACATCATTAATATAGATCAGTTCAAGGATATCAAGATGTAAGTATTCTATTATATAAATTATATGTTTATATTTGGTTATGTGATCAAAAATAACCCATATTACATCATTATTTTCATGAGTATCTAGTAATCCATTGAAAAATTCTATAGTAATTTCATCTCATTTCCACGTAGGTATAAGTTGAGGTTTCATAAATCCTATAGGATGTTGTCTCTCAATCTTTACCCATTGAAAAACAAGCATCTTAATACATAATCATTAATTTCACACTTTATATCATCCCAAAAAAATGTTCCCTAAATTCCATATGCATCTTCGAACTATCATGATGTATAAAGAAATTATGTTGGGGCCAAGATGGAGAGAAGTTTTTTTTAGAAGATAGAAGAAGTTTTTTAAGAAATTTTTTTCTTTTGTTTTCAAAGAGAAAATAAATCAATTCACTTTGTAATAGTTTAATTATTGTACTCACCATCATAATCCGATGATCAGACTCAAAATTATTAAGAAGGTACATCAGATTGGAAAGATGTTTTTTTGGATAAAGGTTTCATCAAACTCACCTTGGGTATGATAAGAAATCTGGAATTATAATAAGGAAGAGTATCATTGTCTAAATGAATATAATAAAAATTTAATGATTATTTATTTTTTTTTAAATAAAAAAAAACATAAGTTGTCATGGATACTTGTGGGGCTATCATTGTAAAAGAATGGGTGAGAAAAAGTGATTCTGATTGTATTGAGGTTTGGTTTCAAAGAAAGAAGTTCTGGAATTATGGGAAGATAAAATACTATCCAATTAAAGGTGTAAGATTATATTATGATATAAATTGTTCTAAAAATATTGAAATTCATGAAAAAAGAAGAATTTTGTGGAAGAAGGAATTTTGTGAGTTCAATGTTTCTATTCTTAGTTTATCGGCATGAGATCACTGGATGCAGATTTTTTTGAAGGCTGGGAAGGATGATCGGAACATAAGAAAATAAAGTTGATGGTTTTTAGTCATACCAATTAGACACATGATACAAATCTTTAAATAAGGGTGTTTCCAAGAAAATATATTATTGTTGGAACTGGTTCATCAGACACGGTGTGCCACCGATCATTAGAGTAATCCAAAAACCAATAATTAGATATAGTGATTTTTTCAAAAGAAAATCAGAATCATAAAATATTGTTGAATAAGAATTGTTATTATTTGGAGTTGTTGGGTCAAATGAGAAGAAAAATAATTGAAGTTTTTGGGATAAATGAAAAATGGGTTCAAAGACCAATCAATAATGTAGTCAAAAATTTTCCTCAAGATGAATCATTCGTTATTTTCAATTGGGTTATGAGAAAATAAAATGTTTAATTTTTTGTATAAAATGGGACACATTCATGAAACAATATATGTGGTGCCACTTATCATACTAGATCTGACACTAATTTTCTAAGTACAGAAGATACCAATCCATCAATCATAGGAGGACACTAATAAAGTAATTGGATATAGGATCATTGGTCTGAGTAAAATAATAGATGAATAACTATATAAAATAGTTACAAATTATTATCAATTGTAGATTGAAATATAAAGATAATAGAGAATATTGTTTTCAAGGATTTTGAATTCGGTGATGAAGTTCCACCGAGGAAGTATAGTAATCTTTAGAAGTTTCCACTATGTTAATGGTGAAAAGGATTTAAATTTTTATTAGTTGGTATAGAGCTTTGGAATCATAATTTTAATTTTTTTTGGTTTTGAGAGTCATAATGAGAAGACATTTAATTTTCATATATTTTAATTGGTGTGGATAATTTTAATGAATAATCTACTACATGAAATATATATTCATCATAATGAGGAAATTTGAGTGAAATTAAAAATCGGACTAATGAATGTTTAGAAATTTTGAAGAGAATTAAAGTTGAGAGGATTTGAGAAGGTTTGAGAATATATGAGAAGAGTTTAGAAGCATTGAATAAGTCAAATATAGAGCATATATTCAAGGGGAATTTATTTTTTTGTAATTTGGTTAAGTGGAAAAAAATCAGATTCCTGCCTAAACCACATTTAGAACACATATAATTAGTGGGACGTAATTTTTATTTTCTTACACTAGTAACCTTCATGGGTGTAGAGAGAATGATTACCATTGAAAGTTTTTAGAGTAAAGGAGTTTCTATATTTATAATTCATTAGGATTTTTTCCAAACAGAAGAAGAATAAGAAGGAAGATCATATTTTTAGTTCCTTAGATTGTACTGGACCATAGAATAGAGCAATCAGATTGGTATTTTTGAAAAAAATATAGAAGTAATTATAATTTATTTTAGTGGTATTCTGGCAGAATTGTTTTATCGTATTGAATAATAAGTATGGAAAATTGAACTCTATATTAGACTGAATATCATTATAAAGTCTAGTGAGTTTATTAATTATTACTAGGTAGTAAAGTGAATATTTTTTTTGAAATCCTAATGTTTGAATGTTTACAAGGTAGCACAAACTTGTATTATATCATTTATTTCTACTTGAATCACATGCACTTTTTTATTGATTACATTTCTACACATATTTAATGTAATATCCTACTTATTGTATCTATACAAAAGGATTTCTCTTCTATTGGATTATGTGGTATTGGATTGTTTCTAAACTATACCAATTACATAGCTACTCTTTTTGAGTAGTGATCCTTATAAATTATTATGTCCTGGTGGATGTTTAATAATTATTTTTTCATAAAATTCATAACTCTTCAATAATAGTTGGTGGTTGTTTCAAAAGGAATTAAAGTTAAAAGAAAAATATATCATTGATTCACCCCTCCTCATCTTAGTGATGCTTGGATTCTGGATGGGTAATCTCAATTGGTATTAGAGGTAAAGATCCCTTCATTTAAGCTTTGATGAAATTATTGAAGATAAGTTTAGATGTAGAATTTGAATAGTGTGAACTGGCAAGAGATTTCAGTCTTTGAGGATAAGAGATAACATATCTTGAAAGTTATAATGTTTCCTTATCTTATGTATCTTGGGTATGATGTTCTTAAATCTATAATAGATGGATTTACTCCTATTTATGAAAATTTTTCTCTCCCATAAATTGATAATAAGAATCTTGATAGTGATAGAAGAACTAATAATGACTTACATTTATCACTTTATAAAAGTGATTTTTTAATAGTGAAGGGTGTTAACACTAGTAAAGGTATCTATCCTAATATGAAGAACATTTATGAAGGAAATACCAAGGTGAATAAGTATAAGTTACAAATTTGGAGGCTAAAGTATGAAGATCTCAAGACGGGTGAGTATGAAACCATTGGTGACTTCTTCACCAAGGTGAATGAAATTATTAGCACTATCAGATTTATTGGTGAAAATTTGGGAGATCCTACTGTTGTTACAATGATCTTAATAATTATTCCTAACAAGTTTGATTCCAAAGTATCATCATTTGAAGATAGATATCCAAAAAACATTATCTCTAGATAATTTTCATAGTAGTCTCATCATTTATGAAAGAATAAGGGAGAAATAAATGAAAGGAAAAAACAATAGTTGATATAGAAATGTTGTTCTGGACTACCAAGTAAATAAATTCTGAGAAGGTTCTTTAAGAAGAACAAAATGGTGACTCTAATTCTTAAAATGAGGGTTGTAAAAATCTTGATGATTTTTTATCCATGTTTTCTAAAAATGTGAAAATAGGTATAAGAAAGTGTAAAGGGAAACTTACATTAAATGGTTTTGAATATAAATCCATCGGTTACAATGTGGACAATTTTTATCAAAACAATAAACAATAGGATAGTGATGAAGATGATAGAAGTAAAAGGATCCATTGGAAGAAACAGGGTGATAAGGATAAATCTTATTCCTAATGGAAATATAGAATTTTTTCCAAAAAAAGGAGTGGATTTTTGTCTAAAGATGATGAAGAATAAGATTGTAAATAAAAATCCAAAAATTCTACTTAAAAGGTTGGAGAGAATATTTTAATTACAACAGATAACAATGAAAAGTTCGAAAGAAGTAGTTTAGAAGAATCAAAGAAGAATTTATATAATGTCTGAGAAATATTGGGAGCCTTTAAAAAAATCAAGAAGTTGAAAAATGAAAATTTTTCAAAAATAAATAAATAATGTATTCCTGATGAAAAATTTAAGCTGCTAGAAGATATTGATGAATTAAAGAAATCCATTAATAATGAAAAGAATTATAATGAACATATGAATGTAAAGTTGAATGAAAAAATGAAGAGTAGGAACGTGTCCAATAAAAACTTTCTAAAGATAAACATAGGGTTACTAGTTTCAATAATTCTATCTCTAAAGTTGGAGAAATATTCAGAAAGGGTATACCTAAGAAGGGTCTAAAGTAAAATTCAATGGTTTATAAGAAAGTTGAATTTTTTATGAGAAGAAGAAATATGGGAAAGTTATATATGTGTCCAAAACTAAAAAAGTAGAGAAGTCATAAGTTTCTAAAAAATATGTGTCTAAAAAAATTCTATTAGTTATGGTTTCAAAAAGGATGAAAATAAAACCAACCTAAAAAAGGAATAATCTGGTTGATAATAGAAATTTTTATGGTCAAAAAAGTTCTGATAATAATGATAAGAAGGTTTCTAAGAAACATTCTCATAACTCTAGAAAATATAAAAGATATATAAGCAAATTTTTTTATGGATACTACTAGTATCATGGTCGATTCAGACATATAAAAAATATGTTTTTTTAAATCTACAATATTAATACTATTCCAAAAATTATAAAAGGAAAAGTTTTAGGGAGAGCTAATCCTCTCAAAGAAAGAATTATAAAAGGGATGTTTTGAAGAAACCTAATAAGTATAGTCTAAAAGTTGAAAATAGGTTCCAACCTTTGGAGACTATTTGCGAAATATGTGAACAACTTGGACATATTTTAAAAGGATGTCTTTTTTTGTTACGGACACAACAAAATATTCTTAATTATTCTCAAAATCTGATTTTGAAGAAATATAAACGGAAATAAAAGGCTCTTATTGTTAAAACCGCTCTCAAATATTCAACATTATAATTACCATAGATCGTGGATAGTGGGTTATCTTCTCATATTACTAGATACTTAAAAAATTTAATAATGTTAAAGACTTAAAATAATAAATAGTGACATTTTGAAATGATGAATCCCTTAGAGTCAAAGGTGTTGGATCGACTATTATTGGGGAATAAAAGTTCAAGTCCAAGAAAGATTTTTTTTGATGGACTTAAACAAAACCTCATAATTGTTTCACAACTATTTGGTAAAGTAAACAAAGTTTTCTTTATAAAATATGGGTTTTTTTAAAATATGGGAAGATGGAAAGATACTTACAAGAGGAAAATGTAAAAAATGAAACCTTTTCCAAGTTGGTGTGGTTCAAAAATCTTGTTAACTATGCATTATGGAAGGAAATTAGTTGTGACATAAAAGGTTGGTACACATGTGTTATAAAAACATGATAATTTTATCAAAGAAAATATAGTGTTTGTCGTATTCCTAATATGTTAAAATGGAGATATTGTAATTGTACAATTTCTCAAAAAGGAAAGATTACAAACTTCGTGTATAAAAAAGCTGAAATTTAATGAATATGAACCCTAGAAATTATTCATTCTGATATATATGGTCCAATAAGAAAAAAATAAACTCTTGAAGATAAGTACATCATCACTTTCATTTATGAATTTTCTCACATTACGTGTGTTATGTATATGAAACATAAGTCCAATGTTCTAAAAATGATTAAAAGTTTAATGAGGAAAGATGAGAAGGAATGTGAGTATTCTATAAAGAAGTTGAGAACATACAATAGTGGGAAATACAAAAATTAAGAGTTTTAAAGTTATATCAGGAAAAATTTAGTTTGTAATGAGTTTATTACACCATAAAATCCTTAAAAACAAATGGTGTTACTGAAAGGAAAAAATAGAAATTTGGTTGAAATGGCACAAACTATGATACTTGAACCTGTTATCTTTCATTTATTTTGAAGGTAAACCAAGATCACTATTGTTTATATTCAAAATCAATGTGTTTATAGGAAAATTTCTAATTTTATGCCTTATGAAATGTTATTTAATAATACAACAAGTTCGAAACACTTAAGAGTTTTTGGGAGTCCAAGCATCATAAATAAAAAATGTGTAAACCTTGTGATGTTTGAGAAAAGATATAAATAAGTAATTTTTCTTAGCTATTATTCTAATGTAAGAGGATATAGATGATTTAAAAAATAGAAAATAATATTAGTTGACTATGTTGATGTGAGATTTAATGAAAATGATGTGGAAGATGTTCAAAAATATTTTGCTGATAAGGAAGATAAATAAGATGAAATAACTTATGTTAAAAATTCTGATAAGGATACAAGTAATTTTACTCCTACTCAAGAAGAATAATTACTATTAGTTATTTATAAATATGAGGATGGTTATCAAAAATCTCATCCTAGGATGAGGAAGCAAGTGGAATCTCAAAACATAATTGGTGGTCAATATCAAAAGTTTCAAACAAGAATAACATTAAAAGCTATTACAAAAATTTACTTGTATTAAAAAGTTGAGATGAAAGATGTGAATGTGGATTTTGAGCATCTGGAATGGGTTTAGCATATGAATGAATATAGAAAAAAATGATACTTGATTAATCATACTGAAAACAAATGATAAAAATGTTACTGGTAGAAAGTGGTTTTTTGGAAGAAGTTGAATGAATTTGGTGAAGTGATAAGAAATAAATAAATATTATTGTGAAAAGGTTAATCATATATTTAAGGAATCTGTTCTGATGAGACTTTTTCTCTAATGGAAATACTAGATACAATCAGAATCTTTCTTGTTATTGTTGCACAAAAAAGTTAAAAGATATTTCAGATATATGTAAAATTTTCATTTTTGAATGGGTATCTTGATGAGGAAGTATATATTGAACAACCATGTGAATTTTTTGTTATGAAATATTAAAGTTATGTGTGAAATTTGATGAAATCCTTGTATGGGATAAAACAATATTTGAGGAAATGGTTTTCAAAATTTGAAACTTTCTTGTGGATTATGAGTTTTAAGAATGGCAGAGTTGATGTTAGTATGTACATAAAATAAGGTTAGGAGTTTTCCCTCATTTTAGTTGTTTATATTGATAACATTATCTTTTTTGGGAATGATTAAATAACTTGTGAAAGATTTTCTAAAGAGATGAAAAAGTTGTTTGAGATGTCCAGTGTTGGGAAAAACCCTTAAGGTAACATTGTAATGTTTTTAAGATAAATGTTTTTATTGAAAAATAAGGTTTCCAAGGACAGTGGTGGAGTTAAAAATATATTATTGACTATGGATGTGGAAAAGGACCCATAAAAAATAAATGGATTCTCTAGAGGTGGTACAGAAACGTACATATACAAGGTGGTGTAGTTTCCCAATGTTTTCCAATTTTTTGGGGTCTAATATATAGAGGATGAAAAAATGTGTTTTTTTTAAAGGAAGTAATTTCATGTAAAAGTAAAAAATTTCATGCAAGGGTGATGGTGATTCACAATATTTCATACAAGTTAAGATTCAATATTGTTGTATCAATATATAACTAAGGAAAAAGGTGTGTGTAAGATCTAAATTTATGTGAAATATGGCTTTTTCTGTGACATAGGATTTGCACCCTATAGTAGCCTTATAAAAATACTATGATCCAAATATGATGTCAAATCATATAGTTAAATTCCCAAAGTACGTTTCATGCAAGGATGTAGTTATATGTATAAGAAAGCTGCATGTAGAGATATACATGTCTATAAATTTTCATCTACCCCTCTCTTTTGATAACAAAAACCCTTATAGAATATTGAGTCTTTGAATTCCATAATATGTGTACGAAAAGCATAATTTTTTTTGGAATAAGAGTTGTGTGAATCAGTGACTCAAAGTTTGTTGCACATAGAAAAGAACTTATGTCTACATGATAAAGGGAGGTGCGCGGAAAGTGAGAAAGTTGAATGAAATTTAGACATCTGGGAAAAACCAAAATTTGTTCAAAAGTTGAGCGTTTAAATACAAAACCTAAATGTTATGCGTAAGGTGTTAAAATTGTTCTCAAGGAATCCAAAGTTTGCACAAAATAAAACCTTGTGTGCACCATAAGTGATTACCTTGTAAATATGTGGTAAAGTGGTATTCATAAGTTGGACGAAAGTAGAGCTTCAGTAGCACATATTACTATAGTTGAGCATGCATTCAATGTTTCAAAATAAGGGTTCTAAATGTCTATTAACTTTGTGTGGATCCTTTATAGATCAGTGGGAAAAAGAAAAAGGGAGAAGGTGGTTCTTCCCATGAATAGCGAGCCACAGAAGGAAAGATTGAGGGAGTGACCACTGGGAAGTAGTGAGATGTCCCTAAACATTGAAAAGGAAGTGACACTAGGTATAGAATTGATGAATCCCAAAACATTATTTTGGAAATAATCCATAGTGTATTTGGTACATCATCATATTACCATTGTATTCTCCTTGTACGTAGCCAAGTGAGGGTGAACCAAGTAAAATTGGTGTGTCCTTTCTTTCTTGCTTTACATTCTATACATTATAATCATATAGAGTTGGAATGTATAAGATCAAAATAAATGTTAATTAACCAAAAAAGTTACCATTATAATAAATAGGTCAACATCCAATTTCATAGGAATAATTTCAAAAAGAATATCCATACCCTAATCCCCCCCCCCCCCCCTCAGGGTATCTAAGCCCATTTTTGGCCTAAAAATCAGTATCATAGGATTGGTTTCTTCTATCATATTTTTTTCTCTAACATGGCATATTAGATTTTTGAAATTGAAGATTTAGTTTTCTCTAACCTCATTGTTCCATGGAAAATTAGATAAATTCAAAGAGTAAGAAAAATACTAGTGGATTTTCTCAATGTGGAAGTATCTGTGGAAAGGGTGCGATTTAGTTGAAGGAAACCAACAACGTGTTAGATTTTGAGAATATTTATTCATTCAAATATACTAAAAAAATTAATGAAGTACTCGATATGCCAACTTTTTTTGGAACAACTGATGATGAAGAAATTCCAAAAAGGCTAGTATTAGTTGTTTTCGACATGAAAAAGGAATTTTATTAAAAATTAAAAGAGGAAAATAAGTCTCGGGATATTCACATCCAAGTACTATAAATTAAGTTCAATGAGGTAAAGGTTTAAATTGAAGTCTTATTGATGTGGCTCTTTATCTAAGTGATAAGAATGATTCCCAAGATTAAGAACTTAAAAAGACCTCTACAATTCTAGAACATATCAAATCTAGTTACATGGGAAAGAATCGAATCTCAAAAGTAATTAAGAATATAGAAGAAAAAATTATTATCTTTCTACACAACTATATAAACTAGTTTAGTCATACTAAAGGTTATATCAGGAGAATGCATGTTTTGATTATTCTTTTTCTTAGAAAAAATCTAAAATAAATTTGAAAGTAGAGATGATAGATAAGACCTCCTAAGAATTAGAATATTAGATTAATAGTGTGATGACTCACAAAATATTATATAATGCTCAACTTGAATCTAGGGACAAGAATATTCAACTATTGGGAGAATATTTTGAATCATTAAATAAATAAGGGGAGAAATATAATTCCAAGGGCAAGCCCAAATTTAAGGATGCTTTGAATTTATTATTTGACTCTCCTTTATAAGGTAATAATGAAATAAAAAGAAAATATTTTATTTTTGATGAGAAATATGAAAGTATTTTCACATCCCAAAGGCCATGCAGATTAGAAAAATCTGGTATTGGATATGATAAACCTTCTCCCATGCATGAGAGGAAAAGAGTTGCGAACAGTTCCAAAAATATGAAAGAACTATTAGGTGAGAGAAATGGGCCTAAAAAGACTTATACAAAATTTGATGTCAACATGTGCAATTTTTGTGGGATACATGGCCATATTTCATGTTTTTTTCTAAATCTTTGGACTATATTTCATATTTTGAACACATAAATATTTCTAAATATAAGAATAAGTTGAATCTTCTTGAAAAGTATGAAACAAATGTCTGTTAGAAGAAAGTATATATCAGATGTTATTAATGTGGAAGATAGGTACACACCATGAGTAGGTGCCAAGAAGCTTGAGGGTTCAACGTCAGAATAATAATAAAAATAAGAAATCAAGTTGCATTAACATCTCTGATAAGAAATGACGACATGAGGTATGTTTTTAATGAGATATGATTTGTATCTTCTAAACATAAGAATTTGAAAATATATTACAGCTAGAAGAAAGTAGTGAAGGAAAAGGAAATCAAAAAAAGATCCCCAAATCCAGTGGTGTATAATGAGAAATCCTATACTGGAAATAAATGATAATTCAAAAAAATAGGTTTAAATAATTGGATAAAACACAAGGAGATCAATGAAAGGTGTATCAATCACCTTCTATGTTACACTCATAACATCTCTCATTGAAATAATGTGAATGAACTTGGAAGAAAAATGGATAAGCTACTCATGTTGTGAGTAAGAAGAATATGCATTAAATGAAGTACCCACCACTTGCAATAAATAGTGTGGTGACTTGGATATTTGATAAAAGAAGAATGAATAAAGAATGTCTTAACAAACTTGTATGTCATTCCACTAGAAGATATGTTAAAGTATAATAAATATCCCTCTAATGGATGAAGAAGAAATAGAATTTGACCAATGGATATATTCTTTCTTAGAGAAAGAATCGTGATAAATGGAACATTGGTGGAGCATCAAAGAGTGAAATTTGTACTAGTGGCTTTAAACCCCAAATATTGTAGAATATAAATATTAGATTAATACTGATCATGTGGGTAAATAATTTCTAGTTATATGTCTCGAGTAATTAAAATTGGATGGGAAATTGGAACAAGACGAATAAAAGTATAGTTCTTTTCAATAAATTATCAAAGATTAAGAAGAAATATAGAAGAATTATTTTAATGGATTTAATGGTCTATGTATCTTCGAGATGTATGGAATTAATTGAGTTCAATGGGATGTGAGGATGTTGTTAACTTTATCTCTTGTTTTCTACATCGAGTTATGACTCATTAGGCTTAGAGGTTTTGTTGATGGATCATTGATAAGAGGTAAGTTCACCCACAAAAAATATTATTGAAGAAAAATACAACTGTAAATTGTTATTAATCAAGACAAGTGTCTCAAACCTACAGTCGCATGTTAAGAAATGATGAAGGAAAAGAAGAATTTGTTTGGGTATAAATGGTGGGCCTAACAATAAGAAGAGTTTCATATCATGTGGGGGAGCATTCTCTCTTTTAATCACATGAAATGTCTCAATTGTATAGAAAAAAATGAACATTTATGTTTTCTAACATCAAGAAGATTATTTAAAGGAGAAGTGAAAACATTCATGTATTTGATGTTTATATAATTGTTTCTAACAATATGGTATCAGCTAACTTTTTATAGGATACCAATCTATAAGATAAGATTAACAGTGTTTCAAATAAGTGGTCTCCCCACTTTGTAGAGTAATTAAAAAAATTAAATTAGATAAAAAATTGGTATTGATGATTTATATGAATCCAATGTTGGAGGTTTTCTGGTATATTTTTTCGATACCAATATATAATAATTTCATTGGGACCAAATGGGTCTTTTGAAACAAGATGAATGAAGATGGGATATTGATTCAAACAAATAACGATTAGCGTAAAAAGTGTACTTCTAGAAAGATGATATTTATTTTTTATGAAACATTTTCACCAGTTTCAAGGATAGAGAAACTCATATTATTCTGTCCCGTAGTAGTACATGGTTCAAAGTTTTCTAGATGGGTGTCAAGTTAGAGATTATAAATGGGGATTCTAGAAAAAGAAATTTATTTTAAGAAATAAGATTATTTTTTCATTCATGAATATTATAATATATTTTTTCAGCTAAATAAGGTGTTATATAGGTTGAAGTAATCCACAAGATCATAATATTCAAGATTGGATTATTTTTTGAAGAATATCAATTTTTAGTGTGGTGGAGTTGATTACAATTCCTATTTCAAAAATGTTATTAATCGAAGAATTGTGGTGCTAGCATGTGTCTATGACATAATATTTGGTGTATTAGATGATAAAAAGTGTAAATTGTTCACATAATTCATGAAAAGTAAATTTGAAATGTCAAAGATTGGTGAACTGATGTTTTTTCTTATTTTATAGATGACATAAGGAAATATTAGCACATTAATTTCTCAATCTAAATATTCCAAATAGGTTTTGGGAAGATCTAGAATGGATGATTCCAAAGAGATGATGACACTAGTGGATACCCTGATGAAGTGGTCATAGGATGATGAGGGCAATGTAATTAATGTCATAGAATACAAGAAAATACTTGGAATTCTATTGTACTTGATAGTGAAAAGACCTGATATTTTTTTTGTTAAATTCCAAGAAATATGGTATCAAAGAAATCCCAAGGAAATACACTTTATTTTTGTGAAAATAATATTTCAATATATCAAGTGAATAGTGGATTTTGGTTTTTTATATAATGAACAATCATAGAAAGATTTATTGGGATATATAGATTCAGATTTGGATGGTTTAGTAGATGATAGAAAATCAATGTCAGGTGGTGCATTCTATCATGGTGAATTGTGTATTACTTGGCCAAAAAAAATATTTCATTTCATTGAGCACTATAGAAATTAAATATATTTTTTCCACTAAAACTTGCATGTAGTTATTGTGGATTAAATATCAACTTGAGGATATGGGAGTTCTAGTGATGTCTTTGATTAGAATTCATTACGGTAATTCAAGTGCTATAAATCTTATCAAAAATACATACCATTACTCAAAAAAAATATTGAAATAAAATATCATTTTATTAAGGAGAATGTGGATCATGGGCTTGTGAAGTTGGAGTATATTCCTAAATAACTATAAGTTCTAGACATTCTGATGAAGGCCTTTCCCAAAGAAGTGTTTCAATGGCATCGACTAGCTCTTTGAGTTTAGAAAACTTCCCACACTTGAAAAAGTTTGAATGTGGGACCCCCTCTCCCTGAGGTATGATGTGTTTTTTATTTAATGTTTTGATATGTGTTCTTCAACCTATTGCAGACCACAATGAAGTGACCTTTGAGTTCATTGACAAATAGGGAGAAATTATGTCTATAAAAACGGAGAAAATGAATAAATCAAAAAAGGGGGACAAACTGATGAGGGGAGAATCAAAGTTGGGTTAGTTTTAAATCTAATGATATTAAATATGATCGATCAAAGGATATATATCATGAAATATGTGGTTTATGATAAAATAAGATGAGTTTTTTGGAATGAATTAATTCATTGATGAACCTTGCTTCCTACTATTGTTTCTCACACTGAGCATGGATCATATGGTCTTAGAGTGTGTATTGAGTAAATCCTTGATCTCTATCTGAATCACATGTAGAAAATGTTGGTAGAAGATGGAAAAATATTTAACTAGGTGTCAAAAAATAAATAATTTTCAACAAACCCAAAGGGGGAGATTGTTGGAAAAAAAACATTCAAGGTATCATTGTAGTGTTTTGGGTTGATTATGTTTTTTTGAAAAATAATGTTACCAAGGGCATTTATGGAGTTCAAAAAATATTGTTGACTTGTAATGTTGAAAAATACCCATGAAAAGGGAATGGATTCTCTAGAGGTGGTATAGAATAGTGTGTATACAAGGTGGAACCATTTTTCAGTGTTTACCAATTTTGGGGTCCAAAATTCTATAGGATGGAAAAAGGTGTTTTTGGAAAAAGATGTTATTTCATGTTAAAGTACAAATTTTCACACAAGGGTGATTTTTATTCATAATTTTGTGCATAATTCAAGATTTGGGATCACCACATTAAAATATGGCTAAAGAAAATGGTGCATGTAAGATCTGAATTTTAATAAAAGATGAATTTTTCCACAATATGGGAGTTGTGTTCCACATTGGGTATAAAAGAATCTTACAAGACAAAATCTATATCAAATATTAATGTTCAATTTTCAATGAGAGTTTTTTTAAATGCATGGGTTATGTGAAAAATGGATTTATTTCATGAAAATTGGAAGGTGCACAAGAAATTTGTACATAGGTATGACCTTGTCTATAAAATATTTGTTAACCCTATTTTAATAAGATCAACCCTTAGAGAATATTAGGGCTCTGAATTACATTATAGGTGAGCACAAATTATAATATTTGAATGTAAGAAGAGTTGTGTGAAGCAATGACCCAAATTTGTTGCCTTCTTAAAAGAACTTTTTTCTGCATGATCAAGGGATTTGCGTGTAAAGTGTGAAAGGTATGCACAAGTGGGACTTATGTGAAAAACCAAAATTTGTGAAAAAGTGGAGAGTTTCATGAAAAAAAATTAAATTTTTCATGCAAGGTGGTAAATTTATGTGTAAGTAATCGAAACATTATGTGAAATAAAAATTTTGTAAACCAGAAGAGATTTCCCAGTAAATCTGTGGCAAAGTGTTATTCATCAAGTGTATGAAAGTATAACGTTAGCAGGTCATATACATATAGTTTAGGATTAATTCATTGTTGTTAATGAAGTGACATTCATGTCCATAAAAGGTGTGTAGATCATTTCTAGAGTAGCGAGAAAAGAAAGAGGAAGAAAGTGATTCATTCCACCTATAGGGATCCATAGAAAGAAATAATGAGGGAGTGAACCTTGGGAAGAAATGAGTTATCCCTAAAAATTATAAAGGCGTGGATCCTGGGTGTAAAACTGATATATCCCATACAATTATTTTCTAATTGATCCTTAGTATATTTAGTATATTTACACATTACCATAATATGCTCCTCTGATGTAGCTCACTAACTATGAACTAAGTAAAATATGTCTGCCATTTTTCTTGCTTTCCTATTTTACATTCTATGCATCATAATCATATAGAGTTGGAAATTATAAGATCAACCTAAATTTTAAAAAGAAAAAAAGTTATGATTATAATAAATAGGTCAAGATCTAATGGGGAAGGAATAATTTCAAAAAGAATATTCATACACTTATTCACCCCCCCCCCCCAATCATAGGTTATCTAAGCCCCTTTTGGGAATAAAATCCATATTGGGTGAAATTAAATACTTTCATCGGTTACAAATCCAATAAAATAAGAAAAATGTTTTTTCTTTCTCAATAAAAGTATGCTAAGGAAATTTTTAAGTATTTTATCATGGAAAACATAAAACTAGTTTCCAAAATGATTTCAATGGGAATCGGGTTTATAAATACAGATAAGTTAGGAAGTGGACTCTAAATAGTTTTAGAAACTTATTGCAAGTTTTTTGTATTTGAATAACTCAAGACTCAAAAATTTTTATACCATTACCTTATGTGAAATATTTTATAGTTATCCAAAAGAATCACATATATTGGATGGAAAAAATATTCTCAGATATATCAAAGGCATAACAAATTTTGGAATGAGGTATGGTAGCTCAGAAAGTATTAACTTTTTTGGGTATTTTGATATTGATTGGGTAGTAAACATTGATGATAGAACATCCACATCTAGTGGATTTTTCTTTATGGGAAAGATCTGTGTTAGTTGACATAAAAAGAAAAAAAATTCAGTATCTCTTAGCATGGGCTAAGCTGAGTATATTGTTTCCACTTAAGCTACTACTCAGCTTATATTGATAATGACCCAGTTAGAATACATACTTATTGAATTAAAGTTACCCTTATTTTAGGTTGTGATAATCAAAGTTCTATAAACAATACCAAAAATCTCATAGAGCATTATCATTCAAAAACATATTGATATCAAATACCAATTAATCAAAAATATTGTTTAGAATAATGAATTGAAGCTGAAGTATGCTCCTACATCATAAAAAGTTGCTGACATTTTCATAGAACCTTTACCAAGGGAATATTTTTATAAAATTAGGTTGAAAATAGGCGTTAAACCTATTTATCATCATGGTTTACATATGTCTTTTCCCCTACCTCATCTTGTCTTTGGATAGTGTTGTCAATGGGGATAATTGTTTCATAAATCTATCCATTGATATGTTCTAAACCTTTTAAGGAAGCATTTATGTAGGGTGGTTGTGGGTAAGCTGTGAATCCATCATGTAAGTGTGTGGACTATTCTAATAAATTTTTTGAGTGGTTTTATAAAACAATTGTTTATAGAAATGTGGAAAAAGTGAAAAAGATATTTAAAGAAAAGATGAAGAAGTTTCATGAGTCATTACTTTTGGGCAGCATGGATTTTCTTTCAATGATTCATGTTTCCTATAATGAGTTAGCTCACTTAGGCTTAGAATTATTAATAAGTAATCCATAGCTTTATGTCACAAACCTTAGTGATTTATGAATCTTAGTTGATAAAAATACCCAAATGGGGTATTTTTTGGACAAAGTTGGAAAGAATATGTTTTTTGAAAATGGAAGAAGTTTGTGAAGAAAGTGTTTTATTTTGTTGTCAAAGATAAAATAAATCAATTCACTTTGCATTAGTTTAATGATACAACTCCCTATCATAACTAGGAGATCATACTCCAAATGATTAAGAAATTCCATCAGATTAGTAAGATTCTTTTGGAGAGAAAAGATTCATCATACTCACCTCAGGTCTGATAAAAAAAATTAAATCATAATAAGGAAATGTATTGGAGTTTGAATGACTCTCATGAAAATATGAGGATACTTTGTTGTTTTTTAATTCATGAAAATGGTTTATTAGGAAAATTATGATGTTAGCCTTATTAAATAAAGGGTGAGAATGAGTATTTCCAATCGTATTAAAGTTTTTTTGGAAATAAAGAAGTGTGATAAGAATGGGAAGTTAGAATACCTTCCAATGAAAGTAGTTCAATGCTATGTTGATCATAATTTTTCTGAAAATCATGAAATTTATGATACAATAAAAAGTTAGTGGAAGAAATAATTTTGTGAAGTCAACATTTTAGGTCTTATTTCAACATTATGATTTCATTAGACATAGATTTTTTCGAAAATTGGGAAGGTTGATCAGAACATGAAGAAATTAAGTTTTTGGTTCTCAGTCTAATCAATAAGCCACATGATACAAATCTTCTAATAATGGTGTTGGTAAGAAGATAAGTTAATGTTGACACTAGTTCATTGAATGTGGTATTCCACTGATCATTATAGTAATCCTGAAACTAATCATTATATGTAGTGATGGTTTCAAAAGGGAATCGTAAGTAGAAAAGATTATTTAATAATAATTGATTTTATTTGGAGTTTTTTGGGCCAACGAAAAGGAAAATAAGTGATGTTTTTAGGACCTATGAAAAATGCATTCATAGACCAATAAAGAATATATTAAACCATTTTCATCAAGATAAATCATTTTTTGTTTTCAATTTAGTCAAGATAAAAGAAAATCACCAACTAATTTTGTATAAAATGGGTCATATTTATTTGATTATATATGTGGAATCATCTATCGTATTGGAGATGACACTGATTTTATGAGTGAAGTAGAGATGGATTCATCTGACATTCGCTGACACCGATAAATTAATCAGATGCAGGATCATCGGTCTAAGGAAAAGAAGAAATAAAGAACTATATAAAATAGTTACAAAATTGTTATCAAGGGGGATTGAAATATGATGATAATAGAGAGGATTTATATCAATAATTTTTAATGCAGTGATGAAGTGATACCAAGGAAGTGCAATAATCTTTAGAATTTTCCACTATGCTTATGGCAGAAACGCTTAAAATTTTTATCAGTCGGTACAAATCTTAAAAATGACCATTTTACTTTCAGTTGCTTTAAATAATTGTAATGAAAAGAAATTTAATTTCCATATCTTTCAATTGGTATAGAGAAATGTAATGAATAATCTTCTATTAAACATATATCTTCATCATAATGATAAAATTAGAGCGATAATTGGAATCGTACTGAATAATGTTTATAAAGTCTTATGTGAGCCGAAGATATGAATTTTTCAGAAGTTTTTAAAAGAAATGATAAGATTTCAGGATTTTTGAAGATGTCAAACAGAGATCCTAGATTCAAGGGGAAATATGAATTTCCAGAATTTACTTAAGAGGGAAAAATTTTCAGATTCCCACCTAAACCTCATTTGAAACACATATAAATTTTTGGAAGTACATTGTACATTTTTACACAATTACTATTCATGGTTGTAGGGAGAAGGTGAAGCACTAAAATTTTGTAAAGAGAATTATTTTTCAGATTGATCATTCATGAGGAATTTTTTTGGGAAGGAGAATAAGAAGAAGATAGATCATATTCTAAGTTTCTTAGATTGTATTAGACTATCAGATTGGGAAATTTGATTAGAATTTTTGGAATAAGAAAGTAGTAGTCTTGGTTTTTTCTGAGGTATTCTAAAAGACTTATTTTATCGTATTGATCAATCGGACTAGAAAATAAAACTGGGTATCAGACTAAGTATCATTATAAAGTCCATAGAATTTCTTAGCATTTTTTGGGTAAGAAAGTGAAGATTTTTTTTAATATAATAATTTTAAATGTTTATAATGTAGCAAAAACATATATTACATCATTTCACGCTACTTGAGTCACATGTAATTTGTATTTATTATAGTGATACACAAGTCTAAGGTCATGTCCTACTAGTTGTATCCACAAAAAAATGATTTTTTTCCTTGTAGATTGTGTGGTATTGGATTGTTTTTAAATCATACCTAGTATGTAGATACTCTTTTTGAGTGGTAAATATTTTAAATTCTTTTGTTCCTATAGATGTGTGATTATTTTCTTTTCCAAAAAGTCACAACTCTTTAATAGGAAGTGAAGTTTGTTTTAAAAGGAAGGAAACTTAAAATAAAGAGATATCACTAATTCACCCCCTCCCCCTCTGAGTGATACATAAATCTTTGATGGGTAATATTAAATTCTATCTATGAGTATCATACAATAATTCTATTTTTAACTAAGGTAAATATGGAACACATATCCTCTTTCCAAATTTCAAAACACCATCTTTATATACAGATTCATCCAATTTTACATCATTTGTAGTGTTAAATTTTTTTTTGAAAATTCTCATTATTGAGTTGATAGATTATTATCTTTTCCAACAAATATGGTTTTGAAATAATTTAAATAATTATTAATGACTCTCCTTACTTAATAATTACTACATTCATATTTACTAGATCTGTGAAAATAGCATCTCTACAATCCCATTTTTTGGTCAGAACTCCATGATCTTTCCTTCTCAATGCATCCAATGCCATATTTTCCTTCCTTAGGTGATCTTGTATTTATAAATCATAATACTTTAGTAGTTTTAGTCATCTCATTTACCTCATGTTGATATGTTTCTATAAAAAAATTCAAACTCTTATGATCTAGGTATATTACACATCTTTCACCATAGAAATATGTTCTATATATCTTCAAAGAAAATATTACAACTTATAAATCAAGATCATGAGTGTCATAGTTTTGTTCATGATTATTTAACTACCTTCATGTATAGTTAAGAACATTATCATTTTTTATAAGAAAACAACAAATTCCCTTCTTCAATGCGTCACTATATATCAAAAATCCACCATTATCTGATGGTAGATTCAAAATCGGAGCATTAACCAAAATCCTCTTTAGTACTTAAAATAATTCTCCACATCCCTATGTCTATGTTTACTTAACCTCTTTACATGTGATCTTGGTTAACGAGTTATCCAATTAGGAGAAATTTTGAGAAAATCATTGATAGTAACCTACCAAACCAATAAAACCGCATAACTCAATTATGTTCATTAGTGTATTCCATTACTTGATATTCGTTTTATTTATAGGATCAAGTAAGATTCCAAACATGGAGATAATATGTCCATGAAAAGAAACTTTTTTAAGAAAAAAAATCATACTTAATAAATTTCACTTTATAACTCTATTTCTATAATAGTTTCTAGAATAATACACAAGTGATTATTATCATCCACACATCTCTAAAAATATACTGAGATATCAATAATAAATACCACAAAAAATATCAAGATATTCCTTTAATACTCTATTCATTATATTAAAAAACATAGGGTGTATTAGTCAATCCAAAAGTAATTATTACAAACTTGTAATGTTCATACCTTGCATGAAATATTTTTTTAGAATATCCTCCTTTCTTACTCAAAATTTATGATAACAATAACAAATTTAAATATTTAAAAAATATTAAGCTTTAAGAAATTGATCAAATAATTCATCAATGCAGTGAAAATGATACTTGTTCTTTATTTTTAATAGCATTAATTTCCCTATAATCAATGTAGAGAATTATAGATCCATATTTATTATAAATAAAAAGAATATGTGATCCCCAAGGTCAAACACTAAAATGTATTAATCCCATATCATGAAACTCCTCTATTAGTTTATTTAATTCCACTAATTCCACAAAACAACATTGTATAGAGAGTATTTGATATAGATTTTTTGTCAGGGATAGAATCAATGGAAAACTAAAATTCAAGATCTAGTGGGTTTCCAGGTAATTGTTAAATAAATGAATCAATATATTCCTATATAATATATACATATTCATTTTTAAGATTACCTTTTTCATCAATAGATTTTTTCTTCTATTCTTCTCCAAGAATCTCATTCAGAGGAACTAATTCTAGTAGAACTAGACATGGCCGAGACGATGAATTCTCCCCTATAAAGATAAGTATCTTCATCACGAATCATAATTTATTTATCATTGAAATAAATTTTTTATTTATATTTTTAAATACAATCCACACCAAGGATTATATCAAAGATAAATGTGGTTATAACAATAAATTCTATAAATAGGGATTCATTATTTGTCATAATGGAAACTTCCAAACATATCCTTGTTACTATGATATTTTCACTATGATTCTTGAATGATAAATCCCTTCTTAAGGTTCTTGAGAAGTGTCTAATCTTCATGGAAAGCATGGAAGATATAAAAGAGTGTGAAAATCCACAATCAAATACAAAATTGTCTAAATTTAATGACATGATTCAATTACCTTCCACCACATCTTTAGAAACTTCAACCTCAGCTGTAGTGATCACATAAGCTGGGCATTCTCCACTTAATATCTTTTATGGTGTGTTATCTTAACACTTGTGACATTTTTTTGAATAATGCACCATTTATTTGCAGTTTTAGAACTGGACAATAGTGGTATCCTTCTTTCCCTTACATTCATTAACCAGATGACCCATATATCTACACTTTTAACAAACTCTCATTCCCTGTAACTATTTTCTACGATTTTTATTACCAAAATAATAATATGATAGAATTTAATGTGTTATATACTCTTATTTAATGTGTTCTCTTTTTCTTGGTATTCATCAAACGTCAATTTTCTTAAGTTCCCCTAAATATATAGTATCTAGAAAATTACTTATTTATTTTGATCAAACATAATAATATTTCATCATATGATTAAAATGTTTGATAAATCAATACCCTTTATATAATGGGATTAAACCCTTTTAATAAATGGTTAATCTTAAATTTTTTATTATGTATATAATCTATAAAATACTTTTATAGTCTTGTAAAGGTATCCTTATATGCCTCAATACCTTCTTCTTCTTTTTTCTTTAAGATGATAAATTTTCCCTTCATTTAAATTTGTTCCTCATAAGGTAAATATCTATCAAATAATGTTACTTTAAAATATTTCAATTCTATATGTACTATTTATTATCCCTCCTTAATATTTTGTATCAATAACCACAATTAGTCAGTATCTCATTTAATATAATGTATTGCCAGTATAACCTTTTTATTTAGATCACACCCCAATTATATTAATATCTTTTCAAGGGACTTAATCCATTTCTTAGTTGCCACTGGATTTGTAGTTCCACTAAAAGATAGAAGATAATGTCACCTGAAACAATCCAATATAGGTGTATCATTTTGTTGAATATCATGTTGAACTATAAATGCAAGGTTATTATTCCTAACATGGGTCAGCTTCCCTAATATGGAAATGATTTGTTTAGTTCCCACACCAATAGTATTGGCTTATTTAGCGGGTAAATTTCTAAATTTTCTGTGAGTATTAATATCATTCTTTCAAATAGCTGTCACTTCTAAAAAATATCATAAAAAATATTAACTCATATCTTTATAAATTTTACATCCTAATATATAATTCAAAATCTAATATAACACATAACATAAATTGAAAATTTGTGAATTTCTAATCTCATAGTCACAAAAATGGTTTCTGTAAGAATATCTTTAAATCATAAAATTATTATAAAATATTTAATAACAGTTTGTATATAAAGTTGGATTTTCAAACCAGATTTACAGTAATGGACTATTAACCACACACTAGAATGATAGTTGAGATATAATTAAAAAACTCTTTTTATGGTTATTACCTATAGATGCATCTGTACCAAAATCATGTCCTATAATTATTTATGGTTATATAAGGATTTATTTCGAGGAAAACCTGCATAATCTCTACAATAAAAAAACCTTTTATGATATTATCCTATAATTAGAAAATATTATAAAACAATGAAATAAGGTTATGTTCCATAATTTATGTTTTCCTAAATCTAATTCTCAAAGATTATACTAAACCTTCTATGATACCAAATATTACAACCACAACTCTAGTAACCCAGATCTGATATATACTTTATTTCATTGGTATAATATACAAGGGATATCATCCTGTAGGATTGATCACTTTAGTATTCTTAGATAGCTGGAAGCATACAAGATTCTCATATTACATTGGAAGTATTAAATTCCAAACATAAGAGATATTCTTTCATCTAGAATATTAATCATAATATCCTTATTCATATCCTGGGGAAATTAAAACAAATAAAGGGAGAGCTCAAATTCTTGTAAGAGTTGTGTATAATATAATCAATCTTGAGTAAATAAGGAATAATCAATATGGTAAAGTAAATAAATAAAAATTCATGAAATTTAATCAATAACTAGATAGAGAAATACATCGATGAATAATATAGATACTATAATATCAGGAATAATAACATATAAATTATCAATGAAGAAAATTATTTATATTTTATGTCATGATCTCTCACATCATGATATCTTTACCATCAAGTCATTGCACCAAGATAGTTTAATAGATGGGTAGATATACAACAAAAGCACATTTAATTTAGCCAACTGATTTGTCTCATGAGATCTATCAATGCATTGAGGGAATATCTATGATTGGGACCCACCAATCACTACATGTCCAATTAATTCCATATATATTTAATGATCAATTTATTTCACAATCAATATGTCTTATCAATAAAATTTTATATTTAGTAAATAATACATAATATCAATATTTCCTCAATCAATCAAATAAATTTCAAATTAAAACACCATAAAAAGGAATGGATTATAGTTTAGGAATTAATAATATCTATGATACAAAGAATGTAGAAATTTATGATAAATTTAATGTCTAAATATCATAATAAATTGAATGTTTCAAAAGAAAGTTAACAATCAAAACTTTAATGAGAGTTAATATGGATTTTCTCATAATTTCACAAATTTTGGAGAATAGAAGTGAAAAACTAAATTATTATTTATGAAAAATATATTCTTGGTAAAATCATTTAAAAATTGTCTAATAAGATAAAATATCATAAAGCTGTTAAGGCAGCGAGAAAATATGTTAACTCTATTCACATTAAAAGAAACATTCCCTTTGACTTTCATAGAGAAAATAAAAAATCAACCTTTTAGGAAAAAAATTAGAAATATTAATTTAAAACCTTTTGAAATGTCAAAGATAATTTAAAATATCCTTAATAAACCATTAGAGTTAATAAAATGAATTTTTTAAAATGGTGTTGAAAAATATGGACATAGAATAAAATATACCAATTCAAAAATAGAAATAGAATCGTATTTTATTTTAAACATTTCATTTCTTTATTCAAGATAAAAAGAGATGAAAATGGAAGAAAATATATGAACTCTTTAATTATCCATATTATAAGAAAATAGATTTATATTTTTAATGATTGATTATGATATTTCTTCAATGAAAATAAAATAAATCCCAAATAAATGAGATTGTAAAATCAATTATTACATATTTGGTAACTTTTAAATTATAACCCATTGAAAGATTAAACTTGAAATTAAACTTTAGTAGTCATAAATAAATTTAAATTCATGTTAAATACCTTAAATGGGTATTTTATACACCACATAAAAATAAACAATTCCATAATACAAAATATGTCTCAATGGAGTGAAAATTGAGATGAAATACTACACCTCATGCTTCTATTAAATTTAATGATATTTAAAATCATGTATAATAATTTCAAATATGTTTTTTAATTTATACAAAAATCATATTCATATTTATAATATCATATATGATCCTCTTATTTCATCTTATCACTCGTTTGTTAATAATATTTCATTATTAAAATTGATTTGGGTGTTAACTGCTTCATTTTAGATTGCATATTTTGTCATGGAACTTATATTTATAACACATAGGATATACTTACATTATATACATAATAATATTAATTTTATAAATATAATATTTATTCATTAGATACATTTTTAGAATCATTCTTGAAAGTTGAACACATAAAATGAATTGCATCACTTGTGGAGATGGTAGGTCATACATACGAATGAGTAAACTTATAATTTACTTAGTGGATGATATATTAATTTCATAGAATAAATATTATGTTAAAATTATTATATAAATTAATTATTTCAATTTTTATGACTATCCATGCTATTCAGTTATGGAAAATAGATTACATCGGATCATTGGCGGTACTCCGCCATACAAATGAGTGATGGTTTTATTTCTCATCAGATGGAGAAGGAGATGAATGAATATTATTACATCAATATAATAACATCTCAATGTTTGGTATATAATTTTTTTTTTATTTTAATTTTTAATACATAATTTAAGGTGTTAAAATAATTTTATAAAAGAATGTGTAGAGTGAAGATGAATAACTTCTCTTAGAAATACCTCTTTGGGGTCTCTTATTAAGGACAATAGGGTAGGTATTCTGGGAATAAAACTACATATATATCATGGTTAAGGATGGTTTGGAAAGATTTTATTATGTGTTTTTTAGATAAATGGCTCAATAGGTGTGAGGAAGTAATGGTAGGAGGTTCTCTTTTATAATTGAGGTAAGTACCACGCTTGTAATTTTCAAATGTTTTAAAATATTATTAAGTAACTTTCCTGGAAAAATGAATTCAAAATGACTCATATTCTAGTTTTTAAGGTTAAAGTCAAAATAAAATCAACCAATGGGTTTAATAAATATTTTAGTTCATTTTAACCATTATCATTTTAGGTTTCCCCCATGTAACCTCGTTTTAACATTAACTATAGTGATAAATTTTTAAGGTTTCTCATATTAATTATGAACAAAAATGAAATTTGACTCATTAAAAATTTTTATAATGATTATTATAAATATATAATCAACTTTAGAAAATTTATTTCATATAAGTGGTTGAATTTAATTAAAAAATAAAAACAAAACATGACGAAAAATAGTTTTTCAAAAAATGAATTTTTTTAAACATAAGATGATCATAAATTAACTATATGACTAGTTATCATAAGTATATGGATATGAAATCATATATTTAGATATATAATCTTTAAATTTCATTTAAATCATTCAAAATTAAAAATTCTTTCAATTAATTTAAATGTAAATACATTATTCATTTTAAAACAGTTTTCTAAAAAATATCCATTTTTACAAATGATTTTATCTTTATTTATATAAAATTGATAATAAATTCATGTTTAATTATGAATATTATAACACATTATTATAAATAAAAGTAATAATAGTTAAATAATACATTTTTAATTATTTATAATTTCTTATTTCTAAGGTAAATTTTCAAAAATTCATTCTAGTCTTATTTTGACCTGGTAAGTTCGAATTCAATATTTCTCCTATCAAATTAAAATTTTTGTTCCATAAAATATAAAAATATTAATTGTATTATGATTCAATTAAAATTTAATTTTCACTTAATATAATTAAATCTTGGTTGTTAAACTCGTGATATTTAATTATAATATATAATTATAACTAAGTTTTTAGACTATTCCCTAGAAATATTAAGAATTTTTCATATTTCTTCTTTCATCTAACTCGGTTCCTATAAATATTATCCCCAAGGTCCCTACTAAAATAATTCTAATACTAACTATGACATAATAGATTCAATAAACTCATATATGGTAGTTATATTACATCATTGGTATGGAATAAAAGAGTTCTCATAGGATCCAATAGATTTTTACTTTTGGAAGACTAGATGTATATATATATTACAATTCAAAACATAAGATACATTATGAACACAATGAAAAAAAATTATTATCTTATCCATAATATCTTTGAAAATTACACATAGTTCTTCTATATATTTCCTAGGTAAAGGATAATAAATAAGGGTCAAATCGGATTCTCTATAAGGAGTAGAAAACATCGTAATTTATCAAAACATAAACATGGAATTAGTGATATGGAAAGAATAAATAAACAAAATTAATCTATAATTAGCTGAAATTTATGGCCAGTTATATCCATGAACATAAATTAAAACCTGGATAATAATAATAATTAAACTCTTACTGATGGAATGAATAATTTTTTATATCAAAACATATTTTCAAGTTTTTATGCCAAGATGTTATACTTATATGAGGAGTGGTGGACACCAAAATACTATTTGTTTTGTATCATGAAACTTATTGATTCATTGAGGGGATATATAATTATGATCCCCTCCCATTACTTTATTATGTCTAATTCATTCACTATAAGAGTCAAAAAGACATTTCATGCTATTACCTATAGAACCTCTGGTTAAAAAACATGGATATCCATATAATGAAAAATATGGAAAATAAATAATCCCCCATTCAATGGAATAATGAGGATTTCTAGGAGAATATATCTTAATAAACAACAAATTTGTGGGGTATCATCGAACTAACAGTAATTACCCTTATCAAAAAAAATGGTGAGGGTACTTTAAATGTGTTAGGTTATCAATGAAAGATATTAATTAGATTAAATAATTTTCAATGGAATGAGACCAAGTCAATGGGTGGAAAAATCTTTCATCATGGTTCATAAAGACCATGTGAATATTCCAAAGCATATCTCCTCAAAGGGTCTTCCTAGGTGTGTAGTCTTACACCCACTAATAATGCATCAGAGTGATGATTGAGTTAATTCTAAACCAAATATTTTTAAGGTATTATCCCTAGGTAAATATATTTTACAGACCCATCCAATTTATATTATCTAAATAAGAATTTACTTTTTAGATGACTATACACACTTTTACTTTAACAAAACATAAGATGGTTCTTCCATAAAATAAAATATGGATTTTTGCAATGGTTTTGGTAACTCTTGGATAAAAATAATATGAGAGGGGTAGAAATATAGACTTGTAAACCCCTTAAAATTCATGAGTAATATGGTAAAAATATATATGGAAATGTATGCACCACACAAAAAGAAATAGTTGGTGAATATAACATGAGTCCTAAAGAATGAAAATTGAAATGGAAACCCCCTATTATGGATTTGGTATCAATTAAATCAAAACATATTGAAATAGAGGTATCAAAATTAATCTTGAAATGTCATTAGTAAAATTAATTTCATGATATAAATTTTAAAATAGGAAGTATATATAGAATGTAAAGTAAATTAGGTGCATAAAATAAAACATGTCTCAAAAAGAGGAATTTGATATGGAAAACCCTTACATATTGTCATAAAATACACAAATATACTTTAAACTCATGTATCACAAACATATATATATTAATAACTTAATTAATAAACTCAATCATATTCTTTTTCATTTATATTATACATAAATAGTCATTCTCTATATAAAGTATACATATTCCCACATCGAGTGTTTATAGTTTTGATTGTTTGTACTAGTTTCACAATAGCAATATACATGTTCATTATTCTTAAAAAGATAATCTTTACCGTGTTATTGAATTTACTATTATGGATTATTTATAATAATTTATTTTATTTTAAATTCTTTTTATGAGTGTTTTAGTTTTTATCCTGGAAGATGAAGTTAATAAGAATCATGTTTCGGTGATTCTTTATGATGGAAGTGTGTTTTCGTAATGAAAGAATTAAATATTGATATAATGTATCAAAAACTAAAAAAAATAATTTTATATATTTTTATATCAAATTATGACACTAGTTATTTTACCACATATATTCATGATATAAATTCCTAGTATTGTTCATACATGTGGTTAAACCCACCAAAACATGAATATACACCAATTTGATGAATGGTAATGAGTTGGTTTAGTTGTAATATTAGTATTCAAGAATATTATGATATTATTTATTGTTTATTAGTGTTATGTATCATAATATAAGAGATTTATAATAATTATATAACATATAAGATGTTATTTCATAGTACAAAGAAATCATTTTTCTCTTAGAAATCTATTTTGGATGGCAGAATTTACCAAGGTTGTTTATTAATCATATTTTTAATAGGTTGTAAAATTTATATTTCTATAATATTAATAATTTCATAAAAATAATATTTACGTACTAAACATATTCTCATTACCAACCATGATAGGTGGTGATGAAAAGAAGAATAGAAATCGGTTATTCCATGGAGGTGGTAGTCCACATGTACTCATGGATAATGATTTCATTTTACCTAGAATAGGGGAAAATGTAATATTATTTAAATTTTCAGAATATAAAATATTTTATTAAATCATTGTATGTAATTTAAGAAAAAAAACATGTTGATTCATGGATGAGATAGTATGTGTAATGCACGAATGATGATTATATTTTTCTTAATAGAAAAGGGGAAGGTGGTTAATGATTCACCATAATTATAATAATATAACAATATATTAATGGTATTTATTTCATAATCTTAACATGGTGTAATGTAATTTTAGGTATAATAAGTTTATATAAAGAAATTTAAATGAGAAAGGAGTGGTTACAAATTTATACCTTACTGCTGGATTATCCCTTTTACAAAGGTGTTTAAACCTTTGAGGAATGGTCTTTTGAGAAGAAAAGAACCTCCTTAAGGTGTTTAGTAATTTTGAGGATAGGTTTGGGAAATGTTTTTCCAAAATAATTTGGTTGTGGTGTGGGGGTATTTAAGAGAGAAGTGCCCCATTTATAAGTGAAAAGTAATTCCATTTTTGTAAATACCCTAAAAAATAATATTGGGAAGTCACTCTCAACATAAGTGGCTCCAAAATTGATAAATAATGGATTGGGAAAGTGATAAGGTCGATCAAGCCTCTACTATTCAATTAAACATTTTTGTAAACATTTTTTTAACTATTTACCATTAGATTTTCCACTTTTACCATTTTAACATATACTACCAAAACTAGTTTTTACCTTAGTAATTTATCCTTTATGCCTAAAAATAAAATTTTTGTGTTTACATAATTTGAACATATATATTATAAATTATAATTTTTTTAATAATATTAAATTTATAAAAGTTATATAAGTTCATTTTAAAAGTGTAAATGTATAATGAAATAAAAATGTTTTTGCGAAAAATGAGACTTATGTTTTAAAATATAAAATATTGGTTTATTGATTAAACAAAAAAAATTGTATAATGTTACTTCTAAAACATCTATTTCATCGATATAGTGGTTTTTGAATTTTATTTTATTCTTTCTTCCATGTAATGTCATAATATTCACAGTTTTATCAAAAATGGTATTTTCACTATTCACCTAAAAATAGCCTTTTTTGGAAAAAGTGAAGAATTAAATCTTCAGCTAATATATTTATGAAAAATTAAAAAATGAAGTTTTTGTTGTTAAAATTAAATTCTAACATTAAAAACTAACCTATTGAATATACTCATGAATAAAAAATCTTATGATTGTGCATTATGTGATAATTTGGGATATGGGGTTTACCTGTTATGTAGGGTATAGAGTATTATATTTGGTGAATAAAACCCTCTCGATTTATTTTAAAATATTATGAATAAACCTTATTTTGGTTTTTATATATATAATTTTGGAATTTAGGTTTATCATATGTTATAAAAACACATTTTTCTTTTCAAGAGATGTTTAGGTTATTCCAATAGCATGTATTGTAATAATTTGAAAAAGGATCATTACTAAATTTAATCCTAGGACCATAACCAATAAAATTGGAATTATATATAGGGTATGAAGTAATATAAATGATATGATAGAAACATATAGAGTTCTGAAATGTTTTATAATAATGAAATTTCTCTCTAAGTGAACATTTATATGGTTATCATTATAAATTATAGTAGCCTAAGAATTTTCTTCTTGAGAGAGAACAAGGATTGTTTATTTCTTATGTATGGTTATTATCCAATAGATTTTTTGTTATAATTTTTAATAAAGTGTGTTAAATGTTTTTTCCAACTTCTCAATTATTTTTTGTAATAAATAACTATTGAATTATTAGTCAACTATGGTTTGGTGATAAAGAATGAGACTGTTAAAGAATTTTTTCATTAAGATGTGAGAAACAAATTAATAACTTGGACAGTTCCCAAGCACACCCTTTAATAAGTCACAAGTATAATGATATATCTCACACTCTTCTAAATAAAACTCTGGATTTTATGCCACAATTTGGTTTTCATTCTCCTATGGTTTAATTTTAAGATGAAATAGTAAAAAATAGAGTCTTAAGAGTCAAATATCTCTACATATAGTTGGAAGAACTAGATACAAGAATTTCCATTCAAGAAAAATATTTAAAAAACTCATATTTATAACTTTATAACTCAACCCATATAGTGGAAGATTTTGAAAAATAGTATATAATTCCCTAATAAAGTTTAAATATTCCCCATTAGGAAGACCATCATAAGGTGGAAATATAGAGAAGTATGATTGTTTCATCTCACGATTTATAAACCTATGGTTCATCCTAAAATAAGATGGGTTTCTTAAAAAATTTCATTATTGGAACTAAAAAATTTTAGATCTCTCAACAACATCATATCTTTATTGGGGTGGAACAATGTTCTGATTTCATCTTAAAAAACTCTCATTTTCAAAGTTCTCTATTTTTTTCCTTCCTTTATTAAGATAACTAAAATGTTTTTATATTTAAATTATTAAGGGCTCTAAACTTTCATATTTATACATAGTGTGAATAAAATAAGTATTTTTCAAATTTTTTTAATAATATTACACCATAGAAGATTTCATAATTTTTTCCAATAGATTTTATGTAGTAAAATATTTATTTTTTTTTAGTTTCCTTTATTTGGGAACATGTGACTTCTATTAAAACAATGATGAATTTTTTTGTGTCTCTAACTATAAAAATAATAATTTCTAAAACTAAACTAATCTAATAAATCCAATAGAATAGTTAAAACCAAAGGATGGTTATGGTGATATCCAAAGAATATGCTAACCCCAAAAAACAACAAATAGATACAATAATACGGAAATAATGGTGACAAAATTCAATAAATATTCAATATAAAAAGCAGTAAAAATAAATGGATAAAGAATCATAGTAAAGGAATCTTTGCTTTTGAGATAGTTTCTTCCTCATTGGCTTCCTCCTCCTCTAAAACCCTTCTCTTGGTCCTTACTTTCCATCCAATGTCTTCCATACATCTTATGCCATTGTAAATCATTTATCTATAATAAAATTTCCCTTGGAAATTGAAATAGACCCCAAGTATATTTCCTCTCATTCAGTATCTTCTCACTCTAACTATAATTGTCCATGTAGTGTCCATCACTATTCATTTTCTTCTTTAAGTGACTCAATAATAACCCATATATATAAGATGCTCCACCATGTGAAACAATATTTCTCTCAAAGTAATAATAATATAGTAATAATACTAGCTTAATTAATTTTTTATTTGGATTATTTATCAATACTCAAAAATACCCCAAGAACTCAAATCATCAGCTCAATCCCACCATACTTTGGTTTTTAATTTTTATAATAGGGATCCAGGTGTAATAAATCTATATTAAACACTTCAAAAATCAAATGAACTTAAAAATTAACAAATTATGGGATATTATATATCATTATTCAATAGGTAAAATATTATTGATCTTAATCACTTATTTAAATTATTCAAAGTATAGAATATTAGGTATCATCCTCACTCTTCATAAAAATATTATATATAGTATCTTCGAACAACCACTCCTAGATCTGGTGGTAAAAAAATAATATTTAAATTTCTATATTTGGTTCCAATTATAATGACCCAATTTTAGTCATCTAGAACCTACAACATCTTCAAAAAATATTGGACCACTTACATACTCAATTACCATTTAGTTTTATATTTTTATTGAATTATGGAAAATTGTTACAACACATTTTTTAAGATATCATTTTTTTCACTATACCTAGATTTTATTATTCCACATTAAATTTCCATAAACTCCCACTAAATTTAACATATTTATTTATAAACTTGATAAAAGGAAACAAAAGAAATGGGTAAGCTAAATCACTCAGTAGTTATAAACATAAGCATTAATAATTGAATATATTTAGAAATCATTATATGATCATATGAATATAAAGATAGTGGGAATACCATAAGAGAATTTATAGCTATAAAATCTTAGATCATAAAACATATAACATGGAATGAATCTTTAGAAAAGATAATAATCATGAAATTTATTAACCATGATCTATTTGAAATAAATATTGATCAAAAGAATCATTATAAACTCAAGCATATAGTAAATTTTTTGGTATCTAGTAATATTATCTACATCACCCTTGTTTTATCATCTTAGAAATAAATAGATCCTAGTTAAATCCATAAGATAAAACTCCTTGGTTAACTCCCTCCTTATTACCATTATAGATGATGTAAATTAACCAATATATTGGAGAGAAACATCATGCTCAACTGTAGTATAAAATATAATAGAGTAACCATAATAATCAATAATTTCTAATTACCACACATAAATATAACACATGGGATCTTTCATTTTCATCACTAATCTTTTAAAAAACACTTTCATTCCATTATAGGTTGATTTACTGATGGAATGCAACTGGGATTCATGATAATATCAATAAAATAATCATCTTAATCAATCCAAAAAATAATATAGATTGTATCATAAGATAATATTCTCAATTAAGTAGAGTAATCATTGAGGGATATTGACATAGATGAAAATTCATTTAAATAAACATTTCAAACATTTTATTGAAAATAGGGGAAATTTCGTTTATTGTTACCATTAAAAATTAAAAATTAAAAAAATATTGATAAAATAATTTTCATTAAAAATAAAAAAGGAAATCATTAAAGGAATATTAAATGAAAAATAATAGTTATTATGGTGGTAAAATGTGATCAATCTATATATATTAAAAAAAATTATTTCACACTTTGATAAAGAAATTAAAAATGTTTCATACAGTTAGTGTTTAAAAGATTATATTTTAATACCTTTTATAAAAAAATAAAATATAGCACAAAAATATTTTTAAGAAATAATTATAGTATAGTAAAAACCTTCATGAAAACATTTTTCAAAATATATATATGGAAGAGAAAAGATTCTCGAACGAAATGAAAAATAAGGCCAGTTTTCTAAAAATTATTCATTCGATCTTGTTTTATAAAAAATAAATAAAAATGAAATAAAATCATGTAAACCTTAAAAATAATAATAGTACAAGAAAATACATTTGGTTCAAAAAATTATGATTAATTTCATCCAAAGTAACATTGAACATTAATTATCCTCAAATAAAATGATATTATAACATAAAACTGTTACTTATTTAGTAAAATTAGAAACAAAATCCATTAAAGGAAGAAATATTATATAGATATATAATTCCCATGATTTTCATGATGTAATATGTCAAAATTTATTCATTATTTAGTAAGTACAGCATACAAATAAATCATGGTGGAAGACATGAAACATGTCTCAATAAAATGTGATTGACATAAATAAAATCATTGAAAAGAGAATAACATTTGAAGTGATAATTAATATATGAATATATTATGGGGATATATTTAAATCCATATAATATTATCATAAAACATCATAAAAATTTTATTGATTAATTTACATATAATTATTGAATAACAAAGTCAATAAATAAATTTTACAACCTAATGAAGAGAAATTGAGTTTAGAAATCTCTTACCTCAAGTCCTGAATCACTGCATATGTCATTTAATTATTTTATAACAAAAATATATTAATTATTTACTTATTTGAGAAAATTTTATGGGAATATTCCCTTATTATTAAACCGTTTACCTATATGATCAATTTTATTAATTAATTAGTTAAGTTTGTAACGAGTTTTTTAAGGTCATTATGTTCATAATTTCAAAATGATTTTGGTATGTTAATAGTGGTAAAAAGGTTTATTATTACAACATATATAGAATATTATTCATGAAATAATTATAATTTTTTAAAATTTAATACAATTTTATAGTCATCCATAAAATCTAATCATGAAAAATAAAATACATCGTCTTGTATTGTGGTAGTCTACACGTGAACAAGGGCGATGTTTTTACTTTTAATTGGGTTAAAAATAATAAATTAAAATAAAATATTATCTTTAAAAAATAATTATCATGTTATAAACATCAAATATATTCATTAAATTCATCCCTATTACCATCTATGAGGTATAGTATTGAAAAATTAAGTACATAACTACGTGGAGATGGTAGTATATACATATGCATGTTCGATGATTCTATTTTTTAACAATTGGAATGGTATAAAGATAGATGATATATTATATTTCTAGAATCACAATTATTTTAGTAATATCATATATATAAACTAAATCTATCATAATAACCATCAATGAAAAGTGGTGATTGGAATAGGAATTCATCGTTTCGTAAGGTGATAGTCTACAAGTACACATGAACAATGATTTCATTTCCCATTTGATGGGAAAAAGAGATGAACAAGGTTATAACATTAAAATAATAACATATAATTATATATAAGATACCAATGATATTATATTGTTATTTTTTAGGCATAATTGGAGGATTTAGAATAATAATTACATCGAAAATGCTCAGTTAAGATGGTGACCTTTTGAAGTTCTTTCTTTGGATCACTTCTTAAGGACCCAAAGGATGGTATTTTAAGAGGACCAAGACCTTTAGAATTTATTTAAGGAAGTTTAGAATATGTTTTGGCTTTTTTTATCAGGATATGTGTCTCAAGTAGTGTAAGGAATATAGGATAGAAGATGTCATTATATAAGAGAGGAGTGTGGTTCCCATAGAGTTACTTAAAGTATAAAATTAATATAAATTAATTTTCACATTCAAGTGGAACTGAATTGATATATTTCTAATATATAAGAGATATAAGTCTAAATTATATCCTATAAAAAATATATACATGTTTATGTGATTTATTAACCCTTATCTCTTAGTTTTAACACCTCATTACCCTTTTAGTGGTTACCATGATAAAAGAGTTTTATAAACATTAGTGGTCAAGAATGTTACTATTAAAGGAGAAGTGACCCATAAGTGAAAAATAGTTGATATTCCCAACCATATCACATTTAATTCCAAATAAAATATTTTTATTAATTTTAAATCATTTAATGTAAGATACCATTAAAGTATTTTCTAAGACTATTCACATAGTTTGACATTAAAGAAATAAAAATAGTATTTTAGTTTGAATATAAATTTTTAACACATCACTAATACATTATATTTATCAAAATAAATCTTGCAACATATTAATTAATTAAAATATTATTAATTTTAATGTTATTAAATTTATTTACTTAATTTTTCTATTACTTACACTTCCACTATGTCGACGTTGCATAAGAATTTAAGGTAATTATTTCATAAATAAAAATTAAAAATAAATGATCATGATAAAAAAAATTAATATTTTAAATAATAATTTATAATTGAACATAACCTCATTTTATCCCTATGAAAAAATATTAAAGGTATTAAAACAAATAGAGTGACATTTTTTATTTATTCTTTACATAATAATATTAGGGTCATTATCAAATAAAAATGGGACCAAGTCTCTATATAATAAAATATTGGAAGATTATGGTCAAACTAAAATCATAAAATAGAAATAATTCTTATGTTAAATATATTTTTTAAGCCTTATCATGTTATTATAAACCTTAATTGCCTGATTTACCCTAATCGATGTGAAAAATATTTACCACGTTTACAATTCATAATGACCAAAAAAAATGGAGCAGTTAATCAAATTTAAACCATATAATTTAAAATATGTAATAACTTTTACTAAATTCAATTCCTAAAATTTTCAGAAATTACTTTTTAAAAAAACCTGAAATCGTGATTAAAGCGGTTTTCTAGAAAAATGCATTTGATGTATAAATATGATTTTATATAAAAATAAAGAATGGTGTTGATTTAAATAAAAATATATTTATTTATTTTTAAATAACATAATTAATTAAATCTGAAAATCAATTCAAAACACATGGGTCTTTGTAAATACTTGAAAAGAAATGATTGTTTTTAGTAAAAATGGTATTTTTAACTATTCACTGAAAAATTAATATTTTTAGAAAAAAATTCAAAATTTCATCCTAAGATAATTTTGATATGATGTTTTCAAAAAAGATGTCATTTTTATCAAATAAAATTTTTCAAATTTATATAAATTAATAACAATATTCACTAAAAAAACAATAAAAACCATTTTTGAAAAAAAAATTATTTTTAAAACATAAAATGACTTTATTCTCATTATGTTACTCATAACCATAATTAAATAAATTTTAGTTCATTAAATTGAATTATTAATCAACTTATTTAATTATGATTACTTATTAATATTGATTAATTTAATTTATTAAAAATAATCATTATGCACAAAAAAAGAGTTTTATGAAAATGTTTCTTTTACCTTCAAAAGATTTTATCTACATTTAAAAAAAATTGAATTGAAATATAAATAATTGATATATATATAATTGTTATGTTTCTAATGAACATATGTATAAGGGTCATATTTCATTCCAATATATATCCTTACATGCTTTACTAAAATTTAGTCATTTACTTATCTCTCATCATGTCTATTATATTCCTAATTATTTACCTTGTTTCTATAGTTTTAGTTGGGATAAAGATATTCATGGTGAAAAAAAAGGATAAATATTTTATTTTTGGGGTATTTTTATATATGTGTGTATTTACTCCACTTATAATTTTCAATATGTTGTTTCATATTGGAAATCATAATGTATTAGTTTTTATCACTCATCGTAGTATTTTATTTCAATAAAAGTATCATGGGTCATTTTATTTTTATGTTATATGTATCACAAGAAACCAAACATAACATTAATTTAAAGGATAAAAACATATAGAAATATCAAGCTGTTATATTCTCCTCCTCTTTAATAAATTTCATCCTCAAAATTTTATCTTGAGCTTTATAGTTAGGGGTTTAACATTTGAAAATTCTTTTATTGAAAACCCAAATCCTAAAAAAATGTTAATAAAACTTCTATTTTAAATAATTAAAAGAGAAAATTTTAATGTCATCTAGACTAAAACATAACTAGGGTTATTTAATATTAGAAGAGTAATGCTAAGTGAAAATATGGACATGGATGGGAAAATTAATGTCTACATAAATATGGAGAGTGATAGAGAAAATTGGTCATAATAAAGTGAATGATCATAATAAAGTTAATGACTACTAATCCACAAACTGTTGACGTTATAAAAAAACCATCAATTCAGCAAAAATTATTGTAAGAAAGGAAAATATTTTCATTTTCAAGATCATTTTTCTAAAGTTGAGGGATCCTTTTACCATTAAAATAGAGAACATAATAAATTATACTTACTTTATTTCTTTCAAATCTAGAAAACAAATCATTATTTGGTCACATTTTTTAATATTCTTCATCCTCTATATCATCTTATATTCAAAGAGATGAATATACACAATGCATTTCTCTTATGCCAGAAGTATTAACATTTAATAGATCATAGTATCTATACAAAGTTAAAAATATAATCCTCTTGTATTTAAAAAAATCCAAAATGGTTAGAACAAGGTAAGATAATAACCAGACTAAATAAACCTTCAAATAAAGAAATAATACATTTAACCCAAAAATTTCTATAATAACACCACAATTTCAACTAATATCATTACATAAATAAATAACTATATATAATAATTAACCTCAATAACCTCAGAATTAAAGAATATTTTAACCTTAAAGGTTGACTCATACCTTTTAGATTACATCCCCAAAAATATAATATCATTCTTCCAAAATAATCATCCATGTTAAACCTAAGGGTTATATATATCTCAACACAACAAAACATCTCCCAAAATATTATTAATCATTATAAAATCCCTTTACTTATAACTTAAAAGGGGTGTTTTTGAATTTTAAATTATGTTCAACCTTAAACTTATAAACTCACAATGGTATCCATAACTCTTAATTTATTCTCATAAGAAAACAAACTAATCTCTAAAGCTATCTAAACCCTCCTTTGATACCAACTATAGTAGCATTGAACCTGAACTCCTAGATCTAGTGCTAAAAACATAATATTTATAATTCCATAATTGATAAAAATAATCAAGACCAAATATTATCCATTCAAAACAAATAACATTACCAAAAAATATTGGATCACTTACATACCCAAGGATCTCTTATGCCTATAAATTTATAGAACTAGTAAAAACTCTTACAAAAAATTTCACATATTTTAAGTGAATGTTTTTTCCACTATACCTTGATTTTATTATTCAACATTAAATATTAATCATCTCCCACATAAAACCTTCTAAACATATCGTACTTAACATATTTATTTATTTGTTATGGTAAACAAATCATAAGAAATGGGTGAGCTCAAATTCTCAATATGGGTAAACATAGGCATTAATAATTGAATATATTTAGTGATCATGAGATGATTATATGTGTATGAAGATGGTGATAATAACATAAGATAATTTATACCCATAAAATCCAGGAACATAAAATATATGACATGGAATAATGTTTTAGTAAAGACAAGAGTTATAATAATCATTAATAATGAGCCATGTTAATTCAATATTGATCAAATTAATAATTTTAAACTCAATAATAGATAAAATGTGTTGGTATCTTGGATCATTATCTTCATCACTTGTGTTTAATTTTGTTATAAATAACAGGAATTAAGCTAAATACATAGGAGAAACCTCCTTCGTTGACTCCCTCCTTCTTTCCTTTTAATTAAGAAATATTACTCAATGCATTGGAGAGTTATATCTATCACACTCATCATAGAAGCTATATCGAGCTCACTCATAATCAAGATCTATATCAGTTTCACCCATCATTATAAAAATTTCCAAGTACTTTACATGAATAAAACGCATGGAGTCTTCCATTTTCATCATAAAACTTTTAAAAACAACTTGCATTCATTTATAGCATGATTTTTTCATGAAAAAGAAATGGGTTTAATCAGAATATCTTTAAAAATAATTATAATCCATCTAAATAAATAATATGGATGGTATTATATGATCATATTCATAGTGAATTATAGGAATAATTAATGGTTGCTTATTTAGATTAAAATAACTTTAAAAGAACATTTAAAACATTTCATTAAAAACAAAGGAAAAAACCCTTTTCTTTTAGTACCTTTAAAAAATAAAAATTCAAAAAATATAAAAGAACTATTTTATTTTAAAATGATAATGGAATATTTTAAAGGAATATTCAAATTAAAAAATATTTATTATGGTGGGAAAATTCATTCAATCCGTATGTGTTAAAAAAAATTCTTTTTATACTTTAATAATGAAATATAAAATATTCCATATGAGAAATTTTTAAAGTATTATTTTTAAAACCATTATATAAAAATTAAAATATAGTTAAAATTAGTTGTAAAAAATTATTTGAGTATAGTAAAATCATTCCTGAAAACATTTTTCAAATCCAAGATATGAAATAGAAATGATTCCCAGAAAAGGAGAAATATGATCAGTTTTTCTTAAAAATATTCTTCTGATGTTATTGAGTAGCAAAGAGATGAAAATAAAAGTAAAACATATAAACCTTATAAATAATAATAGGAGAATAAAACATTTTTAATTTAATAAAATAAGATAATATAATTTCTTCTAAATGAAATTTTAATATAAGCAATCTAAGAATAAAATGAGATTATAACATAAAACCATTATCGCTTAAGTTACTTATGAATAAAAATACATTTAAATAAATAATTTGAGATAGATTTATAAAAAAATTAATTCCATGAATTAATATAAAAAAATTAATTCATTGGGTAATAAGTACACCATACAAATAAATCTTTGTTCACAACATGAAGCTTGTCTCAAGAAAAATAGATTAAGGAAAAGAAACTCTTGTAAAGATCATAACATTTGAAGTGATAATTAATCAATGAATTGATTATATAAAAATATTTAAATACACAAAAAAAAGTTAAAATACATCATAAAACAATTTAGATATTAATTTACACATAATCATGGCATAACAAAATCAATAAGGAAGTGTTAAAACCCAATGAAAGGAATTTGAGTTTAGAAATCCCTTACATCGAATCTCCACTCGCTACATACATTATTTAAATAATATATAATAAAATTTTATTTTATTTTTTAAATATTTAAGAACATTCTAATGGTTTATTACTTTATTATTAAACCAATTATTTTAATGATATATTTTATTACTTAATCGTTTATTTCTATGCTGGATGTTATGAGGATGTTTGGTTTATAGTTGAAAATATGATTTTGGTAGGTAAAGCATGGTAAAAATGGTTTATTATTCCATTATATATAAAATATTATTCATTAAATAATTATCATTTTTATATATAAAATACAATTTCATTTTCATCCATGAATGGTGTTTATGAAAAATAAAATACATCGACTCATGTGGTGGGAGTCCGTACATACAAATGAGGGATGTTCTTACTTTTAATTAGATGGAAAATAAAGAAATTAAATAAAAAATTAAATTTAATTAATAATTATCATGTTATAAATATAAAATAACTTCATTAAATCCATCCACAAGACCATCCATGATAGGTTTTCTTGAAAAATGAAGTACATCACTATGTGGAGATAGTAGTCTGTACATACACATGTTCAATGATTTTTTTTAATGATTCGAATGGTATGAAGATAGATGATATATTATATTTCCCCATTAATAATTATTTAATGAATATTATGTATATTTATTAAATCCATCATAATAATCATCTATTAAAAGTAGTTATGAGAAACTAAATTCATCTCTCTGTGAGGCGATAGTCTGCACATACGCATGAAAGATGGTTTGATTGACCATTTGATGGAAAAGGGAAATAGTAAGGCTATTACCGAAACATAATAAAATATCAGTATATTTGAAAATAAAATGTAATTATATTTTAATTTTTAGTATATAATTGAAGGATGTAGAAGAAGAAGAAGACTGAAAAAGCTGAGTTGAGATGATTACCACCTCTTTGAAGAACCTCCTTTGGATCTCTCCTTAAACACCCAAGGGATGGAATTTTAAGAATGAAAAAACCTATAAAAATTATATCAGAAAGTTCATAATAGGTTTTGGTAGTATTTTCCAATATAATTTTCCTAAAAAGTGTGAGTAAGAAAAGAGAGGTCATGTCCTTTTATAAGAGAGGAAATGGGAACCGTTGGAATTATATAAAGTATTAAATTAATATAAATTATTTTTCTAGTTCAAGTGAAACAAATTGATAAATTTAGAATATATAATAAATATAAGTTGAAATATTTTCATTAAATAAAATTTAGACAAGTTCATATCATTTTTAACCATTATCTTTTAGTTTTAACACCTCGTTAACTCTTTTAATGATTACCACGAAAACAAATTTGTTTCCCAATTAGGGGTGATGAAAGTTACTATAAAAGAAAAAGTGACCCAGAAGTGGAAATAGTTGATAATGTATATAGTTTAAAATTAAATTTGCTATATATTATATTTTTAGTAATTTTAAATCACTTAGTAAAATATTATTTAATATAAGATACCATTAAAGTCATTTCTAGATAATTCACACAGTTTGACTTTAAATACATAAATATAGTAATTTAGTTTGAATATAAAATTTTAACCCAACAATAATAAATTATATTTATCATAAAAATTCATGTAAAATAGTAATCTGTCTGAATTTTAAAACTTTTAATGTTTTTAAAATCATTTACTTGATTTTTTTCTATTTTTACAATCACTTTTTCAGTGTTGCGTAATAATTTAAGGTAATTATTTCATCAAAAAAATTAAAATTAAATTAATATGGTAATAATAATTCATTAATATTTTAAATAACCATTTATAACCAAACATAACCTCTTTTTATCCCTATGAAAAAATATTAGAGATGTTAAAAGAATGATATTGACATTTTGTATTTATTCTTTACTTAAATTAATATTAAGGTAAATATCAAAGAAAAATGGCAAAAAGTTTCCATATCATGAAATATTGGAAAAGGGTGGTTAAAAACTCATCAGATAAAAATAATATATGTTTTTGGTAGATTTGTAAATCCTTATAATATTATTTTTACCTTTAATTACCAGATTTAGCCTCACTAAAGTGAAAAATATTTACAATGGTTACTATTAATAATGAACAAAAATGAATGGAATCTATTTTCAAAATTTGAAGCTCAAAATTCAAAATATTTAATCCATTTTATCAAATTCAATTCTAATAAGTGTAATAATTTACATTTAAAATAAACTCGTAAAATCTGATGAAAAAATAATTTTCTATAAAAAAATGTCTTCTAAATATAAAATGTTTTTATATAAAATTTAAGAATAATTTATATTTTAATAAAATTAATTCAATTAATTTTAATAAAAATTAACTAATTTAATTTTATAATAAATTAAAAACAAAATAGGGATTTGAAAATAATTGAAAATAAAATACATCTTTCTATAAAATTAGTATTTTCTAATATTAAATAAAAATTTAATCTTTTCAAAACAATATCAAATTTTCATCCAAATATAATTTTGATATGATGATTTAAAAAATTATATATTTTTATCAAATATAATTTATAAAAGTGAAATTAATTAATAATAATAATAACTCAAAAAAAAAGAAATAAAAGCCGTTTTTGAAGAAAATATATTTTTAAAGCATAAAATGAATTTATTCCCAATACTTTTCGTATAACCATAATTAAATGAATGTTAATCCATTCATTTGAATATATAACAAAATTATTTCATCAGAATCATTTTTTTATGTGTGTGCATAAATATATAAATTGATATGGACATCTATTTATACACATACATAGATATATATATATATATATAGTGTAACGCCCCGACCCCAGTTGCCTAGAGTCGGTGCATTACTTCGTAACATTGGCATGATCACAAGAAATATCAAATCTCGAAAGACCGATTGATTTAGTAGCCTTGGAAACACTAGATATATTCATAAGTTTTACATTACATCATAAAATGAAAAACTACTACAACAACATAATGTTTCCACAATCCACACTATTAACCCCTCATAAAATCCCTGCAGGTCATTCATAACTTACTTCTTCACACCCTGGGAAAAATAAAACATAGAAAAGGGGTGAGCTCAAATGCCCAGTAAGGATAACAATATAGCGGAAACTTTCATAAATAAGAATAAACATTTAAGGCAATGTATAACTAAAACAAAAGCCTTTTAAATATGAACTTTCAACATGGTATGGCATAAATAAAATGAAATAATGCCATTTACTTATTCACATGGATATTCTACTAATCGAATAATCACATGCAAAAATCAATAACCACTTTCATAATGTTGGAATGCATAATGCTAAACTTTAATTTCTTTTCAAGGCCTCGTCCCAAGACCTTAGGGCTAACTGTAACCGGAACCCAACCCGGAGTGCCTCTAATAACCGGACACCAACCCGGAGTGCCTCTAATAACCGGACACCAACCCGGAGTGCCTCTAATAACCGGACACCAACCCGGAGGGCTTACTTTTACCAGTCCCTAACCTGGAGGGCTTACTTTTACCAGTCCCCAACCTGGAGGGCTTACTTTTACCAGTCCCCAACCTGGAGGGCTTACTTTAACCAGTCCCCAACCTGGAACATACTTGTCCAACACATTCATATGAAGTAAAGATTGAAATATAACATAAACATTCTTATTGGAACTAGCATACGAAATGTCAATAAATTCACCATAAACTATGAATGGTATAAAAATAGCACATCCACAGTCAAACATATCACAAAACCTTCAAAACAATATAGAAGTTTTGTATCATAATAAATCAACTTCAAATATTCTTAAAACCCATCAAAGGATGTTGACATAAATGAAATCAAAATTCTTTTTAAAGAAATATCTCCTTTTATTTTGAAATCATTTAAGATCCATATAAAATCAATCATTTTCTTTAAAAATAATCTTATAATCTTTTAAGGGAAGTTTTGAAGATTTTATAACGGCGGAAAATAGCTGCACCCGCCGTATAAGTTAAAAAAACATTCTTACCTTAATTCTGTCGAAAAGGTTAAAAAGGACCTTGTTTTGAAAACGACCGAAAGATTCCTTTATAAACCACTTATAAAAGTCAAAAAGGGTATAAATGACTTTAACTCATATTCTAGTAAATAGTAAAAATGTTTTGAAATACATTTTTAAGAAACATGGATGTGGATGATAAAGAGATCCCAGTAGATTATTACATATAAACAACCTCGGATAATGAAGAGATTGTGAAATAACCCTTACCTTGTACTTTTCCTTGGATGGGGTAGGTTAACCTCCTGTATAATGGTGAAATAGTTGTTATTAAATTATACAAGAATCATATATAATAATATGATATCATATATGATCTTTTAACATTGATTTGTTAATAATATCTTAGAATTATCGTCGTTTCGGGAGTTAACTTACTCATTTTTCTTTTATATGTTTTGTTACATAAGCCATGGTTGTTGTATCTTATTCATATCCATAATGATATCTATTCCTTAAACATCATTTTTAAATCATCAAATGATAATTATACTTGAATGGATACGATGGAGAATGAATCTCATCGCGTTCGTGGAGACGGTAGTCCGTACGTACGCACGAGCGACAATATCATTCTTTTGATTTTAAAATAATATATAAATGGATGGTATATCATATATACAGAATCATTAACATGTTATTTTTATTATTTACATGAGTTACACATCATTATTATACCCATCCAAATAATATTATATTCAATAACAATTACACCACGACGTGGAGACGGTAAGCCGTACGTACGCACGTATGGTGACATGTTATTCAAAGGGTGGATAGAATACTGAATATGGTTGTACCATATTTATAATAACATCACAGTATATGTAAGATACTGGAGTTATTATTTTAGAATGGTAAGAACAAAGAAAGAGGAAGTGGAAGAAGAAATGAACTTGGAGAAGGGTGGTGAAATCATTACCTCTTCTTCGGGTTCTTCCTTTTGATTTGATCAAAAGGGCTCCTTAGGTTGGCTTTATGATCAAACTAAGGCCTCTAGGTTGTAGTGAGGGATGTTGGGAGAGTATTTGGGCAGAGTTTTGCCGAACCAAAAGGCTTTGAAGGTGTGAAGAAATGAGAAGGAGGAGTGCCCTTTTATAATAGGGGTGAGGGGCACCTTTGGAAAAGCTAGAAATATTAATTTATAATAAATTCATATTCGGTTTCTAATGGCTCCAAAGCTTATTATTCAAATTTTAAGGATGGGATAGGTCGAACACCACTCAACCAATAGAATTTAGACAGGTTTGGGTACTTATATTAACCTTATCTTTAAGTATTAACTCTAAGTTAATTAGTTTCACTTTTACAATGTCTCTTTGTATTTTTATATAATATGGTTAATAAACTTACTATATACATCCAAGAGACCCCCAAGTGGTACATTGATGATTAACCTATCATGATATAAGTCTCTTGGCCGAACCTTATATTTTTAGGAATTTAATATCAATTAATAATATAATATTTGTTTTAATAACTCTTTTATGTCAATTTTGACACTATTCAATAGTTTATTTTTGTGAAACTCATAACAGATTTATTACTTCGAACAAAGTCAATTAAATCAATCCTAATATATCATATTATCCTAGAAAATTAGTTTAATTCATTAAAAGTTTCATATTATATTTATTTGGGTATTTATAATATCAATTAGTTTAATTTTTCACTATTATAGTAATTACTGCATCATCATTGTGTCATAAATAAAATACATTATTCAATGTCTAAAAATTATAAATAAAATATCATTATGTAGGAAATCTTTTTAGATTTCTAATGAATATTTATAATCTAAAATCCAACATATATAACCCTATGTAACAATTGTTTTTCTAAAAGATATATGCTTGTGTCATTTTTGTATTCATTTTAACTTAATTAAAATAAAGTGTCATTATCACTTACAAGTGGATCCATGGGGTCACAAAATTGACACAAAGATTCCCATGGTCGACCATGTATCAACCAATAGGGTTAAGACACGTTTTAGGGTAATTTAGTATTATTATAATATTATTTTTTAACCCTTATTTACCGGATTTACCCTTAACCATGGTAAATAAAATATTTACCGCAGTAATTATTCAAAATGTCTAAAAATAAAAGTTACCTATTTACACAATTTGAACATCCTGATTCCAAATATGGAATCCATTTTCCTAAATTCAAAACACAGAAGTGGCAGAAATTAATTTAAAATTAATTCCCGCTGTCAAAACAAAAAGCGTGTTTTCAAGAGATAATAACTATCAAAAGATTGACACTTGTTTATGTTCGGTTTAATTGTAAAATTATGTCCAATGACCAACATTATATTAAATAGTAAAAATATATTCTAAATATACTTTAAAACCACTCAAATTCATAATTTATCACTATTAATTATTTTGATTAAAAAAGTTGTTTTTAATTAAAATTTAGTAATTTTCACTATTCATCAAAATATGAAAGTTATCCGAAAAGTACCAAAATTTCACCTTAGGCTAAATTTGATATTCCGAATCCAAAAATGAAGTCCATTTTAAAATATAAAATATATATAACTTCAAAAAGTAGGTATTACTATTCATAACAGCTAGTTTGATTGGTTACGGTGTGTTAGAACTCGAAGTTGCGTACAACACACGCTACTGTTTTATTCAAAGGAAAGCGTACCGTGGAAGCTTGGGATGTTTCATTTTAAATTTTTTGATGTCTCCATTTAGTCAAAAAGTTTAAAATATTGTATTTAAAAAGGTTTCACTATCAAAAGTTGATAAAAGTGCAATACTGAAAATGAATCTGTTCTTGCATTATGACTAAGAAACTCATAATATGGATTCTAAAATTATAAGGATTATATAAAGTTTAAAATTTAGTTAATACTATTCATGACCTCTTTTAATGGCTTTTTTTTTGGGTAAGTCATGGTGAAATTGAACTCAGTGTTGCGTGTAGTGCAAGTTATTGAATTATTTTGAAGAAATAACACACTATGAAATCTTGGGGTGTTACATTCTCCCCTCCTTCAATAAATTGAGTCCTCGCAATTTGAAATTGTTCTTCAAAAATAAAAGGTTGAAAGTAGAAAATATATTTGTGGGAAAACTCACATCGGAAATTGGGTTACTAAAATTTAGTCTTAATATGAGGAAAAGAGAAATCTAAGGGTCACCACCAAATTATGATCTCGATTAGGAGAACATTGGTGGAAATTAGAGACATATAATCGAAGGAAAAACGTAAATATTTATAGGTAGTGATTGAGGTCATAAATCACAAACAAGCGTATAATTGAGGTCCTTAAATTCATCAATCTTTGATGATTTGAAATACCATCGGTTCAACAAAACATAGGGTATTAGCATAACACATTTTTGACGTTTCAAAATATCTTAGTTGAAATCCCACATCGAAAAATGAATTAATGAGGCCTCTATTTAAAATAAAGAGTGGAAAGTATGAAGATTACCGAAAATAACACATACTAGGGTTCCATGTAAGAAAATATGGATACGGAAGAGAAATCTAACCATCAATTATCTGATGTAGAGTGGTAGAGAACATGGCTATGAAAAGGTCAACAATCCCAAAGCCATAAATTAGTGATGATTTAAGGTACCATCTAGGACAACATTTTTGTTCTAAGTTGCTTTTCTTAATATTGAGGAATTTATTTATGAGATTGGCTAAGATCATAAGGAGATATACTTACTTTATAATTAGAGTTTTGTCCATTAATAAATTTCTACCATAAACTCATCTTTCACTCGTAAAAAAAAATTATATTTATACTATTCGTACAGGGTTCCAAAATAAACGAATTTATAATTCATCTACCAGATCTTTTAAAAAAACTACATTATTTAATCCAGGACATCTCTTGGGCCAGTGGTAGGTGATACACCCTTGTCGCCCTTCGGTTGCGGGTTCAAGTCTCGCAGCCTTGCCGGACGCGACGGGTTGCCGCCCGACCTCCGGGTTGTCCTTTTATGGAAATCCAAAATAATCCAAACTAGAACTATCCAAAATACTTCTGTCCAAACTCACAGTCCAACATTTATAAGGAAGGTAAACATAATATAGATCCTTTTTACCCTGTAATAGCATATGAATACCTTCATCATGTACTACCATATTCCTTATTGATTACATTCATGTTCCCTTATTCCATATAGAATGCTGGATATACTTCATTAATCCAAAAATGTTTTAAACCCCAACAATGATGGAATATAAAAATCATTAATCAGCTTCAAGGTTGTCAATAATATCCAATATAATTTATCCAAAATAATCACATATTATTCCAAAATCACTACCTCAGTATCAGAACTATATTATGATTTATCATTCTCTCAACCATATATTTTCCAAAAATTTAACCTTCTATTGAGTCACATTTCTTTATTCCACACAATCTCAAGTCCTTAATGAAATAGTACTGCAGTACAATCCTTATATACTCCATAATTATTATAACAAGTACATTGTTGATACAACACTCAATTGACATAATCAACATAAGAACTCTAATCATTCCTCTTCATCTGTGGTAGTATCATAACTTGATTATTATCCAATAGCATCATTTGCGGCATAGTCTGATGACTGGGACATAGGTTCGCGTAGTGTCCAAACTCCTTGCAAATGAAGCATTGTACATTTAAAACCATTTTCTTACCCTTGCAGTCACGTACTTTGTGCCCTTTTCCTCCACACTTATAACAAACTCCCATTCCTTTCAGGCAAGTTCCAGGGTGTTTCTTTCCACAGTTACCACATATGGGAAAATTCTTCTTTTCCCTCTTACTTTTATCCATCTTTCTCTCTTCCATCCTTTTCTTCTCTTGCTTCCCTTCAAAGCCATAGGACTCAGTAAACTCTTTACTTATCTTATCAACACATGATATTATTTCTTCATATGATGATAATACATGGGAGACTATTTATCTTATAAATTCTAGCTTAATACCATGAAAGAAATGATCCTTCCTTCTCTTTGGATCATGTGCATTTCTGGAGTTCTCATTCCTTCTACTGGGCGCCATTTCTAAACAATGGCATAAACTAGATCAGTTTATGAATCAAAATACATAATCCCATACTTATAAAACACTTAACATAAATTGAACTATTTATGGATATAATCCATAATCATAAAAATGTTTTCTTTGAGGAAGTATATACTCATAAACCCTTCATAATGATTTGTAAAGATAGTGAGAGTTATCCGAAGCATATCCCCCGGGAGTGTCGTAACCAAGAGTGCAGCAAGGCCCGTTGTCGTGCACCAGTTCTCGTTCGAGTCTAGCTCAAAGCGGTGTTTTCGGGTTTTACCCCTAGGTACATCTGTGCCAGAGCCGCCTCTACCTGCTCGTATCCAGACAGGGATGTATTGCTCGGAAAACTCACAAAATCTCTACAATACCAAAATTCTAGGAAGTTCTTCTATACTAATCCTCAAAGTTCATCTTAGGTCTACGTGCTCTAATCAGAGTTTATCTAAATCTAGCTTCCAAGGTTTGTACTAAACTTCCTCTGATACCAACTGTAACGCCCCGACCCCAGTTGCCTAGAGTCGGTGCATTACTTCGTAACATTGGCATGATCACAAGAAAGATCAAATCTCGAAAGACCGATTGGTTTAGTAGCCTTGGAAACACTAGATATATTCATAAGTTTTACATTACATCATAAAATGAAAAACTACTACAACAACATAATGTTTCCACAATCCACACTATTAACCCCTCATAAAATCCATGCAGGTCATTCATAACTTACTTCTTCACACCCTGGGAAAAATAAAACATAGAAAAGGGGTGAGCTCAAATGCCCAGTAAGGATAACAATATAGCGGAAACTTTCATAAATAAGAATAAACATTTAAGGCAATGTATAACTAAAACAAAAGCCTTTTAAATATGAACTTTCAACATGGTATGGCATAAATAAAATGAAATAATGCCATTTACTTATTCACATGGATATTCTACTAATCGAATAATCACATGCAAAAATCAATAACCACTTTCATAATGTTGGAATGCATAATGCTAAACTTTAATTTCTTTTCAAGGTCTCGTCCCAAGACCTTGGGGCTAACTGTAACCGGAACCCAACCCGGAGTGCCTCTAATAACTGGACACCAACCCGGAGTGCCTCTAATAACCGGACACCAACCCGGAGTGCCTCTAATAACCGGACACCAACCCGGAGGGCTTACTTTTACGAGTCCCTAACCTGGAGGGCTTACTTTTACCAGTCCCCAACCTGGAGGGCTTACTTTTACCAGTCCCCAACCTGGAGGGCTTACTTTAACCAGTCCCCAACCTGGAACATACTTGTCCAACACATTCATATGAAGTAAAGATTGAAATATAACATAAACATTCTTATTGGAACTAGCATACGAAATGTCAATACATTCACCATAAAATATGAATGGTATAAAAATAGCACATCCACAGTCAAACATATCACAAAACCTTCAAAACAATATAGAAGTTTTGTATCATAATAAATCAACTTCAAATATTCTTAAAACCCATCAAAGGATGTTGACATAAATGAAATCAAAATTCTTTTTAAAGAAATATCTCCTTTTATTTTGAAATCATTTAAGATCCATATAAAATCAATCATTTTCTTTGAAAATAATCTTATAAGCTTTTAAGGGAAGTTTTGAAGATTTTATAACGGCGGAAAATAGCTGCACCCGCCGTATAAGTTAAAAAACATTCTTACCTTAATTCTGTCGAAAAGGTTAAAAAGGACCTTGTTTTGAAAACAACCGAAAGATTCCTTTATAAACCACTTATAAAAGTCAAAAAGGGTATAAATGACTTTAACTCATATTCTAGTAAATAGTAAAAATGTTTTGAAATACATTTTTAAGAAACATGGATGTGGATGATAAAGAGATCCCAGTAGATTATTACATATAAACAACCTCGGATAATGAAGAGATTGTGAAATAACCCTTACCTTGTACTTTTCCTTGGATGGGGTAGGTTAACCTCCTGTATAATGGTGAAATAGTTGTTATTAAATTATACAATAATCATATATAATAATATGATATCATATATGATCTTTTAACATTGATTTGTTAATAATATCTTAGAATTATCGTCGTTTCGGGAGTTAACTTACTCATTTTTCTTTTATATGTTTTGTTACATAAGCCATGGTTGTTGTATCTTATTCATATCTAGAATGATATCTATTCCTTAAACATCATTTTTAAATCATCAAATGATAATTATACTTGAATGGATACGATGGAGAATGAATCTCATCGCGTTCGTGGAGACGGTAGTCCGTACGTACGCACGAGCGACAATATCATTCTTTTGATATTAAAATAATATATAAATGGATGGTATATCATATATACAGAATCATTAACATGTTATTTTTATTATTTACATGAGTTACACATCATTATTATACCCATCCAAATAATATTATATTGAATAACAATTACACCACGACGTGGAGACGGTAAGCCGTACGTACGCACGTATGGTGACATGTTATTCAAAGGGTGGATAGAATACTGAATATGGTTGTACCATATTTATAATAACATCACAGTATATGTAAGATACTGGAGTTATTATTTTATAATGGTAAGAACAAAGAAAGAGGAAGTGGAAGAAGAAATGAACTTGGAGAAGGGTGGTGAAATCATTACCTCTTCTTCGGGTTCTTCCTTTTGATTTGATCAAAAGGGCTCCTTAGGTTGGCTTTCTGATCAAACTAAGGCCTCTCGGTTGTAGTGAGGGATGTTGGGAGAGTATTTGGGCAGATTTTGGCCGAACCAAAAGGCTTTGAAGGTGTGAAGAAATGAGAAGGAGGAGTGCCCTTTTATAAGAGGGGTGAGGGGCACCTTTGGAAAAGATAGAAATATTAATTTATAATAAATTCATATTCGGTTTCTAATGTCTCCAAAGCTTATTATTCAAATGTTAAGGTGGGGATAGGTCGAAAACCACTCAACCAATAGAATTTAGACAGGTTTTGGTACTTATATTAACCTTATCTTTAAGTATTAACTCTAAGTTAATTAGTTTCACTTTTACAATGTCTCTTTGTATTTTTATATAATATGGTTAATAAACTTACTATATACATCCAAGCTACCCCCAAGTGGTACATTAATGATTAACCTATCATGATATAAGTCTCTTGGCCGAACCTTATATTTTTAGGAATTTAATATCAATTAATAATATAATATTTGTTTTAATAACTCTTTTATGTCAATTTTGACACTATTCAATAGTTGATTTTTGTGAAACTCATAACAGATTTATTACTTCGAACAAAGTCAATTAAATCAATCCTAATATATCATATTATCCTAGAAAATTATTTTAATTCATTAAAAGTTTCATATTATATTTATTTGGGTATTTATAATATCAATTAGTTTAATTTTTCACTATTATAGTAATTACTGCATCATCATTGTGTCATAAATAAAATACATTATTTAATGTCTAAAAATTATACATAAAATATCATTATGTAGGAAATCTTTTTATCTTTCTAATAAATATTTATAATCTAAAATCCAACATATATAACCCTATGTAACAATTGTTTTTCTAAAAGATATATGCTTGTGTCATTTTTGTATTCATTTTAACTTAATTAAAATAAAGTGTCATTATCACTTACAAGTGGATCCATGGGGTCACAAAATTGACACAAAGATGCCCATGGTCGACCATGTATCAACCAATAGGGTTAAGACACGTTTTAGGGTAATTTAGTATTATTATAATATTATTTTTTAACCCTTATTTACCGGATTTACCCTTAACCATGGTAAATAAAATATTTACCGCAGTAATTATTCAAAATGTCTAAAAATAAAAGTTACCTATTTACACAATTTGAACATCCTGATTCCAAATATGGAATCCATTTTCCTAAATTCAAAACACAGAAGTGGCAGAAATTAATTTAAAATTAATTCCCACTGTCAAAACAAAAAGCGTGTTTTCAAGAGATAATAACTATCAAAAGATTGACACTTGTTTATGTTCGGTTTAATTGTAAAATTATGTCCAATGACCAACATTATATTAAATAGTAAAAATATATTCTAAATATTCTTTAAAACCACTCAAATTCATATTTTATCACTATTAATTATTTTGATTAAAAAAGTTGTTTTTAATTAAAATTTAGTAATTTTCACTATTCATCAAAATATGAAAGTTATCCGAAAAGTACCAAAATTTCACCTTAGGCTAAATTTGATATTCCGAATCCAAAAATGAAGTCCATTTTAAAATATAAAATATATATAACTTCAAAAGGTAGGTATTACTATTCATAACAGCTAGTTTGATTGGTTACGGTGTGTTAGAACTCGAAGTTGCGTACAACACACGCTACTGTTTTATTCAAAGGAAAGCGTACCGTGGAAGCTTGGGATGTTTCATTTTAAATTTGTTGATGTCTCCATTTAGTCAAAAAGTTTAAAATATTGTATTTAAAAAGGTTTCACTATCAAAAGTTGATAAAAGTGCAATACTGAAAATGAATCTGTTCTTGCATTATGACTAAGAAACTCATAATATGGATTCTAAAATTATAAGGATTATATAAAGTTTAAAATTTAGTTAATACTATTCATGACCTCTTTTAATGGCTTTTTTTTTGGTTAAGTCATGGTGCAATTGAACTCAGTGTTGCGTGTAGTGCAAGTTATTGAATTATTTTGAAGAAATAACACACTATGAAATCTTGGGGTGTTATATATAGCATGGAGAGAGCAGTGATGTTTGGAAAGGATGAATGGTAGGTCTATGAATGATGTGTGCAAAAATAATAATCCAAACAATCATTAAAAATACATCACAACCAAAATAGATATCATTAAAAATAAGTTTTAATTTCATACCATCGATTTCAGGAGTGGAATCATCCACAAAATGATGTGGGGGAGGATGGCTTAAGTGGGAGCCTGAATGAAAAGGTCAATGGGAAGTGTGGTTGTGATTATTTTAAAAATTTAGTAATGGATTTATCATTTCTTACAAAAATGCATAGATAAAATATTTTTTTACCAATAATAAAATAATAAATGTGGATAATTTAATATTTTATCATTACTACTTTTAGCACTGATAAAGATCGATCATTATCAATACTAAATTTAGCACTAATAATTCCTTGATTAATCTTATGAAACATTAGAAATTTTGATTTAATATTACATAGATTCAGTTTAATCTTACATATATATTTTTATCAATGCAAATTTTATTATTGACATACTTAGATTTATTAGTGCAAAAAATGGTACATGATAAATACAAAAAATAAAAAAAACTTAAGAATCATTAAAATATTTATATATTAATAAATATATAAAAACATTGAGAGTTGATAATTATATTTTAATGTGACTAATTTTATTTAAGAAATATTATTAATTATATTAATGGGTAACTATTGTTTACTATATATTATTAATTATATAAATCTATAAATAAATATAATAAAATTAAAAAATAATTTTAAATACAAAATATTTACAATATGTTACTAATTATATAAATTTATATAATATTAATTATATATATAATGTTAATAATAACATTATTTCAATAAAATTTTAGTATTATTAAAAAATATTAATTATATGAATGAATAAATATTTTTTTGGCCCCACTAGGTTAAATATCCTGAGAGCGGGGGTGAATCAGGGTATTAAAGATTAAAGTAACCACCTATTTGGATCTTGTTTCATCATTAGAAAAACTCCATTCTCTCTTTTTCTCATGGAAATATGTAAACATAAATGAAATCATGCAAGAGAAACAACAATTTTACTTGGTTCTCTTTAACTATAGGATAATACAAGGAGAGAAAAAAAGGCAATTTTTCAATGTAACATAATCACTAAAGTGAACTATTTTTATAATTTTTGAAGTAAAATAATTGTACCCCTAAGGATACAACTAACTACATATTGAAAGCTCATTGCTCTCTCAAACTAAGTGTACTCACTATTCCTTTATAAAATACCATTTGATGATTTGAATCAGATTTTATTACACCACAATTTGTTTTTCATGATTCTTTTATTTCATCCAAATGATGAACTCCATTTTATATAGATATTATAGGCAATTACCATGTGGTTCACATAACTTTTACTTTTGTAAAAACCTTTGCGAAACTTTCACACAACACCAAACATTTTTGAAATTCTCAATAATTCACAAAAATAAATTTCCTATAAAGATATAATATCATTTCTTTATTCTATTGATTTTTATGTAAATGTTTTTAACAATAAGTATGTTAGCAGATATATTATGTGAAAATAGTTCCCTAATAATTTCTTTAAGTATTGATTTCTATAAATGATGGGAGTAGTGGCCTATTTATAGGCATATTCAAAACTTTACCCAATTACACACCCATAACTAATCATTTTTATTACTTTACATGTTGATAAAGAATGGAACCATTGTTTATGATTTCCACATGTAACTCACCATCTTCACGCAAATTCTCTTCTAGATAAACACATTCATGTAACTCTATATTTCTTAAAATTTCCATAATTTTATGAAAATGTTTCATCTTCCATATTGTGAATGATATGGATTCAAATCATTATGTTCATTCAACTTTTCCCTCATTCGTGCAACTTTACACTTATTTTAAAATCTTTTCTTTGATCCATTTTTCTATACAACTTCCCAAACACATTCTAGATATTTTAAACCCCTTCTTAATAAACATTGCAAGTTCTTCATGGCCATGGAACTTTGTCAACACTCTTTGTCAAAAATTACACTGGAAATTTATCAACTAAATATTTCAACAAAAAAAACCCTTAAAAAATATAAAGAGATATTTTTAACAAATAATATATCCATTTTGGTTTTTTAACAACTCTCCAGCCTTTGATACCACTTCAAACCTCTTTGGCACACCCTGTCCTTCAATTAGAATTCTTTTATTTTCATCCTAATATAGTCATCACCAAATGGAAATAAAAAATTCAATAATCACATATTCTAATACCACATGAGTCACGCCCAATGCAAGACAAATATTATCATGAAAATATCATCCATGAATCACTTCTTGCTAGATAAAAAATGTTAAATGATATCCTTTAATAAATAATGGTCATATCTCAAGATCATTTCCATACTTGTACTTAATAAATGGATTACATCATGAAATCACACATTTTGTGACTTTTATACATTGATATAATAACTTATCATCATCATATTTAATTGATATCCCTATATACTTTCTCCCCATGAATCAAGAAAATGATATGCCCCTTGAATTTATTTTTCCCCTTTTATCAAGAAACTTCAAGGTCACACATTTATTTTCTAAAATAGAGGAAATTATAGTAATTTGTATATATGAAAATATCTAACACACATCAGGGAATGGGGAATCAACATCTATTCTTTTTTAAGTGTGTCATATCAACTAGACTTTGAGATTTAGATAATGTCTATCAAATGATTTTCTGTGAAAGAACTTATCATGATATCTGTGACTTGATGTTCTATAGTCACATACTCAAACTACACTATCACATGATCCATTTTCTCCTTTATAATGTGATACATGATTTCAATGTGCTTAATCCTTGAGTAATGGACAATATTTTTGGTAAAATTGATATCACATTAATTATCATAGTTTATTTTGGTCGAAGAATTCACCACATATCCCATATCTTTAAGTTACTACTCTATCTATAGTAATTGTGTGTAGGATTGAGTATCTATAATATACTCAACCTCTAAAGTTCTTATAAAAAGTCATTTTTATTTCTTTCTATTCCAGGAAATGAAAAATCTACTAAGATAAAAGGTTCCACCTAATATTAACTTTTTATCATTAGTTGAACCATCCAATCCAATATTTGTATATCCTAATAACTCTTACTGAGATGTTTTATTATATAATAAATCAAAATATACCATGTTTTTTATATACCTCCATATTATTTTCACTAAAAGAAAGTGGAATTATTTGGTATTTCTTTCATTTTGTGTATCTTGGTATATAGAAAATAAATATCAAGTCATGTCAATGTTAAGTACAAAAATCTAGAAATTATCTACATACATACTATGAGATTAACTGTTTTTTCATAATTATCCATTAAATACATAATCTAGGTAGAAAAAATTATTTTCATAATCTTAGAACCTTATAATACAAATATTCATATAGCCACTTCACATTATTTAGATTTTGAGAATAATATATCATGATTTCCTTTTATCACTCACAAACTGAGTAAAAATATCAGTTCTCCAATCATTAATATTTCAAACTCACACTTCATGAATTCTATAAACTATTTTCACAATGATTCATTAGATCTGTAAAATATTATTTCATCCACATACACTCTTACCACCATATTTTAATCAATCTCACTATTTATATAAATATTGAAATCGATTCCACCATGATAGAAACCAATTTTTTTCAAATACTGGTATAGTCTTGAATACCATGGTTTTGGTTCCTGATTTATCCCATAAAGCTCATTATTTAGCTATAAAAATTTGTTTTTAACTTCATGGATAACCATAAGGTCATTATATGTACACCACTTTTTTCATAACCTGATTTATAATTAAAAACTTGATGTCCATCTAGAATACCTTGAATTTCATTTTCACTCATTTGGATAAAAATAGTTGGATTTACTCTAATATTTATATAGGTTTAAACATGTCATATACATAAATACATTCAATTTGGGAGTATACCTTTCAAACAAATATTTATTTTTTTAGAATCCCCATTTCATATTCATTTAATTTTTTATGGAAATCCCATTTGGTACTGATGACATTCATACTTGAAACAATTTCCCAATACTTTTTATTCTTGATTTGGTGAAGATATTTATTCATAATATAAACAAAATTATCACTACTCATATATTATTTGAAATAATTTAGTTCTACCTAAGATAAGAAAGATATTTGTTATAATGACTTAATTTTCCTCATTTTCACTAGTGTTCTCTAATCATCAAAAATATTTTTCTCATCAATTTCATCTTTTAGTTTCATCTTATGTATAAATTCAATTCTAAATTCATACTTATTTTCATTATTGTATTCTTCTAAATCTACCTCAAACCATTATGATCCCTCTAATATGATTAATTCTTACCAAAATCCTCCTAAATCAACTCACTTTTTTCTAAATGTTCTTCCCATTTTTCACTATAGTGACATCATTGATTTCAATAACATTTTCTAGACACTTATTGAATTATTTATATTATTTGATTTTGTCTAATTATCCAAGTAAAATTACTTCATCCCCGTGAGAGTAAAACTTCATGTGTTTCTCCTAATTGAGAATTAAATACTTACATTCAATGAATAAAAATTAATTCAGTGTCTAATTATTTCCATTCCATAACTCATATGGGGAATTTTCTTCCCTTGAACATGAATAATCTCTATTATAATTGTTGGTATATGTTAGTACTTATTCTTTCCAAAACATCTCTAGTAAGTATTTCTTGATAAGCATTATTCTGAACATTTTTTTATGATCTAGTTTTTCATGTCAATCAAACTTTTTTTAAGGGTTATCATTACTGAGACTTGGTGCCTTATCTCACACTCCATGAGATAATACTCCACCCAATTATTTTTGAACTCCAAACTATTATCAGTCTATAGTTTCATAATATTCTACCCAGGCATCTTTTCATCATCCCTTTGATATGGAGTAATTAAACTGAACACCTTGTACTTTTAAATGATGACCATTATCCATTTCATCCTATAGCAATCATAAATTAAAGGAACATAACACATATTCCCATCAATAGATATCCGGAATATATCCCTACAATCATCAACATAAACTAATTGAAGCACTATTATTGACTTATATTCTTTTTCTTTCTACGTATTTCGAATAATTTTCCCTTTTTTAAAAACATAACATGTGGTTATATGATCATGTGATAGATTAGGGAGATTTTGAGCTTCACTGTTCTTCACTAAATATTCTAAGTATTTTTATATTAGATTCCCAAGACTCTTAAACCAAAATCTAGTTTCCGCTTCCTTGGACTAAAATCACATGTCTTCTTCTCTACTAACAAGGTATATATTCACCTTTATATTCATCCCTTTAATAATAATTGAACCAAATTTTCCCTTAATGATGCACTCTTTCTTGGTAAATTTTATTGGATTCCAAAAGTCACATAGTTTACTGATAGTTAGCAAGTTTTTATTGAGACCCTCAACATCAAAAACATTTGTGTATCTCGTATCTTCACAGTCGATTTTGGATTTCCAAGATTCGATAATCTTTAGACCTTCATCATTACAAAATATAACAATACATTCCTTATCATACTTGATTTATATTTTAATATTATTATTTCTCTTCATATAGGAATTAAATATGTTTCCAAGGGTCCATACCCTATCATGATCTAATTCACTTAGATAAATCTCTATAGTTTCTACTTTCTTATCTCTCATATTTTTAATACTTTTCTTAGACTTCATATGTAAAGTAGATTGATCCACTTGGTATTACTTATATAATAATGGATTAACCTCATCTTGAAAAGCTTCAAATTGATTTTTCATTTTAATCTTATTTGATGATTTATTGAGTTTCTATATCTAACCACTTTGGTTCTTCATAGGTACATCCCTCTGCACTATTGATGAGAAATATCTTCAAATACTCCCCACAAAAAACATTGACCTTAAAAAGAATTAATGGAATAATAAACTATTCTTATATTCCTCTCTGTCATATGTTCCCTCTAGTACCTATTAGATATAGAATAATAATTATTACAATGTACCATATTTCCAAAATAATAACATCATATATGAGTTGAAATATTTTGTGTCTATAAAATAACACCAGTTTTCCTATGGGTTCTCTAAGTATTCTGATTTTGAGTCATACCCAAATCAACCTTTAACATTGAAGTGGGTACTCGAGGCCAAGAATTAACCATCACTTATTTCTATTTTTGATCAAGACCCATACTTTTTTTATTGTTATAATGTGTATTTTCCTTTTTCCTAACACTCCTTTTATTATTTTGTTAGACCTTTATGATCTAATTTCACATTTGTATTACCTATATGATATGCTTTCCTGATTTCATTCCAAATTCAAGAGTCTCTAATTATCTTTAACTTTTCATCACATGTTGATAACCACCTCTTAAATATCTTTGATACATTTGACTTGTCTTTTCACTATTTTAGTCAACTAATAAATAAAAATGTCTTATTATTTATCTTTAATCTTATAATTAACAACCTTATTAGATATTTCTATATTTTAATATTTAATATTTTCAATTTCCTCCTCCAACTCAGAATTCTCCTCCTATTTCTATATATATATATTTTCATCATGAACCACTATATTGGTTTTCTTAGTTTTAGCTCTCTAAGAAACTTTATATTCTATAGAATATAATAAATATTTTTGGAGATCAATTATTACTTATGATTCTCCTCTATCATCATCACTCTCTTCCTTTGTCTATGAACTTCTAATAACTTCAATTAGAGTATCTTCTCTGTGATCTTTGCATTAATAAATTTATTCTACCTTATTTTACTCTGAATTATTATTCTCTTTTGAAAGAGGGTTATTTTTCTCAAAAAATATTGATTTTCTACTTCTCCTACCTTTAAAATTGGTTGAATATCTCTTCATAGGAATTTCATCATTATTTTGAAACTTCATAGAATGCTTTTCTATAAGGTGACCAACCATTAAACATCAAAAGAATGTGAGTGGAAGTTTCCCATTAAAATTTACTTTTCCCCAATGCATATTTGGGGAAATGAATGACATAAATTCATATATATTTTATTATTCCTATACAAACTCAAATGTAATATTCTTAAATGCTTCAATTTCCACCTTCATTAATTTCCCCTTTTTTACAACAAGATAATCATTATTCCTTATCTTGTATGGGACTAGATTACTATAAATACTACACAACATAAGATACTATGGATATTTATCCTTAATAATAATGAATTTTGAATTAAAATAGGATGGAAAACTTCTCAAGATTCACTTGATAATCTTCACATCATTGAGGGTTTATCAGACACCACACATGTCCTCCACAATTACATTCACACATTCAAAAATGCATCAATAGATCTATTTTGGTGCATCATCAAGTATTTTTACTTATTATACATAACCTATGATATATATTCTTATAATTTGGATTCACCTCCATTGATATTAATCACCTTTTACCATATTACATGTGAGTATTGACATGAAATCACATTTGAGTATACGGTGTTTTAAAAAGTTCACCCTAAAGTATTGATTCCTCTAGAATCAGCATCCAATTCTTCATCGTCTCAACATAATAATTCCATGTTATCCATACTAATAGAATTCCCATCCATATATACATTCATTCCTAATGATCGAAAGTAGTGCCAGATCTGATTCTTCTATAGTTGAATTTTTTCCCTAGATAAAATCCCATTATGATTGAAATCTTCTATAGATTGTGCTAAGAGAGATTCACTGACTTTAACCATTAACTATGATACTAATTATTTTCCCCTCTATGTTAAATAACCTAAGAGGATAGTTGAATTAGGGTATGATCAATAAAATTAATCTCCCATTTTGATCATGTTTCATTATTAAACAAAACCCTCCACTCTCTTTTTATCACAACAATATATAAACAGAAATGAAAGCATGAAAAAAATTCATTAATTTTAATTCATCCACCCTAATCATATAATCCAATGAGTATACAAATACAATGTGGGAATGTACCGGAATCACTAAATCATGTTATTATTGCAATGTTTGAGTGGACTCATTGTCCCATGGTTTATAACTAACCACCTGTTGAAGGTGCACTCCTCTATCAACTAAATTGTACTCACTATTTCTTCATAAGGAATTCTTTTATTATTAGAATCAAATTTTATTACACTAAAATTTTTGTTCTATAAATCTCTTCCTTCAACTAAATTTTTGTTTCTAATTTAATATATAAATTCTAAGAAATTATCTTAAGTTTCATGAAACTTTTTCTTTCAAAAAATATTTGTCCAACTTTTACACAACATTAAAACTTTCATGTAACTCCACACTTTTAAGAAACTATCATTATTTCACAATACCCACTTTCTCATGAAGAAATATTTTTATTTTTTCATGAAAATGATGTTCACAAAAATTATTTTTCACAATAAGTATATTTTAATAAGTATTAAATGAAAATAGATCCCTAAGATTTTATCTATATCTTTCTCTCTATAGATAATGGGGGTAGATAACTATTTTAAGTGTTGATGACCCCTTTTGTAACTTTATGCCCTCAACCAACCATTTTTGAAACATTCCATTCCCAAAAAATGTGATGCCCCTGTTTATGATTTGATCATGAAACTCATCATCTTCACACAATTTCCCTTTTGAAAGCACTAAATTCATGCAACTCCATGTTTTTTGAATTTTAGAAAGGTATCATGAAAATATTTCCCTTTTCAATTTTTGAATGATTGGATTAGAATTAGTATGTTTATACAAATTTGGCGTTGTTCATGAAACTTTTCACTTATGAAAAAATCCTTGATTTTCTCCATTTTTTCTATGAAAATTTATAAACACATTAGATGGATTATAAACCCTTCAACATAGACATTTCAAGGTCTCCATTGTCTTGTAAATTTTTCAATACTCAGTAAAAAACTATAGTAGAACTTCATTAAATGACCTTTTCAATAAAAATTACACCCCCAAAATCTCAAAAAAGAATCAAGAGGTATTTCTTCCAAATATATTTAATATTATAAAGACATTATTTCTTAATTTTTTCCATTAAAGGGGAAAGATGTTATGTAGTATAAGAAGAATGGAAATCTAAATAGATCTAAGGATCTGAATTGGGTCACTTTGACAGTGGGTGAGGAAGATGTGAGCCAAGGTCAAAATCCAGAAGCAATATAGAAGGTCCCACTTATTTCAATTGAAGCCTATCAATTATAAATAGGGGATTGTTAGGATATTCCAAACACATTGGGTATAAGGTAATGCTCTAAAAATATTCATTTAGCAGTTAGATAAAAAATAGACTTTAAAACTTTTACATACTCTTGGACTCCTCATCTATTAGCCATGTTTTAATGATCACAAATCCTATTTAACCTATAATCCATGTTAACTATATGTAATCTATCTCACATCAAATGTACAGTAGCTTAGTAAAATCTATCCAAAGATCTAAAGCTCTATACACTCAGTTTGGATACTATATACTATCTTTTGATTCACTTCATAATGATTTCTCTGAAAAATGATTAAGTTTAATTCATTTCATGAATATCACTACTTAAGTCTAAATACAGATATTTTCCTAATTCAGAGACACCATGACCATGAGACACTGTGACCATGAGACACCTTGAAGCAAACACCGTGAATGAGACACCGTGACCATAAGACACGGTGAACCAGACATCATGAACAAGACACCGTCAAGAAGACATTGTAATGTAGACACTATCAACAAGACACCATGAAGCAGACACCGTGAAGCAGCCACTGTGAACAAGACACCGTGACATCTAGACACCATGACATCTAGACACTGTGACATCCAAACACCATGACCACAAGACACCATGACCAATCCAGACACTGTGTGAAGGAGACACTGTTTCCATGACATATTGTGACATGGTTTCCTAATATGTTTTGTTGTCTTTTAATTTGATCTCTAACAGTCATATTTGAATATTTTAATGCACTGATATAATTAAGGTTTCTTTTATAGACATGTCCTTTATAGTACGAGGTATGAGGTGAAGAATACATGCAACCTGTCAGCTCAAACACATGCACTCCAAGATAAAAGAGTAATGCAGCCCAGAAACAAAAGCAAGAAATACACGAGAGCAGTTGGGCGATACTAAAAAAGAAAACAATCTTGTGGGTGTAAGTGTGACAACAGAATACACTTGGATAATTTTCTCATGAAACTCGACTCTGCTGAAGAACACACAAAGAATACTAGAATCCGAGAACCCCAAGAACATATTCACACTGTAAAACACCATGAAGAACACAAGAAGGATTTGTCCGACTTTTGACTCTCTATTTTCAGTACGAGGACTTGAGTTCTACATCTTCCTCATCTCAGAAGTCCAGAGCTGCAAAACTAACACTCAGAGCACTTCTAAACCTATCTCAATATTTCTACTCTATTGTGTGTCATTTAATTAACTTTCAAGAAGAGTGTGTATCTATATTACAAAACACTATGTATCCTACATTAAAATAAAGGATACAGGATATCCTTACATAAACATTCTTTTAATATTGTGTATACCCATGATAATTTTGGAAGAGGTCCTTGTGTGTCCTGGTTTTTTGTACCCATAAAGAACCGTGGAAGAGGTCCATATGTGTCCTAAATAGTCCTATGTACTGTTGTTAATGCTGATCTAGGGTGTGGATCAGGTTTATTTATATAAACTTCTTGGTGGTAGGTGATCACCAAGTGTAGTGGATTAGGTCTTGGCTTGAGACTGAAGCACTTGTTTCATATCTATTGTTCTGATTAATTTAGTCTTCTCTATTTTACTACCTTACTATATAATTAAAATATCACTAAATTATCTTTAATAGTCAATCTTGGAAAGAAGTAATAATTGTCTTGTCTTAATAAAATAGCATCAAAATCAATCTTAATAACTAACATTAAGATTAATGAGAACAAATCAATCTTCTAAGAAGTTATTTAAAAACTCAAACCTTTATAACAATATAACCTTAATTAACTGGGATGTATTTAACCTTTTGGGGAAACCTTTTAGAAATACTTTTTAATCAGAAATTTTTATAGTTACTCAAGTCAGCCCCCCCCCCCCTCTTGAGTAATATAGTTTGACCAACATTTGGTATCAGAGGTTGTTTATTAAGACTATGTTTAACCTTATTCAACTTTGATTGTAGTTATACTTTGAAGATCTATAAATTTTAATTAATTATAAATTTATCTCTTTCAAATTATTTCTTTATTATGGATAATATATTGGAAGGTGTTTCAACCAACATACCACCATTCTTTAATAGAACCAATTATGTTCAATGGAAAACCAAAATTAAAATGCACTTAAAGAGTATGGGTTTTAAAATTTGGAATTAAATTATAGATGAATATAATATTCCTACTACTGATAGAATCACATGGAATGAACCTATCAAAACTGCCTATAATAACAATTGAAAATCTATGAATGCTTTATACTTATCCTTGGGATATGAAGAATTCAATAGAATTTCTGCTTGTAAAACTTCCCATGAAATTTGGGATACTCTATCTATCTCACATAAAGGAACATCTAGTGTAAAAAAATGAAACTTAATACTTATACTATTAAATATGATAACTTTAAAATGAAACCAGATGATCCTATCTCTGAAATGTATGCTAGGTTCAATGAGATTGTCAACACAATGATTTCTCTTGGAAGAGAAGTCACTGCCAAGGAACAAATCATGAGATTTCTAAGATGTCTTCCTAAAATATGGATAGAGAACCTCTGTCTCTATTAGAGAATCATGCGAGATCAGCAAGATACCTATAAAATAACTCATTGGGAAACTGATGATGTATGAAGAGGAACTGAAAGTAAACAAGAAATAGAAGGATGAACCAAAGAGGAAATCTATAGAATTCAATACCACCACCTATAAACACAAATACAAAGTGAAATTAGAGTCTTCTGTAGAAATTTTCAGTAGTGAGCAATCATCACCTGGTAGTGGTGAATAAATGGCTCAATTATCCATAAGATTCAATAAATTTTACAAGAAGAAGAAATTTTTTCAAAAGCCTAACTTCAAGGGAAAATATGACCAAAAAGGAAATTGGAAGAAGGACTAGAAAATAAGTGATAAGAATTATGAGATTGGCTGTTATGAATGTAAGCGCAAAGGACATATCAAGACTGACTGTCCAAAGATCAAGTAAAAAAAGAGATATGAGGATAAGGACGGAAGCATAAAAACGTCATGAAAGCAACCTAGATTGCTTCTGAGGATAGTTCAAGTAACTCTAAAACATCACATGATGAACTGGCAAACAAATCCAATATGTGTTTTGTGAAAAACACATCTAAGGTAACACTGGACTCTACTGTACATAATTCATACTATTCTGAAAGTGATAGTGACTCTAAAAATATAACTAATGAATAAATGTTTGAATACTATAACATGATTTAAGGAACATGCAACGAACTAAAATACAAATATAAATCATCGAAGAAACAATATTCTCTTAATGTGAGTGTTAAATATGAACTCACAACTGAAAAATAGAAAAATGCTTAACTGATCAAAGAGAACAATGAATTAAAAATGTCTAATGATCAATTGAATAATGACCTACAAAAGTTTACTATTGGGACAAATACCCTTACTCAAATTCTAGGAAAAAAATTGCCCCTAAATACAACACTATAATTGGTTATCAACCTGGAAAAAGAAATCTTGGTAGAACAAATTGGGTTTCAAAATCTAGGACATATAGTTTTACTCCTTGTTCTGGACACAAATCAACTAATTATATTTATGATACATATTCTACTATTTCAAGTTTTTCTATACCAAATAGAGTTTACTTTTCAAATACTTTACTTAATACTTATAGGAACCCTATGAGGTAGATATGGGTTCCTAAATCACTTATTACTAATATTACTGGACCCGGACAAGTATGGGTACCAAAATCTGTTTTTTCTTAATAATTTTGTTGGAAATATACTTAAAGAGTTCATGTAAAAGTGTATGGTACTTGGACATTGTATTTTCAAGACACGTAATAGGATATTACTCATGCTTTAAGAATAAAATAAAAATATATGGAGGACATGTCACATTTTTTGACAATACCAAAGTAAAGATCATTGGCCTTGGCCAAATCGGTAACTCTAAATCTGTTTTAATTTCTAAAGTATTGTTTGTTGATGGATTAAAATATAATATGATTAGTATCTCACAATTATGTGATGATGGATTTCATGTTAGATTTGAATATGATGCTTGAAAAATCTTTAATTATGAAGACGAATTAGTGTTTTCGGCATTAAGAAATGAAAATGTTTACTCTATTAACATAGATTCTTTAGCTTCTCAAAATGCTTCATGTTAAAGTGTATTTCATAAATATTCTTGGCTCTAGCATAGAAGACTGGGAAACTGTAATATTCACTCCCTTAGAAAGCTAACTAGAAAACACTTAGTTAAAGACTTACCCAAACTTGAGTTTCCAAATGACAAAGTGTGTAATCCCTGTAAAAAGGGAAAACAACACAAAATTTCATTCACACCAAAGAAAGAAGTATCAACTTATCAACCTCTCAAACTGGTTCACATGGATTTATTTGGACCATCTATAATTTCTAGTTCAAATGGGAAGTACTATGTTTATGTTCTTGTAGATGACTTTTATAGATATACTTGGACCTTCTTTCTGGCTCGAAAAAGTGAAGCCTTCTCTTATTTTACTAAATATTCCCAGTCTATGGAAAATCTTAGTGGACATAGAATTAAATCCTTAATAAGTGATCATGGCCATGAGTTTGAAAATCAAGAGTTTGAATCATTTTTCACACAAAATGCTTATAGTCACAATTTCTCTACCCCTAGAACACCTCAACAAAATGGAGTTGTTGAAAGAAGAAATAGAACCCTACAAGAGATTTCTAGAACAATGCTTAGTGAATATGACCTACCTATTTATTTTTGGGCTGAAGTTGTCAATACAGCATGATACATAATCAATAGAGTGTTAATGAAACCTATTCTTAAGAGGAATCCTTATGAGTTATGGAACAATATAAAACCCAAGGTTAACTACTTCAAAGTTTTTGGCTTCAAAGTATATATTTTTAATACTAAGAACAATCTTGACATGTTTGCATCTAAGAGTGATGAAGGTATCTTTTTAGGATATTCCATATCCATAAAATCCTATAGAGTGTTCAATAAAAGAACAAAATGTGTGGAAGAATCTGTCTACGTCAAATTTGATAAAACAGATCCACATGATCCTAAAACCAATCTAGAGAACCTGGAGGATAATGTATCAAATCTGAAAATTAATCCAAAATCCTCAAACCATTCTGTGAAAGAATTTGTGAAAACTTCCAGTACTGGAAATTCCTTAGACTCAAGCCATAATGAACCTGAACCTGTTGATGAACCTGAAATCACGTGTCCCTCCTTTTCTAGAGCTATTAGAACTCTTAAAGCACCACCCTTTAGATGCTGTTGTAGGAGACCTAGACAAAGGGACTCAAACTAGATCTTCTCTTATAAATCAAGTTGAACATCAAGTCTTATTCTCACAAATTGAACCCAAAAACATTAATGATTCCATCAATGATGAGTTTTGGGTGATGGTTATGCAAGAAAAACTTAACAATCTTGAAAGGAATAAATTTTGGAAACTTGTTGAAAGACCTAAGGACATATTAACCATAGGCACTAAATGGGTGTTTAGAAACAAGGTAGATGAGGCAAGTAACATAGTTAGAAATAAGGCTATATTAGTGGCACAAGGCTATAGTCAAGAAGAAGGAATTGACTATGAGGATACCTTTTCACTAGTAGCTAGACTTGAAGCCATAAGAATCCTTCTTTCTTATGTTGCACATCTGAATTCCAAACTATATCAAATGGATGTTAAGAGTGCATTCTTAAATGGTTATATAGCTAAGGATGTCTTTGTTGAACAACCCCCTGGTTTTACAAACCCCCATTTTCCAAATCTTATTTTTAAATTATCAAAAGCTTTATATGGTTTGAAACAAGCTCCAAGAGCTTGGTATGATCGGTTGAGTACTTTTCTTATTTCCGAAGGCCTTACAAAAGGAATAGTTGATCCTACTCTTTTTATAAAAGGAATTTCAAATGATGTTTTAGTTGTTCAAATCTATTTAGATGACATTATCTTTGGATCTTCAAGAAATTTTTTATGTGTTGATTTTTCTAAAATGATGTAAAATGAATTTTAAATGAGTTTAATGGGTGAACTAAAATTCTTTTTGGGATTTCAAATCTTTCAAAATAATGATGGTTTTATTTTAACTCAAAGTAAATATACTAGAGATCTTCTTGAACTTTTTGTATTGGATAGCACAAAAAGTGGTGACACTCCCATGAGTACCACTTGTAAGTTGGATCTTGATGAAGATAGAAAATCTATTGATCAAAGCACTTATAGAGGAATGATTGGAAGTTTACTCTAATTAACTGCTAGTCAACCTGAAATTATGTTTGGTGTGTGTATGTGAGCTCATTTTCAAGAAAATCCTAAGTAATATCATTTAAATGTTGTAAAGAGAATTTTCAAATACCTCAAGCATACACCCAATCTAGGACTGTTATATCCTGGAGGACAATCATTTGAATTAGTTAGTTATTCTAATGCTGACTTCGGTGGTTGTAAGTTAGATAAAAAATAACCTTTAGAACATGCCACTTTTTAGGCAAGTCACTAGTATCATGGTGTAGTAAGAAACAAATTTCTGTTTCATTATCTACTGCAGAAGCTGAATACATAGCTGTTGGCAGCTGTTGTGGAAAAAAAATTTGGATGAAACACACATTACTAGATTATGGATATTAATTCAGGCATGTACATATAAATTGTGACAACACAAGTTCCATTAACATTTAAAAAAACCTTGTTTCACATTCTAGGACAAATCATATTGATGTAAGACATCACTTTTTGAGAGATCATTATCAAAAGGGTGATATCACTTTCGAATTCATTGGTACTAAGTATCAGCTTGCTGATATATTCCCCAAACCACTATATTCTGAAATAATAGACTACATCATACATGAATTAGGAATGATAAATCTTAAGTAAATGTCTTACTTCTTTATAACTTAATGTTTTATATTTTACTGTCTCACTGTAAAGTTCATATTTTACTATCTCACTGTAAAGTACCTATTCTATTGTCTCGCCATAAAGTTCATGTTTATTGTCTCACCATAAAGTTCATATTTTATTGTCTCATCATAAATTTCATGTTTACTGTCTCACTGGAAATTCCATGTTTACTATCTCATCGTGAAGTTCACTCATTGTCTCACTGTGAAGTTTGTTCACTGTCTCACTGTAACATTCGTTCACTTTCTCACTGTAAAGACCTAATATAGTCTCACAGTAATGATTTTTTATGATTTTTATTTGCAAATTAAAAAACTGTATTGCGGTAATTATTCATTTCATCTCTTTATTTTCCCGTGTTTTTACTTTTGCGATGTTTGGTATTCCTAAATGATAAAATAAATAAAGTATCACTTTTCCTTTGCTTGAGCTCTCTTATAATCACTCAATTTTTAACCCCTCTTCAACCCTTAAAACCTTCTCTCTCGAACATTTGGTGAATTCCCAGGATGAAACGCCCTTCATCATCGACCCCTAAAAAACATAGCTCAAAGAAGAAGAAAATTGCACCCAAGCTAGTACTTGAAGGGCCTCTAAACCCAAATCTGGTAAACCGAGTTGTAGTACCTGAGAAAGAGATTTTCCCCAAATGGATTATGTAAAGTAAGTCTCTGGTTCTGAAAGTTTTAAAATAGAAAGGATGGTTAAAGTGGTTTTCGAAGGAAGATAGACCTATATATCTTAAGTTAGTGGCTTAGTTTTATCAATATGTTCAGTTCTCCTTTGATTCTAAAGAAGGGTGTGTTGTGGGAAGCTAGATAAATGGACAAAAATGATCATTTTCTTCGAGGTTATGGGCTACATGCCTTAGGATGCCTCATGAAGGCATTTTTGGGGATAATCAGAGAGGAACTCCCCCTTCTAGTGAGTTCTTTGTATTGGAAGATTGTCTAAAAATCTTAACCGAAAATGGAACCAAGATAAGATCCATTACTATCGAACTAGATGGAGAATCAAGACAATTGTTTAAGTTTATACAGAACCTGATTAGCCCTAGAAAAGATGATTTTTCTATTCTAAAATATCAAGATGTGTTTCTGATTTATCTTATGAAAAATAGGAATAAGATCAACCTTTGTAAGTATATCATACACCATATGTGTGAACTGATCAAAGCCACATTCAAGTTAACCTTCCTGTTTTACTCTCAGCTTATCTCAAACATGCTTTATGCCAAAGGTATGGTCGGACCTAATGAGGAAGTTATCAAGGATTTTAAGTTCTGCCTTTCAAAAGTCACTATCAGGAGGATGGAAATCAATTAGAATCCTTGGGAAATGGCATGGGTGGAAGACAATGATAGAATTTATGAAAAATTCAATCCAGTAGAACATCCCTCAAGACCAAGAGATATTTATGATCCTAGTTTGGAACCAGATGAGGTTATTGAGTATTTTGAAGAAGAAGAAGAAGAAGAAGAAGAAGAGGTTGTTGTGCCTCCTAGGGAAACTATTTATGATAAATAAGACATTGCTTCTGTCCCTCATGTAGTAAGTGAAGAAGAATTCCCTACTTCTAAAGATGTTGTTAATCTGGAAGATCAACCCGAGGTTGAAACAGAATTTGTTTTCAAAGAAACAGAAAGTAATGTTGTGGAATAACCTTTAGAAAAAGAATTGCCTATTAAGCAAGAAGCTAACCTTGAAGAACTCCCGAGGGAACAATCTGTTTTTAAAGTCATTCCTTAGGCTGAGTAAAGGCTAGAGCTGGCTTTTGATCTGGCAAGGCAAGAAATGGGTGAGGAACTAAGAGATGAATTTATGGAATTAGATCAAGACCCTAAGCTTCTTAGTCCTAAGAAAGATAAAACTGTTGAGGGGGACCATCCCCCAAATCCAAAATCTAATGAAGTACCAAACCCAATAGTTTCAAGCCTTGTAGACACTCGGTATAAATTCCCCAGTTTTTATGATGTGGATGCCTCTTAGTAAGTTTTAGTAAAGGGCCTTGACATTTTTACTATGTTTCAACTGAAATATATCTCTAATATTGCCCATGATAAGGAACCTAAGCCTATATCAGTCCCTATTTCTGAACCTTTATTAGAATAACCATCCTTGGTGAGTAAAGATGATCTGACAGAATTTGGAGCTACCCTTTTTTCTGGTGTTGAAAAATTTCTGAATTCCCAGCCTGCTCTTGTAACTCATCTAATTGAGAAATATGCCTCATTGTTGTTGGAAAAAGTTATTTGGCAGATTCAACCCAAAATTCTTCATGAGATTTAGTAATTTAGAGTTGAAAACAGACTACTTAGTGATGAAGTGAAAACATTAAGAGGTATGATTGAAGAAATGTATAAAGAGATGCATTCGTGAACAGAGCTTGCTTCTCATCTTGTAAAACCTATTATTCCTCAAACCCCATAGAATGATGTGCCCTAGATTCAACCTCATTTAGGTTCCTTAGCTTAAAAGGACATTGAAAGGAACAAACAAATTTTGAAGGATATGAGAGATCTTTTTGTTAATCTTAACAACCTCACTAATTAATATAGAGGATGTCTTTAAAAGGTGCTAAACCAACTAAAATATCTTACCTCAGTTGTCAATGATTCTAAGGCATCCGAGCACTTATCTCAACCTTCCCTAGACAGTGACCAGCTCAGAATAGTGGTCAAATAAGAACTTCATACTATGGTTAGTGGTTTCAATAAATCTTCTCTATATGAAGTTGTCACGAATAGTGATAGAGTTCTTGATCTGGTCCAAATCCATTCAAAAATTGCTAATGATGGTCAGAAAGAAATTACCAAGAAAGTGGATTTCTACTTCAACTGAATCTTCTCAAAGTTTGTCATGACCAATCACTTTAAATATCTTGTATAAAATCTATGGATTCCTCCTGTTACTCAAGCTTTCAAGACCCAGGTTCAAAATCTCACAGAGTTCACTCATCTTTCGGATAAGTTTATGGAAAAAAAGGATGAATTTGAGAAGGCTTTGTAGTATGGTGGAGAGATCATTGCAGATTGTATCAAACTTCTGAGGCCCTATCTTCATGTCTAGAGTACAGCCATTGTTGCTCCTGTGGCTGCACCTCTAAGACCTAGTCTGCCTACATTCACCTCTTCATTAGCCTCCACTTCTATGTCTATCATTCAGGCACTGAGTCAGATTAGGACTGTGATCCTTGATAAAAAACTGCCTTGGTCTTCTACTACACCTACTCTGGCTCCCTCTATCTTTGAAGGCCATCCTTTACCTTCTCTATCAACCAGCTCACTCCCTTATTCTACTTCAACTTATACTCCTATGGCTTCCTCTTTTGCTGCTTATAAAGGAAAAAAGAAGACCAGTCAGTGAATAAGGAAATTTTTTACTCTATTTTTATGGAAATCTTGTTTCATTTGTTTTAATTTTTGTAATACCACTCTTTTTATCTAATACATTATACACTTTTCTTGTCTCTTTTGTCTTTCTTTTCCCTCCTACTTTTTGATAATCCCAAAAGGTGGAGAAATATATGAGAAATGAATATATGAGAAATATATAAAAAAAAATGGGATAAATATAAAAAATATATAGGAGAAGAGAACTCTCACTCTACATATGTTATATGAATTTGATCTATGTTGTTAATACAAATATACACTCTAAATCTACATGGTTTGTGATGATCAAAAAGGGGGAGATTGTTGGACTCCTCGTGTATTAATCATGTTTTAATGATCACAAATCCTATTTAGTCAATAAACCATGTTAACTCTATGTAATCTATCTCACATCAAATGTACAGTAGCTTAGTAAAAGCTATCCAAATCTCTTGAGTGGTACACACCCAGTTAGGATACTATATACTATATTTTGATTCACTTCATAATGATTTCTCTAAAAAATGATTAAGTTTAATTCATTTCATGAATATCACTACCTAAGTATAAATATATATATTTGCCTATGTCTGAGACACCGTGACCATGAGACACTGTGACCATGAGACACCATGAAATAGACACCGTGAACGAGACATCGTGACCCTGAGACACTATGAACAAGACTCTGTGAAGAAGATACTGTGAAGCAGACACCATGAACAAGACACCGTGAAGCAGACACCATGAACAAGACATTGTGACATCCAGACACCGTGACATCAAAACACCGTGACCAAAAGACACCATGACCAATCCAGACACCGTGTGAAGGAGACACCGTTTCCATGACATAATGTGACACCATTTCTTAATATGATTGATCATATTTTGATTTGATCTCTAATGGTCATATTTGAATATTTTAATGCACTGACATAATTAATGTTTCTTTTATAGAAATGTCCTTGACATTACGAGGTATGAGGTGCAGAATACATGCAACATGTTGGCTCAAACACATGAACTCCAAGATAAAAGAGTAATTCATCCCAGAAACTAAAGCATGATATACGGGAGACTAGTTGTGTGATACTGAAAAAGAAAACAAGCTGCTGGGTGTGAGCACAGAAACAGAATACACTTAGAGAACTAACTAATGAAACTCGACTCTGATAAAGAACACACAGAGCATACTGGAATCCTATAACCCCAGGAACATCTTTAAACTATAAAACACCATGAAGAACACAATATAGGTCTATCCTAATTTTGAAACTATGTTTTCCATATGAGGACTTGAGTTCTGCATCTAGCTCATCTCAGAAGTCTGGAGCTGTAAGGACTAACACTCTGATCACTTCTAAACCTATATTAATATTTCTGCTCTATTGTCTATCATTTTTTAAAATTTTGAGTAGAGTGTGTATCTGTATTACGACACACTTTTTCTCTTGCATTAAACTGAAGGATACAGGATATCCTTACTCAAACATTATTTTACTCTTGTGTATACACACGATAAGTGTGTAAGAGGTCCTTGTGTGGCCTGGTTTTTTGTACCCATGAAGAACTATGGAAGAGGTCCCTATGTGTCATGAACAGTCTTGTGTACTGTTGTTAACCCCGATCCAGGGTATGGGTCAAGTTTGTTTATATAAACAGATTGGTGGTAGGTGATCACCAAGTAGAGTGGATTAGGTCTCAGCTTAAGACTGAACCACTTGTTTCATATCTGTTGTGCTGATTAATTTAGTCTTCTTTGTTTTACTGCTTTACTGTATAATTTAGATATCACTAAATTTTCTTTGATGGTTAATCTTGGAAAGAAGTTATAATTGTCTTATCTTAAAATAATAACTTCAAAATAAATCTTAATAACTGACATTAAGATTACTGAGAACTAATCAATCTTCTAAGAAGTCATTTAAATAGTCAAACCTTTATAATAGTATAACCTTGATTAATTGGGCTATATTTAACCTTTTAGAAATAATTTTTAATCATAAATTTTTATAGTTACTCAATTCACCCCCCCCCCCTCTTGATTAATCTAATTCGACCAACGCATACTTTAATTGACATACCCCTTCATTATGTTTTCTTACTAGAGAATGTCATTTGTTCTTTATAATGACCTAGGTATATTTTTATGTTGTATGGTTAATATATTTTCAGATTTTATTGAGATATTTTTAGAGGTATCCCATGATGAGTTCACTATTTATAGAACATTTTTTGAAACATTTCTTAAAAGTATATAAAAACTTTAAACAAATACATTGAGAAAAACATAGATTTAAATTTTTAAAAATTCTATTTTATGATAGAAAAATGAAATATTCTAGGAAACATAATTTTTAGGGAAGGTATAGAATATAAAAAGGCCAAAATTTATGTGATCTATACACTACCTTACTCTGCCACTATGATACACATTCAGTCATTTTTTAGGACACGTTGGGTTTTACAAAAGGTTTATTAGGGGATTTACCCAAATTTTCTTTCCCATAACTAAACTATTTAAGATGGAAACTTTTTTTTATTATTCATACAATATATCTTTTGAAAATCTCAAATAATTCATGATCATATCCCCCATAATATGTATACTAGACTAGAATATCCCCTTTGAAATATTATGTGATGCCTCCAACAAAGTTGTAAGAGTTGTGTTGTTCTAGAAAATATTTTTTTCAATTATTATGGATTTAGATGTATTTAAATATTCTCTGTTTGAAAGTAAAATAATTGTTCACTCTAATCATATATCCCTGAGATATCTGATCAAAAAGTCAATTGAAAAACCATGACTTGAAAGGTTGATATTTCTTATGTAAGTGTTTAACTTGGAAATCAAGGACAATATGGATGTTAAAATTTGGTTACATAACACATGAGTATATTTTATTTTATTTTCAAGGTAGAACCACCCACTAAGACAAACTTGGATAATTCCTTCCCTTGTGAGAAACTTTTCAAATTTACCCAAGTTCCCTATTATGATACTCTTGTAAATTTTCTATTAAAATAAATGGTGCCCCTTTATTTTCCAAGCATTGAACTTGGAAATTAAAATCTACATCATAGTTTTATATCTGTGATAATCCATATGTGTGATAGATTTTTAATGACCAAGTAATTAGGAGATTTATTCCTTAGGAATAGATTAAATATATGCTTATATTTTTTCATAAACTTTCATGTGGATTATATTTTAGACCGTAGAGAATTTATAGGAAGTATTTAGAAGTTATATTTGTACTTTAATATTTAAATTCCATCATAATTTTTGTAAATTATATATAAACTTCCAGTTTGTGGAATTTACAAAGGACAAAAAATTTCCCATAACCCATTGATTTTTTATGAAATATTTAATGTTTGGGGATTAGATTTCATGGGATAATTTCCTATGACTTTTGGATTTTCCTATATATTTCTAGAAATGGACTATATTTCTAAGAGGATTGAATAAAAATAAATCATAACTGATGAATCTAAGGTTTCCATTGAATTTATAAGATCAATGTTTTCTGTAAATTTAGAGTACCCCAAGAAATAATCGGTGACTAAGGAACACACTTATATAACAAGAACATGGAGGTTAAAAACAAAACATAAGAACACAACTGCATATCACCCATAGATAAATAGAAAATCATAAGTACCTAATAATGAGATTAATAGGATACAGTAGAATAAAATACAACCCACCAAAAATGACTAGAGTAAGAATTTATATGATATATTATGATATTAGAGAACTACCTACAAAACCCACTTAGGTATATCCCCATATAGAATAGTGAATGTAAAGTATATTCACTTGCCTATTTAGTTGTAGAAAAAGGCCTATTGGGATGTGATTAAGGTAACCCTAGATTTTAGAAATGATAGGGATCAAAGGAAGCCTCAGATAATAGAATCTAAAAAATAAAAAAGGGAAGGTTATAATAATACACTATTGTATAATGGTGAAGACCATATCTTAACATGAAAATCTCATCTAGAAAATAATCTTTTATATTAGAGAATAATTAATATAGTTTTCCTTATGGATAAATATCATATCTAGTAAACTTCATTCCAAATATATGAGAACTTACATAGTTACTAACAATTTTCTATTTGGTGCATTTGATATCAAAGGAGAATATTCATAGCATCCATTCAAGGTGAATGGCCAACAAATTGAGAATTACTATAATGAATTTTGGAAATATCCAATGGATTATTTGAAGATCATCCCTATTTATATTAAATAAAGAACTTCTAGTTTGGCTCATTCCTTTACACTAGTCTATATTCTTTTTATATTAAATGTATGTTCTTTCATAAATACATGTTGGAATTAATTAAAATGGTATCTAAGATAAGTGTGGGGGAGAGGAAAAAGTGTCTTAGGATTTAAATACTTTCTATTATTTTATTTGTGTCTTTATATATGTTTTGTATTAAAATAAATTAAATAATAGTCTTTAAACCCTTCCTTTAGAGTCTATACATACTATTTTATTTCATTTTTAAATTTTTAAAAGTATATTTAGATAAAAAAATCAATTGATTACTGTCCTTAATAGGAGAAATATTTTTTTAGAGTAGAGGAAGTTCATTAATTTAAAAAAATTGAGATTTAAATTATTGATGAGTAAATTTACCACTGATTTCGTGGAATTTTCTATTTTTTAAATGGGAAAATAATTTTAAATGAAAAAAAACTTATTTGAACCAAAATAATATATTGAGGGAACTAAACTAATGAAGTTGAACCAAAGTAACCAAAACTTGGTGTTTGTGTAAAACATCAGGGATCCTCCCAAAAAGACAATTGGATATCTCATGTGAACCACAGTAAAACAAGTAATTGGGAACTGGTTCGGAAGTCTTTATAAGTCAATATAATCACATTTGAGTGTGTTATGAATCATATAAGAGTTAGAGAAACCTAAGGGTCATCTCCCTAAGTGTTTATCTATACATTAATTGTTAGAATTAATCTTTTAGGATACCTACTATCTTAGGTTGGTTTAGTTCTAAGTTTATTTTCACTCATTCAATAAGCTCTTTTCAGAAATATGGCTGGGAAAAATTATATAAGTGCTTGTAAAAACGGGGATAGATAGGTTTGGGGAATTTTGGACGTGTATAAAAAGGGGAATATGATATTTATAAATACCATTTAACAAGTATAATGGAAGTGTGAAAATGAACCTCATAAAGGAAGATTTATGGAGAAAGACTTAGGAAGTTCCCACTTTTTAAAATATTTATTCCACTAGGATCCATTCCATTTACAACATAAAAATAGAACATGTGTGTGAATTGAAGTGAGACATTTAATTTCCCCACTTGTTGTCATGGAAGGGTGTCCACCGATGGTTGATGTTAGTGAGGTAATTGGGTATATCTAGAATTCATCGGCGTTGGGTGTTTTGGGAATCTATAAAGTCCTCTTTATCGAGATTTTAGGGAATATTATATTTTTGACATAATACATATTAGGGGTAATACCTGAGGCATATCACAACCTTCATAGGGAAAGTTACTTTCATTAAATAAGGCATCTAAGTCTCACCACCTCATGAATTATGTGCTCGTCAAGTAAGGTGGGGATTTGAGATCGTCTCCCATCACCTGAGTGGTGAAATAAGATTGTAGGATCATCACAAACACTTTTTAGGATCATCACCTAAGGATCTCTAATATTATTACCTATGGATGGATCTATGATGAATCAAGAGGGGTCATGGGTTTAAAGCTAAGTGAGGGATTTTTATAAGATTTCAGTTTAGTGTGGACAAAATAACATACGCTTATCATGTATGGGCAGTCATGGGTTTAAATTATAATGGGTACATTTCCCATATATGCTTGTTATGTATTGGGCCAAGATAGATATGTCTCATGGAGACACCAAGGTCTAGTAGGGGCCTAGGGTTTAGATGGTGAGAGGTTTAATATATTCCTAGTGGGTGATAAAACATCAAGTTTATCACCTCCAGAAAGGGAGATGGATTTATGGTGATGCTAGGATGTTGAGATTGAACCTCAGGGAGGCTTTTTAAGTATCCTATTAAGAGACAAGGATCAAAACCCACCTACCTTGACTTGAATATTTTAAGGTCATGTAGCAAGTCCATTCCATATAGTTTTCATCTTACAGTAAGGATTATTGTTCCATGAAAGGTGAGAAAACAAGGGGTGGTGTGGGGCTTATAGGTAGAATTTTCCCAGAAGATAAGGTGTCCTCTTATGTTCATCACATGAGGCATCATATACTTATCCAATTGGGTAAATCTATATTTTAACATCGTGTGCTGAGGAAATTATCATGCATTTTAACTTCATTCAATTAGGACATTAAGTTATGAAAAGTAAAATCTTATAGCTTATACATGGGTTCCATGTGGTTTAAAATCTTATAGCTAGGATGTTTTCATAAAATTGAAATTCTTATATCTCAGGTATTGGTGTTATGCATTTTAAAGTCTTGTAGCTTAGATGAAGGTGGTTATCTCATACTTATCACATGAAGCATATCATGTTCACCACACGATTCATTATACACTCATCACATAGGATATACTATAGTTTAATATCATGTAGCGAGTAATAATAGGTTGGAGATTCCCAGAAATGGATAGTGTGGGACTTACTCTAAAGAAACCCTTTTTAGTGTGACCAGTAATATGGGTCAGGTGAGGGGTTTTCAAGAATTTTTTGAGATGTATTTCGACTCAAGATATTTAAGGAAATCAAGAGAAGTGTCTTGAGTCATAATAAAAAGTAAAAAAAAGAAATATTTTGACTCAAGGTATTATATAGTGGGGAAATAGTGGTTTTGAATGCTGCAACCCAAAATTTCCTTGACCTAGCATGAAAAGATCACGGTACGAATATTGATTTTTCATACAGGCTAGTGATGATAGTGAAGGGACCAGGCTCAAGGCCTGAGACTATAGATCAACATTGATCCTAAGAGAGGTTTTGAGGGTGAATACCCCTATAGTATAGACCAGTGGGTGCCAAGGTAGGAGACCCTAGTGAAAGGTTTCATAAAAATAATTTTTCATGAGATGCTCAAATTTTTTGAAAAAATGAAGTTTCATGAAAATTTGAGTTTTCTGAGGCATGGAAAACTTATGTGAACATTGTCCTTAATAGATTGAATTTTCACAAAACACCTTAAAAAATGCACCCGTATATGAAGGGTTTTCATTGTGGAATTCATGAAATTTTATTCCATGTGGGAAATGATACCCGTGAATTTATAAAACTCTTTGGAGTTTCAAGAATTGAGATTGTGATGTCACAGCCCCGTGAGTCTTCCATGAAATAGTTACTTGAGGGGGTATTTATAGGATCTAGGACCATCATAAGATAAATTTTATCAGGGATTAAAATATTTATAAAATTATGAGTTTCATTAAAATATGTTTCATGAAGTATTGTTATCTTTTAGAAATTTCTAGTTTTTTGACACTATGATTTCTATTAGGGAAACTTTTGAGTTTCATGAAATCTTGTATTTTGTTCTAGAGTCACCTATGTTAGCCATTTTTATAATTATACCTTTGGAAGATCACAAATTATGATCTGTAAGTTTTCTTAGGATCTGTGATGGTTCATTTAGAAGCCTAAAGAATGAGTTACTCTCATGGCTGGGTTTTTTAACATTATTTCTTGTATGGATTCATTTTTTCATTTCAACACATGCTTGTCAATATTTCTTGAAAGTCCAATATCTTGATTCTAACCCATCTGTTCAAAACAATAATCATAGTTATAGGCTTACTTCACTAAATCCCAAGAGAATTAATGACTAATCCAAGTATTTGGAAGTTCAATTCCCTAAAAAAACTAAATAAAATCCCAAATCATCCCCATGAAAACCCTCAAGTAACACTGATTTTCCACTAGAGTTGTGGAGTGTTGGAATATTTCCCTCCTGATTCTTCTGGATGGAATATAGAATTCATTCATGGGAGGGGAATATTCAAAAAAGATGATTTTTGAGATGTGTTCACCTTGGGACATCTAGATCCCTGAGATTCACATGTGGAATAATAAAAAAAAAGTGGATTGGTGTAAATATTGGGGAATATTATTAAAGGGGATGAAATTGTTAATAAAGGGAACGTGATCTATATCACACACATGAGAGAAGTGACTAAAGTGAAACCTCTAATCATTCTGTTATAAGAGGAGGAATGATTCACTAATAAAGGGGTTTCTATCTTAATTTATTTCAAACATTAGTTGGTTCCTTCCATTCTTTTCCTTGTTTTATTTTAATTTTTGTATAATAATTCTAGTTATATCACACTAATACCTTAGTGAATGAGTTGACGATACATTCATTTCCCCTATTTATGAATTCATCAAGTTAGCTAAATATATCTTCTCTTCATCTCTAATGAATTTTTTGAACTGTTTATAAATTAGTAAATTTCATTATTTATATGCATTTTGAATTATTCTTCCCCCTTCACTAGATTACACACACATACCACTAAATTTCTCTCCAATACTAGAGAACATGAGTAGTGGGATGGAATGACGGTGATTTTAGGTCTTTTATCACTAATCTAAGTGGTATTAGGGGACATATAATCATTTTACTCCCTTATTCAAGTTGATACTTCTAAGAGAGAATAATCAAGTGAGTCTACACATGGTTTGGGAGAGAATAAGAGTGTTAAAGATTGGAATCATGATTTAAAAGGAAGTAAGGTTATATCCACTATTAGGACACAATTTCAAAATATAAATTAAAAACTAATCTAATTCATCCATATTTTTCAAACAATAAACCCAATAAACAAGATAATAATGCAACAAAACACTCTCCTATCTAAAGACAAACCAAGTCCCACTATGAATACCTTTTATTTATATTCAAAATTCATTTTTTAGTGGCCTCATTATAGTTTTTCTAATAACCTGGCATGATTTACAATGATTTTAGTGTTTATTATTTACTTTTATTTAAAAATTAAATCAACAAATGGCTATATCAAGTTTATCTTTCATCACTGGTTTTGATCCAAAGATAGAATGAACTGTGTTGGAAAGACTTAGGACCTTAAAAATCCATGAGAAATAGGAAAGTGATTTTTTTCTATCGCATTAATAAATTCTACCTTCTCATATAATTATTCCAAAATATCTAACAGAGGTATTGAAGACATGGATTAAAATAATACTCAATTAAAGAGGACCTTGAGAGAATTATACTCATCAAATTTCAATAATGATAAATTAATTCAACAAAAAAAATAATCAATAATAATTTAAACTTAAAATAATAATGAACAGACTCTTTCCAAGGATTCATGGCTTGGTAGGAGAGTATCCTAACTAATATTTTGGATAGTTCTCTAATTTATGAAGAAATTTAAAATCGATAGGAGTCACATAATATCAAGTTAACTATAATGTCTTTCCCTTCTCTCTAGAAGTAGAATTTAAGTAAAGGTTGTACAACCTACATCTTAGAGAATTCATTACCTAGGATGAACTAAAAAAAATTCCTCCAAAATTATTTCCCTACCTTCAGGAGTACCCAGTTGAGGAAAGAAATTTACTAAATCAAGAAAACTAATGGAAAAACATCTGCAAACTATAGGAAAGATTCATGCATCTAATAATATCCTTCCCATATCAACCTATCAGAGACCATAATTTATTATAATTATTATACCAAGGATTGTTAGACAGTGAACAGAACTTACTAGAATCTTATTCTTTAGGAGAACTAATTGAAAAGTCTCTAACTAAAGTCAAATAACTTATCGAAAATATTTCTCAAAATTCTCAACAATTCAGTATAAAGATTACAATAACAGTAGTACACAAGTTAATAGGTTATTAGTCAGCTTTAGTTGAAAATAAAATTGAAGAAATAACTTCTCTTTTGAGAAAAATATTTGTGAATAAGGTAGAGGAAACAACACCTACTACACCTCCAAGGGTCTTGTAATGGTCTAGAGTTTGATAGGGGTTTTTCTTCCTAAATAAATGTGTATTATATTATATTATTTATAATTATACATATATAATACATAGAAAACTCAAAAACAAAACTTTATTTCCTTAATGAAGATCATTACATTAGTCTGTAACTAAACCTATGAAAATTCAAAACATTACAATGGGACAAAAAATAGAAAATAATAAAAGTATAATGACAAAATTTGGATCCCTATAATCTACTAGAATCATCACTCTCATGAACAATAACATAGAACAAAATAGAATATTAGTAAAGTAGTCAACATCCTTGAAAAGTAAAATATAGAAAATTGGGAGGAATTATTGTGAATTTTAAAATAAATAATGAAGATTTATTTATAGGAGGTAATGTGACTGTTGAAATAGTAATGGGATCATTTGAATAGTAACCTAGTCAATGGGAATAGTAACATGATTGTGGGAATAATAATTTAAACTAAAAATAATAAAATTAAATATAAATAATATTTTCCACGATTAATTTAAGAAATTATAAATATTATAATGCTATCAAATACATATCAAGATTTAAAACTCAAAGAAAATATAAGCATATTTTTAATAAACCATATTTTAATGTATTTCATAAAAATCATAATTTTTATTGAAGATTACAATTAAATATGTTAGAAAATTTTTTGATAAAATTAATTCCATTTTTAAAGTCATAACATTGAAATTTTCCATGGGTTATTTTTTAGTAATTTTATAAAATCCTTCAATTTTAACATTAATATTAAAAATATTTTTTCCACATACCGGATGTTTTTTAAAATAATTATGATAAAATAATTAATTAAAAAAATTATAATTTGGTTTTTCTAGATTAAAATAAATTTAATATGATAAATGAATGATTAAAAAATAATAGAATTAATTTACAAACCTAAAAATTATTTTTGAAATTTTAAAAGTCAAGTGTTCCTTTAAATAAACATTTCTCATTTTTCTACTTTCCTTTTGATTAAACTAATAAATTAAAATTATAAATTGATTCAAAGTAATAAAATAATATTATATTATTCAAATATCTTTATCAAAAAAAATTGAATTTTTTCCCTTGATATAATATTTTATTCAATATTATAACTCAAAAATACCCCTCTCCTCAAGTATAAATACCCCCTATCCCTAACCTTGTAAAACCAATACTACCACACTTTAAGAAGTAAAATATATAAAAAAATACCCTATATAAATAACCTTATAATACTTATGGATTTTATGGAGCAAAACAACTCCATAAATCAAATGATTTTAGTGATTTAGAGTAGAAGAAACACTAAGAGAAGAGTAAGTTTTCACAAACTTCTCTTCATAGTTTCATATTCTCTTTTTTTCTATATACCTTTCAAGCCCAAATATTATAAGATTAATTTAATATTATTTTAAAATTATATTAATGACTTTAACCTTCCATAAAAATTATATTTATGATGTCTTTATATTTTATACTTCTCTTTCTTCTTCTTTGGAAAATGTCCTGTTAACAGTCAATTAACTATCTATGAAGATATTGCTTTCACTATAACAACCACCACATTCATGGATGGGTGGTATAAATTATATATAATATATAAATATGTACTATTCTATAAATAATTTTATTTATTTATAAAAAACCTTTAACAAAAATAGTGAAATCGAAGTAAGATGAGATAATTTAATGAAAACCTGATATCAAAAGAATTTACATTTAAATAAGAATAATATAAAATAAAAACCAATAATTATAATGAATCAAAAGTTTCATAAATGAAAATAATAAAATTATGGTTAAATTATTTAATAAATCTATTTTTTATAAAGGAGGATTAAAATTGATGAAATAGAATAGTATTTAAGGTAAAGGGATTTTCAAACCCAATTTTTTTCTTTTGGGTTATCTCCTATTTCACATTAATATTTTATGGATGTTCTTATAATTTTTTTAAAAGTTCCATCCACTATTATTTCCATTTTATTTCCAGTATATACAAGTTTATACCATGCTAAAATGATTTTTAAGCTAAATATAGTGATTTATCAAAAAGAATTTATTTTTTCAAAACACATCTTTGACTCTCATTGAGTAGTTTCTTCTTCAAAGAACAATGTTATTTTATACCAAAGTATTATCTTCATTATTAATTTGGGGACCTCAAATTTTATTCTAGGAATTATGGAATTTAAAATAATTTGTTAAAATCATTCCCCTCTATGGGTTTATTTCATGACTACAATTATTTTATGTTTTATGTGGCATGTGTGATTATGATAATTTTATGATGTGACGGGTCAGTCTGAAATTATATATCCCTAAAATTCATTGGGAAATGTGATATATCTCATGATATTATGTTTATTATGCATGAATTTTATGTTAGCATCATTCAAAATTATGATGTTATGATTTTGGAACATATGTTATGTGTGAACACGATGATAGATTTGTTCACAACTATGTGTGGTATTTGACCACTATGTTATGATGTTTTATCATTAGGCATATGTCACATTCCATGACATTATAAAATTTTTCCCTCATGATTATGATGATGATATTATGATTTTTATATGGTTAATTTTATTGTGTTTACCCATGTATTGTTGATTCATGTCCCTTATTCCTCTAATTTTATTCCTCTCTTTACTGAAATTTTAGATCACCTATTTCTTTAATGTATATCTTCAAATGATTATATGTATTAAAGATAACATGAGATCTTATAGGAGGATAAACAATGAGGAATTAAATAATTTTTATGTTTTATTATGCACAAGTGATGTGTGAGCCAAATTTTCCCAAGATATTAAACCTTTACATACAGGATTGTATCACTATAATGTTGTTTATAATAAAAAAGATATAATAGTCATATAAGAAACATTTGGGTCGCTATATTAGGTAGAAGTTCATAGTTTATTTAATTTGGGAATTAATATTAGAAAACATTTTATAAAACTATAATTATATGTCTAAGTATATATAAACATCATAAGTTTTGGTAAAGTAAAAGGGTATGTGGTTTCTTAAAAATGAAATCCCCATCTAGATAATACAAGTGGATGTGGCTCTAAAAAGGTTGTTCCAAAGGCTAATAAACTTGAAAAAAGTGGATTGGGCGTTGAATCGATCATCACCTAGTTCATGAAAAAGAGTCTTTGATGCACACCTAATTTACCACTCCTATGGGATATGCATCGATTAGTCAACAACTCTATATGAACCATCATAAAGGATATATAACTAAAGTAATTATTCATATTAAATTTAGAAAAGGATTAAATTACACAATCAAATAATTATCATTTCAGAAAAAGGATATTCTAAATATAAGGTTCTCATAAGATATGACTCTAGAATTAATTTTCATAAAAAAATAAATTATTAATTCTTTCTTTATTAACTTGTGTTTATTCAATACTTTTCTATTTTAGAAAATGTTGGGAACCAGGAGAAACCAGAAAAACAACCCATGTGAGTGATAATGTAATGATTGTTCAAATGACATCCCCAATTCCCTGGGAGGTGGAGTTCAAAACTTCATGGTAATTCTTACACGGTTGTCTCAAGCTATCAAAAATAACCTAAATCATGTGGAAAGTCCTCCTTCAACCAAGGAGAAACTGGCCATCGAGTCCTCTATGCATAAATGACCACTGACATTTAGAGTATCTTTCAATACACTTTTTTTAGAATAGTGTATTAACTAAATTGAGAAGATATTTTCTATTCTACACAGTTCTAAGAAGGATAATGTCACCTTGGTTTTCTATCATTTAGATGGAGAGTCTAATAAATGGTGGGTATTGATAAAGAATACAAATCAAAAGTATAAAATGGAATAAATGAAGTGGGATTTATTTAAGAAGTTATTTCTTAACAAGTATTTCCCACAAAATATTAAAAATATATAGAGATATAATTCATGTAGCTTAATAAGGAGGGTTAATTTTTAACATCATAAAAGGAAAATTTCACAAGGAATTCAAGGTATTACTTGACTTTTTCTATCAATAATGATAGAAAAATATATATATTCTTCAATTTATTAAAACCAACCCTTCAAAAGGAACTAGATATCTAAGAATTTGGGAGTTATAAAGAAGTATTTCGATGTTATCTCAAAGTATATACATATTTCTAAGAATGGTATCATGGTTATAGAGATAAGATAAGAAATATGGAATTTCAAGCTGGAAATTCAAATAAAAGAGGAGGAAATAAGATCCAACCACACACGTAACAAAAATGTAGAAAGAAACATCATGGTAATTTCCTCATAGGGATAGTTAAATGCTTCAAGTGTAGTAGAGAAGTCCACCAAACTCATGAATGTCTCAGATAAATGAATAGTTCAGCCAAGGTGATGAAGGAAATTGAAGCACCACCCATGGTTTAATTCTTCAACTATAGGTAGAAATGAAACTATTAAATCTAGTTCACTAAATCATGGTTCATTGAGGGTAATCAGTGTTATAAGCCACTAATGAAAAGGATCTTGGGAAAGCTTATTTCATCACTACCTCTAAGGTGGAACATGAAAATAAATTCATACAAGTTATACTTACTAATCACACGAGAATGGAAAATTTTACCATATTCTAGTTATTCACATTCCTTTATATCATTTATATTTTCTAAAACTATTAAATTAGAACCCAGATAACTTGAAGTAGATATATCTATAAAAACACCTAGTGGTGTGATCAATCCAACCCAAGTATTGGACTATTATTCTTTTTGTGTTTATGGGATGATTCTTCCAACGAATATCATAATCCTTCTATTGGTGGAATTTTATGTTATATTGGGCATCAATTTTTTCTTGTTATATATAGCTCGCATCAACTATTGAGAAAAGTAAAATGCTTTATATATTCCATATCATCCCATGATCCTATATAAATGTAAGTAAGAACATGAATCTCTTTTTAAAAATACCTCAATGGTGTGGGTGTTGATACCTAGGGGAGAAGAATACCTTTCCCAAATGGTTGAGTTGAAGGAAAGCACCATCCTTGAGGAAATTACCTTTTTAAGGGACTATAGTGATGTGTTTTCTAAAGAGTTACTCAGACTTTCCCCAAATCATAGGATAGAGTTCTCAATGGAGCATATACTCAGAGCCACACCTATCTATAAATTATCCTATAGGATAGACCTGGAAAAATTAGATGAGTTAAAAAAAGCAGTTGCATGAGCATTTGGACAAATGGTTCATACTCCTTAGTGTATATCCAAGGGGTGAACTAGTGCTCTTTTCAATAAAATGGATGGATGGATATACATGTGTATCGATTATCGGGATATCAATAATATCACCATAAAGAATAAGTATCCCCTTCCAAATATTTATGACTTTTTTGATCAAATTTGATGAGATTAGTACTTCTCAAAGGTAGATATTAATTTTGTATATCATCAACTAATGATAAAGAAGGAAGATATTAAGAATACATCCTTCTATGAATGGTATGGACACTATGAGTTCATAGTGATGGCCTTTGGACTTACTAATTTCCCTAAAATCATCATGAATTTCATGAATAGATTATTTAAATACTATCTTAACAAATTTCTTATAATATTTATTGATGATATTTTTATTTACTCTAAGAGAAAGGAGGTACATAAAGAGATTCTAAGGATTATGCTGGCGATATTAGGAAAGGAGAAAATGTACATTAAGTTAATCAAGTTTGACCTTTTCATTCATCAAGTCACATTATCTGGGAACATAATCACAAGATATGAAAATTATATGGACCATTAAAATTCAAATAAAATTTAATAATGGCTCAAACCCTCAAGTGTTTCATAAATACGTAGTTTTCTTGTCTTAGCTAGGTACTATGGACATTCTGTGAGAACTTTCTCACGATTGTCTATCCCAATAACTAAGTAAATTTGGAATGGGGTAAAGCATGTATGGATGTAATAATATAAAGAAAGCTTTAAAGAGCTCAGGAAGAGTCTAATCCATGTGCATGTACACACACTACCATCAACTGGAGAAGGTTTTGTGATATAAAATGATGCTTCAAAGAAAATATTGGGTTTTATACTCATGCATAATGATTAATTGATAACCTATGACTCATGATAGTTAAAGATCCATGATAAATACTTCCTGACACATGATCTTGAGTTAGAAGTTGTGATCTTCACTTTGAAGATTTAGAGGAACTACCTATATCATAATATGTGTGAAATATACACAGATAACATGAGTTTAAAGTACATATTCACATAGAAAGAGATCAACATACATCAAAAAAGATGGTTATATTTGATCAAGGACTATGATTTTTCTATTAACTACCATCCTTGAAATTATAAAAAGTTATTTGATGCTCTTAACAAGAAAGAACTTACTACACTATCAATTATGTGGATTGAGAAAGACTCTATCTCCATGGATATGCAGAGGATTAATTAAGAAATTATAATGGAAGGGAATAAATCTTATCGTCACTAAATAATCTCCCAACAATATATCCAATATAAAATCAATTAGGTATAAAGGGATGATCTTGAGCTTCAAAAGAAGGTGGAAGAAGTAAATGAGGGGAAGCTTCATGAATTCCACATCAATGTAGATGGTTTCATTTAGTTTGTAACTATACTTTGTATGTTTACATTACCCAAGATAAAGAAAGAGATACTAGAAAATTCACATAGCACATCTTTCTCTATTAATTATAGAATTACTAAGATATATCATAATCTTATAGAGCACTTATGGTGGCACAACATGAATAATTAGATCATTGATTACACCACAAAGTAATTGGTATGTCAGCAAGTTAAAGCAGAGTGACAGAATTATAAGGGGAAGATGAAACAATTGCCCATGTCCACATGGAATTGGAAGAAAATCACCATGAACTTTATCACTAGTATTCTAAATATATCTAAAGGAAGCCATGTGATATGGGTTGTGGTGTATTGACTCACCAAGACTACCCACTTCAACACAATAAGATAGGATTCTCACTTGAAAAACTTGATAAGATATAAGTAAAGTAAGTGGTGAGGATACATGGGGAACCACTTTCAGTCATATCTGATCATGATCCAAGGTACACTTCTAAATTTAAGAGAAGTATTCACAATTCTATGAATACTAAATTTAATGTTAGTATGGATTATCACCCCCAACTGATGGTCATTATGAAACAACTATTCAAACACTTGAGGACATTTTGAGAGCTCGATCAATGAAATTTAAAGGTGTATAGGATCAACATATCCCATTATTTGAGTTCTCATATAATAGAATCTTCCACTTGATTATTCAAATGGCTTCATATGAAGATCTATGTGGGAATTGATGTATAAATCCTATCTATTGGGATGAATTAGGTGAACAAAATCTATTTAGACCAGATCTTGTGAAAGAGATGGTAGAGAATGTTTAAACCTTCCAATAGCATATTAATGTTTTTTAGAGTCAGAAGAAAATATATTCTAAGTATTTTAAAATAGACTTGGATTTTTAATTTTGAGACAAATATTTTCTTTAAATATCACCATGGAAGAGATTCATGTGGCATAGAAATAAAGGGAGGATTAACCCTAGGTGAATTTGTAGTACCAGGCCTTAGACATTACATGCTCTTGTGAATTTAAACTAGAATTCACATTATTATATTACAAAATATATTTTAAGTTTATATATTTATAGAGTTAGGTTATAACACTTACATAACAAAACCATATATTAAAAATTAGACACTTTTATTCAGTATCCATTTTTTCCACACACAAAACTTTAAAGATATAACAGGTATTATTTTCAAAGAACATCACCAAAATTTTGATCTTGACCTCATAATTGTACCTAATAATACTTAAGCCCTATTAAATATATTTTTAGTATGGGATGATCACAAAAATATCAATAAGGTTCATAAAAGGAAGGAAACAAACTATTAGTCCATGAATACTTCTAAATTTTTTCCTTTTTCAAAATAACTTTTGGGCTCAAAAAAATTTAATACCTAATAAATCACCTTATCTGCACAAATATTTTCATAATATATTTCACTATAAATATTAAGGACAAAATAAAAAACATAAAGGTTTATTTGAAAACATTAAAAACATGTAATACCTTTATCACAAAGTTATATTTTCACCCCATAAAAAGTAGCATATGATTCCCATTAAACATAATATCATTATCTTAGCTTGAGAAATCATAAGATTCTAATAAAAAATAAACTAAAATCATAAAGACAAATTTTATGTTACTTGGGATATCATTTCCATATCACTCTTATAATCACTCTTACAAATAGAATATTCATACCGTCAACTTCCATACCCAATGAACTAGAGGGCTATCATAAACCCACCCGTCCTTGGTTTATCATAGAACCGTGATTCATTGGTTAATAACATAACCACCCATACTTTGTTTATAATGGAACCACTAATTATCATAATAATTCCTAAGAACCATACAACATGAAATTTGTTATTTTCATCACTACACTAATAAAATATTCCTGAGGAAAATAAGCCTTCCATTTTGAAATTTCATATTTAAAAAAATTATGTAACATAAAAAAGAAAAAATTATATTTTAAAAGAACCTTAAAAAATTGTAAATTAATCTTAAAATAAAATATTAGTTGGGATGGCTGGAAAATCTTTTCATGTTTAATAAGTTGAAAATCATTCCTTCCACACTTTTTTTGGAAAAGTCGCAAAGTGTATCATTTGGAAAATGACAAAAATATTCCTATAAAACCATTTTACAAAAAGTAAAACATAGGTTAAAATGAATTTAAAAAATCATTGAAAAATAGAAAACAAATATTAAAAAATGTTTTATAAAATATGGATATCCAATAAAAATAGTGTTTTAATGTAAAGTTTAAAAAGAATGTTTTTAAAATAAAGTCACTTACCTTGAGTCTGACTCATCAGGTATGTTCTTTATCTTAGAAAAAAATAAAATTATGTAAATTATTTAATTACTTGAGAAATTTTTACATGTTTATTATTCACTTTATTTTATCTCTTACCATTATATATTTAATTATTTAATTAATTAAATTCACATCGGATGTTTTCATGATATTTGGTTCATAAGTCCCAAATTACTTTGGTATTCGGATAATGGTTAAAGTAACCATTACTCCACCATATCTAGAATAACAATAATGAAATAATTATAAACTTTATACATAAATTATACATTCAAATCCAACCATTAAGTATGGTTATGAAAAATTAAATATGTTACAATCATGAAGATAGTAGGTTATACGTACGCATAAGTAACATTTCCATTTTTCAATGATCATTATGGAAAGAAGGTAAATATTATTTTGCCTTTAAATAATGATAATAATATAATAATAAAAAATTAAATTCTTTAAATATATTTATATATATCACATATGTGATGTGGTGATGAAAAATTAATCGCATTGCTTCGTGCAGGTGGTAGTCCACAAATATGCATAAACGACGTTATCATTTTCCAATGAATGGAAAGGTAAGAAAGTAAATGACATATTATACTTTTAGAAAGATAAATATACCATTAATATAATATATAAAAATTAATTCTATCATTATATCCAATCTTGATAGATAGTTATTGAAAATTAATTAGATCAGTTCGTGAGCTACTAGTCTGTCGTACACACAAACAGTGAATTTGTATCCCATTTGATGGAGATTGAAGATGGGTATAGGTTATTCCATTAACATAATAACATATTAATATATTAAAGATAATATTTTTATTATATTATTATGATTGATGGATATTTTAAGGATGTGTAAGAATAAATAAAACTAAAACATGCGGTTAAAACTATTCCTCTTCTTTAGAAAGTCTCCTTTGATTAACACCTTAAGCCATTTAAGGTTGGTATTATGCCCAGACCAATGCCTTTAGAGTGAGGGGAGGAATTTTAGTCAGTTACTTTAATATATATTATCCTATCCAAAAGGTTATTTAATTATGAATTAAAAATGATAAAGATGTCCTTTTATAAGAGAGGGGAGGGGCTCTCTTGGAATTTTTCAAAACATTAAATTAATATAAATTAGTTTTTAATTCCAATTTGATAAAAAATGATTTTTTTATAAGATGGGATGAGTATGGGTTGAAATGATATCATAAAATAAAAATTATACAAATTTTTACTATGTTTTTATCCTTATCATTTATTTTTAACCCCTCATTAACCCCTTTTACACTTATTGTGACATCAAAGATTTTTACTCTTTGAGGGTCAATATAGTTACTATAAGTGGAAAAAAGGTCTATAAATTCACCATTGTTGATATTATCAACTATATACTAATTAATTTGATGAATCTGGAATTTTTAGAAATTTTATATCATTTAATAAAATATTATTTATTATAATATATAATTAATGTCAATTTTTAGAGCTATTAAGTGCTTTGATTTTAATAAGATCAATAAAATAAGTAAATTTGGAACCAAATATTTTAATAAATCCCTAAAATTTCAATTTTTTTAAAAATTATGTACTGCATCAATTATCTTAAATTATATTTCCTTAAATATTTTTAATATCATTTATTTAATTTCTTCATTAATTGAATAATTATTGTGTGAGCATTGTGTAAATATTTAGGGTAATTATTTCTTCACTAAAATTTAAAAATAAATTACCACGATAAAGATAAATAATTTATATTTCAAATTAATATTTATAATCGAACACATCCTCTACTTATCTCTATGAAAAAAAATATTATAGTTATTAAAAACAAGAGTGTGGTATTTTTTACTTTTCTTTAAATAAAATATTATAAAAGTTATATTAACATTAAAATGGCCAAAAAAATCCATATAATATAATATTGGAATATTACAGATGAAATTTACTCATAAAATAAAATTAATCATGTGTTAAGATCATTTTCTAATTCTAATCATTTTATTTTTTACTTTAATCACCCAATTTACCCATAACTATGGTAAAAAAATTATTAAGGTTACTATTAAAATTGAACAAAAGTAAAAGGACCTATTTACCAAATTTGGATCCATTTATTCCAAATATGGAATCAATTTTTAAATATTCAAAAATAAAATTGGCAGAATTTAATTTAAAATTAACCAGCAAAACACAACGAAAAACGGTTTTTCAAAAAAAATGGTAATTTTAAGTATAACATGTTTTTATACAAAATTATAGTATAAAGTTTCATTTAAAAAACCTTAATTAAATTATTTTAAATCAAAAATAACTAATTAAATTTTGAAACTAATCAAAAATAGAATTGGAATTTGTAAATATTTGAAAAGAAACTACAATTTTCAATAAAAATCTTTAGTTTCACCATTCATTGAAAAATAAATATTTTCATAAATTTCCAAAAAAAACTGTCCTAGGATAAATTTTTAAATTATAAATTCAAAACTAAATTTCATTTTTACAAATAAATTTTCTAAAAGTTACAAAAATTGTTGATAATATTCACTCATAAAAAGCAAGAAAACTCATTTTTTAAGAGAAAGTATTTTTTAAGAATAAAATGAATTTACTAAAAATTGACTTATAATTTATAAAGAATTAATTAATAAATTATAAATTAGTAGGAATATTATGTATTTCATAATTTTTAATATAATTCATTCCCACTAATTTAATGGATAGGTTATAATGATCGCATTTAAATAATAATAATTTGTTGTTTGTTTAAGCTCAATGTTGCATATATTTTATGCTATTGAACGTAGTCTATTTTTAAAATCACAGGATATTACATTCTCCATCATTTAAAAAATATTGGCCTCATAATTTAAACTTGGGTTCTATAACCAAGTTATTACTTTTCAAAATACCTTTTTTGAAAACACACATCGCAAAAAGGGTTAATAAAACTTCATTTTTAAAGAGAGAAAGGAAAGTATTCAGGTAATCTGGAATAACACATAGTAGGTTTATAAATAATATAACACTATTTGAAGGTGAAAATGTAGATATTGAAGAAAAAACTAAATCCTAAGGAATAATAGAGAGGGAATGATAAAATGGTCAGAAGAAACTTGACCATAAAAAACTATAAATTTGTGATGGGTTAAAAGATCATCGATTTCTCACTAAGAAAAATAAAAAAATAAAATTTTTGTTTCAAAATAATTTTTTTATATTTGAGGAATAATTTTACTATTTAAACAAAAAAATTGGAAAATATACTTACTTGTATTGATGAACTTTATCTTTTAATCAATTTCCACCACAAGCTCATCTTTTTATTCCTAATGTTGAGTAATCAAGATAAAATTTTCATACCTAAAGCACTACAGTCAACTTATATTGAATCACATAATACAAGAAAGGTTAAAAGGAAATTCCTTCTACCTTTAGACACTAATCAAAACCAAATTGTTAGGTTGGGGTAAGATAATTACCAAAATGTATAAACCTTCATATGAAGAAAAACTAATTTATTTTTTAAAATTCAGTAGTAATACCCAAAGTTCAACTTAGATTATTTAAAAAATAAGTATCCTTAAAATTTCACAAAATATTCCAGACTTATATTGAAACCCAAAAAACATAATTATTTTATCACATACTCTTATAATATTAATTTAACGTTTATCCCCAACCAAAATCAATCACTTTTAATATATTATCCCAAAGAGTATATTCAACAATTGTAACACCTTAAACTTCCATGGTATGCTCCTCTTTGAATAATGCAGTAGCATGTGTCGTATCCAACTTCGAGTTCTAACACACCACAACCAATCAAACTAGCTGTTATGAATAGTAATACAAACTTTTTGAAATGTTATAAATTTTATCTTTCAAAATGGACTTCATTTTTGGATTCGAAATATCAAAATTAGATTAGGGTGAATTTTTGGTATTTTTTTGAAAACATTCAATTTTTTATGAATAGTGAAAAACACTAAGATATAGTTTAAAACTGAATTTTTATTTCAATAATTATTTATTTTATTTAAATTTATTTTATGTCAAAATATATACATAATACCTATATAAGTTCAATGTAATTCATTGGAGTTAGTTTATAATAATTTTATACATATATAAATTTTATTGAACTTTTCACTATCTTTTACCCACCTCCTAGGAGAATTTGCAAATTCACATAAAACTTAATTTTACCGCTTCTGTAAGTGTAATTTCAAAAACTCGAGTGACATGGCTGATATCAGTAAGTATAATTTGGTCCAATAAGATGAAAATAATTTTTAGTGAATAGTAACTTTTTACTTTTATTTACCACGGTTAAAAGTAAATAGGGTAACTAAGGGTACAAATGATATTATTGTTACCCAAACACATGTCCTGATTCTATTGGATAAGTATATTTTGACCAAAAACAACCTTATGAATAAAATATGAACCTCTTTGGTCCACTTGGATTAGATTAGGACATTTATTATTATTTAATTCAAAGAAGAGTTAAAAGAGTTAAAAAAAAGTTTAATAACGAAAACATTATTAATATAGGGTTACACATGAGATAAATTAGACTATAAATACTCATTATAAATATAAATAGATTTCCTACATAATTTTATTTTATTTATATTTTTTAGGAATTAAATAATTTAATTCATTTATCACACAATGATGATGCAGTAATTACATTATTAATGAAATATTAAAATAATTGATAATATAAATATTTAAATAAATGTAATTTGAGACTTTTTATGAATTATAATAATTTTCTAGGTTAATATGACATATTAGGGTTGGTTAGATGAGATTTTTTCGAAGCAATAATGTTGTATGAATTTAGCAAAAACAAAATACCAAATACTGTCAAAATTGACATAAAAGCGTTTTTAAAACAAATATTATATTATTATTTGATATTCTATTCCTAAAAATCTAAGTTTTATCCAAAAGACTTATGTAATGATATGTGTAACATTAATAAACCATTTGGGTTTCTCTTTGAATTATACAGTAAGTTTATTAACCATATAATATAAAAATACAAAGAGGCAAGGTAAATGTCAAACAATTTAACTAAGAGTTAAATCTAAAAGATAAAGTTAATATAGTGACTCAAACCTATCTAAAACCTATTGGTTGAGTGGTTTTATACCCATCACCACCTTATACTTTAAATAATCCATTTTTTAGCCATTAAAAACCGAAAATTATTTTATTATAAAATAATATTTCTAGTTTTTCCTAAGGTACCCCTCACCCCTCTTATAAAAGGGCACTCCCCATTCTCTCTAATTCACACCTTCAAATCCACTTGGCTCAGACAACCTCTGACCAAATACCCTCTCAAATTTCCTACCTTCATCCTAGAGGCATTAATTTAGTCATAAATCCATCCTAAATAGCCCTTTTGATCAAATCAAAAGGAAGAACCTGAAGAAGAGGTAAATATCTCACCACCTCTTTCAAGTTTCTTTCTTCTTCCACTTCCTTTTTCTTTGTTGTCTCCATTCCAAAATAATAAATCTAGTAAATTATATATACTCTGATGTTATTATAAACATGGTACAACCAAATTCATTATTTTATCCATCCTTTGAATGACATGTCACCATATGTGCGTACATACGGCTTACCGTCTCCACATCGTGGTGTAATTGTTATTAAATTCATTATTATTTGGATGGGTATAATAATGATGTGTAATTGTTGTAAATAATAAATATAACATGATAACTATTCTGTATATATGATATAAAATCCAATTATATATTGTTTTAATATCAAAATAATGATATTGTCTCTCATGCGTATGTACGGATTACCGTCTCCACGAACGCGATGAGATTCATTCCCCATCGTATCCATTTAAGAATAATTTTCATTAGATGATTAAAAATAATGTTTAAATACTGGATATCATTTTTTTTTTTGAATAATATACATCTCATACATAACAAATATGACTCACATAACAAAGAATATAATGGAAAAGGAATCTGTTAACACCTGAAACAACGATAATACTAAGATATTATTAACAAAACAATATTAAAAGATAATATATGATATCATATTAATGTATATGATTCTTTTATAATTTAATAACAATTATTTTACCATTATAAAGGAGTTTAAACTACCCTAGACCAAGGAAAAGTACAAGTTAAGGGTTAATTCTACAATCTCTTCATTATCTGAGATTGTTTATACGTAATTATCTACTGGGACCTCTTTATCATCCACATCCATGTTTCTTAAAAATGTATTTCAAAACATTCTTAATATTTACTAGAATATGGGTTAAAGTCATGTATACCCTTTTTTTGACTTTTATAAGATGTTTATAAAGTAATTTTTCCATCATTTTCCAAACAAGTTCCTTTTTAACCTTTTCGACAAAATTAAGGTAAGGATGTTTTTTTTTAACTTATATGGCGGGTGCGGCTATTTTCTGTCTTTATAACATCATCTAAGATTCCATTACAAGATTATAATAATATTTTCAAATATAAATATTTTCTTCTATAATTACATGAATTTTAAATGATTTCAAAATAGAAATAGATATTTCTCTAAAAAGGTTTTGATTTCATCTATATCAACATCCTTTGATGGATTTTAAGTTTGTTTGAAGTTGATTTCTTATGATAAAAAACTTCCATATTGTATTGAAGGTTTTGTTATATGTTTGAATGTGGATGTGTTATTTCATACCATTCATGGTTTAGGGATAAAGTATTGACATTTTTTATGTCGGTTTTAATACGAATTTATATGTTATGTTTAAACCTTTTCATATGAGGAATTCATTGGACTTAGTAAGTAATGGGTGGAGCCTGTTATAACCCATCGATGGATCAGTAGGTCTCATGAGAAAAAATAGTTTCTTGGCACAAGGCCTTGACAAAATCTTATTTTTAGTCTTGGCACAAGTCCTTGACTGTGTGGTTATGATAGTCTGGCATTTTGCATTACATCATTATGAAAGTGGTTATTGATATTTCATGTGATTATTCGACTATTTAAATATCCATGTGAATAAGTAAATGGAATTATTTCATTTTATTTTTTCCATATTATTCTTAAGTTCAAGTTTAAATGGCTTTTGTTTTAGTTATACATTTCCTTAAATGTTTATGCATATTTTTAAAAGTTTCCACTATATTTTAATCCTTACTGAGCATCTAATCTCACCCATTTCTATGTTTTATTTTTCCCAGTATGTGAAGAAGTATTTTCTAAATGACCTGTAGGGATAGTCTGAGGGGATATGAGTGTGGAATATGGAGACTATGTTGTTGTAGTTTTTCACTTTATCATGTAATGTAATACTTATGAATGTATCTAATGTTTCCAAGGCTACTAAACTAATCGGTCTTTCGAGACTTGATCTATTGTAATCATGCCAATGTTATGTAATAATGCACTGACTCTGGGTAACTGGGGTCGGGGTATTATAGTTGTTATCATAGGAAGTTTAGTACAAACCTTGGAAAATAGATTTAGATTAACTCTGATTAGAGTATATAGCCCTAAGATAGAATTTGAGGATTAGTATAGAAGAACTTCCCATAATTTTGGTATTGTAGAGATTTTGTGAGTTTTCCAAGCAATAAATCCCTGTGTGGATACGAGTAGGAAGAGGCTGCTCTCGCACAGATGTCCCTAGGGTTAAAACCCAAAAACGCCACTTTGAGCTAGACTTGAACGGGAACTGGTGCACGACAACGGGCCTTGTTGCACTCTTGGTTACAACACTCCCAGGGGATATGGTTAGGATAATTCTCATTTTCTTTACAAACCATTTTTAAGGGTTTATGAGTATATACTTCCTCAAAGAAAACATTTTTTATGATTATGGATTATATCCATAAACTATTAAATTTATGTTAAGTGTTTTACAAGTTTAGAATTATGTATTTCGATTTATAAACTAATCTAGTTTATGTAATTATTTAGAAATGGTGCCTAATGGAAGGAATGGAAACCATATCAATGAATGCACTCCATGTAGGTATTTCCCTCCTACTCAAGATAATTATATTGGAGATGGTGATACAACTGGTTCTGATCAGCTTATCATTATTCTGGGATAACTCACTCAGGTTATGAATAATAACCTTATTCGTATGGAGCACCCTGATCCACAGCATGGAGGATCAATGTTAGATCACTTCATGAGAAAACAGCCATAAAAATTAAATGGGAGTACAAATCCATTAGTAGCTGGGAAAAGGATAAATTCATTAGAGAAAATATTCCACACATTGGGGAGTAGTGAAAGGGAAAAAATTTTCATGGCAGCTTACCGCCTCACTGGAGATGTTGATCAATGGTGGTCATTGATTCAAAACAAAAAGGAAGATTATGAAGTACCAAATATGGAATAGAGGGAGTTTAATTATCTTTTCTTAGAAAAATATTTTCCGTATGACCATCAAGCTCATATGGAAAGGCAATTTTTGAGTCTGAGGCAAAAGGAGGATGAGAATGTCGCAAAGTATGAAGCTAACTTTACAAGGTTAGCGAGGCATGCAGAAGATTATATACATAACCCAAGATGTAATATTGATCATTTATTTAATGGGTTAAAACCGTTTCTCCATCTAGAATTAGTATCACAATCCTTCTCATCGTACGAAGATATTTTCTCATGTGCTATCAAGACAGAAAAGGAATTTTCTAAGTCTTATGACTTTAAAGCAAAGAAAGAGAAGAAGAGATCTGTTGAACACTCTAGAAATGGAAATAAGGGGAAGAAAGGAAAATTTTAATATCTATCATATAGTAAATATGGGAAGAAACACCTTGGTACTTACTTTAAGGGAACGTGAGTCTATTAAAAGTGTGGTGAAAAAGGCCACCAAGCTCATGATTACAATGGGAAGAAATAAGCTACCGATGTTCAATGCTAAAATTACAGGGAGATGGGGCATTATGCAAATGAATTTCCTAAGTGTCCGGGGAAATTACCTCAGAAAATGACAAGGGATCAAGGCCAAGCTTATGCTATCACTACTGCTAAGGTAGAAGCTCTGAAAGATGTGGTGGCAGGTAATATAATGGTTTCCCCAAGTTTGGAAAATGCTTTATTTGATTCTGGATCATCGCATTGTTTCATATATTCCTAGTTTTCTTAGAGAATTATATATTTCCAATTTGATTTAACAAGGGAGTTTCCAGTTAAAACTTCAAAGGAAAGTATCATCGCAATAAAGTTTTGTGAATCTGTTCCCATTAGAGCGTATAAATGTTCTTTATATACTGATCTAATCGCCATACCAATGATTGAATTTGATATAATCCTTAGTATGGATTGGATTTTGGACCATGATGTGAAGATTTATTGTAATAAGAAGGAATTTATAATTTTTTATGATAATGATGATAAAGAACACCTTGTCTTTAGAGCAGAATCATCACCACCTAATTCTTATCTAGATCCACCCCCAATAGCTCAACTAAATTCAATTATTGGGGAGGAAGAGAATTAAATAACTGCGGGTGAGGAGAAGAATATTCAAATAGAGGATATACCTATTGTGAAATAATATGTTGATGTGTTTCCAGAAGATTTACCTGGATGTCCTCCAGAATGAGAAATTGAGTTTTCTATTGATTTAATTCCTGGATCAAGGCCCATATCAAAGACCCCTTATAGAATGTCCATTGTGGAATTAGTGGAACTAAAAAAACTACTAGAGGAATTGAGTAATAAGGGATTTATTCTCCCTAGTGTTTCTCCATGGGGATCCTCTGTCATTTTTTTAAGAAGAAAGATGGATATATGAGGTTGTGCATCGACTACAGGGAGATCAATGCTATAACAATAAATAACAAGTATCCCCTACCTCGCATTGATGATTTATTTGACCAACTACATAGAGCTCAATACTTTTCAAAAATTGACCTATAATCTGGATACCATCAGTTGTGTGTGAAGAAGGAAGACATTCCAAAGAGAGAATTTCGAACCAGGAACTGGAATTATGAATTTACAGTAATTCCTTTTGGATCGACTAATGCACCCTATGTCTTCATGGATCTAATTAATAGAGTCTTAAAAAAATATCTTGATGAATTTGTAATGGTATTTATTGATGATATCTTGGTATACTCTAAAAGCTGCGAAGATCATGCAAATCACTTGCGCATTATCCTGAAGACTCTGAGAAGACACGAATTGTATGGGAAGTTTAGCAAGTGTGAATTATGGATTCAGGATATTTCTTTTCTTGGCTATATTTTCTTTAAGGATGGAATATATGTTGATCCTTAAAATACCAAGTCAATCCAAGAATGGCCAGTACCTATGATTATAACCGAGCTATGTAGTTTTATTGTTTTAGTAGGTTATTATTGACGTCTCGTCCAGAATTTTCACCGGTTGGCTAACCCATTAACAAATCTCACATGAAAATGGATTAAATTTGTTTGGACAAAAGAGTGTGAAGAATTTTTTGAAGAACTAAAGAGAATATTAGTCAATGCTCTTATATTGACTCTACCATCAGGGAATTATGGGTTTGTTATTTATAGTGATGCTTCAAAGAAAGGACTTGGTTGTGTCCTTATGCAGAATGATTGGGTTATTTCCTATGCATCATGAAAGCTAAAAATTAATGAGTAAAACTATCATACTCATGACCTTGAGTTATCATCTGTAATATTTTCTTTGATGATTTGGAGACACTATCTATATGGTGAAAATTTGAGATATATACCGATCACAAGAGTTTGAAGTATATTTACTTACAAAAAGAACTCAACATGAGGGAAGGAACATTTTTGGTGGGACAACATGAAGAGGGAGTTGCTGATTTTGTGTCAAGATGTATGGTTTGTCAATAAGTGAAAGCTAGAAGGCAACAGCCTGGAGGAGTCATGCAACCTCTTCCCATACCTGAGTGGAAATGGGATAATATTACGATGGATGTTTCCATGGGACTACCAAAGACTCCTAGAAGAAATGATGCAATATGGGTCATTGTTGATCATCTTACCAAGTTAGCACATTTTCTGGCTATAAGAGAAGATTTACTACTTCAATGTTTAGAAAGAATATATATTAATGAAGTTGTCAGACTTCCTGGAGTACCACTATCGATTGTTTCTGACTGTGATCCCCATTTTACATCAAGATTCTGGAAAAGCCTTAAAAAAGCCCTGGATACAAATCTTTGTTTGAGCACTGCCTACCACCCCTAAACTGATGGACAATCAGAACGGACTATTTAAACCTTATAAGACATGTTTATATCATGATCACTTGACTTTCAACGTATATGGGATCAATATTTACCTCTGGTAAAATTTTATTATAATAATAGCCTCCATTCAAGTATTCAGATTGCACCATATGAAGCATTATACGGAAAGAGATATCGCACACCAACATATTGGGATAATTTTGGAGAAAGAAAACTCGTAGGATCAGAATTTGTGGAGGAAACAATGGAAAAGGTGAAGGTAATCCAAAACCACATCAAAGCAACTCAAAGTAGGCAGAAGAGCTATGTTGACAACTGAAGGAAGGATTTGGAATATTAGGTAAGAGATCATGTTTTCTTGAAGGTATCTCCATGGAATGGTGTTATACATCTTGGTAAGAATTGAAAATTGATACCCAGGTACATCAGACCTTTCAAAATTCTAGAATGAATTGGGGTTGTAGCTTACCGGTTGGTGCCAAGTCTCTCCAAATTTCACGATGTGTTCCATGTATCATTATGGAGAAAATACATGCCTGACCCAACACATGTACACACCTCTAAGGAAGTAGAACTGGAACCTGATCTATCTTATTACGAATAGCCCGTCGGGATTCTTGATACCAGAGAAAAAGTGTTGAGAAACCGGATGACTCGTCTGGTAAAAGTTCTATGGAGAAACTATAAGATGGAAGAGGCAACGTGGGAACCCGAGGAACTTATGATGAAGAACCACCCGAGTCTTTTTATGCAGTAATATTCTAGAAATTTCTAGGATGAAATTATTTGAAGGAGGAGAAAATGTAACACTCTAATCTTCCATAGTATGCTCCTCTTTGAATAATGCAGTAGCATGTGTTGTACGCAATTTCAAGTTCTAACACACCACAACTAATCAAACTAGCCATTATGAATAGTAATACCCACTTTTTGAAATTTATAAATTTTCTCTTTCAAAATTGACTTCATTTTTGGATTTGGAATATCGAAATTATCTTAGGGTGAATTTTTGGTATTTTTCTGAAAACTTTAAATTTTTTATGAATAGTGAAAAACACTAAGTTATAGTTTAAAACCAAATTTTTATTTAAATAATTATTTATTTTATTTAAATTTATTTTAGGTCAAAATAGAAACATAATACCTATATAATTTCAATTTAATTCATTAGAGTTAGTTTATAATAATTTTAGATATATATAAAATCTTATTATAAAATAATATTTCTAGATTTTCCTAAGGTGCCCCTCACCCCTCTTAAAAAAGGCCACTCAACCTTCTCTCTAATTCACACATTCAAAGCCATTTTTCTTGGAAAAACTCTACCCAAATACCCTCTAAACTATCTTACCTTCATTATAGAGTCATTACTTTAGTCAGAAAGCCAACCTAAGGATCCCTTTTGATCAAATCAAAAGGAAGAACCCGAAGAAGAGGTAAATATCTCACCACCTATTTCAAGTTCCTTTCTTCTTCTACTTCATTTTTCTTTGTCATTTCCATTCTAAAATAATAACTCAAGTATCTTTGATATACTGTGATGTTATTATAAACATGGTACAACCAAATTCATTATTCTATCCATCCTTTTAATGACATATCACCATATGTGCGTACGTACGGCTTACCGTCTCCACATCGTGGTGTAATTGTTATTCAATACATTATTATTTGGATGGGTATAATAATGATGATTAATTGATGTAAATAAAAAATATAACCTGATAATGATTCTGTATATATGATATACCATCCAATTATATATTATTTTAATATCAAAATAATGATATTGTCGCTCGTGCGTACGTACAGATTACCATCTCCACGAACGCGATGAGATTCATTCCCCATCGTATCCATTTAAGACTAATTTTCATTAGATGATTAAAAATAATGTCTAAAGACTTGATATAATTCTGGATATGAATAAGATACATCCCATCCATAAAAAATATGACTCACATAACAAATAATAAAAAGGAAAATGAATCCATTAACACCCTAAACAATGATAATACTAAGATATTATTAACAAAGCAATGTTAAAAGATCATATATGATATCATATTAATGTATATGATTCTTGTATAATTTAATAATAATTATTTTACCATTATAAAAGAGGTTAAACTACCCTTGACCAAGGAAAGTTACAAGTTAAGGGTTAATTCTACAATCTCTTCATTATCCGAGGTTGTTTATACGTAATTATCTATTGGGACCTCTTTATCATCCACAACCATGTTTCTTAAAAATGTATTTCAAAACATACTTAATATTTACTGGACTATGGATAAAAGTCATTTATACCCTTGTTTGACTTTTATAAGATGTTTATAAAGGAATATTTCCTTCATTTTCCAAACAAGTTCCTTTTTAACCTTTTCGAAAAAATTAAGGTAAGAATGTTTTTTTAACTTATACAGTGGGTGCGGCTATTTTCTACAATTAAAACATCATTGAAGCTTCTCTTACAAGCTTATACGAATATTTTCAAAATATAAATGTTTTCTTCTATAATTACATCACTTTTAAATGATTTCAAAATAGAAATAGATATTTCTCTAAAAAGGTTTTGATTTCATCTATGTCAATATCCTTTGATGGATTTTAAGTTTGTTTGAAATTGTTTTATTATGATTCAAAACTTCCATATTGTATTGAAGGTTTTGTTATATGTTTGACTATGGATGTGTTATTTAATACCATTCATAGTTTATGGATAAAGTATTGACATTTTTTATTCCAGTTTTAATACGAATGTTCATGTTATGTTAAAACCTTTTCATATGAGGAATGCATTAGACTTAGTAAGTGACGGGTGGAGCTCGCTATAGCTCCTAGATGAATCAGTAGGCCTCATGAGACAAACTAGTGTCTTGTCACAAGGCCTTGACAAAATCTTATTTGTTGTCTTGGTACAAGGCCTTTTCTATGTGGTTATGATAGTCTGGCATTATGCATTCCATCATTATAAAAGTTATTATTGATATTTCATGTGATTATTTGACTATTAGAATATCCATGTGAATAAGTAAATGGAATTATTTCATTTTATTTTTTCCATATTATACTGAAGTTCAAATTTTAAAGTCTTTTGTTTTAGTTATAAATTTCCTTAAATTTATATGTTTATTTATGAAAGTTTCCGCTATATTGTTATCCTTACTGAGCATCTTAGATCACCCCTTTCTATGTTTTATTTTTCCCAGGATGTGAAGAAGTATTTTATGACTGACCTGCAAGGATAGTCTGAGGGGATATGAGTGTGGACTATGGAGACTATGTTGTTGTAGTTTTTCACTTTATCATGTAATGTAAGACTTATGAATATATCTATTGTTTCCAAGGCTACTAAACTAATCGGTCTTTCGAGACTTGATCTTTTTTGATCGTGCCAATGTAATGTAATAATGCACCGACTCTGGGTAACTAGGGTCGGGGTGTTACAATAATAATATAATCACTAAACTATGCTAATCATTTCCATAAATAATATAAATCATCATAATGATTTGTTAAAATCATATATACTTCTAAAAGATAACTCAACCTTTATTCCTCAAAATCCTATAATATTTTTTTACCTTAATTACATAAGATTCCAAAAATAGTTAAATTTTTCTGAAATAATATTAATCACATAATCACCAAATCACTTTCAATATCATATTTATCAATAAAATAAAACAAATGTTCCAAAAATGAACTTAAATTTTATTTTTCAGATCATTTAATTAAAGAAAATAAATTTTATACGAACCAAGACATCACATAGTCTAGTGGTAGGTCATGCATCCTTATCTTCCTTCAGTTGTGGGTTCAAGCCTCGTGGACTTTCGGATGCAACAGGTTGTCACCCGGCATATAGGTTGTCCTTTTTCTAAAAATATATTAATATAATCCTTATAAAATTCTCATAAATTTGATAAAAAAAACTCAAAAATAACATTGATATATTCAATATTAAAGAAATGTTTTAACATCAATGGTTATCGCATACCTTTTTTCATACCCAAAATTGTAATAACCAATAATTACCTCAAAATCAAAGATCATATAAACTATAAAAGTTATATATACATTTAAACTTATGTATACAAAAATAAAAGAGAATTATTCCACAAATAATTTTTTCACATGATAAAATTTAAGGGTTTCATATACCTCAAACATCTATCAAAACTTAATAAAAGTATCCCAATATAATCCCATAATCAAAAGAGTATTAATTATTTCAAACTTGTGATCATCTTTAAATATACTGTAACTATTTAATCCCTTGTATATAGACAAATTAATCATTTAGTGTTATTAATATTCCATTAACCATTCTTTTCAATCTTATTACTTAATACTTATTTCCTAAAAATAAAAATATTAATCATGTCCTAAGATTCAACAATATCAAAACATAATCATAAAAATAATCCATATATTTCATAATCCATTTTTAGTTTCCTCATCTCTAACTATAATAGAATTTGGTTGTTAAATATATATTTGTAAGGTCTTGATAATCCCATTCATGAGCCTTACCCTTATGCCATCGATTTGCAAATGACCATTCTTCACACAATTAAAACATTCAATTGATACATTGGAAAGGAATTCTTTACCCTTCATGGAGTTAACTGAATGATTCATTTTTTCTTGGAAGATTATTGATTTATAACCTCCTTTTCCACATATAAAACATCTTCTCATTATCTTACCACATTTTCATGGGTGCTTATTTCCACATTCTTGATACATGGGTCATTAAATATATTTATCTTTGATTATTATCACCTAAAATTCCATGGGAATTCATTTATCTCATATTTGATTCATTAGGAAACTTACCAAGATTTAGGGTTTTACTCATTACTCTTGATAGCTGGTTAATAATAACTAAAATATTTCACATTATAACTCCCATTTTTTTCAGTTGCTTGTTCAAGAAACCACCACATTTTCCTTCACATCCCTTGTTACTTTGGTTCCTGATGGATCAAACCATTTATTAAAATCAAAAATGTTGGTTTGAGCATATCAATAAAATCATAATATATTATCTTATAAGGAGGATAAACACTATGATTTCCATATTCATGTTATCTCAAAATATTTCATTTTATAAAAAATAATTATGATTCTTCCTAACATACTAACCATTGTGGTTATAGAGGACTATTAACTTTTTTTCCCAATAATATCTTAACCTCTAGAGTTATCTAAACCCTGATTTGATACAAATTATAAGGACACGACCTTAGACATTACATTTTCTACTGACTTTATAATATAATTCACTTTCATACATTTGAAAAGATATTTTAGGCTTATATTTTTAGAGAATATGGTCATAAATCTTATATAAAAAATCCATATATTTTAAAGTGGACACTTTTATTCAATATCCATTTTTTCTAAAAAAAATAAAACTTTTAAGATATAACAAGTTTTATATTCTTGAAAAATATTCAAAATTTTGATCATGACCACATCCTTGTCCCCAATAATCCTTAAACACTGTGAAAAACATTTTTAAACAAGTTATGATCACAAAAAAACTCAATAAGGGATATAAAAGGAAATAAAAAAAGCGTTATTCCATGAATACTTATAAAAAATTTCTTTTTCAAAATAACTTTTGGGCTCAAAATAAACATTTTATTACCTAATAAATCACCTAATCTACCCAAATATGATAAAACATTTCATAATAAATATTTAATTAAAAAATAAAACTCATAGAGGTTTCTTTGAAAACATGAAAAACCTATACTGACTTTTTTACAAAGTTATACATATCACCATTTAAAATTAGCATATGTTTTCCTTTAAAAATAATATCATTATCTTAACATGATAAATCATAATATTTCCATAAAAACCCATAGAAATCATAGATAAATCATGTCAATTACTTGGGATATTATTTCCATATCACTCTTATAATCACTCCTACATATGGAATAACCATACGGTCGACTTTTATACCCAAAGCATTATAGGGATATCACATAACTGCCAATCCTTGGTTTATCATGTAACCACCCATAATTGGTTAATAACATAACCACACATACTTGGTTTATAATAGAATAACCTTATTTTATAACAATTCCCAAGAACCATAAAACATGAAGGGTTTCATTTTCATCATTAAACTCATATAATATTCTTTATAAAAATAACATTTCCATTTTGAAATTACTTATAAGAAAACTACACAATTAAAAAAGAAAACATAAAATTTGAAAATAACCTTGTAAAATTGTAATGTAATCTTAAAATAAAATATTATTCATTATGGTAGTAAAATTGTTTCATGTTTTATTAGTTAAAATACATTCCTTTCATACTTTTTCTCGAAAAGTCTCAACGTTCCTTGTTTAGAAAAAGACAAAAAATTCCTTTAAAAACATTTACTAAAAACTAAAACAAGGGTAAAAATGAATTTATATAATCATAGGAGAATAGTGAAAAAAAATTTAAATTTTTTTTATAAAATATGAATATTTAATAAAAATATATTTTAAAGGGAAACTTTAAAAGATAATTTTTAAAATAAAGTCCCTTACCTTGAGTCTGACTCATCATATACATTATTTATATTCCTAGATAATAAAATTAGGTTAATTATTTACTTGATTCATAAAATTTGTTCATGTTTATTATTATTTTAATTTTATCTCTTACCATGATATATTTAATAACTTAATCAATTAAATTCACCTTGGACGTTGTGATGATATTCAGTTCATAAGTCTCATAAGTCCAAAATGACTTAGGTATGTTGACTATGGTCAAAATGATCATTACTCCACCATATCCATAATAATAAATATTAAATAATTTTCATATTCATACATCAATTATACTTTTAAATCTAACTATTAAATATGGTTATGAAAAATTAACTCTATTACAATCATTTAGACAGTAGGTTGTACGTATGCATGAGTTACGATTCCATTTTTTAGCGATCATTATAGAAAGAAGATAAGTATTATTTTAAATTTATATAACACTAATAATATAATAAATGTCATATTAATTATTTAAATATACTTATATACATCATCCAAGTGATGTGGTGATGAAAAATGAATCATGTCACTTCGTAAATGTGGTAGTCCACACGTACGCACAAACGACATTATCATTTTGTTTGTGAATGGAAAGGTAAGAAGTTAAAGGATATATATTATTTTTATAGTGATAAATGTTTCATTAATATAATTTATAAACACTAATTACATCATTATAACCATCATTGAGAGTCGGTGGTGGAAAATTAATTACATCGGTTCAGGAGGCGGTAGTCCACCGTACATACAAATGAGAAATTACAATCCCATATGATAGAGGTTAGAGATGGATATAGGTTATGACATTAACATAATAACATATAAATATATAAATGATATGGTCAATTTAATTTTATCATGTTTGATAAAAAAATTAATGAGGTGAAAGAAGAAATAAAACTAAAACATGCGGTTATAAGTACACATTTTCTTCAGAAAGTCTTCTTTAGTTAAAGCCCGGATCCCTATAAGGTTGCTATTATACCTAAATAAGACCACTAGAATGAGTTTATAGATTATATAAAGGTATTTGGGTATTTATTGGACTACAAAATGGTTCTTCATGTGTGAATAAAAGAGAAGGAGATATGTCCATTTATAAGAGAGGGGAGGGGCACTCTTGGAATTTCCCAAAAAAATAAAATAATATAAATTAATTTTTTATTCTAAATGGTCTAAAACAGATTTATTTAGAATATATGTTGGGTATGGGTTAATATCATGTCATAAAAAAATTATACTTGTTTTGGCTATGTTTTACCCCTATCATTTGGTTTTTACCCCTTATTAACCTCTTTCAAATTTACCGTGACAACAAGGATTTTTACTCTTTGAGGGTTAATAGAGTTACTATAAATAGAAAACAGACCATAAATATACCATGGTTGATATTATAAACCATATACTAATCACTTAGCTGAATCTAATATTTTTAGGAATTTTATATAATTTAATAATTTATTATTTATTATAATGTATCATTAATGTCAATTTTAAAACTGTTCACTACTTTGATTTTAATAAAATCATGACAATAAGTAAAATTTAAAAAATAAACATTAATGATTACCTAACATGTTATTATCATCTAGAAAATTTTTTTATCACGTTATTTATCTTAAATTATATTACTTTTAATATTTTTAATATCATTTATTTGATTTTTCCTTTAATTGAATAATTACTACGTCAATGTTGCGTAAATATTTTAAGTAAATATTTATTAACTAAAAATTAAAAATAAATTACGATAATGAATAAAAAAAATTTATTTTAAATTTTTATTTATAACCAAAAATATCCTTCCTTTATATCTATGTTAAAAATATTATAATTATTAAAAAAAATGAGTGATATTTTTTACTTTTCTTTAAATAAACTATTATAAAAGTTATAATCGCATTAAAATGTCCAAAAAATGTGATTTAACCGAATATAAAATGATTATGAAAAAAATGGAATCAAATGATAAAATAATGTCAATTTTTAGGGTCATTTTATGGTCCATATGATTTTATTTTTAATATTAATTACCTGATTTACCCTTAACCGTGGTAATAAAAATTACTAAGGTTATTATTCAGATTGACCAAAAATAAAAGGGACTATTTACCAAATATAGAAAAACTTATTCAAAATATGGAGTCCATTTTTTGAAATTCAAAACACATGAGTGGAATAATTTAATTTAAAATTAAACTATCAAAACGAATCTAAAAACGGTTTTTCAGAAAAATACATATTGTAAGTATAACATGTCTTTATACTAAATTCATGTTTAAAGTTTCATTTAAGAAAATAATGATTGGATTATTTTAAATAAAAAAGTACTAATTAACTTTTAAAACTAATCTATAATATAATTTGAATTTGTAAATATTTGAAAAGAAGATAAAATTTTTAATAAAATTTTGTATTTTTCACTATTCATTAAAATCGATATTTTTTTATAATTCTAAAAAAATAATTCAAACATAAATTTTGACATGATGGATTAAAAAATGAAATTAATTTTTTAAAATTAATTTTTTATAATTCCTAAAAAATAATTATAATATACTCATAAAAAGTAATAAACCCTATTTTTGAAGAAAACATATTTTAAAAGAATAAAGTGACTTTACTAAAAATCGAGTGTATATATATAAATAATTAATTAATAAATTAGAAATGATTATGAACATTATTTATTTCATAATTTGGTTAATATTATTCACTCCTTCTAATTTAGCAGTTAGGTTATAACTATCACATTTAAATAATAATATTTTATTATCGGTTTAAACTCAATATTGTGTATCTTATACAAAATTGAACATAGTCTTTATTTTTATAAACTTGGTATATTAGACTATTAGACCATTTAAGAATCTTGATCACGTAGAAGTAAAGTCCTGACGGCTATCACTTCCCCAAATATGGATCAAGTTTATGATGTGTTCCAAATATCACACCTAAGGAATTACATCCCCGATCCCTCACATGTACCGAACCTGGAGGTGGTACAACTAGATAATGAAGTATCTTTCAAGGAGAAACTGGTAAAGATATTGGAACATGGAGAAAAATTTCTATGTAATAAGATAACTCACCATATCCAAGTATTGTGGTAGAACCATAAATATAAAGAAGCAACATGGGAACCGAAGAAAATGATTAAACAGAAGTACAGTCATCTATTCTAAACGGAGAATATGCGTAGATATTTTTGTGATAAAATTTCTAAATGGAGGGAGAATGTAACGACAAAGATTTTATAAGTGATATTTGTTTCCTAAATAAATGTGTGTTATAAAATATTATATATTATTATGCACATACAATGCATAGAGAAACCAGCAACACTTTATTTCATTAATGAAGATCATTACATTAGTTTGTAACCAAACCTATGAAAATTAAAAACATTTCAATGGGGAAAAAAGAAAATAAGAAAATTATAATGGGAAACTTTAGATCCTTCAAATATACTATAATCATCACCCCCTGAGAATAACATTGTGCAAAAGAAATAGAATATTAGTAAAATAATCAATATCATTGAAAAGGAAAATATATAACATTCGTAGGAATTATAGGGTATATTGAATGAAATAAGGAATATGTATTTATAGGAGGTAATGTAATTTTTGGAATAGTAACCTCGCCATTGGGAATAATGGTATAAAAGTTGGAATAGTAATTTCATAAAAAAAAATAATGTAAATAATATTTATCATCATTAATTTAAGAAAATATAAATATTATAATTACATAAAATTAATATCAAGATTAAAAATTCAAAGAAAATATAAGTACATTTTTAAAAACTATATTTTAATGTATTTCATAAAAATCATAATTTTTATTTAAAAATAAAATCTTCTATATTAGAAAATTATTTCGAAAAAATTAATTTCATTTTTAGATTCATCACATCGAAATTTTCCAAAATTGATTTTTTGATAATTGTCTAAAATACTTCAATTTCTATGTGAATAGTAAAAATATTTTTTTTCAAACACCGTATATTTTATGACATAATGATCATGAAATAATGACTTAATAATTATAAATTAGTTATTTCCTTCCAAAATAAATTTGATAATACAAATGTTTCAGTAAAAACATTAAACATAATTTCTGACCCTAAAAATTGTTTTCCAATGTCTAAAAGTCAAAAAGTGTCCATTTAAATAAACATTTTTTCATTTTTCTCTTTTCCTTTTGATTAAACTAATAAATTAAAAATATAAAGTGATTGAAAGTCCTAAAATAATTTTATTTTATTAAAATATATTTTATAATTTCAAAAATATAACTATTGAAAGTTTTACCTTGGATATAATATTTTATTCAATGTTGTAACTCCATAATACCCCTCTCCTCAAGTATAAATACCCCCACTCTCTCCCCTTGTAAAACCACTCCTCTCATACTTTATAAAGATAAATATCTATAAAAATAGACTCTCTCAAGACCCTTAGAACACTTATGGATGTTCTATAGTAAACCAACTCCAAGAATCAAAGGATTTTAGAACCACTGAAAATAAGCAACACTGATAATGTAACACCCCAGTTATTTAAAAATATATTTAATATAGATTATAATGCAAGAAACACTAAGTCACTATGAAACAACACTTTTTTATTATAATTATTTTTACAAGGTAGTTATAACTTAGTCATTAAACATAGTAATATGAATAGTAAAAATTAATATTAAACGTTATTTATAGTGTCTTCACATAAATAAAACATATTTATAATTAAATTTATAATTTATGGTAAAAAAATAAAATTTTTAAATTTTGATTGTCAAAATTAAATTAGGGTGAATTTTTATTATTTTATGGAGAAGTTTCATTTTTTAATGAATAATGAAAAATACTAAATTATAGTTAAAAACTATATTTATCATTTAAATAATTATTATACTTTAAATTGATTTTTTTTAAGTCATGATAGATCTATTATACATATATTAATCCAATGTAGATCATTATAATCGTTTTTGTACTGAAATTAGATATAAAAAATTATTCAATTTTTTATTGTTCTTTTTACCCGCCTTCTCGCCACACCTATGGGATTAGCATTAAACACAATTTTTCTACTTCTATGAATTGTATTTTAAAAAATAGATATACATTATTGTGATCAATAAGATATTTAGAGTATGATATGACCAACTTAATTTTTTTGTGAATAGTAACTTGACCCTTTGGAATATTAATGTTACCCTCCTGAATAGTAACATAACCCTTATGAATAGTAAATTATCCAAATGAATAGTAACATCACCCATGAATGTATAAATAAAATTTAGGCATCTCATAAATGAAATTATGATATAATTATATCGTACTAAAAGTAAATGAATATTTTAAAAATTATCAATTAACTGTTGGTATTTGTTTGAGTCGTTAATATTTGATTACAATTTTATAACTAATAAAAATTTTTAAAAGAAAATTAATTTTCATTAAATTTTTTCATCAATAAATATTTTGTTATTTTATGATTTTATGATAATTTAATGAGACCTTAATTAATTTTTTATAGTGTTATAAAATAAGTAATAATTTTAAAAACTGTATTTTTCAAGTAAATAATGATTTTAATTAAAAATTAAATTTCTCATATTTATAAAAAAGATTCAAAAAATTGATTTCATTTTTTAATTATACACATAAAAAAATGTTTTGGGTGGATTTTTTTGATTTATCTAAAATACTTGAATTTTTATGAATAATAAAATACAATAAATGATAAATAAAAGAATTATTAAGTCATAGGTGATGTATGGATGGTGTAATCCCATAATCTCAAAATATCCTTCATTATTTTAATTTATTTTATGATAATGCTCAAACTGTTCAAAGTCTTGAGGCAAAATAATAAACAAATGAATAAAATATTCAAAAAACACCCTTATCCTCAACTATAAATACCACCCCTACTCTTCAAACCTTCTAAGATTTGAGTATTGTCAAATTTCTGTGAAATACTCTTCCCAAGCCTCTCCCCCACATCTAGGACCTATTGGACTCATCAAAATATCAAAACCATTTCCCAATGGAGGTTCTCAAAGAGAATAATCCAAGAGGTTAAATCCTCTTCCTCTTCCATTTAATTTCTTTTCAACTTGTTTTCTTTTATTATTCTCTCCTCACCTCCCCTAATATAAATATGATGATAACTACAATAACTTATATATACTATAATTTTATTATTCTAATGGAATAATCCATCATCAATCCCTTTCCCTTCTCCCTTTTTATTAAAAAAACGGAAACATCGTCTATGGGGTGTTGTTTTATCACCTTCAAGGATGATAAGTTTTCATTTTACTTCACCGCCTTCAAAGATTTTAATGAAACCATTTTAATGGTTGAAAAAAAAATTAAAATTTATGTTAAAACACTTTTTATTCTCTCTAATTAACATTTTCAAATAATACTATATGATTAAACAAAATTATTTTGTTGTGATCAAAAACCACTGTAACAATCTAAACAATTATCACTAATGTCTTATCTAATTATTCATCCTCATACCATATAAAAATGATATATATAACCATTTACAATTATTTGTGTTCATAAATTACATATAATTCCAATTTTTTAGAATTATAACTATTTTATATGAACTCCATTACTAATAAACAAGTGAACTGATCATGAAAACCAAGAAAAAGAATGATCCTGAATGATTAAATTAAACTCTAGAACTCATCAATAAAGACATAAATGAACATAATAAAACAATAATAAATAAAATAAATGTATAAAAGTTTGTGAATTAATAAATTAATTGATTTAATTTGATTATATAGTATATTAAGTTCAAGTTCAGAACACATTCGAACATAAGGAAAGGGTTTTCTCATCTAACTTTTATTTTCATGAGATATTCCTTATTCACCATTATTTATTTTGTGTGGTGTATGTACACTACCCTTGATGTATAATATCATGAATATATTTATCTTGATGTTATATAAAGTCTTATTTTATGGTCATTATTTTTATGGGTCACATGGTTCGACTGTTTTCAAAGTTTTAAGGGGTTCTACCTAAACATTCATTTTTCCTTCAGCTTATTCTTTCACTATCTTTATCCCAAGGTAATGCTTCTTTATTTTTTGTGTATTTATAATATATTTTGTGTATATGTTCCAAAATTATATATCCAGATCATTTTATCTTCCTTTTATGTGAAATACATGTTTTATAAGGCTCCCTTCTCAATTATGTCCAATCTACAAGCCCAATTAAAGGAAACGTCTCGATTTCTTACCCATTTTCAAGTATCATTTGTAATATGATTTAAGACACCATTATTTTTCTAAAATAACTAATTTTGTTATTAAAAACTTACTTTTTTATATCTTCTATTATAAGATCAATTATTTTTCCATTTTAAAGACTCTTTAATATTTTCCTTAAACTGCATTAAATAGGATCATTTCTAAAGTGTTTCAAAAACTCTTTCTATATATTTTCGCATCCGTTTGACATCATTTATTACTAAAATATAATTTCATTATACTTCAATTTTATTTTCTAGGATATAAATTTTTACAATCTTATTTTATAAAAAATATAAATTATTTTCCAAAATAACCCTTCTTTCCAAAGTAAAAAAGGTTTTTTTTTCTCGTCTCACTTTTACTTCTATGAGATATACGCCTTTTTCACCACTTATTACTTTCATGTGGTGTATGTACTTCCCTTTGAAGTATCTAATCTTGAGTCTTATTATTATTATGATATAATATGTTATTAATTCATAGGTATTAAAATTTAAATGTTTCAATGTGGTATGGGACACTTTGGAATGTTTAAATATTATTTTCCTCAAAGAATTTATCAATGATTTATTAGAGTATTTTCATATATGATTATGATTCAAATATTTCAAAGTGGTATAGGAAAATTTTATTTAAATATTTTTTATTATTAGACATGTGAGTAATTCATTGGACTTAGAAAGTGATGGTTGGTACCCACTATATCCCCTGCATGCATCGGTAGGTCTCATGAGACAAAATAGAAATGTATTTCAGCCAAGGCCTTAACTATTTATTTTTTATATGTCTTGGTTGAAGACTTGACTATAGGTTTATGATGTTTGGAATATAAATTCCCTTATTATGATATTAGTAATTTATAAATCATGTGATTATTTGACTAGTATAATATCCATGGTTATGTTTCATGCGATTATTTATATGGAATTATTTATCCAACTTGTATTCCTATCATATTATGCTCAAGATTATGTTTTAATGGAATTTTATTTATTTATTCATTATGAATTATTATTTATTTTATATATTCCACTATATTTATTAACATTACTGAGAATTTGAGCTCACCTCTTTTTATATGTTTTTTTCCTAGGATTATAAGAGGTATATTATGAATTACTTTCATGGTTAATATAAGAGTTCTTGGGTGTTACTAATGGAGTTTATATGTTATTTTTTATTTCAATTTATAATGTAAAGTTCATGTGTGTGGTCTAGTTTCCAAAAATTCTAAATTTATTGGTCCTTCAGGATGATATTCCTTGTAATCATACCAATGTAATAAATTAAGACATCGGCTCTCGGCTATTGGGATTGAGGTCTTTATAATTGGTATTAGAGAAAGTTTAGTAGAAACCTTGGAAACTAGACTTATAAAACATAGTTTTGGTAACATAACCCTAATATATACTTTGAGGATAATAATATAAGAACATCCTAGAATTTTTTTTAAAGTTATAGATTATTTGTATCTTCCTATAAATACATCTCTATATGGATACTACAAGTGGATGTGGTTCTGGAACAAATGTACCTAGGAGTAAAAAATTTGAAAAGGTGTCCCGGGCCTGAATTGGGGTAACCCGTTACATGGAAATAGGTCATATTGTGTACCAATTTTGACACTCCTGGGGGATATATTTTGGATAATTCAAATTTTTTTACAAACCATTATGAAGGATTTAAAATTAAATATGCCCCAAAGAAACCATGTTTGTGACTTTGATATTAGTTATAAAAAAATATTTTATGTTAAAATTTTTACTAGTTTGAAATTATATATTATGATTCATATCCTAATCTAATATATGTAATTGTTTAGAAAAGGTGCCTAGTGGATGAAATGGGAACCACATCAATGCACATAATCCAAAGAGTAATAATGATCATTTATTTTATGGGTTTATTCCATTCTTTCAATGGGAACTTGTCTCTCAAATGTTCTCATCATATTAGGAGATAGTATCATGTTATCATAAGAAGGATAAATATTTTTCTAAGTATTATGGATTCATATGGAATTATGATAAAAAGAGGATATGAGGGGAAAATATGGAGAAAGGACAGAAGGGAAATAATTATTTTCCCACATGTGAAAATTATGGAAGGAAACACCGTGATATATTCTTAAGAGGAAAAGTAGTATGCTTCAAGTTTAGAGAAAAAGGACACCACGGTCATTATTGTGTTGATAAGAAAAAAAATTCTAATAAATAATGATTCAACTGCAAATATATGGGACATTATACAAATCAATGTCCCATATACGAAGGAAATATAGCTCAAAAAATTCAAATGGATCATGGTAAATATTTTTCTATTACTACTGCCAAAATGGAAGAAGTAATGTATTTTTGATTTTGGATCTAAGAATTATATTATTATTATAAGAGTTATAAGATATATAAGGATTATAATATAGTACTATTTCATTAAGAATTTAGGAATGTATATTGAATGGTAAAAAGGGAACGTGACTCAGTATCAAGTTAATATCTTGCAAAATTATATGGTTTAGGGAAAGAAACCCCTTAATATGTTCCTGAGATATCGATTTCCAAATAATGAGATGATTGATTTGGATAACATAAATTGGATATCACTTACTATCTTGGATTTAAATAATGGACTTTCGACAAAGTGGTTTATGCTATCATTGATATAGTCTATAACATTTTTCAATTTTGGAATATATCTAATTTCCTATGATTTACTTGATGAATAAGGAAGAATAAATGTACTCAAAAAGGTTTTATGGTAATTCAAGTTATTACCATTATTCAAGATTATACAAGGAGAATGTACTCACATGTTTTTATATGATGATTAAGAGACACTACATGTTGTTTAAGAAGTTTTTTATGGAAATTAATTGAACTTATTTCTAATGTGTCATATAATGATATTTTGGAAAAGTTAACCATTTATGAAATGGTTGAATTTTATCTTTGAATAAGGTTTTAGAGATTATTTTATTACATCGCCATATAATATAACTTGTTCCATGAAATTAAGTAGGAATATTTAAAGTCAGAACTAAATAATAATATTCTATTTATGAAAGCCTATCAAGTACTTATATTTCCTTACATTATTATAGAGTGAATGGATTTCTAAACATTATAGAAAGGATCTTGAAACCCAAAAAAATATTTTATCCCAGTGCCTTATTTCTTGAGGAATCAAATGGTCCCTTATATCATCACATATTTATGGATTTTATAATTTTAACTTCCTACTGTCCATGTTCTCTATCACTATCCATAAGAACTTTATAGTAAGATTTCTCTTCCATGTTCAAGTTTTTACTTGCTGTTGATGTCCTCCTATTAGAAAGTATAATTTGGTTGTGACCTTCATATTTATTTTCCCCCTAATTAAGCGTATATTTTATTAACCCTATTTTTGATGTGGATTTTCCACAAATTTATTTTCAAGTATCAACCTTTTTTTTTCTTTTTTGAAGTGAAATTTCAAATTGTGAGGACATAATTTATTAAAGGATGGAAAATGTAACACCCCAAGGATTTAAAAATAAATTTAATATAGTCTATAATGCAAGAAAAAATGAGTCCTTACAAAACTAGACTTAGTTATTATAATTATTTAAATAAGATAGTTATAACCTTGCCATTAAACATAGTAATAAGCATAGTAATAACTGCTATTAAATGTTATTTATAGTGGTTTCACATAAAGAAATCGTATTTATAATGAAATGTATAATTTTTTGGAAAAATAAGCATTATTTTTTAATTTTTATAATCAAAATTAACTTAGGGTGATTTTTTAGTATTTTCCTGAGAAGTTTCATTTTTTTATGAATAGTGAAAAATACTGCATTGTAGCTAAAACTATGTTTTTCATTTAAATAATTATTATAATTTAAATTGATTTTTTTAAGTCACAATATATCAATTATAAATATATTAATCCAATATAGATTATTAGAATCATTTTTATATTGAAATTAGATATAAAAACTTATTGAACTTTTGAATGTTCTTTTTACCCGCCTTCTCACCACACCTGCGGGATTAGCATTAAACATGATTTTGTCACTTCTATGAATTTTATTTTGAATAATGGACATAAATAATGGTGATCAATAATATATTTATATTTTTATAGGATCAGCTTTTTTTTACTAAATAGTAACTTGACCCTTTGGAATCGTAATGTTACCCTTATGAATAGTAATATGGCCCTTATAAATAATAAATTGGCCAAATGAATAGTAACATCACCAATGAATGTATAAATAAAATTTAAGAATATTATATATAAAATTATGATATAATTATTTCATAATATAAGTAAATAAATATTTTAAAAATTATTAATTAAGTGTTGGTATTTCTGTGAGTCATGAATATTTAATTACAATTTTATAATTAATAAAATAATTTAAAAGAAAATAATTTTCATAAAATTTATTCATAAATCAATATTTTTTTGTCTTATGATTTTAGGATAATTTAATGAGACCTTAGTTAATTTTTCAAAGTGTTATAAAATCAGTTATAATTTTAAAAACGTTATTTTTTCGAGTAAATGGTGATTTTAATTAAAATTTAAATTTATCATATTCAGAAAATTATTTTCATAAAAGTGAGTTCAATTTTAAATTATATATGTCAAAAAATGGTTAGCGTTATTTTTTTGGATTTGTCTAAAATACTTGAATTTTTTTTGAATATTAAAATACGATAATTTACGATAAATGCTTAATAAATGAATTATTGAGATATTGGTTGTAACGACCCGAATTCGGAGCCCCTCCACTGGTGCCCCGTACCCGGTTCATCACATGACCTCAAGCGCATTTCCCCAAATGCCGAAGGCTGCCGACTAGCAGCGAGGGCCTTGGTGAGTCGGTGGGGAAACTATGCCCTCATTTGGTAAGGTATACAGCGGAAAAACAACAGTCAACAGCAGAAGCAGTAACAACATGCATAAAAACAGAAACCAAACAGTGGAAGAAATAAATATATATAGAAATTATGACAATGATGCAGCAGGTACAAGTATCTATGGAAAGCAGCAAACACAACAACGTGCTGGAATACAACAGAAAATAAGTGAAAAACAAAAACAAAATAAACTCCTCAGCATCGCGAGCCCCGGCTCGGTCCCATGCTCCACAGCTCCAGCGCAATCAAGATCCTGAAGTAGAAGGGTGCTTTCCCTTATCTATACATACAGTAATATAGTCTGCTTTGTCCCAAAAGCATGGCCCAAACAGGGTGTGAGATACAATCCCAGTAGGCAATCACCCAAAGATTTGTGCCTAATAGTCAATGAATACAAGGCAAGTAATAAAGCAAGAGTCAGTAAACAGGAAATCACAAGAAGCTACAATGCATAGTTCTAACAAATAAAGTACACAATTAAGAAACCAGCACAAAGAAGAAAAATAGGTAAACCTCTGGGTTTCTCTCACAGCCTAAACCCCTATGGTTCAACCTATAAGTACCAGGAACCCTCTAGGAGGCACACACAGTCTCACCCCTCTGGTTCAGCTCTGAAATTAATAGACTCTCTGGGGAAGCACTCACCGTCACTTCCCCCTATAGTCTCATATTGTGCTAAAGGCTCCCTGGGGAAGCACTCAACGTCTATTCCCCCTGTGGCCCGTGTCGAGAAACTACAGACTCTCTGAGGAAGCACTCAACATCAATTCCCCCTTTGGTCTCGTATCGTAATTAAAAGACACTCTGGAGAAGCTCTTCTGTCAATTCTCCCTTTGGTATATTACTCTAGGTTCTCACAGTCCTGAGTGAAATTAAACATTCTCAGTGCGCATGCATCGTCCAAGTAAACCTCAAGAACTACTTGGCTATCAACTAAGGCTTAGTAGAAAAACAAGACAACAGTACACAATCCTACAACTAGGCATGGAAACTGGAAGAACACCAAACAGGTAGAACAAACATGGAAAAGCAACCTGAGCACAAAATAAATTACTCTATTCACAAGCATAAACCTCTACTAGAGAAATCAAGCAAAGAAGGAAAACAACAAGGGAAAAACAGAAAACCCACAATTCCCCGCCCCATGGAATTTGTGGAATTTTCACAAAATACTCATCAACTTTCAACAGAAAGGCACAAACCACCTACCTCGATCCTAGGAGATCGATATACATGAACGAAAATGACAGATTCCCCTTAGAACGATGTAAATCGCAGTGATTCTAACGCAATCGACCATGCCCAAATCGGAGAACGGACGAAGAGGCAGGAGCTCGTCGAAGGTCCAGCCGTACGGTCGCTCTCGGGTGAACGAAATCTGGAGAAGAAGATGAAATTGGGGGTTAGGCACGACCCCGGTCCGTTTAGTGAAAAAAAATAAAGAAAGTACATGGCGTGTACTTTTAGAGTACACGGCGTGTACTGGGTCCTTTCCGTACTCCGCCATATTCAGCCTCCACGTCACCCATACACACCGTGTGTGTGGCTTGGGCACGGCCAGCACACGGCTTCGAGCTGGATCAGAGTACACGGCGTGTACTCAAAAAGTACACGGTGTGTACTTTGAAAATTTCCAGAAAAATCATTTTTCTTAAAAACTCCATAAAAAAGGAAAAACATACCTGAACGAAGATCCGGGTTCTTAAAAACTTCCCCCCTTAAATAAATTCATCCCCAAATTTCCCTAACGGGGTATAGAAGAAGAATCCCCGAACAGTTCTGGCCACAGCGATCGTACATTGGCCTCCCTATCCCAGGTCTCACCCTGTACTCGCTCGTGCTTCCATAGCACTCGTACCAGAGGAATAGACCGCCCGTGGAGAACCTATGTACTGCGATCGACAATCCGGATAGGATGCTCCTCAAACGACGCATCCGCTTCAATTTCAACCTCCTCAGGTTGAAAGACATGAGATGGGTCTGAAAAGTAATGTTGGAGCTGAGAGACGTGGAAGACGTCGTGCATGGTCTGATACCTCTAAGGTAGTTGCAACCGATAGGCGACCGTCCCAACTCTCTCTAAGACCTCAAACAGCCCGACGTACTGCGGTGAAAGCTTACCCTGTCTCCAAATCCTCTTGTGTCCCAACCTTAGTGAGATACGTAGGAAAACCTGATCCTCGACCTCGAACTCCATAGGTCATCTCCGCTGATCAGCATAAGACTTTTTTCGAGACTGTGTTGTAGTCATCCTCTTCCAAATCAACTCTATCTGTTCTGAAGTCTCCTGAACAAGACGAGGTCCCAGCAAAGCTGCCTCTCTTGCCTCCAGTCAGCATAAGGGTGATCGGCATGGCCTACTGTACAAAACCTCGTATGGTTCCCACTGAATAGTCTCCTGGAAACTATTGTTGTAGTAAAACTCCACCAGAGGGATATGCTTCTCCCAAGAACCGCCAAAGTCTAGAATGCAAGCTCAGAGCATATCCTCAAGCACCTGGATCGTGCGCTCAGACTGGCCATCAGTCTGGGGATGGTATGTTTTACTCAAAAGTACATGTGTACCCAAGGCCTTCTGAAGTCCCTTCCAGAACCGAGAGGTAAAGAACGCATCCCTATCTGAAACAATGGAGTGTGGAACTCCATGCAGACGAATGATCTCTCAGATGTAAATTCATCCCAGATCATCAACACTGAAGGTCTCCTTAATCAGCAAGAAGTGTGAAACCTTCATAAGCCTATCGATGACAACCAAAATAGCATCGTTCCCTCGAGGCGACCTCGGCAACCCAGTCATGAAGTCCATCGCGACATCGTTCCACTTCCACTCTGGAATGGGTAACTGTTATAAAAGGCCACCTGGTCATTGATGCACTGCCTTCACCTGCTGACAAGTAGAACATATCATGAAAAAACCAGCAACATTCTTCTTCATACCTGGCCACCAGTACTGGTGATGAAGATCCCGATACATCTTGGTGACGCCAGGATGAACTTCCCAAACTGAGGAATGAAAATCTCGCATTAGCTCCTTGTGTATGTCTGTTGTCACCCATACGCATCCCTGGAACCGCAAGATCTCATCCTCGCCCACTACCCATCTGGGAAGAGGGTCCTCTCCTAACACACTCTCCCGCAGGACTAAGCCTTCAGAGTCTGATAGTTGCCTCATCCGTACCCGATCAAGAAGTGTAGAGGTAACAGCTATAGAAGATAGGAAGATCTATCCCTGTCTGTCGTGTACCTATAGATGCATCTCAGAGAACAGAGCCATCAGCTGCCACTCACTGTTGGCCTCCTAAACTGCATGAATCTATGTTCTCCTACTCAATGCATCTGCCACTGCGTTTCCCTTCCCCAGCGTATAGGCAAGCTCAAAATCAAAATACTGAAGGTACTCGACCCACCTGCACTGTCTCAGGTTCAGATCCCGCTGAGTGAAAATATACTTGAGACTCTTGTGGTCAGTGAAGACCACAAAGTGCTCACCCAACAGATAGTGTCTCCAACAGCGTAAGGCATGAACAACAGCTGTCAACTCCAGATCGTGCGTAGGGTAGTTCTTCTCATGTGGCCTCAACTTCCAAGACCCGTACGCAACTACTCCGTCCCCCTGCATAAGCATTGCTCCTAGCCCGATACCTGATGCATCACAATAAACAATGTAGTTCTTGCCTGGCTCTGGCAAGACTAGTATCGCTGCTGACGTCAACCTCCCTTTCAGCTCCTGAAAGGCTGACTCACAAGAATCTAACCATAAGAACTTCTCCCCCTTCTTGGTCAGACCTATCAAAGGTGCTTCTAGATGAGAAAAGTCCTGAATGAAGCGTATGTATTATCCAGCATGCCCTAGGAAACTTCGTACCTCAAAGACATTCTTCGGATGCTCCTAGGAAACTACAGCTCTCACTTTCTCTGGGTCCACTGATACTCCTGCCTATGAGATGACGTGACCCAAGAAGTGAATCTAATCCATCTAGAAGTGTCAATTCGAGAGTTTATCATAAAGTCTATGCTCTCTCAGTGTACTCAGAACGATCTCAAGATGTGTAACATGGTCGTGTCGAGTGTGAGAGTACACCAATATATCGTCCATGAAGACCACGAAAAAGGAGTCAAAGTAATGATGGAACACTTGGTTCATCAGTGCCATGAAAACTGCAAGCGCGTTTGTGAGACTGAACGGCATGACTGTATACCCATATAGACCATACCTGCTCCTGAAGGCTGTCAGAGGTATATCTAATGGTCTAATACGCACCTGATGATAACTGGACCTCAAGTCGATCTTTCAGAACACCCGGGCTCCTCGAAGCTGATCGAAAAAGTTTTCAATTATTAGTAAAGGATATCGGTTCTTGACCATCAACCGGTTCAGCTTCCGATAATCCACATAAAGCTGAAGGGTGTCGTCTGCCTTCTTTGCAAACAGGAAAAGCAAACCCCAAGGAGAAGTACTGGGTCGGATGAAACTCTTAGCTTGTAGCTCCTCCAACTACTTCTTGATCTCCTGCAACTCAGGTGTAGCCATCCTATAGGGAGGAATGGACACCGGTGCCGCTCTTGGAACGAGCTCAATAGAGAAGTCTACCTCACGCTCCGGAGGAAAACCTGAAAAGTCCTCTAGAAAGACGTCCCTAAATTGATCCACCACTAGAGGAAAATTCAACTATGGAGTCCCCTGATCATCTAGATAAAGACTAGCAATCTGGGCTGTCACCCCTCCTAGCCCAAGATGCTCAAGTCCTACCCGACTCGCCCGAACATCCCACTCGCCCTTATGAAGAAAAGACTCACCCTATGGTGAAACAAAACTCACTCTGCGGCGATAGCAGTCGATGACTGCCTGAAAGGAAATCAACCAATACATGCCAAGGATGAAATCATAGCCTGTCATCTCTAGGACATAGAGATCCCATAAGAAGCGATACCATGCAACCTCAAGAGGGAACTCTCTACACTGGTGTACACTAGATTTCCTCGTCCTCAAAGGTGTGTCTAGTGTCAACGAGTTGGCAGAAGAAAATACGCAGAGTCCAAGGCTCTCCACAACAGCAATAGAGATAAAGTTATGCATAGCACCAGTATCGAAAAGGGATGAAGATAAAACTGAGGCTACTAAAATTGTACCTTGAATAGTATAAGGGTCGGGATCCTGCTCCTGATAATTCTACTCCACGGCGAAAGACTGGCATGTACCACAGCCCTGCGCCCCTGGCTGACCACTCTGAGCTGAACCTCCCTGCTGGTGCTGAGGAACCGGTGGTTGAATGCCATGGCCTCGACCTCCACCTCAGCCTGAACGGCCGGAAGAACTCCAGTTCCCCGACTGGTGAGAAACTTTCAGTGCTTCTCCTGAACGAGGAGTCATGGAAGAACCCCGGTCACCGACTGCTGGTGAGAAAACCTGGTAGAAACGCTAAATGTGAGCCATCTTACTTCAAGATCGGCACTCCATGGGGTCCCTCTGGCACTACGGCATCATGTGCCCTGACCAGACACACTGGTAGCATGTCACCTGGCTGTCTGACGATGCATCTCGCTTCCTCGGATCACTGCATGTAGGCTCTCTACAGTGCTTCTTGCTATCATCTAGAGGAAGACTAGCTCTGGAAGCAGAACCGCACTATCTCGCAGCTCCAGAGTCTCTCAGATTTCGCTCCACAATCAGTGCCTGGTTAATGATGGAAGTAATGGAAGTTAGCTGGAAGATGTTCACATGTGAGCGGATCTCCCGCCTGAGACCATCCTGGAACTTCATTACTGAGAACACACCCCTCCCATCCTCGAGGGGCGTGAAGTGCTGAAACTCGGTGAAACGAGCAGAATACTCCATGACAGAAAGAGTAACCTGCTCTAAGCTTATGAACTCTCGAGCTCAGTCGGCCCTCAGGGTCTTCGAGTAGAATTAGTCATAGAACATGTGCTAGAACTCCTCCCAAACCATAGCCTATTGCTGACATACCTGTGAGATCACGTCCCACCACCTCTGGTCAGAGTCTCGGATCATGTAGGTGGCAATCTTGACCCACCTCTCTGGAGGCGTCTCCAGATGCTTGAAGATAGTCAGTATGGCTTCCAGCCATGACTCTACAGCCTGAGGTCCTCCTTCCCCCGATAATGTGAGAGGATGCTACTGCTGAAAACCCTGCGTCAAATCTTCCATAGACGTGGTAGGAGGTGGTTCTCCCTGGAAGGTCTGCATCATCCTCATGAAACCTTCCCTAAACTGCGCATCAGTGCCTGCAACTAGTATAACAGCCTGTGCCAAGGCTGGCTCGACTGGAGGATCGGTAGGAAGTCTCTGATCAGCCATATCTGGCGTCTGATCACTTCCTGATGATAGACGTACAACTGGAGGACGTCTCGGAGGCATAGCTCTGAAAGATCAAAAGCACACCTTAGATCAGGAAAACAAGGATAGAGAACACAAGAGTACAAAACGGAAATAGGGGAAGAAAACACACAGGTTTACAAAACATGACTACACGGCGTGTATAAAACTACATGGAATGTCTTCTTAACCCACTAACATGGGCGTGTACTCCTTCCCTACAAGTCATGTCCACTTCAAACTAAACGGCGTGTTGCACCCACACACGGCGTGTACTTGAAAACTATTCCCCTGCCCGAGTCTCCTTACACGGCTAACCCACACGGTCCGACTAACCCGAGACTACACGGCGTGTTCTTAACACACATGGCATGTACTAGACAATGCTTTGGCATCCCATGTTTGTGAAACACATGGCCTTCTACACTTCTGAACCTTACATGGTGTTCTCCGAATAAACACGGCATGCATAGTCAAGGTGGCCATGTCCCGTGTTGTTCGTGACACGGTCGGGTACCTAGACAAGACTACACGGCGTGTTCCGAACAAACACGGCATGTGGAAAAGAAGGTAACGCTACCCGTGTTGTTCGTGACACGGTCGGGTACCTGGACAGGACTACATGGCATGTTCCCTAAGGACACGGCGTGTTCTACCCAAGATTCCCCAGCCCGTGTTGTTAGTGACACGGCTGGGTACACGGATCCAAACTTACACGGCGTGTACCAATCGTACACAGCGTGTTCCTGAAGTTACTCCCATGACACCGTGTTCTGCTCACACGGCTAGTGACACGGCCTGAACACTACACAGTGTGTATCCAAAAAGTACACATCGTGTATTCTGGGTTTTTCTGGGCAGTAGCTCAGAAACTGCTCAGACTCCCAGAACCCCTAAAAACAAGGGAAAGAGGTGCCAAATTTTGATTCGTGAGGGCCCATACTCCCCGCGAATCAAAGATCGGCATCTCCTATAGTCACATACAAGGGAAAACGACAGCTCTCTAACATAACAACAGGGATTCTATCAAGAATCTATCAGAACAGCATGCATAATCTACAAAAAGCCTATCACAACAGCATGCAATCGCTAATGCACCCTAGATGGCATGGAAAGAATGCATGGAATGTGATTTCTAGAAGTGCCTACATGATGCATGAGATGGAATACCCTCATCTCATCAGGTTGCGACAGAAATAGAACCAAAATATCAAAACAATAACCGCACAAGTCATGCGGATCACTCTAGGTGAAAACATATCAACCATAAAAACTCAAACCAGCAAACTGCAATTAACGAGGTAGTATGGCCTTTCCCTGTACATGGATTAGCCACTTCTGATCATAGATTAATACTAAGTACCGAATCCATCTTATCCCTAGATAAAGTCTCCAAACAGTAAAGTAAGAGAAAAAAACTCCTCTGATACCACTTTGTAACAACCTGAATCTGGAGCCCCTCCACTGGTGCCCCGTACCCGGTTCGCCACATGACCTCAAGCGCGTTTCCCTGAACGCCAGAGGCTACCGACTAGCAGTGAGGGCCTTGGTGAGTCTGTGGGGAAACTATGCCCTCATTTCGTAAGGTTTACAGTGGAAAAACAACAGTCAACAGCGGAAGCAGTAACAACATGCATAACAACAGAAACCAAATAGAGAAAGCAATAAATATATATATCAATGATGAAAATGATGCACCAGGTACAAGTATCTATGGAAATAAGCGAACACAACAACGTGCTGGAATACAACTGAAAAAAAGTGAAAACGAAAAACAAAATAAACTCCTCAGCATTGCAAGCCCCGGCTCGGTCTCATGCTCCCCAACTCCAGTGCAATCAAGATCCTGAAGTAGAAGGACATTTTCACTTATCTATAACTGTAGTAACATAGTCTTCTTGGACCCAAAAGCATGTCCCAAACAGGGTGTGAGATAAAATCCCAGTAGGCAATCACCCAAATATTTGTGCCTAATAGTCAATGAATACAAGGAAAGTAATAAAACAAGAAGCAGTAGACAGTAAACCACAAGCAGCTACAATACATAGTTCTAACAAATAAAGTACACAAGTAAGAAACCAGCAACAAGAAGACAACAGGTAACCCTATGGGTAGCTCTCACAGCCTAAACCCCTATGGTTCAACCTATACGTACCAGTAACCCTCTAGGAGGCACACACAGTATCACCCCTCTGGTTCAGCTCTGAAATTAATAGACTCTCTAGGGAAGCACTCACTGTCAATTCCCCCTATAGTCTCATATCATGCTAAAGGCCCTCTGGGGAAGAACTCAATGTCGATTCCCCCTATGGCCCGTGTCAAGGAACTACAGACTCTCTGAGGAAGCACTCAACGTCCATTCCCCCTTTGGTCTCGTTTCGTAATTGAAAGGCACTCTGGAGAATCCCTTCTGTCAATTCTCCCTTTAGTCCATTATTCTAGGTTCTCACAGTCCTGAGTGAAACTAAACATGCTCAGTATGCGTGCATCATCCAAGTAAACCTCAAGAACTACTTGGCTATCAACTAAGGCTCAGCAGCAAAACAAAGAAACAATCCACAATCCTACAACTAGGCATGGCAACTGGCAGAATGCCAAACAGGCAGAACAAACATGGCAAAGTAACCTGAGCACAAAATAAATTACTCTAATCACAAGTATAAACCTCTACTACAGTAATCAATAAAAGCAGGAAATGAACAAGGAAAAAACATAAAATCCACAATTTGATGCCCAAGGGAATTTGTGTAATTTGCACAAAATACTCATCGAATTTCAACAGAAAGGAACAAACCACCTACCTCAATCCTAGGAGATTGATATACGTGAACGACGATGACGGATTCCCCTTAGAACAACGTAGATCATTGCGATTTTAACGCAATCGACCGTGCTCGAATCGGGGAATGGACGAAGAGGCGGGAGCTCGTCGAAGGTCCGGTCGTATGGTCACTCTCGGGCAGACAAAATCTGTAGAAGAAGATTAAATTGGGGGTTAGGCATGACCCCAGTCCGTTTAGTTAAAAAAAAGTACACTGTGTGTACTTTTAGAGTACACGGCGTGTACTGGGTCATTTCCGTACTCTGCCAAAATCGGCCTCCACGTCACCCCTACACACTGTGTGTATGGCCCGGGCACGGCCAGCACAAGGCTTCAAGCCGGATCAGAGTACACAGCATGTACTAGGAAATTACATGGCATGTACTTTGAAAATTTCCATAAAAATCATTTTTCCTAAAAACTCCAGAAAAAAGGAAAAACATACTTGAACAAAGATTCGGGTTCTTATATAGGTGATGTATGGATGATTTAATCCCACAATATTAAACTATAATTCATTATTTTAATTAATTTTATGATAATTCTAAAACTATTCATATTCTTGATCCAAAATAATAAATAAATGAATAAAATATTTAAAAAACACCCATCTCCTCCACTATAAATATCACCCCTGACCACCCCTTCCCCTCAAACCTTTCAAGATTTTTTCCTTGTAAAATTTATTCTCGATACTCTACCCCATTCCTTGGATATCCTAAATTCATCAAAATACCAAAACCATTTCCCAATGGAGGTTCTCAAGGAGGATAATTCAATAGGTAAAATCCTATTCCTTTTCCTTTTAATTTCTTTTCAAGTTCTTTTCTTTTATTATTCTATCCTGACCTACCCTCTTCTAAATATTATAATAACTACAACACCTTAAATATAATATAATTTTATTATTATAATGGAATAATCCATCATCATATCTTTTTCGCTCTCCCTTTTTATTCTAAAAATGGAAATGTTGTTTGTGAGGTGTTGTTTTATCGCCTTCAAGGATGAAAAGTTTTCATTTTCCTTAACCATATTTATGGTTGTTCATGAAACCATTTTAATGTTTCAAACAAATTTAAAAATTTATATTAAAACCCATTTTATGTTCTATAATTAACATTTTTACAAAATACTAAATGATTAAACAAAAGGAGTTTGTTGTGATCAAAAAACGTCATTTTAATCTAAACGGTTATCACTAATGTCTTATAAAATTATTCATCTTCATACCATATAACCAAATGATATATATAAACATTTAGACTTTTTTATGTTAATAAAGAACATATAATTCCAATTCTGGAGAATTATACCTATTTTACATGAATTTCATTACTAATAAACAAGAAAACTGATCATGAAAACCAAGAAAATGTATGCTCCCAAATGATGAAATTAAACTCTATTAATCATCAACAAGTCCATAAATTAACTTAATAAAAACATAATAAATAAAATACATGTAGATAATTTTATAAATTAATTAGTTAATGTATTTAATTTTATTATCTATAACATTAAGGTTAAGTACAAAACACATTCGGACAAAAGGTAAGGGTTTTCTCATCTCACTTTTATTTCCATTAGATATGCCTTATTCATCATTATTTCTTATGTGTGGTGTATTTATACTTCCCTTTATGTATAATAACATTAATATATTTATCTTAATGGTATTAAAATTCTTGTTTTATGATCATTAACTTTATGGGCACATGGTTCAACTGTTTTCAAAGTTGTAATAGATTCTACCTGAACCTTCATTTTTCCTTTAGGTTATTCTTTCACTATCTTTACCCCAATGTAATGAATCTTTATTTTTATTTTTTATTTTTTTAAATTTTAACTATATTATGTTCATATATTCCAAAATCATATATCTAGATCATTTCATCTTACTTTTATAGGAAATACTTGTTTTACAAGGCTCCATTCTCAATTCTTTCTGATACGCAATCCCGATTAAAGGAAACATCTTGATTTCTAACCCATTTTAAAGTACCATGCATAATATGATTTAATAAACCACTATTTTTATAAAATAACTACTTTTTTAATGAAATTTTTTTTTTAATTCTATTTTTATACAAAAAAAATCTGTTTTAAATACCCTTTAATATTTTCCTTAAACCACATTAAAGAGGCTCATTTATAAAGTGTTTTAAAAACTCTTTCTACATGTTTTCACTTAAATTTTAAATAATTTTTTCCTAAAATATAATTTAATTTTAATTAACTTTTATTTTATGGGATATATATTTTTACAATCTAATGTTAGGAAAAAAAAATATTTTCCAAAAGAACCCTTCTTTCCAAAGTAAAAAAGGGTTCTTTCTCATCACACTATTAATTTTATGAGATGCCTTGTTCACTACTTATTCATTGCATGTGGTGTATTTAATTCCCTATGATGTATCAAATATTAATTCTTCTGATTATTATGAGATTATATGTTATTAATTCATAGTGATTAAGATTTAAATGGTTCAGAGTAGTATGGGACACTTTGAAATATTTAATGATTATTATCCTCAAATAATTTATAAATGATTTTATTAGAGTATTTTCATCTATGATTATGATTCAAATTTTTCAAAGTGGTATGGGAAACTTTTATTTTAAGATGAATTTTTATTAGACATATGAGTAATGAATTATACTTAATAATTTATGGGTGGGGCCCGTTATATCCCCTCAATACATTGGTAGGTATCATGAGACAAAACAAAAATAGATTTTGGCTGAGTCCTTAACCATTTATTTTTCATAAGTCTTGGTCGAGGCCTCGATGATAGGTTTCTGATATCTGGAATATGCATTCCCTCATTATGATATTATTAATTGATAAATCATTTGATTATTAAACTAGTAGAATATCCATGGTTAAGTTTCATGTAATTATTTATATAGAATTATTTATTTATATTTTATTCCAACTATATTATGGTTAAGATTAAGTTTTAATGGCATGTGTTTTTATTTCTTTATCATGAGTTATTATTTATGTTATAGATTCCACTATATTTATTACCATTTCTAAACATCTGAGCTCACCCCCTCTCATATGTTTTTTTTTTCCTTTGATTCTGATAGGTATATTATGAATGAATTATAGGTATAAACTAAGAGTTCTTGGGTGTTACAAATGGTGTTTCTATGTTATTTTTTCTTTTAATTAGTAAAAAAAAATCATGTATGTAATCTGGTTTCCAAAACTTCTAAACTAATTGTTTTTTTTTGGATTCTATTCCATCTAATCATACCAATGTAATAAATTAATTCACTAAATCTAGGCTACTCAGGTCGAGGTCCTTATAAAGAAAATAGTAATTTTTCTTCAACTTCTCTTTTCACTTTCCTATTATATTATTTTTTTTATCTATACCTTTCAATCCCAAATCTTTTAATATTTTTTTATTATTATGAAAATTTTATATTAATTATTTTAACCTATAATAAAAATTATATTTATTAATTATTTATATTTTATACTTCTCTTTCTTCTTCTTTGGACAATGTCCTATTAAAGGTCAGTAAATTGCCTATGAATACATTTCCAACTCTCTAACAATAACCAACTTCATGAATGGATGGTATAAATTAAATATAATATATATATATTTAATTAAATGTATTATAATATTATAAAATTAATTTTACATATGTATAAATAACCTTTAACAAAAATATAGAAATTGAAATAAGATGGGATAATTTAATGAAAACATGATATCAAAACAATTTATGTTTAAATAAATAATATTATAAAATAAAATCCAATAATTTTAATGGATCAACTATGAAATAAAAAAACATAATACACTTTTGTTCACATGTTTTAATAAACCTAATTTTATTATATAGGAGGCGGAAAATTGACAAAATAAAGTTGGATTTAAGGTAAGGGGATTTTCGAACTGAGTTCCTTATTTTTAAGTTATCTCCTCTTTCACATTAATTTTTGAATGGATATTCTTATAATATTCTTACACTATTATTTTCCTTTTTATTTGGTTGTATAAATTTTTCTACCTTTCTAAAATTATTTCTAAGACAAATACAATTATTTATCAAAAAGTATTTATTTTTCCAAAATAGATCTTTAACTCTTCTTGAGTTGTTTCTTCTTCAAAGTAAAATGATCTTTTATGCCAAAGTATGATATACCTTATTCATTTTGTATCCCCAAAGGCTATTCCATGAATTATGTATGTTAAATACTTTATGAAATCCATTCATTTATATAGTTTTATTTCATGAATGTGATTTTTTTATGTTCTATGTGGCATGCATGATCATAAGAATTTTATGATGTGATAGGTGGGCCTCGAATTATATATCCATCCAATGCATTTGTCAATGTGATGTGTCGTGTGATATTATATGTATTATTCATAAACATTATGCTATGTTTATTCATAATGATGATGTTATGATTTATGTACATATGTTATGTGTGAACATGATGCTCGTTTTGTTCACAACTATGTGTGGTATTTGAAAACTATATTATAATGTTTAATTATTATTCATATTCCACATTCCATGCCTTTATCAAATGTTTCCCTCGTGATTATGATGATTATATTATGCTTATGATATGATGATGTTGATTATGATAACCAATGTATTATTGATTCATTCCCCTTTTTCCTCCCATGTTATTCTTCCACTTACTGGGCTTTTAGCTCGCCCCTTTATTTAATGTATATCTTCAGGTGATTACATGTACTTTGGATAATTTGAGAGATTATGGGAGGATAAATAATAAGTATTTAAATAATACTAAAGTTTTATTATGTTCTAGTGATTTATAAGCCTAATTTTTCTAAGATAATAAACCTTTGTATCCTAGATTATATCAATATTATGTTGTTTTTCTTAAAAATGATGTAATTTCCATGTATGAAAAATTTGGGTCACTATAGGCCTGCCAACTTTGCTTCTCTCAGGACCACTACGCTGATGGATTCCCTTAATTTCAAGGATATAAATGTTTTGATTCCATGTACCAAAGATAGTACCAACAACAAATAGAAAAAAATCCATGATTTAGATATTATTCTAATAATAAATACAGAATTAGGAACCAACAGTCATAGTGACCACCTTTCTAGTAGGGTTTCCAAAAAAATTTCCATACACATCCCATTAAAAGTCTAAAATAGCATCCCTCTACAAGATACAAATAAGGTAAATCTCAATAAAATTCCAATAATTACTTACTTAAATTACTTTTGGAGTCTCACACCACTTATAAGACTACTCATAACACCCCTGGATTAGCACTAATAGAGTTACAAATATAGTACACACAGGTCATTTTTTCCATCAATGATGTGAAAAAATATGTTTTAGGTAATCTTCATTCTTAGTAATTTTGTAAACATAAATAAAATGTTAGTTCCAGTTCACTAAGAAATGGAAAGAAGCTAAATAACATTGAAGAACCACCATCCCAAACCAAAGATAGAAGTTGGAATCCAACATAACTTGAAGAATTTTTTCCTAAGAAGAAACCTCATGAATAAATTATAGTTTAGAATCCAATATTGAATAAGGAAAGGGGAAAGTCCAAAGTGGATGACTAAAATCATCTCTAACCTCCCTTCCCATATAAATAAAGACAACCTAAGAGAACTAATGAAGACACACTATAGTAAGATATTTTAGAGATATTCAAAAGGGTAGAAACCAGCATTCATTTACAAAAATACATTTTAAAAATCCAAAGGTATACGTAATTTATCAAAGACATGTGCATCAGGAATAGGAATTTTCAAGGGAATGAATAGGTAAATTTTATAATAAATATATTTTCCCATGTTACACCACAAATACCTAGGAAATTCCAAGACCTAGATATATTCTTCATCCCTTCCACCATAAGAGAACTCACTCTTTCAAATGAACTGTGTGATTTGAGAGTTTCCAATAATTTAATGCCTTAAACTAATTATTATTCCCTACATATAGGTGAGCTTAAACCCACCTAATTGTTTTTCAAACTGTATAACCAAACCACTGCATATTCGGTTGGATTTATAGAGGATATTTTGGTAAGTGTACAAGTATTTTTATTCCTTTCTGATTTATACATTCTTAAAATATAGGAATAAAGAGGTAAAGTTCACTCCCAATTCATTCAAGGAAGTCCATTTATTAAGACTTCAAAAACATTAATAAATGTGAAAGGGGAAACACTTTCAATGACTTTTAGAGAAAATGAATTGAATTTTAGTATTCATATTTCATTAAAATACCCCCCATTAGGAGCAATATATATTCACGTTAAATATATTTGAATTACCATTTTGATCTAAAGAGGTGATTAAAATGTTTAATGACACCATTAAATTAGGATAACATCTATAAATACATGATTTATAGGATGAAACTGTTTATGAAAATGAACTACATCTGGAAATTGTTGTGTGTTCTAATTTTTGTTATCCATGCTGATAAAGGTTATTTTGATGATAGTTATTTTGATTATTTTCTCAAAAATATCACTAAAACTTGTATTTTACAGGTGAAGGATGTTAGCATAGATCACTCAGAGTTGAAAATATCATTAGAAAATATCTTAAATTGTAATTAAATTTAATTCCATCCAATTTAAAATTTGGTTTTCATAAAGAAAATGTGAAGCTGCCAATAATAATTTTAGATAATCTAAATACCAATCTAGAGAACCAATTATTGGACATTTTGAGATGTAAAATTAGGTTCATAGGTTGGACAATAGGATAAATTCCAGGGATTATCCCCACCTCATGTATACATAATATTTTTCTAGAATTTGATTCTAAACATATGAGATGACTCTAAAGAAGACTCAACCCGACCATCCTAGAAGTATTAATAATTTTAGGATATGGAATTATATTACCAATATTGGAATCCCAATGGGTAAGACGCATTCAAATTTACCCAAAGAAAATTTGCTACAAAATTTTATTGAATGGGAATAATGAGTTACTACCCATGAGGGTTCAGTATAGTTAGAGAGTTTACATTGAATACCAAAAATTAAACCATTTAATAATAAAAGATCATTTCCCTATTCCGTATTCCCTATTTTCATGTTCCAAAAGCTCTAGAGGACCACAAATAATACTATATTCAATTGACCCAAGTTTACTTACTATATGATGTCCTTCAGTCTTTAGAGTGCCCCAGGTTCCTTTCAATTGTGTATGGTGAGTATCTTCTCAGATTTTATTGATATTTTCTTAGAGGAATTCCTTGATGATTTCACAATTTATAGAACTTCTTTTGAAACTTTTCTTGAATTTATAGAAAAAAATTTTGAAAACTAAATTTAGAAAAAAATGGTTTTGAATTTTGAATACTTCTATTTTATGGTACAAAAAGTAAATGTTCTTGGCTGCATAATTTCAAGGTATGTTATTGAAGTAGAAAATTCCAAAATTGATGTGATTTCTACACTACATTACCCTAATACTATAAGAAACATTCAAAAAAAATTAGGCCATGATAGGTTTTGAAAATGGTTTATTAAGGACTTTAGAAAAATTTATTTACCCCTAACTAACCTACTAAAATGGAAGATAATTTTTTATTTGATGATTCATTCATGATATATTTCAAAAAGATCAAAGAAATATTTATCATATCCTCCCAAAATCTGTCCACCAGACTATAATTTTTACTTTAAGATATTATGTGATGCCTCTAACAAAGTTTTATAAGTTTTGTTAACCTAGAACCTTTATAGGCACCCAAAAGTGATATCTTGCACTTATCAAACACTATAAACAGCCCAAATAAATTACAAAATAATTAAAAAATATTTTTTTTCAATTCATATGGCTTTAGATAAATTTAGGTCTTATCCGTCAGAAAGTAAAATAATGTTTTACACTGATCATGTGGTAGTGAGATATCTTATAAAAAGTTCTTATGAAAAACCAATATTGTCGAAGTGGATATTTATAGTGAAAGAGTTTGACTTGTAAACCACAAACAATAATGGATATGAAAATATAGTTATAGAACACATGAGTAGTTTTCTTAATACTATTAAGGTAAATCTACCCACTGATATGAACATGGATGATTATTTCCCTATTGATAAACTATACAATGTCACCCGAGTTCCCTGGTATGATAATTTGGTCAATTTTATAGTAAAATAAAGGAAACTCCCTTATTTAATAGGCATCAAACTTATAAACTTAAATATGATCCAAAGATTTATGTTTGGAAATATCCAAATTTATATAATATTTATGATGACCATGTAATTAGGAGATATATTTTTTAGGGATAGATTATATTTTTTGTTACATTTTTTAATGCACTTACATATGGAGGCTATTTTTGACCTTAAAGAACTACTATAAAGGTTTTAAAGGCTAGATTTTTTTGGACTTAAATTTATAAATACTCACATAATTTTTGTAAAGATTTTCCAAACTACCAGTCTAATAGTAGAATTTCCAAAAGACATGAAATTCCCCAAAAACCATTGATTTTATTGGAAATATTTTATTTATAAGGATTAGATTTCATGGGACCATTTCCTATGTCCTTAGTATTTTCCTACATTTTACTAGAAGTGGACTATGTTTCTATGTGGATTGAAGAAAAAGAAATTAGAACTTATGATTCTAAGGTCGTTATTGAATTTCTAAAATAAAACATTTTTTGTAGATTTGTAGTAACTTGAGTAATAATTAGTGACCAAGGTACACACTTATTTAATAAGAACATGGATCCCCTGATGAAGAAATATGGGGTGCACTATAAGACATCAAATGTATATAACCCACATAAAAATGGGAAATAATTGGTGTCTAATAGAGATATTAAAAGGATTTTGGAGAAGATATTTCAACCCACCAAGAAGGACTGAAGTAATAACTTGAAAGATGCATTATGGGCTTAAAAAACTACCTAAAAATACATTTAGGTATGTACCCATATAGAATTTTTTATGGAAATTATTATCACTTTCTTTTTGAGTAATAGAAAAGGTCTTATTGGGTTATAAAGAAGGTAAACCTGTAGTTTGGAAAATCTAGGGAACAAAAGAAGGTGAAGATGATGGAACTTCAAGAACTGTGAATGGAAGATTATGATAATTAAATATTTTACAAAGATAAGTCTAAGTGTGTCCATGAAATGATCATATAAAAAATAACCTTTAAGATTTGAGAAAAATTGTTACTATTCTCCTCAAGGATGAATCTCATGCCTGTTAAACTTCATTGCAAATCGAGTAGGCCTTACATAGTGACTAATACTTTTCCAGTTGGTGCAGTTGAGATCAAATTATATGATTCAAAGTATAAATTCAAAGATAATGGCCAAAATATAAATAATTACCATGATAAATTTCAGAAAGATTCAATGGAGGATTCCAAGATCCTCCCAGATGCTATTAAATAAAGAACTATCAGGTTGTATATTTTCTTCACACTAGTCCATATGACTTTTATTTTAAATATATATTCCTTAATAAATGAATTTTGGAATTAATTGTAATGGTGTCTAATATAATAATATTGTTTATAATAAACTTATAAGTTAAATAAATTTTATGCATTTTGTTTAATCATTGTCTATGTTTTTGTCTTAAAATAAACTAAATCATAGTGTTAAAAGCCTACTTTCTAAGTTTGTACTTACTTCTTTCATTCGTTTCTAAAAATCTAAAGAAATTTAGATAAGAAAACTTGAGCTAAATGATTTTTTTCCTAGGAAATATTCTATGCAAGAGTGTATAAAGTTCATTGGTTTACAAATTTTGAGAGTAAAATGATTACTAAGTCACCTACCACTAATTTCATGGAGGTTTCTTCTTTTGAACTTGTAAAAGAGTTGTAATTGAAAAAATAACTTAGTTGAACCAAAATAATATCATGAGTGAGTGGGAATGATGAAATCAAACCTAAGTAACCAGACCGTAGTGATTTATTATTACCTTAGGGAGATTCCCTATAAGATAATCAGATATATCAAATGAACTAAATTAAAACAAGAATATGAGATATAATATGGAAGTCTTCCAAAGTCATCATAAGAACATGTGTGTGTGTGTGTTATCCATCAACTAAGAGTTAAAGTGACCTGATATATGTCTGACCAAGCATTACTTATATGTGTTGACTATTACAAATAGTGTCAAGGGATATATTCTATCTTATAATGGTTTAGTTCCAAGTTTTTCTTCGCTCATTCAATACATGATTTTAACAAATATGGCTAGGAAAAAATAAATAAGTTTTAATTGAAAAAGGGGGTGGATAGGTTTTTATATTTAAAAAATTAGATGAATAAGGGGTCTATGATATATATGATGTAATTTAGGATGTATCAAAGAAGTTTGAAAATGAACATTGGAAAGTAATATTTTGGGAGAAAGGTTTAAGAAGTTCAAAATTGTAAAAATCTTGATTTCACAAGGATTCATTCCATTTACAAGACAAAACTGGAAATTTTGTGTGAATTGAAGTGAGATGGTGAATTAAATTCATAAACGAGGAAAGATAATTCAAATAATATAGGAATTTTTTATTTTATTCTACTATGGTTTTTATCCTAAAGTCTAGAAATTACATATCTATTCAAATAATTAAATTTTATGCATTACATAGGCATGTAATAGTTTAAGTGTGGGAGATTGATGAGAGTTAAATTTTCCAAAAAAATATGCTTTCATTGGAAATTAGTTCCCTAATTATCCTATGTAAATTTTATATTTTTTATTATATAGTTAACTTTGGGATTAATTTTTTAAATGGATAAAATCATAGTTTTAAATTATTTTATTCATCCTTAGGATTTTAATGAAAATCTATACATTGATTGATTAAAGAATTTAATTATTTAGAGGCTTATAAATATGAGTTTTATTTTTTTTCTTGTTCTACACTTAATTTAGATAAAGACAACACTGAGAAATTTCGTTTTCATGGTTTTTAGGGAAAATGAAGAAGGAATCTAGATGTAAGGATTTTCTCTGATCGTGAGGATTTTTCACTATATAGAATTTCCATGGACCTCCATAATAAGGATTTTCCTACCCCATAATAATCCTTTAGACTTGATTATAATACTTTTTCATTGAGCATAATAATTTTTATATGGGTTAATAAGGCTTTACTGTAATACATCAACCTAAAGTATAAAGATTTTTTAAGAAGTTATTCAGACTTTATAGCTGGTGGTAAAGCTTCAATGCATCGTAAGGCCTCATGCCATTGTTTAAAAAAATCATCTTCTTGAAGATAAAAAATAATTCTTTTAGAAATTCAATTTGGACTTCAAACTGACCTATGGTCCACCATGTCAGTACTCATACAATCATTCAAAGGCTTTCACATGGATATTAACCATGAATTTTTTTCAAGAACTTCAGGAAGAAATAATCATTTAGATCAGATCTAGTTATAAGGCCAATATCTTTATTTTGGTCTATTTGTTGAATAAATACCTTTTTTCATGCAAGTTTCACCATAACCCAAGAGTATTAATGAAAACACCCAATATTTGGAAGCCCTGTTCCTTGACCAATCCAAATCATATCCCAACTCAGACTCATGCAAACCGTTAAGCAATGCTGAATTCCCACTAGAGATACAGAGCATAGAAGTATTTCACTCCCTATTCTTTTGGATAGCATGCATAATTCGATCATGGGAGGTATGGTATCCTACATTTTTATTAAACAAACTTGTCATTACATTGTACAAAATAGAGGATCTTTTAAAGTTTAGTTTCTTTGAAATAAGGTACATAATATATGAAAACATAAAACATTCTTTTAATACACTTGAAAGGATTATTAAAAGGTTTATACTAAGTAAATTTATTAAATCTCATAACATGGGTACATGCATCAAAGGAAAGGGTGAGGATAAGGCCTAGTAAGGGAAAGTAAGGGGAAACAGCTTACATGTGATCTTGAGGAATATCAATAAGAACATGAGGAATATCATTATAGAATAAGAAAGAGAAAATGAGGAATAAAATAATACAAATATCATGAATCATAACTTTTAAATGTATTTAAATGAGACATTCTTAAGTATATCACCACGGTTTTTCATTGAGGTGTCATAAAAATGACCAAGGTTATTTACTGGGGTATTGTAAAACATATAATCTCTAGAGATTAAATTATTTACACAATACATCAGAGCACTATGATAATTCACCCTTAATATTTATTAATTAATTTGATCTATATATATCATAATAAATCTTTTCATAAATAACATGTAGAGAAAAGAATAAACGTGTTTCATATAAAAAACATGGTGTTTTAAAAAGTTCTTAAAGATAAGATCTTTATGTCATTTATAACCCACAAAAAGGGAATGAAAAGTTTATGTATGAAATTATAGAATAAAATAAATCATTTTTACATTTTGGTGAATACCCCTATAAAATAAAGTGGTTTGGTCATTCACATAAATATAATAAAAGGTAATTTCATGAGGATAAGATAAAAAATTTGAGAAGTAAAATCGGCAACATAGCGGGTATAAAACATGGTTTTAGAACAGGGTGAAAAGAGGGGGTAAATGGGTCTCCCTTTCATAAAATAATATTAATATAGTAAATGGATAAAATAAAAAAGGACAGAATAACTTATTTTGGAAAATTTAAAGACATATCATGCAAATATGAAAGTCCAATGGAAAAGAGAAATGGAGATTTCCCTTACCTTGAAGAGTGGTTCCTGAAACTTGAGGATAGGGACCTTGGGGCCTTTAAGAAACCTTGAGAGGACTCCTTATGAGGTAAAACTATCATATATTCATGGAGGAATAATTGGGAATTATTGTAAATGGAAAAATGGTTGGGTATTTATATAAAAAGTAGAGGATTTGTTTATTAATTTCTAAATTTATGCCTTGGACACCTAGGTAGTGGTAAATGAAAAAACATGGTCTTAACCATGTTATTTTATCATGGTATTGGACAATTGGGGCAAATTTTAGGTTGTTTTAGTGCACAGGAGTCTACCATCATTTTCTATTACTTATTTTGGAAAATAAAATTAAAGTTTTTAAAAAATAACATTTTTAAAGTAGAAGTTTCCATTTTAGAATTTGGAAAGTGAATTATATGTTTTAAAGTTGATTAAAACATATTAAAATCATTTATATTAATAAAATAAAATATTTTAAGTTTTGAATTTTGAATTTTGGTTAATTATTTATTATATCATAATTATATAATTATGATGTCATTAAACATACCGAAAAACTCAAATTGTATTTTTACTATTCATAAATAAATAAATTATTTTAGAAAATTCTTATAAATTCACCCTAAGCTCATTTCGATGTGTTGGTTTACAAAATTATATTTATTTTATCATAATAATTCTCTAAATATGATAATTTGAACTTTTAAATATAAAAATCCTTTTTTATTAAAAATAATAGCGGATTGAAAATGCATAGTAAAATTTAAGACACTTGAAAAAAAATATCATTTATTTTTAAATAAGGGTGTTTTAATCATAATATTTCTTTACAATAAAAAATAGTCATCACACATTAGTTTATTAAAATAATTATTTCTTTTTGAAAAGTGAAATCTTTATCCAAAAAATCAATTTATCAAATTCCAACTCAATTTTATTAAGCCAAACTATTCTTGAAACAGAAATGATAGAATAAAAATTTTATTTAAACAAAGGAATTAGAAACTAAGTTTGGAAAACATAACACCTTATTAAAATCACATACTCCCTAAGAGTAAGGTGTGAGATGGTGGTGGTGTTGTGGGGAGCCTTAGCTAACATCGACTAAGTGGTAATATTCACTAACTTCAACTTCTCTCATTAATGATTTCTCTCAAGATTCACTTGTTGATGTTAGGCTTGGGTTTGGTCAAGGGCGAACCCCAGTGTTAAAACCTACCTCCAATAATCTGACAAATGGGCTTCATACAGAATGGCTCTACTAGTTGAGGTCATAATTTATCCTTTATGTATTAATTTTCATTTGTCATTTATACTTATAAATACCAATTATAACATTAAATTTTTTTAGCAAGAGTATTATTTTCAAAGGTCTTATTGACCAACAGTCATAAAATGTTCAAATCCAGATGGTCACATTTCCCTTTATTTTCACTTCATTATTGAAGAGATATGGTTTTTATGTGTATAAAATAATATAACACAAATTTTTAGGAAACAATTATGATTCAAAAAGTTCAAGTCGTCACATTCTTCCCCCCTTAAGAATTTCATCCCCAAAATTTCAACTCATCCCCAAAATTTCAACTCATTACCTTGGTTGATAAAAGGTGTGGGTACTTTTGACTCATTGTATCCTCTGGTTCTCATGTCTCTTTTTCATATATATGGTTCATCCCCAACACTTTTATGAGGTGGGTAGTCTTGTTGCGTAGAACCTTGTCTCTATGTTCCAAGATCTCCATTGGTTTCTCCTTATAAGAGAGGTCATGTTCCAGTTATACCACCTCAGGATTAAGTATATGTGAAGGGTCAAGTATGTACTTCCAAAAGAGAGACACATGGAATACATCATAAACTTGAGCTATATTTTTTGGAAGCACAATCCACTAGTACACTACACCTATGAAACTTTATAGGGGTCAACGTACCTGGGTCTCTGCTTCCCTTTCTTCCCAAACTGCATGACTCTCTTCCATAGTGATATTCGAAAGAAAACATTGTCGCCAACATCAAACTCTAAGTACCTTCAATAGTTGTCATCATATCTCTTCTACCAACTTTAATCATCCTTTATGTGTTGTGTGATGTAATGAACCTTTTATGTCATATCAGGCAGAAGACCAGGCCCAAGAAAATTTCTCTCACTAACTTCATCCCAACAAGTATGATTTATACAACACTTCCCACAGAGAGCTCTATAAGGTGTAATTTTAATACTTGAATGGAATTTTTTGTTGTATAAGAACTTGTATAATGGGATATATTGTTTTAATCCACCTTTAAATTCCATTGATCATGTTTTCATCATGTCCTTCAGTGTTTGAATAGTCTTTTCATATTGGTCATTAGTTTGGGGGTGATAGGACGTACTGAAATTCAATTCGGTACTCAGACCATGTTGAAGACTTCTCCAGAATTTTTATGTGAATCTTATATCATGATAAAATATGATAGAGAGTGATATTTCATGAAACCTCACCACTTTATTTATGTAAATATTGGAAATTTGATCAAGATATAAGTCTTCCCTAATAGATATAAAATGGGAAGTATTGGTGAGACAATCTACTATAACTCAAATCACATTGTTTCCTTTGGATGTTTTCAAGAGTCTTGTGAAAAAGTATATAGTGATATTGTCCCATTTCCATGTTGGTATGGTTAGTGGTTGTAATACCCCTTTAGTAATTTGGTGCTCTTCTTTTACTTGTTGACACTCTAGGCACCTTAATATCCCTTTTGATGTTATCCCACCAATAATGATCATGATGGTCCCTATACATTTTAGTGCTTCCAAGATGTATAGAGAATGTTGATATATGAGATTCATCCATCATCTCCTTATTTATTTTTGGAATAGATAGATCATATAACCTTGTACGAAATTTCACTGAACCTTCTTGATCAATATTGAACTCAGGAAACTTTCCATTCTTCACAGCCTCTATCTTCTTCTGTAAAAAATGATCATCTCTTTGAGATTTCTTAATCTTATCTAGTAATTATGGTTGATAAATAATTTGGGACAGGGTTGATGATATCCCTTCATTTATGACTCTCATATCCAGTTTTACTAGGTCTTTGATCAAAGTATCTCCTTGAATCCTCATCATTTCCAAAATAATAGGGGTTTCCAACTAAATGTATTTGTGAATTTGTTTACTCTTCCTAGGTGATAATGAATGAAAAAATCATAGTATTTAATAAGTTCCAAAAATCTCCTTTGTCTCGTGTTCAATTCCTTTTACATGAAAATATACTTCAAAATTTGTTGGTCTGTGTATATATCATATTTCTTCCCATAAAGATAATTCCTTTATATCTTTAGAGAAAAAACAAATGTATCCAGCTCTAGGTCATGCGTAGGATAATTCTGTTCATGAGGCTTCAACTTTCAAAATGCATAAGCAATCACCTTTTTATTTTGAAATAGGACACACTGAAGACCTTTCATATATTCATCACTAAAAATAATGAATATTAGAGTAGAGTTAACACAGGTGCAGTAACCAATCTCTTCTTCATCACTTGGAAACTTTATTCACACCCCTTTGTCTAGATAAACTTTTCCCCATTTTGAGTGAACTTGTTTAATGGATTAGAAATTTGTGAAACATTTTTCACAAACATCCTATAATATCATTCTAAACCAAGGAAAATATGAATCTCAATTACTATTGTAGGATGCGGTCAGTCCTCCATAACCTTTTTCTTCACCGGTTCAACAGAGATTTATTCATTGGTAAAAATTTACCCCAAGAAATAAACTTGTTATAACCAAAATTCAAATTTTATGAAATTTCCAAATAGTATCTCCTTCCTCATAATTTCTAATATATCCCTTAGATGATCCCCATGCTCCTCACAGCTTTTAAAATATATCATAATATCATTAATAAAAACCACTATAAAGTTATCAAGGTAGTCCTTAAATACTTTATTCATAAAATCCATAAAAATAATAGGATAATTAGTCAATCCTAAGGGCATAAAAACAAACTCATAATGATCATATCTTGATCAAAATGAAGACTTTTGAATATCTTCTTTCTTCACCCAAAATTGATGATAACAATATCGAAGATAAATCTTGGAGAAGAATTGATCCCCATGAATCTTGTCAAATAAATCACTGATCATTTGAATAGGGTACTTGTTCTTCACTATAATCTCATTAAGTTCTATATAATTAATGCATAGTAATATTGATCCATCCTTCTTCTTCACAAAGAGAATAGGTGATCCCTAAGGGGAAACTCTTGGTCCGATAAACCCCTTCTCCAAAAGATATTGGAGTTGGTCCTTTAATTTCTCCAACTGCAAATTTTCCATTCTATACGGGGTCTTTGATATCGGATTGGATCCAGGTATGTGTTCAATGGATAACTCTACCTATATTTTTGGGGAGAGGTCTAGGTAACTCCTCAAGAAATGTATCAATGTATTCCTGGTCAATAGGAACATTATTATTCATATAATTTCATTTCCTTCTTCAGCTTCACTGATCATTTATATAAAGAAGGCTATGGGATATGCTTCTAGACAAATCTCAGGTCGCGATATCTCTCCCTTGAAAAGAAATCTAGGTTATCCATTAAAGAATAATGATATTTCCTTTCATCTGAATTTGATATTATAATTATACTTTGAGATTAATTCCATCCCTAGTATAGTGTCAGATTCCATCATTGGAATGACTACTAGATTTGTGATGAGATATTTCTCGCCAAATTGAATGAGAGTTTATATACACTATTTATTCTTGAATAATCCCTCTAATAGTCTTTACTGATAACTACACTTTTAGAAGTTCAAGGGTTGATTCTATATTCTTTGAAAACTTAGAGTAAATAAAGGAATGAATAGAACCAGAATCAAACAAAGTTATTTCTAGATTTAAAAGAACATTGAGAGTACCTACCACCACATCATTTGGATCTTCAACTTCATCCATTATGATAGAAAACACCCAACCTTTCTCTATCACGACCCGTCCTCGGGGCCCGGGCCGTGACTACCCCAAGCCCGCCTTCCATATGCAAGGGGCTGGCGACTAGCACCAAAGGCGTAAATCCCTAAGCTAGGAAGGCATTGCCTTTATGAAAGTAAACAAACACAATAGAGTACGCAACAAGAAGTAAACACTAAGTGAAAACTGTATACAAAAAGTAGTGCTGAAAGTAAAGGGGCCGGAAATACAAGCCCAACAGTAAAGTACAGGTACAATGGAAAGCAAGTACAAATGAAAAATGGACAACAGCTAAAAAGGGCAGATCCTGGAGCGTCCGCCGAGTATCCTACCTGAAGGGTGGGTACAAATGTCCACCTCAACACTCCACGTCTATCGGTCCGCTCCATGTACCGTCTCACCGTGTGGCCCACCTCCAGGTACCGTCTAGTCCTGGCTCGCTCTCAGCCTCCATCAACGTTGTCCGTCGTCTGCATCCAACACAACGAGGTGTGGGCATAGCTTGTGCAGGGGTGAGTATAACGATACTCAGTAGGGACCCTGAGACCCTGAAGGTATCTTAGAATCCACAAAGGATAAACCACAGAAGAAAGACACAAACTCGAATTATCAACCAACTCTAATTAGGTATATGCCCATACATATACCTAAGTTATCAATCCCAGTTCGGCTCCAACTCTCGAGTCCAAGCACAACCCAGTCCACAGAGGAAGGTAAGTCAATCACATCAATGATAATGATTGAAGGTCAAGACTCAGCTCACACAGGTATACATCTTTCTTATAGAGATAGAGATGATTAGATGTAGTCACTGATTCATCTAAGCTGCCAGACCCACACAAGATACAAGACCAGCTAAGTTATCGGACCCACATAGGATACAAGACCAGCTACTCTCTCAGACCCACACAAGATACAAGTACAGAGGTCAATATTGCCAAACCCACATAGGATACAAGAACAGTAGTCATCGTCGTCGAACCCACATAGGATCCCAGAACGGTAGTCATCGCTGTCGAACCCACGGAGGATTCCAGTACAGTAGTCGATGCAGTCGCAGCCAGCTCTAGGGTTCCCGCACACAGCACGCTCGATTCTGGTAGGGTCCACTCCTCGAGTAAAGGGGGTCGATACATAAACTATCACAAAGTCCAGATTTTATGTATCACAAAGTTCCATCTCATCAAAATGAACCCAACGCAACAGACGGCACGTCAATCAGACGCCCGGTCTGAGAGTTATTGGCTTTTCTATTCCAGGGGCCCGGTTGGAATTACGCTCATTCCAAACCCGGTCATTTTCCAAAGTTTTCCAAAACTCAATTAGAGTATCGTAAAAGGTATGCCTCATCATAAGGGTCCCAGTGCCATAGACGGCGCATCGATCGGACGCACAGTCAAGAGTTATTCGCATTTAAGCGAAGCGGGCCCGGCCCGTCAAGCCTGGTGGGCTGGCGGGTCGGCCCATACTGGCTCGGTGGGTCCGACCCAGATAAGGGGTCAGCTCGGCCCGGTGGGGAGAGTCCCGGCCCAGTGGGGTGCGGCCCTGCCCGTGGCTGGCCAAGCGGTATGGGGGTGCCCCCCCCCCCCCCCCCCCGATTTCCCGAACCAGCGGCGCCGCCCCTCCTGTCCGGTTGGCCGGTCTTCCCGGCGCAAGCGACCCACCCGGGCGGGTCGCGGTGGTCCCACACGGCACCTGTGGGTGTTGCGGCCTCCTTCAACCCATCTGGCAGGTGGCCAGCCGGTTCGTCGCCGAAGCGGCCCACGGTGCGTGGTCTGTGGTTCTCCACAATGCGGCGGCTTAGAGGCACTGCGGTTCTCCAGCCCGGCCAGCTACGGCCGGCCGGTTCGATTCGTCTGTCGAGAGGCCCGCGGATGAGGGCCTCGGTTTCCTCCACGTGGCCGGTGCGCAACCGCCGCCTCCGGTCGCCACTGCCTCTGTTCTCTACCACCTACGGTTGCCACCGCCTCCTCTTGCCACCGCCAAAATATTCAAGAACCATCGGAGGGTCATCGGGGCGTGTTCGTTCAGCCCGCGCCCTCCGCGTTTGGCGATATAAATTGGCTGAAGACAATACAAGTATTCACAAAGTAATAAATATAATTTCATTCACTTTAAATTATATCAAACCCCCTACCTTGATTCTGATACTCTCTTGTTTATGTTGCAGGAAGAGGATCTGAAGTCAACGTCGATTCATTGACGTCGGGGTGAGTCCAAAGAGGAAGCGTAGTCGATGTTTCCTCGTGGACGGCGTCTCCTCCCTTGACGCAGAGGAAGAAGAAGAATCATGGTGTTCCTCATGAGTGTCGCCTCACGTTCTTTCCTTGGTCATAGAGAGGATATCGTTCCTCGTGTTATTCATTGGTGAGGGATGAGGCTCTCCTCCAAATCTCCCAAGGCTCCACCACCAAATATTTTCCAAGAAAATATAATATTAAGGCTCCCCAATTTTAATAGAATTTCGATGCAATTCAATTTATTTCAAAAGAGGTTCCAATTAATTAATGAAGATATTAATTAGATAGTTTGGCACATTCAATGGGTGGGAGGTGGAGAGGCTCCACCATAAAAAATGAGAGGTGTTGTCAAATTAAATAAAGGGGTGTTAATGGGGATTTTAAGAGAAGTTGAAGGGTTAGGGGCTCATGTGGGCCCCAAAACACATGATCCTATCATGGGAGGTTATGTGGGTGTGGTCCCCACCTCTAAATTCCCCTTGTAGGAAATAACCACCACCAAATAATAAAATTGTGTACAACAATTTTATTTAATTTAATATAAATCCCCAAAAAATTAACTTCTCCTCTCGAGGAAACGTAACTGCGATAAAGGTCCCCTTAAGAGAATACTGATGTTGTGAGTTCATCGGTGCCCTCAGATTTCAATTCTGAGAACTGTTTCAAAAGATAGAAAAACTTGCACGTACGTTTACTGAACGTACCCGAACAAAACTTTAGAAATTGATTCCAGGCACACCGGACCTCGGAATCAGGTGCCGTCAAAAACCGCAGATTCGTAAAATTTCAAAGTATTTAAGAAAAATAAAATTCATGAAATTTCCGGGTCTTTACATTCTCCCTTGGCCTATGTTGGAGTTTATGGTGATTGCCCTCCACTATCTTTGGATTTGGAAAGTGATTGGAAAAGTTCCCAAACTGTCCACACTTGAAGCATTGGACTTCAGGATGGGCCTGCACCATATTCCATTTGTCATTAATTTTGATGATTTTAGGATTCACCTCTCTACAAAAATTCTAAGAAATATGGAAATATCTTCTACACATGTAACATTTTCCCCTCCCAAGCAATCAGTTCCCCAAAATTTTTTTCCCACATTTGTTGCATGTGGGAAGTTGCACTTTCTTTCCTCCTATTCCATGATAAATGTTCTTCCCTAAGCTTGGATCTATTGATCTCTTATTTTCATTAGATATATGGGACCACTTCGTCTCTTTGAACTCTATTTCAAACTCTGTAGCACTTCTCACAATCTCTTCATATCTATCATAGTCTTGATTGGGTATATTCTTCTGCAGATGGGGTCTTAGTCCATAAAAGAATCTATCAAACTTTCCATTAGAATTCATAAAAAATCTATAAGTATAGCGAGAAAGACTTTTAAATTTAATCTCATTACTTCCTATATATTCATTTTCCTTTTTATTCTACTCTAGGAATTCCTTCTCCATTTTTGTTCTCATCGAATGAGGGAAATATTTTTTGAAAACCATAGAATCAATCTATATTTGGGGATTTTCTTTAATTAGTTTCCACCACTTTGCAGCTTCTCCCTCGAAGTGGTACACATACAAGGTGAATTTATCTTGCTCCGAACAACAAAGTATAGAAAATATCTTCTCTATAGAGCTTATCCATTATTCAGTAATCAATGGGTCGATAGATCCACTGAAATAAGGTGGTTATTGATGTATAAAGGACTCAACAAAAGTTTGTTGCCTTACAGTTGAATCTAGTCTCTCATATTGATTCAGATTATTATTCATAACTCGAGTCAGTTTATTCATAATTCTCATGAATTTTTTCATTCTAGATTCCATCGCAGGTTCATCGATGCATTGTCTGTTGTGCTAACCATTTACACAGTTCCTTCTATTCCCCACCATTTTCTAAAAGAATAAAACTTAGTGGGAAACTTGTTTATTTTAAGAATATTATAATTATAAAGGAATTTTATGTCTTAAAAAATAATTATTAAATATGTTATTCTTTAAAAATAATTAAATTTTCTATAAATTCTTCATAATAATTCATAAAAAGATTCTGATTAACCAAATATATCTCCTGAGAGTGTCAAAATAGGAGTGTAGAAAGGCCAGGTTTCATGCACCAGTTCCCATTCGAGTCAATATCAAAGTGGTGTTTTGGGTTTTACCCTAAGATACATATCTTCTAGATCCACATCCACTTTTTCATATCCTGACGGGGGTTTCTCTTATTGGAAACAACATACTTAATACTTCACTAAAATTCTTGGTTGTTTTCCTATATTTTAACTTTTCCTTAAGGTTCTTATAAAGTTTTCAAATCCTAATTTTAAAAAATAACCAAACCTCCCTTTTATACCAACTATGGAATCTGATATTTTTATTACATAGAATTTTCATTACACTATAAAAAATATAGGATCTCTTAAAGTTTAGTTTCATAGAAACAAGGTACATAATACATTAAAACATAAGAAATTATTCTAGTCCACTTAAAAGTATTCTTATAAGGTTCATTGAACACGTTTTCATGAAAATTCAAATTGATTATGATTTAAAGATGATTTTATAGTCTATGGAAGACCCTAAGTCATCTCTCAAGGAGCATTGATAGGTTTAGACTGTGCATTTTTAATAAAAAGTACTAAAATTTGGGGTGGTTTTGAAAACAATTTCTAAAACAAAATGAATTAATTTAAAGAGTTTAAGGGATCACAAATAAGTGTATTTTTTAGAATATATGATAAGTATTTGATCATTTAAAATTTACTATAGCACTTGAAGAGTTCCTCATTCTTAATTGATTATTAGGTTTTACTGTAATCCTTTGGTTGGGGGTTAACCAAGATTTTTGGGCACAAATAATCCTCTTAAAATGATGTGATTGGAACTATAAATTGACATAAAAATAATATATTAAAGTTCTAGACCCTTATAATTCTTTATTTTTTGTAAAAAACATTGAAATCTCAAATTTTTTGAAAATAAAAGGATTCTTATGTTTTCCAATCGGAACAACACAAGACGCACACTTAAAATCACACACCAATCAACTATGAAATAAAAATTGTTTCTATTAAATGCATAAAAACAAGTTAAGATAAATATAAAAGAATAATTAAAACCACAATATACACCAAACTAGTAGATAATTATGTTTTATAACTCCCTCTTCAAGTGTGTTGCTCCCTCGTAATGATCACCCACCACTTAGCCCGACATCAGGAGGAGGAGGAAGCTCGAGTGGAACTCCTTATTAATTGTTGGTCTCCCTATGAGGATAAGGGCCTCAAAAACTTAAAAGGTGATGAGATGACTAATCAATAACTCAAAATTTTCTTATATTCAATTCCTTGTTTTAACTTCCAAATGAGGTACCTGTGGTTACCTTTTAAAGCCAAAATGGGAAGTGGTTTTTGGCACCCAGTTTTTGAGATACCACTTGTGTCTCGGTTTTGGGTTGGTATATGGAATTATATAAACATGGAAAAATGATAAAAGTTGTTTTCCTATATATTTAATATCATCATGTTTCATTTTTATTTCATTTAACATCTATAATTAGAGACATAGTCAGAATATCGAACCAAACTTCTGACTCCATGTAGATTTTGTCCCCTGGACAGAATGGTTCAGAAGGGTCCATTAATGGATGAATGGGGCTTGGGTTACTTGATATGAGTTGAATCCAATGAAGTTTTGGATCATATCACAAAATTTCATCCCATTTTTATTCTATCATGTCACGTAATGTTCAAAATAGTGGATAGATTTCCTTGGTTTGTCATGCAATTTGGCCCATTTTCTTTCTAGATTGTCTTCAGGGACTCCAAATCACCTCCTCATACAATCCAATCATCAAAAAAATAAAATTTCAATTTTTAACATTTATAAAAACAAAATTATTGAATCAAGCATGAATTTAATTTTGTTATTATTTTTATAATTTTCAATACAAAACTAGTTTATCATAGTGGAGTAAGGGTGAAAATAAAATAGTGAATCACTACATGATCACACTCCCACACCTAAACAATTCCACTCCTAGGAAAATTCACCTTTATAAAAAGTATTCATAGAGATATTCCAATCTTCATAAAGATTTAACATTGAATAAAAATTTAATCCATTATAAAAATGTGATCAAATAAAAAATAACACCAAGGAGTTATTCTCAGTGATAATAGAGAGGGATGTCTCATAAATTGTATCGGTAAGAAATTCAAGGATTTGAATTATTAAAATTTGAGAAAATAACTCAAAATATAACCATGTCACTAATTCTACACATGTGTGTGTGAAAAACATTCCATTCAATTCTTTCCACTTCCTATTAAGTAAATATAAATTATTTATAAAAAAATCTACTTAAATGATTATGTCCACCGAACCTGTCCAACATACTTTGCAATCAAATTTCAAGACCTACTCAATTAATCATTCCTTGAACTAAAACCTTAATATACCAACCTATATATCCCCATATATTGTACATTTCATTAATCCCTTAATTTATTAATATTATTATTATTGTTAATTTTGGAAAGTTCCTTTTGGAAAAAATCTCATGTTCTGCTCTCAACCCTTGTTTAAATCCTCACAACACTAATTGTAAAAGTTATAACAAGATAAAAGGTTTAGTGAGGGTTGTTTTTTACCTTCCCAAGATAGAACCCCTATTTTTTTGTTTTTTTAGGGTGTACTATAGTTAGATGATAGGTACACATGCATAGGTCAATCTAGTACAGTAATGAAAAATATCAGATAAGGAATGAATGTATGGAAAAATAATTTTTGGAAAGCTGATAAATATTAACCTAACTTATATTTACCTTCTATTAGGTAAAAAAATCACACTTCATGGTTGGGTGAAAAGATGTGTAGAGAAATTTAGTGACACAATTTTAGGATAAATTACTCACATAAAAGGGTACCACTCTTCTCAAAGGTTTCATAGAGATACAGCCATTTATATCATCAAAAAATAACCAAAAGTAAATAAAAATTCACCCCTATATGTTAAATTCATTTTATAACATGCATTCCATCATTGAAAAAAAATTGAAAATGTTAAAACAAAATGAAAAGGGGAAATTCCTCAGGAATTTTTAAATAACATCCATGATTATGCAGGAATCATTTTTCATGAAAAGTGGGCATAAAAAATTATTATTTTATTACAAAAGTGGGGGGAAATGAGGTGTAAGTGAAAATACCATTTAGCAAGCAAAAAAGAGAAGAAAGAAAAAAGATAATGAAATTTCAAATGAACTCGACAAGGTGGGGAGAAGTAAAAATATTATTCAATAAGCAAAAAAAAGTAAAAACTAAAATAAAATAAAATAATTACAAACCCAGGAATGTACTCATCCCCCCACACCTAAATTTTGTAGTGTTCTCACTATAAGAAATAGAATTTGGGAAGGAAGGATAAAACCTAGTGGCTGTAATTCGTAAACTGCTTCTTAAAACTGGAGTTCCTCCATTGTGGACTCTAGAATGGATTTGTGGAAGTAATTCAACCGCTGCCCATTGACAATGAAGGTTTTCTTGGTTTCTTTATTTTGAACTTGAACAACACCAAATGGAGAGACATTATTAATAGTGTATGGTCCAAATCAGCAGGAAATAATCTTACCTAGATGCAAATTCAACCTTAAATTATAGAGGGGGACCTTCTACCCAATGTGGAATTGATGATAAAGGATGAGATAGTTGTGGTAAGCCTTGGTTCGCTCCTTAAAAATCCTGGAGTTCTCATATCAATCTAAATGCATTTCCTCCAACTCCTAAACATATAACTTTCTCTAAGTACCTACACCATAAAGATTAGAATTTCATTTCTTGATGGTCCAGTAGGCCCGATGCTCTATCTCAATAGGGAGATGACAACTCTTTCCTAAAACTAACCGATATGGTGACATTCCAATGGGAGTATTAAAGTTAGTATTATAATCACATAAGGAATCATCGAGTCTAAGACTCCAATCTTTTCTATTGGGTTGAACCATTTTTTCAAGAATTTTTTTACCACTCCATTACACACCTCATTTTAACCATTTGTTTGTAGATGATAAGCTGTAAACACTCAATACTCGACCCCATACCTATGAAAAAGTTATTTCATTGTGCGGTTGAAGAAATGTGAAACCTGGTCACTAATGATGAACCTAGTTAATACAAACCTACAGAAAATTTGGGTTCTCAAAAATTCCATAACTATCTTGGAATCATCTTTCCTAGTGGATCATGACTCTACCCATTTTGAAACATAATCCACTTCCAGAAGAATGTAAATGTTCCCAAATGAATTGGGGAATGCTCTCATAATTTAAATTCCCCAAACATAAAAAAATTCATGGAAGAGTAAGAGTTTTTGTGGCATATCATTTCTTTTAAGTACATTTCTCATTATTTGATAATGAGGAAAATATTTACAGAAATCATGGGAATCTAAAAATAATGTTGGCCAACAGAGACTAGAATCGAGGACCTTAAAAGTAGTTTGTTGGGGAATAAAACGGCTCCCACAAGCAAGAGTGTGGCATAACCTAAGGATGGACTGAAACTCGCTATCGGGAACACAACACCTCAGGAATTGATTACTACAAGTGAGAAAAAGGTATGGGTCATCGCAAATGTACCAACAAGACTCATTTTTTAGATGACTAGATTTGTTTTTATATAAATTGGTAGGAAGGAAAGATGCTAAAAAATAATTGACAATTTCAGCATACCAAAGAATAGGATCTTTCACTCGGTACAATTTTTCTTTGGGAAACATGTCATTTATAGGAATATAGGGGAATGAGTCAATGTATGAGGATGGGAGGATCCTACGGATATGGTAAACCACTACATTTTCTACTCTTTTTTATCCCTTATTTCTAAATTGAATTTCGGAAAGAGGATCATCCAATGAATGAGTCATGGTTTGGCTTTTAGTTTCTTAAGAATATAACAAAGAGATTCATGGTCTAAGAACACAATAAATTTGGACCCTAAAAGGTATGAACTGGATTTATTAAAGGAAAACACCATGGAGAGAAATTTATTTTCTATGGTCGTTTAGTTTTCTTGGGGATGGTGTGAGGTATAGGCAATGACATGTGGAGCTCGATAGATGCTTTATGATAAGACTGACCTAACTGCATAGTTATAGGTGTCACCCAAGATCTCTAATGGTAAATCCGACTAAGGTGGTTGGATTACTGGGGGTGATGTGAGACTCCATTCCAATTTATTAAAATCATTCTAACATTATTTATCAAAAACAAATTCTTTTTCTTTTTGGAGCATTTGGGAGAGGGGGAGTGTAATCTTATTAAAGTCACAAATGAAACGATGATAAAATCCAGCATGACCTAGGAAAAACCACACATCCCATACATTTTTGGGGAATGGTAGGGAATAAATGACATACAATTTTGATTTATCTACTTGGATACCATCCCCAAAAATGACATGCCCCAATGATAAACCTTGTTTCACCATGAAATGGAATTTCATATAATTTAATACAAGATTATTTTCAATACAGAAACTAAGGATAGAACCAAGACTACACAAGAATTCATAAAAAGAGGATCCATAAATAGTGAAATCATTCATGAAAACTTCCATTCAATTTTACAGGTAATCCAAAAAACTAATCAAGTACTACTAGAAAGTACCCTAAGCATTGCACAGACCAAATGGCATCATTCTATATAAAAATGTGCTGAGGGGAAAGTAAAGGTTTTATTTTCATAATCCTCAGGGAAAATATGGATCTGAAAGTATCTAGAATACCCATTAAGGAAACAGTGGTGGGACTTCCCTATTATCCACTCTCGCATTTGGTAAATGAGTGGGAAAGGGAAATGGTACTTCCTAGTGTGGTGTTTTAGTCATCGATAGTCTATATAGACATGAAAACTATTCTGCATACGATTTGGAACCAATTCATTGTTTTCATTATTTATTACTATAATACTGTTTTTGTAGGAACCACTTGAATGGAACTAACTCATTGTTTATTATAGATGGGGTAAATGATTCTAGAATCCAATAATTTTGTTACCTCCTTTTTAACAACATCTAGGGGGTTTGGGTTTAGTTGATTTTGTTTCTTATTCACTCATTTAGCCTCATCATTTAATAATATATGATGTGTGAAAATTGAGGGTCTAATACCAGGAATGTCAGCAAGTGTCTATCCCAAAGTTTGTTTATACTCCCTCAAAAGTTTAATCAGTCTCAATTCATGCTTAGGAGGCAGAGAACTAGCAATGATGATAGTTACCTTTTTTTCATTCTCAGTACAGGAATATTTTAAATCTTGAGGTAGTTATTTTAGTTCCAATTCAGGGGGATTTTGGATTTATGGGAGTGTGTTTGAAAGTGAGAGGTCGCTAATATCATCTAACTACAAATGGTTTCATTTTTAGATGAGGAATGAGACTTTACAAGCTTATCAGTATCATTGATGGTTATGTGATCCTCAATGTTCAAGAAATCATAAATTAACAAACATGCATGACATTTTTCTAGACCACTGCATCAATCAACGCATGATTCATTACCTAACATTTCTATCAAGGATGAAAACTAAAAATGGGGGGTCAGGGGTATGAAAATAAGTGTTTTCAGGGGAATGAAGTACATCAATTGAATTAACAGAGGAAGAGTAATGTTCTTCTGAGGGGTGCTTCATGGAATCAAGGATGCTGAAGTGGAAATTTTTACCCCAAAAATTCATAGATAATGTACCATTGTGGACATTAATTATGGTTTTTTCAGTTTTCAGGAATGTTATCCCCAATATAATCAGTGCATTTCCATTCATCCTATCATCTTCCATTTTCATCACATAAAAATTAGTAGGAAAAATGAATTTTTCACCCTTACAGTAAGATCCTATAACACACCAGAAGGGTATTGTGTACTCTGATTTTCTAATTAATCAAAAATTTCAGTGGGATTTAGTTCTTTGACATGAAATAAAGACTAAATGGAGTGAGGAATCACATTTATAGAAGCACCTAAATCAATCATAACATTGGAAAAAGAATACTCGCCTATGGTGCATGGAATTGAGAATGTTCTGAGATCATTGCATTTTGTGGGAAGTGATGGCTCTATCAATACTAATACATTCCTACCCAATATCACTTTTTCATCTCCATGAAGTCACATTCAGTTTCTTCACATCTCTCTTATAAACTTGGCATATCTTAGAATTTGCTTCACAGGATCAATTAAAGGGAAATTAACCTGCACTTTTTAAAAATTTCCCAAGATTTATTTTTCAAGTTCTGTTTCTTTTTGTTTTCCTAGTTGGGTGTCCCTTTGGGGAAATGGAAAAGGAATGGTTGGTATAAGTGAATCATTAGTAGACACACTCTTTCCTTTTGAAGGTATTCTATAAAAATAAGGTTTTTCAACATTTGGAACATTTTCAATGGTTGGGATTGTGTTTTCTTTATGAGGGGATGAAACTAATGGAGGAGTAATTTGGATTTTAAGTTATGTTCCACTCCTAAGGGTTATGTTACTAAAATTTACCTTATCACTAGTGTTGACTAGTGGTAGATAGGTTAGTGTACCTGAACTATGACTTTTAATTTCCCCCACTTAGTTTCCTAGTTTGCCTAATTGGGTTTTTAAGTCTTGTATGGTAGCTTGGGTGGTTTTTAGGAATTGGAGATTGTTGGTAACCATTTGTTTCATCATATATTCTAGGATAATCTCAACTTTTAGAGGGGGTTATTGGAAAGTCCTTTGTGGTGGTTGAGGATTTCTGGGTGGTGGTGGTGGATGGTTACTCTGACCTAGTTGGTTCCATTGTTATTGAGGTTGGTTTGAATACTCCCTTTTTTATAGGCTTGGTTTTCTTTCCACCCAGGTTTGGATGGATAATAAGGTTCTTTCATAAAGGGTTGGTTATAGGTTCGGTCTGGAAAGATTGTCTCACAACTCTCAGATGTTTCTCTCAATTGGGGCCATTGGTGAGAATAGTGGGTTTTAGAAGAACAAATACCACAATATATTATTGGAGGATATTGGGATTTCTCTTGGGAAAGGTAAATCTGCTGAATAAGGGTACTTACCTCTTCCAACTTTATGTCCACCTTCTTCTTGAACTCATTACTTTGCACCTCATGGACACCTTGAATGGGTACACTAGAACTTGAACCAAATTGTTGAGTGTTCTGTATCATGTTCTCAATTAGGATTCTTGCAAAAAATGGTGTATTATCAACAAGCGCTCCACCTGTAATAGCATCAATCATATTTTGATCAATAGGAATTAAACATTCATAAAAATACTGTATTAAAATTTGATTACTTATTTGGTGGTGTGGTCAACTTGAACAAAGCCTTTTAAATATTTCTAAGTATTCATGAAATTTTTCCCCTTGATATTTTCTTATACCACATATTTATTTACCTATTGTTGTGATTCTAGATGTTGGGAAGTATTTTTCAAGAAAAAGTCATTTCATGTCCTCCCAACCTCTAATTGGGGAATTAACATAATATAACCAATATTTTGTAGTGTATTCTAAATAAAAAGGTAATTCCTTAAGATTTACTCATTCTTTATCCACATTTGTAGGTTTTAATGTTGAACAGATAGTATGAAATTATTTTAAATGTTTGTGTGGATATTCTCTAGCCATTCCATGGAATCTTAATAATAGGTTAATTAAACCAAATTTTAGTTCAAAATTGGGTGCCTTTCCTTGTAATTGAATGTAAGTGGCTTGGATATAAACATAAAATGAGGTTATTTATTTTAGTTTTCGATTTTTTTCATCCATATTATGCATGTTAAGTTCTGTTTCAAATTTTTTTCCATAAGAAGAGGGGTTAAGAAAAGTATTGAGTGGTGTATCCTCCTTTAAAGGATGATCCTGTGTGTCTTGGTGTCGTTGATGTAGGATCCTCTCAGATTTGGGTTTGAAAGGTAGTAAATATCCTAGAGCAGAGAATGTCATGCACACAACCTACACAAGATATATATTAAAACACAAATATATTTGAAAATGGAGAAAAACAAACAAACAAATATTCACAAAAATTACAAAAAATCTTATCAAAAACACGCACTAAAAACTAAAGTGCTCCCCAGAAACTACAACAAAATTTGAACTCATTGTCGTGACACGCCAAATTGATTATGATTTAAAAATGATTTTATAGTATAATTAATACCTGGTTCATATCTTAAGGATAATTTATAGGTTTAGATTGTTTATTTTTAATAAAAAGTATTCAAATTAGTGGTGGTTTTGAAAACAATTTCTAAAACAAAATGACTTAATTTAAAGATTTTAAGTGTTGAAAAACAAGTTTATTTTACAAAATCTATGATAAGTATGTGATAATTTCTAAGTTACTATAGAACTTGAAGATTTCATCATTCTTAATTGATTATTATGTTTTAGTGTAATCCTTTCATTGAGGGTTAACCAAGATCTTCAGAACCCACAAGCCTCTTAAAACGATGTGATTAGCACTAAACCTCGACATAAAAATCATGTAGTCAAGTTAAAAACTCTTATAATTATTTCTGGTTTGTAAAGTAACATTTAAATATCAAATGTTTTTGAAATAAAATGATTCTTATGTTTTCCAATTAGAACAACACAAGACGCACACTTAAAATCACACACCGATCGGTTATGAAATAAAAATTGTTTCAATTAAATGCATAAAAACAAGTTAATATACATATAAAATAACAATTAAAACCAAAATATACACCAAACCATTAGATAATTATGTGCTGGAAATCCTTTTTCAAGTATGTATCTCCCTCCAATGAACACCCACCGCTTAGCACGACATCGGGCATAGGAGGAAGCTCAGGTGGAACTCATCTTTCATTCTTGATCCCCCTATGAGGATGGGGGCTTCCAAAACTCAAAAGGTGATGATAATACTATTATAGAACTGAAAATTGGCATAAATTTGATCCCTTGGTCTAACTTTCAAATGAGGTACACATGGTTCCCCTTTATAGCCAAAATGGGAAGTGGTTTTTGGTACCCAATTTTAGAGATACCACTTGTGTATTGGTTATGGTTTGGTATATGGAAATATCTCGACTTAGAAAAAATATAAAAGTTATTTTCCTATATATTTACTATCATAATGTAAAATTTGACGGTTATTGAACATTTATAATTAGATATATAGTCATAATACCAAACCAAACTTTTGACTTCGTGCAGATTTTGTCCCCTATAAATAATGGTTTGGATGAGCCACTTAATGGATGAATTGGGATTGGGTTCCTTGTTATTTGTTGTATAAAATGAAGTTTTGGATCTTCATATAAACTTTCATCCCATTTTGATGTAAACATTTCGCGTAATGTTTAAAACAGTGGATAGATATACTTGGCCAGTCATGTTGTTTGGCCCATTTTCCTTATAGATCGTCTTCAGGGCCTCCAAATCACTTCCTCCTACAATGAAATCATCAAAAAAGGTAAAATTTACCTTTTTAATAGTGATAAAAAAATAATTGAATCAAACATGAATTTAAATTTGTTATTATTTTTATAATTTTCAATACAAAACTAGTTCAGCATAGTGGTGTAACGGTAAAAATGAAATAGTGAATCGCTACACAATCACAACCCAACACCTTAACATTTTCACTCCTAGGAAAAGTCACATTTTAAAATATTATTCATATAGATATTCCCAAATTCATGAAGATTTAACATTTAATAAAAATTTAATCCATGGTAGAAATTTGATCAAATAAAAAATCACACCAAGGAGTTATTTTTAGTGATAATGGAATAAAATGTCTCATAAATTGTATCAGTATGAAATTCAAGGAGTTGAATGATTACAATTTGATAAAATAATTCAAAAGGTAACCATGTCACTAATTCTCCACGTTTTTGTGTGAAAAACATTTCATGAAATTCTTTGTACTTCCTATCCATTAAATAAAAATTATTTTTAAAAATATCTACTTTAATGATTATGTCCATCGAACCAGCCCTACTTTATTTACAATCAAATTTCAAGACCCACTCAGTTATGCATTCCCAGAAGTCAAACTTTAAGCTCTATACCTAGATATACCCATATTTTGTACATTTTATCACTCCCCTAATTTATTAATATTATTATTATTTTTTTTTAGTTTCACTTGGAACAAACCTCACACTCTTCTCACAACCCTTGTTTGATCTCATCGTGACACCAATTGTAATATTTATAAAAGATCAAAGGTCTAAGAAGGGTGGTTTTTGACCCACCCAAGACACAGCCCCTATTTTTTTGTTTTTTTTTTTTTGTTTTTTTAGGGTGTACAATAGACAAATAACAGGTACACATGCATAGGTCCATCTGGTATAGTAATGAAAAATATCAGATAAGGAACAAATGTATGGAAAAATCAATTTAGGAAAGCTAATAAATATTAAACTGACTTATATTTTACTTCCATTAAGTGAGAGAATTTCACACATCATGGTTGGGTGAAAACATGTGTGGAGATATTTAGTGACAAAATTTTCCCACAAATTACTCACACAAAAGGGTGAGCTTTTTCTCAAAGGTTTTACAGAGATACAACCATTTATATCATCGACAAACTACAAAAATTCAAGAAAAATTCACCCCTAAATGTTAAATTCATGCTAAAACTCAAATTACATCATTAAAACCAAAACAAATTATATGTTAAAGCAATATGAAAAAAGGAAATTCCTCATGCATTTTTCAATAACATCCATGATGAATCCGTCATCATTTTCCAAGATAAGTGGGAATCAAAAATGATTATTTTAGCATAAAAGTTGGGGGAAATGAGGGGTAAAAGTGAAAATACCATTCAGAAAGAGAAAAATAAAATAAAGAAAAAAGATGATGAAAATCCAAATGAACTCCACAAGGTGGGGAGAATTAAAAAAATTATTCAACAAGTAAAATAAGAAGAAGAAAAAGAACAGAAATGAAAATCTTAATGAACATAGGAATGTACCCATCCCCCCACACCTAAATTGTGCATTTTCCTTACTATAAGAAAGAGAATGTGGTAAGAAAGGATAAAACATGGTGGGTTTCATTTTTAGACTGCATCTTGAACTTATATTTCCTCCATCGAGGACTCAAGAATTGATTCATGGAAGTGATTTAGCTGATGCTCATTAACAGTGAAGGTTTTATTGGTTTATACATTTTGAACCTGAACAACACCTAATAGAGAGAAATTAGTAATAGTGTATGGTCCAAAACAGTGGCAAAGAAGCTTACCTGGATAAAACTTCAGCCTTGCATTATAGAGGAGGACCTTCTTACCAATGTTTAAATAATGATGAAGTATGAGATGGTCATGGGCAGCCCTGGTTGGATCCTTATAAATCTTGTAGTTCTTATATGAATCTCTACGCATTTCCTCCAACTCTTGAATCTATAAATTTATCTAATTACTTGAACTAGAAACATTATAATTGCATTGTTTGATAGCCTAGTAGGCTCAATGCTCTATGTCAATAAGGAGAAGAAAACTCTTTCCAAAAACTATCTAATATGGTGATATTTCAATGGGAGTTTTGAAGGTAGTATAGTAATCTTGTAATTAATAATTGAGTCCAAGTCTCAAATCTTTTCTATTGGGTTGATCCATTTTTACAGGAATTTTTTTTACCTCTCTATTAGACACCTCATCTTGACCATTAGTTTGTGGATGATAATTAGTAGACACTAGATGCCTGACACCATACCTATGAAAAATTGATTGCATTGTATAGTTGCATAAATGTGAACCCTGGTCACTAATGATGAACCTAGGTAATCCAAACCTATAGAATATTCGGGTTCTCAAAAATTCCACAACTATCTTAGAATCATCTGTCCTCATGGATCGTGCCTCTACCCATTCTGAAACATAATCCACAACTAGAAGAATGTAGAGGTTCCCAAATGAATTGGGAATGGTCCCAAAAATTAAATGCCCTAAACATCAAAAATTTAATAAAAGAGAAAGGGTTTTTGTGGAATTTTATTTCTTTTAGATACATTTCTCATTATTTTACAATGAAGCAATATTTACAGAAATCATGGGCATCTTGAAATAATGTTGGCCAAAAGAGACTAGAATCAAGGACCTTGTGAGAAGTTCATTAGGGAAAAAAGTGAGCCCCATAATCATGAGTTTGGAAGAACCAAATGATGGACTAAAACTCACCATCAGGAACACAACACCTGAGAAATTGATCAATACTTGTGTGCCAAAGGTAGGGTTCATCCCAAATGTACCAACATCACTCATGTTTTATATGAATATATTGGTTTTGGTTGAAATTAATAGGAATGAAAGATGTTATCAAATAATTGACAATTTCATATACCAAGGAATATAATCTTACACTTGGTACAATTGCTCATTGGGAAACATTACATTTATGGGAATATAGGGGTATGGGTCAATGTCTAAGTATGGGAGGATCCTACTGATATGGTCAGCCACCACGTTCTCTGATCCTTTTTTATCCCTTATTTCTAAATTGAATTCCTAAATGAGGAGTATCTAGTAAATGAGATGTGGTTTGGCTTCTAGTTTTTTAAGGAGATATCGGAGGGGTTCATGGTCTGATAACATAATGGATTTGGACCCTATAAGATATGACCTGAATTTATCCATGTAAGAAACAATTTCAAGAAATTATTTTTCAATGGTGGTGTAGTTTTCTTGGGCATGGTCCAGAGTATGTGAGGTATAGGAAATGACTTGTGGATCTCGATAGACCCTTTGTGATAAGACTGCCCCAACTACACAATTAGAGGCATTACACATGAGTTCAAATGGTAAATCTCACCAAGGTAGCTGGATTACCAAGGGTGATGTGAGACTCCATTTCAGTTTATTAAAAGCATCCTCACATTCTTTATCAAAAAAAATTTCTTTTTCTTTTTGGATAAATTGGGAGAGGGGGAGTGAAATCTTACTAAAGACATGAATGAAACGATGGTAAAATCCAACATGACCTAGGAAACACCACACATCCTATATATTTTTGGGTAATGTTAGGGAATAAATGACATCTACTTTTGATTTATCTACTTGGATTCCATCCTCAGAAATGACATTCCCCCGTACTATACCTTGTCACACCATGAAATGGTATTTCTCATAATTTAATACAAGATTATTTTCAATATAGTGAAGTAGGATAGAACCAAGACTACTCATCCATTCATCAAAATAGGAACCATAAATAGTGAAATCATCCATGAAAACTTCTTGGATGTTCTCAAGATAATATGAAAAAATACTTACCATACATCGCTGGAAAGTACCCAAAACATTGCACATACCAAATGGCATCCTCCTAAATGAAAATATACCAAAGGGGCATATAAAGGTTGTCTTTTCCGGATCCTCAAGGGCAATATGGATTTAAAAGTATCCAGAATACCCATCAAGGAAAAAGTATTGGTACTTCCCTGCTAGCCTCTATAGAATTTGGTTAATGAATGGAAAAGTCAAATGGTCCTTCCTAGTGTGTTGGTTTAGTCAGTGATAGTCTATATAGACACGTCAACTATTCTTCACACAAGTTGGAACCAATTCATTGTTTTCATTTTTTATTATTGTAAGATCTGTTTTTTTAGGAACCACTTGAATAGGACAAACCCATTAGCTACCAGAGATTGGGTAAATGATTCCATAATCCATAAATTTTGTTACCTCCTTTTTAACAACATCAATGTGGTTTGGGTTCAGTCAATGTTGTGCATGCCTCTCTAGTTTATCCTCATAATTTAATAATATATGATGTGTGAAAATTGATGGGATAATACCAGGAATGTCAGCAAGTGTCCATCCCAGATATTTTTTATACTCCTAAAAACTTAAAGTAGTCACAATTAATGATCATGGGGGGAGTAAACTAGAAATGATGACAGGCATCTTGTTTCCATTCTCAAGATAGGTATATTTTAAATCTGGAGGCAGTTTTTTTAGTTCCAATTCAAGGGGGTTTTGGATTTATGGGAGTGTGTATGAAAGTGATAGGTCACTAATCTCATCTAACTACTTGATGGTATCATCCTCATATTAGTAATGATATTTTACAAGATTATCAGTATCATCTATGGTCATGTGATCCTCAATGATCAAGAAATCATCAATTAATAAACATGCATGACATTTTTATAGACCACTAAAATAATCAACGAATGTTTCATTAACTATCATTTCTATCATGGATGAAAATTCATAAAGGGTATTAGGGGAATGAAAAGAAGTGTTTTCAGGGGAAGGATGTGTATTAATTGAATTAACAAAGAGAGAGGAATGTTCTTCTGAGGGGTGATTCATGACATCAAGTATATTGAATTGGACTATGTCACCACCAAACTTCATAGATAATACACCAATGTGGAAATTAATTATGGTTTTAGTAGTTTTCAAGAAGTTCCTCCCCAATATAATCAAGGTATTTCCATTCATCCTATCATCTTCCTTTTTTAGCACATAAAAACTAGTAGAAAAAATTAAATTTTTCACCCTCACAAGAACATCCAGAAGTGTGTGTTGCACTCTAATTTTATAATTGAACAACAATTTCAGTGGGATTCGATTCTCTTACCTATAATAAAGAGTAAATGGAGTGAGTAATCACATTTATAAAAGAACCTAAATCAGACATATCATTGTAAAAAGAATACTCCACTATGGTGCATAGAATTGAGAATGTTCCAGGATCATTATATTTTGTGGGAAGTGATGGCTCTATCAATGTTGAGACATTCCTTCCCAAGATCACCTTTTCATCTCCATGAATTCATATTCATTGTGTGCACATCTTCTTTAGAAACTTATAATATCTTGGAATTTGATTCACAACATCAATTAAAGGAATGTAAACCTGCACTTTTTAAAAAGTTTTTCCAAGATTTCATTATCAAGTTCTGTTTCTTTTTGTTTTCTTGGTTGGGTGGAACTTTAGGTAAATGTAGTAGGAATGGTTTGGCTAGGTGACTCATCAACAGACACACTATTTCTTTTATAAGGAATTCTATCAAGAAAAGGTTTTTCAACATTTGGAACATTTTCAATGGTTGGGATAGTGTTTTCCTTAGGAGGAGATGACACTAATGAAAGGTTCATTTGGATTTTAAGTTGTGTTCCACTTCTAAGGGTGATGGCACTAACATTTCTCTTATCCTTAGGGTTGACTAGTGGTTGAAAGGGTAGTTTACCCAACCCATGCCTTTGAATTTCCCCCACAAAGTTGGCTAGTTTTCCTAATTAGGTTTTTAAGTCTTGTATGGAAGTTTGGGTGGTTTTTTTTAATTGTATATTGTTGGAAACCATTTGTTTCGACATGTCTTATAGGCTAGGTTTGGGTTTTGGAGGGGGGTTTTGGAAATTCCTTTGTGGTGGTTGAGGAATTTTTGGTGGTGGTGGTGGATAACTACTCTGGCCTAGTTGGTTCCACTATTATTGAGGTTGGTTTGAATATCCCCCCCCCCCTTTCTTATAGGCTTAGTTGTCTTTCCACCCAGGCTTGGATGGATAGTAAGTTTCTTGCCTAAAGGTTCGGTTATAAGGGTGGCCTATAAAGACTTCCTTACAACTCTTGTATTTTTCTCTCAATTGAGGGCATTAGCCAGAATAGTGGGTTTTTGAAGAAAAAATACCACAATGGATGGGAGGATGATATTGGGATTTCCCTTGGGAAAGGGTAAGTTATCGAAGAATGGTACTTACCTCTTCTAACTTTGTGTCCACCTACTTCTCGAACTCAGTACTTTTCACTTCATGGAAACCTCGAATGGGTACACTTGAACTTGAACCAAATTTTTTATTGATTTGTGCCATGTTATCAATTAGGGTTCTTATAGTAATTGGGGTCTTATCAACTAGTGCTCCACCTATAGCAGAATCAATCATATTTCAGTCAATAGGAATTAAACCTTCATAAAAATACTATATTAAAAGTTGATACTTATTTGGTGGTGTGAACAACTTGAACAAAGTCTTTTAAATATTTCATAGTTTTCATGAAGTTTTTCTACTTGATATTGTATTATCCCACATATTTATTTCCATATTATTTCGGTTCTAGAGGTTGGGAATTATTTCTCAAGAAAAAGAAATTTCATGTCCACCCAGCCTCTAATTGGGGAATTAACATAATATAACCAATCTTTTACAGTGTCTTCTAAAGAAACAGGTAATTCCCTAAGCTTTACTTGTTCTTTATCCACATTTTCGGGTTTTAATGTTGAACACATGGTATGATATTATTTTAAATTATTTTTTGGATATTCTCCATCCAATCCATGGAATCTTGGTAATATATGAATTAAACTGGATTTTAGTTCAAAATTGGGTGCCTCACCTTGTAATTGAATGTAAGTGGGTTGGATGTCAACATCAAGTGAGGTTAGTTATCTTAGTGTTTTATTTTTTTTATCTATATTATGAGTATTATGTTCAGTTTCTAATTTGGTTCCAGAAGAAGATGGGCTAAGAAAAGTCTCGAGTGGTGTGTCCTCCTTCAAAGGGTTGTCTTGTGTGTCTCGGTGTCGTTGACGTAGGATCCTCTCAATTTTGGGTTCTAAAGGAGATAAATATCCTAAATAAGATCACATAATGCACATAACCTACACAAGATATAAATCAGAACACAAATATATTTTAAAAGGGATAAAAACAAACAAATATTTACAAAATTTATAAAAAATATTATCAAAAACACACACTAAAAACTAAAGCACTCCCCAGAAACGGTGCCAAAATTTGAATTCATTGTCATGACACGTCAAATTGATTTTAATTTAAAGATGATTTTATAGTCTATTTAATACCCTAGGCTATATCTCAAGGATCATTTATTGGTTTAGAGTGTGTATTTTTTATAAAAAGTACTAAAATTGGAGGTAGTTTTCAAAAAAATCTAAAACAAAATGACTTAATTTGAAGAGTTTAAGAGTTGAAAAACAAGTGTATTTTGAAAAATATATGATAAGTATGTGATAATTTCTAGGTTACTACAGAACTTTAATAGTTCCTCATTCTTAATTGATTATTAGATTTTAGTGTAATCCTTTGGTTGAGGGTTGACTAAGATATTGGGTATCCACAAGCCTCTAAAAATGATGTGATTAGTTCTAAACCTTGAGCTAACAATCATTTAGTCAAGTTATGGACCCTTAGAATGATTTAAGGTTTGTAAAAGAACAATGAAATATTAAATGTTTGGGAAAGAAAAGGATTCTTATATTGTCCAATCAGAAAAATACAAGATGCATAGTTAAAATCACACACCGATCGGTTATGAAATAAAAAGTGTTTCAATTAAATACATAAAAACAAGTTATGATAAATATAAAAGAAAAATTAAAACCATGGTATACACTAAACTAGTAGATAATTATATGACAGAACTCCCTCTTCAAGTGTGTAGCGCCCTCACAATGATCACAAACCGCTTAGCCTGACATCGGGAGGAGGAGTAAGCTCGGGTGGAACTCCTTCATCATTATTGATACCTCTATGAGGATAGGGGACTCCAGAACTAAAAAGGTGATGATAGGAATAATTTGGAACTAAAAATTGGCATAACTTCAATCCCTTGGTCGAACTTCCAAATGAGGTACCCATGGTGCCCATTTATAGCCAAAATGGAAAGTGGTTTTGGGAACCCAGTTTTCAAGATACCACTTATGTCTCTGTTTTGGGTAGGTATATGTAATTATCTCAACTTATAAAAAGAAAAAATTTCTTTAAATCTATTTTTAATATCATAATGTCAAATTTGGATGCCATTGAACATCTATAATTGGAGATATATTCAGAATACCGAACCAAAATTCTGACTTCATGTAGATTTTGTATCCTGGACAAAATGGTTCAAATGGGACCCTTAATGGATGAGTGGGGATTGTGTTCCTTGATATTAGTTTTATACCATGAAGTTTTGGATCTTCACACAAAATTTCATACCATTTATAGTAAAGTAATTCATGTAATGTTCAAAACAGTGGACAGATGTCCTTGGGCTATCATGTAGTTTGACCCTTTTTCCTTTTGGATCATCTTCAGGGCCTCCAAATCACCTCCCCCTATAATGAAATCATCAAAACAAGTAACATTTACCTTTTTAACAGTGATAAACACAAAATAATTTAATCAAACATGAAGTTAAATTTGTTATTATTTTAATAAATTTCAATGAAAAACTAGTTTAGCACAGTGGTGTAAGGATGAAAATGAAATAGTGAATCGCTACATGATCACACCCCCACACCTAAAAAATTTCACTCCTAGGAAAAGTCACATTTATAAAAATTATTCAGGGAGATGTTCCCAAATTAATGAATATTTAACATTTAATGAAACTTTAATCCATGCTATAAATGTCATCAGATAAAAAATCACACTAAGTAGTTATTCTCAATGATAATAGAGAAAGATGCCTCATAAATTGTAACAGTACAAAATTTAAGGATTTTAATGAACAAAATTTGAGAAAATATTTCAAAAGATAACCATGTAACTAATTATCCATGTGTGTGTGTGAAAATAATTCCATGAAATTCTGTATAATTCCTATCGAGTACATATAAATTATTTTAAAAAATTTCTACTTAAATGATTATTTCCACCGAACCCGCCCAACATCATTTTCAAACAAACTTAAAGAACCACTCAATTAAGAAATATAAGAAGTAAAACCTTAATCTACAAACCTAGATATCAACATATTTTTTACATTTTATCACTCCCCTAATTTATTAATATTATTATTATGGTTTTTTTTTTGAAAAGTTTCACTTGGAACAAATCTCACACTCTTCTCTCAACCCTTATTTGATCTCCTCATGACACTAATTATAATAGTTATAATAAGATAAAAGGTTGAATAAGGGTGGTTTTTCACCCACCCCAGACACAACCCCTATTTTTTGTTTTTGTTTTTTTTATTTTTAGGGATTACAACAGTCAAATAATAGGTACACATGCATAGATCAATCTAGTAAAGTAATGAAAAAGATCAGAAAAGGAATGAACTTATGGAAAAATAATTTTGGGAAAGATGATAATATTAACCTAACTTGTATTTACCTTCCATTGTGTAAGAAAAATTCACACTTCATGGTTTGGTGCAAAGATGTGTGGAGATATTTAGTGACACAATTTTCCCATAAATTACTCACACAAAAGGGTGTCATTCTTCTTAAAGGTTTTATAGAGATACGACCATTTATATCATTGACCAACAACAAAAATTCAAGAAAAAATCACCCTTCAATGTTAAATTCATGCTAAAACACACATTCTGTCATTGAAAAAAATTAAAAACGTTATAAAAATATAAAAAAGTTAAATTATTCATGCATTTTTTAGTAACATCCATGATTAAGCAGGCATCATTTTTCATGATAAGTGGACATCAAACATGATTATTTCAGCACAAAACTAGGGGGGAATGAGGTGGTAAAGTGAAAATACCATTCAGAAAGTGAAAAAGAGAATACATAAATAAGACGATGAAAATCCAAATGAAATTGACAAGGTACGGAGAAGTAAAAATACTATTCAACAAGAAAAAAAATGAAAAAAAATGAAAATCCTAACGAATCGAGAAATTTACCCATCCCCCCACACTTAAATTATGTAGTTTCCTCACTAAAATGAATATAATGTGGGAAGGAAGGATAAAATTTTGTAGGTTTTATTCGTATACTTCTTCTTAAACTTGGATTTACTCTATCAGGGACTCTGGAAAGGATTTTTGGAAGTGCTTCAGCCACTACCCATTGACAGTGAAGGTTTTCTTGGTTTATTCATTTTGAACCTAAACAAAACCAAATGTAGAGACATTAATAAAAGTGTATGGTCTAGACCAGTAGGAACTAAGCTTACCTAGATGAAACTTTATCCTTTCATTATAGAGGAGGACCTTTTTCCCAATGTGGAATTAACAATGAAGTATGAGACAGTCATGGTAAGCCTCGGTTCACTCCTTTTAAATCCTGGAGTTGTCATATGAATCTATAAGCATTTCCTCCAACTCCTGAATCTGTAAATTTCTCTGAGTATTTGCACCAGAAAGATTATAATTTTATTTTTTAATGGCCTAGTATGTCTGATTCTCAATCTCAATAAGAAGATGACAACTATTTCCAAAAAGTATCTGATATAGTGACATTACAATGAGAGTTTTGAAGGGAGTATGGTAAGCCCATAATGAATCATTGAGTCTAATAATCCAATCTTTTCTATTGGGTTGAACCATTTTTTCAAGAATTTTTTTTACCTCTATATTAGACACCTCATCCTAACCATTGGTTTGTGGGTGATAAGTAGTAGACACTCGATGCCTGGCCCCATACCTATGCAAAAGTGATTGCATTGTAAGGTTGTAGAAATGTGAACCCTGGTCACTAATGATGATCCTAGGTAATCTAAACCTATATAAAATTTGGGTTCTCAAAATTTCCACAACTATCTTGGAATCATCTATCATCGTGGCTCATGCCTCTACTCATTTTCAAACATAATACACTACCAAAAGAATGTAAAGGTTCCCAAATGAATTGGAGAATGGTCCCATAAATTCAATTCCCTAAATATCAAAAATTTCACGGAATATAAAGGGGTGTTTTGGAATTTCATTTCTTTTAGAGACATTCCCCATTATTTAACAACGAGGACAAGATTTACATAAATCATAGGCATATCAAAATAATGTTACCCAAAAGAGACTAGAATCAAGGACCTTGTAACAGTTCAATGGGGACCAAAGTGGCCCCCACAATCAAGAGTGTGGAAAAACCTAAGGATGGACTAAAACTCACTATAGGGAGCACAATGCTTGAGGACGTGATCACTACATGTGCACCAAAGGTAGGGGTCATCCCAAATGTACCAACAGCACACATGTTTTGATAACCAGATTGGTTTTGGTTGAAATCAATAGGAAGGTAAGATTATACCAAATAATTGAAAATTTCGGAATACTAAGGAATATAATCTTGCACTCAGTAAAATTATTCATTGGTAAACATGTCATTTATGGGAATATAGAGGGATGATTCAATGTACAAGGATAAAATAATCCTACTGATATGGTCAGCCGCCACATTCTCTACTCCTTTTTTATCCCTTATTTCTAAAATGAATTCCTGAAGGAGGAGCATCCAATGAATGATACATGGTTTGGTTTTAGATTTATTAAGGAGATACTAAAGGGTTTCATGGTCTGAGAACACAATGACTCTAGAACCTAAAAGGTATGACCTGAATTTATCCAAGGAAAATACAATGGCAAGAAATTATTTTTTAGTGGTGGTGTAGTTTTTTGGTAAAGGTCCAGAGTACGTGAGGCATAGGCAATGACATGTGGATCTCGATCAACCCATTGTGATAAGACTACCCCAACTACATAGTTTGAGGCATCACACATGATCTCAATTGGTAAATCCCACCTAGGAGGTTGGATTACCGGGGGTGATGTGAGACTACATTTTAGTTTATTAAAAGTATCATCGCATTCTTTATCAAAAACAAATTTTTTTTCTTCTTGGAGAAATTGGCAGAGGTGGAGTGAAATCTTACTAAAGTCGCGAATGAAACAGTGGTAAACTATATAATGACCTGGGAAATACCACACATCCCATATATTTTTGGAGAATAGAAGGGAAAAAATGACATCTAATTTTTATTTGTCTACTTGGATACCATCCCCAGAAATGACATGCCCTAGTAATATACCTTGTCATACCATGAAATGGAATTTCTCTTAATTTTATTACAAGATTATTTTCAATATAGTGACATAGGAAAGAACCAATAATACTCAAGCATTCATAAAAAGAGGAGCCATAAATAGTGAAATCATCTATGAAAACTTGCAAGAAATTCTCCAGGTAATATGAAAAAATATTAACCATGTATCGTTGGAAATTATCCAGAGCATTGCACATACCAAATGGAATCCTCATATATGAAAATATTCCAAAGGTGAAAGTAACAGTTGTATTTTTCTGATCCTAAAGGGAAATATAGATCTGAAAGTATCCATAATATCCTTCAAGAAAAGAGTAATAGGAGTTCCCTACTATCCTCTCTAGAATATGGTCAATGAATGGAAAATGGAAATGGTCCTTACTAGCAGCCACTAATTTTGTTACCTACTTTTTAACAACATCTATGAGGTTTGGGTTCAATCAACATTGTTCTTACCTCACTATTTTATCATAATCACTTAATAATATTTGAAGTGTAAAAATGGATGGGTTAATACTAAGAATTTTTTAAAGTTTTCATCCCAAAGTTATTTTATACTCCATAAAAATTTCAAGTAGTCATAATTCATGCTCAAGAGGGAGTGAACTAGCAATGATGACAGGGATCATATTTCCATTCTCTGGATAGGAATATTTTAAAATCTTGAGGTAGTTGGTTTAGTTCCAATTCATGGGGATTTTGGACTGGTGGGAGTGTGTGTGAAAGTGATAGGTTACTAATCTCATCTAACTAGTCAATGCTATCATCCTTATATGAAGAATGAGATTTTACAAGTTTATTAGTATTACAGATGGTCATGTGATCCTCAGTGTTCAAGAAATCATCAATTAACAAACATGCATGAAATTTTTCTATACCAATACAAAAATAAATGCATGATTCGTTACCTAAAATTTCTATCAAGGTTGAAAACTCATAAAATGGGGTCAGGGGAATGAAAAGAAGAGTTTTTAGGGGAAGGGAGTACATTAATTGAATTAAAAAAGCGAGTGAGGAATGTTCTTCTGAGGGGTGCTTCATGGAATCAAGGATGTTAATGTGGACAATTTCACCACAAAACATTATAGATAATGTACCATTTTGGACATTAATTATGGTTTTTTTGGTTTTTAAGAAATCCTACCCCAATATAATCAGGTCATGTCCATTCATTATGACATCTTCCATTTTTTTCATATAAAAATCAGAAGGGAAAATTAAATTTTTCACCCTCACAAGAACATATTCTAACATATTAGAAGGGTGTGTTGTACTCCAATTTTCTAATTGAACAAAAATTACAATGGTCTTCAGTTCTTTGAACTGCAATGAAGAGTAAATAGAGTGATGAATCAAATTTATGGAAGAATCTAAATCAATCATAGCATTGGAAAAAGAATAATCCCCTATGGTGAATGGAATTGAAAATGTTCCAGAATCATTGAATTTTGTGGGAAGTGAGGGCTCTATCAATACTGATACATTCCTCCTTAAGCTCACCTTTTCATCTCCACAAAGTCGCCTTTGGTGTGTGCACATCTCCTTTAGAAACTTGTCATATCTTGGACTTTTTTTCACAACATCAATTAGAGGAATGTTAACCTTCACTTTTTGAAAATTTTCCAAGATTTATTTATCAAGTTTTGTTTTTTATTCTTGGTTGGGTGGACCTTAGGGGAAATGGAAGAGGAATAGTTGGTCTAGGTGACTCATTAAAAAACACACTCTTTCCTTTATAAGGGCTTCTCTCAAGACAAGGTTTATCAACATTTAGAACATTTTCAATGGTTGGGATGGTGTTTACCTTAGTAGGGGATGAGTCTAATGGAAGGTTCATTTATATTTTAAGTTGTGTTCCACTCCTACGGGTGATGAAACTAAATTTTACTTTATCCCTAGGGTTGACTAGTGGTTGATAGGGTAGTTTACTAGACCCATGAATTTGAATTTCCCCCATCAAGTTGGATAGTTGGACTAATCGGGTCTTTAAGTCTTTTATGGAAGCTTGGGTGGTTTGTTAGAATTGGAGATTATTGGAATCCATTTGTTTCATCTCATCTTTTAGTCTAGGCTTGGGTTTTTGATGGGGTTGTTAGACAGGCCTTTGTGGTGGTTGAATATTTTTGGGTGGTAGTGGTGGATGACTACTCTGACCTGGTTGGTTCCATTTTTATTGAGGTAGGTTTGAATACCCCCTTTCCTATAGGATTGGATTTCTTTCCACCTAGGTTTGGATGGATAGTAAGGTTCTTTTCTAAAGTGTTTGTTATAGGGGAACCCTGGAAATATTACCTAACAACTCTCAGATGTTTCTCTCAGTTGGGGGCATTGGTCAGAATAGTGGGTGTCAAAAGAAAAAATATCACAATAGATGGGATGAGGATATTGGTATTTCCCTTGGGAAATGGAAAGTTTTTAAAGAAGGGTACATACCTCTTAAAACATTATTTCCACCTTCTTATCAAACTCAGTACATTGCACCTCATGGACACCTAGAATGGGTACATTGGACCTTGAACAAAATTTTGGAGTGTTCTACGTCGTTTTATCAATTAGGGTTCTTGTAGTAATTGGGATATTATCAACTGGTGCTCTACCTACAGCTACACCAGTCATATTTCAATCAATCGGAATTAAACCTTCATACAAATACAGTATTAAAAGTTGATCACTTATTTGGTGGTGTGGAAAACTTGAACAAAGTATTTTAAATCTTTCCCAGTATTCATGAAGTGTTTCCCCTTAAGATTTTCTTATCCTACATATTTCTTTCCTTTTTTCTTGGTTTTATAGGCTAGGAAGTATTTTTTAAGAAAAAGGTTTTTCATGTCTGATCAACCCCTATTTGGGTGATTAACATAATATAACCAATATTTTTTAGTATAATCTAAAGAAAAAGGTAATTCCATAAGCTTTAATTATTCTTCATCCGCATTTGTAGGTTTTAATGTTGAACACACAATATGAAATTCTTCTAAATTCTTGTGTGGATCTTCTCTAGCCAGTCCATGGAATCTTTGTAATTGGTGAATTAAATCAGATTTTAATTCAAAATTGGATGCCTCACCTTGTAATTTAGTGTAAGTGGGTTGGATACAAAATCAAGTGAGGTTAGTTATTTTAGTGTTTGATTGTTTTCATCCATATTATTCATGTTAATTTTAGTTTCTAATTTGGTTCCATAGGAAGATGGGTTAATAAAAGTCTTGAGTGGTGTGTCCACTTTCAAAGGGTTGTCTTGTGTGTCTTGGTGTCATTGATGTATGATCCTCTCCATTTTGGGTTTAAAAAAAGGTAAATCTCCCCAAAAAGAGAAAATCATGCACAAAACCTACACAAGATATAGATCAGAACACAAATATATTTGAAAAGGGAGAAAAATAAACAAACAAATATTCACAAAAATTGTAAAAAATCTTATCAAAAACACGCACTAAAAACTAAAGCGCTCCCCGGAAATAAAGAAAAAATTTGAATGCGTTGTTGTGACACGTCAAATTGATTATGATTCAAAGATGATTTTATAGTATAGGAAAGACTCTAGGTCATATATCAAGTAGAATTGATAGGTTTATAGTGTGTACTTTTAATAAAAAGTACTAAAATTGGGGCTGGTTTCGAAAATAATTTCTAAAAAAATAACTTAATTTAAAGAGTTTAAGAGTTGAAAAACAAGCGTATTTTTTAAAATATATGATAATTATGTGATCATTTCTAAGTTACTACATCACTTGAATAGTTACTCATTCTTAACTGAATATTAGGTTCTAGTGTAATATTTTGGTTGAGGGTTAACCAAGATCTTGGATACCAACAAGCCTCTTAAAAAGATGTGATTAGAACTAAAACATGACATAATAATCATGTAGTCAAGTTCCAACCCATTATCATGCTTTAAGAAATATAAAGGAACATTTAAATCTCAAATTTTTGGGAAAAAGGGATTTTTATGTTGTCCAATCACAATAATACACGACGCACACTTAAAATCGCATACTGATTAGTTATGAAATAAAAAGTGTTTCACTTAAATGCATAAAAACAAGTTAAGATGCATATAAAAGAATAATTAAAACCAAAATATACACCAAACCAGTAGAGAATTATGGGCCTAAAATCCTTATTTAAGTGTGTATCTCCCTTGTAATGATCACCCACCACTTAGCTCGACATCGAGAGGAGGAAGCTCAGGTGGAAGTCCTTCTTCATTATTTATCCCCCTATGAGGATAGAAGCCTCCAGAACTTAAAAGGTGATTATAGGACTCCTCTAGAACTTCAAACTGGTAGAACTTCAATCCCTTGGTTGAACTTCCAAATGAGGTACACATGGTTCCCTTTTATAGCCAAAATGGGAAGTGGTTTTGGGAACCCAGTTTTCGAGATAGCACTTGTGTCTCGGTTTTGGGTTGGTATCTTGACTCTAAAAAAGAGAAAAGTTGTTTTCTGATATCATGACTATCATTATGTCATATTTTGAGGCCATTAAAAATATATAATTGGTGATATAGTCAGAATACTGAACCAAACTTCTGACTTCATGAAGATTTTATTTGCGGAAAAAAAAGGTTCGGATGGGACACTTAATGGAATAATGGGGTTTGGGTTCTTTGAGATGAGTTGTATTACATTAATTTTTGGATCTTCCCACAAAATTTTAGCCCATTTAGAGGCATAGATGTCACATAATGTTAAAAATATTTGAAATATGTCCTAGGGTTATCATGCAGTTTGACCAATTTCCCTTCTGGATCATATTCAGGGCCTCCAAATCACCTCCTCCTACAACGAAATCATCAAAAAAAGTAATATTGACCTTTTTAAAAATAATAAACACAAAATAATTGAATAAAACATGAAGTGAAATTTGTTATTATTTTTATAATTTTCAATACAAAACTAGTTTAGTACAGTGGTGTAAGGGGGAAAATGAAATAGTGAATCCCTACACTATCCTTCATCCTAAGTATATTTACTACATCTCATAACTTGGGTACATACATCAATGAAAGTGTGAGCATAAGACCTATTAGGGGAAATCAAATGGAAACAATTTACATGTGATATTGAGGAATATCAATAAAAACATGAGCAATATCATTATAGCATGAGAAAGAGAACATGAGACATAACATAATAAAAATGACATGAATCATAACTTGGAAATGTTTCTAAAACATTTAAATGAGACATTATTAATCATATCACCATGTTTTTTAACTATGGTATCATAAAATTTACCAAGGTTATTTATCGTGGTATCGTAAAACATGTCATCTATAGATATTAAATTCTTTACACAATGAAATTGAGCACTATAAAGGCCCACCCTTCATATGTATTAATTAATTTCAATTGTATATATCATAATAAAACATTTCATAAATAACCTATGGAGAATAGAAGAAATGAGTTTCATATAAAAATCATGGTTTTTTAAAAAGTACTTAAACACAAGATCTTTATGTCATTTATAACCCATGGAAAAAGATTGAGGGTTTTATTTATGTAAATTATTCAATCAAATAAATTATTTTTACATATTGGTGAATACACATAGAAAATAAAGGAATTTTTTTATTACCATAAATAAAATAAAAGGGAATTTCTTGATGAGAATAGAGAAATTTTGAGAAGTAAAATTGGCATCAATAACAGGTATAAAATATGGTTTTAGAAAAGGGTAAAAAGAGAGGAGGAATGGGTATCCCATTTATAAAATAATCTTAATACAATAAAGGAATAAAATAAAATGGACAGAAGAACTTAGTTTGTAAATTTTAAAGACATACCGCACAAAGTGGAAAGTTGAATGGAAAAGAGAAGTTGAGATTTCCCTTACCTTGAATAGTAGTTACTAGAACTTGGGGATCTGGATCTTGGGGGATTGAGGAAACCTTTAAAGGTATCCTTTAGAGTTAAAACTATCAGTGCTTCATGTAGGAATAATTTTGAGTGAAAGGAAACAGAGAAATGGGTGGGTATTTATATCAAAAGTGGGGAATTTTTTTATTAATTTCAAAATTTTGGCGTTGGACACCTAAGTAGTGGTAAATGAAAAACCATGGGATTTCCCATGGTATTAGACACTTGGGACGTTTTTAATTTTATTTTAATGTACAAGAGTCGACCATAATTTTATATTACTTATTTTGGTAAGGAAAATTAAAGTTTTCACAAAATAACATTTTTAAAGTTAAAGTTTCCATTTTAGAATTTGGAAATTAAATTATACAGTTTTAAATTGATTAAAATATATTAAAATACTTGATATTAATAAAATATATATTTTAAGTTTGCTACTATGTTTAATTAGTTATTACATAATTATGATTTCATTAAACATACCGAAAAAAACTCAAAATACATGTTTACTATTCTTGAAAAAATAATGTATTTTAGAAAATTATCATAAATTCACCCTAATCTAATTTTTAAATGATGATTTAAAAAATGATATTTATTTTATCATAATAATACTCTAAATATGATAATTTTAACTTTTAAATATAAAAAACTTTATTTATTAAAAATAATAGCGGATTGAAAATGCACAGTAAAAATTCTAACAATTAAAAAAAATTATCATTTATTTTTAAATAAGAGTGTTTTAATCATAATATTTCATTAAAATAAACATTATTCATGTTGACTTAGTTTATTATAATAATTATTTCTTTTTTCAAAAGTACAATATCTATCCAAAAAATAAATATATCAAATTTCATCTCAATTTTATTTAAAAAAATATTCTTAAAATAGAAATGATGGAATAAAAAATTTATTTAAACAAAGTAATTATATACTAAGGTAAAGACATGTAACCCCTTATTACACCAATTTACTCCCTAAGAGTAAGGTTTGTGATGGTGGTAGTTTCATGGGGTGTCTCAGCTAACATCGACTGAGTGGTAATCTTCACTAGCTTCAACTTCTCTTGTAGGCGATTTTGTTCAAGCTTCACTTGTTGAATATCATCTTATGCTTGGTCAAGGGAGAATCCTAGTGATGAAACCTCCCTCACAAACTCTAAAAAATGGGCTTCGTATGGCATGACTCTACTGGTTGAGACAATCATTTCTCCTTTTTTGTATTAATTATCCTTTTTCATTTCTATTTATAAATACTAATTATAATGTTAAAAAAATTATCAAGAGTATTATTTCCAATGGTCATATTGAGCATTGGTCATAAAACAGTCAAATCCAGATTGTCACATTTCCCTTTATTTTAACTTTATTATTAAAGAGATGTGGTTTTGTTGTGTATAAACTAATATAATACAAATTTTTATCATTCAAAAATTTTTTGTTCTTATCAGAGGGAAATGTTCAGACAAGATGATTTATGAGATGTGGTTGCATGGAAAAATCTAGACCCTCTATCTTCACACATGGAAGAATAAAAGAAAAAAGTCTTTGCATGAATACTTAGGGATATTTTTGAAGGCACTAAAATAATTATAAAAGGGAAAGTTATTTGTGTCATTCTATTATAAGATGGGGAACTGCTCGCTAAAAATGTGTTTCTTCTATAATTTCTTTCAATCAAGAGTTAGTTTTTTCATTATTTTACTTATTTTATTTTAATTATACTTTAATAACTCTGGTAATGGAACACTAATCCCTTAGTTTCTAAGCCTACAAGACTCCCCTTTCCACTATTGATGAATTCTTCATTTTAAATTGATATCTCTTTTATTCATCTCTTTGGAATTGTTCAAACTATTTAGACATTAAGAGATTTCTTTATTTCTATGCATTTTGATTTCTTCTTCCATCATCATTGGATTACACACAAGGGCCACATAGGTTCAATCTATTACTTACGATCATGAGTTGTGGGATGATCTAAGGGTGATTAGAGGTCTTTGACCACCAGGCTAGTTGAGATTAGGGGATATATGATCATTATACTCCCTTATTCAAGCCAAAACTTCTAAAAGAGGATAATCAAGTGAGGTTTCACTTTGTTAGGGATAGGATATGAGACATAGAGATTGTAATCATGATTTAACAGGAAGAGAGGGGATATCCAAGGTTAGACCACTATTTCTAAACTTGAATTAAAAACAAACCCAATTCAACCATAATTTTCACACATTGGACCCATTAAACAAGATTAGAACACACCAAAACTCTCTCCTCTCTAGAGACAACCTAAGTCTCACTACCACTATATTCAATTCAGGTTCAAAATTCATTTGCAGATAGCCCCATGACAATTCATCCATCATATATATTATTAATTATATAAATGTATAAATAAATATAAAAATATAAAAAATTATATTTAAATACAAAATATTTACATAAGTTACTAATTATGTAAATGCATATAATATTAATTATACATACATATAATATTAATAATAATTGTATTTAAATAATTTTTTAATAAAATTCAAAAACATTTATTAATTTCATGGATGAATAAATATTCAATATTATGTAAATGTATACTTATATGAAAAAAATATTAATAACTATATTTCAATTTACTGATGATTAATTTATACATATTATTAATTAATATTATATTTATTATCAACTATATTAAGAATAATAATAAATTATTATTATTTTAAGAATATATATATTACATATATACTAATATAATATTTTTTATCAAGTATATGAAAATATAATTTTATAAAAAAATTTCAAAAAATATTATTAATTGTAAAACTGTAAATTAAAAGTAAAGATATTAATAATTATTTTTAAATAGATTTAAAATTAAAAATATATAGATATATTTTTATTAGTACTTATATAGATGTATATATTATATTGAACATATATATAATATACAATTAATTATTAATTGAATTTAAAATTATTAATTACAATTAAAAATATTATTATTTATCTAAATGAAAAAAAATTAAAAATATATCTTTTATTATATAAATGTATAATTATATTCCAAAATAGTTATAGTTAAACATACAAAAAGATTTAAAATATGCATTGTTAATTACATATATATATATATATATTAATAATAAAATTTAATATTAAAAATAATTAAATATATTTAATTATACAATTTACTAAAATTCTAAATATAAGTTCATTTTATAAATTCGTTTATAGAATTGATGTTTCATTTTTTTTAAATTACTAATTTACATATATGATCATCTTTATTCACATATAAATGTGTGTGTGCGCGTGCATGTGTGTTCATTTGAAGAACCCAAAAAGAATTGTGTGTTTTTGTAAAAGGAGAACTCAACACATATGTGTGTGTATATAACAATATACAATGCATTATATTAGATATATTTTAATTTTTATATTTCTATATAAAATAAATTAAATTACATGTAATTGAAATTAATTACTATTTATATATATATGGCATGCATGTATATTTATTTATTTATTTATTATAGGTAGAAGGGATTACAAGTAACCAAGTAACACACACACTCAGTGGGTTAAGTCTCATCTCCCCCATAAGGATTGATAAGCACCCATTATTCCTATTTATAACAAACTTGTCCTAAAGGTCGAGAGTTCTAGAGGCCTTAGAACATAGGTATCCTAAATTCCAAGCACCCTAAAGGAAAAATATATTGTTTCCCCTAATGATTGGTCGACTTCATGTCATGTCACTCGATTTATGTCTCGCTACCCTCTATTAGAAATCATCACATCGTGTTCCCAACATACTACCCCCCCCACCCCTACCAAAAATCATTACATTGTGGTGGGATCGGATGCACCATGGAAGAGCACCTCTCAATCCTACATCAAAGATAATCATAGGAAGAGGGTCAGATGATATGTGTCAGCACACTCATCTCTCTTTCGAGTCGTCCACCCAACGATATATACATGGTGCCCAGCTGCATTTTCTACCTGTTGCACTGCACCATTTGATTAGTCTCACTGCTTTAATAGTCATGTGGAAGAGCACTCATTTATCCCACATTGAAAATGTGTGGGGACTGATGGAACTTGATAGTAATCCATGCACTCATCCCACTTTTGATGTCCCTCACCCAATGATGCATTTATGCTGCCATGCTTCACCTACTGCATGTTGTGTTGAGTCGTTCGATCTCACCATGTCACTTGTTACCCACTTTCCATGGCTCTGAAGCCCTATGATCCAAATTCCCTTGATGGCTCGAATACCCAATGATGCCTTGAAGGCCCCATGGCCCAAAAACTCAATTCAACTTAATAGTTCTGCTACTACGGTACCGCTACAGTGTTGTTACATTACTGTTATTGAAGCATCAAAAATAATCCAAAACAAAATTTGAACCTGGGTCTCTAGTACAACATGAGAGTGTGTTTACCACTTTGACACCACCCCAACAATGTGATATACTTGTATAAAATAATATTACTAATATACAAAAGCTATTATATAAAAATTTCTAAAATTTTAAAAGTTCAATTAATTTATTCATTTAAACATTAAAGGTACGAATATTTTAATGCAACCATAATATATAAATATTTTTATCTTAAATAAATCGATAAAAAATTTATCAGCGTGATATTTATAGTGGTGATTAAAATTAATTTTACTCTTATTAAATAAAACGATGATAAAGGTATAACTTTTATCAATGCTAAAATAACACTACTACACATATGGCCTTTAATAGCACACAAAATATCCTTTAATAGTGTTAAAAAAGTGTTTTTAATCACATTGATGGTAAATGGGGGTCTCCTTTATCAGTGCTAAAAATAACACTAATAAAGGGCTACCCACCTACAGTGTGTTGTTTATATAACAGCACACCCAGTAGAAAAACCTATAATTTAAACACGCCATACCCAAAAGAAAAATACAATTTAAACAACACACCATAAGTAAACCTACTATATACATTTATTGAAATCAAGAATACAAAACTATCCACCCATGGTATATACAAAAATAAACGTTTTTATTTTCATTTCCAACAAAAACTTTAATATAATTATATTTACAATTGTCTAACAAACATTCTAAAACATTAATATTTCATCTTTTTAAGCCCATGATCCCCTATCAAAAATCTCTTCCCATGGTATCAGTTGACGAACAACTCATCTCAACTTGAAAAAAATATTCCACCCACCTAAGAAAATAACGATTATATTAGTAATACTATAAAAAAAATTAAACATTAATATGAAAGAACAGATTAATAAAATGACAATATTTAATAAAAATGACACATTAGGAATTATACTAGTCACATTGTGCATCCTATTGAGGTGGGGTTGATTATTATATGTTACAAATGATTTATGGATCATTTTCCTAGAATATTAAAACAATATAAATGTGTTTGCTCAGTTTTGAGTATGTCACTTATTCTTTTACTAAAATTAATGTCAATTTTAAATAATGACACATTTGGAGTTAAACCAGCCACACTATGGGTCTTATTGAGGTGTGAATGATTCCTAACTATTGGAAATTACTAATGGATCATTTTCCTAAAGTATCAAAACAATCCAAATGTGTTTTCTCAGTTTTCAGTATGTTATTTGTGTTTTTTTACTAAAATGTCATTTCAAATTGAAAGCACCCATTTTGAGTCATACTAGTCACATTGTGCATCTATTTTATATAAGACTACTTAATACATGTCAAAAATGACTTATTAATCACTTCCCTAAATTATCAATACAATCGGAGCACATTTTCTTGATTTTTAGTGAGAGATGTGTTTTGAACTAAAATGTCAATTTTAAACTGATAACGGACACTTTTAGTCATACCGGTCACATAATGCATTGTATTGATGTGAGGGTGAGATATATATGTTACAAATGACTCATTGATCATTTTCCTATAGTATCAAAATAATCCAAATGTGTTTGCTTGATTTTCAGTATGTCACTTATTGTTTTTACTTAAATTAATGTCAATTTTAAATAAAAAGATACACTTTGAGTTATACTGGCCACACCGTGCATCTTATTGAGGTATGTTTGATCCCTACATGTAACAAATAACTAATATATCATTTTCCTAAAATATAAAAAATAATCCAAATGCTTATACTCGGTTTTTAGTATGTCACTTGTTTTTTTTACTTAAATTAATGTCAATTTTAAATAAAAAGATACACTTTGAGTTATACCAGTCATACTATGTGTCATATTAAGGTATAGCTAATCACTAAATGTTAACAATGAATAATAGATCATTTCCCTAAAATATAAAAACAATATGAATGTATTTTCTCGGTTTTCAGTATATCACTTGTTGTTTTTACTTAAATTAATGTCAATTTTAAATAAAAAGAGACACTTTGAGTTTTACAAGCCACACCGTGTGTCGGATTGAGGTTAGGTTGAATCTTACATGTCAAAAATGACTCATGGATCATTTTATTAAAGTATAAAAACAATATGAATATGTTTTCTTGGTTTTCAATATGCCACTTACTGTTTTTACTTAAATTAATGTCAATTTTAAATAAAAAAATAGACACTTTGAGTTATAATGGTCACACCATGTGTTGTATTGAGGTTCATATGACCCCTACACATCACAAATTACTAATAAATCATTTTCCAAAAATATAAAAACAATATGAATGTGTTTTCTCAGTTTTCAGTATGTCACTTGTTGTTTTTATTTAAATTAATGTCAATTTAAAATAAAGATACACTTTGAGTTGAACTGGCCACACTGTGTTTTTTGTTTAGGTTTGGATGATCCCTATATAATACAAATGACTAATATATCATTTTCCTAAAATATCAAAACAATATGAATGTGTTTTCTTAGTTTTCAATATGTCACTTGTTGTTTTTACTTAAGTTAATGTCAATTTTAAATAAAAAAGACACTTTGAGTGATATTTCCTACACCATGCATCATATTGAGGTGCATCTGATTCTTATACATCTAAAATTACTAAAATATAATTTTCCTAAAATATCAAAACAATCCAAATGCTTTTGCCCAGTTTTCAGTATGTCACTTGTTATTTTTACTTGAATTAATGTCAATTTTAAATAAAAAGAGATGCTTTGAGTTATACCAGTCATATCATGCATATTATTGAGGTTTGGATGATTCTTACATGTCACAAGTGACTCGTGTATTGTTTTTCTAAAGTATAAAAACAATTTGAATGTGTTTTCTTAGTTTTTAGTATGTCACTTGTTCTTTTTACAAAAATTAATGTCAATTTTAAATAAAAAGACACACTTGGAGTCATACCGAACACACTCTATTTCATATTGAGATTTGGATGATTCTTACATACCAAAAATAACTTATAGATCATTTTACTATAGTATCAAAACAATGAAAATGTTTTTGCTTGGTTCTTAGTATGTCACTTGTTGTTTTTACTTAAATTGATGTCAATTTTAAATAAAAAAGAGACACTTTGAGTTATACTAGTCACATAATGTGTTGTATTGAAGTTTATCTAATTCCTACATGTCAAAAATGACTTATATATCATTTTCCTAGAGTATCAAAACAATCTGAATATGTTTTCTCATTTTTCAGTATGTTAGATCAATTTTTTACTAAAATGTAATTTCAAACTAGAAACACACATTTTAAGTAATATCAGTTGCATAGTGCATGATTTTGATGTGATACTACTTCATATATGCCACAAATGACTTATGAATCACTACCATAAATTATCATGACAATTAGAGCATGTTTTCTTGGTTTTTAGTGAGTGATTTTTTAAACTAAAATGTCAATTTTTAAATTGATAATGGACACTTTTAGTCATATCATTCTCACCATGCATAAAATTGAGGTTTGGTTGATTCCTATATGGAAAAAATGACACGCTTATCATTTTCCTAAAGTATAAAAACATTCCTAATGAGTTTTCTTGGTTTTCAGTATATCACTTATTGTTTTTACTTAAATTAATGTTAATTTTAAATAAAAAGAGATACTTTGAGTTATACTTGCCACACCATGAATCGTATTAAGGTGCGTCTAATCCCTATACATCAAAAATTACTAATATATTTTTTTCCTTAAATATCAAAACAATCCAAATGTGTTTGCTTGGTTTTCAGTATGTCACATGTTGTTTTTACTTAAATTAATGTCAATTTTAAATAAAAATAGACACTTTGAGTTATACCACCCACACTGTGCATCTTATTGAGATATGGTTTATCCCTACATGTCACAAATGACTAATAGATCATTTTCCTAAAATATCAAAATAATCGAAATTCTTATGCTTGGTTTTCAGTATATCACTTGTTGTTTTTACTTAAATTAATGTCAATTTTAAATAAAAAGAGACACTTTGAGTTATACCAACCACAATATGTGTTATATTGAGGTTTGGATGATCACTACACATAAAAATGACTAATATATCATTTTCCTAAAATATAAAAACAATATGAATGTATTTTCTCAATTTTTAGTATGTCACTTGTTGTTTTTACTTAAATTAATGTCAATTTTAAATAAAAAGTGACACTTTGAGTTGTACTGGACACACTATGTGTCATATTGAGGTTAGGTTGACTCTCATACATCAAAAATTAATCATGTATCATTTTTTTAAAGTATCAAAACAATCCGAATGTGTTTTTCCAATTTTCAGTATGTCACTTGTTGTTTTTACTTAAATTAATGTCAATTTTAAATAAAAAAGAGACACTTTGAGTTCTACTCGCCACACCGTATGTTGAATTGTGGTGAATATGATCCCTAAACATCAAAAATTACTAATAGATCATTTTACTAAAATATAAAAACAACCTGACTGTGTTTGGTTGGTTTTCAGTATGTCACATATTGTTTTTATTTAAATTAATGTCAATTTTAAATAAAGAGACACTTTAAGTTGTATCAGCCACACTATGTGTTTTTTTGAGGTTAAAATGATCCTTACACATTAAAAATTACTAATAGAACATTTTCTTAGAATATAAAAACAATTGAATCTATTTTCTCTATTTTTAGTATGTCACTTTTTGTTTTTACTTAAATTAATGTAAAATTTAAATAAAAAGAGTCACTTTGAGTGATATCGGCCAAACTGTGAAACATATTGAGGTGAAACTGATTACGACACATCAAAAATTACTAATAGATCATTTTCCTAAAATATCAAAACAATCTAAATGATTTTTCTCAGTTTTCAGTATGTCACTTGTTGTTTTTACTTGAATTAATGTCAATTTTAAATAAAAAGAGTCACTTTGAGTTATATCGGTCATACCATGAGTCTTATTGAGGTTTGGATGATTCTTAAATGTCAAAAATGACTCATTGATCATTTCTTAAATTATCAAAACAATTTTAATGTGTTTTCTCAGTTTTCAGTATGTCAATTGTTCTTTTTACATAAATTAATATCAATTTTAAATAAAAAGACACACTTTGAGTCATACCGGCCACACTATATTTCATATTGAGGTGAGGATGATTCTGGCACACCAAATATAACATATATATCATTTTCCTAGAGTATCAAAACAATCCAAATGTTTTTTCTCGGTTCTTAGTATGTCACTTGTTGTTTTTACTTAAATTGATGTCAATTTTAAATAAAAAAAGACACTTTGAGTTATACTAGTCACATCATGTGTCTTATTGAGGTGAATTTGATTCCTACACATCAAAAATGACTTATATATCATTTTCCTAGACTATAAATACAATATGAATATGTTTTCTCAGTTTTCAGCATGTCAGTTCTGTTTTTTTACTAAAATGTCATTTTAAACTAGAAACACGCATTTTGAGTAATATTGGTCGCACCGTGCATAATTTTGATGTGATAATACTTCATATATGTCACAAATTAATTATGAATCACTATCCTAAATTACCAATACAATTAGATCACGCTTTCATGGTTTTTAGTGAATGATGTTATGAACTAAAATGTCAATTTTAAATTGATAACAAACACTTTTAGTCATATCATTCACACTATGAATTTAATTTAGTTGTGACTGATTCCTAGATGGAAAAAATGACTTAGGTATCATTTCCCTAAAGTATCAAAATAATCCTAATGATTTTTCCTAGTTTTCAGTATGTCACTTGTTGTTTTTACTTAAATTAATGTTAATTTTAAATAAAAAAAAGATGCTTTGAGTTATATCAGTCACATCGTGCATCGTATTGAGGTGTGTTTAATCCCTATACATCATAAATGACTAATATATTGTTTTCATAAAATATCAAAACAATCCAAATGTGTTTTATCAGTTTTCAGTATTTCACTTGTTATTTTTACTTAAATTAATGTTAATTTTAAATAAAAAGAGACACTCTGATTTATACCATTCACTTGTTATTTTTGCTCAATTTTGAGTAGGGTAGTTGCTCTTATACCAACTATATTGACCCAAATATTTTATACATAGATATCACACCTTATTAGATTAATATTCCTTATAAAAAATAGTTATATATGATTGGATAGTTTAGGTCTAGTGCTTTTGAAAACATGAAAACTTAAAGAACTAGTTCAAGAGAGACTCTGATTAAGTTATTATTTACTAAAAACCTTCTCAGAAAACATTTCTAAAACCATTCTTAATAACCTAAGGATATGAAACATAATAAAGGGTAATCATAGATGTTCAATAAGTATAAAAAATGGATATATCAATGATCATATAAGGATAACATACGCATAAAGGTGTTAGAAGGTGATATTAACATTAGAAATTCATACCCTGCATATGGAAGTCACATCTTCATGTTATTTCTGTACATTCTTCCATAAGGTATGTTTCCCATTTGTTTTTGAGCACATCTATATCATCTTTTGAATATGATTTTTTTATACAATCATAGTAGTATAGGAAAAATATAAATATAAAAGGTATTATTAAATATTTTAAATGAAATAGTAATTATCTTAGAAAATACCTCTTTGTGGATGCTAGTTTGTTCATGGAATATGATCTCTATCATAAATTTACAAACATAATAACCATAATATTTTCCATTGGTTTGTTTTGAACACTAAAAAACATTAAGTATAATAAGTAATTTTTTTATATGCATTTGGATAGTGAAATATTATTATATATACCTCAGTACTTATCGAGTCATATTACTTGACTTATTCCACATTCTTATCACCTGGCCTCATTCCTTGTTTTCTACAATATTGATGCACCACCCTATCATAAAATAATCATCATTAAAAGATAATATAAATTATATAAAATGATGATTAGTTCTAAAATATTGGATGTAGTGTATTAAAAATTGACAAAATCTATCCCGTGTAGACGGTTTATTGGATATCCATTTATTGAATCCAAGAAATAAATATTTAGAGTATCCAAATTTACTGAAATGAGCATCCAATGCTACCTAAAAACATAAAAAATAATAAGTAATTAAATCAATGAAAATAAATTTGATGTGATTAAATTGTAGAGTCTTACCCCTATATCGTTGGAATTAAATAGAGTTTATCATCCAAAATTTTTCTTTTAAAGTATTTGAGCAGACCTGCCACTATTTCATCCTTTTTTTATTCTATTTTATCTTCTTCTGTTGAGGTGACATGGGGACTAATGAGTCTGAACTTTTTCTCATTAGAAAATCCCTAAAATTGTTTTTCATACATATGTATTCCAAAAATATGAAATGTGTTTAGTCATAATTAACATAGTATATCAGCTTTTGGAAAATGAAATCATGAGAACATACCTCATGTATACATTTACAACTGAGCCGCCTAGCTAGGCATAGTTGAGGATTTTAGTTACACTCTCAAAACTAATGAATTCATTATCTTTCACTCTGTAAATATTTTCTTCAAAATCAATTATGTTATTGTGATCATCTTTTAACTTTGTATCCACATGAGCCATGAATGATAGAAAATGTGGATAAAGAATAGGTGGGGTAATTGTGCTTTTAGTTGATCTTTTTTATCAGTTGGTCGATCCTTTAAATGGTTTTGAGATGGTCTTTCATTTCATCCCCTTATCTTTGTCCTTCTATAATAACATTTATCAGTTCAGAACTTTTTCATTAATTTTTAAAGATTTAGCTTGAAAAGTAAATTGGAAATGAATACCTCCTTATAAATAGGTTTTTTAAATATGTGATGGACATGTGATGAATGTTCCAACAGCTTTTTCGACCATATTAATATCATCCTCATGAATTGGAATAGGTAGATCTGCGCTCAGCTCATGGGATACATTGATCAACACTCACACATGACCTATTGAAAGTGGTTTGGTGTGTACCATATTGTTTTTAATATTGAGCACCTTATCCATCACTGCAAGGTGATGGGTGGTTGTTGCTGGATATAAATCATAGTCATTATAAACCTATATAATAGAATTATAGGAAAGGTATCAGTATCTATCTGATTCACATTTCACAGAAACTTTTATTATAACATTTATTACCTCTTTTAAGACATCTCTTTGAGGGGAATGGATATCCCCATAGCCAGTGGGGGATGGGGTGGGATCTCCAAACGATGGTTGTTCTTGAGTTTTTTCATATCTTTGCTTATCCCTCATTAAAGTTTCTATCATCTTCCTCTACCATTGTAATTTTTTTTCAAGGGTAGATATTATTTCTCTTATCTATTTTATTAATTAAATTTGATCATCCTCCTTTTTTTTCTTGAAATATGTTCAAGGTGTCATCCCAAAACCCACACCTCAGATGTGTCCATATCGTTCTGGACACTTCAAGGCCACTGATAGTTTTTGTTCATTTGGAACAGGTTTTTCAAATTTATATGACTATGTAGGATAGAAAATATAGGAAAATAATACGTCATAGTTATATAATAGCGATTTAAAAAAAATATATTTCTATTATGTAATAAAAACACATGATTCCCACACTTTGTGTGTTTTCATCTATTAGAATCTTATCTTTATTTACACATGCCTCCTTCCATAGCACATGTCATGGGATGGAAGTGGCATTGGATTCCGAGTCATCAATATTCATATAAATAGAGGAACATAATTATGGTGTTGTTTCAAGTCACATAAAAGTATTATGGTAGATTTAAAATATGTGACATTTTTTTCAAGGGAAGCGTACCCCATCCTTGCTTTATGGAAGGGGTACACTGGTTTTGCTACTCATTTCTTATTTTTAGCACTCAGTTTCTATTTTATAAATAAAAAATTGTCCATCAAAGTTATGAATACATGTATCATCAAACAAAGTATTACTGACCACAATGTACCTGTAAAGACACATCTGCACGACGGCTAGTAAACGCATCCCATGCTTCTTGGGTTATCATGTGTGCATATATAAGCAGTGGGTACGGGTTTATTTTTCCTTCTGCATCTTTAAGATGATTTCTTGTTAGGATTGTGATAAATCCTCTGTGAATCCTTCTAGCAAGCATTAATACATACTTCTTATGGGATTCATCTACTATAAATTCACTCCACATTGGATAATGATGATTAAGTCAATGTTTTGTTATTTTATTTTTTAGTAAAATAAATAAATGATATCATAATGTTATCATAATATCTTCCCATATTAGTTTCTTAAGCGCGGTCACAACATGATGCCATTAATCTATGTCAATCATCACATGTTTCCAAGTGACGATTCTAATATAACTGTTGAACATGTCCTTATTGGGGTTAACATGCTAACCTGGTGCATTTTATCTGACCTCATATTTGATTCCTTTAGATTTTTCCTTAATGGTTTTCACTAACACTATCAAACTATGGTGCTCTGGTTTTTTTTTTTTTTGCGATACCAGTCCTTCATCTCCTACTGCTTCCCCAGAACCAACATTGTCAATATGTTATTATAGAGCGATGGAATCGACATGTGCATATGGTTGTTGTATCACTACATTTGGAGACGCAACAAGTTGATAAACCTATTTTTCTATAAGAATGGGAGCACCAGTACATATAGAAGGTCTCTCCTCTGCACTGCAAGCAGTAGCAAGTTGAGAGACCTGTTGTTCCTCTAGATTGGGAGCACCAGCACGTGTAGAAGTCACTATCTACAGAAGTGGTTTAACATTTAATTTAAGAGTACAAAAATATAGTATAAAATGGATAATAACATGATCTAACATGATGTATATTAGAAAAAAAATGTAACGTGGTTATTTAACTCTCTTTTCCATTTTTAAAGGATGAAGGGATTTGACCCCTCTATCGAAGATTGAAATCCCTTCATTGTGATCTTCTATAACATAAAAATTCCATCTACATTGGGACCATTGTGAAATTATTGTGATGTACCGATAAAGGGGTCATCCTTGGTTGAATTTTCATCTGACCCTTCAGTGGTTTTAGTCAATAACAGAACAATTAACCACTTTCGGTTTACAGGATCTGTAGCATAAAATACTTGTACTACCTATGATTCCATTATAAATAGTTTTTATTTGTACCCATACTTACTAAAATAAACTTTCATAAATCCCAATTCATCTATTTTAACAGAACCCCTATTATCAACCCACTTGAATTAAAAAATTGGCACTTGGAATGTTGTATAATCCAACTCCCATATTTGTTTGATGATGTAAAAGTATAACATATTCACATAAATTAGATTTTTCTCCTTAGTACTAGAAACATGCATCGCTTCATCCATGAGTGTAACTCCACTATTTTTAATGGTATTGCCTTCATCATTCTCATTTTTATAGAATATATAACCATTAATTACATAACCATTATAATATAATACAAACACACTTGGTTCTCCGGCTAGCCATCGAAGTCATTCTGAAATTGAATCCAGATTTTCATCTCACTCCTTTAAAATATAGTCCCTAAACCATCATATAAACTATTGATTATGTGTATTTGATATCCATATTTCATCCCTTGATGGATTCAAATGCCTAAGAATTTCTTTATGGGTTTCGACATATGGGGAAACCTTTAAAATGTTATGAAAAATGTAAAGGTGGGCCTACTCCTGATCTGTAATATTGATTATGACAACAACTATTCCATAAATTCCTTCACCCAAAAGTTTCCCAGTGTGATGATATTTTGGTAGAAAAATATTTTTCACATCTTACAGGTATTCAGTATAGAATTCAATAGATTTCTCAACAATATATCTCTCTACAACACAACCCTCTATCTAACTTTGATTTTTAACATACCCTTTCAAAATCTTCATATATCGTTGAATGGGATACATCTATCTATAGTTTATAGGTCCACATAGTTGAATCTATCTCACAAACTGAACCATCAAATAAACCATCATATCAATGAATATTGGTGGGAAGAACATTTCCAATTCACATAATATTACGAAAATTTATCTTTCCATACTCGGCAATTTTTTCAGGTTTATAACTTTGCTACATATAGATTTAAAGAAGAAATAGAATTTGGTTAATGTATGACAAAAATTATTGGTTAAAATGCAATGTAAATCTATAGGCATTATATCTTTCATCAAAACATGGCATTCATGTGATTTCAGACCCTTTAACTTTAAATTAGTCATTGACATGGTGTTTTTGATATTTGATGAATACCCCTTTGGAACCTTTACATCATTCAAGAAGTTTCAAAACTGATATCTCTCCTACCTGGAAAGAGTGTAAGCAGTTGGAGGAACAAAAGTTCATTTTTCTCCCTTCACTAGCACCAACTCTTCTCATATTCCCATGTCAACCATGTCCAACCAAGCCTTAATTCCATCCTTTGTTTTTTCAAGTGAATTTAGCAACATATTTATTACACTATCACATACATTTTTTCAACATTCATAACATCAAGAAAGTTTCTAACGTACATACAATTCCAGTATAGTAATTTAAAAAAATTGATCTCTTTTTCCAAATGGTTTTTGTAAGGTAATTCTAAAATGGTTTACCAAAAGCAGTGTCCACATCTTTTACTTTCTCAAATATTTGATCACTTGTTAGTGGTTATGGTGTTGTATGTTCTTCTTAACTTCCATCGAATGATGTCATCTATGATCAGTGCTTATATCGTCAAGGTAGAAATTTTTGATGTCCTGGAAATATAGTTTTCAATGAATTTTTCAACCTAATTAACTATGTACCTTATTCGCAGATGGGAAACCCATGAGTTCCTTTAATGTTATATCCTAACAAATTTATATAAGCAATAAATTCATTTATCATCCCATAAAAAATGGATCTCAATGTGAAATCTTCATTTCTGTAAGCATCATACAACATAACACCAAAATCCCATAATAATTTCAAATCTTTGATCAATGGAGCTAAATAAACATCAATATCATTACCCAGTTGTTTTGGTCTGGATATAAGCCTAGATAACATGATATGTTTTTGTTTCATGAATAACCACAGTGGTAGGTTATAATTTATTAACATAACTGGCTATGGACTATGAGTGTTTCTTTGAAAACCAAAAGGATTCACTCCATCTATAGATAATGCAAGATGAAGGTTTCCTGGCTCGTTTCTAAAGTCAGTATACTCATCATCAATTCTCTTCCACTGAGGAGATTCTTCTGCGTGATGTAGTTTCATATCTTTATTTCTTATGTCTATGTGCCAAATTAATTTCTCTATAATATCCTCACTTTCAAATAGGCGCCTAAACCTTTGAATTATTGGAAAGTACCATACAACTTTCATAAGATCGGATTCATCTTTCTTATATTAATAAGCACCGCACCTTGGGAATTTTCTAAGTAATTTGTGGTCCTTGAGAAATAGTATAAATTCATTCTTGAAGGCTTGTTTTCTTTTAGATATCATACCCATCAAGTGTAGCATTCGTTTGGCATCGTATATTCAGCTCGGGTGTTCATTATCATCTGGGAACATGTTATTCAAGAGAGCAAGTAATTCCGTAAAACTGGAATCACTCCATCCATTTCCTACTTTCAAATTATGAATCTTAAGTATGACTAAAAATGCCGTATATTTATTTAAACCACCATACAATGGAGTCTTTGCAAAACTCTTTAACTGCTCAAACAATTTAGGGCAATCGTGAAGTTTAGTTTCAACTATCCTTAATATTTCCTCAATACGATCTTTATCATCATTCACATCTGTAATCACATCCTCAATATGATATTCTTCATTGTCTATACTTGTAATCATATCAGATGATCCATAAAACACAATATTATCCCACCCACTAACTATATTCACTTTTTTCCTATGTTTATTCCAACATCTATAACTTCAGTTTATTCTGTAGAAGATCAAGTGTTCTTCCAACTCCTCTGGACTAACTTGTCTTGAATAAAAATATTATAAACATAGACAAAGGATTTGAGAAGGGTTATGTGCATGATCTTTTGAAAACTTGATGAACTCTTTCACTCCATCTTCATAATCTTATGTCAAACGATTGGAATCCATCCATTCTTTATCCATATTCATCTTATTTGATTTAGTGATATTAATATTTTACAAAATAAATACACACAATTTTGATATAAAAATTAACCAACGCTAAAAAATTATAGACTTTAAGTTTCCTTTGAATACTATTTATCAAATAACTATTGAAATCCCATTAAAAAACCAACCATTTACACAAATTATTTTTTATAATAACATGCCCTTTTTAAAATAAAGCAATCAGTTTCAAACACTCTTTCTCAAAACTCTAATTCCTTTTTTAAAATCATTCAAGTAAACTTCATGACCCAACAATATTAATCATTTAAAATGAATGAAAACCCCCTATATTTTACAAATTTTAATTTAAAACTTAACACACCCCTTGTTAAAATTAAATTGTCATTACATATTCTTTCAAAACATTTACATCCCTTACTGTGAGTTGAAAAACACTTGGCATGCAACCTAAGTCCATTCCAAGTGTTTAAATCATTTTAAATCTATTTAAAACCAAAAAAATGTTTTTTTAACACGTATAATTTTTTAAGAAACATTTCAAAACACTTGAATCATTTTAAAATATCCACTTAGGCATTTTCACAAAGACATAAATCCCAAGAGAGACACTTTACAAAGGATGCATGAATCAAAAATAACCAACATTTTATAAAATATAAAGCTATAAAAGTTTTATCATGTCTCTCATGAATAAATAGTATGAATACTATAGTTTACTCTCGTAATACTTCTAAGGATTGAATAAGTGATAGATAAAGACATAAGTGTCACTTGGAAATAATACTTTTGAACATAAAGTCATATCTCTTCAAAGTGGGAAACTATCTTCCACTTGATGCTTGAATCATGTGCTACCTAATCCTGATCCTTCCAATACGATACATTAGAAAAAGTGTTCCCCTTCTTAAGGGTATAAATTAAGTCAAAGTTAAAGGACTATAGGAACTCATACCTTCTCCGCTATCAATGGTTCATTTCACTTTGTGATTAAATATATTTCTAACACTTTTTTTAGTGTATTCTAATAACACCCCCATAGAAATCACCACTATTTCAAAATCTAGGAATGGATTTAGTAAGCTTATATTATATGTTCTTAAATGTCTGGACCCATAAACAAACACATGACCATCATGGACTAGAACTATTCAAATCCTGACTCCTGATACATCACAATATAATCCATACTCATTACCCAACTCATTTATGGTTAAGATTGGTGTTTTTATCAATCTCTCATTAAGATGTCATAAGGATCTCTCATGAACATATAAGCAAATGAACCATGCCACATTCTTGTTCAAGACATTTTTAGATCTTCCAATCATAAAGAATCTCGGTTGACCCTCTGGTAATAAAAGTGAACCCATAAAAAAATAACCATAATAAAATTCTCATTTCATGTTCCAAAGATTCTTATGCAATTCTTTTTCTTCTCAATGAGTATTCCAAAAATGAACCTATCACATGTTTTTGTGCATGTTCTCTCACTTTATTATATTAAGTATCAGTCGTTCATCCAGTTTCACTAACTTCCAAAATTTCATGGAAGTCTCCCAATTAAAGATGTGAACTTTCTAACACTTGTATCATGTCCAGCTAAAACCATTCACTTTTGATGAATAGTTAATGTCACTTCATATGGTGTGCTTATTCCATTTATGTCATGTGTTTATTCATTATTTCTCATTTTCCTCTAGGGGAGGTATTTCAAAACCATGAGGTTATTGGAACTAGAAGGTAGAGTTATGATGTAGTGACTTAGTTGTAGACTTACATCTATGTTATGGTATATCAGGTTTGGGGATTTGTTCCAATTTAGGTATGTTCTAGAATTTATTCCGCAATGTGCAAGTTTTGGGTCTTTTATTTATGTTTTGGGGGTTTAACATTATGATTGTTGATGTGTACCAAATCCAACTAGTGTTATAAGATATTTTTATTATTCTACTATCAGTTACCAAAAAGTGGTATTGAAACTTAGTTACATAACATATGGTGATTATTTTATCAAGACTTGATAAAAAGTCTTGGTTTGAAGACTACTAGGTTTCATCTAGTGAAGTAGGTTTCTATGATTCAATGAAATTTCACTAGTAACAAAGTTGTGGTGCCATTGAAATGGTTAAGGTTTGGATTGATATTCAATGGTGGATGATTCAGACTTTTGGAGATAATGGCCTTGCTACTCTTAGAGAGTTCAAAAGTTAAATTTATTTTGAATTAGTCAGAAGAGAGGTGTTTAGTAGAATGGAAAACCATGATATGAAAGCATTAGGAAATTTTTTAAAATGTGTTTCTAAGAGAATCTAGATCCAAGAGGGAAGAAGGACATGACTCAATAATGTTGAGCCTTAAAGGTAGATGTGTAGTAGAGGGAGGGATCAAGGAGTATGATTCCTGCATAATCAAAGGAGGCACCACCTCCAAAATATGGTCTACATCGAATATGGTGTTGGATAGAATAAAAAGGTGAAAAAACCTTCCTTCGATCTAGAACTTGTTGTCACTCAGTGGTGGGTCGCTTCATGTTCATTATAACTACATCAGAATAAAGACCAAACAAGAGAAAATTCAAAGCATGGATCACTAATGTGATCAAATTATCACATTAGTGTTGGGATCTTAAACAATGATTCAAGAATATGGGCAAATCCCCTTTTTAAAATCATGCTCAAATAAAAACTGTTTCATAACATGTATTACATTACTTCCACAATTCAAAGACACATTTATGGTACACAACAAGGAAACCAAAACACGCTAAAAATCCATTTCCCTTAGAGAAATACATTTTCAACACATTTTCACTTTTATATATTTATTGAAAAAATAATTCTCAACTTTCAAACAAAGCATAAAACATTCTCAAGGAACACCTCCACAAAGCACGTAAGAAATATAACTAATTTCTTTTCAAAAAACAACTTTCATCACATATGCATGTCAAACAATTTCCAAAACATGTTTCTCACCACATGAATAATCCTTGGAACACATATAAGAAAACAAGAAAGCATATCGAAATCATCTAATAATGTAAAGGAATGGAATCACCTACCTCACACTTGGAAACCTTCAAAAATTGGTGTGAAACCACAACTGCACCTCAGCAAGACCCTATTAAAGAATTATCCAAACTCAAGCATGAATATTTTCCCAAAAACAAAAGTTAGAACCAATAGTATTTCAAGAAACCTGCTGGAAAATAAGAACTCAATAAGGGGGAATAGAAACCCCAAAAAGATGGAGAAATCAAGCAAAACGATACTTACTGGATGTTTTCTTGAAGAATCGGGATCAAAACCACCCAAAAATTGAGGAATGAGGGCTTCAAGAAAGCTTGTAGGGGGTTCGCGGTGGAGGAGTGGTCGCAGCAGAGGAGGGGTCACGGCAAAGGTGGGTTCATGACGGAGGAGCGTTCCTAGTGGAAGAGTGTTCATGGTGATGGAGAGGTCAGCGGCACAGGGGTCGGCTTCCACCAGAACTTGAGGGGTGCAAGGAAGGAGGAGACCGTTATGGTTTCTTTATAAAACCTGATGGACCTTTTATCAGTGCTAGCTAAAAAACACTGATAAAACATGTCTTTATTAGTGTTTTTTTAGCACTGATAAAGATAGGCATTTATGAGCACCAAAAAGGCACTGATAAAAGGTGTCTTTATCAGTGTTAAAATTATAGCACTGATAAATCTATATAATAAATATATTAATTATATATATTTATAAGATTATAGATATATATAACTATATTTATTCTAATTTTATAATTATTTAAAAGAATATATATTTATTTATATTTATTTAAATATATTTATTTATTTATTTATTTATTTAAATAATTATAAAATTATAACAAATTTATATTTCTAATATTTATAATTTTATTGATATATTTATTATAATTTTATAATTATTTAAATATATCTGTATTTATTTATAAATATAAATATAAATATTTGTATTTATTTATCAATATTTTTATATATTTATAAATATATTTATTTAATTATATATAACATTATATATGAAAATAATAAATATATTTTTTACAAATTAATAATTATTAAAATAAATATTTATTTATTTATATTTATAACTATAAATTAATATATATTTATTTGTAATTATAAAATTATAACAAATATATTTATAATTTTATAAATATATATAATTAATATATTTATTATAATTATTTAATTATTTAAATATATCTATATTTATTTAGGAATTATAATTATAACTATTTGTATTTATTTATAAATATTTTTATATGTTTATTAATATATTTATTTAATTATATATATTTATAACTTTATAAGTATAATAAATATATTTATTATAATTTTTTAATTATTTACATATATATTTATTTATAATTATAATTATAATTATAAATATATATATATATAATTATATAATTATATAATTATATATGTATTTATTGTAATTTTATAATTATTTATATATGAATTTATTGTATTTTTATAATAATTCATATGGGTAACATGAATTAATCATATACTATGACAACCCTGCTTTTATTACAAACTTAAACATGATTTATTACATAAAACTTCACTTGATACAACAAAGAAGATCGAGAGGTTTAGTGTCTTTGGGGATTAGGATCATTACATAAAAACTTAAAACATGAAATACAACATCTTTATTGAAAACTTCCTTTACATGACCACTACATTCCCTCATACTTAGCATTGCATGGGATAACCTGAGGACATACATAAGAAAAGGGTGAGCTATAAAGCCCAGTAAGGGAGTACACATGGAATAACATGAGGAGTACAATACATGTTAGGCAATAGGCATATCAATAGAGCATAAGATAAACATGAACATAAATGCATGGTAAAGCATGATAATCATAACATGGAAATGTAGCAACAACACTTAACATGGAATTAGCATGAGCCAAGGCTCATTGCACATGGAGCATGAGTAAATCCTCATTGCACATAAAGTGCGAGTAAACCCTCGTTGCACTTTAATTAGCATGATTCAACACTCATTGCACATGACGTATCATGATACTATACTTTACCCAATGCATTGGAGTGCAATAAGGGCGCACCCTTCTTAAACATTTCATTTCATGCATAAGTGTGCCACATGGATCATAAAACATTGATTCATAAAACATAATCATTTATTCCACGATAAAGGAATGTGGAATTAATACATGAAACTTTATAATCAATAACTAAATTTGCATAAAGGTGAATACCCTTGATGGAGAAATGGGCATGGTATTCACTACACAATGGCATTGGCTTAGAAAATCGGGGCAATTTCGGCAGCGTAACGGTGTGACATAAGAATTCATAAAAAAGGTTGATGAGAGAGAAAGGGGGTTCTTCATCATATTTAGATGTAATGGACAGTAAGGAGGTCATATAGATACATTTACCAACAATTGTAATGGAATTTAGGTTCATGATACAAAAGTATTGCTTGAATGTAAATGAGGAGGGAGAAGTTCCTTTCGGAATTTCGGCATAGTAACGGGTGTACATGGGAGGCATTTAATGAGAGAGAAAGGGGTATCCTATCATTCAAACATAAAAAGGTCAGTATGAGGGAGGTGAGAAAACAAACCCCAACATTTATAATTGAAATTAAAAGGGAGAAACAACTTAAAGAAAATTGGACAAAAATGAGAAAGGAAGAAAAAAACCCTTACTTGGAAGTGTGCTTCCAAAGGCTAGAGAGAGGCTTGTGAGAGGCTTCTTGGGAGCTTGGGGCACCTTGATAGGATTCTAGAGAGAATAGGTCAGAGGTTGGACGAACTCCAAAGGCTTTGAGTGAGGAGGAAGTGGGAGCTTGGGTGGGTTTATATAGGAAAGGTGAGGGAATTCTTTATTATTTAGGTTTGGGACCCCTTATATTAAATTAATCCAAACCACAAACCAGCCCATGGTTTTTACCCATGGTTTTTGGAAAGGGGAGAGGAAAAAAATATTTTATAAGTCCAAAGTCCGAACTTCTTAAAATAATAGGGTTGCTTATGTGGAGGTGAGTCACACTCCCATGGAAAATAATTTAAAAAGACAAGATGTTTAATAAGTCTTGAGGGGTCCATTAATGCTTTGAAAAGTAAGTCAAACAAACCCAAAATAACATTATTTAAATGTTAAAACATATATTATCCGAGCATAAAGCTTATAGTATTTTATTACATCACTATTGGGTCATTATTATGTCATAAAACACATTATATATTCAAACGGTATTTAATTTTTACCCAAAAATTTGATTCTCAGAAAATTATGAAAAATTTACCGTTGGATAATTTCGACGTCTTGATTCCAGAAATAACATTTATTTTATCTAAATAATTTTCTAAATATGTTAATTTCCACTTAAAATAAAAACCGACATTTATTGAAAATTCATGGGTTTTGACAAAAATGGCCTTCAAACCTTAATAAAAATTACAATTGCATTCATAAAATTATATGATCATTTATATATAATAAAATTAATTTAATAATAATAATAATTTTTTATTAAAATATTATTTAATTCAAAAATCCTTTAATTTAATAAAATATAATTCTTAATTAAATAATAACTAAAAACACTATTTTCACTTTAAAAACTATTTACAATGTATCAATAATGACTGTAACACCCCAAGCTTCCACGATACGCTTCTCTTTCAATAATTCAATAGCTTGCATTGTACGCAAGTTCGAGAATCTAACACACTGCGACTAATCAAAATAGCCGTTATGAATAGTAATACCCACTTTTTGAAATTATATAAATTTCATATTTCAAAATGGACTTTATTTTTGGATTCAGAATATCGAAATTAGCCTATGTTGAATTTTTGGTATTTTTCTGAGAACTTTCAATTTTCGATGAATAATGAAAAATACTTAAAAACAAATTTTTTAATAAAAATAATTTATAGTGATAAATTATACTATTGATTGGTTTAAAAGTATAATTAGAATATATTTTAAATGTTTTATCCAATGGTGGTCATTATAATTAGTTTCACTTCGAAATTGGACATAAACAATTGTCAATCTTTTGATATATATTGTTTCTTAAAAACACGCTATTTGTTGTGACAGCAGGAATTAATAATTAAATCAATTAATTCAACTTATATGTTTTTAATTTTTTAAAATAGACATCATTTTTGAATTAGGAATATCAAATATATCTTAGGGTTAATTTTTGGTATTTTTCTGAAAAACTTCAATTTTTGATGAATAGTGAAACCACTAAGTGGTGGTTAAAAAACTAATTTTTCATTTAAATGAAACTTTAACACTTCTGTGAATTGAATATCAAAAATATGACATACATTGTTTTCATTAGGAAGTAAAATGTGGTTCAATGAGATTAAAATAATTTTTGGTGAATAGTAACTTTTATGTTTTATTAATCACGATTAAAGGTAATTGGTGTAGTTTAAGGTAAATATAATGTTATAATAATATGAAATTATGTTTACACTTGTCCTACACTTATTGGATGAGTTATGGCTGACCAAGACAATCCATGGACCAACTTGGGGGCCCCATAGAGCCACTTGGGTAAAAAAAATGACATTAATAACTTTTTATTTAAAATAAAAATAAAAGTGTCACAAAACATGTATTGTTTTACTAAAACAATTTTTACATGGGGTTATAAAAGTCATATTTTTTACTATAAATAGTCATTGTAAAGATAAAAATATTTCCTACATCATGGTATTTGTTTTATAATTTTTAGTAATTAAATAATTTAAATTTTTTATGACACCATGATGATACAGCGATTACCTCATTAATTAATGATTTAAATAAAATGAAAAGATAATACAAAATCTAAGACTTACACTTGTAAAAAACCTATTTAATGAGTATATTTAGAACCCTTATTACCTTATCCTCGAAATATATAATTGTGGGACCTTTAAAATCCGAAACTTATTATATAATAAAGTAACATTTCTTGACTTTCCAAGAGTGCCCCTCCTCTCCTCTTATAAAAGGCCCCCACCACTACCACCTTATTCACACCTTCACATCCATTTGGATTGGCCATACTCTACCCAGATACTCTCTCAACTTCCCTCTCTTACTCCTAGAAGCCTCACTTTGGGCATAAGTCTTCCCAAGGAGTCCTTTGGCTCAAATCAAAAAGAGTTACCTGATTTAGAGGTAATGTCTTCTCTTATGTTCTTTTGTTTTATTTTCCTTCTCCAACCCATTAAACTCTTTTTATTAATTTATTTTGTAACAAAACCAGTATATTCAATATAATAGGATGTTTCTATGAGAAGTATTTGATTTAAAATTACACACACACCTTCGTCTAATGGTTAAAGAACATACTGTTTCTGTGGGTGGCGAATTACTGCCTCATGAAACGATGATTGTTCAATATTCTTTTAACACCTATCATGGTTGCCATTATGATGAAACTATTTTTATATATGATATATATTATTTTTATGTTTTCCTTATGCTTCTGTATTTTTCATTTATGGCATACCTTTATGATTTCTATTATGGGTAAACGCGATAATTTCATTTTAGGAAGTGCGGACTACCGCCCCCTCAAAGTGATTTGAATCGTTAATGCCATATGTGGGATGTATAAAGAATGGAGTAAATGATATTATATATGATATTATACTGGAATTATAATATACCTTTATATCATTATGATTTCATTCCATTAAATATGAAATAGAAATGAAAGTAGCGTTCATGCATATGTACGGCTTACCGTCTCCATGAACGGTGCATTTCATTTCTTACCTCTAAATGTTATGTAATATTATAAATGTATTTATATAATGGATATATATGATATATATGATATCTACATCATGAATATAATTCTGAATATAATGTATATTTTACCACATGAACAACTTGTAATTATAAGAAGTTTATTTTTGACCCAAGTACCAAAGATCGAAAAAATGACCGTTATTAACTTAAATAATTACATAATGTTCATAACATGGTAATAAGTGATATAAAAGGAATAATGAACTTTAAAAAGGTTCTTAAGAAAGTATAAATTAACTCTAGTTTATTATTCAGGAGATTCAAAAACGATCGAGTCAAGTCGGACACAAGGTAAGGGAACTTCTTAACCCAATTTCTGTTCTTTGGGTTAATCTCCTACATTCAAATTATGTCATGATATTATTATGTACTATCTTGTATTTATTCTTTATTTATGTGTACATATAGTGAACACACATAATAGATCTATTTTATTTAAAAAATTATCTTTGTAAGGGACTTCGTCTCAATCTCTTTTCATTGAGGCATATTTTGTTTTATACACAACTTTCTTTTATACGGCGTATAAACCCCTATGACTTTTACATTTATTCAAAAGGAATCTTTTTTATATGAATCGTTTTACCAAATGACAAAAGGGAATGTTTTTTTGTCATACGTATGTAGCGAAAATGACTTGTCCGCCGCCGTGACCATTATTTGAGTTTTGGCTTCCTCTACAAACCATAACTTTTTTAAATGAAAAATAAATACCATGTTTTAATTTTCTTTTATTTTGGTATTGAAAATGGTTTTGATAATGTTTTTATTATATCAATGTGTTTTATTGATATCTTGTGATTGAAATGTAGAAATTTTATGTTTCCTTTATGCATGTTTTATGTGATATGATTATGTTATGGTTTATGATATGTTTAAACCTTTTCATATAAGGAATGCATTGGACTTAATAAGTGATGGGTGGAGCCCACTATAGCTCATCGATGCATCGGTAGGTGTCATGAGACAAACTAGTCTCTTGGAACGAGGCCTTGACAAAATCTTATTTGTATTCTTGGCATGAGGCCTTGGCAACGTGGTTATGATAGTCTGGCATTATGCATTCCATCATTATGAAAGTGGTTATTGATATTGCATGTGATTATTCGACTAGTAGAATATCCATGTGAGTAATTAAATGGAATTATTTCATTTTACTTTTTCCATATTATGCTAAATTTCAAGTTTAAAAGGCTTTTGTTTTAGTTATACATTGCCTTAAATGTTTATTTTTATTTATGAAAGTTTGCGTTGTATTGTTATCCTTACTGAGCATCTGAGCTCACCCCTTTCTATGTTTTATTTTTTCCAGGATGTGAAGAAATATTTTATGACTGACCTACAGGGATAGTCTGAAGGGGATATGAGTGTGGACTATGGAGACGATATTACTTTTAATTTTCACTTTATGATGTAATGTAACATTTATGAATGTATCTAGTGTTTCCAAGGCTATTAAACTAATCGGTCTTTTGAGACTTGATCTTTTGTGATCATGCCAATGTTACGTAATAATGCACCGACTCTGGGTAACTGGGGTCGGGGCATTACAGATGGTATTAGAGGAAGTTTAGTACTAACCTTGGAAGCTAGATTTAGATAAACTCTGATTAGAGCACATAGCCCTAAGATAGAATTTGAGGATTAGTATAGAATAACTTCCTAGAATTTTGGTATTATTCAGATTTTGTGAGTTTTCCAAGAAATGCACCCCTGTCTGGATACGAGAAGGTAGAGGTGGCTCTGGCACAGATGTACCTAGGAGTAAAACCTAAAAACACCACTTTGAGCTAGACACGAATGGGAACTAGTGCACGGAAACGGACCTTGCTGCACTCTTGGTTACGACACTCCTGGGGGATATGCTTAGGATAATTCTCATTTTATTTACAAACCATTATGAAGGGTTTATGAGTATATACTTCCTCAAATAAAACATTTTTATGATTATTGATTATATCCATAAATAGTTCAATTTATGTTAAGTGTTTTTCAAGTTTGTTATTATGTATTTCAATTCATAAACTAATATAGTTTATGTCATTGTTTAGAAATGGCACCTAGTAGAAGGAATAGAAACCATATCGATGCACGTACTCCATGTAGGGATTTCCCTCCTGCTCAAGATAATTATAATGGAGCTGGTGATACAACTGGTGCTGATCAACTTATCACCATACTGGGACAACTCACTCTGGTTATGAATAATAACCTTACTCGTATGGAGCACCATGATCCACAGCGTGGAGGATCAATGTTAGATCATTTCATGAGGCAACAACTGACAACATTTAATGGGGGTACAAATCCATTAGTAGCTGATCAATAGATAAACTCCTTAGAGAAAATATTCCACGCCTTGGGGAGTAGAAAAAGGGAGAAAGTTGTCATGGCAGTTTACCACCTCACTGGAGATACCGATCAATGGTGGTCACTAATTCAAAGCACAAAGGAAGATGAAGAAGTATCAAGTACGTAATGGAGGGAGTTTAAGGAAATTTTATTAGAAAAATACTTTCCATGTGACCATCGAGCATATATGGAAAGGCAATTTCTGAGTCTGAGGCAGAAGGAGGATGAGAATGTCGCAAAGTATGAGGATAACTTTACAAGGTTAGCGAGGCATGCTGCAGATTATATATGTAACCCAAGAAGTAATATTGATAATTTCTTTGATGGGTTAAAACCATTTCTCCTTCGAGCATTAGTATCACAATATTTCTCAACATACGAAGATATAGTCTCATGTGCTATCAAGAGAGAAAAGGAATTCTCAAAGTCTTATGACAAAAAAGTAAAGCAAGAGAAGAAGAGAACGGTGGAACAAGAGACATATAAAGGGAAAAAGGGAAAGAATTATTTTCCATTATACGATAATTGTGGGAAGAATCACCCCGGTACTTTCCTAAAAGGAATGGGAGTTTGTTATAAATGTGGAGAAAAAGGTCACCAGGCTCGTGATTGCAAGGGAAAGAAAGAGGCTATCAATGTTGAATGCTAAAATTGTAGAGAAATGGGGCATTATGCAAATGAATTTCATAAGCGTTAGGGAAACATACCTCAGAAACGGCCAAGGGATCAAGGCCAAGCTTATGCTGTTACTACAGATGAAGTTGAATAATTATTGTATTTGTGTTTTTAGACTCAGTAACTATATTATGGTTATAAGAATAATGTGAAATATATATAAGGATTGTATTGAAGTACTTATTGTTTTCATTAAGGGTTTAATATGATGAAGTTAATTATATTTTTAGTATATTACAATAAGTAAAACTTTACTTTATTTGGGGAATCTGATGTAACAATTGATTTTGGAATTTAGAGACCTTTTAGAGAAAGTCTAGATAGAGGTATTTTGGATAGCTATAAAGGTTGGAATGGATTAAGTTGAACTTTGGATAGTATTGTTTAAGGTTAAAACATTTCTGAAGATTATTTTTGGAATATTATTAGGAAAAGGACAACCTGCAGGTCGGGGGATAACCCGTCGTATCGGATAAAGCTGTAGGAATCGAACCCACAACCATAGTGTGACAGGCCTTTATTACCTACCACTATCCTATATAAAGTCCCTGGTTATTACAAAATATTTTTCCTAATCTAAATGGTATGTGTTAATATTTGGAACCTTGTACGATTAGGATAAATATAATATTTTTGAGTTCTATTATCATTTTGAGTAAAAGATGGGTTTGTGGTAAAAATTTATTAAAGAATGAAAGTCTACATGACAAGTATATATAATTCCTTACATTCTTAGTAAATCTTTTAAATAAATTCCTCAACTGTATGAAAGGTAACTTAAAACAAAAACGTTATCGGTTAACTTTTCCTACTAGGGAATCAATGATCGTTTAACCAATCACAAGTTTGTGATTTTCTTGTAGTTAACTTTCTCCTAATCCTATTTTCTACAACTCTACATCAGACCTTGATGGTTTTTTCCCCTACATATCCATTTTTTCATATAATCCTAGTATGGTCTATCTCGAGTGACCTTTATACTTTGCTTTATTTCTTTTAAAGATATATTTTTATTAACCCAATTTCCGATGTGGGTTTTCCACAAAGGTATTTTCTATTTTCAAACTTTTATTTTCGAAGAACATTTTCAAATTGCGAGGATGCAATTTATTGAAGGAGGGAAGAGTGTAACACTCCAAGCTTCCATGATACGCTTCTCTTTCAATAATTCAATAGCTTGCATTGTACGAAAGTTCGAGATTCTAACACACCGCGACCAATCAAAATAGTCGTTATGAATAGTAATACCCACTTTTTGAAATTATATAAATTTTATATTTCAAAATGGACTTCATTTTTGGATTTGGAATATCTAAATTAGCCTATGTTGAACTTTTGGTATTTTTCTGAGAACTTCCAATTTTCAATGAATAATGAAAAATACTTAAAAACAAATTTTTTAATCAAAATAATTTATAGTCATAAATTATACTATTAAGTGGTTTTAAAGTATAATTAGAATATATTTTAACTGTTTTATCCAATGGTGGTCATTATAATTAATTTTACTTTGAAATTGGACATAAACTATTGTCAATCTTTTGATATATATTGTTTCTTAAAAACACGCTATTTGTTCTGACAGCGGGGATTAATTATTAAATTAATTAATTCAACTTATATTTTTTGAATTTTGTAAAATAGACATAATTTTTGAATTAGGAATATCAAATATATCTTAGGGTTAATTTTTGGTATTTTTCTGAAAAACTTCAATTTTAGATGAATAGTGAAACCACTAAGTGGTAATTAAAAAACTAATTTTTCGTTTAAATGAAACTTTACCACTTCTGTGAATTGAATATCAAAAATATGAAATACATGGTTTTTATTAGGAAGTAAAATTTGGTTCAATGAGATTAAAATAATTTTTGGTGAATAGTAACTTTTAAGTTTTATTAATCACGATTAAAGGTAATTGGTGTAATTTAAGGTAAATATAATGTTATAATAATATGAAATTACCTTTACACTTGTCCTACACTTGTTTTATGAGTCATGTCAGACCAAGACAATACATGGGTCAACTTGGGGGCCCCATGGAGCCACTTGGGTAAAAAAATGACATTAATAACTTTTTATTTAAAATAAAAATAAAAGTGTCACAAAACATGTATTCTTTTACTAAAACAATTTTTACATGGGGTTATACAAGTCATATTTTTTACTATAAATAGTCAATGGAAATCTAAAAAGATTTCCTACATCATGGTATTTGTTTTATAATTTTTAGAAATTAAATAATTTAAATTTTTTATGACACCATGATGATGCAGCGATTACCTCATTAATTAACGATTTGAATAAAATGAAAAGATAATGTAAAATATAAGATTTAAACTTGTCAAAAACCTATTTAATGAGTATATTTAGAACCCTTATCACCTTATCCTCGAAATATATAATTGTGGGGCCTTTAAAATTCGAAACTCCTTATATAATAAAGTAACATTTCTTGACTTTCCAAGAGTGTCCCTCCTCTCCTCTTATAAAAGGCTCCCACCACTACCACCTTATTCACACCTTCAAAGCCATTTGGCTCGGCCATCCTATACCCAGATACTCTATCAACTTCCCTCTCTTACTCATAGAAGCCTCACATTGGGCATAAGTCTTCCCAAGGAAGCCTTTGGCTCAAATCAAAAATAGTTACCCGATTAAAGGTAATGTCTTCTCTTATGTTCTTTTGTTTTATTTTGCTTCTCCAACCCCTTAAAATCTTTTTATTCCTTTATTTTGTAACAAAACCAGTATCTTAAATATACTAGGATGTTTCTATGAGAAGTATTTGATTTACACTTACACACACACCTTCGTCTAATGGTTAAAGAACATATTGTTTCTGTGGGTGGCGAATTACTGCCTCACGAAACAATGATTGTTCAATCTTCTTTTAACACCTCTCATGGTTTCCATTATGATGACACTATTTTTATATATGATATATATTATATTTATGTTTTCCTTATTCTTATGTATTTTTCATTTATGGCATACCTTTATGATTTCCATTATGGGAAAACGCGATAATTTCATTTTAGGAAGAGCGGACTACCGCCCCCTCAAAGTGATTTGAATCGTTAATGCCATATGTGGTATGTATAAAGGATGGAGTAAATGATATTATATATGATATTATACTAGAATTATAATATACCTTTATATCATTATGATTTCATTCCATTAAATATGAAATAGAAATGAAAGTAGCGTTCATGCGTACGTACGGCTTACCGTCTCCATGAACGGTGCATTTCATTTATTACCTCTAAATGTTATGTAATATTATAAATGTATTTATATATTGGATATATATGATATATATGATATCTACATCATGAATATAATTCTGAATATAATGTATATTTTACCACATGAACAACTTGTAATTATAAGAAGTTTATTTTTGACCCAAGTACCAAAGATCGAAAAAATGACCGTTATTAACTTAAATAATTACATAATGTTCATAACATGGTAATAAATGATATAAAAGGAATAATGAAATTTAAAAAGGTTCTTAAGAAAGTATAAATTAACTCTAGTTTATTATTCAGGAGATTAAAAAACGATCGAGTCAAGTCGGACACAAGGTAAGGGAACTTCTTAACCCAATTTCTGTTCTTTGGGTTAATCTCCTACATTCAAATTATGTCATGATATTATTATGTCCTATCTAGTATTTATTCTTTATTTATGTGTACATATAGTTAACACACATAATAGATCTATTTTATTTAAAAAATTATCTTTGTAAGGGACTTCGTCTCAATCTCTTTTCATTGAGGCATATTTTGTTTTATACACAACTTTCTTTTATATGGTGTATAAACCCCTTTGACTTTTATGTTTATTCAAAAGGAATATTTTTTATATGATTCTTTTTACCAAATGACAAAAGGGAATGTTTTTTTGTCGTATGTATGCAGCGACAATGACTTCTCCACCGCTGTGACCATTATTTGAGTTTCGACATCCTCTACAAGCCATAACTTTTTTTAAAATGAAAAATAAATACCATGTTTTAATTTTCTTTTATTTCGGTATTGAAAATGGTTTTGATAATGTTTTTATTATATCAATGTGTTGTATTAATATCTTGTGATTGAAATGTTGAAATGTTATGTTTCCTTTATGCATGTTTTATGTGATATGATTATGTTATGTTTTATGATATGTTTAAACCTTTTCATATAAGGAACACATTGGACTTAATAAGTGATGGGTGGAGCCTGTTATAGATCCTCGATGCATCTGTAGATCTCATGAGACAAACTAGTGTCTTGGCACGAGGCCTTGACAAAATCTTATTTGTAGTCTTGGAACGAGGCCTTGGCTACGTGGTTATGATAGTCTGGCATTATACATTCCATCATTATGAAAGTGGTTATTGATATTGCATGTGATTATTCGACTAGTAGAATATCCATGTGAGTAAGTAAATGGAATTATTTTATTTTACTTTTTCCATATTATGCTAAAGTTTAAGTTTAAAAGGATTTTGTTTTAGTTATACATTGCCTTAAATGTTTATGTTTATTTATGAAAGTTTCCACTATATTGTTATCCATACTGAGCATCTGAACTCACCCCTTTCTATGTTTTATTTTTCCCAGGATGTGAAGAAATATTTTATGACTGACCTACATGGATAGTCTGAAGGGGATATGAGTGTGGACTATGGAGACTATGTTATTGTGATTTTTCACGTTATGATGTAATGTAACATTTATGAATGTATCTAGTGTTACCAAGGCTACTAAACTAATCGGTCTTTCGAGACTTGATCTTTTGTGATCATGCCAATGTTACGTAATAATGCACTGAATCTGGGTAACTGAGGTCGGGGCATTACAATGACAAGAAAGTATATTCATTATTATATACAAAAAAATAATGTACATGAACATAGTACTAGCGATTTGTTACATAACCCCTTAAAACAGCTGCATAAGACCTAAGGGTAGGTGTGTGATGGTGACAGACTCTTGGGGTGGCTCGGATATAATTGCTCGAGTGGTAATCTCTCTCAACTTCCACTTTTCCCGTAGACGGTCTCGTTCGAGCTTGACATGATGAAGCTCAGATTGGGCTTGGTCAAGAGTGAATCCCAAAGACGCCACCTCTTTTCCTAGCTCCGACAAATGGTCTTTGTATAGAGCAATTCTACTGGATGAGGTCATCGCTTCCTCTGTCTGAGTAAGTTGGATTTGTTAAAGCCCTATATTTATACTAATCATGTGATCAATGTTTAACGGCTATATTAGCAATGGTCAAAATTCTTAACATAAAACCAAATAAGTTGAAATTTTATATAAACATAAAGAGACATTTAATTAGATCAAGAGGTATTTCCATTAATGAAATTTTGGGTCATTACAATATTCCCCCCTTAAGAAATTTTGCCCTCGAAATTTTCCTTTTCCCACACTAAAACAGATGTGGGTAACTCAGCTTCATCATTTCCTCCGATTTCCAAGTCCCTTCTTCAAACTTGTGGTTTCTCCACAACACCTTGACAAGGGGAATTGTCTTATTTCATATAACTTTTTCTCTGTGATCTAAGATCTTCACTGGTTGATCCTCATAAGAAAGATAATATTCCAATTGTACCACCTCAGAAGAGAGTACATGTGAAGGGTCCGGTATATACTTCCTTAAGAGGGATACATGAAAGACATCATGTACTTTGGCCATAGTAGGTGGAAGTGCTAGTCGATAGGCCAGAGCCCCGACACGATCAAGAATCTCAAAGGGGCCGATGTACCTTGGACTTAACTTCCATTTCTTTCCAAACCTCATGACCTTATTCCACGGATATATGCGTAGAAAAACCATGTCTCCAACTTTAAACTCAAGGTCTCGTCGACGATTATCTGCATAACTCTTCTGTCAACTCTGGGATACCTTGATATGCTGCTGAATGGTTTTCACCTTCTCCACCATTTCATCGACCATTTCTGGTCCAACCAGCTTACGTTCACCGAACTCATCCCAACATGTCGGTGTTCTACACCTTTTCCCATAAATGGCTTCATATGGTGCCATTTGGATGCTCGAGTGGAAATTGTTATTATAAGAGAACTCAACCAGAGGAAGATGTTGATCCCACCCTTCTTTAAAGTCCATTGAACACGCTCTCAAAATATCCTCAAGTGTTTGGATAGTCCACTCGGATTGGCCATTAGTTTGAGGATGATAGGCCGTACTGAAGTTCAGTTCAATATTCAGATCTTTTTGAAGTCTCTTCTAAAACTTAGAGGTGAATCTTGGATCTCGATCAGACACAATAGATAGTCGCACTCCATGCAGCCTTACCACTTCCCTGATATATATTTGTGCTAGTTGATCCAATGAAAAATCCTCCCGAATAGCAAAGAAGTGTGCAGTCTTTGTAAGACGGTCCACAACAACCCAGATTGCATTGTTGCCTTTGGATGTCCTTGGAAGTCCGGTGACAAAGTCCATGGTGATGTTCTCCCATTTCCATTCTGGTATGGGCAATGGTTTCATCATCCCCTTAGACTTCTACCTCTCTGCCTTAACTTGTTGAAACACCAGGCACTTTGATGTATATTTAGCAATCTCCTTCTTCATATTATCCCATCAAAAGTTTTCTTGGAGATCTCGATACATCTTTGTGATCCCTGGGTGAACAGAGAAATTTGAACTATGTGCATCATCCAAAAGTTCCTTCTTCAGCTCTGGACTTTAAGGAACACATATTCTTTTCCCAAACCACACAATTCCTTCTTTATTAACATTAAACTCTGAGGATTTTCCTTTTTCGATAGCTTGCACTTTTTCTTAAATTCCCACATCATCCTTTTGATTATCCTTTAACCTTTACAAAAGAGACGGTTGAGCAATAATTTGTGAAAGGATTGATGATGTTTCCTTCTCTATGATTCATATTTCCATCTTCATCAAGTCTAAGAAGATTGGATCCTTCTCAATTCTCATCATTGATAGAATCACTGGATCCTTTCTACTTAGGGCATCTACCACCTTGTTCGCTTTCCCAGGGTGGTAATGTATTGAACAGTCATAATCCTTGATGATCTCTATCCATCTTCTATGGCGCATATTAAGCTCTTTCTATGTGAATATATATTTAAGACTCTTGTAGTCAGTATATATCTCACATTTCTCTCCATAGAGATAATGCTGCCAGATTTTCAAGGCAAAGATCACCGCCGCCAACTCCAAATCATGTGTTGGATAGTTTCACTCATGGATTTTCAACTACCTTGAGGCATAGGATATCATTTTATCATTCTGCATCAGCACACATCCTAAGCCCTTCTTTGAAGCATCACTGAATACCATAAAAATTTCCCCACTTGTGGGTAAAGTGATCACGGGTGCAGTGATAAGCCTCCTTTTCAACTCCTTGAAACTTTATTCGCATTCATCACTCCAAGAAAACTTTACTCCCTTTCGAGTTAGCTTGGTAAGAGGGTTGGAAAATCATGAGAAATTTCTCACAAATCATCGATAATATCCAACTAACCCCAAGAAGCTACGGATATTCGTTACCGATGTTGGCCTCGGTCATCCCTCAATTGCATCTATTTTGTAGGGATCCATAGATATCCCATTGCTTGTGATGATATGGCCCAAGAATGGGACTTTCTTCAACCAGAACTCCCACTTGTTGTACTTTGCATAGAGCTTCTCCTTGCGCAAAGTCACCAGTACAGTTCTTAAATGATCCTCATGATCCTCCTTGGTTTTGGAGTATATTATAATATCATCTATAAATACTACCACAAATTTGTCTAGGTAATCTCTAAAGACTATATTCATTAAGTGCATGAAGATTTCTGGAGCATTGGTGAGTCCGAAAGGCATTACTATGAATTCATAGTGCCCGTATCTTGTGCGAAAAGCAGTCTTGGGGATATCTTCCTTCTTCACCCTTACTTGATAATATCCCGACCGCAAGTCCACCTTGGAGAAGTATTGTGCTCCACACAGCTGATCGAACAATTCATCAATTCGTGAGAGAGCATACTTGTTCTTTATTTTGATTTTGTTAATTTCACGATAATCGATGCAAAGCCGCATTGACCCATTCTTCTTCTTGATGAAGAGGACTGGTGCACCCCATGGTGAAGCACTCGGGCGTATAAACCCTTTATCTAGATTCTCCTGTAGTTGTTTCTTCAGCTCTTCAATCTCTACAACATCCATTCTATATGGAGTCTTGGATATTGGTATAGTCTCGGGTATAAGTTCAATTGAGAATTCAACATCTCTTCTAGGAGGAAGACCATGCAGTTCCTCAGGAAACACTTCAGCGAATTCCCTTACAATAGGCATTTCTTCAAGGATGGTTTCTTCCTTGGACTCAATCATCTGATCCAGATACGCGTGCTCATAAGGCAGTAATATCCATGCTTGAGATGATGGATCTAAAGGAGATTCATCTTCCTCCTTACACTTGTAAAGAATCGGGGGTCGATTCTCTATATGGTGTGTAATTTCCCTCTCCCGACAATTTATGTTGGCTCTATATAAGGAAATCCAATACATGCCAATAATTGCATCAAATTCCACCAGAGGGAGTATGACGAGGTTCGTCGGGAAATTCAATCCACAGATTATAACAGGGGAGGACTTATATTCATGGGATGCAATGATTTCCCCATTTGTCATACTCACTGATATCTTCACTTCCATGATTTTTGGTGGTGCTGGGATTGTTCTACTAAACTTTTGAGATATAAAAGAATTCATAGAACCTGAATCAAAAAGTATGTTCGCTATTCTTGAATGAATAACTAGCGTACCTTTCACCACTTTGTTTTCAGGGTTCACTTCCGCAGAAGTGATGGAAAAGGCCCTTCCTTACTGCCTTGGAGGTTGTTGGTTGCCTCTGAAAACCCTTGTATTAGGGCACTGATTTACAAAATTCCCCGATTCTTTGCATTTTTAGCATTGAACAATGCGTTGAGGTTTGAATGGAGAGTTCCTCTCCTCTGTCGCAGCCGCGGGTCTTTCTTGCCAATAGTTAACAGCTAGGTGCCCTTCTCTTCCACACCTAAAGCATTTCCTCGTCACCTTAAAGCAATTTCCAGGGTGCTTCTTTCCGCACTTTTGGCGAGTTGGGTGCTGGATCTTCTTAGCACCGTTGGATTTATCCATCAGACCGCCAGTATTGAAGTCCACCTTACGCTTCTTATCCCCATGATACCCCTGTGATTCTCTGATCTCCATTTCGACCTTGAGGGCACATCGGAAAATTTCCTCATAGCTGTCAAAGTCACGTATTGCTAATGATTTCCGTAGGCTATGCTTCAACCCACCAAAGAAGCAGTCAACTTTGCATTCTGGGGTAACGACAAAGTCAGAAGCGTATTGTGCAAGCCTTGTGAAGTTTTCCTCGTACGCTCCAACAGATTCTTCATCTTTTTTCTTGAGGGAAAGGAAGTCCCTTTCCATCTTAAGTCGGAGGGTGTGCGGAAAATATTTATCAAAAAAAATCTTCCATAAATTCTTCCATTCTAACGCCTCGATCTCCTCCTCAGACTTCGTATTTTTTATCAACGTACACCATTGATCAGCTTCACCCTCTATACGATAAGCCGCCAGGAGAACCTTCTCATGTTCAGAACATTGAAGGATGGAGAAGATCTTTTCAATGGAGTTGATCCATTGTTCAGAAATCGTGGGATCAGATGATCCACTAAAATTAGGAGGCCTTTGTCTCATGAATCTCTCAATAGAGACTTGTTCTTTCTTAGGGGGGTTGGACGTTCCTCTTGACCTGTGTTTCTATTCAAAGCTTGAGTTATCTGAGAGAGAAGCATGACAAAGTTTTTGATTCCCACTCATATTGGATTGGGCATCTCATTAGTACAGTCATCACACTGATCTTCACAAAGGTTGTTAGACTGAGTCCTCCTATTACCGGCCATTGGCTGGAATAAAGGGAAAGTTATGGGTAACACATAAAGGGTAATCCAAAGACAAAAGTTTATTACTTATAAATAAACTTTTATTTCCTTAACTCATGAGTCTATAGGCTTCAATCTAGGATTTTCATGATCTACTTTCTAACATATATTCTTAGGGGCATTTTTTTTAATTCCCTTAATAAGGGTTCATACTAAGATTGTGAATTTATCAAAACATATCCCCCGGGAGTGTCGTAACCAAGATTGTAGCAAGGCCCGTTGTCGTGCACCATTTCCCATTTGAGTCTAGCTCAAAGCGGTGTTTTCGGGTTTTACCCCTAGGATACATCTATGCCAAAGCCGCCTTTACCTACTCGTATCCAGACAGGGATGTATTTGCTTTATAAACCACTTACTGGGTACTTACCAAAACATAGAGATGTTTTTATTATACTTAGTCTTGTCTCTAAGGATTTACTAGGGTTTTCTAATCCTAATCCCAAAAATAACTAAACTTATCCTCTGATACCAACTATGACAACCCTGCTTTTATTACAAACTTAAACATGATTTATTACATAAAACTTCACTTGATACAGCAAAGAAGATTGAGAGGTTTAGTGTCTTTGGGGATTAGGATCATTACATAAAAACTTAAAACATGAAATACAATATCTTTATTGAAAACTTTTTTTACATGACCACTATATTCCCTCGTACTTAGCATTGCATGGGATAACCTGAGGACATGCATAAGAAAAGGGTGAGCTATAAAGCCCAGTAAGGGAGTACACATGGAATAACATGAGGAGTAAAATACATGTTAGAAAATAGGCATATCAATAGAGCATTAGAGAAACATAAACATAAAGGCACGATAAATCATGATAATCATAACATGGAAATGTGGCAACAACACTTAACATGGAATTAGCATGAGTCAAGGCTCATTGCACATGGAGCATGAGTAAATCCTCATTGCACATAAAGCACAAGTAAACCCTCATTTCACTTGAATTAGCATGATTCAACACTCATTGAACATGACGTATCATGATACTATACTTTACCCAATGCATTGGAGCGCTATAAGGGCGCACCCTTCTTAAACATTTCATTTCATGCATAAGTGTGCCACATGGATCATAAAACATTGATTTATAAAACATAATCATTTATTTCACAATAAAGGAATGTGGAATTAATACATGAAACTTTATAATCAATAAGTAAATGTGCATAAAGGTGAATACCCTTGATGGAGAAATGGGCATGGTATTCACTACACAATGGCATTGGATTAGAAAATCGGGGCAATTTCGGCAGCGTAACGGCATGACATAAGAATTCATAAAAAAGGTTGATGAGAGAGAAAGGGGGTTCCTCATCAGATTTACATGTAATGGACAGTATGGAGGTCATATATATACATGTCCCAACAATTGTAATGGAATTTAGGTTCATGATACAAAATTATTGCTTGAATGTAAATGAGGAAAGAGAAGTTCCTTTCAGAATTTCGGCATAGTAACGGGTGTACATGGGAGGCATTTATTGAGAGAGAAAGGGGTCTCCCATAATTCAAAAATAAATAGGGTATTATGAGGTAGGTGCAAAACCATACCCCAACATTCATAATTGAAATTAAAAGGTAAAAACAACTTAAAGAAAATTGGACCAAAATGAGGAAGGAAGAAAAACCCCTTACTTGGAAGTGTGCTTCCAAAGGCTAGAGAGAGGCTTGTGAGAGGCTTCTTGGGAGCTTGGGGAACCTTTAGAGGATTCTAGAGAGAGTATGGAAGAGGTTGGATAAACTCCAAAGGCTTTGAGTGAGGAGGAAGTGGGAGCTTGGGTGGGTTTATATAGGAAAGGTGAGGGAATTCTTTATTATTTAGGTTTGGGACCCCTTATATTAAATTAATCCAAACCACAAACCATCCCATGGTTTTTGCCCATGGTTTTTGGAAAAGGGAAGAGGAAAACAATATTTTATTAGGCAAAAGTTCTAACTTATTAAAATAATGGGGTTGCTTATGTGGAGGTGAGTCACACTCCCATGGAAAATAATTTAAAAAGACAAGATGTTTAATAAGTCTTGAGGGGTCCATTAATGCTTTGAAAAGTAAGTCAAACAAATGCAAAATAACATTATTTAAATGGTAAAACATATATTGGCCGAACATAAAGCTTATATTATTTTATTACATCACTATTGGGTCATTATGATGTCATAAAACACATTATATATTTAAACGGTATTTAATTTTTACCCAAAAATTTGACTGTCTCAGAAAATTATGAAAAATATACCATTGGATAATTTCAACCTCTTGATTCCAGAAATAACATTTATTTTATCTAAATAATTTTCTAAATATGTTAATTTCCACTTTTAAAATAAAAACCGACATTTATTGAAAATTCACGGGTTTTGACAAAAATGGCTTTCAAACCTTAATAAAAATTACAATTGCATTCATAAAATTATATAATCATTTATAAATAATAAAATTAATTTAATAATAATAATAATAATATTTTATTAAAATATTATTTAATTCAAAAATCCCTTAATTTAATAAAATAGAATTCTTAATTAAATAATAACTAAAAACACTATTTACACTTTAAAAACTATTTACAATGTATCAATAATGATAGGAAAGTATATTCATTATTATATACAAAAAAATAATGTACATGAACATAGTACTATCGATTTTTTACATAACCCCTTAAAATGGCTGCATAAGACCTAAAGGTAAGGTGTGTGATTGTGACAGACTCTTGGGGTGTCTCGGATAACATTTCTCGAGTGGTAATCTCTATCAATTTCCACTTTTCCCATAGACGGTCTCGTTTGAGCTTGACATGATGAAGCTCATCTTGGGCTTGGTCAAGATCGAAGCCCAAAGACGCCACCTCTTTTCTGAGCTCCAACAAATGGGCTTCATATGGAGCAATTCTACTGGATGAGGCCATCACTTCCTTTGTCTCAGTAAGTTGGATTTGTTAAAGCCCTATATTTATACTAATCATGTGATCACTGTTCAACGGCTATATTAGCAACGGTCAAAATTCTTAACATAAAACCAAAGAAGTTGACATTTTATATAAACATAAAGAGACATTTAATTAGATCAAGAGGGATTTCTATTAATGAAATTTTGGGTAGTTACATATACCTAATAAAGTATACATAATAAAAAATGAGTCATCGCATATGGACAACGTGAATAATAAGAAGGGTGCGGTGTATAAATAAATATTCATAATGATACATAACATATATACACATCAATTATACTCATGCATGATCAATATATATATTTACTTAACCAAAAATTCATTGGAGACATATATATTTCTTTAATAATTATTTATAAATATACATATTTAAGAAGTATTTATATATAGTAATTATAAACAAAATAAATATAATAAATATATAATAAATATAAAAATATAATCAATATAATCAATATAATCAATATAATGAATATAATAAATCTAATAAATCTAATAAATATAATTAAAATATTTATTATTTAATGAAATTTATTATAATCATATAATTATTTAAATAAAAATATATATTTATATTTAATTATAATCTTAAAAAATAATTTTTTTAAACATTATATATATATTTGAATTATTAAAAAATATATATTAATTATAAACATGAGTTTTTTATTTAATGTATACAAATAAAGATTATTTTTTAATATAAATATAATATTTTTTTATAAATTAATAATATCTTTTATTAAAAACTTTTATCATCACTAAAACTAGCACTACCACAAAACGGGGCAAGGGAAGCACCTTGTTTTATCATCACTAAGCAGAAAGCACTGATAAAGGGGTGACCTTTATCAGCACTATCTAAAAGCGCTAATAAATGTACCCTTTATCAGTGCTAAGAAAAACATTGATAAATGTGTACCTTTTATCAGCGCTTTTCATAGTGTTGATAAAGGGATCATTTATCAGCATTATTTTTAGCACTGATAAAAGTTTTTAATAAATAATATTATTAATTTATAAAAAATCATTATATTTATATTCAAAAATAATGTTTATTTGTATACATTAAATAAAAAATACATGTTTATAATTAATATATATTTTTTAATAATTCAAATATATTTATATATAATGTTTTAAAAAAAGTATTTCTAATATTATAATTATATATATATATATATATTTAAATAAATATAATATTATTTTAAATTTTATTAAATAATAAATATATTTATTAGATTTATTAGATATATTAGATTTATTGTAGATTTATTAGATTTATATTTATTAGATATATTAGATTTATTATAGATTTATAGATTTATATTTATTAGATTTATTAGATTTATATTTTTATATTTTTTATATTTTTTATTAGATTTATTAGAATTATTGGATTTATTATATTTATTAGATTCATTATATTTTTTATATTTTTTATATTTTTTATATTTTTTATATTTTTCATATTTAATATATTTAATATATTTATTTTGTTTATAATTAATATATATAAATACTTTTTTAATATATATATTTATAATTATAATTATTAAATATATATGTGCTTCCAATGAATTTGGTCAATAAATATATTAATCATGCATGCATATATGTTATGTTTCATCATGAACTTTCATTTATACATTAGAACCTTCTTATTATTCATGTTGTTCATATATGTGATGACTCTTGTTTTATTATGTGCATATATGAGTAATTCATGTTACCAATATGAATATTATGTTCTCAAAAATACTTATAAAATTATATTAAATATATTTAATATATTTATAATTATTAAATTTTAATTATATATAAATACTTTTTAAATATATGTATTTGTAATTATAATTACAACTATATATATATATATATATATATATATATATAAATAATTATAAAATTACAATAAATACATATATTATAATTTTATATATATATATATATAATTATACACAAATATTTATAAATATATTTATTTACAGTTAATTATAGCAATAATTATATATATATATTATAAAATTATAATAAATATATCTATTATACTACTTATAAAGTTATAAATATATTTATAAATATACACAAATATTTTTAAATAAATACAAATAGTTATAATTATAACTCCTAAATAAATATAGAGATATATTTAAATAATTAAAAAATTATAATAAATATATTAATTATGTATATTTATATACAAGTATTTATAGATAAATACAATTAGTTATAATTATAATCTAAATAAATGTAGATATATTTAAATAATTAAAAAATTATAATAAATATATTAATTATATATATTTATAAAATTATAAATATATTTTTTATAATTTTATAATTATTTAAATATATATATATATATAATTATAACTATAAATAAATATTTTTTTATTATAATATTTAATTACAAATAAATATTTATTTATTTATTTGTTATAAATATAAATAAATATTTATTTATTTAAATAATTATTAATTTATAAAATATATTTTTATTATTTTTATATGTCATGTTATGTATAATTAAATAAATATATTTATAAATATATTCAAATATTGATAAATAAATACAAATATTTATATTTATAGTGATAAATAATTACAGATATATATTTATAAAAAATATTAGAAATATATGTAATTACAAATATAAGAAATATATTTATTACAAATTTATAATTATAAATAAATATATATAAAGAAATATATATATTTATATTAATTATTATATATATATATTTATTAATTTATTATAAATGTGGTTGTATAAATATATATATATAAATATAAATAATTTATTATCTTTATAGTTTTATCAGCAATTTTTTAGCACTGATAAAGATGGGTCTTTATCGGTGCTAATATTTTAACACTGATAAAGACACCTTTTATCAGTGATGATGAAGGTTTATCTTTATGAGTGATTTCTAAATTAGCACTGATAAAACATACCTCTATCAACACTTTTTACCTATTGCTGATAAATGCTTTTGTCAGTTTTATAAATGAACCCTAACAGTCTTCTCCTTCCTTTGCACCACTCAAGCTATCGCGGAAGCCTTACCTTACTGCTGCTACCTCCTCCTCCTCCTCCTCCTCCTCGACCACCTCCTCCTCCTCTGCGGCTGCCACTGCAAAGCTCTCCTCTACCGCCTTTGTCGTGTCCTCATCTTCCTCAGCTGCCGACTCCTCCTCCTGCTCTGCCTCTGCTGCGAAGCCCTCCGCCATCGCCGCAAACCCTCTTCCCCCTCCTCTACCACTGAATCCTGCTATCGCGAAGCCCTCCACAGGTGTGCATTGTAACTTGAATCTTTATTCACACACAAATAAATATACTACATGGATCATTTGGGTCTTGTTTTGGTTTTGATCCCTCATGTATGATGGGATCATTTGGGATATTTTAATCTTAGATTTTTGGAACTTTAGGGCTTGTAATGGATGTCTTCTTTCTTATTTAGATGATCACTATTTAATGTGGCATGTTTTAGCTTGGTTTATTCTTCTTCCAAGTAGATTTTTCAATGCAATTGTTTCATTTTGTATTTAAAAGTGTTATCATTATTTCTAAATTCATTTTTTCTAAAATTATGAATATATTTGATATCCATGTTTATTAGCCACTAAATGAGGCTAATATTCATTGGTAATATATATAATATTCATGTTATTTATTATTCATAAACACCATTGTAGTTCATTTTACACTTTGAACATCATTTCACATTATGATTGTAATACCTTCTTAAAATGCACTATTAAGTGGTACATTTTTTAACATCATTTAAAGTACCCAATGATTCATCTGATATTAAAGAATTGAATTATAAATATTTTAATTTTATATTTTTGGAAATTTATCTACACTTAAATATGAACATGTTTGATTCAGAGATCAATGGATAATTCATAGAGGATGATGGAGATATTTGGAAATGAAAGGAAGCAATTCTGGAGAAAGTGGATTGGACACTATCCCACTGATGAGACTGTGGGGCCCAACATACAGGCCCAATTAATCCCAAATTTCGTGGGATGCTATAAGACATATATAGGAACAAATCACTCTTCAGGCGATAATGCTAATTCGGTCTCCATGGTGGTCATTTAGGCATCCCAAGTTAGAGATAAAATTCTGGGCCAGATTCTACGGCCCAAAAAAACAGCCCACTAATCTAATCATATCTCTTAATATAAAAATATAAATGGGCCAAAATTTTACAGGAGGTTAGAATATATCCGGATATCCATTTTCTTCTTCTATGTCCCACTATTATTCGGCCATCTAGAAGGTTTTTAAAGCGCGTCTGTTCGGTGCATGAAAGCTGGATGCCTTTTCGGGTCAAGGGTGGAAAGTCTTCTTTCCACAAACTTTCCACCACCCTAGACCTACCATACTCAAGTGGGGTGACTTGTACTATTGTAAGCTCGACCCAAGGGCTCAAAAATGACTATTTAAGGTAGTGGTGTTGGAGGATTTAAGAATCTTTGGTGCTTGGTTTCATTGTAGTGTTATGCTGCCGCTTTGTGTTTGTAATCGCATTTCTTTCTCATGTAAGTTGTTTAATTCACCTTAGTTTCTTAATAAAAGTTCTTCATTTACTATTATTCTGTTCTTATACTTATCACATTTATACCGTTGGTTCAAGGTGTGGATTTATTCACACCATACTTTGTGATTTTTATCACACAACGGAGGAGTGATCTTTTTTTTCCTTCTTCAATTCCACCCTTGTAAGTCTACTTCCCGCTTCCGTTGAAGACATGTCATCAATGGAGGGCTAACTCTTTTATGGTTTGATCCAAGGGAGTATAAAGGGGCTGGATTGCATGTTATTTATCACTCCATTAATGTTTAATCACTTCTTTTAAATGAGATTTTTATTTTATGATTTTAAAACATCTCCATCCTTATTGAATTTAAGGTCACACATTTCAAGTGCTATTACGAACCTCTACCTTGGAGTGCTCAAAACTTTGATCCTTCAAGTGTATAGGTGATTAGTATTAGTTTGTGTAGGAATTAAACCAGTAAGTGATGATTTCGTTGATCTTCTTAAATGAATCCATCTCAATTATAAGAAATTGAAATCATTAAAAAAGTAATTCATCCAATCCACCCCGAGCGATAACCTAGGATCAACTCATTCTTTTAAAATGAATTCACTTGAATATGTTAGTTATCCTTTAAACCCATTTAAAATCAACCCAAGTTGGCCACTTCATAGCCAAAAACAGTCCATAGAATGTACGTGTCTATAGGTTTCTTCTTAGGTCTCTGAGGATTCGATAACCCAAGCTAAACTATAAGGACCGTTCTACCTTCATCTATTGGGTAAATTTGAGTGAGAATAAAATTTTGGTGTTGTTTCTGGGGACCCGAGTAATTAATCTAAACACCCATTCTATTCTCCCCCATTTCTTCTTTTCTCATCCAAATTCTCTTATCTTGTCCCTTTCTCGTTTTTTTTTTCTTTTGGCGCATGTCCGCCTACACCCGCGATCAATCAAACCGTCTAGTTAGGGTGGATAGTCCTGGGGTTGGGGAGTCAAGTACACCAAGGGAACTCATTCCATTAGATCATAAACTTCCTAATACTTTAGAGTCCAAAATTGAGCCAATTTCAATGGAAGGTCTTCAAAGAAACCAACTCATAAACCCAGGTGGGAACCAAAATGGAAACCCAAATGAGGCAGCCCCAAACTTGGGGAATGCAATTGATCAAACCATGAATGACTACCTCACACCTTCTTGGACCAATTCCCCCTCACGCATTAGACACAATTCCCTAGGAGATTCCAACTACATCTTTAAACCCAATGTCCTAAACCACCTTCCCACATTCCATGGAATTGAGTCCGAGATGCCATACCTTCACATTAAGGAGTTCAATGACATTGTAGAAACCATGTGTCCCCCACATCAACTAGAATCAGCTAAGATGAGGCTATTTCCTTTTTCTTTAAAGGATCAAGCTAAAAATTGGCTAAACAATTTGATACCATCATCCATCAACTCTTGGTACCAACTGCAAAGAGAATTCTATAAAAAATACTTTCCCCACCATAAAACAATTGCACTTAAAAAGAGTATCCAAAACTTTTTTGAAAAAGAGGGAAAGTCATTGTATGAAACATGGGAGAGGTTCAAAGACACTCTAAACATGGTTCCACACCATGGTTTTTCTATTCCTGAACAAGTGAGAATTTCCTATGAAGGGTTGGTTCCGAGGAACAAACAATTCATTGACATGATGTGTAATAGAACCTTTAAAAACAAATCCCCAAATGATGCTTACGAGTATCTAGAAAGCCTTTCTGAAAAAAACCAAACATGGGGAACTTCACCTTATTCTGAAAAGCCTCAAAGAACTTCTGGAATTCATACACTTAGAGAAGAGGAAAGCCTTAGGGCTAAACTTGCAGCACTCTCTAGGAAGGTTGAAGAGATAGACCTTAGGAAAGTCCATGAAATCCAAACTGTTGACCCTGTTTACACAATTTGTGACAAACATGATCATAAGACAGAAAACTGCCCAAACATTCCATCCATCAAGGATGTTCTCTTAGGAGGACCCCCAGCGGAAGTAAATGCTTTGAACTTCCAAAAGCCTCAATACCAAAACACCTTCAACCCAAGGTATAACGACCACCCAGGCTTCCGCTGGAAAGATAACCAACAACCTAGCCAACCACAGGGACAAAATCCTTACCCCCATCAGAACTACCAAACCCATAACCAGTTCCAAACCCATCCTATCCAATACCAACACCCACTGGTCCATTTTCAACAAACCATCCCACCTCCAAAATATCCCCCTGGGATAAACCAACCTACTCAAGCACCCACCCAAACTGTTCCACAAAGCCTACTAGAACAACTGTGCAAACAAATGGAGAGGATGAACTCAGAAGTCTCTTCCCTAAAACAAGAACTTCAAACCATCAAAACTGGAAAGGCGCCCATGCCTACTCAGGCGGTGCCATCCTCAACTTCAAGGGGAGAGTCAAGTTGTGCTCAATCAACTCATGAACAACTAAAGGCTGTGACTATTTTAAGAAGTGGGAAATCAATTGAGAAACCTGAAAAAATAATTAAGAACCCACCTAAAGATTCAAACTTGGATGAAAATTCAAATGAACCACAAGATCAAACTGAGGAAACTGATAACAATGTGAAAGAAACAACTCTTCAACAAACAACCCCACAACCTGCACCATTTCCCCAACGCATGAGGGGGAAACCCAAGCCTGAACTGAGTGAAACATTGAGGGAAATATTTTCACAAGTCAAGTTGAACATACCCCTTCTCGAGGCAATCCAAACCATACCTGCCTACTCAAAGTACCTTAAGGACTTGTGCACTTTTAAAAGAAAATTTTAACATAAAAATCAAGTCCTTTTGGCTGCTAATGTGAGTACCACCATTAAAGGGACCATTCCTCCTAAGTTGAAAGACCCAGGTTGCCCTTACATCAATGTTGAACTAGGAGAGAGAAAAGTTGTCAAGGCCTTGTGTGATCTAGGTGCTGGTGTCAATCTCATCCCCTATGTCGTGTACTGTCAGTTAGGCCTAGAATAACTCCAACCCACATCTATCACACTTCAACTTGCTGATCGTAGCATTAGGGTTCCAAAGGGGATTTTAAAGGACATTCTGGTAAAGGTTGAAAACTTCATCTACCCTGCTGACTTCATTGTCCTTGACAACCATCCAAACTTAGGAAATAAGGAACAAACCCCAATCATCATTGACCATCATTTTCTTGCAACAATCAACTCTGTTATCCGATTCCGAAATGGGAACATGACCATCACCTTCGGGAACATGAGTCTAGACTTGAACATCTATAATGCAAGCTCACAAATAGGGGATGATGAGGACATTAATGAAGTAAACATGATAGGAAGCATTGATAATGAATCCATGGAACATCAAGGAATATTTGATGAATGTTTAAGTCAGGATGAGATTGATTTCCTTTGTTCATATGAAGGAAGTTTATCTCCTTGGCTTGAATCATTTTCAAATTGCTCTTATGATGAAGTCTTAGGTCCAACAATCAGTGAAACATTTCAAGAAACCACTTTCTTGGAGACCACTCCAATTTCCTTCCCTAAATCTGATCAACCCAATCTAGTAGCTGAAACTTCTACATGTGGGGAATCAATCATATCTGAAACTCTAAAAAAAGAAATTGATCTTGATCCAATGTCCCAATCTTCTGCTGAAATTTTGAACCAACCTGATCTTGAATTGAAGGAACTTCCTGCTGCACTAAAGTATGCATTCCTAGGGGAAAATCAAACACATCCTATTGTCATTTCTTCTTCTCTTGAAGCCAATAATGAGATTATGCTTCTAGATGTCCTTAGGAAGCATAAGAAAGCCATTGGTTGGACCCTTTTTGATATTCCTGGGATTATCCCACTTATCGGGACTCACAGGATTGTTCTGGAATCTGATTCAAATCCATGTCGTCAACCTCAACGGAGACTCAATCCTAATCTCATGGAGGTAGTAAGGAAGGAACTTCTGAAATTGTTAAAAGCTGATATCATATATCCCATAGCTAAGAGTGAGTGGGTGATCCCAATACAAGTGGTTCCAAAAAAATCCGGAATCACAGTGATAACCAATGAGGATGGAGAGATTCTTCTAACAAGGGTGAGTAGTGGATGGAGGTTCTTCATTGACTACAAGAAGCTAAACTCATTCACCAAGAAGGATCATTTCCCCTTACCATTCATTGACCAAGTCCTTGAGAGAGTGGCAGGTCATGCCTTCTACTGTTTCTTAGATGGGTACTTGGAGTACAATCAAATTGAGGTCTCCCTAGAGGATCAAGGGAAGACTACATTCACATGTCCATTCGGAACCTTTGCTTTCAAACGCATGCCCTTCGGGTTATGCAATTCCCCTGGAACCTTCCAACGGTGCATGATGGGAATCTTCTCAGACATGGTAGGGGATTTTCTAGAGGTCTTCATAGATGACTTCTCTGTGTTTGGGGATACATTTGAGGGATGTCTTCAGAATGTGGAGAGAGTCTTGTCAAGATGTGAAGAAAATAATCTGGTCATAAACTGGGAAAAATGCCATTTCATGGTTAAAGAGGGACTTGTTCTAGGCCATCTGGTCTCGAGTAGGGGGATTGAAGTTGATAAAGCAAAGGTTGACATCATTCGTCACCTTCCATCACCCAAAACTGTCAAGGAAGTGAGGTATTTCTTAAGACATGCTGGTTTCTATAGAAGATTCATCAAGGACTTTAGTTCAATATCTTGTCCCCTTTGTGCTCTCCTAGTAAAGGATGCTCCATTTGTTTGGACAGAAAGCTGTGAAGGTTCATTCTCAACCCTCAAATCCTCTCTCACCTCTCCTCCCATTATGAAATCTCCAAATTGTAACCTTCCTTTTGAACTTATGTGTGATGCCAGTGAATTTTCTGTTGGAGCTGTGTTAGGAAAACGTTGTGATAAAACTCCTTATGTCATTGCTTATGCAAGAAAATCCTTAAATGATGCCCAAATAAACTACACCACTACTGAAAAGGATTTACTTTCTATTGTGTTTGCTTTAGAGAAGTTTAGGTCCTACCTCTTAGAATCCCCCATCACTGTGTTCACTGACCATTCTGCACTGAAATACCTCTTCCAAAAACAAGATGCCAAGGCTAGACTGATTAGGTGGGTCCTTCTCTTACAAGAATTTGACCTCATAGTCAAGGATAAAAAGGGTGTTGAAAATGTTGTAGCTGATCACCTCTCTAGGATGGAATTCAAAGACAACTCAAATCACCTTTCTGTGTCTGATTCGTTTCCTGATGAACACCTATACTCTGTGAGTGACTGGCCTTGGTATGTTGATATAGCAAATTTCTTAGTGACATGAGACATTCCAAAATTCTTAGGGACTCAAGCTCGAAGGAAATTTCTTTATGATGTTAGACACTATGTTTTTGATGATCCATACCTCTATAAGTTCTGCCCTAAACAAGTCATTATGAGGTGTGTTCCAGAATCTGAACAAGAGTCCATCCTTAAATTCTGTCATAGTGAGGCATGTGGAGGTCACTTTTCCTCTAAGAAAACATCTGCTAAGATTCTTCAATGTGGTCTTTTCTGGCCCACCCTCTCAAGGGACTCCTACACATTTTTTCAAAGCTGTCCTAGGTGTCAACAAGTAGGGTCCATCACAAAAAGGAATCAAATGCCACTCACTCCCATCTTAGTGGTTGAAATATTTGACTGTTGGGGAATTGACTTCATGGGTCCCTTCCTAAACTCTCGGGGATACCTCTACATACTCTTAGCTATTGATTATGTCTAAAAATGGTTTGAGGACATTCCCACTAAGTCCAATGATCATGAAGTTGTGATTAGATTTCTGAAAGAGAATATATTTTCAAGATTTGGAATTCCTAGGGCTATAATCAGTGCTCAAGGAACCCATTTCTACAACCGCCCATTCTCTTCACTCATGTCTAAGTATGGTATTTCTCATAAAGTGTCCACTACATACCATCCTCAAACCAATTGTCAAGCTGAGTTAGCGAATAGAGAGATTAAGCAAATTCTTGAAAAAACTGTCAACCCCTCTAGGAAAGATTGGTCTGAGAAACTCTTAGATTCTCTTTGGGCCTATAGAACCACATATAAAACCATTTTAGTAATGTCCCCATATAGGTTGGTTTATGGTAAATCATGCCATTTGCCAGTGGAGATTGAACATAAGGCCTTTTGGGCAATTAAGAAAATGGATTATGACCTCTCATTGGCCAGAACAAAAAGGAAATTAGATCTCAATGAACTGGAGGAACTAAGGATGGAGGCTTATGAAAATTCAAGGATCAATAAAGATAGAGTTCAAGCCTACCAATCTAGGAATATCAAGGTCAAACATTTTGAACCGGGAAAACTTATGCTCTTGTATAGTTCAAAACTTCATTTACATCCGGGAAAGTTAAGGTCTAGATAGTCAGGACCTTTCATAGTGCATCATGTTTTTCCCCATGGGGCAGTAGAGATTCAAGATCCCATAAGTGGTTACATTTTCAAGGTCAATGGTCAAAGGTTAAAACCATTCATTGAATCATTCAATAAACAGGAAATAGAGGTTGAGTTAACTAAGCCGACCTATGAACAAGGAAAAAATTGATAGATTTAGGGTCCATGTCGGGATAACGATGTTAAACAAAGCGCTGCATGGGAGTCAACCCATGGTTTTCAAGTTTCCTATTATTTTGTTGTTTTAATAAACTTTATATTTTAAATAGGATTAATTAATCATTTTTATATTTAAAAAAAGACTATTGACATGTTCTTCTATTATGAGTATGGATTGGTATGAAAGGGGAGCATCATATTCATCTGTGTCACGCGGTGTGATCCCTGAGTAATACCTTACCCAGAAAATTAAAAGAAGACAATGTATCATTAGTTTGATTTAAAAAAAATAGAAAAACAGGAAAAACCATAAAAATGATGATACTTGGAATTAAATAAGTTGTTGTGTTTTTTGTTTTGTCTGGTTTGTTCTTCTTTTTGTTTAGGTACTATTTTGGGTGATACATGTTCAATCAAGGAGGTGCCTACATCCCCCAAGAGATCAAAGGACTAATTTGGAGCAGCAAGAACTTCAGCTTCAACCACCAGGTGATTTCATTCCATGACCCTCATTTTCAATTTCCTTTTTGAACTTTCATTATCTACCTCTACCCCTTCTAAATTTTCTTTTCTTTAAACACTGGAGACAGTGTTATTTTAAGTTGGGGAGGGAGATAAAATAAAAAATGCTTTTGTGTCAAAAAAAAATTGAATGATTTGAAAAAAAAAATTAAATGGAAGGAAAAATTCCTTTAACTTTAACATGGTAATACACATTGCACACTTTGAAACTGAATATCGAATAATTTAACATACGCTGATTCTAATTTTAATCCTTGTATAATTTCATGAGCATAGATTTTGGAAAGTTTGGCTGTCCAATGTTATATTTCATCGTTTATATTTTCATCCAAATAAAAAAATCACAATGCACGTCCTTTGGATAGTGGGGTATTAGTTTAAGTTCATGGGGTCCCCTAAATAAATAGCATAGGTTTGGTGATCATTTTAGTTTAATATGAGTATTCAAAAAAAATTAAAAAAAATTTTGCGCGTAAAGCAATGAAATGACCTAATGTGTGGCTTTCGGCACTTGGGGATCATGACTCCATAGTTGTCTGGCCCAGAGTTAGTAATTTTATCTCTATTTTTGGTAATTTGAATTTGTTTTTGACTGAGTTAACTCGAGATGATTCCCGAGTATGTGGGTTTCACTTGGTGCCCTAAGGTCTTTGAGCCTGGGAGTCATCAGCAAACTCTCGCTACAGGGGTTGACTCTTTTGAGTGCAACTTCAATTACCATAGCAAAAATTGCAAAAACAAAAAAAAACAACAAAAAAACAAAAAAAAATTATACAAAAAAAAATTAATACTCATCTTAATATTGAAATGTGATTCTACCTAGCGCTTCCGTAATTTCCCCCTTGAATAAAGATGAACCCCCATGTCTATTGTGATGCACAACACATCCTCATACTCAATTGATATTGGATGAAATATGGAAATGAATTTGAACAAAGGAATGGGCTTGGGATTGGGATCTACTTATGAAAATATCTTGTATTAAAATATTTTTGATGGGTTTCATGATTGTTTGGTATAAGTTTTTTTGGTGATCATTGTGTATTAAACTTTTTTTGGAAAAGGGAATTCGAATTTCATATTGTTGAGATATATTTTGCTCGGGACTAGCAAAACTCAAGTTGGGGGGTGTGATTAGCCACTAAATGAGGCTAATATTCATTGGTAATATATATAATATTCATGTTATTTATTATTCATAAACACCATTTTAGTTCATTTTACACTTTGAACATCATTTCACATTATGATTGTAATACCTTCTTAAAAAGCACTATTATGTGGTACATTTTTTAACATCATTTAAAGTACACAATGATTCATATGATTTTAAGGAATTGAATTATACATATTTTAATTTGATATTTTTGGAAATTGATCTACACTTAAATATTAACATGTTTGATTCAGGGATCAATGGATAATTCATAGAGGATGATGGAGATATTTGGCAATGAAAGGAAGCAATTCTGGATAAAGCAGATTGGACACTATCCCACTGATGAGACTGTGGGGCACAACATACAGGCCCAATTAATCCCATATTTCGTGGTATGCTAGAAGACATGTATAGGAACAAATAAATATTCATGAGATAATGCTAATTCGGCCTCCATGGTGGTCATTTATACGGCCCAAGTTAGATATAAAATTCTGGGCCAGATTCTGCGGCCCAGAAAAACATCCCACTAATATAATCATATCTACGAATATACAAATCCGAATGGGCCCAAATTTTACAGGAGGTTATAATACATCCGTATATCCATTTTCTTCTTCTATGTCCCACTATTATTAGGCCATCTAGAATGTGTTTCAAGCGCATCTGTTCGGTGCATGAAAGCTAGATGTCTTTTCGGGTCAAGGGTGGAAAGTCTTCTTTCCACAAACTTTCCACCACCCTAGACCTACCATACTCAAGTGGGATGACTTGTACTGTTGGAGGATCTACCCAAGGGATAAACAATTCCTATTTAAGGTAGTGGTGTTGGAGGATTTAAGAATCTTTGGTGCTTGGTTTCATTGTAGTGTTATGCTACCGCTTTGTGTTTGTAATCGCATTTCTTTCTCATGTAAGTTGTTTAATTCACCTTAGTTTCTTAATAAAAGTTCTTCATTTACTCTTATTATGTTCTTATACATATCACATTGATACCTTTGTTTCAAGGTGTGGATTTATTCACACCATACTTTGTGATTTTTATCACACAATGGAGGAGTGATCTTTTTTTTGTTGTTGTTGTTTTTCCTTCTTCAATTCCACCCTTGTAAGTCTACTTCCCGCTTCCATTGAAGACATGTCATCAATGGAGGGCTAACTATTTTATGGTTTGATCCAAGGGAGTAGCAAGGGGCTGGATTGGATGTTATTTATCACTCCATTAATGGCTAATCACTTCTTTTAAATAAGATTTTTATTTGATGATTTTAAAACATCTTCATCCTTATTGAATTTAAGGTCACACATTTCAAGTGCTATTATGAACCTCTACCTTGGAGTGCTCAAAACTTTGATCCTTCAAGTGTATAGGTGATTAGTATTAGGGTGTGTAGGAATTAAACCAGTAAGTGATTATTTCGTTGATCTTCTTAAATGAATCCATCTCAATTATAAGAAATTGAAATCATTAAAAAAGTAATTCATCCAATCCACCCTGAGCGATATCCTAGGATCAACTCATTCTTTTAAATTGAATTCACTTGAATCTGTTAGTTATCCTTTAAAACCATATAAAATCAACCCAAGTTGGCCACTTCATAGCCAAAAACAGTCCATAGAATGTACGTGTCTATAGGTTTCTTCTTAGGTCTCTGAGGATTCGATAACCCAAGCTAAACTACAAGGACTGTTCTACCTTCATCTCTTGGGTAAATTTGAGCGAGAATCACATGTGATGATTTAAACAGTTTTATTTTGTTTTTATCTTGGAATAAATGGGTTCTCTTTTAAATTTCATTTTTCCATGTTTGAAATGGAATGTTTTCATGTATTATGATTTTGTGAAATGAAAATGAGGATTTTTGAAATGGTTCAAATGGTGTGTGTTGTATTATAATCTAGTTTTTTTTCAATGAAATAAAACAATTTTTTGATGTGGAAATTTTTTTATAGTGAGGTTTTGATTTTAAGATAATTTTAAATGGGGGTTGTTTTATAAATTTTAAATGTTTATTTAAAATGGGCATTTGGTTTACCCCTTGTGATAAATTCCTTAATGGATTATTTAAAATGTTTTTAATGGAAATGGTTTGATTTTGGATTTATTTATAATTTGAATGCATGAGACTCATGTTTTTAAGGGTAACTTCAAAATGTTTTTTATAATATATGAGATTCTCATACAGAAGGTCCACATAATTCATGTTTGAATACACCACTGCATATCACGTAGATCCCATCCCAGAGGACTTCACATATTCTTGATTTGGTAACATTTTTTCTATATAATATTTGGATTTTTATGGTTATATAAACTGGGTTTATTTTATTTTGTAATGTGTTATACATGGGTAAAAATAGGTTGTTTCAGTGAAGGGTGTTTATAGGTGAGATGAATAGTTTTTTATGTCATTCAAATTTTATGTGATTGACTTCATGATTGATTTTGATCTCTTCCATTTCATTCATCATGAGAACCCTAGTTACTTAGGCGGGACCTAGGACATGTACTTTCTAGACATTGATCCTCTCTCCCTAGTATGGGATTACATCCCCACACTTACTAGGAATCAATATTCTCTCCCTATAAATGGATCAAAACGCTTCACTTTTTAGGCATTGATACATTCTCACTGAGAACCATTATTGCACCAAAACCTTGATCAATCATACTCCTTGATCCCTAACTCCCTATATATGGATCAAAACGCTTCACTTTTTAGGCATTGATACATTCTCACTGAGAACCACTATTGCACCAAAACCTTGATCAATCATACTCCTTGATCCCTAACTCTACTAAACATCCACCTTTAATTCTCAACATCATTGAGGCATGTCCTTCTTACCTCTTAGATCCAGATTGTCTTGTACACACCTTTTAAAAAAATTATAATTCTTTCATCTCATGGTTTCCCATTCTATTGAACACCCCGCTTCTGACTAATTCAAAATCAATGTAACTTTTGAAATCTCCAAGAGTAGGAAGTCCATTTTCTCCCAAAGCCTAAATCCTTCACCATTGAATATCAATCCAAACCTTACCCATTTCAATGTCACCACCACTTTTTTACTAGTGAATTTCTACTAAATCTTAGAAAACCACTTCACTAGAGGAAACCCAATAGTCTTGAAACCAAGACTTTCTATCGAGTCTTGATAAAATAATCAACATATGTTATGTAACCAATATTTAATATCACTTTTTGGTAACTGATATTAGAATAAGAAAAATTTATGATACCACTGGTTAGATTTGATACAAATCAAAACTCCTAATTTTAAACCCCAAAACATAAATTAAACCCCTGAAACTTATAGATAGTGGAAGAAATTCCAAAACATACATGAATTGAAACAAATCCCCAAACCTGATATACCATAATATATAAGTAAAGCTATAACTAAGTCACTACATCACATCTCTACCTTCTAGTTCCAGTAACCTCGTGGTTTTAAAAATACCTCCCCCAGAGGAAAATGAGCAATAAAGGATAAACGCATGACATAAATGGAATAAGAACGCCACATGAAATTTATGTTGTTTGGATTACAATCCTACTTCATAGGGGAATACATTGATATTTTGATTAAGGGATAAATTGAGTTACAAGGTAAACATATCTTTTGTTATCCCTACCTATCCAAAGCTACATGAGACGCTTTTTGGACACCCTAGTCAAATAACCATAACAACACATGTAATGAATCCTTCCACCTGAAATCACTTTATGGTGAATCCCCTTAAAGGGACAAATGATATTATTCAAGTTATTATCAAATCATATTTTCTTCTTAGCATAATTTTATATCTAAATATATAAATTATTATTTTATTACAACTTTAACAAATTATATGAATGAATTATTAACTATTGATATTCAATGCTATGAATTGGTCGTGACATTTAGGTTGATACATCCATCAAAGGTACTGAACATAGATTTTATTTATGAAAAATTCTTTAAAATATTCTATACTATTTTTTGACTTGATGTTGTTAACCTCATGAATGAGTTTTATAGAGGTAAGAATTATCTTAGGACTTATAATGATACTCTCGTCACTTTAATTCTAAAGGTTACTGATATGAGTTTAGTTAAGAATTTTAGAATGACTAGTCTTTGTAATGTCATTTATAAAGTCATTTTTAAGATTTTAAAAAATTGTCTATGGAAAATCATACCATCTATTAGTTTAGTACCATAGTTATTTTCTTATATTGACTTGAGACATGTTGTACTTAAAAGGATTGGGAAAGCAACATAGTTTCTTCTAGTGATGAGTGGTATAGGGAAATTATTTGTGTAAAAGGAATGAAACTTGATAAATTTTTGGTTATGTAATGGGTTCATGCTTATATATTTTCTTAGGTGTATTTATAAAGAAAGAACCAATAGTACTTCATGTGAGAGACATATACATTGTTCTTGGGGTGTAAAACTAATTGATTTGGTGTGATCCAAGGATTATTGGGATAATTAAGTGTTTTTAGTAAACTAGAACATGAGTGTTTCATGGTTCAAAGTGTGGTCACTGACTATGGAACATATCCGTTGGGACTCTAGTGTTGTGGTGAAGGATAATTGATATAACTAGACAATGTAAGCATGGATAAGGAATATTCAATAGTGGGGATCACAATATCAAATGCTTATGTAAATTATTATTATTACACCTACCTTTGGAATAATTTTATGTAATCATACAACACTGATTTATTTGGGATGAATCGAGGTGTTTTTTATACATCATTTATAAATTATCTCTATTGGGATCTATGTCATTGTGAAAATTATTAAGTGGCTCTTTTAAAATGATTCAAGTATTTTGAAATGTTTCTTAGAGGGATGTCACTCATTTTAAATGATTAAGATTGTTGGGTGATAAAGTTGTCTTGAATGATTTTAAAAAAGGAATTCTGGTTTTGTGAAAGAGTTTTTTGAACTGATTGATTTATCTTGAATAGGGAATGTTATTTTAAAGAGGAATTTGTGTAAATGGTTGGTTTTTTTAATGGGATTTCAAGTGTGATTTTTTAAATAGTTTTCAAAGGACATTTGAACTATAGTTTTTTCATAATATTTTAAGTTTATATTTTTATAGAATTATGAAAACTATTACATTATATTAATATTTTTTGTATTTATTTTGTTAAATAATAAGATCACTGAATCAAATAGGATGGATATGAATAAATAATGGATGGATACTAATCATTTGATAAGATATTATGAAGATGGAGTTAAATAATTCATCAAGTTTGCAAAAGATCATGAATATGACCCTTCTCAAATCCTTTGTACCTATTTACATTATTGTTATTAAAGACAATTTAGTCCAGAGGAGTTGGAAGAACACTTGATCTATCATAGAATATATCGAAGTTACAAATGTTGGAATAAACATGGGGAAAAAATTGAATGTAGCTAGTGGTTAGGATAACAGTGTGTTTTAGGGATCATCTTATATGATTACAAGTGTGGACAATGAAGAAGATCGTATCAAGGATGCGATTATAGATGTGAATGATGATGATCATATTGAGGAAATGATAAGGATAGTTGAAGATGAACTTCATGATTTCCAAAAAAAATTGTAAGTTAAAGATTTGTGAAAAGATTCCTTTATATGGTGGTTGCACTAAATATACAGCATTTTCAGTCATACTGAAGTTTAATAATTTGAAAGTAGGCAATGGATGGAGTGACACCATTTTTACAAAATTACTTTCTCTCTTGAATGACATGATCCTAGAAGATAATGAGCTTTTGAGCTGAACATATGACACCAAATGAGTGCTACGTTTGATGGGTATGATATTTGAATGAATACACGCCTGTCCAAATGATTGTATACTATTTTTTAAGGACCACAAATCACTTAGAAAATTTCCAAAGTGTGGTGCTTCTCAATACGAGAAAGATGAATCCATTCCTATGAAATTTGTATGGTACTTTCCAATAATTCCTAGGTTTAGGAACCTATATAGAAGTGAGGAGACTATAGGTAAATTGACGTGGCACACATATAGAAGAAATAAATACAGAAAACTATGTCACCCGATAGAATCTCCTCAGTGGAAGAGAAACGATCATGAGTATCCTAGTTTTGGAAATGAGCTGAGAAAACTTTGTCTTGCATTATCTAGAGATGGAGTGAATCCTTTTGGTTTTCAAAGCAGCACACACAGTACATGGTCGATTATGTTGGTAAATTATAACTTTCCACTGTGGTTATGCATGAAACGAAAATACATCATGTTATTTATGCTTGTATCAGGACCGAAATAACGAAGTAATGATATTGATGTTTATTTGGATCCATTGATCAAGGATTTTAAATTATTGTGGGATTCAGTTGTTACATTGTATAATGCTTATATAAATGAAGATTTCACATTGAGATCCATGTTGTATGGGATGATAAATGACTTTCCTGCTTATGAAAATTTGTCAGGATTTAGCATTAAATGAAGTCATGGGTGTCCCATCTGCGAACAAGGTACACATTCAATTATGTTGAAACATAAAATAAGGAAGATTACAAAGACAAAATGTTTATAATGGAATCATAGGCAGTATAAGTATTTTATGTTCCAGATCCTGCAAGCTAAAACTGACCAATTATTCTATTATCGACTAAAAACACTGAAGGGTTAGATGAAAATTCAATGGAGGATGACCCTTTCATTGGGACATCGCAATCATTTCATAGTGGTACCAATGTAGACATCGTTTTTTATGTAATAGGATATCACAATGAAGGTATTTGGATAGTCGATAGAGGGGTCAAATCCCTTCAGGCTTTAAAAAAAGAGATTTCAATAATCAGATAATATTTTTTTTATAATATACATCATGTTACCCTATGTTATTATCTGTTCACTGCTAATTTTATATAATCTAAATTAAATGTTAATCCACTTATGTAGATAATGACTTATGTAGGTGATGATTCTCCCAATACTGAGGCACAACACATCTCTCAACTTGCTATTGCTCAGATTGTAGAGGAACAATAGGTCTCTCAACTAGTTGATGCTCATAGTGCAGAGGAACAACAGGTTTTTCAACCTATTGTTGTTGTTGCTCCCAGTTCATATAGGTACAACCACCATCTACACATGTTGATTCTAGCGCTCCGGAGGAACATGTTGATGATATTAAAACTGAGGAAATGGCAGGCAACGAAACACAAGCGGCGCAGAAAAAACAAGAGCGTCGTAGTTTGATGGTGTTAGCAAAAATCATTAAGGAAAAAGCTAAAGGCATCAAATACGAGGTTGGATGGAATAAGAGGGGCCAACATGTTAACCCCAACAAGTCCATGTTTAGTAGTTATATTGAAATCATCACTCGATAATGTGTGATGATTGATGTACAGTTGTGGCACCATGTTGTCATCGGGCTTAAGACACTGATGTAGGGAGATATTATGGTAATATTATGTTATCATTTCTTTAATTTACTAAAAAATAAAATAATGAAACTTTGACTCACTATTCATCATCCCTTATAGAGTGCATTTATAGTGGATGACTCACACAAGGACTATGTATTAAGGGTTATTGGAAGGATTCATAGAGGATGTCTTAAAGATACTGAAGGGAAAATAAACCCACACCCACCTCCTATTTATGCACACCTGATAACCCAAGGAGCGTGGGATGTGTTTACTATCCGTCGTGCGGAGCAGTCTTTTCAGTTACATTGTGTTTGGTAATAGGTTTTTTAACAATATGTGTATTCATCACTTTTATTGGAAGTTTTTTATTTATGAAACTACAATTGAGTGCTAAAAATAAGGAACGAGTAGAAAAACCAGTGTACCCCTACCGTAAAGGAAGAATGGGATATGCTTCACTTGAAAAGAAATTGGTACATATTTTAAATCTACTGTAATACTTTTATGTGACATAAAACAACACCATAACTATATTCCACTGTTTATATATAGATTGATGAATCCAAATCCAAATTCAATTTCATATCACGCCATGTGTTATGGAATAATGTGTGTATAAATAAAGATGGGATACTAATAGATGAAAACACACAAAAAGTGTGGAAAACATGTGTAAGTATGACATAATAAATATATGTCTTTCTTTAAATCAATATTACGTAAAAATGATTACTTATTTTCTTATATTTTCTATCTGACATAGTCACGAGAATAAACAACATCCAAACTAGATGCAGACATACTTTCAGTGGCCTTAAAATAGGAAGAAACGTATGGTCGTGTCAGAGGTGTGGGTTTTGGGGTGCACCCCGAACATATTTTGAGAAAAAAACAAGAGGATCAAAGTGAAGAAATAAAAATGATGAGAGAAATAATAGTTATCCTTTAAGAACATATGCAATTGCAGAGAGAGTTCATGGAAAATTTTGATGGTGGGGGGAGAGAAGAAACAACTCAAGAACAACTAGCATGTAAATAACCCACCCCACCCCCCACTAGATTTGAGGTGATCCATTCCCTTCAAAAACCTATCTTAGCTAAGGTAATCAATGTTCTAATAATTTTTTCTTTGAATTTTGAATCAGATAGACACTGATACCTTTTCTGTACTGATATTGTACAGGGTGAAAATGATTATGATTTATATCTATCAACATCAACCCATTGCCTTGTAGTGAGGGCTACGGTGTTCAATATCCAGAACGACATGTTACACAACAGACCACTTCAAACAAGTCATGTCAAAGTTTTGATTAACGTATCCCATGATCTGATCATCGAGCTACCGGTTCCAATTGATGATGAAGATATACATAAGGTCGAACAAGATCTTGGAACATTCATCGCATGGTCGTCACAGCTTATAAAAAAACACGTCGAAAAGGAGGTATTAATTTCCAATTTACTTTTCAAGATAAACCTTTAAAATTTAATGAAAAAAGGTTTGAACTAATTAATTTTATTACAGATGGACACATGAAAGGTTGTGAAAAAAAATAACGGCTCAAAAACATTTCAAGGATCAACCAACCAATCAAAATGATCTACCAAAAACATCTTAAACATTACCATTCTATATCTGCATTTATTATCATTTTAGGCTCATGTGAATTCGAAGTTGAAAGACAGTGTTACTCATATAATTCTTTTTGATGAAAATATGTACAAAGGGGAAGATCTAGATTTCATTAGTGTTGACAATGTAAGTGAAATCTTGGAGTATGGTTGTCTAGGAGACTCAGTTGTAAATGTATATATGAGGTATGTTTTCATGATTTAATTTTCCAAAAGATGATATACTATGATAATTATGACTAAATAAATTTCATATTTTTTGCAGGCATATATACGAAAAAAAATTTAAGGGATGTCCCCATGAACAAAATATTTGAACTCATCAGTCCTCACATCACCTCTACAGAACAAACAAAAATAGAATCTGAGAAAGATGTTGAAATAGTGTTAGGCCTAGTTAAATCATTTAACATCAAAAATACAGATGACAGACTCTTCTTAATACTAATGATATAGTGGTAAAACTCTACAATTTAATAATATAAAATATATTTTAATTTCTTTCATTACTTATTCCTTTTTGTGTTTTTAGGCAGCATTGGATGCTCATTGCAGTCAATTTGGATACTCCTAAGATTTATTTCTTGGATTCAATGTATGGATATCCAAAAAACTGACCACACATGATGGTGTTTATCAATTTTTAATACCTTACATCCAACATTTTAGAACTAAACATCTAGTTATATAATTTATATTATCTTTTAATAAGGATTCTGTTATGATAGGGTGGTGCGTGAATATCATCTACATCATGGAATGAGGCTAGGGGAAAAGGATAAGAAATATCATAAGTATTATGACTGAATACAAATCAGGGTATATATAATAAGATTTCATTATCCAAACACATATAAAAAATTACTTATTTTTATCAATGTTTCTACAATGTCTGAAAAAACAAACGGAAAATACTGTGGTTATTATTTTTGTAAATTTATGAAAGAGATCATATTCCATGAATAAACCAACATCCCTAAAGATGTATTTTCAAAGATAATTACTATTTCATTTAAAATATTTATTAATCCTTTGTGTATTTATATTTTTTTAGTACTACCATGATTGTCGAAAATACTTTTATTCACAAGATGATATAGATTTTTTTAGAAATGAATGGGCAGTATACGTGATGGAAGAATGTACACAAATAGCATGAAGATATGACTGGTATGACTTAAAGTGTCTATTTTTATTTAAAATTGTCAATATTTTTAATAAAAAGAATAAGTGACATACTAAAAACTGGGAAAACTCATTAGGATTGATTTGATACTTTAGAAAAATGATCCATAAGTCATTTTTAACGTGTAGGAATCAACCATACCTTAATCTGATGCATGGTGTGACCGTTATGACTTTAAGTGTGTATTTTTATATTAAATTAACAATAAATTTAGAAAAAAGAACATGTGACATACTGAAAATTGAGTAAATACATTCATATTGTTTTGATACTTTAGGAAAATGATCCATAAATCATTTTTGATGTGTAGGAATCAACCACACATTAATCTGATGAACAGTGTGACTGATATGACTAAAAATGTCCGTTATCTGTTTAAAATTGAAATTTTAGCTCAAAACATGTCACTGACTGAAAGCCAAGCAAACTCACTCTGATTGTCTTCATAATTTAGGACAATGATTCATAAGTTCTTTTTGACGTGTATGAAGTTGTCTCATGTCAAACCGACGCACTATGAAACCGGTATGACTCAAAATGTGTGTTTCCAATTTGAAATGATATTTTAGTAAAAAAATAGAACTGACATACTAAAAACTGAGAAAACACATTTAGATTGTTTTGATACTTTAGGAAAATGATATATAAGTCATTTGTAACGTGTAGAAATCAACTGCGCCTCAATTTGATGAACGGTGCGACCCGTATGACTCAAAGTGTCTCTTTTTATTTAAAATTGATATTAATTTTATTAAAAAACACAACTGGCATATTGAAAACTGAGAAAACACATTCGTATTGTTTTTATAATTTAATAAAATGATCAATGAGTCATTTGTGATGTGTAGGAATCAACCACACCGCAATAAAATGAAAGATGTGACCTGTATAAATCCAAATGTGTCTTTATTTAAAATTGACATTAATTTAAGTAAAAAAAAGAACAACTGGCATATAGAAAACTGAGAAAACGCATTCGGATTATTTTGATACTTTAGGAAAACGATACATAAGTCATTTGTGGCGTGTGTGAATAAATTTCACCTCAATTAAACGCATGGTGTGACCGGTATAACTAAAAGTGTCTTTTATCAATTTAAAATTTACATTTTAGCTCAAAATGTGTCACTCACTGAAAAACAAGAAAATGCTTTCTGATTGTCTTCATATGACAACCCTTCTTTTTATTGCACAATTAAAAATAATTTATTACATAAACTTCACTTGATACAACATAGAAGATTGATAGGACTAGTGTTTTGGGTCTTAGGATCATTACATAACAACATAAAACATAAAATACAACATCTTTATTGAAAACTTCCTTTACATGACCACTACATTCCCTCGTACTCAGCATTGCATGGGATAACCTGAGGACATGCATAAGAAAAGGGTGAGCAATAAAGCCCAGTAAGGGAATAATCATGGAATAAAATGAGGAATACAATACATGTTAGACAATAGGAATATCAATAGAGCACAAGAGAAGCATAAACATAAAGGCATGATAAATCATGATAATCATAACATTAAAATGTGGCAACAACACTTAACATAGAATTAGTATGAGCCAAGGATCATTGAACATGGAGCATGAGTAAACCCTCATTGAACATGAAGAACAAGTAAAACCTCATTACACTTGAATTAGCATGATTAAACACCCATTGCACATGACGTATCATGATACTATACTTTACCCAATGCATTGGAGCTCTATTAGGGCGCACCCTTCTTAAACATTTCATTTCATGCATAAGTGTGCCACGTGGATCATAAAACATTGAATCATTCAACATAATATTTTATTACATGATAAACTAATGTGGAATACATACATGAAACTCTTTAAATAATAAGTAAATTTGCATAAATTTTAATACCCTTGATAGAGAAATGGGCATAGTATTCACTACACAATGACTTTGGCTTGGAAAAGTGCAGTGCAATTTCGGCAGCATAACAGCATGACATAAGATCTCATAAAAATGGTTTATGAGAGAGAAATGGGTGTTTCAACATATTTACATGACATGTAAATTAAGGGGGTCATATAGATACATGTTCCCACAAATGTAATGGAATTTAGATTCATGATACCAAAGAATTTCTTGAATGTAAATGAGGAGAGAGAAATTCCTTTTGGAATTTCAGCATAGTAACGGGTGTATATGGGGGGAATTTAATGAGAGATAAAGGGTTATCCCATCATTAAAACATAAAGAGGGAAATATGGGGGAGGTTCGGAACCATACCCCAACATTTATAATTGAAATTAAAAGGGCATAACAACTTAAAAAATATTGGACAAAAATGAGAAAGAAAGAAAAACGCTTACTTGGAAGTGTGCTTCAAAAGGATTGAGAGAGGCTTGACAGAGGATTCTTGGGATATTTGGGAATCTTGGTAGGATTCTAGAGAGATGAGGGAAGATTTTGGACAAACTCCAAAGGCTTTGAGTGAGGATAAAGTGGGAGCTTGGGTGGGTTTATATAGGAAAGGTGAGGGAATTCTTTATTATTTAGGTTTGGGACACCTCACATTAAACTAATACAAACCACAAACCAGCCCATTGTTTTTGTAAAAGGTAAGTGGAAAACAATATTTTATAATGCCAAAGTCCAAAATTCTTAAAATAATGGGGTTGTCTACGTGGAGGTGAGTCACACTCCCAAGGAAAACAATTTAAAAAGAAAAAATGTTTAATAAGTCTTGAAGGGTCCACTAAAGCTTTGTAATATAAATAAAACAAACCCAAAATAACATTATTTTAATGTTAAAACATATATTGGCTGAACATAAAGTTTATAGTATTTTATTACATCACTATTGGGTCATTATGATGTCATAAAACACATTATATATTTAAACGGTATTTAATTTTTACCCAAAAATTTGACTGTCTCAGAAAATTATGAAAAATTCACCATTGGATAATTTTGATGTCCTGATTCAAAAAATAATATTCATTTTATCTAAATAATTTTCTAAATATGTAAATTTCACTTTGAAAATAAAAACCGACATTTATCAAAAATTCATGTGTTTTGACCAAAATGGCTTTCAAACCTTAATAAAAATTACAATTTCATTCATAAAATTATACAATCATTTAATAAAAATTATTTTAATAATAGTAATAATATTTTATTAAAATATTATTTAATTCAAAAATCCATTAATTCATAAAAATATATTTCTTAGTTGAACATTAACTAAAAATACTATTTGTGCTTTAAAAACTATTTACAAGGTAACAATAATAAAATGAAAGTATATTCATTATTATATACAAAAATAATGTACATAACCATAGTACTAGGGTCTTGTTACATAACCCCTTATAACACCCACATAAGACCGAAGAGTAATGTGTGCAATGGTAACAGACTCTTGGGGTGGCTCGGATAACATTGCTCGGGTGGTAATCTCTATCAACTTCCACTTGTCTCGTAGGCGGTCCCGCTCGAGCTTAACATATTCAAGACCGGATTGGGATTGGTAAAGAGTGAAGCCCAAAGATGCAACCTTTTTTCTGAGCTCTGACAAATGGGCTTTGTATGGGGCACGTCTACTGGATGAGGTCATCGCTTCTTTTGTCTGAGTAAATTGGATTTGTTAAATCCCTATATTTATACTAATCATGTGATCACTGTTCAACGGATATATTAGCGAGGGTCAAAATTCTTAACATTATTTTAAAATCCAAAAACATAAAACCAAATAATTTGACATTTTATATAAACATTTTACATAAAGAGACATTTAATTAGATCAAGAGGGATTTCCATTAATGAAAGTTTGGGTCGTTACAATATTCTCCCCTTAAGAAATTTCTCCCTAGAAATTTCCATTTCCCACACTAAAATAGATGTTGGTAACTCTGCTTCACTATTTCCTCTAATTCCCACGTCACTTCTTCAAACTTTTGGTTTCGCCACAACACCTTGATGAGGGGCATTGTCTTATTTCATAGAAATTTTTCTCTACGATCTAAGATCTTCACTGGTTGCTCCTCATAAGAAAGATCATCCTCTAACTATACCACCTCTAAAGAGAGTACATGTGAAGGGTCTGGTATGTACTTCCTTTAGAGGGATACATTAAATACATCATGTACTTTGGCCATGGTAGGTGGAAGTGCTAGTCGATAGGCCACAACCCCGACACGATCAAGAATATAGAAGGGGTCGATGTACCTTGGACTTAACTTCCATTTCTTTCCAAATTTCATGACCTTATCCAGCCATTTCTGCTTCAAGCAGATTACACTCACCAACCTCATCCCAACACGCCGGTGTTCTACACCTTTTACCATAAAGGTCTTCATTTGGTGCCATTTGGATGCTCAAGTGGAAACTGTTATTATAAGAGAACTCAACCAGAGGAATATGTTGATATCATTCTCCTTTAAAGTCCATTGATCACGCTCTCAACATGTCCTCAAGTGTTTGGATAGTCTTCTCTAATTGGCCATTAGTTTGAGGATGATAGGCCATACTAAATTTTAGTTCAGTATTCAGAGCATGTTGAAGACTCTTCCAAAACTTAGAGGTGAGTCGTGGATATTTATCGGACACAATAGATAGTGGTACTCTATGAAGCCTTACCACTTCCCTGATATATATCCATGCCAGTTCATCCAATGAAAAATCCTCCTAAATAGCAATGAAGTGTGCAGCCTTTTTAAGACGATCCACAACAACCCAGATTGCATTGTTTCCTTTGGATGTCTTTGGAAGTCCGGTGACAAATTCCATGGTGATGTTCTCCCATTTCCATTCTAGTATGGGAAATGGTTGCATCATCCCCTTGGACTTCTACCTCTCTTCCTTCACTTGCTGACACACCAAACACTTTGATGAATATTTAGCAATCTCCTTCTTCATATTATCCCACCAATAATTCTCTTGGAGATATAGATAAATCTTTGTGGTTCCTGGGTTAATAGAGAAATTTGAACTATGTGCATCATCCAAAAGTTCCTTCTTCAGCTCCGAACTTGATGGAACACATAGTCTTTTCCCAAATCTCACAATTCCTTCTTCATTAACATTAAAATCTGAGGATTTCCCTTTTCCGATAGCTTCCACTTTTTCCCGAATTCCCACATCATCCTTTTGAGCATCCTTTAACCTTTACAAAAGTGACAATTGAGCAATCATTTGTGAAAGGATTGATGATATTCCCTTATTTATGATTCTCATGTCCATATTCATCAAATATAAGAAGATTGGATCCTTTTCAATTCTCATCAATGACAGAATCACTGTGTCCTTTCTACATAGGGTATCTACCACCTTGTTCACTTTCCTAGGGTGGTAATGGATTGAGTAGTCAAAGTCTTTGATCATATCTAACCATCTTCGTTGGTGCATGTTCAACTCTTTCTGTGTGAATATATACTTGAGGCTGTTTTGGTCCGTATATATTTCACACTTCTCCCCAAAGAGATAATGCCACCAAATTTTCAAAGTGAGGATCATTATAGCCAACTCGAGGTCATGTGTTGGATAGTTATGTTCATGAACTTTCAATTACCTTGAAGCATAGGCAATGAATTTTTCATTTTGCATCAACACACATCCTATGCCCTTCTTCGAAGCATCACTGAATACCACAAAAATTTCTCCAATTGTGGGTAAAGTGAGCACAAGTACAGTGATAAGCCTCCTTTTCAACTCCTTGAATCTTTCTTTTCATTCATCACTCCAAGAAAACTTTACTCCCTTCTGAGTTAGCTTAGTAAGGTGGTTGGACAATCGTGATAAATTTCTCAGAAATCATTGATAATATCCTGCTAACCCCAAGAATCTATGGATATCCATTACTGATGTTGGCCTCGGACATCCCTCAATTACATTTATTTTGGATGGATCCATAGATATCACATTGCTTGTGATGATATGGCCCAAGAATGAGACCTCCTTCAACCAGAACTCACACTTGTTGTACTTTTCATAAAGCTTCTCCTTCCACAAGGTCTCTAGTACAGTTCTTAGATGCTCCTCATGATCCTCCTTGGTTTTAGAGTATATCATAATATCATCTATAAATACCACCAAAAATTTGTCAATGTAATCTATAAAGACTCTATTCATCAAGTCCATGAATATTTTTGGATAATTAGTGAGTCTGAAAGGTATTACTATGAATTCATAGTGCTCGTATCTTGTACAAAAAGCAGTCTTGGGGATATCTTCCTTATTCACCCTTGATAATATTTTGACCGCAAATCCACCTTGGATAAGTATTGTGATTCATGTAGCTGATTGAACAAATCATCAATTTGTGGGAGAGGATACTTTTTCTTTATTGTGATTTTTTCAAGCTCGTGATAATCGATGCAAAGGCTCATTGACCCGTCCTTCTTCTTGACGAAGAGGACTGGTGCACCCCATGGTGAAGCACTTGGGCATATAAACCCTTTATCCAGATTCTCCTATAGTTGTTTCTTTATCTCCTCAAGCTCCACAATATCCATTCTATACAGAGTCTTGGATATTGGAAATGCCCTAGGTATAATATCAATTGATAATTCAATATCTCTTCTAAGAGGAAGACTAGGCAATTCCTCATGAAACACTTCAGCGAATTCCCTCACAATAGGCATGTCTTCTAGGATGGCTGGATCCTTAGACTCAATCATCTGATCCAGATACGCGTGGTCATAGGGTAGTAATATCCACACTTGAGATGATGGAGCTAAATAAGGTTCATCTTACTTCTTACACTTGTAAAGAATCGGGGGTCTATTCTCCACATGGAGAGTGATTTCCCTCTCACGGAAATTTATGTTGGCTCTATATAAAGAAAGCCAATCCATGCCAATAATTGCATCAAATTCCAACAGAGGGGGTATGATGAGGTTTTCCATGAAGTTTAATCCACAAATTATGACAGGGGAGGAGTTATATTCATGGGATGCAATGATTTCCCCATTTGTTATACTCACCGACATCTTCACTTCCATGATTTGTGGTGATACTGGGATTGTTCTACTAAACTTTCGAGATATAAAAGAATGTGTAGAACCTAAATCAAAAAGTATGTTTTTTATTCTTGAATGAATACTAGCATACCTGTCACCACTTCATTACCGGGGTTCACTTCGATAGTAGTGATGGAAAAAGATCATCCTTGCTTCCTTGGAGGTTGTTGGTTGCCTCCAAAAACCCTTGGCTTAGGGAACTAATTTGTAAGATGCCCTGGTTATTTGAAGTTTTAGCAATGAACCATGCATTGAGGTTTGAACGGAGTGTTCCTCTCCTCTGTCACAGCCGCGGGTCTTTCTTTCCGGCAGTTAATATCCAGGTACCCTTCTCTTCCACACCTAAAGCATTTCCTCATCCCCTTCAGGCAATTTTTGGGGTGCTTCTTTCTGCACCTTTGGCAAGTGGGGTGATGGGTCTTCTTAGCACCGTTGGATTTATCCATCGGACCTCCATCATTGAAGTAAACCTTAATATTCTTATCCCCATGATACCCCTAAGATTCTCTGATCTCTATTTCGACCTTGAGGGCACATCGGACAATTTCCTCATAGCTGTCAAAGTCACGAATCGTCAGCGCTTTCCGCATGCTAGATTTTAGCCCACCAAAGAAGCGGTCAACCTTGCATTTGAAGGTAAAGACAAAGTCGGAGGTGTATCATGAAAGCCTTTTGAAGTTTTCCTCATACACTTTGACAGATTCGTCGTCTTTTTTCTTGAGGTCAAGGAAGTCCCTTTCCATCTTAATCCAGAGGGTGCACGGAAAATATTTATTGAAAAACATCTTCTGGAAATCCTTCCATTCCAACACCTCGATATCCTCCTCAGGCTTCATATTTTTTATCAACGTTCACCATTGATCAGCTTCACCCTCCATATGATAAGTAGACCGAATAACCTTCTCTTGTTTAGAACATTGAAGGATGGAGAATATCTTTTCAATGGAGTTGATCCATTGTTCAGCGATTGAGGGATCGGATGATCCATTAAAATTAGGAGGCATTTGTCTCATTAAGCTCTCGATAGTGACTTGTTCTTTCTTAAGGGGGTTTAACATTCCCCTTGACCCATGTTTCTATTCAAAGATTGAGTTAGCTGAGAGAGAAGCGTGACAAAGTTCATGATTCCTGTTCCCATTGGATTGGGCATCTCATTAGTACAGTCATCACATTGATCTTCACATTGGTTGTTAGCCTCAGTCCTCCTATTACCGACCATTGGCTAGAATAAAAGAAAAGTTAGGGGTAACACATAAAGGGTAATACAAAAACTGATGACTTATAAATAACTTTTATTTCCTTAACATATGAATCTATTGGCTTCAGTCTATGTTATCCATGATCTACTTTCTAACATATATTCTTAGGGCATTTTTTTGTCCCTTAATAATGGTTCATACTAAGCTTGTGAATTTACCAAAGAATATCCCCCAGGAGTGTCGTAACAAATAGTATAGAAAGGCTTGTTGTAGTGCACCATTTCCCGTTCGAGTCTAGCTCAAAGCGGTGTTTTCAGGTTTTACCCCTAGGATACATCTGTGCCAAAGTCGCCTCTACCTACTCGTATCTAGACAGGGATGTATTTTCTTGATAAACCACTTACTCAATACTCACCAAAAATTAGGGATGTTTTTTATTATACTTAGTCTTGTCTCTAAGGCTTTACTAGGGTTTTCTAATCCTAATCCCAAAAATAACTAAACCTATCCTCTGATACCAACTATGACAACCCTGCTTTTTATTACACAATTAAACATAATTTATTACATAAACTTCACTTGATAAAACATAGAAGATCGAGAGGTCTAGTGTATTTGGGGCTTAGGATCATTACATAACAACTTAAAACATGAAATACAACATCTTTATTGAAAACTTCCTATGCATGACCACTACATTCCCTTGTACTTAGAATTGCATGGGATAACATGAGGACATGCATAAGAAAAGGGTGAGCTATAAAGCCCAGTAAGGGAATAATCATGGAATAACATGAGTAATACAATGCATGTTAGAAGATAATAATATCAATAGATAATAAGAGAAGCATAAACATAATGGCATGATAAAGCATGATAATCATAACATGGAAATGTGGCAACAACACTTAACATGGAATTAGCATGAGCCAAGGCTCATTGCACATAGAGCATGAGTAAACCCTAATTGCACATGAAGCATGATTAAACCCTCGTTGAACTTGAATTATCATGAGTAAACACCCATTTCACATGACGTATCATGATACTATACTTTAATCAAGGCATTGGAGCGCTATCAGGGCGCACCCTTCTTAAACATTTCATTTCTTGCATAAGTGTGTCACATGGATCATAAAACATCAAATCATTCGGCATAAGATTTTATTCCACGATAAAAGAATGTGTAATAAATACATGAAACTCATTAAACAATAAGTAATTTTGCATAAATGTGAATTCCCTTGATAGAAAAATGGGCATAGTATTTACTACATAATGATTTTGGCTTGGAAAAGCACGATGTAATTTCGGCAGCATAACAGCGTGACATAAGAACTCATAAAAATGGTTGATGAGAGAGAAAAGGTTCTATCATCATATTTACATGACATGGAAAGTAAGGGGTTCATATAGATACATGTCCCAACAAATGTAATGGAATTTAGATTCATGATACAAAATAATTTCTTGAATGTAAATGAGGAGAGAGAAATTCCTTTCAGAATTTCAGTATAGTAACGGGTGTACATAGGGGGAATTTAATGAGAGAGAAAGGGGTCTCCCATCATTCAAACATAAAGAGGGAAGTATGGGGGAGGTTAGAAACAATACTCCAACATTTATAATTGAAATTAAAAGGGCATAACAACTTAAATAATATTTGACAAAAATGAGGAAGGAAGAAAAACACTTACATGGAAGTGTGCTTCCAAAGGCTTGAGAGAGGTTTGAGAGAGGCTTATTTGAAGCTTGGGGAACCTTGGGAGGATTCTAGATATAGGAGGGAATAGTTTAGATGAACTAAAAATTCTTTGAGTGAGGAGGAAGTGGGAGCTTGGGTGGGTTTATATAGGAAAGGTGAGGGAATTCTTTATTATTTAGGTTTGGGACACCTCACATTAAACTAATCCAAACCACAAATCAGCCCATGGTTTTTGCCCATATTTTTTGGTAAAGGTAAGTGGAAAGCAATATTTTATAAGGCCAAAGTCCTAACTTCTTAAAATAATGGGGTTGCTTATGTGGAGGTGAGTCACACTCCCAAGGAAAACAATTTAAAAATACAAAATGTTTAATAAGTCTTGAAGGGTCCACTAAAGCTTTTTAAAATAAATCAAACAAACCCAAAATAACATTATTTTAATGTTAAAACATATATTGGTTTAACATAAAGTTTATAGTATTTTATTACATCACTATTGGGTCATTATGATGTCATAAAAACACATTATATATTTAAACGGTATTTAATTTTTACCGAAAAAATTGACCGTCTCAGAAAATTATGAAAAATTCACCATTGGATAATTTTGAAATCCTGATTCCAGAAATAATATTTATTTTATCTAAATAATTTTTTAAATATGTTAATTTTCACTTTTAAAATAAAAACCGATATTTATCGAAAATTCATGGGTTTTGACAAAAATGGCTTTCAAACCTTAATAAAAATTACAATTGAATTCATAAAATTATACGATCATTTAATAAAAATTAATTTAATAATAATAATAATAATAATTTATTAAAATATTATTTTATTCAAAAATCCATTAATTCATCCAAATAGATTTCTTAGTTGAACATTAACTAAAAATACTATTTATCCTTTAAAAACTATTTACAAGGTAACAAAAATAAAATGAATGTATATTCATTATTATATACAGAAATAATGTAGATAAACATAGTACTATGGTCTTGTTACATAACCCCATATAACACCCGCATAAGACCAAAGAGTAAGGTGTGCAATGGTGATAGACTCTTAAGGTGACTCGGATAACATTGCTCGGGTGGTAATCTCTATCAACTTCCACTTATCTCATAGGCGGTCCCACTTGATCTTAACATATTCAAGCTCAGCTTGGGATTGGCCAAGAGTGAAACCCAAAGACGCAACCTCATTTTTGAACTCTGAAAAATGGGATTTGTATGGGGCACGTCTACTGGATGAGGTCATCGCTGCTTTTGTCTGAGTAAATTAGATTTTTTAAAGCTCTATATTTAAACTAATCATGTGATCATTGTTCAACAGCTATATTAGCAACAGTCACAATTCTTAACATTATTTTAAAATCCAAAAACATAAAACCAAAGAAGTTGACATTTTATATAAACATTTTACATAAATAGACAATTAATTAGATCAAGAGGGATTTCAATTAATGAAAGTTTGGGTCATTACACTTCATAATTTAGGATAGTGATTTTTAAATCCTTTTTGATTTGTATGATGTAGTCTCACATCAAATCGACGCACGATGTGACCAATATGACTCAAAAAACATGTTTCTGATTTGAAATGATATTTTATTAAAAAACACAACTGACATATTGAAAACCGGGAAAATGCATTTGGATTATTTTGATACCTTAGAACAGTGGCGGCCATTGTGAGTTGCCTCCTAGGGTTTCCTAGGATCGGTATCCCCAGAGGTTTTCCCTGGATTCTTGGTCTGCGGCGAAGGGGTTTGGATGTGTGGCGAAGGTCAGTGAGGAAGGTCCTGCGGGCAAGGCTCATCCTAGGTTTTCTTCAGAGCCTGACAGGGCCCCCTTGTAAGTTGCAACGTGGTGGATCAGAGGTGACGGCCAAAGATCTGCGGCCAAGGCTGTTAGATTTCTTGGGCAGGAGGCTCATCGTCGGACGCCCCTCTTGATTTGGGGCTCGCCGACCAACAACATCGGTGGAGCATTTTGTCTCAAGAAAGATCGCTCATAGGAGGAGTATGTGGTTTTTTTATTTCCCTTGGGCTCCTGCGGGAGCTGTTGTGGTCTGCTCGATTTTTGCGGCATCTTGCGTGGAGGCGGCATCCTTACAAAGATCGAGGGTTGTGTTTGCTTCTGGTTTGCAGGGGTGGGGGATGCAGAGGCACTGACTGTCACGTAGGGAGAGATTCGCAAAACAGCCCCTCGCAACTGTTCCTCGAAGGGGCAGATCCGCGGTCGTTCTGAGAAGGTACTGATCTTCGAAAGTGTTGGTATGTGGTAGGGATAAACCGTGGAGGTGCTGGTTCACGGAGGTGGGGGACCGCGAAGGAGGAGATCCATGAAGGGGTGGTCCGCGAAGGAGGGGCCACGTGGGGGTGGTGGGCACACGAAAAAGAGACAACTCTGAGTTGTGAGGGGATTCACATTAGGTCGTGGATTTTGATTTGTGTGGGGTCTTTGGCGCCCTACGAGAGAAAAATCTGATTCTAGAAGGAACGTTTTGAGTGCGGTGAGGAGCTGTGCACGTGAAAGGTGTGGGGTCACGAAGGGCGGTGCTCGGGAGATGACACCGAGGAGTCTGTGCCATGGATTATGAACTAGTGAATCGGTGGAAGAACCTGTCATTGACTGATAAAGAGAAAGCGCCAATTTCCACAAAAAAAGATAAAGACGCCTCTCTGTCACACCGCATGTCACTCCTGGTAGTTGATAAATTCTTAGCAAAATGTCCCTTCAATCAAGGGGGCCTTAAAAATACTATTCAAAATTTATGGAGGTTGGAGGATGGAGTTTCCATACGGGAAGTGGGAGAAGGTTTCCTTGTCTTTGAATTTTTCAATAATAAAGATAAAGAAAAGGTGCTCAATGGCACACCATGGTCGTTTGACAACCAGCTTATCCTTATGGATGACTTTAAAGGTGGAGACGATATTCAAAAAATTAAACTGACTAGTTCACCTTTCTGGATACGGATTAAAGGAATCCCCTTTCATGGCAGAACGGAACGTGTTATGCGAGAAATAGGTGAGCGCGTTGGAAAATTTCTGTACTGGGATCAATCTAACCCCATTCACTGGGGACCCGTGGTGAGGATCAGAGCTTTGGTCAATGTGACCCAACCACTTATGAGGGGCCTTTTTTTAGCAATTGAAGATTCCAATGCCTGGATCTCCTTCGAATTTGAGAAGCTCCCAATTTTTTGTTTCTTCTGTGGGTGTTTGGGACACCAAGAGAAAGCTTGCAACTCGAGGAAGGAGAATGAACAAGGCGACATCATCCTCCATTACGTCCCTTGGCTTCGCGCCAAAAACACAAGATCCACGATCATATCTGAGGTGGAAAAACAAAAGGATCGGTACCGACTTACGAAGGCCCTCTCTAAGCGGACTGAACCCGAACCCAACAACATCATCAGGTTGGGACCACCAGAATTTTCTGAGGACAATCAAGATGAAAAGAGGATGGAAGGAGGGCTATTTCACAGTGCAATGGAGAGGGAAAGCACCAAGGACAAGCAAGTGTGGCAGAATTCGGACCCAGACGTTTCCTCAAGCCGAGTTCCAACGGCTCTAAAAGACTGTGCCTCACCACCAAGTGGACCGATGTCAAAATACAAGGAACTGCCAGACCCAGCCCCTGAATCAAAGCAACTTTCTATCAAATTACCAGAGTCTGCACCTAGTAAAGATTCAGTGTCCCTAAGCTTCAACCCCAGGGACGAATCCATCACGATGAGGACCAGACCATCAGGCCCCTCCATTCAACGGACATGGCAAAGGTTGAACTACAATGATAGGTGTGGGGATACTATCATTGCAAAACCTAGGGAACATAAACGGTGATTGGAGGCTTGTCAAATGAATGAAATCCTTCCAAAAAGGTAGAAAGTGATGGATGATGGACAATTCTTTGAAGTTTCAGAGGCAGAGGCGGACATGTCCCAGCCCCACCTAGACCAATGAAAATCATATGTTGGAACTGTCGTGGGCTTGGCAACCCACGAAAGGTTTGGATGCTCCAGCGCCATTGTGCTCAAAGTCGCCCTGATATGGTTTTCTTGTTCGAAACCATATTAGATTACAAGGACAACACTGGTATCGCACTCAAATGCGGCTTTCAGGGCTGCCTCTTGGTCCCCTGTCAAGGCCACTCAGGGGGACTGTGCCTCCTGTGAAAGGATTGTGTCGATGTTAGAATCATCTCGTACTCGCCGTATCATGTGGCTGCATCCATCCATGATGACTTCTCTCCGCCTTGTACTTTCATTGGTTTCTACGGATGGCCATCTCAAAATGATAAATGGAAATCCTGGGAACTCCTTTCATTGTGATGAGGGATACCTGTCCCAATCCTTGTCGGCGGCGACTTCAATGAGATATTGTTCCAGCATGAGAAATGCGGCGGTGCATGTCGGTCTGCTACCTCGATGTCTGGATTTAGATATGTGATCGCTAGGGCAGATCTGGCTGATTTGGTCCACACAGGCAGCCCCTTTACATGGTTTCGAGGGAACACGGAGGGCACACGCATCATAGAGCGTCTGGACAGATTTCTAGCATCGACGGATTGGACTGACATTTTCAAGACGTTTCATATCACCCACCTGGCACTGAACTGTTCGGACCACTGCCCTATTGTGATCGACCTTTCTCACCGTGATCACAACCCAAGAAAGGGGAAACCCTTCCGGTTTGAAAGCTTCTGAGCAAATGATCGTGAGTGTGAAGAAGTTATCTATTTAAGTTGGAAGGGTGGAAAGGATGATGTCAGCTCTAACCTCCAGCATACGGATACTAATCTGAGGTCATGGAGCAATAAAAAATTTCGGCAACCCGACAAGCAGTGTGACTCCTTAGAGAGACATCTCACCGCCCTTCTAGCCCCCTTCCCTACTGATGACACTCTCTCCAAAATCGGTACTATTTAAAGCGAACAGGACGCATCCCTACGCATAAATGAAAATTTCTGGGCTATGCGTGCACGTGAAACCCACATTAAGGAAGGGGATGCCAACACCCACTACTTTCATCAGAAGGCTTCTGCCAGGCGCTGCAAAAATTTCATTTTGTGCCTCTCTCACCCTGATGGTGAAACTGTGTCCACTGTTGAAGGTATCCACGGTCTTATTTCATGCTATTTTCAGGAACTCTATACTGCAGGCGACTCACTCCTTTCTTCTGAGGTGGAGTCGTGCATCAAACATGTGATCACCGACGAAATGAATCAGCAGCTCACGAAAGACCTCACGGATGATGAGATTCTTCAGGCCCTCAAAAATATCCACTCCACCAAAGCCCCGGGTCCTTATGGCTTCCATACTCTTTTCTTTAAGCAATATTAGCACATTGTCGGCCCTGACATGTGTGCTTTTATGAAAGGCATTTGGGCGGGAGAAATTAACCTCTACTCTATTAATGAGACAATCCTTACCCTCATCCCAAAGATTAAGAAACCCCTTTTGCCTTCGGACTTCAGACCAATCAGCCTCTACAATGTTTCCTACAAGATCTTCTCAAAGGTCTTGGTCTGTGAACATGGTTACCTTCTATTATCTCTGAAAATCAAAGTGTCTTTGTCACAAAGAGACTTATCACGGACAATGCCATCGTGGCCCACGAAGTGTTTCACTCTATGAAAACCTGATCTGCTGCGAAAAGAGGTACTATGGCCTGGAAACTGGATATGACCAAGGCCTACGATAGAGTGGAATGGCACTTCCTCCGGGTCGTTTTGACTAAGATGGGTTTCTACCCAAAATGGATTGATATGATCATGCAATGCGTTTCATCTGTCTCCTTTCAGATCAACATTAATGGTGGACTCACCCAAGGATTCTCACCCACCCATGGCCTTCATCAGTGAGAACCCCTCTCCCCCTTTCTCTTCATCTTGGTGGCTGATGTCTTTTCCAACCTCATTTCCTCGGCAGCGTCCTCTAAAAAGATCCATGGGGCAATGGTTTTCCAGGCCAGCCCACCTATCTCGCACCTTTTCTTTGCAAATGACTGTCTGTTATTCTCTAGAGCTACTGATAATGAATGTATCGCTATCTTCCATATGATCCGCCTTTACGAGAGGGCCTCGAGACAAGTAATCAATCAAGGCAAGTCGGAAATCTTGTTCATTTGGTGTCCCACTGACCAAGAGAGCAGAGCTCTGTCTTAATGCAGGTATTCAAATGGTCGACAAACACAAAATGTACCTTGGGCTTCCAACGATAGTCAGCCGGTCAAAAAAAGAAATCTTTTCTGCTACGGTGGATAGAATTGAGAAAAAAATCCAAGGCTGGACTCCGAAAAGAATCTCCAAATCGGGTAAGGAAACACTCATCAAAGCCACTCTTCAATCCATCCCTAGTTATATAATGTCTCTATTCAAACTTCCTGGTACGCTTGTTGACCAAATTCACTCTCGTATTGCTAACTTCTGGTGGGGTCACAAAAATGGAAGAAACAAAATTCACTGGGTTGCTTAGAAGGCGCTTATCACTCCGAAATCTGGCGGCGGAATGGGATTTCGTGACCTCTGCCTCTTTAATGATGCTCTTTTGGCAAAACAGGGTTGGCACCTCATGATGCATCGTTCTTCTCTGTGCGCGAGGACTCTTCGTGCAAAATATTTCCCCCACTCAGACTTCCAGAACTCCTCTCTCGGCCCTCGCCCCAGCTTTCTCTGGAGAAGTCTGTGGGGATCTCGTCAGCTGCTTAATAAGGGGCTGGGATGGAGGGTTGGGGGTGGAACAAAAGTTAATATTAGGACTGATCCCTGGATGATCGATAAAGATAGTATGCGGGCTACTTCCCCTGCCGTTCCGGGGCATGAGAACGCCATTGTTCGCTGTCTCTTCGACGATCATGGCACTGGGTGGTGCATGGATAAGATCAATTCATGGTTTAACGAAAGGTACAAAAGGATTATCCTTAGCATCCCCTACATTAGGGATGCGGGGAAAGACTGCCTATTCTGGAGCAACGATATCTCTGGATCCTACACGATGAAGTCAGGGTATCGGCTCGCGCTTGATTATCAGCTCGAGGAAAGAGGAGGGCTGTGGAAAACCCTTTGGAATCTTAATTTCCCCCCAAAAATCCGCTATTTCTGGTGGCAGATTTGCACTGGCATTCTTCCCACCATGGACTTTCTCGCTTTTCGCCATGTTACGAATGATACGCAGTGTCCCCTCTGTTCAGAGGTGCTCGAATCCCCTCTGCATGTGATCATCCAGTGCCCGGGGGTGGAGGAGATTTGGACTCCCTGGGGCTCTGGGATGTAGCTTATGTTGGATTCAGCACCGGACCTTCCAACACTGCTAATGTTGTGGTCATCCTCCTTCTCTGCGGATAAAGTTGCTTCCCTGTGCATTGTGGCTTGGATCGTCTGGACTCGACGAAACGATTTCATCTTCAACCACACAGTAAATCCATCTAGGTTCTGGATTGAACGATCCACCTCATGGATTGAGGGATGGAACCAGACATCTGACCGTTATGGGCTCTTTGACACTCACATAGCGGCCTCACGGTGGTGCCCACCCCCGGAAGGGATCCTCAAGATTAAAGTTGACGCATCGCTCTCCACAGATGGATTCGTTAGAATTGGACTGCTGGCCCGGAACCATCAAGGTCATATCATTGCTGCCAAACATGAATGTCACTACGCTCTTTGGGAGCCCGTTGTTGCTGAAGCCTTCGCTGTCCTTACTGGGGGTGACTTTTACAAAAGATCTTGGATGGGAAACCGTACACATTGAATCGGATTGCCTAACCATCATCAACACTATCAGGAATAATGAGGGGGGGCTCCAATCTTTTGGACTCCTAATCCGGAAAATCCAGTCCCTTAGTCAAAGATTCACAGCATGCGCCTTTTCTTTCACCAAAAGGGAAGGAAATGAAGCAGCCCATCACCTGGCGTCTTTTAGATCTTCCGTCGTGCAGCACCTCTGGCTTGACCATTTCCCTTCTTGGTTGCATGAGATGTAACTGCTGATTTTCATGATTAATATATCATTTTCCTTTGTCAAAAAAATCTAAGTAAAAAAGAACAAGTGGCATACTGAAAACCAAGCAAACACATTTGGATTGTTTTGATACTTTAAGACAATGATCCATGAGTCATTTGTGATGTGTAGGAATCAACTGCACCTCAATCCGATGCACGGTGTGACCAGTATGATTAAAAGAACCTGTTATCAATTTAAAATTGACATTTTAGCTCAAAACGTTTCACTCACTAAAAATTAAGAAAACGCCCTCTGATTGTCATCATAATTTAAGAGATCGATTCGTAAGTCCTTTGTGACGTGTATGAAATAGTCACACCTCAAACCAACACACAATGCAATCGGTATGACTCAAAATGGCTGTTTCGAGTTTAAAATAATATTTTAGTAAAAAAACACAACTGTCAAATTGAAAACTGAGCAAACCCATTCGGACTATTTTGATACTTTAGAAGAACGATCCATGAGACATTTGTGACGTGTATGAATCAACCACATCTCAATCCGACGAACGATGTGACCGGTGTAAATCCAAATATGTCATTTAAATTTGATATTGACTTTAGTGAAAAAACAATGGATATACTCAAAACCAAGCAAACTCATTTAGATTGTTTTGATATTTTAGGACAATGATCCATAACACATTTGTGACGTGTAGGAATCAACCCCAACTCAATACGACACACGGTGTGACCTGTATAACTCCAAATGTGTCCTTTTTATTAAAAAAACAACATTTTATTAATGTATTCCTTTATATTAATGTTTAATTTATTTATTTATAATATTACTAGCATAATATTTGTTTTCTTATATAGGTGGAACTTTTTGCTTGAGTTGGGATGATTTGTTCGACAACTAATACCATGGACGTACATTTTTTGAGAGGGGATCACAGATGTCAAAGGATGAAACATTAATGTTTTTAACTGTTTGTTGGATAATTGTAAATGTAATTATATAAAACGTTATTTGAAATGTATATAGCTTTGTTTGCCAAACACTTGTGTGTGCTGCTTTGTTCTTGTGTGCGCTATGTAGGTGGTGTGTGTGTTTGCTGTGCAGGTACTAGTGGGTGTGCTGTTTATATATATAAACAGTACATCACAGACACCTAGGCATTTATCATCACTATTTTGAGCATTGATAAAGATCCCCTTTATCAGTGCTATTTAGAGTGATGATAAAGACCCACTTTATTAGTGCTATTTTGAGCGTTGATAAACCCCCCCTCCCCTTTATCAGCGCTAAAAATAGCGCTGATAAAAAATATCTTTTATTCGTGTTAAAATAGTGTTGTTAAAGGGGATCCCCCTCTTTATCTTCGCTGAGATTAATAGCGTTTTTAGCACTGTTAAAAGTGTTTTCTAGCGCTTTTAAAAGTAGTATCTGTAGTAGTGTGGTGCCGATAAATCAGCTCTTTATCAACGCTAAAAAAACGCTGATAAAGTGTAGGTTTATCAGTGCTTTTAGTTAGTGCTGATAAACTCCCCGATCAGCGCTTTTTTGCTTAGCACTGATAAAATTAGATGTCGCATTTATCCCATTTTGTGATAGTGTAAAGGGTGATAAACAGTGACTTTATTTTTTACAAACGCTTATAAAGTGATCATAAAGACCAATTTTTCCACATATATGTAGTTGTGGTCTCATGGCCCACATCGTTCGATGGTGTTCATGGACTCTCCTCTGCCTGTTACCAAGATCTCATGCATTGTATATGCCAAGGAGTTCAATTAATGTAAATGAAGGTGGATAGATAGCCGGATTTGAATGTTATATGTTTCATGCATTAGTCACATATATTGGAATTTTAGATTGAGAGCTTCACTTAACTACCAAGTGAACCAACACTTGATGCCATGAGATGGTTTAGATACTTTCATGCATCAGGTTATATATCCCTAGAACTAAACTTACTAAACCAGATTTCTATTACCGACCAATCCAGCAAGGGGGCACAGGAGGAGTGGGAAGGGAGAATCAGGGCAAGCGCCATACGATATGCCGAGGGAGAGGGAGAGGAGCAAAGTGCAAAGCAGAAACAACTACCTAAAGTAAAAGTTGGAAAGTGAAGCTGCCGGGTGTGGCCACAATAGGTACCAGTAGAGCTTGGTAGGGTCAAAAATAGGTCATCATATAGCCGACCATCGTGTCTTTTCCTTAAAGCCAATTCCGCTTTGGTTGCACCTTTTTTTTTTTAGATATATATTAACTGAGACAGAAAACTGGTACGACGAACGATCTGAAGGATTTAAGATACCTACAGATAACATAATTAAACGCAGCAGACCCAATCTCGGAAGCCCAACGCTGGTAGTGCTTCGCTGATACGTAATCTCATGCAACTCTGAATTAAAGAAGAAGAACGAATAATGATAATAATAACAGAAAAAGGAGGCCACTTTTGGTAAAGAGATACGCCTCCTACAGCTATCTTTAGTTTAATCTCCTCCTCTTATTCCCACTACATAAAAAGAGAAGCTTTCCCGTGGCCACGGAGAGGTAGTGGGCGAGTGAGGGGCCATGTATGTCCACCATACCCATGCATCATCATCAAGCCCCTCTCCCTTTCCTCCCCGCCCTTTCGCTTTCTTTTTTCTATCTTTATCTTTCTTTCTTCCGCCCACTTTAATTCTTACGACAATAGGAAACAACCCTATAATAAAGAATGAAGGCAGATGCTCACCACCCACTGCTTAGTGGATGGGGATCCCAACCAAATCATACTTTGTGCCAAAGAATCATATTATAAAATCATACAAAAAACAACATTAAATATGTCCATATGTTACGGTTTAATGATTATCTGTACACTGTTTTCCAGTGGCAGCAAAAACTGGAAGAACCAGAAGTACATGTTCATGCAGTCTAATTGTCGGAGATAATCATTCTACGAAGTATTTAACACGAACCCAAAACACAACAGTGCAGGAAACGAGATTGCAACAGGCATGACAATGTATAATGATGAGAATAGACTGAACACTGGGCCGCGTGACCCTTTCGCGCACTCATTATGTCGGTTTTATGAAGTGGCGAAAGGTATTTATTTCTTGAACTGGAAATTGAAATACAACAATCCCACACACAACACTCCCTATTTATAAGAATACAACCAAAAAACAAAATTCACTATCAAAAACCAAGAAAAATAAGTCCACTCATTTGTTGCAGTAGATGTCGCCACCAGTGGCAAACATGTACAACACACACTACACTCCCTATTTATGGGGATACAACCACACAACTGTTGGGGTTCAGTCCACACATGGGTGTTTCCATTATTTTTTTAGATATGGTGTATCTTTTAGATTTGAAGATATATTTTTTTGGAAATTCAAGATTCTTCCACTGTGTATCTGCCAGCATGAGATTCAGGTAATATCTCATGATATCTTTTTGAGATATTTTCATATTTCCTTTTCAATCAAGATATGTGGCATATGAGAGTCTATTAAAGGGGAAGCAGCGAATCAAGAAAAGAACAATTGGTGGTGCGCGAAAACCCAATGAGAGCAAATACTTGGATAACTGTTTTCTAGGGCGTGGGCAGCAGCGAGCAGCGGCAAATCAGGTTGTGCAACGAGGTGCTGCAACGACGCTGCAAGTTCGATTTTGATCTCCGAAGGGTGACGTATTGTCACGGACTATGATCAGAGAGGCGACGAAGGCATATCAGGGTGTGGTTTTTCGCATAGGTTTTTATGCTGTATTTGCGATTCAAGTTTCGGGTTTAACTTGGATTTTTGTACTCTCTGATTTATAGTGAATTTTCTCGGAGTTGCCCCGTGGTTTTTTAATCCTTCGAAAGGAGGGTTTTTCCACGTTAAAATTTGTGTCTACATTTGTTATTCTGCTGTTTGGTTTGGCGCTTCGTTTACATTGGTGATTCTCACAAATTTTTTGTTGTCGCAACTGGGTTTATATTTGAAACCAATCTGTTTCCGACGCAACATCAACGTAGGTGTTGCCATTAGTATGCATCTTTCGTTTGAAAACTTCAACCGTGGAGGTAGTTGTAGTTCAAGAAAAAACCAAGTTTATTATCCAACAAGAACAATCATTAATATTTTGGGAGAAATACACTTCATTATAAAAGAAAAATTACAACCTTGAAGAAAACATCATCAAAACAAATGACATGTTACAGATATGATAAGAAAAAGAATGGTAATTCAGCTGGAAATCAAGAACAAAACCCAACAAAAACTCAATATTCCATGCAAGGGGGGGAAATTGTTGAAGAGAAAACCGCAATTCCATACACGCGTGAATGACGAACTTACGAAAATCTACCGTCAGGGCCGCCACGCACTGGCCCACACCACCGCCTCCTCCTTCCAGCACAGCAATATTCCGGCGTCGGAGCACGGCGCCATCGACCACACCCCCTCCCCGTACCTCCTCAGAAGCGCCCGCACGTCGTCGCTCACCTCGTCGCTGAACGCCGCGGCGCGGAACCCAGCGCCCCGAATCCGCCTCGACCAGCTGCCCGCCGTCTCCCGCCGCTCGGTGGATTCCGCGGGCGCGCACGCCACCAGGTCCACCACCGCGCGCCCCGCCGCGCGCTCCAGCGTCAACCGCTCGTTGCTCGTCCTGGGGAAGCTCTGGTTCAGGGCGTCGAAGTATGTCCGGAACCACCGCACGCACTCCTCGAACCCCTTGAAGAATGGGTACCCCTCGGCGCCCACGTCCAGGTCGGCCTGCTCCTCCACCACCGTCACGATCCTCGGCCGGAGCTGACGGAATCTTGATATGAGTTCGTCCCGGCGGTGGGCTGCGCCGGAGATGGAGTGCAGCGAGTTGATGCAGTTCACGGCGACGGCCTCGTGGTCCCTGATGTCCAACTCCGTCAAATCCAACTCCGACAGATCGCCGGTCCGGTAGATCGTTTTGAATTTGAAGGGCACGCCCATGAGCCGCGCGAACTTCTCCATCCGGCTCCCGATCTCCTTCATCACGCGGTGGGCGGCGGCTCCGGCCGCCACGACGGCGGTGAGGCGGAGGTGCGGCGTGTCGTCGGTGCGGGTGGCCAGCGCCTCCAGGAGGGTGGGCCACTGGGTGCAGTGGGTGTTGCTGACGTCGACGATGTGCAGCCGGGTCTCCCCCTCGAAGGCCTCCAGGATCGCTCCGTTGGCGGCCACGTGGCCGAAGGTGGTCCAGGGGCTGACCTCCTGAAACTTCAGGACGGTCCTCCGTGTGGAGTCGAAGGAGGCCGCGGTGGTCTCGGAGGCGGACGCGAGGGTGCGGCGGGTGCGGTCGCCGGAGCGGGTGACGCGGCTGAAGAGGGCCTGGAGGAAGTAGGCGGCGAGCTTCTGGTCGGTGTCGCCGTAGGGGGAGGCGAGCTCGTTCAGCATCCACAGAAGGTGGTGCGCTCGCGGCGTGTCCTTGTCGGCGACGGCGCGGGCGGCGGCGAGGAGGATCTGAGAAGCCCAGTGAGGCGACGCGGTGTCGAAGTGAATGTACTGGTGATCGCGATGGGCGGCGGAGGGGGAGGAGGAGAAGGGCAGCTCCGGCGTCTCGAAGGGATGGCCGAGGGGCAGCTGCTGGTGGGTCTGATAGTAGGGCTCCTCGCCGTAAGCAAAGGACGAGGAGGGGTCTTCGTCATCATCCATGAAAATGCTTTTGTAGCATCCTTGTTCCTGTCTTTCTCCCTTTTCTTCTTCTTCCACCTCCCCCTCCTCCGGGGAAGATCTGGTGGTGCTGGTGGTCACAGAATCGACATCCAGATCCGCGCTGAAGAGTCTAAACAAGGTGTCCATTTAACAAAGTAGTTGGGGATCCACATATGAATGGATCACCATCTGTGTTTCCATTGAGGCGGTGTTGGGGAAGGAATGATTGAAGAAGGATCTCGCGATTGGATTTTAGCTACAGTCAGTAATCCATATATATGGGGAGTTTTTGCGTGTAGTAGAAGGGGGATAAGATCCATATGAATGGTAGTGATTGAAATAGGTGTATGTACATGATTTAATCAAACCTGGTTTTTGTAATATTTTATGTAATTTTATAATACATTTTACTTTGTGGTATCAGTCAAGATCATCCAAACATCGTTCCACTGAAAAAGCGGTGGGAGTGAAAGACGGTTCTTTGATAAACCCGTCTTTTTTGCTTTTGAAGGGCCTTTCACAATGAATGGACCGGGGAATATAAAGTTGGGTTTTCGCGTTAAGAACTCTTATGGAAGGTGGTCATGAAGGAAAGGTTGTCTCGTTTTTAAATGGAACCGATCTGACAAAAGAAGAAAAGCAGAAAAGGGGACAGCCGAAGACCTACAAAATATATATGTTTATTAAAAAAAAACTTATTTTGATGTGGGGGAATAACATAAATGAGTCAACTTTTTATTGTTTATCCAATATTTATTTTCTTAAAACAAGTTAGAACTGATATAAACAAATCGGTTTAGTTTAATACGGTTTTGGATGGGTCGGGTCGTCACTTAGTCTTTAGTCTTGAGTTGGTTAATTAATTAGTTAAAATCAGTGTGTATTGTGCACACATAGTTGGATATTATGTTTGCAAATTTATGTAAAATATCGTATTACATGACCATACAAGAATCTCCAAATAGATATTTCTGATGATAATTATAATTTCATTTTAAAATATTTATTAATTGTTTATTTATATTTTTCCAGAACTACCAAGACCGTCGAAAGTCCACATATTCAAAAGAGAGATTTATTTAGAAACGAATGAGAAGAATACACGGTGTCAGAATGTATGCAGACATCATGAAAATGTGATTTCGTACTACTTATTTAGTTAATGTTCTTATCATTTTTATTCAATACTTATTTAGTTAATTTTCACAGTGATCGTGAAGTGACAACTTCGTTGAGAATCGATTCTTCTCCAACCATTTTGTGCTTTATAAAGGGCGCTAAATGCTTGGACAAAAATCAATTCTCGACAAGGATCCTGCACTCAAATATTATTTGTTCTCTTCATTGAACTATTTGATATTTATTTTATCTATTTATTTTCAATAATATGTGTTTTTTGTTCAAAATGACTCAAAACGCGTGTTTTTAGTTTAAAATGACATTTTAGTTAAAAAGACGCATCTCAGAACCGAGCAAACACATTTAGATTATTTTGATAATTTAGAAAAACAATCCATAAGTCATTCATAACGTGTAGAAATCAACAAACCTTCAATCTAATACACAATGTGACCAGTATGGCTCAAAATGAGTGTTTTCAATTTAAAAATGACATTTTAGTTAAAATATGTGTCCCTCGCTGGAAAACAAGCAAACACGCTCGAATTGTCTTGATACTTTAGAAAAATGATCCATAAGTCATTTGTGTCATGTAGGAATCAACCACACATCAATTTGACACACGATATGGCCGGTTTGACTCAATGTGCGTGTTTTAAGTTTAAATTAACATAAAAAAGACATGTGATAGACTCAAAATCAAGAAAACTCATTCAAATTATTTTGATACTTTAAGACAATAATTCATAACTCATTTGTGACTTGTGGGACTTAGCCGCACCTCAATTCAATACACGGTATGACCGGTATGACTCAAAATGTGTGGTTTCAGTTTAAAAATGACTTTTTAGTTAAGAATGTGTGTCTCCCATTGAAAATTGAGAAAACATGATCAAATTATATTAATACTTTAGGAAAAAGATCTATAAGTCATTTGTGACATGGAGGAATCAACTACATGTCAATCTAACACACGGTGTGACTGATATGACTAAAAGTGTGTGTTTGCAGTTTAAAAATAGCATTTCAGTTAAAAATGTGTCACTCACTAAAAATCTAGAAAAAAATACTCAAATTATCTTGATACTTTAGGAAAATAATTTTTATGTCATTTGTGATGCGTAGAAACCAAATGCATGTCAATCTGATGCACGGTGTGATCGATATGACTCAAACAGTGTGTTTTTATTTAAATTTGATATTTTAGTTCAAAACACATGTCACATACTTAAAATCAAGAAAACACATTCAGATTGATCTGATACTTTAGAAAAATGATCTATAAGTTATTTTTAACGTGTAGGAATCATTCGTACCTCAATTTGATATGCAGTGTGCACAGTATGACTCAAAATGTGTGTTTTCAGTCAAAAAATGACATTTTAATTACAAAAATATGAGACATACTCAAAACCGAGCAAACACATTCATATTATTTTGATACACTGAGAAGATGATCCATAAGTCATTTTTGATATGCAGGGTCAAGTCGTGTCTCAATCCAACACACGGTGTCACAAGCATGACTCAAAATGGGTGTTTTCAGTTTAAAAAATCATTTTAGTTAAAAATGTGTGTCGCTCACTAAAAATCGAGCAAACACCCTCAAAATGTCTTAATATTTTAGAAAAATGATCCATAATTCAGTTTTGACATGTAAGAATCAGCCGCACGTCAATCTGACCCACAATGTGACAGGTATGACTCAAAATTGTGTGTTTTCAGTTTAAAAATAACATTTAAGTTAAAAACGTGTGCCAGACAATAAAAACTTAGCAAACAAACTCTGATTGTCTTGATACTTTAGGAAAACGACTTAAGTCATTTGGGAAATGTAGGAATCAATTGTACTTTAATCCAACACATAGTGTGACTGATATGACTCAGAGTGTGTGTTCTTTATTTAAGATTGATATATTAGTTCAAAAGATGCGTGATATACTCCAAACCAAGAAAACAAATTCATATTGTTTTGATACTTTAGTTCATCAATCCATAAGTTATTTTTGATGTGTAGGAATTAGCTGCATCACAATTCAATACACGGTGTGGCTGGTATGACTCAAAATGTATTATTTCTATTTAAAAATGATATTTTATCTAAAAAGACACATGGCATACTTAAAACTGAGAAAACACAATCAAATTGTTAATTCAGAAAAATGATCTATAAGTCATTTCTGATATGTAAGAATTAGTCGTACCTCAATCTGATACATTGTGGGGTCATTATGACTTAAAATGTGTGTTTTCAGTTTTAAAAAGGAATTTTTGTTAAAAATGTGTGTCACTCACTAAAAACTGAGAAAACATACTCAGATTGTCTTCATACTTTAGGATAATCACAACTAGAAAAGGCACCAATGGACATGGTTTAGAACCGTGGTCTTAGGCCAAAAAACCGTGGTAATGGGGTATATCCATGGTTTTTTAAACCATGAATTTTAAAGTCGTTGCAATAGGGTTTTTTAACTTCCACAGTTTAAACTGTGGAATTATCTATGTATAGCCATGGTTTAACCATGGAAATCGTCATATAATACTATGGCTTAAACCGTGTCAATTGAGCCTACAACCACGATTTAAACTGTGGTAATTGGTCAATACAACCACAATTTAACCATGGAAATTAATATCTTTTCTCACAGTTAAAAACATAGCACTTAATTAATGCATCCATGGTTAAAACTATGGAAATATCATTAACTAGACAACAACAACATCCAACACACTAGTGCAGAAATGCCTTTTAACGTCGATTTTTTTCTTTTTTACGTCGGTTATTAGTCACCGTTATTAAAGGTGATGTTGTAAATATGTCTCTAACATCAGTTAAAAAAATAAACATTTTAAACGTATCATGGAACTGGTTTTTTACATCAGTTATTTAATAAATGACATAAAAAAGTGCCTTTTACGTCAGTTCCTACATAACCGATGTGTAAAAGCTTCTACATGAAGGCTTTTTTACACCAATTATTTAATAACTGACGTAAAAAAGAACATTCCTTGTCAGTTCCTATATAACCAATGTGGAAAAGCTTCGAAATGAAGGTTTTTTACATCAGTTATTTTATAACCGATCTAAAAAACCATTTTCCATGTCGGTTATTTATAAACCGACATGAAAAACCATAAATCTAGGTTTTTAACGTCAGTTATAAAATAATCGATGTGGACTTTTTTTTAAAAACATATTTCATTTGAACCGTCCTCTCCACTGTCAACCAAAACAACAAACAGAAACAAGCATAAACAGAAACAACAACAAAACAACTAGCAAATACACATTTATAATTACAACATTAAAAATTACAATATTAACTAAAAACAAACAAAAATACAACCAAAACAACTAGAAAATACACATTTACAATTACAACACTCATAATTACAATATTAACTAAAAAAACTAAAATCCAACCAAACCTGTAAAATCATTTTCGCATTCCTCTTGTAAGTGTGTGAGCTCTTGTGCACTATAAGGGAAATAGTCATCAAAAAGCTACAAATTAAAATAAAAGTATTAACATGTATAATGAATAAAACAATTGAAATATTAAGGAATAGTTTATAAATAAATCTAACATGATTGAACTTCATAATTGTTCCAATTGTAATTATTTCATACATAAATCTTAACACATAATATCTGCATTCTTTGATGCCTTTTTGTTTATAAAAATGTTATTTAAATGATTTTATCAATTCAAAATAACATTTTTAAGTAATATATCTAAAATTTACTAATTATAAATGAAAATTCACCTTTACTTTTACATATTTGATCTTGGTGCTCTTTTTATTTGTGGTGTTTTGAAAGAAACTACATCCCCTATTAGAAAATTATATAAATGAAATAAATTTAAAATCAATTATAACATAAACAACTATTAATAAACTAAAACTTACAGTTCTAATATGTTCTTAAAATTTCCTCACACATCGCCATGAATAGAGCATATCCAGTAAAGTGTCTTCTCCCTTGGAAAAAAACACCAAACATCCAATGGTCACTGTTATAAAAGAAAATTTATTGTTAGTGGTTATTAAGTTAAAAGATAAATAACATTCTGTGAGATATATGTTTCATAGCTCCCAAGAAAAGGAAACATTCAACACCAAGTAATTATATTCTATTCAAATATTTTAATGATATTAAGTGTTCTTTCTTCTTCAGTCATTGTGCACACTTCAGGTGAAATGAACTATGGGTCCATAAATCCATATACATCTGTCTTGTCATTCTCCTCACACATTTTGTAAAGATACCTAATAAAAACAGACATAAGTATAAATTTTCAATAAATTTAATGCAAGAAAAGATTTATGTTAAGACTTACATGGAAAAAACTTGTATCGTGTTGATGCCCAACTTATCTCCAGTTACAAACTCCATGATATCATTTTTCAAAATATCCACATTCATTGCATGCCCACATACATTATGTTCCAGAAGAATCTCATAAACACCCAACAAAAAATTTGAATATCTTGACAATCTATCTAGACTACTAGAATCTGTATATAAAGTCATATTATTTTGTATTTGTTGTTGGCTATACATTATTTATTTACCTTTAAAGTATTCTTGGAAATAAATAGATAAATATATTAAATTTCAAATATTAAAACAAATTTATTACAAAAATTAAATAAAAGCTAAAATATACACATACCTCTATGGTAATATGTTGCAGAACTCTAGATGGTCAAACTTAAAAGTGGTCGACACTTTTTCCAACTATCCTCACCTCAACTGTAGGTAATAGTACTCCAAATAATATATCTATAATATCATGTACAGTGACCCTGTGATTATATATATATAACTATTGATGATGAATGGTATCTCCAATATAATATATCATTCCATATGAAATAATATGATACTAAGGATCATCAACAAATAACTCACAATAACTAGGAAGCTGTGGAGGAGGGGGTGTAGGAGTGGGATAAAAAGTGGGGTATGTGACAATTGGGCCTCGGTGACAGCACAACCACCCCACCTTTACATGGTTGTCGGGTCGTGTCCCACCAGGCACCACCAGTTGCCTCGCAGACACGTGGTCCCCACCCTAGGGCCCACCCACATGCCCGAATGAGTCATCTGACTAATGACAGTCCCCACAGGACAACACATGTCCTTTCTAGTGTGTTTTTTCATCACTCACACTCATCCTGGGAAACTTCTCATAAGTTCACCCATCCTGATCACTAATCCAATCCAAAGGCGCTTAACTGTGGAGTTCTAATCAAGTATACTCCCAAAAAGGAAGGTGAACCTTGTTGACATTTAACCCCGGTGACAGCACAAACACCCCACCTTAACATGGTTTTCGGGTCCTAGCCCACCAATTTCCTCGCAGACACGTGGTCCCCACCCTGGGGCCCACCCACATGCTCGAACGGGTCATCTGACTAATAATAGTCCCTACAAGAGAGCACATGTCCTTTCTAGTGTGTTTTTTCCTCACTCACACTCATCCTGGGAAACTTCCCAGAAGGTCACCCATCCCTATTACTACTCTAGGCCAAACACGCTTGATTGTGGAGTTCTAATCAGGTAGGCTCCTGAAAAGAAAGGTGCACCTTGTTGAAATTTAACTCTTTATCATTCTGGGGTGTTACATTCACCCCCCCCCCCCAGAGCGCAATTTCCTCGTTATAGGCCCTATATCTCAACCCAGGAAGTGCATTGCACTTAAGGCTGGGTACCACCTCTGATACCAAATGTGAAAACTGGGACCTGGTGACAGCACATACAACCCTCCTTAACATGGTCATTAGGTCTTGGCCCACCAGGTACCACCAGTTGCCCCGCAGACACGTGGTCCCCATCCTGTGGCCCACCCACATGCTCGAATAGGTCATCTGCCCAATGATAGTCCCTACAGAATAAAACATGTCCTTTCCAGTGTGTTTTTTCCTCACTCACACCCATCCTGGGAAACTTCTCAGAAGGTCACTCATCCTGATCACTACTCCAGGCCAATCACGCTTAACTGTGGAGTTCTAATCAGGTAGACTTCCGAAAAGAAATGTACACCTTATTGACATGAGTCATATCATTTAGTAATTTAACCCTTTATCATTCTAGGGTGTTATAGGGTTTGTAGGTGATGGTGGAGAAGTGGGATCTGTTAGCAGAGATGGAGGAGTGGGAGCTATAGTCTGGAATTTTCTTTGCATGTCTGCAAACATGAATTGTACTGACGCTCTGATCTTATCCTCCATTATCACAATAATATTATGAACTTCAACATCTAAAGATTCTATTTTTTTTATAAATACTCTCCATTGTAGATACTGAAGAACATGGTAATAATTTTCTCATTGATACACCTGTCGGATATCCTCGTACACGACCTAGGTGTTTGGGCTTTCTTAATGCTATAGATAAAATATTCTTCCTAACCTCAGATACAAACACCCCCTGTGTTCTCTGCTCCTCAAAAAAATTCTGTATGAATTATTTGAAAAATTATGTAATGATTCAAAATATATAAATAATTGAATTAAGTTAAATAAATAAATAAAGTAAACATCTAACAATCCTCACAACTACAAACCTCGACTCTTCTGTAAGATATTGTCCTATTTTTTTCTCATTCAATCCCTCTTCCATTTTTCATGTCAAGCCGGTGAGTGGATGGGAAACCTCTCCAGAGCTTGAAGACTCAGCTCTCAGTTTTTGAAATTGTTTAGCCATCATTTGTTCTAATAACATATACCCTCCCCAAGATTAAGTATGAGGGTATACGTTTCTAGATTGGATCTCTTGATGAAATCTCCTCAATTGTTGTAAATTAAGAATAAGAAATCATTAATATAAAAAAACATCTAAAAGTTTACATTACAATTACAAAAAATTCTTCTTATCTTCTACTTTCAACAAATTGCTTCCATGTGTCTTCATCTATAAAAGGATATATATCACATAGATTTTGATGTTACCTATGCCTATAAATTAAATCAAATGTGAGGGTTGATTTGAAATCCCTCCATCTCCTAGCAGTCAATGGTAAACATTTCTTACTGACTCCTCCAGTGTTAGGTATATCATATGTCATATAATAATAATGTGGAAAACATATATTACTATAAAAATTGCAAGATTAGTAAAACAATAACAAATGATATTACCAAAATGGTCTCCCACAACTGAGATAGTGTTACTTTATCAACACTTCTCCAATCATTAATCAAAATACTGACTTTGATTTTACCCTAAACTGATACAAAACTCTTGATTTTTTTTGCATTAGGACCTATTGAAATATCATTATCACCAAACTCTACCAATATCCTCTGGTCCTAGCTACAAGAAAATGATAATTTTGGTAAATGTGTGATGTCACATTTACCAACCCTCAAACTCTTCTTTGGATCAATGGGAGTATATGACTCTTATAAAGAAGGATGGGGATCATCAAGAGGAGCATGTGAAAATTCCTTGTAATGACCCACTTATTCTAATTGTCTTGAGAATACCCATTCTATTCCCCTTAACCACACACCTAACTATGTATGCAACATGAAACTCCCTATACTCACTATCAGTGAGTTATCATTCCACTAAGCCTTCGCTTAGTGGACCACTTTGACGGGGGTACTTCATGCCCATATTCATCTCAACCTTTTGATGATGGTCTTTCACACCCTTATCCATCCCTTTACAATGCATATGAACACACACCACGACCCATGTTAAACCCATGCCAAATCCAAGTGTGTTCAACCAATTCAAACCCTTTCAATAAAACTATTCTTATATTGAAAAACATTAAGAAATCCAATTCAAACAAACCAATTTATTTCAATAAAAATTCCATTTATTGAAAAAATATTAATCAAATACATGTTCCACTATTCTATAAAATCCCTATTTCAAAATCCCTATTTTAAAACCAAGATCAAAATCACTTTATTCAAACACCCAATTTTCTAGGTTTCCACAATTTACCAAACCATCACAAAATAAGGTTTCCAACAATTTTTCAACACACAAATCACAATCAATTCAGCACAAGATATTCAATTTGAAAGCATTCCAATCAGTTATAATAAGTGGAGTCGAGAGTAAAGCCACCCACCTCAAATGTTTTGATGAAAACCGACAACAAACGAAGAACACTCACACAACCGAGTCTATTCTCCATGAAACCGCCTTATATCTCTTCTCCTACCAACAAAAAGGCCAAATATCAACTTATTTGGAATCAAAACTCATATATCTACCCATAACAAGATTAGATATGAAAAACCAAGAAGAGAGGAGAAGTATATCTAATTATATCTGAGATAACGTGACAAGAACGATGAAAAATGTCACTTACCACAAGAATTGGGCTTGAAAATGCCAAAGGAGGGCCCCAGATTGGTTCTAAAATTCTTGGTAGAGGTTATTTTACCTTCAATAGAGAGTAATATTGAATTAGGGATGCATAGGATTAAAAATGAATGAGTTATATAAAAAAAAAAGTGAGATCATATTTTTAAGGATCAAGATTTGACTCTGCGCACGGTTAGACCACACAGTTAGAAAAACTGTGCACTAACCATGCGTTAGCTACTGACTTAAGGAAACCCCTATATGGCCTCCTCACATGGTCTCCCTAACCATGTGTACACCGTGCTGAAGCTTCTATCCAAAATCTTCTTGTGCGCACAGTTTCTCCCTAACCCCTACATGGCCACCTCACATGGTCTCCTCACATGGTTTTTAATGAAAACAATATTTTAAATATTTAAAATAATTGAGACTTGAATCATATCAAAAATATCATTATATAAACAAAATTTATAGTTGATTCAAGGTAATAAGATCCTTAAAAATACATTAAAGGAAAGAGGCCAAATATCACTCTTTAAATCCAAACTTAAATTTTTTTTCTGGCATATTAAACAGTTAATGAATCCTAATAGAAAAAACTAAATTAAATGTGAAATTCATTAAATTGACTTGAAAGAGAAACTATTCTAGTATGCAATTAGGTCTTCATATTGTGAAAGTGGATATTCATTGAATATTGGTATATTTTCAAGATCAGTACCTCTTCTGTTTTTCCATCTAACATACAAGTCATGCTTACAGGCTCACCAATTCCCACCTAGTTTCATTAACATAACTTACTTTGGTTACAGGCCATACGAGAAGTTATATCGAAGCTTAATTTTAAAATAAAATTGTCAATAATTCTTTATAAATAAAACACAAATTAATTTCAAAAAATATATTACCAAAATTTTATCTTAAGTCTTATCTTTTATTTCTTGTCTGACTTTTATCCACTAGATTACTTGAACCAGAATGATATTATTATGTCTGTTGAGTGTCCCCATGAAACTCCACAATTCATTACCATTTTTCATATGATTTTCATGTCTTCATTACACTGAACCATTATTCATGTGTGTCTATTCGAGACTACAAGAATCTTTGTACAACCACATATTTTACAAGAAGATGATCCCAAAGAAAGAAAGAAATATTTCGTACACATATATAACTGAAATTTAATAAAAAAATTATTTATTTCATTACTTTTTAAAAATTTACCAGAATCACTACTTGTTTTCGATGGATGATGTGCACTATGTTAGGATCCAACAACTAGAGGAGTGTCCTCTGTAGTAGAATGTGTGGATACTGGATTTGGATAAGAGGGTATGGGAATACCAGGGAATAAATAATAGTGGTGTACCCTATAGATATGAAGTTGGATAAGAGAAAAATGGTTAAGGGATAGAAGTAGAGGGACTACCTTGCATGGTAGTAGGAGGAAATTGATAAAAAAATATGGTTTCCCATGTATGGGTAAGTCATGTTAGAGAGATTCATGATGGGAAGAAAACGTCCTAGTGATTTCTGATCCATGGGCTATGAGGAACTACATGTAGGGGCAATGCATGTAGGAGCGGTCCTATATTCTGAACAACCTAACCTATCCTCACTAAATGAAAGTTTCCACCTTGATGATTCCTATTAACATCAAATATGAATTTTTAATGTTCATAAATAGTCAATAAATAAATAATGCGCACACCAGAACAATCATATTTGTTAGTCAAACTTCTCTAAATTAGTGATCATTTTCCTCCACTTGTTTTCTAAAGACCTTGAAAGACATAATAACCCAAAAATGCCAAAAGTGATGTGAAAATTTTAAAAATATAAAAAATTAAATAACTTTAATGATTCCAAAAAATCATATTATTTTTTAAAATATTATATATTACATTAAGTTTATTTTCATTAAGTTGTTTACTCAAAAAATTAATTCATTACACAACAACATAAGCTGCTACTATAAATTCCAAACTAAGCCAAATAATAGTTTTTAGTTGTTTGTAGGGTGTCTATTTTTAGTTAACCATAGAAACTACATGATATTATAATTCCATTTATTACATACAACTGCATATTATGTACAAATTTTGAGGATATACCGGACACGTGACAATATACAAAACAATTAAATTTTTTTTTCTTATGTTGGTAATGATAATGTCCTATCCATTTGAGCTCATTTTTCTTATAAATTATTACATCTATTTCAACAATATTAACTATATTCAAGTATAGATGACCAAATAATTGGCACTCTATAGAAGAAATTTCAGGAATGTGGCACTATAATAAATATCTCATAAAAAATATTTTTGGGAATTAAAATATTTTACAACCATGTATAAAATATAAAAATTATACAAAACTAGATAACTGGTATAATATACTAAACAAAATTTATTATGTACTCTTTTTAGAAGTTAAGAAAACACATACCAATTTAGAATAATATAAACTAAATACTTTTAAACATGTCAACTCTACACATTCTCTATTATAATTTTCAGTTCACCATCCATTATAACAATTGAATCATCTATTTCATTAAATGATACATTTGAGTGAATACCGACTGGTTTATCCAAAATATCATTATCATCCATTCCTTAATAAAAAAATATGTCTTCGAATAACGTCAACAATAACATAAAATTGTGGTTTTAAAGGGTTATTTACATAAAACACTTGTTTAGCTTGTGATGTAAGGTTGTAAGGCTTATTTGTTTGAAGCTGACAGTTCATATCAATCAGTCTAAATACGCAATTATCTATATACAATCCTTGTCATTTAATTGAATCAAACCACTTTAATTTAATCATAGCGACATGATCATGTGTGTAATAACCTAATAAAAATATTCTCCCAACAACTTCATAATACGACATATTTTCTGATCAAGGTTACCTATTTGATGCATTAACATAATAATCCATTGTTACACCTATCATGACATCATCATGATGTGTTTCCATATTTATTGCATAACTATTTATAATGAATCTAAATCCATTGAAAACCATCATTTTACAAGCACTAACCACATTGTTCGAACCAAATGACAATGCCCTTATTTCAGTAGATACATCATCCATTGGTAAAATTTGGACCTAAAATATATCAACATCGAATATTAAACAAGTACTAATGATTTGGTCACATAAAAAATATTTTTTTTTACATTTTAATTCAACTAATCAGTAAATTATTTATCGTGTAATTGCTTCATCCTCTTAATAGATAGAGAATGTTGTGTTCTTTTTATAATTTCTCTATGTTCTCTACAAATATGAAAATTTATTAATGTTAGAAACCATGAAAAAATAAAAAATAAAAATATATATATTTATAATTTTAATTACCTTATGTAATCTTCAACCATGCCACAATTGAATAATACTATATGATAATCCATTTCCCACTTATACTGATTCAATGTACATAGCCTATATGATCTAGATACCCCCCCCCCATTTTTGGCAATGATGGAAATGTTGGATCAATGGGATCATAATACTCATATTCAGTTTTCATTTGGTAGATTAGATCCCATGGTGACATTAGCCAAGTACATTGAATAAAAATCCATGAATTCTTGTGCTAAATAACCTTTTACAATAGATCCTTCAGGATGATTCTTATTTCTCACATAACATTTCAATGTAAACGTCATTATTTCTATTGGATAAATCTAGTGACTAGAAATGGGAACACAAAAAAAAACTTATGTTGGAAGATGCATGGTTAGATATAACATACTTGTGAAAAACGATGGAGGGAAAACTTTCTACCAGTCATGAATAATGATCAATGCATCTTTCTACAGTTTTTTACAACACTTTTGTTCAATATTTTAGCATAAAGGTCTTGATAAAAGTGACATAATCAATTTATAGTGACCCTAACATTATAATACAATAAATATAAAATGGTAATAGGAATAAATTCATGCAACAAGACATGGTAGTCATGGGTTTTAATGGATTTTAGTATCACATCTCGTGTATTCACCCGTTTTGAAATATTACTTGAATAACCATCTAGAAATTTTAAATTTTACAAGACTTTAGGGGAAAAAAATCTCAACATTTTTCATAAAAAAAATCAAAAAAGAATTTATGTAGATTCTAACTAATTAACTCAGGATGAAGTCTTGGTTTTGTACCCCAATCCATTAAATCACGACATGACCAAATATCATCTTTTTTTCCTTTTACATTTAAAAGCATTACAAGTAACACTTCACACACATTTGTCTCAAAATGAATTACATCCAAGAAATGATGTAACAAGTTTGATGTCAAATATGACAACTCAAATAATATACTTTTCTTTCTCTAATTATTGTTGGAATTCAAAGGAATATTCTTCCACTTTCGTGAATTTGACTGTCCCTTTCAAAAAAAAATCAAAACATAAATTTATTTAATGATACCACCCATTGAAATCCATTGAGGTACTTCATATATATATATGGAATTATCAAACTCTCTTCAATTTTTCCTATATGGATAATCCATTTGTAAAAATCATCAACGCTCTATGAAACTGAAAGTTTGAAAAAATATTAATCTCCTAGAACATGCATTTTTCATACAAATATGACATGATAATATTCCATTTTTACTCCAACCATACATCATTATGTAAGTAGGAAAATCATTTATTGTCCATAATAATGTTTCACGACACATAAAGTAATTATTTAGAAATGTATCATATACCTAGAACTCGATGGTTCAAAGCTCCTTCAACTCATCTATTAATTTTTGTAAGTATATGTCAATGTACTTTCCTATATAATTGGGTCCATAAATCAATATACTCATGATAGTAACTAGCCTTTTCATACACATACATGATGAAAATTATAAATATGAATGAAAAAAGGCAAAGTATTGTGTGCAATATGCATCTGGTGAAATGGATTAAAACTTTCACATGAAAATATCAATCTAACATTTTGTGGTTTGGATGAAAAATCGGGATATAACCTATCAAATTTCTTCCACGCTAACCCATCTTCAAGATGGACTATATCATCATTATCTTTATTTCTTTCATCTTCATTTCATCTCATATTATTTTTCATTTATTCTAAAATAAAAAGTTTCAGAAGTCTGAGAATCAATGGAAAGTTCCACACCACTTTCTCTAGTAGAAGAGATTGATTACCATATTTATTAGTCTTTCATATCAACGTACAACATTTTTTCACTTGTTTAACTCAAAATTTCCCATCCATAATAGACAACAATCTTTATGGAACACATGGATTTTCATATATGAAAATCCAAAATTATCAATCAATATTGATGCCATATAATCATTTTTAGGAATACATGCATCATTAGGTATTAAATCCTTAAAAACTTAAGGAGATAGTTTATTTTAGTATTACTAAATCCATACATTGTTTTCCAATGATATAATAACATTAAAAACTCATGTTTGGTCATTTTTCTACATGACTGGTATATTGGGGTATTCACATTTTTAATCAAATTTCAAACACACTAAACGTTATCATTATGATCATTAGATGAAAACAGTGTTATCATATTTATTTCCTCTTATATATTTCTATGTGAAACGTTGTCTTGAGAAACAAATGGAAACTGATCAAAAATCAAATTTTCTATTCTGATCCTTTTAGCTAAATCAATGACATTCTCCACTTGATCTTTTTATCCATTATGATACCAAAAATGATATTCTTTTTGAAAACCTTTTTTAGTGATATGGAAACTCACTTCCTCATTATTTAACCACAGTCTACCAATGCATTAAAACATGGGCATAGAATCAATTTTCTATCTAAAGAATTATTGAATGAAAAATCTAAAAAATATTCCAACTCCTTCTGAAACTCATCAATGATCCGATCAATATTGTACATCCAACTTTTATCCATTATTATAAGAATAAAATAATAGTAAAATTTTTTATTTTCAATAACAACATTGCAACCCAATCATGCTTAAGACAAGTAATATAGAGACTCATTAATTTCTTATCTAGATTATTTAGGATTTTATAAGTATGACATTTTTATTATGTTATAGATAATATAATTTTACTTTCCTACTGTAGAAATTTAAAATACTTTCAGTTCATTAAATTATTATATTAACACTTATAAAAACCTAAATATGTTCAACTAGTTGCATGAAAGAACTACATTGTGTTTATTTAAGAACTCCTTTAAATAATCTAATATAAATGGAATCAATATCATGGGTTTTAACAATACCATCAACACTATATTTTCCTTTATAAAAGCACTATCATTAAAAATAAAATGTTAAAATTACCTATTGAAATGAATACACTTATCCCAATCAAGTAACAAAATAAATTCAAACCAACACACTTATATTTTCCTTTTTAAAAAAATTATGGAAATAAAATATTCAAAAAAACATTATTTTCAAAATAAAGTTAATAAAACATTCACATATAAAACACATTAGAACAAACACACTGCCTATAAAGTGTATTAACAAAGATCAAATAGAAAAATGGGGGTTAATCTACCATAAGAAGTTCTAATGGAATGCCATACCATGAACTGGTTATTGAGTAGACAATAATCCTTGGTTCATTAATATCTAGGCAGATAAGTCTTTAAAAAGTATTTGGATAATAATTAGTGGTCACTAAAGTAATGTAAGAAAAGATTATATATGTTATTGGTCATAACCAATTAATACTTCTCGTAACCAAAATATAGAATAATATGTGTCACATAGGTTAACTAAAACAAAAAGTAAAAATTTATTATTTTTGTTATAAAATTGTTTCTGATATTTAAAATTTCATTTATGGAAAACACCCATTTAACAAAAAAAAATTATTGTTATGGAATATTTTCACTACTATAAATGGACATATACCAATTTTTTGTCCAAAACCATTGGTATATGTATTATAGGGAGACCCTATACCAATGGTTTTGGCCAAATCATTGGTATAAGTGGTAGCTATACCAACAGTTTTGGTAAAAACATTAGCATAACTTCCAAAATAAGACCCTATACCAATGGATTTGGAAAAACCTTTGGTATAGGTTATAGATATACCAATGTTTTGTCTAAAACTGTTGGTATAGAATTCATTTTAAGACCCTATACCAACAGTTTTGGAAAAACCATTGGTATATGTCATAGTTATGCCAATTGTTTGTCCAAAACCATTTGTATAACTTCCATAATAAGCCCTATACCAAAGGTTTTGGAAAAACCACTGGTATAGGTCTAAAAAATCTAAATACCTACAACAACAGTTTCCAAAAACATTGGTATAAGTATTTGGATTTGAGGTATTATTTTATGAAATAACATTAAATACATCAAAATTGAAATTAATTTTTAATATACACATATATATATTTATCATATTATGTTCACAAAAGTAATTGTAGATTAGTGGTTAAGTTATTGAAGTATAAGCCAGAGGTCCTAGAATCAAATCTAACCAATAATTTTTTTTAAATGACCAATAGAAACGGTTTTGAAAACCATTGGTATAGCCCTATACCAATAGAATGTAGGACAACAGTCCTCAAAACCATTGGTATATGATTTTTTTCTATTAGTTTTTTCATTTCACTCTTTGCAATATAAAAATAATTATAGTAGGTTTACATTGAAATAGAAAGATTGATAAAACATGGTGAATTATAGAAGGATTCCTCAAAATAGAGTCAATTCCATCAAACATGTTATACAGTGTTATCAAAGGCATGATAAAGTGTGTGCCATGGTAAGAGGCACTGTGAGGCATACCTGGAGAGCCTCACCACTGGTAAGGTGAGGTGGCCACATTGAGGCATGCCAAAGGGTGTGGCTCATGCTGAATACCCAAGTGGCCTTTGTGCCTTATTATGTCACACGTTTGTGAAAACTATGATGCTATATACACCTCCTCCATTTTTTATTTTTTTAAGAACTAAGCATAAAGATTTAAAGCATCATAATATCAAAATTTTCTAAAAAAGAACACACAAAAATATTCAAATAACAAGAATTGTTGAATAAAATATGAAAACTAGGATTTTATATCCAACACAAAAATGGATTATACAATCAATTTATTTAGGGCTAGTGTAGTTTGAATTATAGATTACAGAAAAATAATTATCATTATTAATAGCGAAAGGTGAATAAATAACTTAATTTAAATTGTGAAGATCCTTTATTTAAAAAGGATGTGTCATGAGAGAATATTTTTAGTATCCTCGGAAATTCAATTTTCATAGCCACCACCCCTAATCATTCCTAGAGAGAAATAAAGGTGTAAATAAAAATGTGGAGGAGTGGGTTGGTCGACCATGAGGGAATAAGTTACAATACCTCTTTTAGAGCCATCGATTTGGTCGATTTCATAAAGAGGGGAGGTGTTAGAGAAACACAAGTCGGGAGAAGATCTACAGAGGATACATGCTCTATCATGAAAAGGGAAAATACCGACCAAGAGCAGGTCTGTCAAGGAATAAGGTCGATCACGATCACAGGCCAGGAGAGATCTGCAGAGGATAGGGGGCTCGATCCTGAGCACTGGCTGGGAAAGATATATAGAGGAATTAGGGGGGGTGCTCGTTCACGATATGGAAGGGGGTTATCGATTGTGAGATGTAAAATTTAAGTTCATTGCCACAATTTTAACTAACCATGGAATTAGATTGCCTATTACAATAGTTTTAATAAACTGTGGTAATAGGTGTGTAACAATGTTGCCATTTTTTAATATTTAATGATCCATAATTCATTTTTGATGTGAGGAAATCAGTCACATATCAATCTAACACACGGTGTGATGGGTGTGACTCAAAGTACATGTTTTCAGTTTAAAAATGATATTTTAGTTAAAAACATGTTACTGACTAAAAACCAAGAAAAAAACTCTTAGATTGTCTCGATACTTTAAGACAATGATCATTAAGGTATTTTTGATGTGTAGGTATCAACCGAATGTTAATTTGACACACGGTGTGACTGGTATGACTCAAATTGTGTGTTTTTATTTAAAATTGATATTTTTGTTCAAATGACACGTGACATACTCAAAATCAATAAAAACATTCAAATTATTTTGATAATTTAGGATAATGATCCATAATTTATTTGTAATATGTAGAAATAAGTCACACCTCAATTAGATACATGATGTGACTGGTATGACTCCAAATGTGTGGTTTCAGTTTAAACATGACACATTAGTTAAAATGATGCATGACATGCTCAAAATGAATAAAAACATTCAGGTTGTTTTGATATTTTAGGACAATGATCCATAAGTCATTTGTAATTTATAAGAATCAGTCATACCTCAATCTGATACACAGTGTGACTGGTGTGACTTGAAATGTGTGTTTTCAGTTTAAAAATGATATTTTAGTTAAAAACCTATGTCACTCATTGAAAATCGAGCAAACATGCTCGGATTATATTGATATATTAGGAAAATAATCCATAAATCATTTGTGACATATAAGAATTTGATGCATGTCAATATGACTTGTGGTGTGATAAGTACGACTCAAAGTGCATGTTTTTAGTTTAAAAATGACATTTTAGTTAAAAATTAAATTTTAGTTAAAAATGAAATTTTAGTTAAAAATGACATTTTAGTTAAAAATGTGTGTCACTCACTGAAAACCAAGAAAAAACACTTGTATTGTCTTGATATTTTAGGAAAACGATTCCTAGTCTTTTTTGATGTGTGAGAATCAACCATGCGTTGATCCGACACATGGTATGACTGATATGACTCAAAGTGTGTGTTTTTATTCATAATTAAAATTTTAGTACAAAACACATGTCACATACTTAAAACTGAGAAAATTCATTCGGATTGTCTTGATACTTCTGGACAATGATCCATAAATCATTTGTCGCGTGTAGAAATCAACCAACCATTAATTTGATACACAGTGTGCCTGGTGTGACTCAAAGTGTATATTTTTAGTATAACAAGGAGACTTTAGTTCAAAACACACGTGACATACTTAAAATGAAACAAATGATCACAGATTATCTTGATACATTATCAAAGTGATCTATATATCATTTGTGATGTGTAGAAATTAACCGCACATTAATCTGACATACATTGTGTTCAGTATGACTCAAAATATATGTTTTCAATTTAAAAGTGACATCTTATTAATTTATTGTTTCATATTTATGTTTAATTTATTTATTTATAGTATTACTAACATAAGATTTTTTTTATACAGATGCGCTCTTTTGTTCGAGTTGGGGTGGTTTGTTCATTAACCGATGTCACGATCAGGAACTTTTGAGAGGGGGTCGAAGACCTGCCACAAATGCGGGCAAGGGAATCACTCGGGTTTTATCAGCACTGTAACACCCAAAACATTCACGGTACATTTCCCTTTGAATAATTCAATAGCTTGCATTGTACGCAACTCCGAGATTCTAACACACTGCGATCAATCAAACTAGTCGTTATGAATAGTAATACCCACTTTTTGAAATTTTATAAATTTTATCTTTCAAAATGGACTTTATTTTTGGATTCGGAATATCAAAATTATCTTAGGGTGAATTTTTGGTATTTTTCTAAAAACTTTCAATTTTTGATGAATAGTGAAAAACACTGAGTTATTGTTTAAAACCGACTTTTTATTTAAATAATTATTTATTTTATTTAAATTTATTTTAGGTCAAGATAGATACATAACACATATATAAGTTCAATTTAATTCATTGGAGTCATTTTATAATGACTTTAGATATATAAAAATTTTATTGAACTTTTTATCGTCTTTTACCCACCTCCTAGGAGAATTTGAAAATTTGCATAAAACTTAATTTTACCGCTTCTGTAAGTTGAATTTCAAAAATCCGAGAGACATGGTTAATATCAGTAAGTAAAATGTGGTTCAATAAGATGAGAATAATTTTTGGTGAATAGTAACTTTTTGCTTCTATTTACCACGGTTAAAAGTAAATAGGGTAATTAAGGGTAAAAATGATATCATAATTACCCTAACACATGTCCTAATTCTATTGAATAAGTATAATTCGATAAAAAAACTGTAGAAATAAAATATGAACCTCTTTGGTCCACTTGGATTAGATTAGGACATTTATTATTATTTTATTTATAGAAGAGTTAATAGAGTTAAATTCAAAGTTTAATAACTAAACCATTTTTAATATAAGGTTACACATAATATAAATTAGACTATAAATATTAATTAGAAAGATAAAAATATTTACTACATAATGGTATTTTATTTATAATTTTTATACATTAAATAATTAAATTTATTTATGACACAATGATGATGCAGTAATTACCTTATTAATGAAATATTAAAATAATTGATATTATAAATATCCAAATAAATCTAATTTGAGACTTTTAATGAATTACACTAATTTTCTAGGTTAATATGACATGTTAGGGTTGATTTAATGAATTTTTTTCGAAGTAATAATGTTTTTATGAATTTAACAAAAACAAAATACCAAATAGTGTCAAAATTGACATAAAAGAGTTTTTAAAACAAATATTATATTATTAATTGGTATTATATTCCTAAAAATCTAAGGTTTAGACAAATGTCTTAAAAAATATTATATATGTCATTTATGAACCACTTGGGGTTCACTTGGAAGTTTATAGTAAGTTTATTAACCATATAATATAAAAATACAAAGAGACATGGTAAATGTCAAACTATTTAACTAAGAGTTAAATCTAAAAGATAAGGTTAATATGATGACCTAAACCAGTCTAAAACCTATTGGTTGAGAGGTTTTAGACCCATCCCCACCTTATACTATAAATAATTCATTTTGGAGCCATTATAAACCTAAAATGATTTTATTATAAAATAATATTTCAAGCTTTTCCTAAAGTGACCATCACCTCTCTTATAAAAGGGAACTTCCCCTTATCTCAAATTCACACCTTAAAATCCATTTAGCTCGGCCAAACCCTGCTCAAATATCCTCCTAAATTTCTTATTTTCATCCTAGAGGCCTTACTTTAGTCATAAAGCCAACCTAAGAAGCCCTTTTGATCAAATCAAAAGGAAGAACCCGAAGAAGAGGTAAATATTTCATCACCTCTTTCAAGTTCTTTTCTTCTTCCACTTCCTCTTTATTTGTTGTTTCCATTGTAAAATAATAACTATAGTATATTATATATAATGTGATTTTATTAAAAAAATGGTACAACCATATTCATTATTCTATCCATCCTATAAATGACAAAGTCACTATACATGCGTACGTACGGATTACTGTCTCCACGTCATGATGCGGTTTGTTATTCAAATACTTCATAATTTGGATGGGTATAATAATGAGTATAAATGATGTAAATAATAAATATAACATGATAATGATTCTGTATATATGATATACCATCCAATTATATATGATTTTAATATCAAAAGAATGATATTGTCGCTCGTGCATACGTACGGATTACCGTCTCCCCGAACGCGATGAGATTCATTCCCCATCGTATCCATTCAAGAATAATTTTTATTTGATTATTAAAAATAATTTTTAAATACTTAATATCATTATAAATATGAATAAGATACATCCTATACATAACAAACATTACTTATGTAACAAATCATATAAAGGAAAACGAATCAGTTAACACCCAAAATGATGATACTACTGAAATATCATTAACAAAGAAATATTAGAAGATCATATATGATATCATATTAATTTATATGGTTCTTGTATAATTTAATAACAATTATTTCACCATTATAAAGGAGGTTAGCCTACCCTCTACCAACGAAAAGTACAAGGTAAGGGTTAATTTCACAATCTCTTTATTATCTGAGATTGTTTTTACGTAAGTATCTACTGGGACCTCTTTGTCATCCACATTCATGTTTCTTTAAAATGTGTTTCAAAACATTTTTACTATTTAATATACAATGGGTTAAAGTAATTTATACCCTTATTTACCTTATATCTATTTGAAAGGAATCTTTCCGTTGTTTTCCAAATAAGGTATTTTATGGCCTTTTTGACAAAATTAGGGTAAGAATGTTTTTTTAACTTATATGGTGGGTGCAGCTATTTTCCACCATTATAACATCATCGAAGCTTCCCTTAAAATCTTATAATAATATTTTCAAAATAAATGTTTTCTTTTATAATTATATGACTTTTAAATTATTTCAAAATAGAAAGAGATATTTCTCTAAAAAAGTTTTGATTTCATCTATGTCAACATCCTTTGATGGATTGTGAGCTTATTTGAAGTTGATTTATTATGATATAAAAATTCCATATTTTATTGAAGGTTTTGTGATATGTTTGACTATGGATGTGTTATTTTTATACCATTCATGGTTTATAGATAAAGTATTGACATTTTTTATGCTAGTTTTAATACAAATGTTTATGTTATGTTCAAACCTTTTCATATAAGGAATGCATTGGACTTAGTAAGTAATGGGCGGAGCCCGCTATAGATCCTTGATGCATCAGTAGGTATAATGAGACAAACTAGTGTCTTGGCACAAGGCCTTGACCAAATCTTATTTGTAGTCTCAGCACAAGGCCTTGACTATGTGGTTATGAAGTCTGGCATTATGCATTCCATCATTATGAAAGTGGCTATTGATATTGCATGTGATTATTCGAATATTAGAATATCCATGTGAATAAGTAAATGAAATTATTTGATTTTATCTTTTCCATATTATGTTGAAGTTCAAGTTTTAAATTCTTTTATTTTAGTCTTACATTGCCTTAAATGTTTATTATTATTTATAAAAGTTTCTGCTATATTGTTATCCTCACTGAGCATCTGAGCTCACCCCTTTCTATGTTTTATTTTTTCCAGGAAGCGAAGAAGTATATTATGAATGACCTGTTGGGAAGTATAAGGGATATGAGTGTGGACTATGGAGACTATGCTGTTGTAGTTTTTCATTTTATAATGTAATGTAAAACTTATGAATGTATCTAGTATTTCCAAGGCTACTAAACTAATCGGTCTTTTGAGACTTGATTTTTTGTGATCATGCCAATGTTAAGTAATAATGCACCGACTCTAGGTAACTAGGATCGGGGCGTTATAAGAACTAATCAAAAAGCACTGATAAAAGTGGGACTTTTATCAGCGCTAGAAAAAAGTGCTGATAAATCTACCCTTTATCAGCACTAATAATAGCGCTGATAAAAGTTTTTAATAAAAAATATTATTAATTTATATAAAAATATTTTAATTATATTAAAAAATAATCTTTATATGTATACATTAAATAAAGAGCGCATGTTTATTATGTTTATTATATTTATTATGTTTATGTTTTATTTATGTTTATTATATTTATTAGTTATAGTTATATCTTTATTATATATTTATTATACTATAAGTTTATAATATTATATATAAATACCTTTTAATATATATATATATATATGTACAAATACTTATTAAATATATATATATATATATATTTATTTAAATAAATTTATATTTCCAAATGAATGTGTCAATTGATGTGTACGTTCTTCTCTTGAATATATGTTCATTGTTTACCCTAATGTTGGAAATATATACTATAGTACTATATATACTTGGTGTATTCATTCATTTCCTATATATATGAATCTTAATATTCTCATAAATACTTAAAATTGTGATAAATATATTTAAATAAACAATAAATGTATTTATTATATTTAAAAATATAAATATTTTGTTATATATAATTATTTAATTTTTAAATATATTATATATAATTATAATTATATATAACTAATTAAATATAAATATGTTTAAATAATTATAAAATTACAAAATATTTTTTAAAATGATTAATATATATTTATGAATAACTTTTGAATATATTTATTTATAAATATATGTCTTTAATGAATATATACACAAACACACACACACACACACATATATATTTAAATACTTATGAAAGTAAAATTAAAAAAAAATATTGATTTATATTTATATATATTTAATTATAATTTAAATTATAAAATTATATATATATTTAATTATAATTTATACACAAACACAAACACACACACATATATATAGATTTAATTATAATTTGAATTATTAAATTATAATAAATATATTAATTATATATATATTTATAAAATTATAAATGTAATAAATATATTGGTTATAATTATATAATTATGAATAAATGGTATATTTTATCAGCGCTAATTAAAAAGCGCTGATAAAACATCCATTTATCATCGCTTTTTTAGCACTGATAAAGATCGGCCTTTTTCAGCACTAAAAAACACTCATAAAGACATGTTTTATCAGCACTTTCAATTTTAACACTGATAAAACATACTTTTATCAGCACTTTTTATCTAGCGCTAATAAAATTGTCACCAGGTTTTATAAATAAACTCTAACTTTCTCCTCCTTCTTCTCACCCCTCAAGCTCTCGAGGAAGCAAATCCTTGTTGCTGCCTCTGCCGCCACTGCCGTCGCCGCTACTGTCATCGCCACCTCCTCTCCTCCCTCCTCTCCTGCCTCCCCCTCCTTCTTGGCTACTGACTCCTCCACCGCCGCGAACCGAGCTTCGCCGCATGACTCTCCTCCGTCATGCCTCTCCTCCACCAGTAACTCTCCTCCACCACAGATCTCCTCTGCCATTGCCTCTCCTCTGTGGCGCCTCTCCTCTATCGCGTCTCTCCTACACCGCGAATGCTCTTCCACCACGTGCTTAAGCACACCTCTGTAGCTATTTTTTTCCTCTTTCTCATTGGGTTCACTCATTATAGTTTGATATTTATGGTGATTTGTGAATTGTACGAGCTAAACACCCCACTGAAAATCAGGGTCGTTGGTGGTCCTTGTTTGCGCACTAGTTATATTTGGTAAAATTCAATTTTCCTATACCATATTTTGAATTGTCTGATTTAAAAATATTCAATTCAATGTTAGTTTTCATCATGGTAGAATAAAAATATTGTTATTACTTGAAACTTATGAATTTAAGTGGGTACAATGTATTGTAGTGGTGTTATTAGCCTAATATTTCATTTCCTATATCAAATTATGACACAGTTGAATATATTTTTTGATGGTATAATTCTATGTGGTAAGATTACTCCATAAAAATATTTTAGGATTTGGTAATATTTGAATAATTTTCTTAAGCTTGAAACTCAAATTTATAATTTTGTTAAATAAGTGGAGAATGAGCTGGAAGTTACAATATTCGTGAAATATATTGTAAAAGGGGGAGCCTATCCACTATAAATGTGATAAAGGGAATATTCCAATAGTGTAATAGATGATTTATTGATGATTCCCCATTCTTATAAAAATTAGTAGAGAATATTTCCATGGAAACAGCAGTACTAAACCTTTTTGGCCACTCCGGGAATAATTGAAATGAGAAATTAATATAATAAGTGTCATCACTTCACCAAATACTATTTCAATAGGTATCAAAGTAAGTTAAGTTTATATTTTTTTACATAAATACAATTTTGGTAGAGTGATAATGTACTGGAAAGTGACACCCTAATTTCATAGGTAGTGGATTTATCAAAGACTCTATATTTTTCCTTGATGATGAGTGTTTTCTTTGGATTTTTTTGTGAAATAGGTAGTAGGAGTCATGATGAATCCATGAATCTATTGGTTCCTTAAGTGTGAAGTAGGAAGCATGATGTGATGATGTTTTGGATTCGTGATAGTGGTGCCAAATAATTAATAGGGGAGATTTTCAAGATTTAATTTATAATTGGTGTTGGTATTGAATTTATTGGAAACATGTTAATATTGGATTTATTGTATATAGGTTAGTATTGGATTTATTGGTAACATTTTGGTGATGGATTTATTGGAAAAAATGTAATAAAACTATGTTTTATAATCAAGGATAGTGATAAATTTGTTTTCAATATATGTTGATTATTGGTGTTGGATTTATTATCAACACATGATTGGTTATTGGATTTTGTTCTAGAAGTAGATGTATGGAATGATATATGGTTGTTCTGAAAGTTATTATAAAATAATTATTTGATATTTTTTTGGAAGGTATTCTCTAAGAGGGGATGAATATGTTCAAAGGAATAATTCTGTAATTTTGATAATGCAGTTGAGTTGGATGGAGTTCATTTGATAAATTTCAGAAGTTGCAAAAAATATCATGGAATGAGTATAAGTGTTACACCATGAGTAGAGTTCCTAGAAAAATGAAAAATGCATAATAATCCTTGTATATATAAAATTATGCAGGCTACATTTTAAAATAAATGGAAAAGTATGGAGAACCTTATAGTGACACATGAAGGTCACATGTACCAATGTGTAAGGTACTTCCAAAAGAGAATATGATGTCATAGAGAAGGTTGATGGAGTTTTGGATGGTTTTGGGAAGCAATTATAGAAATTATATATATAAGATATAAGTAACATCCTAACACCTTAATTAACTCTGATAAATCTACATCATTCTATGGTTGGTTTCATGAAGAATAATTTGCACCATATAGAGGTACCCATGAGAATTAAGATCCAAGATGTTTTGAATGTGACTAGTTGATCACACTATGGGGGATGGAATATCAATATTCATGATCTTTTTAATGAGAATATATATAATTACATTTATATATAAGAGATGTTCATGTAGTGGTAATAATGGCCACACTATGAGGGGAATGTGTAAGAGTTATTCATATCATGGGGAGTTTATACATTTCGTGAAAAGTCTTATGAAGACCTTGGTGGTTCTACCTACTTTGTGATTTCCATGCCATATAGAAAATCTCGGTATGAATGATTAAGTATACTTGGAGTCCATGTGAACACACTATAATGGATAAATTCGTGTTGTCATGTTCTAGTAAAAGGATAATTATGAGATATTCTACATAACATGTTTTTTCTGTGTGAGCTATGAAATTTTAAGGTTAACAATTACAATCTATAATAAAGATCATCACACTATGTAGTAGATTAATCTTGAGCCTCTGGTTTCAAAAGAGAATTAGATTCAGATGGTGATGAAAATGTTCATTCCCAAAAGTATTCAAGTGAATATATGTAACAACCTAACATGTTTCGACATGACATGTCACCCAAGATGGCTTAGTATAAGGCCTAAATCAAATTTCAGATCACCATGAGTTGGTGATAACCAAATGGGTATCGACATACATAACTATGGGAATGATTTCACTCTAAAATATAATAACTAAAATTACTTAAAATAAAGGCATAAAATAAGAAATAACACACCTATAAAGTCTGATTCCATTACAATCTTCCCATATAAGGACTTATCATCCCTGAGAAGTGTCTCTAGAGGTCTTGCTTGACTATCTTGGGCCACTTATCCTACGCATCAGACTCCCAATTCCAATATTATTCTTGAATACACCCATGATTAAAAAATTCAAATGTTAGGAACTGTCTTCCTTCTCAATACCTTTTCAATCTAGTCAATAATTCATAGTATATGTTTCTAAAACGATGTCTAAATAATACCAAGTTTTTTTACTTTCCCAAGTGTAGATGTCTAAATAAAACTTCATTATGATTTGTCACATGATTCAATCCATGAACTAAGTGAAAACCCATACTAGATCCTATCACCAAGTTCCCCTAACAACCTAATCCCCACTCTATAGGTTGACATCATTCATTCATTCTTGATTTCATTTAATAGATACCCTTACATGAGTATATATCATCTACCAGTGCAATTCAGCCACTTATACGCACACAAAAAACCAACCACCTCAACCTACGGGTTAATTTCACCCACACACCTCTCCCAATATGCACTAAGAAATTCCATCACTACCAAAAAATAAGCATGAACATATCTCATTGTCAGCTCAATATTGACACTCACAATCATTGACAAGAACTCCCATACATGCTCACATCACTAAACCCAATAGAGTAACTCAAGGACCCATCCACTTACTCAGACATGACTCTTACAGTTTAACTCTCCACATCCTCACATGAGATTGTTAGTGGCCAAAAACTTTATAGTATTTTCATGAACCACAACCAATCATTACTCAAATTACAAACTATCATGATGATCTAACACCCATAGTGAATTTCCAAACTTGGATTTCATGACCACACTACTCATCCCTTGATAGGTCATAGATCGTTCCCCAAACAAACTAATTTTCTCACACACCTAAAACACCATGACTTCAGGGTCTCTTATTTACCACATTACATAGGCCTTTCCCCATGAATACATTATTTCTTTTTCAAGTTTGAATTATTAAATATTATATTAAAGTTAAACATTTTTAAAGTATTTTTACTTCTCATTTTTAAAACTTTTGTGTCTATTTAACAACTTTTTATTAGGAATTATTTATAATAATGTTTTCAATAGTAATATATTTCCCTTAAAAAAATTAAATATAATTTTCACTTCAATGTTTTAAAAAATTGTTGTGAAAAGCTTTGTATTTTTACTTATATTTATCATATTATATTTATTTTCCATGTAGTGATATTTTATTCATAATTTATATGTTATTATGATATTATTTATTTTGGAAAATGAGAATTATAATATTCTACAATTTCTTAAGTTTGCATTATGTGATTTTTTTTTTGAATTATTTAAGAAAACAATTATTTTTTCGATTTTAAGCATTCTCCCCACTCTTTCTCCTTTATCTCTCTCATCACTCTTTTATTCTCTATTTCCCATAGGTTTCTCCTTCTCCCAGGAACTAAAATTCATTTTTCACGAGGATTTAGGGCTGTAGATTTTTTGAGTGTTTTCCGTGGAATGTGACATGTTGTGTATTGGTTACCATTCGGTTTAAAGTGTGTGTTTCTTTTCTCTTCCTTTATTTTATGATTCATGGATTGTGTATACTTTATAAATTTATTTTCAATTAAAGTATAGTAATGTATGGGTTCTTGGGTGAATATATAAATTTCTTTCTTAAATTTTAGGCCTGACATAAGGGGTTTTTCATGATAATTTCAAGTACTATTTTTAAATTAGATTAATTCTTATGAAAATAGTATTTGAAAAGGTTCATAGGGTCATTTAAATGTTTTTTATAGTAAATTTAGGTCTTATTCCTTTTTTGATTTTTCAAAGGAATTTTCCATGTGCCTGGAGAATGTTTTTGAAAGAAAAAGGGATTTTTTTCAAGTGCTTCCAAAATCATTGAAATAACGAGACTTTAAAGAAGGGGAGTGAGACTCTACATACTAATCTAGTTTTTATGTGAAGACCCATTTTTTAGTTTAAAATGTAAATGGTTTATTTCTCATGTGACCCTCAATGATTTACCCTATACTTGTTTCACTAGTTATGGGTTATTGATTATTTATATGATGGATGTATGATGTGAAAAGGGGATATTATATGTGATGGTGTTGGAGGTGAGGTGCAAGATTTTTTTTTGGTAATTATCTTGATTTCTTTCTCACCTCCATGGTTGCTTGTTTATGTTAACTTGGGTATCTAGGTGGGAGGTCTTGATTCATGCTACCCTAGTTAGTACACAGACTTCTATGGTCCCCCTAGTTGTGTTTAAGACAAGTATAGTGGGAAGGTTCCATTATGATGAGTTAAGTATAGTTTAATTAGGTGGATCATGTTATTTTTGGATGAAAAATATATCAAATGTTTGTTCATGTTGTTATAGTGTTGTTTTGGACCGTCACACACTAGCACCTAGGGTATATCCCATGACATTTTGTTCATTGATCGGTGGTTCTATATAGAGGATTAAATTATTATATTGATCACATCCCCCTTATGCGTGATCGATGGTTGGCCGATCCATAAGGTTGATGGGAGGAACACTGAAAACTAATGATCAGAGCTAGATAGGGGGTGTCATGAGACATATAATGTGTGAAAACATCAATGATTTTCATTGGCTAGATAGGGGGAAGTGACAATGACATATAGGGATTTTGTTAGGGGTTCACTTTTAAAATGATTCAAGTGTTATGAAATGTTTCTTAAAAAATTATATGTGTTCAACATACCCTTTTTTTGGTTTTAAATTGCTTTAAAATGGTTTCAAAAAAGAATTGGTGGTTTGAGAAAGGATGTTTGGAACTAATTAGTTTATTTTAAAAGGGGTTTGTTATTTTAAAGAGGAATTGTTGTAAATGGTTGGTTTTTAATGGGATTTTAATGGTGATTTTATAAATAGTTTTCAAAGTTGATTTAAAGTCTATAAATTTTTTAGCCTTGGTTAAATTTTATATCAAATTTTTGTGTATTTATTTTGTTAAATATTAATATCACTGAATCAAATAGGATGGATATGAATAAATAATGTATGGATGCCAATCTTCTGAAAAAAGAGTATGAAGATGGAGCGAAAGAGTTCATCAAGTTTTCAAAAGATTATACAATCCTTCTCAAATACTTTGTCTGTGTTTACGCTATTGTTACTCAAGAAAAGTTAGTCTAGAGGATTTGTAATAACACTTGATCTATCACAGAATAGATCAAAGTTATAAATTTTGGAATAAACACGGGTAAAAAATGAATGTAGCTAGTGATTGGGATAACACTGCATTTTATGGATCATTTGATATGATTTCTTGCATGGAAAATAAAGAAGATCATATGAAGGATGTGATTATAGATGTGCATGGTGATGAAGATCGTATTAAGGAAATGAAAATGAGAGTTGAAGAAGAACTTCATGATTTCCCGAAATTGTTTGAGCAGTTAAAGAGTTATGCAAAGACACCATTATATGATGGTTTCACTAAATATACAGCATTGTCAGCCATACTGAAGCTATATAATTTAAAAACAGGCAACAGATGGAGTGATGATATTTTTATAGAATTACTTTCTCTCTTGAATGACATGATTCCAAAAGATAATGAGCTCCTGAGCTGAACATATGAAGCTAAACGAATGCTACGCATGATGGGTATGATCTCTGAAAGAATGTACGCCTACCCAAATGACTTTATACTATTTTTAAAGGACCAAAAATCGCTTAGAGAATTCCCAAAGTGTGGTGATTCTTGATACAAGAAAGATAAATCTGGTCCCACGACTTTCCAATCATTCCATGCTTTAGGCGCCTATATGGAAGTGAGGAGACTGCAGGGCAATTGACGTGGAATAGAGACAGAAGAAATAAAGATGGAAAACTACAGAATCTGGCATACTCTACTCTGTGAAAGAGAATTGATCACGAGTATCCTGACTTTGGAAATGATCCAAGAAACCTTCATCTTGCATTATCTATAGATGGATTGAATCATTTTGGTTTTCAAAGCAGCACTCACAGTACATCATCAGTTATTTTGTTAAATTATAACTTTCCACTGTGGTTATGCATGAAATGAAAAAACATCATGTTATCTATGCTTATATCAGGACCACAACAACTGGCTAATGATATTGATATTTATTTGTCTCCATTGATCAAGGATTTTAAATTATTGTAGGATTTAGGTGTTATGATGTATGATGCTTACAAAATTTAAGATTTCACATTGAGATTCATGTTGTACGGGATGATAAATGAATTTCTTACTTATGGAAATTTTTCAGGATATATAATTAAAGGAACTCTTGGTTGTCCCATCTGTGAACAAGGTACACAATTAATTAGGTTGAAACATTTATTAAAAACTATGTTTCTAGGACATCACAGATTTCAACTCTGATGACATAAGTACCGATCTTGGATGACATCATTCAATAGAAGTTTAGAATAATGTACTCCACCGTCTCCACTAATAGGTGATCAAATGTTTGAGAAAGTTAAATATGTGGACACTGCTTTTGGTAAACTGTTTTCGAAAAACCTTACGAAAACTGGTTGGAAAAAGAAATCAGTTTTTTTTTAATTACCATACTCGAATTGTATGTACATTAGAAATTTTCTTGATGTCATGCATGTTGAAAAAAATGTATGTGATAGTGTCATCAGCAAATTGCTAAATGCACCTAGAAAAAACAAAAGATAAAATTAAGGCTAGGTTGTACATGGTTAACATTGGAATACAATAAGAGTTGGCACCATTGAATGGTGAAAAATGAACATTTCTTCCTCCTACTGCTTACACTCTTTCCAGACAGAAGAGATATCAATTTTGCAACTTATTAAATGATGTAAAGGTTCCAAAGGGGTATTCATCATATATCAAGAACATCATGTCAATGCACGATTTAAATTTAAAAGGTCTGAAATCACATGACTGTCATGTTTTGATGAAATATCTAATTCCTATAGCTTTACATTGAATTTTTTCCAAGAATGTCCGCCATACATTAATGAAGCTTTGTTTCTTATTCAAATCTATATGTAGAAAATTTATAGAAACGGCAAAATTTCCGACTATGGAAAGATAAATAGTCATCATATTATGTGAATTAGAAATGTTTTTCCCACCTAAATTCTTTGATATGATGGTTCATTTGATGGTTCACTTGGTGAGAGAGATTCAGCTATGTGGTCCTATGCACTATAGATGGATGTACCACATTGAATGGTATATGAAAAATTTTAAAGGGTATGTCAAAAATTGAAGTCGGCCAGAGGGTTGTATTTCGGAGTAATATATTGTCAAGGAAGCTGTCAAATTCTATACCGAATACCTATCTGGTGTGCAAAGCATTGGTCTAATGAAATCTCATCACACTGGGCAACTTGCAGGTGAAGGAATTTATGGAAAGAAGGTCATCACAATCAATATTATAGATCAAGAGTAGGCCAAACTTTACATTTTTCATAAGATTTTGGGCATTGACCCATATGTTGAAACCCGCAAAGAAATTATTATGAATTCGAATACATTAAGGGATGAAAAATGGATATCAAATAAACATAATCAACAGTTTATAGGATGGTTTCAGGACCATATTTTTAAGAAATAAAATGAAAAATCAGACTCAATTTTAGAACAACTTCAATGACTAGTTGGAGGACCAAGTGTGTACATATTCTATTACAATGATTATATAATTAATGGTTATACATTCTATACTAATGAACATGATGAAGATAGTACCAGATAGAATAGTGGAGTTACACTTGTGGCTGAATCAATGCATGTTTCTGGTACAAAGGGCAGAAATCCAATTTACGTAAATATGTCATATTTTGGCATCATCAAAAAAATATGGGAGTTGTATTATACGACATTTTGAGTGCCTATTTTTCAATTCAAGTGGTTTAATAATAGAAGTGATGTTAAAATAAATGAGTTGGGATTTGTGAAAGTTGATTTCAGTAAGGAAGGGTATAAAGACAAACTATTTATAATGGCATCACATGTAGTACAATTATTTTATATTTCAGATCCCACAAACCAAAACTGGTCAATTGTTCTGTTATCAACCAAAACAACTAAAGAGTTATATGAAAATTCAATGGAGGATTTCCCTTTCATTGGAATGTCTCAATAATTTCGTAGTAGTCTCATTATATACAATGTTTTGTATGTCAGAGGATACCACAATGAAGGATGTGGATAGTCGATAGAGGGGTCAAATCCCTTTAACCTTAAAAAAAGAGAGTTCAATAATTAGGTTATATTTTTTCTAATATACATCATGTTAATTTATGTTAATATCTGTTCACTATTAATTTTATGTTATCTAAATTAAATGTTAAACCAATTTTGCAGATAATGACGTCTGCACGTGATGATGCTCCCAATCCCCAGGAACAAAAGGTTTCTCAACTTGTTGTTGCTCGCAGTACAGACGAACAATAGGTTTCTCAACCTATTGCCTTATGTTAATATCTATTCATTTCTCCATTTTTTTATCTAAATTAAATGTTAAAAAAATTTGTAGATAATTACTTCTACCCATGATGATGCTCCCAATCCCCAGGCACAAAAAGTTTCTCAACCTGCTGCTGCTCATAGTGTAGACGAACAACACATTTCTCAACATGTTGCCTTATGTTAATAACTATATGTTGCTTCTTCTATGTTATCTAAATTAAATGTTAAACCACTTTTACAGATAATGAATTCTATAAGTGATTATTCTCCCAATCCCCAGGAACAACAGGTTTCTCAACCTGCTGTTGCTCACAGTGTAGATGAACAATAGGTTTCTCAACCTGTTACTGCTCCCAGTGCATAGGTACAACCACCATCTACACATGCCGATGCTATCCCTCCAGGGCCAGAGGAACATATTGACAATGATGGATCCGAGTAAATGAAAGGTGATAAAGCACTGATGACGTAGAAAAAATAGGTGCACCGTAGTTTGACGGTATTAGAAAAAATCATTAAGGCTAAATAGAAAGGCATCAAATAAAAGATTGGATGGAATAAGCGGGGCCAACATATTAACCCCAACAAGGCCATGTTTAGTAGTTACATTGGAATATTCACTCAGAAACGCGTGGCGATTGATGTAACTTCATGTCACCATGTTGTGGTTGATATTAAGACACTGACATGGGGAGATATTATAGTAACATTATGATATCATTTTTTAAATTTACTAAAAATTAAATAATGAAACATTGACTTACACTTCATCATCTCTTGCAGAGTGCATTTATAGTAAATGACTCACACAAATACTATGTATTAAGGGTTTTGAGAATTATTCACAGGGGTTTTCACACACTTTTAATGAAATATCATCTTAAAGATGCTGAAGGAAAAAATAAAACCCCACCCACCTCTTATTTATGCACACCCAATAACCCAAGCATCATGGGATGTGTTTACTGGCCGTCATGCGAAGTAGTCTTTTTAGGTACATTGTGTCTGGTAATACATTGTTTGATGGTACATGTATTCATCACTTTGATTGATATTGTTCTATTTATGAAACAATAATTGAGTGCTGAAAATAAACAACAGGAATCAAAACCAGCGTACCCCTACTGTAAAGCAAGGATGGGGTACGCATCACTTGAAAAAAATTTGGTATGTGTTTTAGATCTACCATAATACTTTAATGTGACATAAAACAACACAATAACTATGTTCTTTTGTTTATATGCAGCTTAAAGTGTCCAAATCCACAGCCACTTCCATCCTACTCCATGTTCCATGGAAGGAGGCATGTGTAACTAAAGATGGAAAACTAATAGATGAAAACACACAAAAAGTGTGGAAAACATGTTTAAGTATGACATAACAAAAAAAATTCTTTAAATATCTATTACATAACAATGATTACTTATTTTCCTATATTTTCTATTTGAAATAGTCATAAGAATCAATATCACCCACACCAGATTCAGGCATACTTTAAGTGGCCTTAAAGCAGCCAAAAAAGTATGGTCGCGTCATAGGTGAGGGATTTGGGGTGACACTCCGAACATATTTTGAAGAAAAAAACAAGCGGAGGATCAAACTGAGGAAATGAAAAAGATGATAGAAACATTAGTTATGTTTAAATAATAATTACAATATTAGATAGATCTCATAGAAAGTTTGATGGGAGAGTAAAAGAGAAGAAACAACTCAAGAAAAACTCACGTGTGAAGATCCCGCCCCACCCCCCACCAGTTTTGAGGTAATCCATTCCCCTAAAAAACAATTCTTAACTGCGGTAGTAAATTTTCTAATAATTGTTTTTGTGAAATTTGAATAATATAGACACTAGACACTGATACCTTTCCTGTATTGATATTATACAGGGTGAAAATGACTATGATTTATATCTATCAACACCCACCCATCTCCTTGTAGTGAGATATACAATGTTCAATATACAGAATGACGTGCTACACAATAGACCACTTCTAACAGATCATGTCAGAGTGTCAATTACTGTATCCCTAGATCTAAGCACTAAGCTACTTGTTCCAATTGATGATGCAGATATTCATACGGTTAAACAAGATCTAGGAAAATTCATCATATGGATATCACATCTTGTAAAAAACATGTCGACAATGAGGTATTTATTTCTAATTTAATTTTCAAGCTAAAACTTAAACATTTAATGAAAAAAGGTCTAAACTGATGCATGTTATTATAGACAGACAAATGGAAGGGGTGAAACAAAAGACCAGTTCAAAACCATCTCAAGGATCAACCAACCAATCAAAATGATCTACCCAGAGCACCTTAACACCCCTTGGTTCTATATCAACATTTATTATCATTGAAGGCTCATGTGGATATGAAGTTGAAATATGGTGGTAATCACATAATTTATTTTGAAGCAAATATGTACAGAGGGGAAGATCCATAATTCATTGGTGTTGAGAGTGAAACTGAAATCCTCGACTATGATTGCTTAGGTAGCTCAGTTGTAAATGTTTACATGTGGTATGTTTTCATGATTTGATTTTCCAAAAGATGATATACTATGATAATTATGACTAAATACATTTTATATTTTTTGTAGGCGTATATACAAAAAACAATTGAAGGGATTTCCCCATGAACAAAAATTTGGACTCGTTAGTCCTCACATCACCTTTACAGAACAAGAATGCATAAATTCTAAGAAAAATGGTGAAATAGTTGAAGGACTGCTCAAATCGTTTAACAAAAAAATTACAGATGACAGACTCTTCTTAATACCAACGATGCAGGAGTAAAACTCTAAAATTTAATCTTATCAAATATATTTTAATTTATTTCATTACTTATTATTTTTTGTGTTCTTAGACAGTATTGGATGCTCATCACGGTCAATTTAGATACCCCAAAGATTTATTTTCAGAATTCAATGCATGGATATCCAACAAATCAGCCCCAAATTATGGCATTTTTCAATTTGTAATACACCAAATCCAATATTTTAGAACTAAAAATCCAATTATATAATTTATATTATCTTTTGAAGAGGATTCTATTATGATAGGGCAGTGCGTGAATATCGTCTACATCATGGAATGAGGCTAGGGGAAAAGGACAAGAAACCTGACAAGTACTACGACTAGATAAAAATTAGGGTATATATAATAATATTTCACTATCCAAACACATATAAAAAATTACTTATTTTTATTTAATGTTTCTACAGTGCCCAAAACAAACAAATGATAAAGACTATAGTTATTATGTTTTTAAATTTATGAAAGAGATCATATTCCATGAACAAACCAGTATCCTTAAAGAGGTATTTTTTAAGATAATTTCTATTTAATTTAAAATACTTATTAATCATTTGTGTATTTATATTTTTTCATTACTACCATGACTTCCAAAAATAGTCATATTCACAAGACAATATAGATATGCTTAGAAATGAATGGGAAACATACTTGATTGAAGAATGTACAAATATAGAATGAATATGGTAAACTTCCCAAATAATTTCGACTTTAATAATATTTTTTGCCTTATATTTCTCTTTGTTTGTGGTAATGTTGTGATTTGTATGGGATAAATGCCCCATTGAAAATCATGGTCGTTGGTGGTCCTTGTTTACGCACTAAATGAATTGCACGTTGATTGGTTTTTTAAAAGAAATTAGTGGTCCTCATTTATAGGGTATGTGTATTGTTGATACACCATAAAATATAATGAGTATAAAGAAGGGTTTTACCCATCCCTTGAGTTTTTTGTGACAACTTAAGACTTAATGGGCATAAGAGCTTACTCCACTCTTCTCGTTTTCAACAACGAGAAGGGTTTTTCTCCAAAAAACATCGATTCAATCTGCACCATTAGCATTTCCCCTCTTTAGTCGACTGTCTGATTTGTCTTGACACATCAAATTGATAGTGATTTAAAGAAGATTTTTTAGTATAGGGAAGACCCTGGGTTTTCTTTCAAAGATCCTTGGTAGCTTATAGTGTGTATTTTTAATAAACATTACTACAAGAGGGGGGTGATTTTGAAAATAGCTTTAAGAAAATAACTTAACTTGAAGAGTTTAATAGTTGGAAAACCAAGTGGATTTTGAAAAAATATGAGACAAAGGGTTCATTGTGATTTTACTACACACATTTAAAGTTCATTTTTCATAGATATTCATTTAGGTTTGGATTAACTCTTTGGTTGAAATTAATTGGAATCCTGATTAATTCCTAAGCTTTTATTTCAATGCTCAAAGAGCCAAACCTTGACATAACAGTCGTATTTTCAAGTTCCAAAACTTATGCATGTAATAAGAGCTTTTGAAGTAGATTGAAATCCAGAGAATGTGGGTATGAAAAGGATTCTTGTTCTATCCAATTAGAACAACACAAGTCATGCACTCAAAACCTCACACTGCTCGGTTAGAAATTAAGAGAATAAAATTCACATGTATCAAAACAAGTATTCAAATATGAAATAAAGTAAGGTACATGGAATGAAATGTTTAAACACCCAAATTACTCCAAAATAGTAGCTAATATATGTGTCAGAACTTTCTTGACATGTGTGTAGCTCCCTTACAACGAATGCCCATCGTTTATCCCGACATCTAGAGGAGGAGGAAACTCGGGTGCATCTTTTTCTTCATTTCATCTCTCCCTATGAAGATAGAGAGCTCCAGAACCTCCAAGGAGATGAAAGGAATCCTCTGGAACTTCAATTTGGCAGCACATCACTCTCTTGGTCAAACTTCCAAATGAGGTGCCCATAGTGCCTTTTTATAACGAAAATGGGACATGGTTTTGAGCACCCTATGTTTGAGATACCACTTGTGTCTCAGTTTTGGAATAGTAGAAATCCATATCACGACTTCATGAAAAGAGAAGAGTTTTTGGAAGTCCTATTTAATATCTCCATGTAAAATTTAGAGGCCATTAGACATCTGGATTGGGAGATATTTTTAAAATACCTAACTAAACTTTTGAATTTGGGTAGATTCTATCCCCTGGACAAAATGGTTCGTATGGGCCACCAGATGGCCGAATTGGGATTTGTTTCCTTGATAAGAGTTGTATACCATGATGTTTTGGATCAGACCAAAAATTTTAATCCCATTTGGATGCACATAATTCTCTTAATGATAAAAAAAAGTGGATATATGTCCATGGGATGCCATGCAGTTTGGCCCATTTTTCTTCTAGATCATCTCTGAGGCCTCCAAATCACCTCCACCTTCAATAAAAATATCAAAACAAGTATAATTTATTATTTTAACAGTGATAAACACAATATAAATTAATCAAACATGAAGTGAAATTTGTTATTATGTTTTAAATTTACAATACAAAACAAGTTTATCACTGTGGTGTAAGGATAAAAATGAAACAGTGAATCGTGTCATGATCACACCCCCACACCTAAACATTTTCACTCTTGGGAAAAATCTTATATCCTAAAAAAGTATCATTCCTAAATAAAAGGTGATAAAAGTTCCAAGATTATTCTGAAATGAACTTTATCATGTCTCGTTTATGAAATCAAATTTCCTATCATTTTTCTTCTCTCACATTCGTATTTCTTCAACTTCATTTGTTCACCCATGCAACATGTCACACCCTACCTTACTTAGAAATTTTCCCTCTTCACTCAAGGAACATATGAAATTGGAGTTATTATATTTTCCCATAGTTCTTTTGATCTTACCATATGCTTTCCAATATTTTATGTTCACTATCGGAAGAAACTAGTGTGCTACTCAAGAGGTCTTCCAATAAGTTGTTCTAAGGTTCAAGGGTTGGTAGGATTTAATTTATTAAAAAAATCTAAAGTAGAAGAGGAGTGTTTAATATCTTAAGTAAAAAACATATCAAAATTAAGCAATTGTTCATAATGAATGTACATACTCATCTCCTCACAAAGTGCATCACTTCCAACTCACTATCCCCATTGTCCATTAGTGTGGGTCACTGCCGATAAATGAATAATAATGAATAAACTTCCTCTTTTCTCCATTAGTTTTTTTATTTTTGTTCTGTTTTTTTTTGTACAGAACTATTTTCTTTTTTTTATAATTTTCATTGGAGATAAAGAGGTAAAATTTGTAAAACAATGATACAATATGTCTTGTCAACCCACTGCCCAGGGAAAATGTAGTCACCCTTTCTATCAATCCATAATAATGATTCATTCCTGATAATTCCTATGGAAACATCCTCTCCCCAAAACTTTCTGAAATTAAAATAAGAATGTACACACGATATGGGTAGGTAGGTATAAATAATCTTGTAATGTGGCTACCTAACAGGCATTTCATGGTCTCTAAGGATTAAGAAGGGTAAAATGTTAAGGTGGCCAAAAATAGAGGTTAATTGTACAAAGGGTTTTTCAATGAATGATGGAATCTATCATAAATATAGAACACTTGAATCTTATGGATTCAAACAGAATCAAGGCAATTTTTAGTTTCTCTACATGACCTGAGACTCTCAAGAAAAAAGGAAAAATATGAAATAAAGGGATTAGAATGTCTCTCAGGTAAGAGATTAAAATATTGGTTAGTAATAATGAGGCATGGGTTTCAAAAATCTATTAAACACCTAAGAATGATTTGAAAATATAAATTCTAGAAAAAGATTCCATATCAACATTCATTTGAAAAATATTTTTCCAAAAACAATGGAATTTTCCGCACAATCGAATCAAGAATGAAAAATGATTTGGAACTCTTTTAAAGAGGGAATATTTTTCATGATAAAATTAACATTATGGCACAAAAGAGAGTGATAAAACAAGAGGGAAAGTGACAATAATATTTAACAAGTGAGAAAAGAAAAGAAAAAATGATGAAAATTCCTAACTAACCCAGGAATGTACCCATCCTCCCACACCTAGAACATGCAGTGTCCTAACTGTAAAAAATAGAATGTGGGAAGGAAGGATAAAACATTGTGGGTGTCATTCATAGGATACTTATTGAACATGGAGTTCCTCTATAAGGGACTCCATAATGGTTTCATGAAAGTGCTCCATCCACTACCCATTGACAGTGAAGGTTGTCTTGGTTTCTTTATTTTGAACCTGAACAACACCAAACAAAGAGACATTAGTAACAGTGTATGGTCCAAACTAGTGGTAACGAAGCTTACTGGGATGAAATTTAAGATTTTCATTATAGAGGAGGACCTTCTACCCAATTTGGAACTGACGATAAAGGATAAGGCTATCGTGGGTAGCCTTGGTTTGTCTTTATAAATCATGGAGTTCTCATATGAATCTCTATGCATTTCCTCCAGCTCCTGTATCTATAACTTCTTCTGAGAACCTAAACCAGAAAGGTTATAATTGCATTGTATAATGGTCCAATAAACCTGGTGCTCAATCTCAATAGGTAGGTGAAAACTCTTTACAAAAACAATCCTATAAGGTAACATTCCAATTGGGGTTTTAAAATCATTACGGTAAGCACATAATGAATCATCAAGTATAAGACTCCAATCTTTTATATTGGATTGAACCATTTTTTCAAGAATTTGTTTTACCTCTCTATTTGACACCTTGGCTTGACCATTGTTCTGTGGGTGATATGCGGTAGACACTCGATGACTGACCCCATACCGACACAAAAGTGATTACATTGTTTGGTTGCATAAATGAGAACCCTGGTCACTAATGATGAACCTAGGTAATCCAAAACTACAAAAGATTTGGGTCCTAAAAATTCTACAACTTCCTTAGAATCATTAGTACTTGTAGCTCATGCCTCTACCCATTTTAACACATAATCAACTACCATTAGAATCTAAAAGTTTCCAAAGGAATTGGGAAATGAAACCATAAATTCAATACCCCAAACATCAAAAATTTCATGAAATAGTAATGGATGTTGTGGGATTTAATTTCTTCTAGATAAATTAACCATTATTTGACAATGAGGACAAGATTTAAAAAAATCATGGGCATCCCAAAAAAGTGTTGGCCAAAAGAGACCAGAATCAAGGACTTTGCGAGCAGTCTGTTGGGGACCAAAGTGGCCCCCAAAATCAAGAGTGTGGTAGAATCTAAGGAAAGACTTAAACTCACTTTTGTGAACATAATGACTAAGGACTTGATCACTACATGTGCGCCAGAGGTAGGGGTCATCCCAAATGTACCAATGAGACTCATTTTTTAGATGACTGGCTTGGTTTTTGTTGAAATCAGTAAGATTGCAAGATGCTACCAAATAATTTACAATTTCAGCATACTAAGGAATAGAATCTTGCACTTGGTAATTTCTCATCAGTAAAAATATCGTTTATAGGAATATAGGGGGATGATTCAATGTTTGATGATGGGGGAATCCTACTGATATGTTCAGCCACCACATTATCTACTCCTTTTTTATCTCTAATTTCTAGATTGAATTCTTGAAGGAGAATCCAACGAATGAGATACGTTTTGGATTCCGGTTTCTTAAGGAGATACCGGAGGGATGCATGGTCTGAGAACACAATGAATTTGGACCCCAAAAGGTATGACCTGAATTTGACCAAGGAAAACACAATGGAAAGGAATTTTTTTCCAGTTGTGCTATAGTTTTCTTGGGCAGGGTCCAAAGTACGTGAGGCATAGGAAATGACATGTAGAGCTCGATCAACCCTTTGTGATAATAATGCCCCAAATTCATAGTTAGAGGCATCACACTTTATCCCAAATGGTAAATCCCACTGAGGTGTTTGGGTTAACATGGATGATGTGAGAATCCATTTTAACTTATTAAAAGCTTATTCACATTCTTTATCAAAAATAGATTCTTTTTATTTTTAGAGTAACTGGGAGAGTGGGAGTGCAATTTTACTAAAGTCATGAATGAAATTATGCTAAAATACAACATGACCTAGGAAAGACCACACATCTCATACATTTTTTGGGAATGGTAAGGAAGAAAAGACATCCACTTTTGATTTATCTACTTGGATAGCATCCCCAGAAATGACCTGTCCCAAAACTATACCTTGTCGCACCATGAAATGGTATTTCTCGTAATTTAATACAAGATTATTTTCAATACAGTGATGTAGGACCAAACCAAGACTACTCAAAAATTCATCAAAATAAGATCCATAAACAGTGAAATCATCTATGAATACTTTCATGAAATTCTCCAAGTAATCTGAAAAAATACTAACCATGCATCGCTGGAAAGTACCTGGAGCATTGCACAGACCAAATGGAATCCTCCTATATGAAAATGTTCCAAAGGGGAAAGTTAAGGTTGTCTTTTCCTGATCCTCAAGGGCAATATGGATTTGAAACTATCCAGAATACACATCAATAAAACAGTAATGGTACTTCCTTGCTATCCTCTCTAGCATCTGGTCAATGAATGGAAATGAGAAATGGTTCTTCCTAGTGTGTTGATTTATTCGGTGATAGTCTATATAGACACGCCAAATATTCTTCACACGAGTTGGAACCAATTCATTTTTTTCATTTTTTATTATAGTAAGACCATTTTTTTAGGAACCACTTGTACTGGACTGACCTATTGGATATTATAGATGGGGTAAATGATTCCAGAAGCCAATAATTTTTTGACTTCTTTTTTAACAACATCTAGGAGGTTTGGGTTCAGTCTACATTGTGATTTCCTCATTGGTTTAGCCTTATCATTTAATAATATATGATGTGTCAAAATTGATGGGATAATACCAGGAATGTCTGCAATTGTCCATCCCAAAGCTTTTTTATACTTCCTCAAAAGTTCAAGCAGTCGAAATTCATGCTCAGGAGGGATTGAACTGGCAATGATGACATACAACTTGTTTCCATTCTCAATATATGAATATTTTAAATCTTGAGTCATTCATTTCAATTCCAATTCAAGTGGGTTTTGGATTTATGGGAGTGTATGTGAAAGTGATAGCTCACTAATATCATCTAACTTCTCAATAGTATCATCCTCATATGAGGAATTATCTTTTACAAGCTTAACAGTATCATCAATGGTCATTGGATCCTCGGTGTTCAAGAAATTACCAATTAATAAACATACATGACACTTTTCTAGACAAATACAATAATCAATGCATGATTCATTACAAAGAATTTCAATCAAGGATGAAAAATCAGAAAGGGGATAGAAGGAATGAAAAGAAGTGTTTTCATAGGAAGGGAGTACATCAATTGAATTTAATGAGAGAGAGGAATGTTCTTTTGAGGGGTGCTTTATGGAATCAAGGATTTTAAAATGGATTGTGTCACCACAAAATTCCATATATAATGTACCATTATGTAAATTAATTATGGTTTTGGTGGTTTTTAAGAAAGGTCTCCCCAATATAATTGGGGCATGTCCATTCATCATATCATCTTCCATTTTTAGCACATAAAAATCAGCAGGAAAATTTAAAATTTTCACCCTCACAAGAAAATACTCTAACACACCAGAGGGGTATGCAATAATTCAGTTTACAAGTTGAACAAAAATTCCCGTGGGCTTCAATTCCCCAACCTGCAATGAAGAGTAAATGGAGTGAGGCATCACAGAGGCACCCAAATCAAGCATATCATTAGAAAAAGAATACTCCCCTATGGTGCATGAAATTTAGAATGTTCCAAGATCATTGCATTTTGTGGGAAGTGATGGATCTATTAATGATGAGACATTCCTCCCCAATATCACCTACTCATCACCTCGAATTCACCTTTAGTGTGTACACATCTCCTTTAGAAACTTGGAATATCTGGGAATTTTCTTGATGATATAAATCAAAGGAATGTTAACTTGTACTTTTTTGAAAGTTTCCAATTTTTTCTTATCCAGTTCAGTTTCCTTTTGTTTTCTTGGTTGGGTGGACCTTTTGGGAAAAGGAAGAGGAATGGTTGGGCTAGGTGACTCATCAAAAGACACACTCTTTCCTTTGGAAGGGCTTCTCTCAGGACACAAATTTTCTTCTCTTTGACCATTTTCAACAGTTGGGATGGTGGTTTCCTCAGGAGTGGATGAATCTAATGGAGGGTTAATTTGGGTTTTAAGTTGTTTCCCACTCCTAAGGGTTATGGAAATAACATTTCCCTTATCCATAGGGTAAACTACTGGTTGAGAGGGTAGTTTACCCAACCCATGACTTTGAATTTCCCTCATATAGTTAGCTAGTCGGCCTAATTGGGTTTTTAGGTCTTGTATGGATGCTTGGGTGGTTTGTTAGAATTTTAGATTTTTGGAAGCCATTTGTTTCATCATATCTTCTAGGCTAGGCTCGGGTTTTGTAGGGGGTGTTTAGAATGGCCTTTGTGGTGGTTGGGTATTTCTGGGTGGTGGTGGTGGATGACTAATCTGCCCCGGTTAGTTCCATTTTTGTTGAGGTTAGTTTGAATACCCCCTCTACCTATAAGCTTGGTTTTCTTTCCATACAGGGTTGGATGGATAGTATGGTTCTTGCCTAAATGGTTGGTTATAGGGGAATCCTGGAAATATTGTCTCACAACTCTCATAATTTTCTCTCAATTGAGGGCATTATTCAGAGTAGTGGGTGTTAGAAGAACATATACCACAATGGATGGGAGGAGGATATTGGGATTTCCCTTGGGAAAGAGCAAGTTGTATTAGAAGGGTAATTACCTCTTCAAACTTCATGTACACCTTCTTCTCGAATTCAGTACTTTTCACCTCATGGACACCTCGAATGGGTACACTAGACCTTGAACCGAATTTTTGATTATTTCACGCCATGTTCTCAATTAGGGTCCTTTTAGTGATTGGGGTTTTATCCACTTGTGCACCACCTATAGCAACATCAATCATGTTACAATCAATTGGAATTAAACCTTCACAAAAATATTGAATTAAAAGTTGATCACTTATTTGGTGGTATGGACAGCTTGAACATAACCTTTTAAAGCATTCCAAATATTCATTTAATGTTTCCCCTTGTGATTTACTTATACCACATATTTCTTTCCTTATAGTTTCAGTTCAAGAGGCTGAGAAATATTTTTCAACAAAAAGACGTTTCATGAACACCCAACCTCTAATTGGTGAATTAATATAGTAAAGTCAGTCTTTTGCAGTGTCTTCTAATGAAAATAGGAATTCTCTGAGCTTAACCTGTTCTTCATCCACATTAGAAGGTTTTAAGGTTGAACACACAGTATTAAATTCTTTTAAGTATTTATGTGGATCTTCTCCCGCAATTCCATGAAATCTTGGTAATAAATGAATCAAACCAAATTTCAGTTCAAAATTAGGTGCATCGCCTTGTATTTGAATATAGGTGGGTTGGATATCAACATAAGGTGAGGTTAGTTATTTTAATGTCCTATTATTTTCAGCCATTTTATGTAAGTTTATTTCAGTTTTGATGTTGGTTCTAGAAGAAGAAGAAGGATCATGAAGAGTGTCAATGTTTTGTGTTTCCTCCTTCAAAGGGTTCTCTTCTGTGTCTTGGTGTCGCTGATGTAGGATCCTCTCCAGTTTGGATTCAAAAATTGTCAAGTCTCCCGAAGTGAAACACGTCATTCACTGAACCTACAAAATAAATAAATCAGAACACAAAAATATTGGTAAAGGTGTAAGATAAAACAAATAAATATTCACAAAATTCACAAATATCTTATAAAAAACACACACTAAAAACCAAAGTGCTCCCCGGTAACGACATCAAAATTTGGCCGTATTGTCATGACACGTCAAATTGATAGTGATTTAAAGAAGATTTTGTATTCTAGGTCAGGCCTTAGGTCATCTCTCATATAATTTTGGTAGCTTATAGTGTGTATTTTTAATAAAGATTACTAAATGAGGGGGTGATTTTGAAAACAGATTTAAGAAAATAACTTAACTTAAAGTGTTTAATAGTTGACAAACCAAGTGTATTTTGAAAAAGTATGAGACAAAGGGTTCATTGTGATTTCACTACACACATTTTAAGTTCATTTTTCATATATATTCATTTAGGTTTGGTGTAATTCTTTGGTTGAAAGTAATTGTAATCCCGATTAATTCCTAAGCTTTTATTTCAATGCTTAAAGAACCAAACCTTGGTGTAACAATCGTATTGTCAAGGTCCAGAACTTATGCATGGAATAAGATCTTACAAAGTATATTGAAATCTCAAGAAGGTGGGTATGAAAATGATTTCTATGTTTTCCAATCAGAACAACACAAGTCACACACTCAAAACCTCACACCAATCTGTTGGAAATTAAGAGCATAACATTCACATGTATCAAAACAAGCATTCAAATATGAAATCAAGTAAGGTAAGTGGAATTATATGTTTAATAACCCAAATTAATCCAAACCATTAGCTAATATATGTGTCGGAACTCCCTTGACATGTTTCTAGCTCCCTCGCAACAAACGCCCACCGTTTAGCCTGACATCGAGAGGAAGAAGAAGCTCGGGTGCATCCCCTTATTTATTTCAGATCTCCTTATGAGGATAGGGAGATTCAGAACCTCCAAGGGGATTAAAGTAATCCTCTAGAAATTTAATTTGGCATCACTTCACTCTCTTGTTCAAACTTCCAAATGAGGTTCCCATGGTGCCTTTTTATAGCCAAAATGGGACATGGTTTTGAGCACCCTATTTTTTGAGATACCACTTGTGTCTCAGTTTTAGAATAGTATAAAGTCATATCATGACTTGTCCAAAAGAAAAGATTTGTTGGAAACCATCTTGAATATATCCATGTCAAATGTGTCTATCATTAGACATCTAGATTGGTAGATATGGTTAAAATACCTAACTAAACTTTTGAATTCGGGTAGATTATGTCTCCTGGACATAATGGTTTGGACGGGCTACCAAATGGCCGAATTGGGTTTCAGTTCCTTGCGAAGAGTTTTAGACCATGATGTTGTGGATAGGAACAAAAATTTTCATCCCATTTGGATGCATTCAATTCTATTAATTCTCAAAATAGTGGACATATTTCCATGGGATGGCATGCAGTTTGGCCCATTTTTCTTCTAGATCATCTTCAGGGCCTCCAAATCACCTCCACCTTCAATAAAAATATCAAAACAGTTATAATTGACTCTATTAACAATGATAAACACAAAATACATTAATCAAACCTGAAGTTAATTTTTTTATTATATTCGAAATTTACAATACAAAACAAGTTTAGCATAGTGATGTAAGGGTGAAAATAAAACAGTGAATCGCGGTGCGATCATCGACCCAGTGAAGAACCAACTGTCATATATTCATTCAGAGGTCCTGAATATATGAAAGTTTATTCTTCACTGGTATGAATAAATCTATGCTTTATAAGAAGGATGCTATTCCATGTCAAATGTACGGGGATCAAAGGTTTTTCCATAATCCTTCTAAACTGGGTAGATTGAGCATATTGAGCAGGTCAGGTCTCTTTTTTAGGTTTCAAAGTCAAGGGTGCATTGATTTTTAGGTAGAAAATTGTACTTAGAATTTGTTCTGCTAATTTAGGAAAACAATCCATGACTCATTTGTGACGTCTAGAAATCAACCACACCTCAATCTGGCGCACAATATCATCGGTATGACTCCAAATGTGTCTTTATTTAAAATTGACATCAATTCAAGTAAAAAACACAACTGACATACTAAAAACTGATGAAATACATTCTGATTGTTTTGATACTTTAGGAAAATGATCTATCAGTAATTTGTGACATGTAGGAATCAACCACACCTCAATCTGATACACGGTGTCACCGGTATGACTCTAAATGAGTCTTGTTATTTAAAATTGACATTAATTCAAGTAAAAAAACACAACTAGAATACTAAAAACTGATAAAACACATTAAAATTGCATTGATAAATTAGGAAAATGATCCACGAGTTAGTTTTGATGTGTAGGAATCAACCCCACCACAATCTGATGAATGATGTGACCGGTATGACTAAAAGTGTCTGCTATCAGTTTAAAATCGACATTTTAGTTCAAAACGTTTCAATCACTGAAAACAAAGCTAACACGCTCCAATTGTCTTCCAAATTAAGGACAACAATTTGTAAGTTATTTTTTATGTGTATGAAGCAATCTCATGTCAAACTGACACACGATGCAATCGGTATGACTCAAATTTCATGTTTTCAGTTTGAAATGACATTTTAGTAAAAAAACACAACATACTGAAAACTGAGGAAATACATTTTTATTGTTTTGATACTTTAGGAAAATGATCTATCAGTCATTTGTGGCATGTAGGAATCAACCACACCTCAATACGATGCACGGTGTGACTAGTATAACTCTAAATGTGTCTTGTTATTTAAAATTGACATTAATTCAAGTAAAAAAACAAAACCGACATACTGAAAACTGAGCAAATGCATTCGTATTGTTTTGATACTTTAGGAAAATGATCCATGAGTTAGTTGTGACGTTTAGGAATCAAACCCACCTCAATCTAGTGCACTGTGTCATCAGTATGACTAAAAATTTCTGTTACGAGATTAAATTTGATATTTTAGTTCAAAACGTGTCACTCACTGAAAACAAATAAAATGTACTCTGATTGTCTTCCAAATTAAGGACAGTGATTCATAAGTCTTTTGTGACATGTATCAAGTAGTCTCACGTCAAACTGACACACGATGTGATCAGTATAACTCAAATGGCATGTTTTCTGTTTGAAATGACATTTTAGTAAAAAAAACACAACTCACGTACTGAAAATCAAGGAAATGCATTTCGATTGTTTTTATACTTTAGGAAAATGATATATCATTCATTTGTGATGTCTATGAATCAACCGCGCCTCAATACGATGCATGGTGTCACTGACATGACTCCAAATGTGTCTTGTTATTTAAAATTGACATTAATTCAAGTAAAAAAACACAACTGGCATACTAAAAATTGAGAAAATGCATTCGAATTGTTTTGATAATTTAGAAAAAAAATCCATGAGCCAGTTGTGACATTTAGGAATTAACCCCACCTCAATCCGACGCACTGTGTGGTCAGTTTGACTAAAAGTGTCCGTTATGAGTTTAAAATTGACATTTTAGTTCAAAACATGTCACTCACTGAAAACAAAGAAAACACGCTCTGATTGTATTCCAAATTAAGGACAACGATTCGTAAGTCCTTTGTGACGTGTATCAAGAAGTCTCATGTTAAACTAACGCACGATGCGACCGGTATGACTCAAATTTCATTTTTCAGTTTAAAATGACATTTTAGTAAAAAAAACACAACTAACATTCTGAAAACTGGGGAAATGAATTTTGATTGTTTTGATACTTTAGGACAACGATATATCAGTCATTTGAGATGTGTAGTAATCAACCGCACCTCAAAACGATGCACGGTGTCACCGGTATGATTCCAAATGTGTTTTGTTATTTAAAATTGATCTTAATTCAAATAAAAAAACACATCTGACATACTAAAAACCAAGCAAACGCATTCAGATTGTTTTGATATTTTAGGACAACGATGCATGAGTCAGTTGTGATGTGTAAGAATCAATCTCATCTCAATCCGACGAACGGTGTGACCGGTATAACTAAAAGTGTCCGTTATCAGTTTAAAATTGACATTTTAACTCAAAACGTGTCACTCACTCAAAATCAAGCAAACACACTCTGATTGTCTTCCAAATTAAGGACAACAATTCGTAAGTCCTTTGTGACGTGTATGAAGCAGTCTCACATCAAACCGATGCATGATGCGACCGATGTGACTCAAATTGCATGTTTTCGGTTTGAAGTGATATTTTAGTAAAAAAACACAATTGACATACTGAAAATCGTGGAAATGCATTCTGATTGTTTTGATACTTTAGGAAAATGGTCTATCAGTCATTTCTGACATGTAAAAATCAACATCACCTCAATATGATGCATGGTGTGACCAGTATAACTCTAAATGTGTCATTTTTATTAAAAATTGACATTTTTAATGTATTCTTCGTATTAATGTTTAATTTATTTCTTTATAGTGTTACTAACTTAGTATTTGTTTTTTATATAGGTGGAACCTTTTTCTCGAGTTGAGATGATTTGTTCGGCGACTATTACCATTGGAGGGCATTTTTTAGAGGGGACCACAGACATCAAAAGAGAAAACATTAATGTTTTTAACTGTTTGTTGGATATTTGTAAATGTAATTTTATAAAACATTGTTCAAAATATATATGGAGGTGTTTTTTTGGTATATACCATGAGTGAATATTTGTGTATTCATGATGTCAATTAAAAGTATATAGCATTGTTTGCCAAACTTTTGTGTGCGCTGCTTGTTTTTTTATCATTTGCACTGTGTATGTGGTTTTTTTGTATATATGATGAGTGGTTATTTTTTAGCAGGTTTTTGCTGGTTTGTGCAGGTTATTTTTGTTGGTTTGGTTATTTTGGTCTGCTATTTATTTTTTGCTGGTTGTTAGGTGTGTTGTTATATAAACAGCAAGCTCAGACAGGGAAGCCTTTATCAGCACTAATTGATGTGGTGATAAATGGGGACTTTATCAACGTTTGGAAAAGCGCTGATAAAGGGGGCATTTATCAGTGCTTTTCTGAGCATTGATAAAGGGGACCCCCCCTTGAATAGCGGTTTGATTAACAACGTTTTTTAGCGCTGATAAAGGTCCTTTTTAGCGCTGTTAAAAGCCTATTTTGTGGTAGTGGGGGCAAAGACAATAAAATATTAATGTTTTTGAATTTGTTGATATTTGTGATAAATTGCACGCACCAATGTAATTGTACAAACTAATATTTGACATGTTTGTAAAATAGTGTTTTTTCTGGTATTTGTGATGTAAATTCAATTGAAATTAAATTTTGTATTTGGTGCAACAATGTGCTCCCATTTTAGCAACACAATGTCGAAGCATGACTATTATCAACACTAAGAATAGCGCTGAGAAATGGTCACTTTATCAGCGATAAAAACGCGCTGATAAAGTGTCTCCTTTATCAGCGCTACAAAATACATTGATAAAGGAATCACTTTATTAGCGTTAAACTAGCGTTGATAAAGGACTCCCTTGATCAGCATTTTTTTAGCGTTGATGAATGGTTCTTTTATCAGTGCTATTTTTAGTGTTGATAAAAGTCATCGGCTTTTAAAGGCACTTACAACATCAGTGTTTTTTAGCGCTGATGAAGGTTATTTCTAGCGTTATTAAAGTCCATATCTGCACGATACCACCAAACAATGATGTGAGGCTCCAAGATATAGCTCTCATTCTCCCTAACTCCCTTTGTTTCTCTCTCTTGGACACATGAGAGCCCCAAAAATCATATAAATGCCATGTGAAAGGGATGACAAGGCCATGAGCACCTAAAGGGGCAAAACATCATTGCACATCAATCATGAGATGACATGGTGGCAGGTTGTGGGACACATGTTTGGTCAAAGGCGTGTAGAAGGATTGTGAATCGTGACTCCTTCAAACAACCGAGGAGACAAGCGCCAGGGCTCCAGTGGAGACTAAAGCAAGAATGAGGATTGCGCAGATTTCAGAGGTCAAACAAACATGGGAGGAAACACATTGAGACCCCATGATAGCTATTGGATATGTCTTATCAAGTACTTAGATGACCCTAATGAAAATGTAGAGGATCACATAGAATTGAGCTGAAGCAGGGCCATCTGAAGACGGGCCGGTGCAAGAAACCCATCAAAATCACATATGCCAACGATCAACCCACCAATCAGACCCAAATGGAAAAAACCATTGAGAGAAACAAAGACCATCCACAAATAAATGTTTGCATAATAAAATAAATGCTAACAATCATTCAAGAAAATTAATCATCACATGTGGCATCAACAAATCAAGTTATAATTTAATTTGTAACAACATCATGCATATGTCACAATGTTCAAGTTTCTATTATTCTTAAACCCGTTTTGTTCACTTCACTTGATGAGTACAGCCATGCAGCATGGTGTAATGTTGTGTACCTATGCACACTGAATAAAATAAGTTGCCTAAAAATTATAATAATAGAATATAATATAATGGAATGAGGGGAAATAAAAGAATAGTTGCAGCAGATTTTGGAGATGGATTAGGGGGCAAATGAATGTGAAAGGGGAGGTGGGTTAGGGGGTTTGATGATGATGATGATTATCACGCCGGCAGCTTTTCTGATTCCCCCACCAACCCTGTTGGCACGCCTGCTTCCACACCATTTAGATATATTAAAAATAAAAAATATCTTCTCATGCATAAATCGATTAAAAAAACTAACTATTAAAATATTTTAAAACCTGGCCGAATAAATCCAATTAAAGTCAAATATATTATTTTTGAAATATTATCGGAATCAAAATCCCATATTGAAAAAAACGAGTACAAAATTATTTATGAACTTTTGTATTTTGATCAAGAATATAAAGTATGGTCCAATGTTTGATGCGTCCTCTTGCATGATTGCAAACGTTAGATGAAGTGCAATCATTTGATGGCATTGCATTTCGCATGTGTATTTATACATTCAGTATATACATTAATGTTATAAATAAATTATTATAAAGACAAACACTACTACAAATATTTAGCGTTAAGTTTTATCGGTGTTAAACAAAAATCTCTAATAAAGTGAGTTTTTTATCACCACTTGTTGAAAACACTGATAAATGTCACTTTTATTGGCGTTAAAAAAACGCAGAGAAAAGTGTACTATTTGTCAATGATAAAAAATAATTAAATTTATATATACATACATGCATATATATATATATATGTGTGTAAATATAATATATAAATGTGTTTTATATAACTTATAATAAAAAAAGTAGTATCAATCTTATTTTCATAATTTTATGTTTAAAAAATTGTCAAATTTATATTAGTCAATAAGAACTTTTAATAATATATTTTTACACATTAATTGCAAATGTATATATAATTAATATAAATATGACATTAATATTTTTTAAACAATTATATAAATATATAAATGAAAATATTTATTTAAATATGTGGTTCATATTTGAATTTATATATCTATATTCATATTAAATAATCTAAAGCATGCTTACATATATTTGTATGTATATATATGCATGTGCATGTATCTAGGTTATGTGTATGTCTATATGTGAGTGTATGTATGTGTTGTATGTGTATGCATGTTGTCACACCACGACATATCTTTTATTTTATTTTATAATTTTCTTTGACTTTTAAAAATTTGTTGGGGTCCGAGTTGAGTCTCGAACGAAAAACTTTTAAGTTATGTCAAAAAACGCGCGTTTCTGAGTTGAAGTCACTGGGCGCATGAGCGGAACTCATTTTGAAAACCCCTCGCGGCTCCGCCCAGGCATCTGCACGGTCCGCCTGCTTTCGGAAAAATTAAAATGGGTAAAGATTTTATTGTTGTTAATAATTTTATATTTTTTATTAAAAATGAAATGATAAATTATCATCGTTATTATTGTTAATAATAATATTCGAGTGGGTGCGCGGGCACCGCACGGTTAGCGAAGACCGTGCGGTCAGCCCGGGAACCCGTGCGACTGCTTCTGGGTCTAACAGAAGCTACCGCACGGTCCGCCCATGAGCGCTTGAGTTGTGCGCAGGCTGCGAGGTTGCGGTATCCAATTAATAAGATTAAGTGAAGAAAAATGAGGTAGAATTAAAATGAGTGAAGTTTGTGATTTATTGTGTTATTTAAAATATTTATTGTTGTTAATAATTTTATTATTATTATTAAAATGAAATGAATACTTTTATTATTTTTATTTTTATCATGTTGTTGTTATTATTATTATTATTATTATTATTATTATTATTACTATAAATGTTACAATTAAAATTAATGCTAATTAAAGTTGTCATTAGGAATTATTTTAATGCTATATTATTATTATTATTATTATTATTATTATTTGTGTTATTATTAATAAGACATTATTATTATTATGATTATTATTATTATTATTATTAAGATATTATTATCATTGTGTTATTATTATCATCATTATTATTATTAGTTTATTTTAGGATCTTTAATTAAAGAAAAAAATAGTAACCCTAGTTCGGCGCACCCCCTTCCCCCAGGTCTAGTGCGCGAACTTGCCCCCTCTTTCGACCCCGTCTATGCACAACTCTGCGGAGCCCCCCCATGGCAGCCCTCGCCTCCTTTCCATCGCAACCCAGCGGCCGACGTCCTCCCCCTCGCTGGCGCACCGCCTTCGGGCCAGCGTGTCTCCATCTTTGCGCACCTCCCCCATATGCAGCTCGCCCCCTTCTTCCCGCACATCCCTGCACGACCCGAACCCTCTTTTCCCCTACATCCCCGTCTCCAGTGCAGCTCCCTGCTGCCGCACCTCCCGTCCGACCGACCCACCGACCGGCACAACTTCTCCCTGCCCCCCCCCCCCTCTATCAGCGTCCCTCCAGCCAGCACGACCCTCCTCTCCGGTAGTCTTCCTCCCTCCTTCGGTGGAGTTTTATTTTTATCCAAATCTTAGATGCTTGTGTTTAATTCCAAAATTAATGGCATGAGGTTGTTGTTTAGGGGTGTTTTGGTTCCTCGCTGGTGCGGTCGAGGCGCGAACAGTGTTTCGCACCATTTTCGGGATGTTCTTCATCGTTTGAGGTGAGTTTCCCCTTTTGCACAAATCTTCTTGAGTTAATATTCACTAGTTTCATGTTTTGCGCTTTGTTTGTGACAATTAATTGGTGACTTGTAATGTCTAGAATAATGTATTTTATGTGGAATTGGTTGAAAATGAATTTTCCATGTCAAATTTGGTATATTACGTGTGTTCAAAGTTTTTCGTTGTATTTCCTGCATGTAGTGTATAATTTTGAATAAATTATTAAATTAAGAAACTGCTGTAAATCACAATTTGAAAGTCTTGGTTTGAGGTTGGACTTAAAGAGAGGGTTTTTGGGTGAGTTTTGACGTAAAAGCTTTGCAGTGTTATTTAAAATTGTTTTATAATCTTTTAACTGATTTATTAAATATTATATGTGGTGCGAATTATGTTTTGAAAATATTTTTGAGGTGCACTTGGTTTAAAAATGGATTTTTGACATGTGGATTATTTTTTATTAAGTTGTGTAATTTGTTATTTTTAACTGTGTAAGTGGTGCGCATTCTGTTTTGGTGTGTTGCGAGTGCGCATTTAATTATAAGAAGGGGGTTTGAACATGTTTTGAGTGTGTAAAGTCGTGAGTTTCTCTTTGGAGTTGTTTAATAAATTTTAAAGTGGTTTATTAAATAGTGCAGATGGTGTGAACTGTGTTTTGAAAAACATGTCGAGGTGGTTCTTTTGCGCTGTTTGTTCATTTGGATTGTTTTAAGTTCGTTTTTATGTATTTTATTTATCTATGCGGTTGTAGCGCGTTGACAAGTTATTATTATTATTTTTCCATGGTCCTGCGATCGTCAGCTTGCGTGTGCTTGCGCGCCCGTGCGAGGCGTGTCGCGTCGTCATGATTGGTCTGCGAGTCGAGGTAGGTCCCCCACTGCACTCGCCTTTAAATTTAGAATTTATTAATTGCTTGATATTTTATTAATTTTAATAAATAAGAAATAGTATTAGATAATTAATTTTGGAATAATTACTCGATGTAAAAAGAGTTGTTTATTTTATGCACGTCACTTGAATTATTTTCTTGATGAATTGACGCACAATAGTAAAAGAATGCCCCTTTGGCCTTTGGACATAATTTATGAACTCATGTGTGGTTTTGGTTTGATGTCAAATGTTTTCTTTTGACACGTGAACAAATATTCTGGTTTCTCTTAAGAAATGATGTTTTTCTTTAAAATTGGTTAAGTCCCATTTGGCTCCTGATAAAAGTAGAGTGTGTTGGAATATTTGAAAATGGTTTTACTTGTGATGTGAAGGTGTTGGTTTCTTTTGGAAGATGGGTGATTTTCAATGGGTGTTTAAAGCCGGTTTGACACTTTAACAAAATAAATTATTTTGAAAAACTTTCTTTGACATGACTCATGGGTGATTTGTTGTGTACGACGATTGTGTGAGTTGTCAAGCGTGATGTTTTTGCATCGTTACTGGTTACGTGTTTGGCATTGTTGATTCACCCCCTTTTTAATACACGTGTTGACATGAGAACCTGACATAGTAAGTGAATTTTCTGAGAATGATTGCTGCACTAGTTTAGATTATGCACTGGCTAGTGGCCCTTAGTACGAATTACTCTGCTAGGGGATTGGGCCCCTCGGTTAGGCTAGGTAGGGTGATACCGAGCGTTTGGGCATTATGACGTCATCGAGAGTAGGCATGCCTTCAAGATGAGTCACACGTTTAGTACGTTCTGGATTGTTCACGAGCTCCTAGGTTTGACCCATGTTTTCTTTAGTATTTATTTGTATGTGGCAGACGATTGAGAGCTCTAGTTCGGTTGCTGCCCCCTGTGTGCCACTTTTTTCCATTGCCCTTAGTATGAGTTGTGTGTTGTGTGTGGTTTTCCTTTGACCAACAACTAAAATTTGGATTTCTAAATTCATCGTAAAAATGTTTTAAAATGCAATGCACTAGTTCATTTCAAACATTAAACTTGTTTTTAAATTAAAAAGGAAAATGAACTGTTACTTGTTTTACAAATGAAAGTGTGTGTGTGGAAACTCATATTTTATATAATTTAGTTCAAACCTGGAATTAGTAAATTCTTTATTCAAAGGAAGTGCATTGGGAATAGTTTGTTGGGCATGCCTACTGAGTTTTAATACTCACGCCTATAATGTTTTCCTGTTTTTAGTTTTGTTGCAGGTTTGACTCAAGCTTGTTCGCCATGGGCGAGACTTGGTTGTGGTTTGGAAAGTGATACTCGAGGTCACGAGGAGTTTTTGGGTTGGGGTTAGGTTAGTGCGTTGTTGTTGGTTGTTCTTTCTTTACTGTGTCATTTATCTACTTTGCGTTGTGCTATTTTCTTTCCGCTACTTTATTTATTTTCATTGGGAGAAATCGTTCCTATTTGCACTCTGTTGATGCCCTAGCGCTTGTCGCAAGCCCGGGAGGATCAGAAACGCCTCTCGGGCCATGTCGCGGACCAGCTCGGGTGATCGGTTCAGGGTCAACTCGGGTTGGTTCGTGACAAAATGGTATCAGAGGAGGTTTGCTCTTGAGCGGACCTTGTTTTTCAGAGCACCCATCGTTATTTGGGGTTGTCATGGTAGAAGGAGTAGAATTGTCGGGACTTGGGGTGTACGGACGAGAAGGACGTCATGAACCCTTGCTCGTTCTGAACCTTGGGTTACCATGGGATGTCTAGGTTGTTGGTGTCTTTTTGGTTCCTTTGAATTGTTTTATATTGGGAAATGAAATGGGAGCCGGACAAGTGACCTCCGTGAGCTCGCATGGTCTAGCAAGCCATGTGGAGCTGAGGACTTTACCCTAGAATGCTCTTAGTGACGATGGTGTGACTGGCGTATGACCACCAACCATATGTATGAGTCACCCATCATCACTAGTTTTCCCCTAGTGAATCGTTTGGGTTTTCCTTCATTCTGAAAATTGTTTTGTAAAGTTTTATTTTGGAGATTGTGAAAAGTTGAATTTTAAATGGTGATGACCATGTTTTGATTAAGTTCTTTGTTTCCATGTTTCATAGTGTTCGCCCTCACGACGGTTTGATGGATGCCCAAGGTGCAGCTTCGGGTGGTGCACCCCTAGCAAATCCTCCAGTTGATCAGCCCATGGATTATGTCATCGAGTTTCGGAAATTGAACCCTCTCCTATTTTATGGTCAAACAGATCCACTTGAGCCGGATAAGTGATTGCGGAAGATTGAGAGGAACTTCAGTTTCATTGGGTTGCCTGAGTCATTGAAGGTGAAGTTGTCTACATTTATACTTGAAGGTCCAACCTGGAAATGGTGGAAGTCAGTGTCTCGAAGCAAGCCTCGAGAAGATCTCACTTGGGAATTCTTCAAGTATTCATTTATCCAACAATATTTATCTGAGTTGACGAAGCTGAGGAAGAGGATGAAGTTATGTTGTCTTCAACAGGGCGTTGAATCAGTACTAGAATCCTATCGACATTTCACAGACCTAGTTCCGTACGACCAATGGTTTGTTGCAAATGATCCCGGGAAGGCTAGACAATTTGAGTCTGGACTCCGACCTAAACTGCAGTTGAAAGTGGCAGAGCTCAACCTAACCACCTTCTCAAATGTTGTGGGGAAAGCCTTTCTTGCTGAAGCTGAGTTAACAAGAGGACTTGAGGTGGTGAATCCTCTCCTGGCCTTGGGAAGCAGTGCAGAGGATGGCGATAGACAGAATGGGAAGCAACCTGATGTGAGTGGCTCTAATAGAGGAATCAAGAGGCCTTTAGACCTTCAGTCTTCTTCTTCACAATGCAATGCCGTGATCTGTCACCAGTGTGGTAGGCAGGGTTACAAGAGGTCGACGTGTCCGAGTGCTCCGAGACCCTGCCACACCTGTGGACGTTTGGGTCACTTGCAGCGATTCTGCCATGGTGTTTCCAAGAAGCGCGCTGAAGCTAGACTTGGCTCGTAAAAGGTCACCTCAGCCCGTCAGCAGGAGTAGGGTGATGTTTGGAAATTAGTTTGAGGTTTTCTCTTTGTAGTGTTTCTTGGATGTAGTAATCGTCATTTGTGGCGTTTTGTGGCGTTTCTTTTTTTTTCCTTCAGTTGTAAGAATGGTTATTATCAAACCTCTTTGAAACCTTTATTTTGAATGGAAGTGTGTTTGGTAACATTTTAGTCCGTGTGTTATGTTTGGGAAATTTTGAAGCCTGACTGCGAGGCAGGAGATGCTTCAATCATCAGTGCTCCAACCATAGGTCCCGGAGTGAAGCTGAAGCGTAGTCAGGAGAACCCCAGCGGTGTAGAAGGGCCTTGGTTTAATCTCGGTCCTTAGTGTGACATGGTTTATGTTCTTCCGAGGGTGCGATGTTGTTGATATGGTGATGGTGGTAGTTTTGATGCTCTATCCGTTGGACCCTTCCCTTCTTCCCCCTCATGGTGGGGGTTTTTGGACCATATGGAAAGTTTTCAAGTTCGGTTAATCTCATCAGTTCTTATGGTGGGGAGACCCACGGTGGGTCTCACAGAGTCACACCGAAAGTAATTTAGTGTTAGCCCGATCCTTATGGTGGGGATTCTGTTCAGGCCTCCCCATGTCAGTATCAGAGTCCTTTTCATGTATCGATTTGGTGGTGGGTGGTCTTGTGCGGAACCATCTAATCCTATGCTCTTCCTCCTGGGTAAATGTTGGGATTGGAGTACGCCCAACTGTTCCGTTAGACTAAGATTATGGGAATAAATGTCTGAAGTGGTTTAGGTTTGTTCCTTGGTTGAAATGGATGGTTTGGGTTCTGCTTGGTGATAGTTAAAGTGATCATGTTTTAAGGATGAGTCGTGTGTCATGGATTTTCGATGTTTGTTTGGATCGATCAACTCGAGACGCTTAAACTTTTGTGGGTGGGTGACACTTGATAAGTTTTATCTTTGGGTCTAGATCATGTTGTAGCTTTCCGAGGGCAGAAAGCGTTATGGTGGGGAGAATTGTCACATCCCGACATATCTTTTATTTTATTTTATAATTTTCTTTGACTTTTAAATTTTTTGGGGTCCGGGTTGAGTCTTGGACGAAAAACTTTTGAGTTATGTCAAAAAATGTGCGTTTTTTGAGTTGACATCATTGGGCGCACGAGAGGAGCGCATTTTGAAAACCCAGCACGGCTCCGCCCAGGCATCTGCACGGTCCGCCTGCCTTCGGAAAAATTAAAATGGGTAAAGATGTTATTGTTGTTAATAATTTTATAATTTTTATTAAAAATGAAATGATAAATTATTATCGTTATTATTATTATTAATATTCCGTCCGGTGCACGGGCACCGCACGGTTAGCGAAGGCTGTGCGGTCAGCCCGAGAACCTATGCGACTGCTTCTAGATCGGAGAGAAGCTACTGCACGATCCGCACATGAGTGCTTGAGTTGTGCACGGGCCGTGAGGTTGCGGTATCCAATTAATAAGATTAAGTAAAGAAAAATGAGGTAGAATTAAAATGAGTGAAGTTTGTGATTTATTGTGTTATTTAAAATATTTATTGTTGTTAATAATTTTATTATTATTAAAATGAAATGAATACTTTTATTATTTTTATTTTTATCATGTTATTATTATTATTATTATTATTATTAATATAAATGTAACAATTAAAATTAATGCTAATTAAAGTTTTCATTAGGAATTATTTTAGTGCTATATTATTATTATTCTTATTAGTGTTATTATTAATAAGACTTTATGATTATTATGATGATGATTATTATTAAGGTATTATTATCATTATGTTATTATAATTATAATTATAATTTTATTTTAGGATATTTAATTAAAGAAAAAAAATAGTAACCCTAGTTCGACGCACCCCCCTTCCCCCAGATCTGCTGCGCGAACCCGCCCCGCTTTTGACCCCGTATACGCATAGTGCTACGGAGCCCTCCCATGGCGGCCCTCGCCTCCTCGCTGTCGCAACCCAGTGGCCGACGTCCTCCCCCTCGCTGGCGTAGCGCCTTCGGGCCAGCGTGTCTCCATCTTTGCACACCTCCCCATATACAACTCACCTTCTTCTTCCCACACCTCCCCGCACGACCTGAACCTTATTTTCCTCTACATCCCCATCTCCAGCGCAACTCCCTGCTGCCGCACCTCCCATCCGACCGACCCACTGACCGACACGACTTCTCCCGACCGAACCCGCTCTATCGGCATCCCTCCAACCATCACGACCCTCCTCTCCAGTAGTCTCCCTCCCTCATTTGGTGGAGTTTTATTTTTATCCAAATCTTAAATGCTAGCGTTTAATTCCAAAATTAATGGTCCGAGGTTGTTGTTTATGGATGTTTTGGTTTCTCGCTGGTGTGGTCGAGGTGCGAACAGTGTTTCACACCATTTTCAGGATGTTCTTCATCATTTGAGGTGAGTTTCCCATTTTGCACAAATATTCTTGAGTTAATATTCACTGGTTTCTTGTTTTGTGCTTTGTTTGTGATAATTAATTGGCGAATTGTAATGTCTAGAACAATGTATTTTATGTGGAATTGGTTGAAAATGAATTTTCCATGTCAAATTTGGTATATTATGTGTGTTCAAAGTTTTTTGTTGTATTTTATGCATGTAGTTTATAATTTTGAATAAATTATTAAATTAAGAAACTACTGCAAATCACAATTTGAAAGTCTTCGTTTGAGGTTGGGCTTAAGGAGAGGGTTTTTGGGTGAGTTTTGACATAAAAGACTTGCAGTGTTATTTAAAATTGTTTTATAAACTTTTAACTGGTTTATTAAATATTATATGTGGTGCGGATTATGTTTTGGAAATATTTTTGAGGTGTGCTAGGTTTAAAAATGGATTTTTGACATGCAGATTATTTTTTATTAAGTTGTGTAATTTGTTATTTTAACTGTGCAAGTGGTGCGCATTATGTTTTGGTGTGTTGCGAGTGCACGTTTAATTATAAGGAGGTGTTTTGAACATGTTTTGGGTGTGTAAAGTTGTGGGTTTCTCTTTGGATTTGTTTAATAAATTTTAAAGTGGTTTATTAAATAGTACAGATGGTGTGAACTGTGTTTTGAAAAACATGTCGAGGTGGTTATTTTGCGCTCTTTGTTCATTTGGATCGTTTTAAGTCTATGTTTATGTATTTTATTTATCTTTGTGGTTGCAGCGCGTTGGCAAGTTTTTTTCTTTTTCCACAGTCCCGCGATCGTCAGCTTGTGTGTGCTTGCACGCCCGTGCGAGGCGTGTTGCATCGTTGTGATTGGTCTACGAGTCGAGGTTGGTCCCCCACTGCACTCGCCTTTAAATTTAGAATTTATTAATTTCTTGATATTTTATTAATTTTAATAAATAATAAATAGTATTAGATAATTAATTTTGGAATAATTACTCGATGTAAAAAGAGATGTTTATTTTATGCACATCACTTGAATTATTTTCTTGATGAATTGACACACAATAGTAAAAGAATTCCCCTTTGGCCTTTGGACATAATTTATGAACTCTCATGTGTGGTTTTGGTTTGATCTCAAATGTTTTCTTTTGGCACGTGAGCAAATATTCTGGTTTCTCTTAAGAAATGATGTTTTTCTTTAAAGTTGGTTAAGGCCCGTTTGGCTCCTGATAAAAGTAGATTGTGTTGGAATATTTGAAAATGGTTTTACTTGTCATGTGAAGGTGTTGGTTTCTTTTTAAAGATGGGTGATTTTCAAAGGGTGTTTAAAGCCAGTTTGACACTTTAACAAAATAAATTATTTTGAAAAACTTTCTTTGACGTGACTCAGGGGTGATTTGTTGTGTACGACTATTGTGTGAGTTGTCGAGCGTGATGTTTGTGCATTGTGACTGGTTACGTGTTTGGAATTGTTGATTCACCCCCCTTTTAATACACGTGTTGACATGAGAACCTGACATAGTAAGTGAATATTTTGAGAACGATTGTTGCACTAGTTTAGATTACGCATTGGCTAGTGGCCCTTAGTACGAATTATACTCTACTAGGGGATTGGGCCCCTCAGTTAGGCCAGGTAGGGCAGTACCGAGCATTTGGGTGTTATGACGTCATCGAGAGTAGGCATGCCTTTAGGACGAGTCTCACGTATAGTATGTTCTGGATTGTTCACGAGCTCCTTGGTTCAGCCCATGTTTTCTTTAGTGTTTATTTGTATGTGGGGGACGATTGAGAGGTCTAGTTCGGTTGATGGCCCCTGTGTTACAGTTTTTCCATTTTCCTTAGTGTGTGTTGTGTGTGGTTTTCCTTTGACCAACAACTAACATTTGGATTTCTAAATTAATCACAAAAATGTTTTAAAATGCAATGCACTAGTTCCTTTCAAACATTAAACTTGTTTTTAAATTAAAAAGGGAAATGGACTGTTACTTGTTTTACAAATGAAAGTGTGTGTGTGGAAACCCATATTTTATATAATTTAGTTCAAACCTGGAATTAGTAAATTCTTTATTCAAAGGTAGTGCATTGGGAATAATTTGTTGGGCATGCCTACTAAGTTTTAATACTCACGCCTATAGTGTTTTCCTGTTTTTAGTTTTGTTGCAGGTTTGACTCGAACTTGTTCGCCGTGAGCGAGAATTGGTTGTGGTTTGGAAAGTGACACTCAAGATCACGAGGAGTTTTTGGGTTGTGGTCAGGTTAGTGCGTTGTTGTTGATTGTTCTTTCTTTACCATGTCGTTTATCTACTTTGTCTTGTGATATTTTCTTTCCACTGCTTTATTTATTTTCATTGGGAGAAATCATTCCCATTTTCACTCTTTTGATGCCCTAGCGCTTCTCGCCATCCCAGGAGGATCGGTAACGCCTCTCGGGCCATGTCGCGGACCGGCTCGGGTGATCGGTTCAGGGTCGAACCGGGTTGGTTTGTGACACATGTGTTATGTTGCGCGTGTGTGTTTATGTGTGTACGTGTATGTATGTATGTATGTGTGTGTATGCATGTTCATGTGTACGTGTATGAATATGTGTGTGGATATACATTGTAATACCTTGAAAATTTAGTTTTAAAAAATAATAAGCTCGATAGTTTTCTTAACACGCAACACCAAACTTCAAACGAATTGTAATATATTATAAAAATATTATTATTTATATGTGATTGTTTTAACTTAGTTGTTAAATTTCCAGGTATAAATATGAGTAACCACATTATGAAATATATGTATAATGGTCATACTCAAAACAAATGTATTGATTAGTGCTTACGAAATAAGCACCAAATTTTTATGCTTAAAAATATATATTTTTCAAAAATAGTTTTTATTGCATCTTATGCATGGATATTATAATTATTTTCTACGACTTTTAGACATTGAATTTTATAAAAAAGATATAATTTTTGAAATCAGCATCTCAAAAGATTAGGGTGATTTTTTGGAAATTTTCTAAAAAAATTATTTTTTGTGTGAATAGAGAAATATACCGATTAAAAAAACAATATTTACTTTTCTAGTATTTTCAAAGCTTAATTTTGATTGAGATTGGTTTTAAAATTTCATCAATTTCTTGTTATTAAAAATAATTCAATTTATACATTTTTGATCAATATTATACTTGATCTTGACATAAAAATACTTTTAGATTTAAAGATACATTTATCAAAAAACAATTTTCTTCACAGTTTATAGGATTTTTATAAAATGAATTTCTTACACTTAAAGATATTTAATTTTTTAAAATGGATTCTATATTTGGATTCAGTATAATTAATATTATTTAATAATACCAACTTAATTTTTTATCATAATGACAAATAAAAACAGTAAAAAAATTTCACCACAGTAAAAAGGTAAATCGAGTTAACTTAAGTTAAAACTAAATGATAACACAACTGTTTTTTATCTTAATTCATATTGGATGAAGGTATTATGACTCTTATCACTTTATGCTCTAGATTTAATTGTTTATGAGACACTTGTTCATGAAAATGACCTATACAATATTTTAAGTAAAGAAAAATACAAAATGTCACTCTCTTGCTTTTAAATATGTCTTATATGTTCACATAGGGATAAAAATAAGTTGGAAATAAATATTAAAGTTTATTTCCATAAATAAATTATTATAATGATTATAATTTATTTATAATTTTTAGTGAGTATAAAATTAGCTTAAATGCTTACAAAAAGCCAACTCAGTAGAAAACTCAAAGTAAATAATTTTAAAAGAATTAAAAGTAATGTATTTAGAATGAGTTATGATTACAAAAGAATTTAATAGTTAATAATAATTTATTTTTGATGATGAAATGGATTATATTATAAATCCATTACTATATTCATGTCTTTAAAGTCAAATTAAATGAATAGTGTCAAAATCGACATTAAATATAATTTAAGTTAAATAATATTTAATTAAATTATTTAATAAACATAAAAATATTATAGAAGGAAAATTAGGATGAGAAATCATAAAAAATGTCATCCCTTTGCCATTTATGATCCAATTATCACTATATAAGTAAAATTATAACCCTTTAATATTGAAAAATTTATTACCACGATTAAGGTTAAAATTAGTCAATCAAGGGGTTAAACCAAAAGATAAGGGTTAAAATGAAATATAAACCTACCTAAATTTGATTGGATCATTATATTTAGACCATATACTCATTATCTTTGAATCCATGTCATTTTGGAACCATTTTTACATGATTTATACACATATTGTACTATAATATTTCATGTATTTCCAAAAGTGCCCCTTCCCTCCCTTTTAAAAGTACAACCTCATTCTCTTCTTTACAAAAATTTGATTCATCTAGCTTGAACAAACCCTGAGAATTTATATTCTCAGATTCCCTACCCAAAAATTATAGGTTATGGTATTCTTAAAAGACCATTCCAAGTGTTCTTAAGATGTGATCTAAAGTAAGTCTGTTGAAGAAGAGGTAACCATTTTTACAGTCTCTTTCAAATTTATTTCTTCTTCTACTTATCTAAATATGTTGTACCCATAATAAAATAATAAATAAAGTATTATAAATATACTAATATGTTATTATGATTATGATACAACCATTTTCTATCCTACGAAATTCAAAAATATCGCTCGTGCGTACGTATGACTTACCATCTCCATGTAGCGGTGTAATTTGTTTTCCACCACCATTTTACTTGGATAGTTATAAAGATGGAACTAATATATATATATATATATATATATGATATTTATGAAATAATTATGGTTATGATAATATATTATATCATTTAACTTCTCACCCATCCACACATTAAAAAAATGATAACGTTGTTTATGTATACATGTGGACTTCTGCCTCCACGAAGCGATGTGATTCATTTTCCCTGTCTGCCCTTCAATAATATTTATAAAAATGTATCTAATGAATAAATATGATATTTATAAAATTAATATCATTATGAATATAATGAAACTACAACATATTCATAAAAAATGTCACATCTGTGATGAAACATACATGAGAAAACCAAGCAGTTAACACCAGAAACAATGATAATAATGAAAAATTATTAATGAATGAGTGATAAGATGTTATAAGTGGATCATATATGATATTATAAATATTAATAAAGTTATTTTATAAATTAATATCAAATTTAAAACTATTATATATGAGGATAAAACATGTTCAACTAAGTGGAGGAGTGAGGTAAGGGATTCCGTCTTAATTTCCACTCCACTGACATATTTGGAATTATGAATCTATTTACTTTTATGTGATGTATATATTGAACCTTTGATTTATTTAACATTAATATTTAATTATTCAGGATGATTAAATTTTCAATTCAATTTTACACTTTCACGGGGTTACTATTTAAATGTTATCAAATAGGTAAAAATTTATTTTATATTCTCATTTTTTTGGGACTGCTTATATTTTTCATTGAAGTAATATTATAGTTTATCATTCATAAATCCATATATATTTCTTATACTCTAGATATTTAAGGAGTTCTGGTTTTTTTCCAACTTTTTATCTCTTTGACATATGAATCAAGAAAAAAATGTTTAGAAGAAAAATCGATCTTATTTCACTTTTTGACCGGGTATATTTTTTTTCCAAATCCATATTTTTCAGAATTGTTTTACAAGAAACATTTTTATTTAAATGATTTATGAAGTAAAATTTATGTTATCTTGAAAATTTTAAAATGTTTGAAAGGAATATTTCTAAATTTTTCTGAAAGGGTTATTTTTTTGACTTTCTTTACAAAAAGTTAAAAGGAATGTTTCTTTTTAACGTATATGACCTTAACGGATTTTCCCACCGCCATAACTATTTTATACTATTTATCTTATTATACAAGTTTTCAATGGTTTTAAAAATAATAATTTTTTTTATGAAAAATAATTTAAAAATTTTCCTTTCTATTTTCTTTATTTCTCTAAAGGAAATGTTTTTATTACAAAAACCTATATTTATGATAAAATGATGGTCATCTTTTATCTATTATTAATTTTATGGTCATTAGATTTATCTTGAAACATTCACTTTGTTGTGATCATTTTTATTAGAAATTTTATTCTCTTAAGTATCCATATTCTTTATATCATGGATATGATTATTTCCTAAACCATGTGACATTTTTACATACGATGATTTACTGTGAAATCTATTTGATTGATGAAGAAAATATTAATATTTCATATTCTTTACTCAATATAGATATTTGTTGAAAAGACATATTGTTTATGAATTAAATTGATCATTCAATATATGAGGAATGCATTGGACATGCAGTTATGGGTAACACCTAGTTATAGACAGCCCCTCAATGCATTGATAGGTCTCATGAGACAAACAGGTTGGATAAACATATTAAATGAGTTTTTAGTGTATGCCCACCCATATTGTAATGAAAAAAACTTTTTGGATAATATTTGTTTCCTAAATTTTTGTGTTATTTTATTTTGTACTCATCAAAACTATATCATTTCATTAATGAAGTGGGTATAATTAAAATGAGACCTTTTGGTTTCGACTGTTATATGACTATTGGTCAATATGACCATTGGAAACTATACTCATAATGATATGATTATTGTTTATAAATACAAATGATCATGGTTAAATAATACAGAAAGAATAATTGATGGATTCATCTAGTAGACTCGGGCCGTATGGAGCCCATTTTTCAGAGCTTGGGAAGGAGGTGGCATCACTAGGCTTCACTATGGACCAATCCCAAACCGAATTCAAACACATTAAGTTTGAACAGAATCACTTACAGGAGAAGTTCAAGCTAATAGAAATCACCACTCGAGCAATGTTGTCTGAGCCACCCCAAGATTTTATCACCATTTCACACCTAACTATTAGGTCCTATGCAGGTGTTATAAGGGGCTATGTGATGAGGACTTAGTTATTTTTGTAATCCTTTTGTATAAATAAAATTGTTATTTCTTATTATGGTAAAATTTTTGAATTTCAAATGTCAAAATAAATATAGGATGAATTTATAGAAGTTCCATATTATTAATGAATATTGAAAAAAGGGTATTTTAAAATATTTTTTTATACTTTAAATAATTAATACTGTGAAATCATTTTCAAAAAATGTTCTTCTACAGTTGTGATTAGTAAGAAATTTAGATTCTATAAGATCAAATTTTTTTTAGTGAATAGTAAATTATGAATAGTAATATTAGCCTTATGAATAGTAATGTGACCAATGGAATAGTAACCTCACTTAAGAAAGTGTAAATATAATATAGGAATCTTGTTTGGTAATGTGATATTATAGAATAAGTAAATAACTGTTTCAGAAATTATTAGTTAAGTTTTAGTATTTTTTCAGAAAAATAGTGCTTTTACTTAAAAATTATATATCTCATAATTATAAAATTATTTTCATAAAATGGAGTTCATTTTTGAATTCAAAGCATAGATATTATATTAGGGTGAATTTATGATATTTTTATAAAATGGTTTGTTTTTTGGTGAATAGTAAAAATACAGTTTTGAGTTTCGGTGTGTTTATGACCTCATTAATGATGTAATAATTATGATCGACTTGTGTACAATAATATATTTTATGAGGTTTCCCAAGTGGCTAATACCATAGGCAAATACCATGGGCAAGCCCACGGTTTTTCAAATACCACTAATGAGGTGTCCCTTGGAAATTAATAAAATATTCCCCCATTTTTTCTATAAATACCAACCCATTCCTTCATTCCTTTCATTACAAATTCCTATTCAATGAAGATATGGTCTTTTTACCTCCCAAGGAATCCTCCAAAATTTCCCTCAAGCCCCCAAGTTCCTAACCTTCTAGTTTTTGAAGTTACTCTTCAAGGTAAAGGAATCTTTCACCCTCCTCTTTTAGTTATGATTTCCTTTATGTTATGTATTCTAGTTTCCGTTTTATTATGTGGTGGAATGTTATTATATATTCTTATTTCTGTCCATTTTATGTTCAAATGATGAGAGGCCCTTTCCTCTCACATCAACTGATTTTCTGAATTTTTAAGTGATGCCGTTAGGTTGCCGAATTTTCGTAAAAGAAATCACATCTTCTCTTTTCTTTCTTGTTTTCTTTTTCATGTGGTATGTCATCCATAAATCCATAACATGATCTTATTTACATTTTATTATTTACCTATACTTTATTATGAGTTATTTATGGGTGGGTAACCTTTGTACCCTCTCTTTTTAATGTTTTCTAAAACCATGTTTAGCTGTTATGCTGCATAATTTTCGTCTCAAAATCTCTCTCTTTTTTCTCACGAAATTATCTTATTTTATTTATGTGAATACCCAAACATATTTCATTTCGAGGGGTATTCAGAAAGACATAAAAATGATATATTTTATCCTGGAATTTACATACATAAAACCCTTATTCCCTTTCCATGGGTTATAAATGACATAATGATCTTGTTTTTAAGCGCTTTTTTTTAAACGTCATGATTTTGATATGAAACCCATTTATTTTATTCTATTTGGGTTATTTATGAAATGTATGATTATGATATATGTGGAAAATATGAAAATAAATACATATTAAGGGTGCGCCTTGATAGCGCTCCAATGCATTGGGTAAGGAATTTAATCTCTAGAGATGACAAGTTTTACGGTACCTTGGTGAATAACCTTGGTAATTTTTATGAAACCTTGGGGATGGACGTTGGTGATATGTTAATGAATGTATAAATTAAATGTTTCAGCCACATTTTAAAGTTATTTTTCAAGTTATTATTATGATATGCCTCTTTATCTCCATGTTCTTATTGATATCTCTCAAGATCACATGTAAACTGTTTCACTTGTTTTCCTTACTAGGCCTTATGCTCACCCTTTATTTTGATGTTTGTATTCAGGTTATGAGATGCATTAATTGTATTTAGTATGAAATTTTCAAGAATATTTTCAAGGGGATTAAAAGTTTTTTTTAGTTTTCATGTATTATGTTCCTGATTTCCAAGACACTAGAATTTAAAGATCCTCTATTTGTAAAATGTAATGAAAAGTTATGTAATAAAAAGGAGGGATGCCATAGTTGGTATCAAAGGAAATGTTTATTTATTTGTGGAAATTAGGCTATGAAAAATTTAGGAATAACCCTATAAAAAAGTTTAAATATAGGAAAACTTCCTGGTATTTTGGTGAAATATTGAGTAAGTGGTTTCCAAACAAATAAATACCTATCTGGATATGAACAAGTGGATGTGGCTCTGGCACAAATGTACCTAGGAGTGAAAAATCTGACAAGGAGTTTCAAGATTGACCCAGGTATCATGTTACATGACAATGGGCCTTACTACACTCCTAGTTTGACACTTACGGTGGGATATATTTGGTTAACCACAAGCTTCTTATGAATCATTATGAAGGATTTATAGAAAAAAGTAATTGTTTAAGCATGAAGTTTTAAGACATAAAATCCTTTATAGTTAAAATATTCATCAATGAAATAAGATTATAACTAAGGTTTTATTCTTTTAGAAAATAGAGGGAAATAGGAGGAACCATGAAAATGGTGAATGTAATGGACCATGCGCTGACAGACCTCTAATGGAAGCCGAAATGGAAAATTTCTTGAGAATTATGAACCAAATGACTCAAGTTATGGGAAATAACTTGAATCAAGATGAGAGAGCAATCTCACCATTAAGGGAACAACATTCTGTTGATTCCTTTATGTGTCAACGTCCACCAACCTTTAGTGGATCTACCGACCCATTGATTTCTGAATAGTGGATCAGCTCTATCGAGAAGATCTTTTCTATTCTTCACTGTTCGGAATAAGAGAAGGTCACCCTGAATGTTTACCACTTAGAGGGAGAAGCTAATAAGTGGTGTGAATTGATTAAAAACACAAGTCTAAGAGTGGAGGTTGAATCTATGGAGTAGGATGATTTCATATGGATCTTCTTCAATAAGTATTTCCCTCATTCTATGAGAACAAAAATGGAGAAGGAGTTTCTTGAGATGAAGCAGAAGGAGAATGAATCTATTGGAAGCTATGAGATGAACTTCATAAGACATTACCATTACACCTCAATATTTGTAATGGATCCTAATGGGAAGGTTGATATATTCTTTAGTGGACTAAGACCTCATCTGTGGAAGAATCTAGACAACTGAGACTATGATAGCTATGAGGAGATCATGCAGAGTGCGATGGAAGTCGAACTGGAGTTCAGTGAGACATAGTGGTCTCATAAATACAATGACAAGAAGATATCAATGGATCCAAGCTTAGGGAGGACCTTTGACTAGGGAAGAGGAGGCAATAAAGCACAACGTCCCACATGTAATAAATGTGGTAAGAATCATTTGGGGAATTTTCTGCTCGGGAGCGGAAAGTACTACAAGTGTGGAAGAGATGACCATATTGCACATAATTGTCATAGTGAGGTAAAGCCTAAAATTACCAACACTAAAGACAAGGGGAATATGGTGCAGACCCTACCTTATGTCCAATTCTATAAGTGTGGAAAACTTGGTCACTTTTACAATCACTGTCCAAATCCGAGGGAAGTGTAGGGGAATCACCATCAGCCTCATCAAAAGAAAAGGGAAAAAGGTTGTGCTTTTTTATATCACTACAGCTGAAGTTGAAGTGAAAAATGATGTAGTGGCAGGTAATCTTGTTGTTCTCTCAAAGGTAGAAATTACTTTGTTTGATTTTGGTTCTATGCATTCCTTTATTTCATCCATGTTTACAAAGAATTTAGAATCAACCCCTGTATTTCTAAAAGTAAAGTTATCAGTCAAGACTACTGGTGGGATTATCCAACCATCGTCAATGTTTAGAAACTCTAGTATTTACATTAGTGAGTACAATCTTATCAAAAATCTAGTAGTCATTCCCATGTTGGAATTTGACATTATACTGGGGATGGATTAGTTATCAAAGTATAATGCTAAGATCAAATGAAGAAGCAAGGAAATATCAGTAGTCTTGAATGGAAAACCTACAATTATCTTCCAAGGAGAGATATATCAACATGATATTTGTCTAGAAGAACCTCCTATATCCTTCTTTATGGATTTGATCAATGAAGAAAAAGAAGGAAATGAGAGTATAAGGATATAAAATGTCCCCATAATCCAGGAATAAATTGATTTATTTCCTAAGGAGTTACCCAAACCTCCCATAGAAAGAGAGGTAGAGTTCTCCATTGAACTCATACCTGAATCTCATCCGATATCAAAGACCCCATATAGGATGGAAAATGTGGAGCTGAAGGAAATTAAATAAACAACTCCAAGATCTTTTGGAGAAGGGGTTTATCCAACCGAGGGTGTCCCCTTGGGCAGCACCTATTCTCTTTATAAAGAATAATGATGGATAAATGCGGCTATACATTGATTATAGAGGAATGAATGAGATCACAATGAAGAACAAATACCATATTCCAAGAATTGATGAATTATTTGACCAACTTCATGGGGATCAATTCTTTTCTAATATTGATATTCGATCTGGTTATCATCAATTGAGGGTGAAGAAAGAAGATATTCAAAAAACTACCTTTCGATCAAGATATGAGCATTATGAGTTTGTTGTTATGACCTTTCTATTGACTAATTCCATTTTTATGAATTTTATGAATAAAGTATTTAAGGACCACCTTGATAACTTTGTGGTAGTTTTTATTGATGATATTATGATATATTCTAAAATTAGAAAGGAGCATGAGGATCATATAAGGATTATTTTTCAAAATCTCTGGAAGGAGAGGATTTTTGGAAAGTTTAGAAAATGTGAATTTTGGTTACAAAAAGTTTCTTTCTTGGGGAACATTGTAACCAATAAATGAATCACAGTTGACCCTACAAAGACAAAGGTTGTAGAGGAGTGGACTCAGCCTACAACAATAACTGAGATTCATAGTTTCCTTGTATTAGTGGGATATTATAATAGATTTTTGAAAAACTTTTCACGACTTTCTAATCCATTAACCAAGTTAACTCAAAAAGGGGTCAAGTTCATCTAGACAAAGGAGTGTGAGGAAAGTTTCCAAGAGATGAAGAAGAGATTGTTTACTACAACCATGTTAACTTTTCCCTCAATTAGAGAAGGATTATTTATTTTTAGTGATTCATCTCTGAAAGGGCTTGGGTGTGTCCTCATGAAAAATGAAAAAGTCACTGCTTATGCATCTTGAAAGTTGAATACTCATGAGCATAACTATCATATGCATGATCTTGAGCTAGCTATGGTAATTTTTTCTCTGGAGATATGGAGTCACTATCTTTATGGGGAGAAATGTGATATATACATAGTCCATAAAAGTTTGAAGTATATTTTCACACAAAATTAATTGAATATGAATGAGATAAATGAGATGGTTGGTACTTCTTAAAGAATGTGATTGTTCAATTAATTATCATCCCAAAAGAGAAAACAAAGTCTCCAATGCATTAAGTAGGAAAGACCCAGTTGTTCTGTCCATGATGAGGATTCAAAGAGATCCTTTGATCAATGACCTAGTAAATCTAGAAATGGGAATTATAAGGTAAGGAACATCATCAAACCTATTCCAAATGATTTCTCAACCATCATTACTAGAGAAGATCAAGAAGGCCCATAAAGAAGATCCTTTGTTATATAAGAAGTTTGAGGTAGTGAAGGATGAGAAGTTTTCTGAGTTTAATATTGATCAAGAATGTGTAATGAAATTTTGTACAAGACTATGTGCTCTATCTATTCCAGAAATAAAGAAGTAGATGATGGATGAAGCTCATAAATATACTTTATCTATACATCTGGGAAGCACAGAAATGTATAGGGACCTTTGTGATCATTATTGGTAGGATAATATGAAAGGGAGATTGCTGAATACACTATAAGGTGCTTGGTATGTCAACAAGTGAAATAATAATGACAACTTTCTAAAGGGGTATTACAACCACTACCCATGCTGGCATGGAACTGGGACAATATCACTATGTACTTTGTCATTGGTCTCCCGAGAACTTCCAAAGGAAACAATGCGATATGGGTTATTGTGGAGAGTCTCACCAAGACTGCCCATTTTATCTCTATTTGGGAAGATTTATCTCTTGATCAACTTGCCAGGATTTTCATGAAGGAATTGATAAGGATGCATGGAGTTCCACTTTCTATCATATCTGATCATGATCCAAGGTTCACATCAAAATTCCGGAGAAGTCTTCAACATGCTTTGAGTACCGAATTGAATTTCAGTATGGAATATCACCCCAAACTGATGGCCAATCTAAAATCACTATTCAAACACTAAAGGACATACTAAGAACATGATCAATGGAATTTAAAGATGTATGGAATCAACATATCCCATTAGTTGAGTTCTCTTGCAACAACAGCTTCTACTCAAGCATTAAAATTGTACCCTATGATGCTCTATATGGGAAGCGATGTAGAAATCCTACTTGTTGGGATGAAGTTGGTGAGAGAAAGCTTCTTGGGCCCAATCTTGTGCAAGAGATGACATAAAAAGTCCATTCTACCCAGCAACACATTAAGGCTGCTCAGAGTTGGCAAAAGATCTATGCCGAAAACCGTTGAAGGTACTTGGAGTTTGATGTTGGTGACAAAGTCTTTCTTAGAATTTCACCTTGGAAGAGAGTCACGAGGTTTTTAAAGAAAGAGAATCTTAGCCCTAGGTACATTGGCCCCTATGAAATCCTTGATCGCTTAGGAGAAGTGGCCTATCGACTTGCACTTACTCCAAATATAGCACAAGTTCATGATTTATTCAACGTATCTCTCTTAAAGAAGTACATACATGACCCTTAACATGTAATAAATCCATAGGTGGTACAACTGAAACATAACCTCTCTTATGAGGAGCAACCAGTGGAAATATTGGATCTTAGAGACAAGTATCTACACAACAAGACTACCTGCCTTGTTAAGGTGTTGTGGAGAAACCAAAAAATGTGAAGAATCCACGTGGGAACTAGAGGAGTCTATGAGGCAGAAGTACCCATACCTTTTCTATTCTGAGGGTACAAGTTGAAATTTCAGGGATTAAATTTCTTAATGGGGGAAGAATTTAATGATCCAAACTTTTTGATAATATTTGTTTCCTAAATTTGTGTGTTATTTTAGTTTTTACTCATCAAAACTAGATCCTTTTATTTATGAAGTGAGTATAATTAAAATGAGACCTTTTGGTTTTGACTGTTATATGACTGTTGGTCAATATGACCATTGGAAACTATACTCATATTGTTGTCATTATTGTTTATAAATATAAATGATCATGGTTAAATAATACATAAAGAAGAGTCGATGGTCTCATCTAGTAGACTCGGGCCGTACGAAGCCCATTTTTCGGAGATTGGGAAGGAGGTGGTGTCACTGGGCTTCACTCTGGACCAATCCCAAGCCAAACTTCAACATGTTAATCTTGAATGGAATCACTTATAGGAGAATTTCAAGCTGATAGAAATCACCACTCGGGAAATGTTGTCCAAGCCGCCCCAAGATTCTATCACCATTGCACACCTTACTCTTAGGTCATATACAAGTGTTATAAGGGTCTATGTAACAAGACCTTAGTTACTTTGTGTAATCATTTTCTATAAATAAAATTTTTATTTCTTATTATGGTAAAATTTGTGAATTTAAAATGTCAAAATAAGCATAGGATGAATTTATAGAAGTTCCATATTATTGATGAATATTGGAAAAAGGGTATTTTAAAATATTTTTTATACTTTAAAAAATTAATAACGTGAATTGATTTTCAAAAAATGGTCTTCTATAGTTGTGATTAGTAAGAAATTTAGAATCTAATAAGATCAACTTAATTTTTTGTGAATAGTAAATTATGAATAGTAATATTACCCTTATGAATAGTAATGTGACCAATGGAATAATAATCTCACTTAATAAAGTATAAATATAATATAGGCATCTTGTTTGGTAATGTGATATTATAGCATAAGTAAATAAATGTTATAGAAATTATTAGTTAAGTATTAGTATTTTTTCAGGTAAATAGTATTTTTAATTAAAAATTAAATATCTCATAATTAGAAAATTATTTTCATAAATGAAGTTCATTTTTGAATTCAGAGCATTGATATTAGGTTAGGGTGAATTTATGCGATTTTTATAAAATGTTTTGTTTTTCAGTGAATAGTAAAAATAAAGTTTTGAGTTTCAGTGTGTTTAATGACATAATTAATGATGTAATAATGATGTAATAACTCTGTTAAACTTGTTTACAGTAAGATATGTTACGATGTGTCCTAAGTTTCCAATACCATGGGAAAATATCGTGGTCAAGCCCATGGTTTTCATATACCACTAATGAGGTGTCCCTTGGAAATTAATAAAATATTCCCTCATTTTTTCTATAAATACCAACCTATGAATTCATTCATTTCACTACAAATTCCTCATCAATGAATCTATGGTCTTTTTACCTCCCAAGGAATCCTACCAAGGTTCCCTCAAGCCCCCCAAGGTCCCAACCTTCAAGTTTTTGAAGTTACTCTTCAAGGTAAGGGAACCTTTCACCCTCCTCTTTTATTCATGATTTCCTTTATGTTATGTCTTATAGTTTCCATTTTATTATGTGGGGGAATGTTATTATATATCCCTTTTTCTGTCCATTTTATTTCCAAATTATTATATACCCTTTCCTCTCATAAACCGATCTTATGAATTTTCAAGTGACGCTGTTAAGCTTCCAAATTTTTGTAAAAGAAATCGCATATTCTCTTTTCTTTCAAGTTTTCTTTTCATACAATATGTCATTCAAACATCCATACCATGATATTATTTAAATTTTATTCTATCCCCATAATTTATTATGAGTTATTTATGGGTGGTTAACTCTTGTACCCTCTCTTTTTAATGTTATCTAAAACCATGTTGTATAGACGTTATACTGCAGAATTTTTGTCTCAAAATCTATCTTTTTTATCAAGAAATTCTCTTATTTTATTTATGTGAATACCCAAACATATTTCGTTTCTAGGGGTATTAAAAAATACATAAAAATGACATATTTTATTCTATAATTTACATACATAAAACCCTTATTCCCTTTCCATGGGTTATAAATTCCATAATGATATTGTTTTTAAGCGCTTTTTTTAAACATCACGATTTTGATATGAAACCCATTTCTTTTATTCACTTTGGGTTATTTATAAAATTTATGATTATTATATATGTGGAAAACATGAAAATAAAGAAATATTAAGGGTGTTCCCTGATATCACTCTAATTTATTGGGTAAAGAATTTAATCTTTAAATATGACAAGTTTTACAATACCTTGGAGAATAACTTTTGTAATTTTTATGACACCTTGGGGATGAACCTTGGTGATATATTAATAAATGTATAACTTAAATGTTGTATCCACATTTTCAATTTATGTTTCAAATTATTATTATGGTATGTCTCTTTATCTCCATGTTCTTATTGATATCGCTCAATATCACATGTAAACTGTTTCACTTGTTTTCCTTATTGGGCCTTCTGCTCACCCTTTTCTTTGATGTAAGTCTTTAGGTTATGAGATGCAGTAATTGTACTTAGGATGAAATTTTCTAGAATATTTTCAAGGGGATTAAAATATTTTTTTTTTATTTTTCATTTATTATGTTCCAGATTTCCAAGACACTAGACTTTAAATATCCTCTGTTTGTAAAATGTAATAGAAAGTTATGTAATAAAAATGAGGGATGCCATACATATTTTAAACTGTCTTGGTACAAGGCCTTAGTAGTAAAGATATCATGATGTTTGAGATCATGAATTCCAACATTATGCAATTTCTTCATTGAAAATTTAGTTATTATTATTATCTATGAGGTTATTTAATTGATATTATCCATGAATGCATTGATCTCACCATTATTTTATTACCTTACACCATGATATGAAAAAAGAAATCTTTGAATGAGTTCAAGGATTCATAATATTTAATTTTATAATGTTTTTTATATTTTATTTCCAATGTAAAAGTGGAAACATGTTTGTATCTGGTTCTTTAAGACTACTAAACCAATTAAGCCTTGGTGATGTGATCCCTTGTATCTTATTTTAATGAAATAAAGTATACACTGACTTTGGGTTACTGGAGTTTTTGTTGTTACAGTTTCTATCAAAGGATTTTTAGTAGAAAAATTAGGAACTAGATATAGGAAAACATAGATTATGTAACATAACCCTATGACATACTTTGAGGATATGTCTAATTGTAGGATAATATTATAAAAATTTCAGTGAGGTAGAGATTATATGGTTTTCCTAGCAATACATACCTGTCTAGATACTACAAGTCAACGTGGTTTTTTCACAGATGTATATAAGGGTAGAAAACCTTAAAAGAGTTGGTTGATTATATCTCATCAATCATTCTAGTGCATGATGAATGATCCCTTACTTCACACCTCGTTTGACACTCATGAGGGATATTCTTGGGTTAATTTAAATTTTCTCAACAAACCATTATGAAATATTTGAAAATATTTTTATGTTTTGAGAATATTCCCAAAGAAACCAAGCTTATAATTCTAAGATTAGTTATGCATAAATTTTTAATTTATGTTAAGTGTTTCATTAGTTTTAAAATTATATATTATGATTCATAATGTTATAATATAATATAGTGTATTCCATTGTTTATAAATGGCACCAACAGAAGGAATGGAAAACGTTTCAACACCTATAATCAATGTAGGTATTTCCCTTGTGAACAAGTTAACATGAATTGTATTGGATCTGAGTAGATTATGACTGTATTAGGATAGTCTACTTGAGTTATGACTAATAACTGCGCCTATATGGAACAACCAATTACTTTACAACATGATTCGTTGATAAGGTTATTCTGGTAAAGTATTTTTTAAAGGAAGATACTAATCAATGGTGGTCATTGATCCAAATTTCAAAGGAGTTAATGAAATGGAAGAATTTTAAGGATACATTATTTGAAAAATGATTTCCTAATGAGAAAAGAGCTAATATATAAAGGAAATTACTCAATATAAGATAAAATTAATAGGAAATCATTACCGAGTATAAGGAAAAATTTACAAGATTAGTAAGACATGCTATGGAATACATACATAATCCAAAAAGTATGGTTGGATGTTTCTTTGGTGGGCTCAAGCTAAGCATTTGAAGGGAAATAATCTCTCAATTTTTTTCATCACATGATGATATGGTATAAAGTTCCATTAGGAAAGAGAAAGAATTATCCAAGTCATATATTTTCAAAGTAAATTAAGAGAAGAAGAGGATGAATGAGAACCAATAAAAAAATAGACAAGGTGAAGAAAAATAAGGGAATAATGGAACTTACCACATGTGATAATTGTGGAAAGAAACACCCTAGTACTTTCTTAAAGGGAATAGGATTTTTTATAAAGTGTAGATAGAAAGGACATCAGATGTGTAAATGAAAGGGTAAGAAATAATCCTCTAATGTTCAGTGTTCCAAATGTAAGTAGACCAGGGTACTATATAAATGAATTCCCCAAGTGTCAAGGGAATATACCTTAGAAGTGGTTAAGTGATCAAGGATAAGTTTATGAAATTACTTCAGCTGAAGTTGAAATCCCTTAAGCCGTGATAGCTGGTACTTTCATTGTGAACTCATTCTTTATTTGAATTCATACATACACACTCTTTTCCATTTTTCATGAATATCAAATCATCCCTTGTTCCTTTGAGGAAATAATTATAAATCAAGACACCTAGTGGGAATTTGGTTATAATATGAATATATAGAATAATATCTATAAAGATGAAAAACTATTCCCTAGTTGAAAACATGGTAATTATAACCATGTTTTTCTTGGACATAATCTGGATTTTTGGGGTTTATTTAGTTTTAGGGATTTAAAAATTAGTAGATGAATCACAAAATAATATAAGAAAAGGATTTTGAATTAAATTTTTATTATTTCACCTTTATTTCTAAGTAATTAATGATCTTTTAATCACTCATCGATTTGTAATTTTGTGTTCATTAAATTTCTCATGACCATATTATCTATCACTCACTATTAGTCCATGGAAGTTAGTTTTCTCATGAAAATATTATTTATCACTCACTATTAGTCCATGGAAGTTAGTTTTATTCTCCATGTATATATTTTAAATCCACACCAATGTTTTCCTTAGATGGAAACTTGAATATGTGATATTTTAGTAAAAATTTATGTTGAATGTTCCGAGCGCAGTGGAAGTGTTGGATGAGACATGCCCAAATTCTTTTTTTTGTGATCAATGATTAATCCAAGATTTACAAGATGATAAATGTCGTGATAAACATAATTGAATAAAATAATATAGATAATGGATAAATTATGGAACTAAAGCATAGGATTATCACATATTATTTATAATTAATCTAAATAATTAAATAATTACCTTGTGAGAAATTCTTTTTTCATTGATAGACCTGACAACGTCTCTATATAGTAACATCACTGTGTTATAGGAATAAAGAATAGATTCCCTCTAGTGGTGATCTACACATGTTTCATGATCCTTCAAACGCCTCCGTAGGAATATCCAGGTGATAGCATGGAAGATACTAATGCTTTCATCATTCACATTTGATCACCCTGAGAATCGCTTCAAGAAAGGGTTCTCTTCAATCTATCTAGACTTGAGAGTGGTGGTGGATGAGGATCACTCTCCGTTATTGAGAGCATTATTGGAGAGGGGGCTCTCTATGGCTTTGAGAGGGTTCTCTACGGATCTCATTGTGCACAACAATTGAATTTTATCCCGTAGAAAAATAATATAATTGAGTTTATATATCACTGGGTTTAGAAAATTATAATTACACATGCACCCTAATTATTTCCATAATCTCTGTGGAACCCCATGTCTATAATAATAATAATAATAATATTATTATTTTACTTAAAATTCACTAAAATCATGCATTAAATTAATTATTATTTATTCAAATAATATTCAATTTATATTATTTCTCACTATATCACTAAACTCGATCCGTTATTCCTCTATAATATTTATCAAGCCTCAAATAATGAATATTTATTTAATAAATAAATATCACCATGTTATTCTCTAATAAATAAATAAATATTATATTCACTAAATAAAAAATAAATATTTATTAAATATTATGCTCACATAATATTCTTTATAATAACTTGTGAAATAATATACATGATCAAGTAAACATGAATAATTATTAAAATACATGTGACAATAATATTTATTTATCTTGTTAAATAATAAATAAAAATATATCATTTAACTCCTCTAAATTAGCTTTTTATTATTTTGAGAAACTGATTTTTGGAGAAGTGGGAACTGTACACCACCTTTTACAGCCACCCTGATACAAAATCCAACATTCAACCTTCAACCTTCAAAATTCAAAATTCAAACCACACAATCATGACAGGTCGGGCCACATCCTAACGTGATGCAAAACCTAACACAAAACAAACCAGTAGTCATACTAGATCACCATCACAGAAGCTTCCAAAAACCACTATTGTCGATGTAGAGAACCATCATTGTTATCAACTGAAACATAACTTGCAGTGAGTCACCAGATCACAATATCATTGATAAATAGACCATGACAAATAACCCACCAGTAAATATGAAACACTCCATTGTCAACCACCAACCTGAAGGCACTTTTCTATTCATCAATGAAGGGGACATCACATGGATATAAAAAGGAGAAAAAAACCATGCCAGAGAACTTCCTAGAATACCTTCGTCCGCTTGAATACCACCTCCCAAAGTCTTCTTCAGAACCAATGCACCGAACCAACCCAGACTGGATTGTCTAACCATCAGGCCAGATCACTTTCTCTTTCTCAGTGACATTAGGAGAAGCAGCCTAAAGTCTAAGGTTAGAATCTAATAACACACCAAGACACCAATATAGAAGTAATTTAATGTCATAATAAAATAATATATCATACGGATGCTTACTGTGTAATATAATCCTTTTATAATGATATCTCTAATACTTGCTCTGATTTTTCTTTAGATCCTAAAACTAAAATTAGCACCTCTTTGAAACTCAACTCTATCCTAAAACTTAAAGATAACATGTGAAAGCAAAACTTTAAAACTAAATGTCTTTTGGATGGAGATAAGAATAAAATGTTTTACAATTCTCTCCAAAGAATTAGAAAAGTCTGTAGACCTATTGCCTTTCTTAGAGATGATGAAACCATCCTTAACATTGAGGAGGCTATTTATAATCATGTTGTCTCTTATTTTCATAATTTGTTCAACGGTTTGGATGTTTGCAAATATCTCTTACCTGATATCATTCTGACTATGGCGACTGTTGAAGAAAATGACTATCTTTCAAGTATCCCTCTGGATCATGAAATCAAGGACAATATTTTTATCCTTAATCTTGATAGTGCCCCTAGACCTGATGGTTTCAACAATGGGTTCTTCCAACATTTCTGGGAGATTATTCATTTGGATGTTTGAAAATTTGTCAAAAATTTATTTTTCAATGGTTTTCTCCCACATGGGATAAATTCCCAATTCCTTACTCTTATTCTGAAAGTGGACAATACTTCCGAGATTCACCTTTTCCGACCTATTGCGGTTATTAACACCATTTAAAAAATTATTACTAAACTCCTTGCTAATATAATTTCTTATATCTGCAATATAATTGTTTCTTGGAACCAATTTGGTTTCATCAAAGGTAGGTCTATAGAAGATTGCATCTGTCTTGCTTTGAAATGCACTAATATCTTAAAAAAAGTCACTAGAGGAGGTAGTGTTTCCATTAAACTTGACATCAGGAAAGATTTCGATACCATGGATTATAGTTTCTTTATCAAGGTTCTTAAAAAAACTGGGTTTAACGACTCTTTCACTGGTATGATAAGATCTTTATTCAATTCGTCCTCCATCTATGTCCTTGTCAATGGTGCACCAAAAGGCTTCTTTAAATGCACTATGGTTGTTAGGCAAGGATATCCTCTTTCTACCATTCTTTTTACTGTTGATGAAGATTGACTTAGTAGATTACTCACTAGAATTATAGAACAAAACAATATTAAACCTATCCAGGCTTCTAGAAACTTAAATGTTCCCACCCATATTTTATATGCCGATGACATTATTTTGTTCTTACAAGGTGATAAAAGGAATACTCAAAATCTTAAAAATGCCTTGTATCATTATGAAGAAATATTTGTTCAATATATAAGCTGAAGAAAATCCTTTGTGTTCTTTGGGAAAAATTTTATTTATAATAGAAAAGGTAATATCATCAATTATTTAAGTATCAAGGAGTGTTCCTTCCCCTTCACTTATCTTGGTGTTCCTATCTTCTGGGGAATACCTAAATCCAGTTACTTTTACAGCATTGTTGATCAAATTACCAATAAAATTTCTTATTGGAAGGGTAAATATATCTTTATGGCTGGAAGAATTTGTCTTATGAAATCTAGAATTGTCTCCAAAATGGTCTACTCGATGATGGTTTACAATTGGCCTGTAGTTCTTCTTTATAAAATTAATTTTTACATTAAAAACTTTGTTTGGACTGGTAGTACGATTGAAAAGAAGCTTGTGACCATTCCTTGGGCCACTTATTGCAAGACCTTATACAAGGGTAGTCTTAGAATAAAAAATCTTAATCTATTTAATGGTGCTCTTCATGCTAGGATGACTTGGAGTATGCTTCATAATAACTCTAATTTCACTTCCTTTATAAAAAAAAGATTCATTACTAAGCTTAAGAATGGAAATTCAAACTACATTACTTCTTCTATATGGTTGTCCATTAGTCAATCCTTCACCAACATTATGAACAACTCTAGATGGATGGTTAGTACCAATTCTTCCCTAAATTTTTGTCTTGACAACTGGACTGGTGAACCTTTAATCTCTATGCTTCTTCCCAATACTCTTCCTGATAATACCAACTCCACTATTTGGAATGTTTTTAATTCTTATGACATCACCCTCCCTAATAACATCAGTCATGTTATCAATGATTATCCCTTCTCCAACTTTGAGTATTTCCTCATTTGGGAACCTTCTTATAATGGTATTCTGGATTCCAAAAGTTTTTACAATTAAAATTTCATAAATTCTGATTCTAGCCTATGTTGGTTGAAAGTTTTTAGCAAACCTTATATTATGATATTGAGATTTACTCTTATTTGGCATATTTATCACAACAGAGTCCCCACTAAAGCTTGCCTAAAATATTTTGGGATTCATATTTTCTCTAGATGTCACATGTGTAACCAACACAAAGAGGATTATAATTATTTGTTTCTATCTTGTGCTACAACTGCAGCTCTTTGGAATTACATTCTTGACATTTTTGGTTGCAGATGGTTACTTCTTGATTCTATCAATTCTCAATTGCAGCGTTGTGTTGATTTTGAATCTTTAAAAAAAATTAAGAATCTTTTTTTGACCGTGGTTTCTAAACTCCTACATGTGATCTGGTATGATAGAAATAATACTCTTTATAATAATTTCTCATTCTGGCTCAACGCAGGTAGGACGCGGATTCTCATTGCCATCCGAGATGCTGCCTCAATCCAAAATGCTTATTGTGACAACATTGTTGGTGAATTTGAGATCCTACACCGACTTAGGATTGTTGGTTCATACAGATATCCTTGAATCACCTTTGAGGTATTCTAGCAAGATCATCTTCCAGGATGGATCAATGTGAATGTCAATGGTGCCTCGAAAGGAAACCCAGGACTTGCAGGATGTAGTTCCATTTTCAGAGAATATCTTGGAAGGTTTCATGGATGATTCTTTTGCGGATATGGTACGACCTCATCTCTGGAAGAGGAAATGATGGGGGTGATCCATGCTTTGGAATTTTCCAAACTAAAGGGTTGTAATAATCTTTGGATTGAAAGTGATTCAACCACTATTGTCCAAGCAATTTGGAAGGGGGTGGTGCATCTTGCCTGGATGCTTACTTCCCATTGGATGAATTGCCTTGATTCGCTCACAAAAATTAATTACATTGCCGCTCATGCCTTTCATGAAGTGAACATGGTTTCTGATGGTCTTTCCAACAAGGGGGTGAACCAAAAAATTACATAGAAGGATGTTTTGCCTGGTGATTTTCTCACATTATATGATAAAGATTGTAATAAAATTCCATATTTCAGAATCTTGTAACCTAATTTACCTATTTTCAATAAATTGTTCCTTGGTCTTTGACTGAGGCACCACCTTCTAAAAAAAATCCTTTCTCTCATTATTCATTAATTAAATATTACTCATGATGCACCCAACATATCCTACCTCACTGCGAATATATATCATAACCATTTTCATCAATACATAAAATTACATGACTTATAATAATCATTAATAATAATCTTAAATTTTAAGGATTTATATACACTTACATAGATAGTAACATATAGTGACACATATAAATGTGGATTTCCTACCAACGAGCCTCATTCTCATAATATCCTATACTAGATATTACCAAGGCTGTACACCATGAGAAAGTGCCTTAAATTTATATGAGTCTCCACCCCTGATAGCCCGTATCATTTGTATCCCTAAAATTATTTCATCCAACTATAGAACATATATTTAAGAATAATTTCATGTCACTTATGTGTTCTCATTATAGTGGGTAACTGCTGTGAACTTTTAGTATGAAAGCTACTTCTAGGACATTATCACATACTATGTTACAAATAAGAAAAATAATGATGTGATAAAGAGTTTATTAATATTAAAAACAATTAATATAGGTTATCATAAATTAAAAATAAGTTTGTTCTAGGGAACCAACTTCAATAGACTCCCACTTGCACTAGAGACAAACACTAAAAAACTATAGTCCGCTAGCTCTCATATAACAACCCTAATTTTTATCACACACCTAAAAATGATTTATGACATAAAATATTCACTTGATACAACATATAAGATAAAGAGGTATAGTGTATTTGGGTATTAGGAACGTTACATAACAACTTAAAACATGAAACACAATATCTTTATTAAAAACTTCCTTTACATGACCACTACATTCCCTCATACTTAGCATTGTATGGGATAACCTAAGGATATTCATATAAAAAGGGTGAGATATAAATCCCAATAAGGGAGTAAAAAATTCATAAAATGAAGAATAAAATACATGTTATGAAATAGGCATATCAATGGAGCATAAGAGAAACATTAACATAAAGTCAAGATATAGCATGATTATCATAACATGGAAATGTGGCAACAACACTTAACATGGTATTAGCATGAGACAAGGATCATTGAACATGTATCATGAGTCAAACCTCATTTAAATTGAATTATTATGATTAAACCCTAATTGCACTTGATTTATCATGATACTAATCTTTACTCAATGCATTGGAGCGCTATCAGGGCACACCCTTCTTAATCATTTCATTTCATGCTTAAGTGTGCCACATGAATAATATAACATGGATTCATTAAGAATCATCATTTATTACATGATAAAGGAATGTGGAATTCATAAATGAAACACTATAATCAATAAGTAAATGTGTATAATGGTGAATACCTTTGATAGAGAAATGGGCATGGTATTCACTACACAATGACTTTGGCTTGGAAAGTCATGGTGCAATTTCGGAAGCATAACAGCGTGACATAAGAATTCATAAAAATGGTTGATGAGAGAGAAAGGAGTGTATCATAATATTTAAATGAAATGGACAGTAATGGGGTCATATATATAGATGTCTCAACATATGTAATGGAATTTAGATTTATAATATAAAATAATTTCTTGAATGTAAATGAGAAGAGATAAATTCCTTACAGAATTTCAGCATGGTAACGAGTGTACATGGGAGAAATTAATGAGAGAGAAAGGGGTATCTAATCATTAAAACATAAGGAGGTCAGTATGGGAGAGGTGATAAACTATACCCCAACATTTAAAATTGAAAATAAAGGGTATAACAATATTAAGAAACTTGGATAAAATTAGAAAGGAAGGAATCCCTTACCTAGAAGTGTGATTCCAAAGGCTTTAGAGGGGCTTGTGAGAGACTTATTAGGAGCTTGGGGATACTTGGGAGGATTATAGAGAGAGTAGGGAAGAGGTTGGTTGAGTTCCTAAGGCTTTGAGTGAATAGTAAGTGGGATCTTGGGTGGGTTTATATAGGAAAAGGGAGGGAATTCTTTATTATTTAGGTTTTGGACACCACACATTAAACTAATTAAAACCAAAAACATGACCATGATTTTTGCCCATGGGGTTTTAAAAAGTTAATTGGAAAACATTATTTTATAAGGTCAATTATATAACATCTTAAAAAATTACGCTTTCTTATGTGGAGGTGAGTCACACTCTCAAGGAAATGAATTTAAAAAGTTAAAATGTTTTATAAGTCTTGGAGGGTCCACTAAAGCTTTTTAAAATAAATAAAACAAACCAAAAATAAAATTATTTTAATGGTAAAACATATATTTGTCGAAAAACTCATTTATAGTATTTTACTACATCACTCTTGGGTCATTATGATGTTATAAAACACATTATATATTTAAACGATATATAATTTTTACCCAAAAATTCGATTGTCTCAGAAAATAATGAAAAATTCACCATCGGATAATTTCTAAATCCTAATTCCAAAAATAATATTCATTTTATCTAAATAATTTTCTAAATATGATATTTTTTTACTTTAAAAATAAAAACTGACATTTATCGAAAATTCACGGGTTTTGACAAAAATAACTTTCAAACCTTAATAAAAATTACAATTGTATTCATAAAAATTATACAATCATTTATATTTAATAAAAAGTAATTTAGTAATAATAGTTTATTAAGTATTATTTAATTCAAAAAAATCCATTAATTCATCAAAATAGATTTCTTAATTAAATATTAACTAAAAATTCTATTTTTTCTTTAAAAAATATTTACAAAGTAACAATAATAAAATGAATGTATATTATCTATAAAAAATAATGTACATAATCATAGTGCTAGGGTCTTGTTACATAACCCCTTATAACATCTGCATAAGACTAAAGGGTAAGGTGTGCGATGGTGAAAAACTCTTGGGGTGGCTCAGATAACATCGCTTTGGTGATAATCTCTATCAACTTACACTTCTCCCATAGGCGGGTTTGTTCAAGATTAAAGTGTTGAAGCTCGTCTTGGGATTGGTCAAGAGCGAAGCCCAATGACACCACCTCCTTTCTGAGCTCCGATAAATGGGCTTCGTATGAAGAAATTCTACTGGATGAGGCCATCGCTTCATTTGTTTGAGTAAATTATATTTGTTAAAGCCTTATATTTATAATAATCATGTGATCACTGTTCAATGGCTATATTAGCAATGATCACAATTCTTAATGGTATTTTAAAATCTAAAAACATAAAACCAATGAAGTGAATATTTTATATAACCATTTTACATAATAGTACATTTAATTAGATCAAGAGGAATTTTCATTAATAAAAGTTTGGGTCATTACGATCTCCCCCCGTTAAGAAATTTCACCCTCAAAATTTCCTTTTCCCACACTAAAATATATACGAGTAACCCTGCTTCATCACATCCTCTGATTCCCACATTGCCTCTTCAAACTTTTAGTTTCACCATAATACCTTAAATTGGGGAATTGTATTATTTTGTATAAATTTTTCTCTATGATCTAAGATCTTCACCAAATTCTCTTTATAGGAGAGGTCATTATCCAATGGTACCACCTCTGGATTGAGTACATGCAATGGGTCGGGTATGTACTTCCTCAAGAGTGACATGGAATACATCATTTACTTGAGATAGGTTCGGTGGGAGTGCTTGTCGATAGGCCAATGATCCAATGAGATCAAGGATCTCAAAAGGGCCGATGTACCTTGGACTAAGTTTTCCCTTCTTCCCAAATATCATAACTCTCTTCCACGGTGATATGTAGAGGAATACCATGTCTTCGATATCAAACTCTAGGTCTCGTCAATTATTTTTAGCATAGCTATTTTTTTGACTCTGAGCAGCTTTAATGTGCTACTGGATGGTCTTAACCTTCTCCGCCATTTCTTCGACTATTTTTAGACCTAAGTGTTTTCTCTCCCCAACTTCATCCTAACATGCCGGTGTTCTGAACCTCTTCCCATACAGGGCTTTATAAGGAGCCATTTGGATGCTTGAGTGGAAACTGTTATTGTAATAGAACTCAACCAGAGAAAGATGTTGATCCCATCTTTCTTTGAAGTCCATTGAGTACACTCTCAACATGTCCTCAAGTGTTTGGATAGTGCATTTAAATTGGCCATCAGTTTGAGGATGATAAGACGCACATAAGTTCATCTCAGTATCCAGAGCATGTTGACGACTCTTCCAAAACTTATAGGTGAATCTTGGATCTCAATCGGATATAATCGATTGTGGTACTCCATGAAACCTTACCACATCTTTGATGTATATCTGTTCCAGTTGATCCAGTGTGAAATCCTCCCGAATTGAAATGAAGTGTGCAGTATTTGTAAGATGATCCACAAAAACCTAGATAACATTGTTTCCTTTGGATGTCTTCGAAAGTCCAGTGAAAAAGTCCATGGTGATGTTATCCCATTTCCATACTCGTATAGGTAATGGTTGCATCATCCCCTTAGACTTCTGCCTCTTAGCCTTCACTTGCTGACATACATGGTACTTTGATGTATAATCATTGATCTCCTTCTTCATGTTATCCCACTAATAATTATCTTAAATATCTCGATACATCTTTGTTTTTTCTGGGTGAATGGAGAAATTTGAACTATGTGCATCATCCAAAATTTCCTTCTTTAACTTTGGATTTGATGGAACACATAGTCTTGACCTAAATCTCACAATTCATTCTTCATTGACATTAAACTCCAATGATTTCCCTTTTCTGATAGTTTCAACCTTCTTCTAAATTACCACATCATCCTTTTGAACATCCTTTAACCTTTCCAAAAGAGATGGTTGAGAAATCATTTGTGAAAGGATTGATGATGTTCCCTTTTTTATGATTCCCATGTATATCTTCATCAAATATAAGAAGATTGGATCCTTTTAAATTCTAATCAGTGATAGAATATTTGGGTTCTTTATACTTAGAGAATTCTCCACCTTGTTCACTTTCCCAGGGTGGTAATTGATTGAGAAGTCGTAGTCTTTGATCAGCTCTAACCATCTTCATTGGCGCATATTCAACTCTTTATGTGTGAATATATACTTAAGGCTTTTGTGGTCCGTACATATTTCACACTTCTCCCCAAAGAGGTAATGCTGCCAAATTTTAAAAATGAAGATCACTGCAGCCAACTCTATGTCATGCATTGGATAGTTTTTCTCACAAAGTTTCATTTTCCTCGAAGCATATGCAATGAATTTGTCATTTTTCATCAATACACAACCCATTACCTTCTTTGAAGCATCACTAAATACCACAAAAAGTTTTCCACTTGTGTGTAGTGTGAGAATGGGCATAGTGATAAGCCTCATTTTTAACTCCTTGAATATCCTTTTGCATTTATCACTCTAAACAAACTTTACTCCATTACAAGTTATCTTGGTAAGAGGGTTGGAAAATTATGAGAGATTTCTCAAAAATCGGTGATAATATCTAGCTAACCCCAGGAAGCTACAAATATCCATTACCGATGTTGGCCTAGACCATCCCTTAATTGCAGCTGTCTTGGGGGGATCTATAGATATCCCATTGCTTGTGATGATATGATCAAATAATGAGGCTTCCTTCAACTAAAACTCACACTTTCTGTACTTTTCATAAATCTTATCATTTCACAAGGTCTCTACTATAGTTCTTAGATGATCCTCATGATCCTCATTAGTTTTTTAGTATATTAGAATATCATCTATAAATACTACCACAAAATTTTCAAGGTAATATCTAAAGAATTTATTCATCAAGTCTATAAAGATTGCTAGAGAATTAGTGAGTCTGAAAGTCATTACTATGAATTCATAGTGCCCGTACCTTGTATGAAAAGCAGTCTTGGGGATATCTCCTTCTTCGCCCTTAATTGGTAATATCTTAACCACAAATCCACCTTGGAAAAGTATTGTTATCCACATATATAATCTAACAAGTCATCAATTCGTGGAAGAGGATACTTGTTCTTTATCATGATTTTTTTGAGTTCATGATAATCAATGTAAAGGCACATTGACCCATCCTTCTTATTGACGAAGAGGACTGGTGCACCCCATGGTGAAGCACTTGGGCATATAAACCCTTTATCCAGATTCTCCTGTAGTTGTTTTTTCATCTCCTCAAGCTCCACAATAGCCATTCTATACAGAGTCTTGGATATTGGAAATGACCCAAGTATAAGTTCAATTGAGAATTCAACATCTCTTCTTGGAGGACGACCATAAAATTCCTAAGGAAATACTTCAGCAAATTCCATCATAATAAAAATGTCTTCAAGGATGGTTTCTTCCCTAGACTCAATCATCTGATCCAGATATGTATGCTCATGGGGCAGTAATATCCACGCTTGAGATGATGGTGCTAAAGAAGATTCATCTTCTTCCTTTCACTTCTATAGAATCGGGGGTTAATTCTACATATAGAGAGTGGTTTCCCTCTCACAGCAATTTATGTTGTCTCTATATAAGGAAATTCAATCCATGCCAAGAATTACATCAAATTACACCAGAGGGAGTATGAATAGGTTAGCTGGGAAGTTAAATCCAAAAATTGTGATAGGGGATGAGTTATACTCATGGGTTGCAATGATTGTCCCATTTTCTGTACTCACCAACATCTTTACTTTCATGATTTGTGGTGGTGTTGGGATTTTTATAATAAACCTTCAGGATATAAAAGAATGCGTAGAACTAGAATAAAAAAGTAAGTTCATTATTCTTGAATGAATAACTAGAATACCTGTCACCACTTCATTGTCGGGGTTCACTTCGGCAGTAGTGATGGAACAAGCTCACCCTTGCTGCCTTGGAGGTTGTTGGTTGACTCTGAAAACCCTTGGATTAGGGAACAAGTTTGCAAAGTTCCCCAGTTATTTGCAGTTGAAGCAATGAACAATACATTGAGGGTCGAATGGAGCATTCCTATCCTCTGTCGCGGCTGTGGTTTATCTTGTTGGTAGTTAATGACCAGGTTCCCTTCTCTTCCACACCTAAAACATTTCCTCATCCTCTTTAGGCAATTTCTGGGGTGCTTCTTTCCACACATTTGGAAAGTGTGGTGCTGTATTTTCTTAGCACCGTTAGATTTATCCATCAGAACACCAAAATTTAAGTCCACCTTACGCTTCTTATCCCCATGATACCCCTGAGATTTTCCACTCTCTATTTTGACTTTGAGGGCACATCAGACAATCTCCTCATAGCTCTCGAAGTCATGGATTTCTAAGGATTTCTGTAAGATAGGTTTTAGCCCACAAAAGAAGTGGCCAACCTTGCATTTGGGGGTAACAAAAAAAGTTGGAGGCATATCGTGCAAGCCTTGTGAAGTTTCCTTCGTATGTCTGACAAATTCATTGTATTTTTTCTTAAGGTCAAGGAAGTCCCTTTCCATATTAAGTTGGAGGGTGCGTGGAAAATATTTATCTAGAAACATTTTCCAGAAATCCTTCTATTCCAATGCCTTGATCTCTTCCTTAGGCTTCATATTTTTGATCAAAGTACACCATTGATTAGCTTCACATTCCATATGATAAGTATCCAGAAGAACCTTCTCTTGTTCGGAACATTGAAGGATGGAGAAGATATTTTCAATGTAGTTGATCCATTGTTCGACGATTGAAAGATTGGATGATCCATTAATAGTAGGAGGCCTTTGTATCATGAAACTCTCGATTGTGACTTGTTTTTTCTTTGGGGGGGGGGGTTGAAATTTTCTCTTGTCCCATGTTTCTATTCAAATCTTTATTTAACTAAGAGAGTATCGTGACAAAGTTCATGATTACCACTCACATTGGATTGGACATCTCATTAGAACAGTCATCACATTTATCTTCACATTGGTTGTTAGCCCGAGTCCTCCTATTACCAAACATTGGCTAGAATAAAAGTAAAGTTAGGGGTAAAACCTAAAGGATAATCCAAGGAAAAAATGGATGACTTATAAATAACTTTTATTTATTTAACTTATGAATCTATAGGATTCAATCTATATTATCCATGATCTACTTCCCAATATATATTCTTAGGGGCATTTTTTTATTCCATTAACAATGGTTCATACTAAGCTTGTAAATTTACCAAATCATATCCCCTGGGAGTGTCGTAACCAAGAGTGTAGCAAGGCCCATTGTCATGTACTAGGATACCCCAGGTCAAGCCCAAAACTCCTTGTCGGAGTTTTCACTCCTAGGTACATCTGTGCCAGAGCTGCCTCTACCTGCTCGTATCTAAAAAGGGATGTATTTTTTTGATAAACCACTTATTAAATAATAATCAAAATTTAGGGATGTTTTTATTATACTTATTATTATCTCTAAGGCTTGACTAGGGTTTTCTAATCCTAATCCCAAAAATAACTAAACCTATCCTCTGATACCAACTATAACAACCCTGCTTTTTATTACACACTTAAACATGATTTATTACATAAAATATTCACTTGATACAACATAGAATATCGAGAGGTCTAGTGTATTTTGGGCTTAGGAATATTACATAATGACTTAAAACATGAAACACAACATCTTTATTGAAAACTTCCTTTACATGACCACTACATTCCCTCTTACTTAGCATTGCATGGGATAAACTAAGGACATGCATAAGAAAAGGGTGAGCTATAAAGCCCAGTAAGAGAGTAAACAAGGAATAACATGAAGAATACAATACATGTTAGGAAATAGGCATATCAATGGAGCATAAGAGAAACATGAACATAAAGTCAATATATATCATGATTATCATAACATGGAAATGCGACAACAACACTTAACATGGTATTAGCATGAGCCAAGGATCATTACACATGAATCATGAGTAAACACTCATTTCACTTTAATTAGAATGAGTAAAACCTCATTTAAATTTACATATCATTATACTAATCTTTACCAAATTCATTGGAGCACTATCAGGTCACACCCTTCTTAATCATTTTATTTCATGCATAATTGTGACACATGGATAATATAACATGGATTCATTAAACACAATAATTTATTACATGATAAATTAATTTGTATTTGATACATGAAACTATATAATCAATAAGTAAATGTGAATAAAGGTGAATACCCTTGATAGATAAATGAGCATGGTATTCACTACACAATGACTTTGTCTTGGAAATTCGCGGTGTGATTTCAGCATCATAACAGCGTGACATAAGAATTCATAAAAATGGTTGATGAGAGATAAAGGGGTGTATCATCATATATACATGAAATGGAAATTAAAGGGTTCATATATATATATATATATATATATGTCCCAACATATGTGATGTAATTTATATTCATAATACAAAAGAATTGCTTGAATGTAAATGAGAAGAGAGAAATTCCTCACAGAATTTTAGCATGGTAACGGGTATACATGGGAGGAATTAATGAGAGATAAATGGGTATATAATCATTAAAAAATAATGAGGGAAGTATGGGGGTGGTTCAAAACCATACCCCAACATTTAAAATTGAAAAAAATGGCATAACAATATTAAGAAACTTGGATAAAATGAGAAAGGAAAGAATCCCTTACTTGGAAGTGTGATCTCAAAGGATTGAGAGGGATTTGAGAGAGGATTCTTGGGAGATTGGGGTGCCTTGGGAGGATTCTAGATATATGAGGGAAGAGGTTGGTAGATATGACAACCCTGCTTTTTATTACAACTTAAGCATGCTTTATTACATAAAACTTCACTTGATACAACAAAGAAGATCGAGAGGTTTAGTGTCTTTGGGGCTTAGGATCATTAAATAAAAACTTTAAACTTGAAATACAATATCTTTATTGAAAACTTCCTTTACATGACCACTACATTCCTTCGTACTTAGCATTGCATGGGATAACCTGAGGACATGCATAAGAAAAGGGTGAGCTATAAATCCCAGTAAGGGAGTACACAATGAATAACATGAGGAGTACAATACATGTTAGGAAATAGGAACATCAATAGAGCATTAGAGTAACATGAACATAAAGGCATGATAAAGCATGATAACCATAACATGGAAATGTGGCAACAACACTTAACATTGAATTAGCATGAGCCAAGGATCTTTGCACATGGAGCATGAGTAAACCCTCATTGCACTTGAAGCACGAGTAAACCCTCGTTGCACTTGAATTAGCATGAGTCAACACTCATTGCACATGACATATCATGATACTATACTTTACCCAATGCATTGGAGCGCTATAAGGGCGCACCCTTCTTAAACATTTCATTTCACGCATAAGTGTGCCACATGGATCATAAAACATGGATTCATAAAACATAATCATTTATTCCACGAAAAAGGAATGTGGAATTCATAAATGAAACTTTACAATCAATAAGTAAATGTGCATAAAGGTGAATACCCTTGATGGAGAAATGGGCATGGTATTCACTACACAATGACATTGGCTTAGAAAATCGGTGCGATTTCGGCAGCGTAACAGCGTGACATAAGAATTCATAAAAATGGTTGATGAGAGAGAAAGGGGTTCCTCATCATATTTACATGTAATGGACAGTAAGGAGGGCATATAGATACATTTCTCAACAATTGAAAAGGAATTTAGATTCATGATACAAAAGTATTGCTTGAATGTAAAAAAAAGAGAGAAGTTCCTTTCGGAATTTCGGCATAGTAACGGGTGTACATGGGAGGCATTTAATGAGAGATAAAGGGGTCTCCCATCATTCAAACAATAAGAGGGAAGTATGGGGGAGGTTCGAAACCATACCCCAACATTCATAATTGAAATTAAAAGGGCAATACAACTTAAAGAAAATTGAAAAAAATGAGAAAGGAATAAAAAAAACCCTTACTTGGAAGTGTGCTTCCAAAGGCTAGAGAGAGGCTTGTGAGAGGATTCTTGGGAGCTTGGGGAACCTTGGGAGGATTCTAGAGAGAGTAGGTCAGAGGTTGGACGAACTCCAAGGGATTTTAGTGAGGAGGAAGTGGGAGCTTGGGTGGGTTTATATAGGAAAGGTGAGAGAATTCTTTATTATTTAGGTTTGGGACCCGTTATATTAAAATAATCCAAACCACAAACCATCCCATGGTATTTGACCATGGTTTCTGGAAAAGGAAAGAGGAAATTTTTTTTTTATAAGGCCAAGGTCCGAACTTATTAAAAATTTAGGGTTGCTTATGTGGAGGTGAGTCACACTCCCATGGAAATTAATTTAAAAAGGCAAAGTGTTGAATAAGTCTTGAGGGCTCCATTAATGCTTTGAAAAGTAAGTCAAAAAAACCCAAAACCTCATTATTTTAATGATAAAACACATATTGGCAGAACATAAGGATTATGTTATTTTATTACATCACCATTGGGTCATTATGATGTCATAAAACACATTATATATTTAAATGGTATTTAATTTTTATCCAAAAATTTGACTGTCTCAGAAAATTATGAAAAATTCACCGTTGGATAATTTCGACGTCCTGATTCCAAAAATAATATTTATTTTATCTAAATAATTTTCTAAATATGTTAATTTTTACTTTTAAAATAAAAACCGACTTTTATAAAAAAATTCACGGGTTTTGACAGAAATGACTTTCAAACCTTAATAAAAAATTTTAATTGCATTCATAAAATTATAAGATCATTTATACTTAATAAAAAATTAATTTAATATTAATAATAATATTTTATTAAAATATTATTTAATTCAAAAATCCTTTAATTTAATAAAATATAATTCTTAATTAAATAATAACTAAAAACACCATTTGTACTTTAAAAACTAATTACAATGTATCAAAAATGACTAGAAATTATATTCATTATTATATACAAAAATAATGTACATGAACATGGTGCTACTTATTTGTTACATAACCCCTTAAAATAGCCGCATAAGACCTAAGGGTAAGGTGTGCGATGGTGATAGACTCTTGGGGCGGCTCGGATAACATCGCTCGAGTGGTAATCTCTATCAACTTCCACTTTTCCCGTAGACGGTCCCATTCGAGCTTGACATAATGAAGCTCAGCTTGGGCTTGGTCAAGGGCAAAGCCCAAAGACGTCACCTCTTTTCCGAGCTCCGACAAATGGGCTTCGTACGGGGCAATTCTACTGGATGAGGCCATCGCTTCCTTTGTCTGAGTAAAATTGGGTTCGTTAAAGCCATATATTTATACTACTCATGTGATCACTGTTCAATGACTATAAAAGTAACGATCACAAATCTTAACATAAAACCAAAGAAGTTGACATCTTATAAAAAAATTTTTCATAAAGAGACATTTAACTAGATCAAGAGGGATTTTCATTAATGAAACTTTGGTTCGTTACAGTAGATCTCCAAATTCATTGAGTTAAGAGGAAGTGGGATCTTAGGTGGGTTTATATATGAAAATAGAGGGAATTCTTTATTATTTAGGTTTTGGACACCACACATTAAACTAATTAAAAACAAAAACCATCCCATGGTTTTTGACCATGGTTTTTGAAAAAAGAGAGTGGAAAAAATTAGTTTATAAGGCCAATGGCCTAACTTCTTAAAATATTAGGCTTGCTTATGTGGAGGTGAGTCACACTCTCAAGGAAATTAATTTTAAAAGTTAAAATGTTTTATAAGTCTTGGAGGGTCCACTAAAGCTTTGTAAAATAAATAAAACAAACCTAAAATAACATTATTTTAATATTAAAATATATATTGGCCAAAAAAATAATTTATAGTATTTTATTACATCATTATTGGTTCATTATGATGTCATAAAACACATTATATATTTTAACGATATTTAATTTTTACCCAAAAATTCGACTGTCTCAGAAAATTATGAAAAATTCACCATTGAATAATTTTGATGTCCTGATTCCAAAAATAATATTTATTTTATATAAATAATTTTATAAATATTTTATTTTTTAATTTTAAAATAAAAACTGACATTTATAAAAAATTCATGGGTTTTGACAAAAATAACTTTCAAACCTTAATAAAAATTACAATTGCATTCATAAAAATTATACGATCATTTATATTTAATAAAAAATAATTTATTAATAATAATTTATTAAAATATTATTTAATTCAAAAAAAATTCACTAATTTATCAAAATATATTTATTAATTGAATATTAACTAAAAAACTATTTTTTCTTTAAAAAACTATTTACAAATTAACAATAATAAAATGAATGTATATTATCTATACAAAAATAATTTACATAATCATAGTGATAGGGTCTTTTTACATAACCCCTTATATCACCCACATAAGACCGAAGGGTAAGGTGTGCGATGGTGACAGACTCTTGGGGTGGCTCAGATAACATCGCTCGAGTGGTAATCTCTATCAACTTCCACTTCTCCTGTAGTCGGTTTCATTTGAGCTTAACACGTTGAATCTCGGCTTGGGATTGGTCAAGAGAGAATCCCAATGATTCCACCTCCTTTCCGAGCTCCAAAAAATGGGCTTCTTATGGAGAAATTTTACTAGATGAGGTCATCACTTCCTTTGTTTGAGTAAATTGGATTTGTTAAAGCCCCATATTTATACTAATCATGCAATCACTGTTTGATGACTATATTATCAACAGTCACAGTTATTAACAGTATTTTAAAATCCAAAAACATAAAACCAAGTAAGTTTATATGTTTTATAACCAACTTACATAATAATATATTTAATTAGATCAAGAGGAATTTTTATTAATAAAAGTTTGGGTCATTACATATCACATGATAATCATGATTCTATTGATATAGTCCTTTATTAAAGGGGTATGAAAAGTTTTATTCTATGGGAACTATTCTTAATACAACTTCAACCTTATGAGAAAAACCCCTTAAGAGTTGATACTTCTAGAGTATTTTCTTTGTCTGTTGTTGTGACCTTGGATCTTTTATAAGATCCACTGATGAAGTATTATCACAATACGATGTGATAAGTTCTTTAATTCTAGGTACTAAATCAATATCTTGGAAACATTTTCATATCTAGAAAGCTTCCTTATTTACATCATAAGATGCTATATACTTGGAATCTACTATAGAATCAGAAAAAACTGGTTGCATTGAACTCTTATAACTCAAAACTCCTATGTTGAGACAAAAAAGATATCATGAATTCAAATTTATATCATTCTAATCCATTATAAAAACTATAATTAGTATAACCCTTGATTATTATCTCCTCATCTCCTCCATAAACCAGGAATACATCCTTAGTTATTCTTAGATACTTAAGGATAATATTATACCAATGTTTTTCTCCTAGATCATCTTGATATCTTTAGACCATGATCAATGCATAGAAAACATCAAGTCTAGTACATAACATGGCATACATGATTGATCATATCACTAAAGTTTATGAGATCTTACTCATTCTCTCTTTTTCTTGTTGTGTCTTGGGAAAATGTTTCTTAGAATTATGTATACTAAGTGACATTGGAACCAATCCCCTCTTGGATTGTTACATACTAAATCTATTTAGTATATATTCAATGTATGTACTTTGAATTAGTCCAAGTAGCATCCTGGATCTATCACAAATGATCTTGATACCTAGAATATAGGATGCTTCACCTAAATTATTCATGGAGAAACACTTTTTTGACCAGTCCTTAATAGACTGTAAGACTGGTATTTCATTTCCAATAAGTAATATGTCATCAACATATACTACTAGGATAATGAACTAATTCCAACTAAATATCTTGTAAACACATGGATCACATCCATTCTTAATGAAACCAAATTCTTTTATAGATTCATTGAATCAAATGTTTCATGACTTGGATGTTTGATTTAATCTATAAATGGATCTCTAAAACTTTAAAATATTTTTGGCCTGACATGGATTCAAAAACCCTTATGGTTGTGTCATATATACATCTTCCTGAAGGTTTCTAGTAAGGAAAGATTTTTTGATATCCATCTTCTAAATTTTATTGTCATGGTAATCTGCTATAGAAAGTATAATTCAGATGGATTTAAATATGAAAATTAGTGAAAGGGTTTCATAATACTCAATTACTTGATGTTGTTTAAACCCTTTATCCACTATCCTTTCTTTATAGGTATTTAATTTAACTTCCATGTCCAATTTTCTCTTGAATACCCATTTTTACCCTATGGGATTTACATCAACTGACACATAAACCAGATTCCAAACTTGGTTATGATATAAGGAATCCATTTTAGAATTCATGGATTCTTTCCATCTTGAATCTTTTAAACTCTCTACTGCCTCTTTGTAGGATAGAGGTTAATCATTGTCAACCAATAATGAGTTACCATATTTGGTGACTAGAAAACCTTTTCTCGCTAGTTCTATTAAATCTCTAGTTCTTCTATGTATTACTTTTGTTTTAGGAACTAATTATTCCATGGGTACCTATGGAATCTATTCCTATATCAACTCTTGTGTATCTTGAGCATCAACTTCATCAAAGTCAATCATTCTCCCACTATCCTTTTTGAGGATGTGTTCCCTCTCAAGAAAGACAGATTTTATGGTGACAATCACTTTCTTTTATGAGGGGTTGTATTGGTAGTATCCCTTTATTTACTTAGGATAATCTATAAAGATACAATTTGTTCCATGAGTTCCCAATTTGTTTTTTGATAAGGTCGTAACAAATTCCTTGCAACCCCATACACGTGTATAAAAAAAAACATGTTTCTTTTCACTCCATAACTCAAAGGGAATTATGTATTCTAATTTAATTAGTACTCAGTTTAGTGTGTATGTCTTAGTTTGTAATTAATATCCCCAAAAGTATAATAGAAGATCTATATGACTCATCATCGGCCATACCATGTTTAACAAGTTATGGTTCCTCCTTTCACTAACACCATTCCACTATGGTGTATAAGGTGGAGTGAGTTGAGATAAAATCCAAAACTCCTGTAAAAAGTTGATAATCTCTTGGATAATATATTCACCACCTCGATTTTATCTAAGATTTTTTTATCTTATTTTCCAAACAATTCTATAATTCATTCTTGAATTCTTTGAATTTCTAAAAGGAATCAGACTTATGCCTCATCATGTAGACATAACCATATCTACTCAAGTCATCAGTAAAAGTTATGAATTAAGAGTAACCACCTATAGATTCTACTGAAAATATTACACACACATTAGTGTGTACCAATACTAAAATATCTATGGATCTCTCACCATGTCCACCAAATGGTGATTTGGTTATTTTACCTTGTAAAGAAGCATGACATATTTCAAGTGGTTTTATCAAAAGAGTCTAAACAAACATCTTGATAAATCTTTGTCAAACACTTCTCATTTATATGACCAAAATGATGATTCCATAGCTGGGTGTTATATGTGTCATGTGAATATGATTTTTTATCTCTTTACAATACTTGGTTTTCATAATTTAATACATAAATACTATTATTTAAATTTTTCATACCATAACATATGTTGTCTTTATAAAAGAAAAAACTTTTATTTCCAAATTTAAAAATTAAAACATATACATCTAGGAATTATATAAAAATTATGTTCTTGATAATAGTTAGTAAATAATAATAATACCTTAAAACCAATATCATTACTATTAGAAATGAAAGGTGGTAGTCACTAATGGCTAGAGCATCAAACCTCACACCATTGGTAGCTTTCAAATGCACCTCTCCTCTAGCAATATTTCAGAATTTACTTGGTTCCTACATTTGGATACAAATGAGAGAACCAAAAGATGTATCTAATACCCAATGTATAGATTTAGAAAGATTAAAATCAATAACAAACAAAAATTTAGATTCCCATTGCTTCTGGGTGCGGTTCTTCTTCCATTGGCCTTGTTTTCCACTTGCAAAACATAATGCTTCTTTTTCCTTAACCTGCCTCTGGATCTTCCTCTCCTTAAAAGGATGGTGCTCAGAAGATTTAGAATTATTATGAGTCTTGGTCACCTTTACTTTTTTTTTTGTTTCTTATTCACCATAAGTATTATGGGTTTGTTATTCCACATGTCCTTTTCCACTTGGTGAATGATATTAAGAAGTTTTTAAAGACTCTTCTCATAATTGTTCATGTTATAATTAACAATAAAACTAAATAACTTGGGAAGTGGGGAAAGTATGATATTTGTGCACAACTTTTGTAGGAACTCAATCCCTAAGATGTATAAGTGTTCAATGTTTCGAATAAGATTGACTACATGAGTGTTGACGCTCCTTTTCGTCACATTGTCTAAAATAATGGAAAGGGAAATGAATTAGCACAAATTGATTCATCCTTTGAAGAAAACATCAAAAACCAACAAAGGTATGAATAGGGGATCAAGAGCACATGTGCCGCGCAAGTTCTATCACTGCCGCGCAAGTATACTTGCGCGATGCATGATGGTCGCGCAAGTGACTTGCGCGACCTAAGTGATAACTGCTCGGGGTCTTCTCCTACCTATAAATAGACCCTGTGGGCCCCCCATTTCAAGAGTATTTTTTCCATAAACTTATATTTGAGCTCCCGACGCCCTAGTCTCTTCTCAAAGCTTCCGAAACACTTCTAAGGTAATTTCTTACCTAGAATGGAAGATCTAAAGAGGGGGAGGAAGGCCTAAGTGTTGAAACTCATCAACACTTGCACGCCTGAGTGGACAGCCCTTAAGGAAAAAGGCCACACTTGCGCGCCGCCTTACTCCTTCAATAGAACTTGCGTGCCCCTCTTCTGGAAGAACCTCAAGAGGATTCTAAAGGCTTTAATCAAGAATCGCTCAAGTATTACCCTGCTGGTTAACCGTCGCGCAAGTACCTATGTGTCGCGCAGGTATACCTGCGCGACCAAGACTTGCGCACCCACGCAGTACCTGCACGCCTGCCAGGACTTGCGTGCCCCTACCTTTTTGGGTGCCCTTCTTGCCCATTTCACCCCTCTTAAGCCATTCCACATCTCCTATTCAATATTCAGTCTTCAAGACACTCTTAAAATCCATTTATGGCATGATTTCTTGATTTTACTTCCTTATCTGAAAGGAATTCTGTGGAATATCTCTCAAAACCTAGTGATTTATACATCTTTATGTCACTAAAGATTGAGATTTCATTCATTCAACCTCATCCTTTAAGATGAGATAATCCTTAACCTGGGTCTCCTTTTCAGGAATAATCCCCAGTCATAATTCTCAAATTTGGGCATCCTATTTAAGAGTAATCCCCAAGTCCTCTAATCTGGGCATCCTCCTTAGGAGTAAGACCTAGATCCCCTAACCTGGGCCTCCTTTTTAGAAGTAAGCCCCAGTCATAATTCCCCAAATTATGGGAATCCTCCTCAGGAGTAAGCCCCAAACCTTAATTCCTCTTAACCTGGGCCTCCTTTTCAGGAGTAAACCCCAGTCCAAATCCTCTAATATGGGAATCCTCTTCAGGAGTAAGCCCTAGTCACAAATTTGGGCATCCTCTTCAGGAGTAAGCCCTAGTCACAAATATGGGCATCCACTTCAGGAGTAATCCCCAGTCTTAATTCTTTTTAACCAGTCCTAATTTACCTTTGATCTGGGATTCCTTCTCAGGAGTAAAACCCAATCACAAGTCCTATCCTAATTTGGGCCTCTTTTTCAGGAGTAAGCCCCAAGTTAGAGTATTCAAATCTCAATGAAGCACATATACCTTTATGGACCCTGTTCCTGGATTTCTTCCTTGAAGTAAATCCTAATCTTCATTTATCTGGCCATTCATACATACATAAGTCCCATATTATTTCTTATGATTGCATCTTTTTTGGCAAAATTGTTTAATTTTTACCAATACCTCTTGTTTCTCACACCGAGAATGACTCACGTGATCTTAGAGTTTAAAAGTGATTATGAAATTCTTCTTTGAGCCATCAATCATAAACATCATACTCCCTTACTCGAACTATGTGGGTTCTGATTCCTTTTCTAAACAAAGGATACGTAGGTAGCCCATCTGCGGGTTCGATCCCAACTCTGAAATAATCCATGTCCTTCTGAATGACAATAAACTTCAAGTGCCCCAATGAGTGGCTTTAAAACCAGCATGGTCATCATAATGACCAAGAGACTTCTATATAAATGTGTCGAAGGGTACCATTGACCAAGAATCTCTAATAAATACAGATGATTCTCTATCGATGAAGAACCTCGAATACATATAAAATATTCTCTAAATTTCCTACATATTTAATCATTTGTTGTCAGATCTGAAGGAAATATCATTTTATAATTGGTAATATAATAAGGATTCACGAACATAACTTAAATCTATAAAGAGAGTCCCGGAGTAGACAATAATTCCCCTCAAAAAGGTGTGATGAGTCCGACCTCCCATCCTCTCGACCAATGCAAATTCCTAAGCCTCATCAGTCCACAAAATAATGAGCGCCTACCTTTGGAAAGTAGGTCTAAATGGATGTGGAATCATTGGATGTTTCCAGTTCTAAAAACAAACCTATTAGAAACTGATCGGAATGTTTGAACCTCCCATCAAAGGCGGTCAATCCCCAGATTCTAAGGGAAACAAAAAATGGTGAACCTGACGTGAATCCTTAACCAAGTTAAAATAATGTTTTACCTATTTGTTAGGCCCCTATTTAAAACTAAATGAGAGGGCCAACAAAAACAATCATTGACATATGTACTCATCCAAAAGATGTAGTGGCTGAATTTATCTTGATTACATATGTTATATCAAACAGGCACTCTTTTCCAAGATCTTCTGCATTTTTAGAATGGCTGCTCTCAAATTCACACCTGTGAATGCTACTGCTGCAAATTCCACTGCTGCTACTCCTACTGGATCATCGTCTGCCCTAAGGATGATATCACCTACTCAGCATCTTCAACGCTGGGTATCAAACGCGCTGGTTAAGGAGTACCGTCAACACGGTACCATCCCAACTCTGGAGGCTGCCCGAAAAACCCTCCAAGTAAACAACTCACACCAGTCGTCCAGACAATGACGACCAGTGATCAAGAAGTAGGCGGTGCTGAATACCGTCTCCAACCGTTTCAGGTCGTTATCCCCGGAACTCAATCACCATTCACTCCCTTATTCTGAGGAGGTGAATGAGCAGGTCCCTCAGGGCCTTAATTCAAGTAGACAGGAGTCCTTCCCGAGGGTTCCCACCAACAATCGCCGCCAGACTCGTGTGACAGTGCGCCCTCAACATGATGAGGGTACTGACTCCAGGCGTTCGGCTCAGGTTCCTCGAACCTGAGTAGGCAAGACGAATCACTAGAGGTGAAGTCCGGTTAACAATGAGCAGGTTCTCATCTCTGCCATCTCCGGAGAAGTCCACCAACCTAACTTGGTGGCAAGCAAGGAGCAGACACATACACCTGCCCATTTTAATTCCACTGTCTAGCAGACTCGTCTGGAAGCATCATGCCGATCCTGCCAGGAAATTCCAACGGAGTACTATAGGCAGGAACATACACCTGTTTATACATCATCAACTAGTCAGCAGGCTCGTCTGACTACATATGATGGATCTCATCAACTAAGTTCAGCGAAGTGTAATCAGCAGGCACATACACCTGCTAGTATTAATCAATCCTACCAATAGTCTCGCTTGCTAGAATTCGGAGAAATCAGTCAGAAATCCCTGACGACAAATAGGAGGCAGACTCAACTCTCTGCCCCCATACTTGAGTACTGTCAGGATTCACTGACAGGAAAAGGAGGACATGAGAAAGCACATACACCTACTCCAAGCACGGAATGGACGTATATCCCCGTTCTGGCAGCTGAAGTCACCAAGCATATTCTATCAATGGTGAAAGAGCAGAAGCAAATACCTGCTCATATTCTGGATGCTTGCCAGGATATTATAACAACTTCAGCAGCATCTCAGGGAAAGGCACATAAATCTATCCCTACCAGTGGAGTGACACATCAACATTTCACTCTGGAACAGACACACACATCTGTTCCAGTCCAAGAGGGTTGTGGGGCATACTCCCCCATATCATACGGACAACCAAGTCAGGCACATACACCTGATTTGAGTGGAGATCATCAGCCTAACCTATCCATATTTCCTGATCAGGCACATACACCTGCTCAGAGCAGCCACTTTCGTCAATAAGTGGTTTCCAAGGTGAGTAAGAAGGCGTCTAAGAAAAAGACCCGCCCAGCACAGTCAGGAGATCAAGAGCTAATCTGTAACAAGGCCTTGCTTGATACTAGAGTTCTTAAAGCCCTCAGACAGTTATCTGTTGGAATTCAAGATTCTACTCCCTCAGTTCCCAATAGTGGGAACATTAATTCCGAAGGTCTTCAATAGACACTTCCTCATGAAGGCTTGATTCATGAAAATTCGGTCGATCTCGAAGTTTCATCTTCAGATGAGAGCCACAGGAACCCTCTGTGTGGTCAGAAGACCAAGGAGTAAGAGATATTATCTTTTGCTGTAACCCATTATGGTGGTCCTCCCCATGATGATGAATTTTTCTGCGAAAGTCCTCTCCACAGTAGTGATGCACATTGCCCAGAAAATGCTCCAGTGGACAATGTAGTGCCGATAAAGAACTATTATCTTGAGGCACTTGCAAATGCGAAACCAGTCATGTCTGATGCTTCATCGCTAGCAGGTGAAATACTTTCTCAATCATAAGATAGCCCAGGGTGTAGGTCATTCTCCGAACCACCCCTAAGTCATGCATATTCTAGTTTGATCAATGATTTCTCTACCAATCCTGTTGAATCCAATGAAGCAACAAGGAAACACCAAATATGGTCAAATTAGGTAGAATAATCTTCATCAAATGATAAAGAGGAAATGCTGAACATGAGAAAACAACTGGCGAAAGGTGAAGTGCCAGTCATGTTTTGGCCTCTCGCTGACTCTCAGTATGACATTCCAGAAATGTTGACAGAAGATGAAATTTATGATATTCATCTCAACATATGAAAAACTCTTTTTCAGTTGAAAAAGAAAGTATTATCTTATGATGAATATGAAAATCATCTTAAGATAATAGAAGGGTTACAACATCAAATTGATTTGGAATCTCTATCAGTCTCTCGATATCCGAAGGCTGAAAAACAACAGAGAGCCCTTCAATGTTCATGCCTTGGCACACTAAAAAGATTGCGTCAGTTAATTTCCAATGCCCCATCTGGTATTCGTGTCATAGGTTGGGGTGTTCATGGAGCACTGCATTTCACGGTGCTCTCCAGTCAGCAAAGCCCGCCGAAAATGGTCTCATGAAATGTTATTTCCCATGGACGACCACAGTCAATGGGTTTTGTTTGTAATCAAAAGCTTGCCCAAGAACAGGCTTCAACTAGTTCCTCTCAAAATCAAGCATACAGAGAACAAGTTGTTGAATTACTCATGCATCAAGAAAATGAGAATCTTGAACAAGCTTCTCGTATGGATCAAGCACATCATCAAGTGACAGAAGTGTCTGAAATTATCCAACGGTCTTTTGAACCGGGTGATAAAAGTGGATACAAGTTAATGCATCTAGATAATTTCCAGACTAAGGTTCTCAAGATCAAGAGAGCTTTTAAGAAAGTCTCAGACATAGCATGTCAAGAGCCACCCCAGCTCACCAGATTGAGGACTCTTTTAAACCAACCCTCGGAATCAACAAATAGGATTCGAGGAGTTGAGCGAGAACAGCAGGAACAGCCCCAGTCCACCGGACTGGGGACTTTTTCAAATTATCAATCCCCTCCTCAGAGAAAGTCGGTTTTCTCTTGATTGGGGAAGAAGCCTCAAGAGGAGCGAAGATCCAAATTATCAGGATATTCCCTCCAAATTACGGTTCGTCAAGAAGTTCCTGAGGGATCGAATCAACAAAAGGCAATGTCTCATAAAAGACATGGAAGAAGACAATATCACAGAAATGCTTATAGAAGGGATATGATGAGTTATGCATCAATCAATTTCATCAATGTCGTTGTTGCTGATCCACCAGATGAGGATCACTCAGGGGACTCAGATGAAGAGGTTCCTGCTCAAGAAGATGTATGCACCGACACAAATGAAGAAGGTGTGTGTACACAAAATCAAAGGATTACTCAAAACCTAGGTAATCCTTCAAGTAACCCACTTCCCCCTCTCCAAAAAGGATCCAAAAAAGGGAGGGGAAAGAATCAGGTTACATATCCTTCCTCTGGAAAAGGCCAATCGCTCTCACTAGAGAAAATGTTTGCACAATAAGAGGAATAAATGAAGGAATTAAGGAGGTTAAATGCTGAACTACTTCAGGGTAGTCTTCTTCATGAGTGTGCTGGAGTCAGTCAGCCAAGGGAATTTGTTGCAGCTACTGAGATGGATTAGGAATATCCTCCTCTATCAGTACACCCTCACAGGCCTAATCCTACGGGTCAAGTGCAACAACAGTTGGCAGTGCTACCATAAGTTGCAGCACCAGCCACCACATCTGTCCAAGCTCCAGTCATTGCACCTACCCAAGTCCAAGTTCAACCGGATGTTTCTCAAAAGTTAATAACTACCATTGAGTCATTAACAGATCAGTTAGAAACTATGGAAGGGAAACGTGCGCAGGTTCAACTAGAAAAGAAAGTTTATCCTGAATGGGTAGATTCAATCTCTCCTCCATCTAGTTTTGGAAACCCTGCATTCCCTATTTTCAATGGATTAGGAGACCCTGAACAACATTTGACGCATTATGTGTCATGTTGTGATCCTATGATGGGAACTCCCGAGCAGCAAGAAGCAGTAAAACTCAGATGCTTTGTACGGACCTTGATAGTACCAGCCTTTGTATGGTATACAAGCTTGCAATCCCGGTCAATTACCGGATGGGAGGATCTTCACCAAAAATTCCTTCTTCAGTTCAGCTCAACTTTTCCAAAGACAAAAGTTTTCGATCTTACAAACTGTAAGCAAAGGGAGAATGAAAGGGTCTATGATTTCATTGCTCGATGGAAGGGATTAACATATTCCCTAAGCTTAGCACTTCCTCAAGAGGAATTGTTGCCAATCTGTGTGGCAAATCTGCGTGACGAATTACGCACACCGTTAATCCCTGTGAAATACACAGGAGGGTTTCGAGACCTTACTTCAATCGCTCAGCAGATTGAAGATTCCCTTATACAGGCTAAGGCTAAATATCGTGTAATTCCATCAGCTCCAGGAAGGAGAATGGGTAAAGTAGAAACTGATACAGTTATGCTTAAACAAGCATATGTACCTGTTTCTACCTGAAAACCTTCATCTTCTCGAAGGGATCCACCTTCTGAGTGCCAACAACAAAGGCCGTTTCGTCCAGACGATCAAAGAGATCAAAGACAAAAATAATTTGAGGATCTAAAGAGAAAAACATACTCTTTCCTAAATGAACAAGTTCCTGGTTATTTCATTTCGGCTCTGGAAAACAATTTGGTTCAATTTCCAATGCCCAAGAGGCCAAACAAGAAAGGAGATGAAGACCATCCCAATTATTTCCCCCTTCATCAAATGTTGGGGCATCCCATCCAGGAGTGTTTTGTCTTCAAAGACCTCCTGCAAAAGATGGTCGACTCAGGACAAGTCACATTGAAAGGCTCCTCATCCCAGGTAGCATGTGTCACTGCTACAGTTCCAGAGGAGAAAGGTGAATGGCAAGAAGTCAAAGGAAAAATGCATAGAAGTATGATGATTAGATGGTCAGAAAGACAATCAACCGAACTCATGCTATTTTGTGAACATAATTAAAGAAACCAATTGTTTCTTCTGCCATGAATGTTGCAGAAAAACCCTCTTCGTCAGAGGGAAAGTCCTCAAAGAAACAACACGATTCAAAGAAAGAAAAAGAATCAGAAGAAGATGAGTATGTGTCAAAGCCTAAGTTGTCTTTGACTTTGGCGGAATTCATTCCATCTACTTCAAAGCCACGGGCACCGCCCCACCAAACGGCACAACCTAAATAGGCTAATCAGGTAGAGTCTTCATCAGACGAAGAGTTAATCTTTGGTTTTGTTAATATGATTCAATTAATAGATCCATATGCCAGTCGCAGTTTCAAATTCGATGAGTCTAAATTCCCTGTATCAAACAAGGGAATCAGAGGAAGTTCCAGAGGTTCAGGATACAGGGGAAGGGTGGATCTTTCAGAAGCCACTACTCCAATTATACCCCTGCTAGAACTGTGTACATAGCAGAAAATTGTGGTAGAGCCCTTCAGCGATCTCAGCAAGAACAAGCAAATTCTTCTACCAATAGCAAATTCAGTCCTGACACAGTTATTTTGGAAGACCGGTTGAAGGTTCCATCCTCTTCCTCTCAGCAAGTAAATGGATCTAATCGGTCTAATCTTCCAAAACCAGGAATATTGTAAACTCCTATTCCGATACAAGATGCATTAAATTCCAAAGCATCTACTTCCAAGGTACCTGCTAAACCACATATTCCTGTTGGGAAATGCAGACCTCTGGATCAAAAGTATGATATATTGAAACACTTGGCCCAAGTACCAGCCAAGTTATCAATTTTGGATGCTCTGAATCTGTCAAAAGATCTTCGGGAAGCACTCATCAAGGCTTTGTCAAGTCCTCAGGAGTTTGAAACTGAAATTGCTGCAGCTGAAGTCTATCACATAGAGAATAATCCTATAGAATTCCATGAAATAATATTTTTTACTGATGAAGATGAAGATAATGTTGCGCATGGACATATTAGACCATTGTACTTGTCTGGAAAGGTCAATGGCGTAGATGTTCGAAGAGCTTTCATTTACAATGGTTCAGGAGTCAACCTCATGCCCATTTATACACTTCATCGATTGGGCCTCACAGAATCTGATTTATCTCCTTCTACCATGATGTTACAAGGATATGATAAAAATGAACAAGAACCATTAGGAGAAGTTACACTCAGAACTCAGTTCGGAGATCTTGTATCCAATTCAGATTTCATGGTTGTTGATCAAGACTCAGCCTTCAACATCTTTCTTGGAAGACCCTGGCTACATCAACATGCGACTATCCCTTCATCATACCATCAATGTCTCAAATATTGTTTTGATGGTCATGTTGGGAAATTGTATGGTGATAAAGCCCCGTTAAAGACATGTGAGTCTCAATACATTGAGGCGGAATTCTATCACATGAAGGGAAGGGAGAAATCCAAAACAAAGGAGATTACCAAAGTTAATGCTCCATATGGTTTGGAGAAAATTCCAGTAAATCCATTTACACATGTGAGTACAGATTATGTGTTGTCTATCAGTCAAATTGAAAAGATAGACCCAAATCAAAATACTCTTATGGAAAGATCCATAATGTCAATTATGGAAATCGAGCCAGACAACATGGGAGAAATTGGTAACCCACCAAGCAGCGATGAAAGCACAAATGGCGACGTCTTCATTTCATCTACTGAAATCCAACAAGTATATACTTCGCCAATTAGGCCAGAAGAAGTTATATAAACATCAGAGGTGAACAATGATGTCAATTTTCAATCCATCATCTCATATTTAATACACAAAGAAGACCCTTCATCATCAATCGGGTCGGAAATGGAAGCTTTTTCTTCAAGATATACAAATTTTGACATATCTTCGGATCATGAAAATTCTACTTTATCATCTAATATGCAAGTAGAAAAAGAAGAAATAATACATGATGAATAAGAAGAGGAAAATCTCAGAGATGCTCCTCTAGCATTTGAAGAGGGTATCTCTACCACTGTGGATGAACTCATAGAAATAAATCTGGGTACAAAAGAAGATCCACGCCCCACTTTAATCAGCGCGGCCATGACTCTTGAAGAGAAAGAGATGTATATTTCTTTTCTAAAGTAAAATAGAGAAATATTTTCTTGGAACTATACAGAAATTCCTGGGCTTGATCCTGATGTTGCTACTCATCATTTGGGTTTACCAAAAGAACATCGAGGATTTAAGCAAGCCGTGAGAAGAACACACCCAACTTATGATTCCAAAATTGAGGCTGAAGTGGATAAGCTTATCAAAGCTAACTTCGCGAGAGAAGTTCAATATCCCAAGTGGTTGGCTAATATTGTCCATGTAAAGAAGAAGAACGGACAAATTAGAGTTTGCATCGATTTCAGAGATCTTAATCGGCATTGTCCTAAGGATGATTTCCCAGTTCCGATTACAGAACTTTTAATTGATGCAACAGCTGGCTATGAAGCACTTTCCTTCATGGATGGATATTCCGGGTATAATCAGATCCAAATGGACCCAGAAGATGAGGAATCCATAGCCTTCAGATCCCCTCAGGGTGTGTTTTGCTACCGGGTAATGCCCTTTGGCTTAAAGAATACAGGTGCAACGTATCAACGTACCATGCATCGTATCTTCAAACCCTTATTAGGGAAGTTTGTTGAATGATATGTAGACGATTTGGTAGTTAAATCCAAACAACGTTCTAATCACTTGGCTGATTTGGAAGTCATATTCCGCAAGCTTCGACAACATAATTTGAAGATAAACCCCTTAAAACGTGCTTTTGGGGTAACCTCAGGAAAATTCCTCGGCTTTGTTGTATGCCATCGTGGTATTGAAGTCGATCCTGAGAAGACCAAGTCAATCCTTGGTATGTCACCTCCTCAAAATTTGAAATAATTAAGAGGACTTCAAGGACACTTAGCCTATATTCCGCATTTCATCGCCAATTTGACAGGCAAAAGTTTACCCTTCACCAAATTGATGAAGAAGGGAGTCACTTACCAGTGGACTGAAGAATGTCAAGAAGCATTCGATATTCTCAAGAAATACCTCTTGAGTCCACCTGTACTTATGCCACCTGTTGAAGGAAGACCACTTATCCTCTACGTGACAGCTCTAGAGCGATCATTGGGTGCCTTTCTTGCTCAAAATAATGATGCTGGGAATGAAAACAACCTTTACTATCTCAGTCGAACCATGCTTGAAGGAGAAACTCGGTATTCAAGTATTGAGAAGTGCTTCCTGGCATTAATCTTTGTAGTTCAAAAGTTGAGACACTACCTGCAAAATCACGAGGTCCAATTGGTATCTCGCAATAACCCACTCAAATTTATCCTTAGTCGTCCAATGCTTATAGGACGTCTGGCAAGGTGGGTTGTTATTTTGCAGCAATTCGACATTCAGTATGTGTCTCAAAAGGCGATAAAGGGCCAAGCTCTGGCTGATTTCCTGGCTGAACACCCTTCAGTGGAAGACACATATTCAGATATTGAACTCCCTGACGAGGAAGTCTTCTCTGTTCAATAAAGTCCTCAAGCATGGGAAATTTATTTTGATGGTGCTTCCAGAAGTCCAACAGGGAGGAAAATGGAAAATCCTAAATTCAACAAAGTTGGCTTAGGAATTGTGCTCATTTCTCCAGAAAAGGTAGTGTTACCTTATTCCTTCTTATTGTGGAAGGTGGTACCAATAATGAAGCCTAATACCAAGCTCTCATCGCAGGCTTGGAATTAGCGCTTCAAGTACAAGTGAATCACTTAAAAGTGAAAGGTGATTTAGACCTGGTAATCAAACAAGTTAATGGGGATTATGCCATCAGAAAAGAAGAACTAATCCCTTTGTATGATTACGTCAGAGAGTTAATGGCAGAATTCCCTTCGGAACTGACATTTTCTTATGTCCCAAGATCACAAAATGCTTAAGCTAATGCACTGGCTAATATAGCTACAGCTCTGGCAGATCCAAATCGGGACGAGACAACCATCAGTATTGCCCACTGTCGTGCAATTTCACCTTATGTTCGAATCAGAATAGAGGAAATTAATGAAATTTTTCCCATTCATGAACCATATGGTCATACTACAAGATGGATGTCACCTATCAGGGAATACCTTCAAAATGGAGCACTTCCACCTGATAGAGCCGATAAAGAACAAATCCGATGATGTGTGGTCAATTTTACTCTTTATGATAGCCCAGATTACCTAGAAAAAATTATCTACAAATGTGGTTTTGATGGAGTTCTCTTCAGATGCATTGATGGTGAAGAGACAATGGCTGTCATGAAAGAAGTGCATGCATGAGTCTGTGGTGCCCACCAGTCTGGACATAGACTGTCTGATCAGATTCGAAGGCTTGGATACTTTTGGCCTTCAATGATACGAGATTGTGTCGATTTCACAAAGAAGTGTCATTCATGCCAAGTACATGCCAACTTCATTCATCAACCTACAGAGTTGCTTCATACAGCTAAATACTCATGGCCATTTTCCACATGGGGAATGGATGTGGTGGGACCTTACCCTTCGGCTACGGCCAAGCAGTTTAAGTACATTCTTACTGCTACTGACTTCTTTTCTAAATGGGCAGAGGAAATACCTCTCAAGGAAGTCAGTTCTAAATGCGTTGTTAGCTTCATCAAGTCTAACATCATTACCAGATTTGGTGTCCCTCATACCATATTGACGGACAATGGCACCAATTTCTGTTCATCCAAGGTGAAGAAGTTGTATCAAGAGTATAACATCAAATCCAACCATTCATCTCGGTATCATGCAGCGGCCAATGGCCAGATAGAAGCCTTTAACAAGACTCTTTCAAATATACTGCAAAAGATGGTGGATAAAGATAAGAGGTCATGACCTGATAAACTCTTTCATGCTTTATGGGCTTATTGGACTACCACCTGCACTGTAACTCGGTCAACTCCATATTTATTGGTATATGGAACAGAAGACGTCTTGACCATTGAAGTTCAACTACCCTCGCTCAGAGTTTCCATTTGTGATCAATCATCTACAAATGAACAATATCAAAAGCGATTGAATGAATTGGAATGATTAGATGAGAAAAGATTGTGCACTTTTCACCACTTGGAAGTCTATCAGAATCGAATAGCATGAGATTTTAACAAAAAAGTTCATCTTCGTTCATTCACTCAGGGAGAATTGGTATTAGTTCTAAGAACTCCAATGATACTAGGAAAGAAACTTCCCAAGCTTGAGCCAAAATGGGAAGGACCTTATTCAATACATAGGGTCTTCTCCAATGAAGCTTATTCATTAATCTCGATGGATGGAGAACTCATCACTACTCCAACAAATGCCAGATTTTTGAAGAAGTATTTTGTATAAACACAAAATACATCACAAAATGGTCCAGTATGACCTTAAACTGCAACTTGGTCCAACATGACGTTAAACTGTGAAAAAAGTTCCCAAAATGGTCCAGTATGACCTTAAAATGCAACTAGGTCCTGTATGACCTTAAACTACATAAATGGTCTAGTATGACCTTAAACTACAACTTGGTCCAACATGACGTTAAACTGTGAAAAAAGTTCCCAAAATGGTCCAGTATGACCTTAAACTGCAATTAGGTCCTGTATGACCTTAAACTACATCAATGGTCCAGTATGACCTTAAACTGCAACTTGGTCCAACATGACGTTAAACTGTGTCCCCAAAATGGTCCAGTATGACCTTAAACTGCAACTTGGTCCTGTATGACCTTAAACTACATCAATGGTCCAGTATGACCTTAAACTGCAACTAGGTCCTGTATGACCTTAAACTACATCAATGGTCCAGTATGACCTTAAACTGCATCATCAACGGCCCATGCATATGACCCTAAACTATTTGCAAGTCCCTTGCATCCAGCAAGACGTTAAACTGTGATGTCCTCACTACATGACATTAAACTGCAAAGTCCCTATTTTGTCCTTACTATATGACGTTAAACTATACAGCAATGGTCCATACATATGACCTTAAACTATTTGTATTAATTTTGTCCCACATGACGTTAAACTGTGAAAAAAATTCCCTAAATGGTCCAGTATGACCTTAAAATGTGATGTCCTAACTACATGATGCTAAACTGTATAGAAGTCCCTTACGTCCGGAAAGACATTAAACTACATAATCATCAAAGTTCCTATATGACCTTAAACTACACTTTTGTCCAGCATGACATTAAACTGCACCATCCACGGTCCATGCATATGACCTTAAACTATTCGCACTTTCATCCAACATGACGCTAAACTGTGGAAAAAATCCCCAATGCGTCCAACATGACGTTAAATGGTGTACTCTTTTATCCTCACTGCATGAAATTAAACTGCACAGTCCCCCTTTCGTCCAACATGACGTTAAACTCTATTGTCCCTATCGTCCTAACTACATGATGCTAAACTGTACAGAAAGTCCGTGATACGTCCTACATGACATTAAACTGTACTTTGTCCCTGTTACATGACACTAAACTGTGCAGCACCAATAGTCCTAACTGCAAGACTTTAAACTGCATAGTCCCTTTATATGTCCTGCATGACATTAAACTATGCATTTTTAAGGTTGTTGTTGCCTCTTGTTTCTCACACCGAGTATGACTCACATGATCTTAGAGAAAACCTCAACCATAACACTCTGTCTGGGCCGCTAACCATGTGTAAGTCCCAACATCATTTTTAGGTCGTTGTCCCCAAGAACAACTTGATCATTAATTAATTATTTAATTGAACTACATGGACTTTGATCCTTTCCTTCTAGGCTGGGTATGTAGGCAACCTCCCAAGGTTCAATCCCAAAACCAATCTCTTCACGTCGATTCATCTCCATCTCATACGATGTTGATTTGTGAAACCGCCCCTAGAATCAATATCTTTACATTGGTTCACTTTCGTCCTTGATATACGACGTTAAACTATACAACACTTTTGTCCAGTATGACAATAAACTACAATATTCTTTGATACCCTCACCTGGGAGGGAACCATTATTTACATTGATTTTTCAATCATGTTTCATTTCAAAGACTATGTGCATACATGGCAACGCCCAAACCTTTTATCTTGGGTTAAACCATCATTGTAATAAATTCCCCTTTCACCCTTCACATGTACGAACCAAATTTATACAAATTTTATTTATAGAACTATGTGGGCTTGATTCGCATCCTAATGGGATATGTAGGAACATTCGAGTGTCCCTCGAATTCAGGCCCAAGTCTTTGGGCCCAACCCTGAATTCCATTTTCAGCCCCTTGGATGAAAAGTCCCCATGAAAACACACACTGTGTATTTCTTATAATGGTCCAAGCTCTATGACCCTAAACTAATATCTCTAATACTTTTGTCCCAAATGACGTTAAAATGTAGTTTAAGAACTACGTATGGATTGATTCTCATCCTTATGGGATATGTAGTGAAGTCCAACATTTTAATTCAGGACCCAGCCACAACATGATTATGGTTAGCATTGATCTGTGTATCTCTTTATACATTGGACAATACCCATTTTTATGTGTCATAATCCTAACCTTAAATATTTTCAGATCTTCATAACCCTTTTCATGAATTCTAGTCACAAAAATGTCAAACTTCTGAGAGTTATTTTGCCTAACTATGTAGCACGTGCCCATAGGCGACCTTGCATAAACAGTATACATAACAGACTTGTTAGCCAAAAGATACTATTATTTGACTATGCATCCAATTCCCTTAGGTGGCCCTGCATAATTCAACCCCATAATGGGTTTGTCAGATAGTGGTAACTTCATTCTTGGGAAGAATGCCTCTTTTGTCCTTATTTGTCTTAAATGAAAGTATATAAGGATCCGTAAAAATAGCCATCCTTAACATATTTGTCCCATATCCTTTTTCATGATCTAAAAGTATTCAAGTCTATGGTTTATATTCTCCTTCCCTACATTTGGGTCAGAACTTTGTAGGAGTGATATTCATCCAGTTCTTCGATAATATTGTTTGGAAATATCTTCTCCATATTCAAGTACCTCTTTCCATACAGGAAACTCTATACTTTGGAAGATTTGAATCTCCATAAACTTTCACTGGCTTTTAGCACTAGGAAAGTAAATTTCTGAGAGTTCTTTTTCCTGACTATATAGCACGTGCTCATCGGCAGCCTTGCATAAACAGTCTACATAACAGACTTGTTAGCCAAAAGATACTATTTATTTGACTATGTAGACAATGCCCTTAGGTGGCCCTGAATAATTCAACCCCCTAAAGGGTTTGTTTAATAATGGTAACTTCGTTCTTGGGAACTAATTTTTCTAATTCCTTTTATCTCTTTTTTATATCATTCCTCAGATTCAAATATTCTTAAGTCATAGTTTACATATTTTCCCTCATACTTGAGTATGGTAATATGTTCTTAGATGAATTGTCAAGGAATTGAGTCAATTCTAATTCATTCGGTCAAAGCTATTTCGACCTTAAACATTAGCCTCCTTATGTCTGACGTGCATGACTTTAAACTACCCACAAAATTCAAAGGAACTCTGAATAAAAGTCAAGTTCCAAGCTTACTAAACATACGTTTTGTATGATTTAGGTAATATTGAGAAATTAAAAGGTTCGAAGTTTGTAGGGTTATTTACATTAATTCTAGTAAAAATAAAACTATGCTTACTAGGCCCATTGGCTTAGGTAAAATCTAAAGCATGTAGCAAAAGAGAATGCAGGTACAAATGAGTGAAGGTGAAAGTGTTTTTCATTGATACATAGGAGATAGAAGGACATCCACAGACTGGAGTCTCTTCTCTTTTTCAATAATTACAAGAGGCTTTCAACATAACTCTTCATTTGATTTATGGCATCCCAAGCTTCATCATCAACCACCTGGAATTCATTTATTCAACTGGATACAATAAGAGATGCAGTGATACCATCTCTTCTTGGAAGCGTTGTAAAAGGGTGTTTTTGAGTGCGGTCTGAGGAAAATTTTCTACTGATCAAACAGTGACTCCGTTTCTGTCCAAGAGACTTGGAAAATGGATACATGGATTTGAGAATGGAGCATTGGAAGTAAAGATCCATTTGGAGAGAGTACTCTTTTCATATATTTCTCTAATGCCATGTTTGTCTTCTCTCCACCAACCGACAGCGGAAAAAATTTCAGCCCATGGGTTTTCCATTTTCATATCTGCAAGGAAATGGCATGGAAGGAGAATTTGAAAGTTCACACCATTGTTGTTGCTCTTAATGCATAGCATAACCGAAATAGAGGAGTAGCAGTGCAACTGCATTTCAGGTGTATAGTTCTTTGCATTTGGAACATTGACTCCTTGCAGATGACCATGACCATACAGGGACAGGTAGATTCTCTGTGGGAAATTAAGATGATATTTCTTCAAGTATTTAGCCAAATCTGGGAAAGTGCTGTCACAGATATCATAGTAAACATGGCCAAAAATGTTCATCATGTCATCAATCCGCTTGCTATCCAGTTCATCAGCCGTTCCGATTCTCCCGGGAGCCATTGAATCTACACAAAAGTTGAATAAACTAACTCTTAAATGGGTTTATTTTTTCATAAAATTTGTGAAAAAATTCAGAAAAATGGCAGAGGAATTAAGGCGTGCAAGTCTAAAACTTGGCGCGCAAGTATGGATGTGACGTGCAAGTATTTGACGTGCAGGTATCACCGCGCAGGCCCAGATACCTTGACAGCAGCGCGACATCAAGGAAACAGCGGGAAACAGAGCAACTTGCGTGGAAAATGAAACTTGCGCGGTGAGAGATCGAGAGTTTCAAATCCATGTGCTTGTACGGAAGTGAGGCCCTCTATTTATAGACAAGGCCGTAACCCTGCACGACCAAAGGCCCTACCCTGCATGCCAAATCCTGCGCTCCCGAAGCTCATTTGCACGCCTTAACTTGCGCACCGCCTTTCCATTGGTTTTATTATTCTCCTCAGAGTCAAATCCTCTTTTCTCTCCAGATCCAACTCTGAGGGGGGACTTTTTTTGACGCTCCTTTTCATCACATTGTCTAAAATAATGGAAAGGGAAATGACTTAGCACAAATTGATTCATCCTTTGAAGAAAACATCAAAAAGCAACAAAGGTATGAACAAGGGATCAAGAGCACATGTGCCGCTCAAGTTCTATCACTGTCGTGCAAGTCTACTTGTAGGACACATGATGGTCACGCAAGTGACTTGTGTGAACTAAGTGATAACCGCCCGAGGTCTTCTCCTATCTATAAATAGACCCTGTGGGCCCCCCATTTCAAGATTATTTTTTCCAGAAACTCATATTTGAGCTCCCGACGCCCTAGTCTCTTCTCAAAGCATCCGAAACACTTCTAAGGTAATTTCTTACCTAGAACGGAAGATCTAAAGAGGGGGAGGAAGGCCTAAGTGTTGAAAATCATCAACACTTGCGCGCCTGAGTGGCCATCCCTTAAGGGAAAAGGCCACACTTGCGCGCCGCCTTACTCCTTCAATAGAACTTGCGCACCCCTCTTCTAGAAGAACCTCAAGAGGATTCTAAAGGCTTTAATCAAGAGTCGCTCAAGTATTACCCTGCCGGTTAACCGTCGCGCAAGTACCAATGTGTCGCGTAGGTATACCTGCACGACCAGGACTTGCACACCCATGCAGTACCTACGCGCCTGCTAGGAATTGTGCGCCCCTGCCTTTTTGAGTGCCCTTCTTGTCCATTTCACCCCTCTTAATCCATTCCACCTCTCCTATTCAAGATTCAGTCTTCAAGACACTCTTCAAATCCATTTATGGCATGATTTCTTGATTTGAATTCCTTATCTGAAAGGAATTCTGTGGAATATATCTCAAAACCAAGTGATTTTTACATCTTTATGTCACTAAAGATTGAGATTTCATTCATTCAACCTCATCCTTTAAGATGAGAGAATCCTTAACCTGGGTCTCATTTTCAGGAATAATCCCCAGTCATAATTCTCAAATTTGGGCATCCTCTTTAGGAGTAAGCCCCAAGTCCTCTAATCTGGGCATCCTCCTTAGGAGTAAGCCCTAGATCCCCTAACCTGGGCATCCTTTTCAAGAGTAATCCCCATTCATAATTCCCCAAATTATGGGCATCATCCTCAGGAGTAAGCCCCAAACCTTAATTCCTCTTAACCTAGGCCTCCTTTTTAGGAGTAAGCCCCAGTCCAAATCCTCTAATATGGGAATCCTCTTCAGGAGTAATCCCCAGTCACAAATTTGGGTATCCTCTTCAGGAGTAAGCCCCAGTCACAAATATGGGCATCTTCTTCAGGAGTAAGCCCCAGTCTTAATTCTTCTTAACCAGTCCTAATTTACCTTTGATCTGGGATTCCTTCTCAGGAGTAAAACTCAATCACAAGTCCTATCCTAATTTGGGCCTCCTTTTCAGGAGTAAGCCCCAAGTTAGAGTATTCAAATCTCCATGAAGCACATATACCTTTATGGACCCTGTTCTTGGATTTCTTCCCTGAAGTAAATCCTAATATTCATTTATCTGGCCAGTCATACATACATAAGTCCCACATTATTTCTTATGATTGCATCTTTTTTGGCACAATTGTCTAATTTTTACCAATACCTCTTGTTTCTCACACCGATCATGACTCACATGAGCTTAGAGTGTAAAAGTGATTATGACATTCTTCTTTGAGCCATCAATCATAAACATCATACTCCCTTACTCGAACTACGTGGGTTCTGATTCCTTTTCTAAACAAAGGATATGTAGGTAGCCCATCTACGGGTTCGATCCCAACTTTGAAATAATCCATGTCCTTCTGAATGACAATAAAATTCAAGTGCCCCACTTAGTGGCTTTAAAACCAGCATGGTCATCATAATGACCAAGAGACTTCTATATAAATGTGTCGAAGGCTACCATTGACCAAGAATCTCTAATAATTACAGATGATTCTCTATCGATGAAGAACCTCGAATACATATAAAAGATTCTCTAAATTTACTACATATTTAATCATTGATTGTCAGATCTAAAGGAAAGCTCATTTTATACTTGGTAATGTAATAAGGATTGACGAACATAAATTAAATCTATAAAGAGAGTCCCGGAGTAGACGATAATTCCCCTAAAAAAGGTGTGATGAGTCTGACCTCCCATCCTCTCGACCAATGCAAATTCCTAAGCCTCATCAGTCCATAAACTAATGAGCGCCTACCTTTGGAAAGTAGGTCTAAATGGATGTGGAATCATTGGATGTTTCCGGTTCTACAAACAAACCTGTTAGAAACTGATCGGAATGTTTGAACCTCCCATCAAAGGCGGTCAATCCCCAGATTCCGAGGGAAACAATGAGGCCCATATGACACTGAATCTCTGTGTTTAGTTGTAAATAGAGCATTTGATACATTATATCTCTCTTTTATCCCCTTCTCTTTATAGAGATCCTGAATGCGAGACATCATATTATATACATCCATTTCCACATGTTTCTTTAAAATATCATTGGTCATGGATGATATAATGAAAAAATGAACATATATAGCATCATAAAAATGTTTCTCATAGAGAGAAAACTCTTCCTCACTAGCCTTTTTACTTGGCACATCAGGAATTAGTTATTCCAGCATATACAATTTCCTTTTGTGGCTTGGGATAACGCGTAAGTGCCTTTGCCACTCTTGGAAATTTTTTCTAGTGAGAAAGTTATCATTCTCAAGTATAGATCACAATGATATGTCTAAATTCATTTTTATTATTGTTTCTAAAAATAAAATGAGCATAGTTTTAGTAATTTATCTAATAAAATTTAGAAAAATAAAGAAATATTATATTTTTTAATCTCCCGCTATTTTATCAAAACCCAATATCACGTACCATTAGCTTAAAAATATCACATTTCTTGGAAATTATAGTAGAAAGGATCAATATTACCCTTATCATTACACATATTTTTTTCGGTCAAGAAATTTGAAGGGTTTTAGGTAGGCATTACAAATGTCAACTGCATTAACTCATAGTTCCTTAATCTGTTTAGTGCACTCCCCAATCCTAAAATCCTTAAATTGGATTACATCAACCTTCACCTATTAGTTACAACAAGTCCTACTTTGGAATTCAATCCTTGATGTGAACTAAGTTAAGTCAAACCAAAACTTCAAGTTATAATTCCATGATAATTGAAAGCACCTCAACTTTGGATGGTCAAGAATTTTGAACTATGGTTCAATTTTAACTGAAGTAGTAGAAGGATATACAAAATTAATATATATAATTGAGGGATTTAATATTTTATGAATAAATTTCCAGTTATTATCTTTATTATATTATTTTTAATAATAAGTGGATTTACTCAAGTTATTAACCATGTCTTAGATAATGTTTATGCATAAGTCAGTTTATTTTAGTTCTATCTTTCATGCTTGTTAATTAATTAATTCATGTTATCGTGATAAAACATCCATAATGAAATAACAATTAAACTTGAAATAAATAAAATAATAAATTGGTATTATCATGAGATTTTACTAATGATTATTTTATTTAGCAGATGATAAATAAATCACCAACCTAGGGTAAAAAAACATTGAACCATTTATGGCTCATGTTGAATCTTTCCCCCATTCCACCTATGTATCTCTATTGGATTAGTTTTTCCTCAGATCCAAACTTGAACCACCTTCACTACCTTGGGATATCAATCCATTATATATTCTTTTACTCACATTCAAGTGAGGGGAACCAAAGATTGGTTAAGGGGTTTATATAAAAGAAATAATGGGAACACATTCCCTTATATAATGAGAGGAGTGATGACACACAATCCAACAATTTAATTTAATAATAAATTAAAATAAACCAATCAAATACAAAATTATGGTCTAGGATCATGATCATCCACATGTATGCAATTAATTACACATTTAATAAAATTAGCATTAAATTCTAATTGTTCTTATTTAAGATAAATTAGGCTCGAATAAATTAATTATATTCTTTAATTAATCAATTATTTTATCTTAATTATCTTATGAATTTTATTGTTATTATCATCCATAATCATTTTAAACAAATAAAATAAATTTATTTAAAATTAATTGTGTACAAAAAAAGTACCTTGGAGGCAACACAGTGAGTGCCTATCCGAACTACCCAACATGTATTATACTCGTATACTATTTACTCTTGTGACATGTGGCATACATGACTTAAAATGTAATATTATAGCATCTAATCTCAAAATAATGAACACAATAAACATATGGTATTTACATAGCATGCTATGCTTCAATACCTGTAGAGTAATAACTATAATATGACTTATACAAGATATATAGATCTAAACATTACATAGAATTTAATTAGAAATTTTTTTTTATATATATATATATAACCCATCACATGGTGTGTAATATCAACTTAATAACCATAAGAAACACATGTTGATAAGGTTTGAGTAATATAATAAATTATTTTTCAATTCTGTGTAATTTGGTAAAAGATCATAGCATGTACATTGAAGTTACACGATGTGTATTATTCTCACCGTCTATCCATGACACAAGCCCAGGAACTCGACATGTAACCATGACATGGAAAATATTAGAGTATAAAAAATGTACATGGGATACATGGTGTGTAGCCTTTGAGTTACATGATCACCGGTCATGGAGGACATGTAAGAAGATACTCAGTCCGTTTGTGACTAAAGGACTATATGTCATGTATGGAAGTTACAAAACATGTACTCTAGATGACCATGAGCCAGGCTGGTTTAGTCAACATGCAATGTGTAAATAAATTCACCACATGTAATAAATTCACAAAACATGAATTAATTCCAAATTAATTCAGGGTACATTAAACACTAGTACCTGACATGTACCTCCAGGTTACATGGAATTTACTCTTGTGTTATCCATACAAACTCCTCAACACCTCCGAATGAGATATTCAAATTTATTTTATTCATAAAATTAATCAATTTGATTATATTTTCAAGAAATTAATAAGAATAAAGCATGTCATGAACCAACCTAGGTCAGCGCTGAACCAGTCACCTAAGTCAGCCCGCGACAAGGCCTCAAGGGTGTTCCCAATCCCCATGGGTTGGAAACTAGTGTCGGGCATTGAAATTAAAAATTTGGGAATGATTTATCCCATAAAAAAATAGAAAATAAATAAACAAATGTAAATATAATGAAACAAATACAAAACTAGTGGCGGAAATAAAAACAGAAACTGGTGGCTAAACATACCTCTAAGTGACCTCATGGGTCACCACCAAATACAGAAGCACACTTGCTGTAAGAGCAATCTAAAACTGGAGGAACCTGTAACTGAAAAGGTAAAGTAGGCATGAACTTGAAGATTCTCAGTGGGAATTTCAAGATATAACAACGCCCTATTCCATTTCCTTTTATAAGAAATCCAAAATAATCTAGTTTGAAAATAGGACATAATAAAATATTGTTTTTCATTCTTTTCAAATTCAAGTAAAAAGTTTTCATTTTCAAGTAAAGCACTTCTATTCCACTATATTTTTCAAAATACTTTCCAAACATGCATTAACATTCCAAAATTAAAGGCAAATAGTTAAAATAAAAAACATAGATTTTTTTAAATAAGGAAACAAACTTGAAGCAACAAAAATGAAAAAAAAAATCATTTTACAAACACCATGTCATAAATGAGCACAATGAAAAATCCCAAAGCAACTAGTGTTAGTTGGGGACCTAGGATCCTCGTACCTCAGTGAGATGTGGCATAGTAACCACAATGATCTATGTTCTAATACATGAGACACTAGTAGGGAACACACCCATAACCTAGTGGTATCCAATCATCACAAATGTTTAGTTAGTGGTGAAGTGTTAATCTTTCTAGATGAAATTGGGATGAACCACTTACGTATCATCTAGTGTACTAGTCCTAGTCCACCCAACCAGATACCCAGGTTTTCCATTGTGCTCCATTTCAAGTGGTGGTGATTTTTTATACAGCAACCATATATGTACTTATCATTTTATTTACATAAAAACACATCCAACCACTCACCACCGATCTCCCTCCTTGAGTTCATCCCCCCTTTTTCTATCAAAAAATAATTAACAAGCCTCTTTACTAGGCACATATCACAAATCACATATTCAACACAAACATCATTTTCTAAAACAAGGGGGCATGCCTCAACAGAGGTTTTTAATTTTCATAAACCATTCTTAAGATGCCAAACATGCTTAATTACATACAAGGAACACTTTTTTATAACTAACCAACCAAAAGGAAAAATTCCTTTGGAAACATTCATTACCAATTCAAAACCAATTAAGAAATAACTTTTCATGAAAAGTCACTTAAGACCAATGGACATTAGAAACACATTTCAATTTCCAAAACAAAGGCATAATAATTTCTAGCAACCACAACCAGATTTCATAGCATGTGTATATAGCATAAATATAAAAACATATTTTTAAAACAAGAAAGAAATTATGGAATTTAAATTAAAGGTATAGGCATAGGGGACCTACCAGGGTGGAAACAAACTGAACTTTTAGCTCTTGGTGGTTTCTAACTAAAAGCTGATGCTCCCCCACTAGGCATATTCCCATTCACATACATATAATGACACGTATCCCCTATGCACACATCCACATGGTCATTAACACGTGAAAGGGGATCCTTACATATATGATTATATGCATATACCGGTCGCCACTCACCTACGTATGCATTTTCATATATATACATGGGAACACCTAGCCCCATACATGTACATTCACTACCATGGATGATTATACATGTAACGAGGGAACCCAAATATACATATATACTTACCTATCCACACACAGGCAAGTCTCCCTAGACCTGGCGACTCAAAACCACAAAATAGAGTTCGACACACTATACAAAAAATACTACACACCTCAAAACAAACAAAGACCCAAATTTAGATGGTGTGAAACTAAAAAATAGAATAAAATCTATACCTTGGATGGTGGCGACAAAATGAAAAATCCCGAACCGCCTCGCCTTTGGCAGTAGTTGATGAAATCCACAAGAACAGGTCTCAGGGGAACATTCTCACTATAGGTTCCGGGCGCAGCGGAAGCGCGTTGGTGGGTTTGCCCAACTTTAATTTTAATGTTAAACAACATTCAATCTGAGATCCGTCACGATATAAAATGCCGAATCTTCAGAATAGAACGAAGAACGAAAAGAAAAGAAGAGTCCCGTAACCCTTGAGGAGGATCATCATATGTTGATTATAATTAATTTAATTAATGCATAAGAATTACCTCGTTGGAATTATTTCTTCGTTGATGTGTCCGGTCACGATTTGGTGATCCATCATTGCGTCGTAGAATCCAAGTGTATGATTCCTCTAGCGGTGATCCGCACATGTGTCACATATCTCCGGACGTTGCTGAAGGGATCTCAGGGTGCTAGCGCGGAAGAACCTTTGCTTGCGATATCCGCCTTCGACCGCCTTGATCCGGTGGAGGATCTTGCTCTCGTAACTTGTGGGCGTTCTTGGTGGAAAGGGAATTCTCTCTTATCTTGAGAGTATTTCCAAATCTGTTGTGCACAACAATGGCTCTTCAAAATGTTGGGGTTGCGAGGATATTTATAATCGAGTTTGAGGTTAATAGAGTTATGACAATAAATAAACGCGTTACGCGTTTTATTTATTTCATTAACTCTTATTGAAAACCCCCATGTCGAATTATTAATTCCTTGACATGCGCCCACTCTGATTATAATAAATATCATTTAATAAAACAATATTAAATCCTCAAAATCCCAACTGGAAAAACTACACGGTGTGTAATAATTAATACACGGCGTGTACTTATTTTCCATAAAACTACACGGCATGTATATTTAATATACACAGTGTGTACTTTTATTTTCCATTTTTCTCCACCACATTTATTAGACCTTGAGTAATGGCTATTTATTTCTTAAATAAATGTAACTGCATTACTCGCTAATAAATATATTATTTCGTCCACATTATATTCTCTCAAATAACTAGTGTCAAAATAAATGCGATCAGACATCCTTAAATAATTATTAAACCATAGTCGGGAATAATATTTATTTAACTTGTTAAATTAATATTTAACTGAGATACATGGACACACTTAGTGTGTGACACTCTAGGCCTCTTTCTCAGTGGCATTAGACTGAGCCTGCCTAAAGTCCAAGGTTAGCGTCTAGCAACACGCCAAGGCACCCATAGAGAAATAAGTTAATGCCACAATGACGTTTCAACTCCTACGAACGCTTACCGTGTAATATAATCCCTTTTTCTCGATATATCCAATCAAGCGGGTTGCATGCTAGTGCCATCAACCCATGTGCTTGATTATTTATTCTTTGACTTCCCGGAATTGAACTTGCCCATACCTTACCATGGACATGGATTTATTTAGGCTATATCAATTCCATCAAAGGGCCTAAGATATCTACTTCCGTTATAGAACAGAAGGGACAAATCCTTTCTCGCATTATCTATTAATGCGGTATTACTCGTGACGCACCCAACATATCCTACCTCGCTGTGAACAGTGTGTCATCACAGTTTTCGTTAATACATCTAAGTGCGCGAGTTGTAATACCCATTAATAATAATCTTAAAGTCTAAGGACCAATACACACGTCCACAGATAGGAACATCCAATGACATTATGAAATGCAGATTTCCTATTGGCGGGTCTCATTCTCATAATATCCTCCTGGATATTACCAAGGGTGCACACCATGAGAAGGTGCCTCAAAGTTTTATGAGTCCTCACCCCTAATGACCTGTATTATTTGTGTCCCTAAAATAATATCATCCGGCCATAAAACATACATTCAAGAACAGTGTTATGACACTTCCGGGTTCTCATCATAGCAAGGATCCGCTACGACCCTTTAATGCAACAGCTGTCCTTAGGACATTATCACATGACATGTCACGCAGAAGAACAATCAAGATGTGATAAGGATTTTATTTAATGAATAAAGTACAAAGTAGTTGGTTCTAGACCACCAACTCCAACAGAATCCCACTTGGACTAGAGCCAACTGCTAACAACCTTTAAACCGCTAGCTCTCACATGATATTCATGCTTCTACTGAGATAGGCCTTTAGTCATGGGGTCCGCCATGTTCTCTTCTATGGACACTCTGCTCACTATAACTTCACCCCTTTGATAGAAATCCCTCAAGAGGTGATACTTTCGGAGTATGTGCTTTGTCCGTTGATGTGACCTTGGTTCTTTTGCTAGAGCCACCGATGCAGTATTATCACAATACAATGTAATGGGATCTTTACTACTAGGCACCACATAAAGATCTTGGGAAAAGTTCCGAATCCATACGGCTTCCTTGGCTGCATCAGAAGCCGCTATATACTCGGACTCCACTGTAGAATCGGCGACAACTGGATACTTTGAACTCTTCCAGCTCACAGCTCCTCCATTGAGACAGAAAACATATCCAGATTGCGACTTCAGATCATTCTGATCTGTTTGAAAACCAGCATCAGCATACCCTCTAATGAAAAGCTCCTCATCTCCTCCATACACCAGGAACATATCCTTAGTTCTTCTCAGATACTTAAGGATAGTCTTAATAGCAGTCCAATGCTGTTCTCCAGGATCTGCTTGATATTTGCCTACCATGCTCAGTGCATAGGCAACATTAAGCCTGGTACATAACATGGCATACATGATGGATCCTATAGCCGAAGCGTATGGGATCTTGCTCATCCTATCTTTCTCCTGTTGTGTCTGGGGACACATTTTCTTAGAAATATGTAAACCATGTGACACTGGAACCAATCCCCTCTTGGATTTTTCCATACTAAATCTCTTTAGTATCTGGTCAATGTATGTACCCTGAGTTAGTCCAAGCAGCCTCTTGGATCTGTCACGAATGATCTTGATCCCTAGAATGTAGGATGCTTATCCTAAGTCATTCATGGAGAAACACTTGTCCAACCAGTCCTTAACTGACTGTAAGGCTGGTACGTCATTTCCAATAAGTAATATGTCATCAACATATACCACTAGGATGACGACCACATTCCCATTAAAACGCTTATAAACACATGGCTCACATTCGTTCTTAATGAAACCAAATTCCTTTATGGATTCATCAAATCGAATGTTCCATGACTTGGATGCTTGCTTCAATACATAAATGGATTTCTGCAACTTGCAAACCCGTTTGGCTTCAACTGGTGTCACAAACCCTTCTGGTTGTGTCATATAGACATGTTCCTGAAGGTTCCCGTTAAGGAATGTTTTTTTGACATCCATCTTCCAAATCTCATAGTCATGGTAAGCTGTTATGGCAAGTATGATTCTTATGGATTTAAACATGGAAACTAGAGAGAATGTTTCATCATAGTCAATTCCTTGAAGCTGTCTGAATCCTTTAGCCACTAGCCTTGCTTTATAGGTTCTAACTTGACCTTCCATGTCCAGCTTTCTTTTAAATACCCATTTGCATCCAACAGGCTTTACATCAACTGGCTCATCGAACAGAACCCAAACTTGGTTCTGATACATGGAATCCATCTCAGAATTTATAGATTCTAGCCATATTGTAGCTTCTGATCTTTCTACTACTTCCTTGTAGGATAGAGGTTCATCATTGTCCAACAATAATGATTCACCATCCTTGGTGACTAGGAAACCAAATCTCTCTGGTTCCCTTACCTCTCTTGAGCTCCTACGCAGCACTTGTGTTTTTGGAACCACTTCCATGGGGACCTATGGAACTTGTTCCTGTACAAACTTCTGTGTATCTTGAGCATCAACTTCGTCGAAGTCAATCTTGCTCCCACTATCCTTCTTGAGGATGTGCTCCCTCTCAAGAAAGACGGCTTGTCTGGCGACAATCACTTTCTTGTCTTGAGGGTTATATAGGTAATATCCTTTCATTTCCTTGGGATATCCTATAAAGATACACTTCGTGCCCTGGGGTGCTAGTTTGTTTCCTGAGAAGGCCTTAAAAAATGCCTCGCATCCCCATACACATGTGTGCGGCAAAGTGGGTTTCCTTCCATTCCATAACTCGGATGGAATTCCATTTGCCGCCTTAGTTGGTACTCAGTTTAATGTGTATGATGCATTTTGTATTTCATATCCCAAAAAGGATAATGGAAGATCTGCATGACTCATCATCGACCTCAACATGTCCAACAAGGTGTGGTTCCTCCTTTCACTAACACCATTCCACTGTGGTGTATAAGGAGGAGTGAGCTGAGATAGAATCCTAGACTCCAGTAGAAGATCGATGAACTCTTGGTTCAGATATTCTCCACCTGGATCCGATCGAAACTTCTTTATCTTCTTACCAAGCTGATTCTCTACTTCATTCTTGAATTCCTTAAATTTCTCTAAGGACTCTGACTTATACCTCATTAAGTAGACATAGCCATATCTACTCAAATCATCAGTAAAATTAATGAAGTAAGAATATCTACCTATAGCTTCTACTGGAAATGGTCAACACACATCTATGTGTACCAATCCTAGAAGCTCTGTGGCCCTTTCACCTTGTCCACCAAAAGGCGGCTTGGTCATTTTTCCTTATAAACAAGCATGACATCTATCAAGTGGTTTTAGCTTAGTAGATTCCAAATAGCCATCTTGGTAGAGCTTTGTCAAACACTTCTCGTTCACATGACCAAGGCGGTGATGCCATAACTGGGTGGTGTATGGGTCATGTGAGTTTTTTTGTTATCGATTACCAACACTTGGTTTTCGTAATTCAATACATACAAACCATTATTTAAATGTGACATACCATAACATACATTGTTCTTATAAAATAGACAACACTTATTTAAAAATTTGAAAACAAATCCATCCATATCCAAACAAGATACAGAAATCATGTTCTTGGTAACACTAGGCACATAATAACAGTTATGTAAAACCAAAATCATCCCAGTTGGCAATGAGAGGTGGTAGTCACCAATAGCCAACGCAGCCAGCCTTGCGCCATTGGCAGCTCGAAGATCCACCTATCTTCTGGCGATCTTTCTAAATCTACTTGGTTCCTGAATTTGAATACAGACATGAGCCCCACAAGCTGTATCTAATACCCAATGTGTAGAAATAGAAAGATTGCACGCGATAACAAATGCACCTTTAGCATCCCCACGCTTCTGGGTGCAGTTCCTCTTCCAGTGGCCCTGCTTTCCACATGCAAAACACACTGCCTCCCATTCCTTGCCCTGCCTCTAGATCTTCCCCTTCTTGGAGGGACAGTGCTCGGGGGCTTCAGGATGTTTATAAGTCTTTGGCCCCTTTGCCTTGTACTTCCTTTTCTTATTCACCATAAGGACCGCAGGTTTTTCATGCCCCATGTCCTTATATACCTGGAGAATCAAAGTCAGAAGCTCCGATAGACTCTTCTCATTACCTTTCATGTTATAGTTGACAATGAAGCTAGAGAAGGTCTTGGGAAGTGATGACGGGATGAGATTTGTACGCAACTCATTCGGGAATTTAATCCCTAAGATGTCCAGGCATTCAATGTAGCCAATAAGCTTGACTACATGAGGCCCAGCTGGCGCAGACTCTCCAAGCTTCGTGGTAAACAAAGTATTGGAGATCTCATACCTTTCCTGTCTCACCTTCTCTTGGTAAAGATCATTAAGGTGAGACATCATGCTATACACATCCATGTTTTCATGTTCCTTCAAGAGCTCATTAGACATGGCTGATAGCATGAGACACTGGACATCTGTGGCATCATCCATGTGTTTCATGTAGAGAGATAATTCCTCATCACTAGCCTCTTTCCTAGGCGCAACTGGAATAAGATCTTCCAACACATATAATTTCCTTTCGTGGCGAAGGACGACGCGTAAACGCCTCTGCCACTCTTGGAAATTGGTGCCGGTGAGAAGGTTTTATTTTTTGAGTATGGTGCACAATGATATGTTTGAATTCATTTTCTTGTCGTTTCTACAAATTAAGATGAGAAAAGGTTTAGTAATTTATTACAAAAATTGAGACAAATAAATAAATTAATACTTATTAGTATCCCACTATTTTATCGAAATCCAATAGCCCTCACCATTGACTTCAGAATATTCTGTTGCATGAATATTCTAGTGGCAAGGATCCATATTTCCCTTCGCATTACCCCAACTAGGGTTGGTCAAGCAACTTTAAGGGTTTTAGGTAGGCATTCCAAATGCCAACTGCATTAACTCCCAGCTCCTTGATCCGTTGAGTGGACTCTCCAATCCTGAAATCCTTTTTGGATTTCCTCAACCTTTGCCTCTTGGTCACACCAAGTCCTGCTGTGGCAGTCAACCCTTGATGAGAACCAAGTCAAGTCAACCCAAAACCTTGAATTATAATTCCCCGATAATTGAAATCACCCCAACTAGGGTTGGTCAAGCACTTTGAACTATGGTTCGATTCTAACCAAGATTATGGAAGGCTATGCCGACTTAATATTTATTTTGAGGGATTTTATCCTTATAAATAAATTTCCATTTTATTATCTTTGATTACATGCTTGTTAATATTAAGTGGGATATACTTAAGCGATTAACCATGTCTAAGATAATATTTACGTATAAGCCGGTTTTATTTTAGTTCCATCTTGCATGCTCGTTTAATTCATTAAGTGTGTGATCGTGACAACACACCCACAATAAATAAACCATGCAACTGACAGAAATAAAATAAATGGTATGATCATGAGCTTTTCTATTGGTTAGTTTATCTAGCAGTTGATAAACTAACCTAAGAACTAGGGGAGAAAGACCTTGAACCTTTCGGGTTCATGTTTACAGCTTTCCACCTATCCACCTTTGTATCTCCTTGGATTAGTTTCACCTTGGCTCTTGACTTGAGCCGCCTCCACTAGCTTGGGATCTTCATCCATTACATATGCATTTATCTCACACGCAGGTGAGGGGTAAAAAGGGTTTTTTACATAAAAGAATCCTTGGGCACGCAGGCCCTACATATTAATGAGGAGATGGCTCGCAGGCCAACAAATTTAATTTAAATAAATAAATTAAAAGAAACCATTCACATACAAAGGTCTCGGTCTAGATCATGATCATCCATACATGAAATGATATTTACGCATAAATAAAAATAGCATTCAATTCTTTAATCATTCTTGTTTAAGATAAATCACGCTCGAATCAATTAATTATCTTTAATTAATTAATCCTTTTATCTTAAATCCCTTTTCTGAATTTCCTTGAGATTCTCATCCATCATAATTTTAAACAAATAAATTCATTTAAAACTATCCTTGTACGTAACTTGTACCTTGGAGGCAACCCAGTGAATTCCCATTTATTACGCAGATGTTAAATTAAACACATATATATAAAACACCTATCACATGTTGTGCCTCAACTTTATGCCTGCACCATGGTACATGTCTCAAGGGTTTGTATAATATAATAATAAATTTTAATAAATCTGCGTAATTTGGGTGAGTACACGGCGTGTAGTTCCGACTACATGGCGTGTACTTTTCTTTACCGTCCATCCGAAGTACACGCCTGGGGACAGGACAGTTTAATGTACTTTAGAAATTTTCAGAGTACACGATGTGTACAGTGGGACACACGCCGTGTAGTTTCCGCATTACACGGTTTCCAGCCGGGTAGGCCGTGTATGGAGTACATGACCCAACCCTAACCCGAAGGGACTACACGCCATGTTCATTTTACCACACGGCGTGTATTCCGGAAACTGTGTGCCACCTGTTTCTGGTCAACACACGGTGTCTTAAATTCTTAGAAAGAATCCAATACATGGCCTGATTTGGCAGATCAGTCAATGCATTGAACCTAGACTACACGTCGTGTACTTCCGAATACACGCTGTGTATTCTGGTGTTATACGGCCAAAAACGTTTGGCTCCTCCAGATGAGTTCCTCTATTTTATTTTAATCAAAATTAAAAGAAAAATTTGTTTCTGTGAGGTGAACGAGAAACGAGGGAGGAGGAACAGATCTCGAGATTCAAATTTCTAGAATGATTAAACATGAATTGAAATAACTAAATTATTAAATACGTAAATCACCAACGAAAAACTAAATAATTATAACCAACGATATGACACCCTCTGATACCACTTGTAGGTTCCAGGTGCAGCAGAAGCACGTTGGTGGGTTTTCCCAACTTTAATTTTATCGTTAAACAACATTCAATCCGAGATCCGTCATGATATAAAACGCCGAATCTTCAGAATAGAACGAAGAAAGAAAAGAAAAGAAGAGTCCTGAAACCCTTGAGGAGGATCATCATATGTTGATTATAATTAATTTAATTAATGCATAAGAATTACCTCGTTGGAATTCTTTCTTCGTTGATGTGTCCGGTCACGATTCGGTGATCCGTCATTGCATCATAGAATCCAAGTGTAGGATTCCTCTAGCAGTGATCCACACGTGTGTCACGTATCTTCGGACGTCGCCGAAGGGATCTTCGGGTGCTAGCGCGAAAGAACCTTCTCTTGCGATATCTGCCTTCGACCGCCTTGATCCGGTGGAGGATCTTGCTCTCGTAACTTGAGGGTGTTCTTGGTGGAAAGGGAATTCTCTCTTGGCTTGAGAGTATTTCCAAATCCGTTGTGCACAACAATGGCTCTTCAAAATGTTGGGGTTGCGAGGATATTTATAATCGGGTTTGAGGTTAATAGAGTTATTACAATAAATAAACGCGTTACGCGTTTTATTTATTTCATTAACTCTTATTGAAAACCCCCATGTTGAATTATTAATTACTTGACATGCGTCCATGCTGATTATAATAAATATCATTTAATAAAACAATATTAAATCCTCAAAATCCCAACTGGAAAAGCTACACGGCGTGTAATAATTAATACACGGCGTGTACTTTTTTTCCATAAAAGTACACGGCGTGTACTTTTATTTTCCATTTTTCTCCACCACATTTATTAGACCTTGAGTAATGACTATTTATTTCTTAAATAAATGTAACTTCATTACTCGCTAATAAATATATTATTTCATCCACAATATATTCTCTCGAATAACTAGTGTCAAAATAAATGTGATCAGACATCCTTAAATAATTATTAAACCACAGTCGGGAATAATATTTATTTAACTTGTTAAATTAATATTTAACTGAGATACATGGACACACTTAGTGTGTGACCCTCTAGGCCTCTTTCTCAGTGGAATTAGGCTGAGACTGCCTAAGGTCCAAGGTTAGTGTCTAGCAACACGCCAAGGCACCCATAGAGAAAGAAGTTAACGCCGCAATGACGTGTCACCTCCTACGAACGCTTACCGTGTAATATAATCCCTTTGTCTCGATATCTCCAATTAAGCGGGTTGCATGATAGTGCCATCAACCCATGTGCTTGATTATTCTTTCTTTGACTTCCCGGAATTGAACTTGCCCATACCTTACCATGGCCATGGATTTATTTAGGCTATATCAATTCCATCAAAGGGCTTGAGATATCTACTTCCGTTATGGAATGGAAGGGAAAAATCCTTTCTCGCATTATCTATTGATGCGGTATTACTCGTGACACACCCAACGTATCCTACCTCGCTGCGAATAGTGTGTCTTCACAGTTTTCATCAATACATCTAAGTGCGTGAGTTTTAATACCCATTAATAATAATCTTAAAGTCTAAGGACCAATACACACGTCCGCAGATAGGAGCATCCAATGACACTATGAAATGTGGATTTCCTACTGGCGGGTCTCGTTCTCATAATATCCTCCTGGATATTACCAAGGGCGCACACCATGAGAAGGTGCCTCAATGTTTTATGAGTCTTCACCCCTAATGAACTGTATTATTTGTGTCCCTAAAATAATATCATCCGGCTATAGAACATACATTCAATAACAGTGTTATGGCACTTCCGGGTTCTCATCATAGCAGGGATCCACTACGACCATTTAATGCAACAACTGTCCTTAGGATATTATCACATGACATGTCACGTAGAAGAACAATCAAGATGTGATAATGCTTTTATTTAATGGATAAAGTAAAAAGTATTTGGTTATAGACCACAAACTCCAACACTCACAACCCTAAACCATAAGAAATCACAAAACCCAAATCAAACCCTAATCTAGGGTTTCAATTAATTAATTAACAAATCATTCTATCATTTAATAAATCAATGGAACCCAAAAGCACAAAAAGAAGGGTCCAATAACACAACCATTTATGCCAAGGCCAAGGAATGATGAAATGGTTTCAAATTAATACAATGCTATCAAATATATTTATACTTTCATCAAATAAATACAAAGCTTGAGTGAATTTAAATACCAAAGGAAACAAATTTCATAGTGGCACCTACCTCAAGAGGAGAAGATCCAACCAGAACACTTTGGCATTTGAAACCTTTGATGAAGACCACCCTTCACTTGCACACACACATGATTTATTATATATATATATACCCTTAATCCAATATACATTTTCCTTGCACCAGGAGGGAAAATGTGTAAGGAAGGTATATATATACATATACACACATACATATTCATGTGCAGACAACAACTCAAGGAGCCTTTAACACTCTACAACAATTTCTAGGGACCCTAAATCATCAAGGAACCAAAACAGAAGGTGAAAAACACAATAGAAGAATAAAACCCTTACCACGAGCGATGTCGATGAGCCGAGACGAGCCAATCTGCTTCTCCTTCAACAGTGGATTCGAGAATACGCACAAAGTCAACCTGAGAGGCATTCTACATACCCTAACAATGGAAAAAACCAATTAAAATAAAATTAACCTGAGACCTAGGGTTTGTCCAAGTGAAACCGGGAAATGGTGAGGGAAAACGACCAAATTAAAGGAGGAGACAAGGTCAAAAGAAATTACCTCAATGATTTGAGTAGGATTCATGAAGAAACCGGAAGGGATCGTTGAACTAAGGATGGGACTCGAGGGAGGGGTGGAGCACAACCAATCAGGGAAGGGGAGGTGCTGTGAGCGATGTACAAGGAGGAAGAAACAAAGGGGAGAAAGAAATAAGAAAAAAAGGAAAAGATAAAATAAAAAATAATATAAAATAAATTAAAACAAATAAAACTTTAATAAATAATAATAATAAACTTAATAAGAATTATAATAATCTCTAATAATAATAATAATAATATTCATAATAAATTAATAATAATAATAAAAAAATTAATAGTAATATTATTATTAAACATAATAATAATAATAATATCATTAAATTATTTTCCATTTATTTTTTTTATTTCATTTTGATTTTAATTTAATATTTTTTTAAAACTTTATGAAACCAAAAGACAAAAATATATATATAAAAACCATGATCGCAAGATACCGGGTTGGGGTGTGACAGTTCTTCCCACCACAAAAAATTTCTACCCCCATAAAGTCACCAAGCAAAAAGAGGAATCAAACTCGAGTTTAAAACTGAACGAGGCCAATGAAATCATGAACTCAGTGTGAATTTTCACTCCATCAGTCACAACCAACCATATATAAGGGAAACTGCAATGAGAAGAGCCCTCGGTAAATGAGGAGGGTTATCCCCACCACAAGAACCCGACTAGTACAACCAACATTTAGACTCTTAGTACAAGCTAACTCTAGAACTGCTAACTTGAACCAAATAGGAAACCACCAACATAGACCAAAAATAATACACAAACAAACTCTTGAAGAAGGCATGATAAGATCCATGGTGGGTCTCCCCACTATTTAAGAACTGACCAGCTTGGGCCAATCAGCACAGACCGATACAGGAACTTCCAACCCATACCAGAAACCTTCGACATAAGAGAAAACCCACAAAATAATTCCACTAAATAGAAAACTGAATCATGATTTATCATTTCCACAAGAGACGAGCATCTCCAAAATGTGTACGTACTAAAAAAACTGGTCACAAAAGGTGATAACCACACTAGAGATACAATCATCTTGAGATTCCCACCCACAAAGAGACAACATTAAAAGGGTCACATTTGAGGAGGAAAAACTACTGGAATTATAAGAAAATGATAACACCATTATTTCTTATAACCAAAGTGGGGTATTCAATGAACAAAGACCATAATTATGAAATGAGACCTCTATGCCTCACACACAAAAAAAAACTTTATGAATGAATAAACTAAAACACAGAAACTTAAACTATCTCTATCCCAGCACATGAGGCAAAAAAAAAGTCCAGGATCCTCCACATCCAACGACTTCTTGAATACATGAAAAGATTCACTCTCAGGCCTATAGCTAGAGATATGATGTTTTGAAGCATATGCTACCCCATATTTATGAGATAACAATATCAACTAAAACTTCTCTTTCAGTAGTGCGAATCATATAACCCCTTCAAATAACCCAAGAGACCACGCCAAACGAAACATCTTTTCTCTTACGAATGAAACATTCTTCTATTTTTCATCTAGAGAAGCTGGGTGAAAAACCAAGAAGACTCTAGTGTGGTCCAAAATCAAGAAAGGATCTAGATCCACAACTCAATTCAGATTCTAGGTAGAGTCATTGATGAAAATACTCAGAGAAACACTCATTCAGAAATTCCTCAAAAACCCTAACCACCTTGGTTTTGAAAAGTTCAACCCACTAACGACAACCAACACTGACAACAAGAATTCAAAGGATAATGATAAGTTAACGCAAAGTACTCAAAACGAACACACCAGAATCAAACAAGAGAGTGGCCCGAATATTAAAATAAGGAATTGAAAAGAAGACTTTTTATAAATAGGTTCTTCTGGTTCTCTCTCCTCAACGGATGGGGACTCTTCCTAAATTCCAAAAAGGAATTGGTCCTTGAAAATTGGACAAAGATCCTTCATAAGATAAACTTTAACAGATTCTGTGATACTACTCCAAAGAAAAGGGAATCAACCCCTTGAAATGAACAACATAAGCCTTTACTGTTCGTTGGCCATTTTGGAAACTCATGAGCTCTACCAATTTCCTCACCTTCACTTCCTCAGGTATAAAAGATCGGACGAAGGTGGTCTTAAACACCTTCCAAGACACCCCACACTACTGGAAATCCAGCCTTTCCCAACGGTTTAGAACCGTTGGGAAAGGTTGCAGAACCATTGGTATAAGTTATACCAACGGTTCAGCAAACCGTGGGGAAGTAAGCCGTTGGGAAAGGCTTTTCCCAATGGTTTACATAGAACCGTTGGGATATCTGAGAAAAAATCAGCCTTTCCCAACGGTTCTGCCAAACCATTGGGAAAGACCTTTCCCAACAGTTTGGCCCGTTGGGAAATCAACCTAAAATTTTCTTTCCCAACGGTTTACAAACCGTTGGGAAAGTTTTTTACCAACGGTTCACAGAACCGTTGGTAAAAACAACAATTATATGGGTATTCCCAACGATTTAAAACCATTGGGATAGGCTATTTTTACCAACGGTTCCTTGAACCGTTGGTAAAAACAGCTCAATGGAGCCTATACCAACGGTTTTCAAACCGTTGGCATAGGCTTTGCTGTGCAAATTGCACAGCAGCCTGCAATTTGTACAACAGGTCTCGTTTTTGGGCATTCACCCTCGGTTTCAATTCAATTTTAAATCCAATTATGCCATCGTTTTCAATTCATTTTTCAATCCAATTATTGTACCTGTAACACATATAATGCATACATATAGAGAACAAACCAACACATACAAATAATGAAAACCAACCAACCAACACATATAATGTATCCTGAAAATATACTCATCCATAATTAAATTAGAATTCATAACATAATTATAAACATACATAATTCATTTAGAATTCATTTTAAAATTTAGATGACAATCATATTTGGAATCCGGAATTCAATTCATAATTTGATTGGTTTTTCATATACCATATATTTTTAATAGAAATGATATCCATTTTAAACAAAATACATACATCTGGAATGATACCGGTCACACCATGCCTCGGATTGAGGTGAGGTTAACTCGTACATGTCACAAATGAATCATTGATCGTTGTCCTAAAGTATCAACATATTCCGAAATAGTTTGGTCGGTTTTGCGTATGTCAGTTGTTGTTTTCACTTAAAATGAAGTGTTTTTTAAATAAAAGAGAGACACTTTGAATGGTGTCGGCCACACCGAGTCTCGTATTGAGGCGGGGTTAACTCGTACACATCACAAATGACCCATGGATTGTTGTGCTAAAATATAAACACAATCAGAATGCATTTGGTTGGTTTTCCGTATGAATTAAAATGTAGTCCATTTTAAAGAAAAGAGATACACTTAGAGTGGTCTTGGCCAAACCGTGACTCGGATTGAGGCGTGGTTGACTCGTACACGTAACATATTACCCATGAATCGTTTTCCTAAATTTTCAACAGATTCCGAATGCGTTTGGTCAGTTTTTCATATGTCAGTTGTTTATTTCACTTATAATCTTGTCCATTTTAAACAAAAGAGACACAGTCAGAGTGGTACCGGCCACACCACGTCTCGGATTTAGATGGGGTTGACTTTTACACATCTCAAATGACCCATGGATCATTTTCCTAACGTATTGACACAATCCGAATACGTTTGGTCGGTTTTCCGTATGCCAGTTGATGTTTTTCACTTAAAATGACGTCCTTTTGAAACAAAAGACGGACACTATGAGTGGTGCCGACCACACCGCATCTCCAATTGAGGCGGGGTTGATTCGTACACGTCACATATGACCCATGGATCGTTCTCCTAAAGTTTAAATGGAAACCGAATGCGTTTGTTCGGTTTTCCGTATGTACTTAAAATGTTGTCCATTTTAAACAAAAGAGTGACACTTAGACTAATCCTGACCACACTGTGACTCAGATTCATCCTGGGTTGGCTCGTACATGTCACATATGACCCATGGATCATTGTGATAAATTATCAAAAGATTACGAATGCGTTTGGTCGGTTTTGCGTATGTCAGTTGTTCTTTTCATTTATAATCATGTCCATTTTAAACAAAAGAGACAGAGTTAGAGCGGTGTCGGCCACACCGCGTCTCGGATTAATATGGGGTTGACTTGTACACGTCACATATGACTCATGGATTGTTGTGCTAAAGTATAGATAGAATCCGAATGCGTTTGGTCGTTCTTCCGTATGTCAGTTGATGCCTTTCACTTAAAATGACGTCCTTTTGAAACAAAAGACAGACACTTTGAGTGGTGTCAGCCACACCGCATGTCGGATTGAAGCGGGGATGATTCGTACACGTCACATATGACCCATGGATCATTCTCCTAAAGTTTCAACGGAAACCGAATCCGTTTGGTCGTTTTTCCGTATGTACTTAAAATGGTGTCCATTTTAAACAAAAGAGAGTCACTTAGACTTATCCTGGCCACACCGCGACTCATATTCATCCCAGGTTGGCTCGTACACGTCACATATGACCCATGGATTGTTGGGATAAATTATCAACAGATTCGGAATGCGTTTGGTCGGTTTTCCGTATGTCAGTTGATGCTTTTCACCTAAAATGACGTCCTTTTGAAACAAAAGACGGACACTTTGAGTGGTTCCGGCCACACCACGTCTCTGGATTGAGCTGAAACCACCGTGCAACATTCTAATTATTATTCGTGATGTGTACGCGCAGACAGCACGTCAATCAGACGTGCGGTTTGCGCGGTATGACTCAATATTCGTGTTTTAAGTGATGCGCGCGCTTCGTAAACGCGCGTGAGGGGGGTCCAAACGGGCCGAACGAAGTCTGAATGGCCTGAAATCAGACGACAAATATGGGAGAGTGATTTATGAAGTGGTCGAGCAGACGACACGTCAATCGGACGTGCCGTGTGCCCGCGGTGACCGACAACGGAGTTCTGGTGTCAGAAACGGCCAAAATGGGCGTCCAACGGTCAAATTCATAGCGGATGACCTCAGATTGAGCTGAAACCACCGTGCAACATTCTAATTATTATTCGTGATGTGTACGCACAGACGACACATCAATCGGACGTGCGGTTTGCGCGGTACGACTCAATATTCGTATTTTAAGTGATGCACGCGCTTCGTAAACGCGCGTGAGGGGGGTCCAAACGGGCCGAACGAAGTCGGAATGGCCTGAAATCAGACGATAAATACGGGTGAGTGATTTATGAAGTGGTCGAGCAGACGGCACGTCAATCGGACGTGCCGTGTGCCCGCGGTGACCGACAACGCAGTCCTGGTGTCATAAACGGCCAAAACGGGCGTCCAACTGTCAAATTCATAGCGGACGAACTCAGATTGAGCTGAAACCACCGTGAAACATTCTAATTATTATTCGTGACATGTACGCACAGACGGAACGTCAATCGGACATGAGGTTTGCGCGTTACGGCTCAATATTCGTATTTTAAGTGATGCACGCGCTTCCTAAACGCGCGTGAGGGGGGTCCAAGGGGGAGGGGGGGTTGTCCAGGGTCCAAGAATGAGGGGGGGGGGGGGTTGTCTAGGGAGTTCACAAACACACAACCACTAAAAGACAACAACATACATAAAAACAGACAATATATAAAAATAACTCAACTCCAATACTAAACTACGAGTCTAGATAAAACCAACAACTAGAATAGATTAAACATCAAATCTCAAGTCAAAAAATGTAACGGATCAATATGTCCCACATCAGCATCAGCATCACCATCATCATCATCATCATCGCCCTCGTCATCGTCCTCCTCATCATCCTCACCCTCCACAGCGCCTTCCTCCTCGCCTTCGCCCTCCTCCTCGCCCTCCTCATCTCCCTCCTCTTCCGCATCAGACTGCTCGCCATCATCATCTTCAAGCTGGACATCGGCCTGACCACCACTGGAACTGCCACCTGGTGCACCATATATAGAATGTATCGACGACATGTATTCATCAATCGCTGGGCTGGCCTCTGCTGGAAGTGTTGGACGTAGAACTTCAATAAATTTCATAAATGCACTGTTCGCCCTAGCAGACTGTTCTGCCGTCTCTGTGGCCCTTTTCTCAGCCTGTTCTGCCTGTGCCCTAACTTGCTATATCTCGGTGGCACTACAACTCGTACCTGAGGCAGGCCAATACCTCGTCGGGGCTATCCTAGGTCGGCAGCGTACTCTGCCAGAATGATCCTCTCCCAACACCTGATGTAAGTGATCAGATGGCCCAAAATTGTCTGCTTCTTGGGCATCGAGGGCCTCTAAAGCATCCTGTTACAAATATAAATATATTATTAAGTTACGAAATAGATATTAAAATATAAAATCAACTAATTAAAACTTACAATCTGCTGCTGAGTCGCTTCGTTGACAGCACTTCCATCCTTTTTTCGTCTACTCGAGCAAAACAGTTTTGCTCGAGGCACACGTCCTTCAATATTTTGTACTTGCCTCTACAATGACATTGAAAACAAAAGTTATATAAAGACTTCAGCAAATAATTAAATAATTGAGGAAACAAAAGAAAATGTAATTCGTAAAGAAAACTTATAAACAATTGTCATACCTGCTGCCTCTCATGATCCGGCATCGTCGTGCGTCCTAGTGTATGGAGGTATTTTTTTGCATCAATGTTTTTTTTTATTTTTTCCAGATGATTCCTAAATAAAATTCGATAATTAAAAGGATAATATTAATGCAAAACTTGAAAGTTATTATTTAAATACCTCAAATGTAATTCATACCTTAAACTGGGTACTCGTCCAATGAGTAATCATCTGACGATACTGCTCTATAGGACAATCATCCATGACTGGTACCGCCTCTAACTCAATGCCAACTCTAGCACGCCATCCAATATACAACTCATGCTTGTAGGCTCTCCAAAGCTCGCCTAAATCCTTTAGACGTTCCAGTCGTGCACCCTCACCATCAGGAAAATTAAATCGAAGCTGAAATGAAAATATTAATTTATATAAATACAAAAAAAATTCATGGCATTAAATACAACAGATTTTTTTACCCATATCTCTGCCCAAGCTCTATCTTTGACCTCATGTGGCAAATGTCTCCACAACAGCGGGCTGATGGGAATGATGCCGGAGTATTTGGCAAGCGTCGCCATAAAACTCCGACATTGCTGCCCTGTTTTCTCAACCATCTGATTGTCTTCATTATATTCCACCATAACCTGTGTGCGATGGTTCCACACCGAACGCATGCGTGTATGGCCCCGCCCCCGCCTCCTGTCATTAGATGTATCTGTCTTGAAAGAAAAACAAATATTTTATCAAAACATGTTATAATGAAAATAAATATTGCTATAAAAATTTGTTAGGGTTTTATAAATATACCTGCGCTAGTCTGATCAATGAGTGGCGCCGGATCCACAGAACCTGATGGAACACCCTCTGGTGGAACAGGAGTCGAAGACAGTGGAATATAAAAGCTTGGAGAGACAGAAGTAGAAGGAAAAGAAGATGGAACAACTGTATGACCTGATGCTGACTGGGGAGTGGGAATCATCATGGGATGTGAAAATGATGGGGCAGAAGATGCAGAAGGTAGCGAAAACATGGGAGGTCTAAATATCTCGTGTGTCCCTAACGACACACGGGGATCAGAATGTGGGAAGGCTGAAATGTCAGTGGGAGGGGCAGGGTCTAGTCGGGCACGCGCAACTCTACGTCCACCTCTGGTACGAACCCTCCTCGTACCACCGGCCTGAGTACTAGGACCAGTACTAGGCTCCTCGTCAAATAACTGTCGACGTAATGGTGGATCCTACAAAAAAGTTTACAAAAAAAATTAATCACATGACATTATATATTCTGTAAATATATATATATATATATATATATATATATATATATATATTTGAAATAAAGTACTCACTGTAGGCACTAATGGTGGAATGCCCATCTCCTCCATCCGACGATTGTTCTCCGCCATTTTTTTTCTTTGTCTCTCTTCAATTGGCTTCATTTCCTGCATTGGAAAACAAATAAGTAATTAATTAGAAAAAGAAAATTAATGTGTAAACCAAAAAACTAAATATATGAGGGAATGAGGGGATTCATTGGTAATTTAGCTATCAATTGTTTTAGAAGAGCTTGAATGAATTTAATAAAACATACAAGTTGTAATGTTCACCAAGTTAGAAATATTGTTTGATTTGGTTTGAATACAGTTCAATTCCAAATTAGAAAATGCAATTCATATAAAACAGCAACCAATAAACATTGAAAATTCACATAACGGTCAAGTCAGCTAAAACATATTTGTGATCAATACTAAATAAATATGAATATTACCAACCTTAACAACTCAACTCGAGGTAAACCAAAAGAATTGAGAACATGGATGAATGATTCTATATATTTCCAACCACAACTTCAGGTTCACAATCAACTCTGACAATTGAGCTATTGGAGTCATCAAAAGAAATAAATGGATTGGTTCCAATGGCAATAGGGACAGTGTCAATTCCATCATCAGCATCATCAAAAATATGTCTTGGAATTACTTCAACTATGACACCAAATTCAGGTTGAAGTTGATCTTTGACATAAAAAACTTGTTTAGCCATTGATGCCAACACATATGGTTCTTCGGTTGCAAGAGTGCGGGTCATATTAATTACTCGAAATCCACAATCATCAATAAATGTGCCATGTCTCGTCATCGAATCAAACCAATGGCATTTCATCATTGTGACTCGTCCATGAGAGTAATAATCCAATATTATTATTTTCTCAACGACTCCATAATAACCCACATTTTCAAGTCGCGGTCTACTATCTGATGCACTGGCATAGCAATCTGTTGTGGCAGTAACCATAATACCATCATGTTGTTTTCTCATGTTTTTGGCTCGTTCAGTGACAATAAATCTGTACCCATTGATAACAATTGATTTACAGTCACGAACCACGGTATTAGGACCAAAAGCCAAAGCTCTTATTTCCTCAGAGATAGAGTCAGCAGACAAACTCAATACCTGCAATATAAATGACAGTTAAACTTAATTAAATATTGAAATAATTAATTTAAACAGTAATATTTTTACCTTCAATTTTAACCAAGCAGAAAACTCTTTGCTATGCAAAGTCTCTCTCCTTCTCAAAGATAAAGAACGATGCTTCCTATTTATCATTGTTTTATGTTCCCTGTAGATAAAAAAATATGAATAGTTTAACAAATATATATGTAAGATATACATATTCAATTTTGTTACCTGATATAGTCATCGAACAAATCACAGTTGAACAAAACTGTGCGATGTGCCATCTCCCGCTCTTCATGGCTTAATGTCTTCAATGTATATGATCCAGGAATTCCTCCTGTTTGAGGAAGTGATGGAAAACTGGGTTCAATTTGCTCATATTGTTCTTCTTCATTTCTCATTGGTCTGTTCATTCTTGTAGTAATATCAGACAAATACATTGAACAGAAATCCATACATTCTTGAGCTAAGTAAACGTTCACGATAGAACCTTCGGGATTATTCTTGTTTCGAACATAAGACTTTAATGTGAACATATTTCTTTCAGTTGGATACATCCAACGAAAAGAAACAGGTCCTCCGAGAAGTATTTCAGTTGGAATATGGACAGTCAGATGCAGCATGCATGTGAAAAATGATGGGGGAAATATTTTCTCCAACTCACACAAAATTAATGGGGCATCTGTCAACATTTTTTGCAAGAAAGACTTGGAAAACTTCTTAGCACAAAGATCTCTAAACAAATGGCACAACCGAATAACACCCACCCTTACATTATTGGACAAAAGATGACGGATTGCTATTGGAAGCAACTCATGCAGTAGAACGTGATAATCATGAGTCTTCAAAGATTTTAGCTTCAACTCTCTTCTGTTGACCCGTTTAGATATGTTGCTTGAATAGCCATCAGGAACTCTAATAGTCTCTAATACTTCCAAAAATTGTTTTTTTTTCAGTAGGTGTCATCACATAAGAAGCACATGGAAGTTGCCATTTATTTTCACTGATACGCACAGGATGCAATTCTGGTCTGATGCCCCAATCCACCAAGTCACGTCGAGATCGTAAATCATCTTTTGTCTTCCCCTTGACATTTAGAAGAACTGAAAGCAACATTTCACATATATTCTTTTCAATATGCATTACGTCTAAGCAATGACGTAGAAAATTGGTTGACCAATAAGGCAAATCAAAAAAGATACTCCTCTTCCTCCAATTGTAACAGGTTTCTGTGGAAACATTCTTTCTCTTTCCAGATTTCATTTGACCCTTCCCGAACGAAAAACTGAAATCTTTCAATTCATTAAGCACATCAGTTCCAGACATACGCTGAGGTGGATCATCGGTCTCTATAGTATTATCAAATCTTCGACGATTCATTCTATATGGATGATCCTTTGGAAAAAATCGTCGATGTCCCATAAAACTGAAACTACAACGATGTTTCAGTCTTCTAGATCGTGTATTCTTCATACAAACTGGACATGACAGTTTTCCCTTCGTGCTCCATCCATACATCATTGCATAAGCCGGAAAATCATTGATCGTCCACATAAGCGCAGCACGCATCTGAAATATGTCTTTCGAACATGCATCGTATGTGCGCACACCCACATCAAAAATAAGTTTTAACTCTTTTATTAAAGGTTGCATGTATACATCAATATCAATGCCGGGATCAGAAGGACCAGATATGAGTATACTCATGAAAGTGAAAGATTTTTTCATACACAACCATGAGGGAAGATTATAAATGTGTATAAAAACTGGCCATGTGCTGTGCGAAGTAAGAATCTGCCCAAACGGATTAAAACCGTCGCATGAAAGACCCAGCCTCACATTACGCACGTCAGCTGCAAAATCAGGATGTCGAGCATCAAATCTCTGCCATGCAAATCCATCTGCAGGATGAACCAACTCATCATTAGTCTTCTTTCTCTCAGTATCATTCCATCTCATTTTTATTGATATGTCATCAGACATAAAAAGATTCTGGAGTCTGGGGATCAATGGAAAGTGCCACATTACTTTCTGTGGAACGCGGGATGCTGTTCCATCAGATTTTGACTTCCAGCGGGATGTGCCACATTTTATACATTCATTTCGTTCAGCGGTTTCTTCCTAGAATAAACTGCAATCTTTCGGGAAAGCATGAATTTTGTTTCTGGAAAATCCAAGTTCTTCGACTAACTTCCATGCCATATAGTGGTTTGAGGGAATATCTGCATCATCTGGAAGTAAATCCTTCAAGAGGGTAAGAATGTAATCGATTGCTGTATTAGAAATCCCATACATAGTTTTTCCATGAAACAATTGGATTAAAAATTCCAGCTTTTTCATTTTATCGCATTGTCGATATACTGGAGTTGTGGCAGCATCATTCAATTTTTTCACCCTATCAATATCACCATTTTCACTAGATGCATCAGTTGTCCTCATATCGACGTCTTCTTGAGTTGAAATCCTTTCTTTTTCATGATGACGAATAAACAGAAACCGATCATCTAACAAATTCTCCATTCCAGTCCTTTCATTTCGATCATCACCAATTTGAGATTTCATTTTCTCCCCATTGTGATACCACACAAAGTAGTTTGCTTGAAAACCATTTTTGGTTATGTGGTAGCTGACTTCTTCACGACTCAACCAAGGTCTACCAACACAATTGGAACATGGGCAGTGTATGCGACCACTATCTGAAGCATTGTGAAATGAAAAATCTATAAAGCTCTCCAAATTGTTTTGAAAATCGCTTGAGATACGATCAGTTTCATACATCCAACTTCAGTCCATTCTGTAAAAAAATTCATATAAGTCATTTTGTCATAAAAAATTCAATAGGATTGAAATTTAATAGAAAATACATTTAAGTAAACGATAAAGGAAGAAAATAATCATGGTATCAACTAGACATGTGAAAAAAACATACTAATGTGTTATTGAAAAAATGTAAAACCAACAAGAACTTAATGTGTTATCACATCAGAGCATGCCTCATCCCATAACCATATTAGTAGGGTACCCTTGTGGACAGCCCCGCCCACCCCCGTGGACAACCCACCCACCCCCGTGGACACCCCCTACCCCCTAGACAGCCCAACCACAACCCGTGGACAGCCCACCCACCCCCCTCGACACCCCTTCTCTCTATGGACAGCCCCCACCCCCTTGGATAGCACGCCCACAACCCTGGACACCCCTACCCCCTGTGGTCAGTGTTGTACCCCTCTCTCTTGGATTTTAATGATCACAATCACTCTCATCGTGTTCTAACTTGTTTTCAAGTTTTTTTGATGATAGGAAAAAGGTTGCCCAAGAGTTGGCCCAAGAAGACTGGAAAAGGACTCTCTGAGTCCACCGGCCAACCGGTGGATTTCCACCGGCCAGCCAGTGGTCTCTGGCAGAAGCAATGCTCTCTGCCAGGTTCCACCGGTCAGCCGGTACCTGACCACCGGCCAGCCGGTGGAACCAGACAGTAGGCCTTGCCCACTGCCAGGTGCCACCGGCCAACCGGTGTCCGAATCACCGGCCAGCCGGTGTCCCAGCACCGGCCAGCCGGTGGCCAAGCACCGGTCAGCCGGTAAGCCCAGTCAAACTAGCCCTTGGGCTTTGACCAGACTTGCCCACTTGACCCCCAACGGCTCCGAAAGCCCTCCAACGGCCATATTGAAGTATTTGGGGATATTTCTCCTATAAATAGACGAGGATGGATGCCGGGAACAAACCCCCGATACATTGGAATGATATTTTGATCCCTTGAAGCTCTAACGACAAATCTCTAAGGCTACTTGTGATCCATTTCCATCCTTGAAGCTTGGGCTGCCTCTACATCAACTACTCTCACACTCTTGGCGCTCAAGGCTTCCTCTAGTTTGTTATAATTTATTTATTTCAATTGTTTAGTTCTTCATTGGGTTTGTATTTAAAAAAACCATCCTTTTCTTCCTCACTTTCATTTTGGGTTTCTTGCTACAACCTATGGACAGCCCCCCACCCCTTTGGATAGCCCGCCCACCCCCTAGACACCCCTAACCCCCGTGGCCAGCCCACCCACCCCCCCTGGACAGCCCGCCCACCCCTCCTTGACAGCCCGCCCACCCCTCCTTGACAGCCCGACCACCCCCGTGGACAGCCCGTCCACCCTTGTGGACAACCCGCCCACCCCCGCCCACCCCTGGACACCCCGTACCCCCTGGATAGCCCCGCCCACCCTCCCAAATAGCCCACACCCCTCCCCTACGACCCCACCACCACCACCTAGACATACCACCCCCCTGGACACCCCACACACCCCTCCCCCACCAGGACACCCCACCCAGACCCCCAGGACAGCCCACACCCCCTAGACAGCACCGCCCACCCCGTGGACAGCCTTTCCCACCCCCGTGGACACCCCCGCCCACCCCCGTGGACAACCCACCCACCCCCGTGGACACCCCCTACCCCCACAATCCATTATCCAAAACATATCAAATTGGTTTGAACACAATGCATAATTCCCACAATTCATTATCCAAAACATGTAAACGTCCCAACTCTGATTTACATGTTTTGAACACTCTCCTTCCAAACATAGAATACAAAAACATTAAAGAAGTCTTCACAAACACAAACAATATCCTATTTAGATATTAATTTCAATAATCAATTAAACCACCAACACCTGGAAAAAATCTATTCATTAAAACAACTACAACAATATGGTTGAGATCAAATTTTACCTATTCGTATGGGGTGTACCTCTTAGGATGGGGGGTGCTGGTGTTCGGATTCGCGAGAGCGAAGAGATTAGGGCTCTGTGCGAATGGGGAGAGGAGATATCGATCTGCAATTTGGGGGAAGCCTTTGCCAACGGTTTATAAAAACCGTTGGCAAAGGCACACATTTCCCAACGGTTCACTGGAACCGTTGGGAAATGGTTGGGTTCACTGAGTTTTCCCAACGGTTCCACTGAACCGTTGGGAAATGTGTGATTTTAGCACCCTTTCCCAATGGTTCCAGTGAACCGTTGGCAAAGGCTCACTATACCAACGGTTTAAGCAAACCGTTGGTATACTGCCGTTGGGAAAACACTAAATTCCAATAGTGCCATCATGCAATGACGTTGGGATTGTCTCCTCCACCAATCCAAAGTTGAACCCTCAAATGAACTGGAACCAACATGAGCTCTCATAGCCTAGCCAGACGGTCATGCAAAGGTGGAGAGATAGCATCACGATGTAGATACTGGGGAGGGGAAGTTCCTTGTAGATAGTCTGGTTGAATTCTTTAATACCTTTGGGTCATGTAATCTCCTAAGCCTACAATCCATGCAATCTCTGAGCCTACATGCCTTATAAGGGTTCCCCCTCATCCCTTAAAATGGGGGTTATCAAAATCAATAAAAATGAAGGCCTTCGGACCATTCAGGCTAGACGGCATACTCAAAAACATGAGGCAAAAATTCAAATCAAAACACATCATAAATCAAAATTCCACACTTTAATCACAAACTCAAACTCAAATTCAAATCACTTTTCCAACCACAATTTAGTATGTAAAAACCAAGAGCCCACAAAAAGGATACCAAACACAAAAATAGAACACTAAACAATTTATCACTCACTTTTTAAAACATTTAAATCACCATTTTTGAAAACTATTTCATAAAACAAAACAACTTAAATATCCACCATTGGTATCCCATGAAGTCTCACATATACATACACCCTTTTGATAGCTCATTCACCCATCCACACATACTACCAACTGTACCTATGCCACATGCGTACCTCTATATATGTGACCCCTTATAGGAATACCAAGGTTCAATTCAAAACACATCTCATTTTCAAAATAGATCATTCAATGTAAAGCACAAATTCTCAACCAACTTAAAAATGTCACTTATCATTAAAGCAATACATTTCCAAATTCCCAAACATTTTCCAATTCACATTCCAAAAAGTGTTACCAATATCCCAAAACAAATTCCAAAACACCTCCCATTTTTCCCTTTAAAACCACAAATTCCATTAAAAGGAAAAAATTTCCATTTCAAAACCACTTTTCTACTCCAAAACCACATTCCATTTTGAAAACCCCTTTTTCTATGAACCATTTTCATTTTTGAAATCCACTCAAGTCAGTCAAAACTAATCCAATACACAACTCACATCAAAACTTCCAGAAATAAAGGATTATTGGCTATGCCAACCTAGCAACATGGCTTAACAGACCATGCTCCGAGGGAGCATCCACCACAATAAGTATCTTGAACTATGCACATAGGCTGTACATGGGTCGCTACTCCATGGAAGCTCATCGTATAACACCATATCACTTCCTTTTTCACCCTTTATCCACAAAAACTAATCAAAATAAAATTTCAAAACCTAGACTACCCATGGAAACTCGAGCCTTGATATGAGAAAGGGTTCAAGACATCCTCCCCCAACCTACCTCTCGAGTCCCTAAACACCTAATTACCAAGCTACCTGACACCCCAAATAACAAGATCCTACTCTGATGCCATTTTTTCATGAACCAACCCGGGTCGAACCAGAACCGGTTACTTGAGTCGGCCCACGACAAGGCATAAAGGGTGTTCCTAATCCCCAAGGGCTAACAACTAGTACCGGGAATCAAAATTAAACAGTATGTAATGATTTAACCCATAAAAAATGACAAATAAATAAAAAATGTAAATAGAATGTAAAAATTACAACACTAGATGTGGAAATAAAAATAGAACTAGGTGGATAAACATACCTATAAGTGACCTTGTGGGTCACCACCAAACATAGAAGCATTCTCCCTACAAGAGTGATCTAAAACTGGAAGAACCTGAAACTGAAAAGTAAAGTAGGTGTGAGAATCGAGATGATCAATAGGAATTCCAAGATACAACAATGCCCTATGACCTTGCCTTTTATAAGAAATCCAAAACATGCTAGTTTGAAAATAGGACATAATAAAATAATGTTTTTCATTCTTTTCAAATTCAAGTAACAAGTTTTCATTTTCAAGTAAAGTGCTTCTATTCCAATATTTTTTTCAAAATAGTTTCCAAACATGCATTAACATTCCAAAATGAAAGGAAAATAGTTCAAATAAAAAACATGGATTTTCTTAAAGAAGGAAACAAACTTAAATCAACAAAAAATAAAAAAAAAATCATTTCACAAACACCATGTCATAAACGATCCCCATGGAAAATCCCTAAGTAGCTAGTGTTAGTTGGTGACCTAGGATCCTTGTACCTCAACGAGATGTGGCATAAGAACCCCAACGATATAAGTTCTTGTGTATGAGCCACTAGTAGGGAACACACCCATAAACTAGTGGTCTCCAATCATCAAAAATGTTTAGTTAGTGTTGTAGTGTCAATCTTGCTAGAAAAAATCAGGATGAACCACTTACGTGTCATCTAGCGTACTAGTCCTAGTCTGCCTACCCAGATTCCCCGGTTTCCCATTGTGATCCATTTCAAGTGGTGGTGAATTTTTATCCAGCAAACATATATGTACTTATCATTTTATTTACTTAAAAACACATCCAACCTCTCACCACTAATCTCCCTCCTTGAGCACATCCCCCCCTTTTCTGTCACATAATAATGTACAAGCCTCTTTACTTGGTACATATAAAAAATCACACATTCAACACACACATCATTTTCTAAAACAAGGGGGCATGCCTCAAAAGAGGTTATTCTTTTTCATAAACCATTCTTAAGGTTCCAAAAGTGCTTAATTAAACAATTTTTATAAATAATCATCCAAAAGGCCAAACGCCTTTGGAAATATTCATTACCAATTCAAAACCACTTAGGAAATCACTTTTCAAGAAAATTCACTTAAGAAGAATGTGCGTTCGAAATACATTTCAATTTCCAAAACAAAGGCATAATAATTTCTAGAAAATGCAACCAGATTTCATAGCATGTGTATATAGCACAAATATAAAAACATATTTTTTAAAAAACAAGAAATTAGGAATTTAAATTAAATTCATAGCCATAGTGGACCTACCTCAGGGTGGAACCAAACAAAAATTTCAACCCTTGGTTCTTTCTAACTAAAAGCTCCCACTCCCCAACTAGGCATATGCACTTTCACATAAATATAAGGACACTTATCCCCTATGCACACGTCTGCATGGCTATGAGCATGTGCAAGGGGATCCTTATAACTATGCTTATATGCATATACCAGTCACCACTCACCTACTTATGCATTTTCATATATATACATTGGAACACCTAGCCCCATACATGTACATTCACTACCATGGATGATTATGCATGTAATGGGGGAACCCACATATACATATATACTTACCTATGCACACATAGGCAAGTCGCCGTAGACCCGGCGACTTAAAACAAAAAAAAAATAGTTCAACACACTACAACAAAAATAATACAAACCTCAAAACAAATAAAGAACCAAATTTACATGGTGCGAAACCAGACAATGACATAAAATCCATACCTCAGATGGTGGAGACAAACTGAAACATCCTGAACTGCCTCACCTTTGGTAGCAGTTGATGGAATCCATAAGAATAGCTCTCAAGGGACTATTGTCACAACCCAAACCACAAGAAATCACAAAATATGAATCAAAACCCAATCTAGGGTTTCAATTAATTAATTAATAAACCTTTCTATCATTTAATAAATCAAAGTCACCCAAAAGCACAACAAGAATGGTCCAATAACACAACCATTTATGCCAAGGATAAGGAATACTGAAATGGGTTCAAATTAACACAAGGCTATCAAATATATTTATACTTGAATTATAGGAAATACAAGGTTCAAGAAAATTTAAATTCAAAAGCAAAAAAATTCCATAGTGACACCTATCTCAATAGGAGAAGATCCATCCGGAACACATCGACACTTGAATCCTTTGATGAAGACTGCCCCGCACCTTTACACACACATGCATTCTTATATATATATATATATATACCCTTAATCCAATATACATTTTCCAAACTCCATGAGGGAAAATGTGCAAGAAAGGTATATATATACATATACACACATACCTATTCATGTGCGTGCAACAACTCAATGATCCTCCAACACTCTACAACAATGTCTAGGGACCATAAATAATCAAGAAAAAAATGGAAGGTGCGAAACACAATAGTAGAATAAAACCCTTACCTCGAGTGACGTTGATGAGCCGAGACGAGTCAATCCTCTTTGCCTTCAGTGGTGGATGACGAAATATGCAAAAAGTTGACTCGAGAGGAATTTCGCATACCTTAATGATGGAAGAAACCAATGAAAATAAAATTAACCTAAGACCTAGGGTTTGGATGAGCGAAAAGAGGCTACAGTGAGGGGAAAATGGCCAAATTGAAGGAGGAGACAAGGGAAGATGAACTTACCTCAATGATTTGAGTGGGATTCATGATGAAAGTGGGAGGGATCATCAAATGGAGGAGGGAGCACGAGGGAGGGGTGGAGCATGTCCAAGGTGGGAGGGGTAGGTGTTGTGCACGACACACATGGAAGAAGAAAGAAATGGGAGAAATAAATAAGAAAAAATGAAAAAAGGAAAAAAAACTTTAATAAATAATAATAATAAAATTAATAAGAATTAGAATAAAATCTAATAATAATAATAATATTCATGATAACTTAATAATAATAATAAACATAATAATAATATTATTATTAAGCATTATAATAATATTATTATTAAATTGTTTTCCATATATTTTATTTCATTTCATTTTGATTTTAATTTAATTATTTTTTTAAAATTTAAGAAACTAAAAGACACAAATATAAAAAAAACCACACTCACAAGATACCAGGTTGGGGTGTGACCAATCATATCTCACAGTTCAAATTAAAGAGTGGTTAAACTAGAATTGAAAAATAATAAAAAATACATAAATCAACCAATGATATTTAAATAATTATAAACAATTATGTGACCCCTCTAAATCCACTTGAAGGTTCAGGGTACACTAGAAACATTAGATGAGACATGCCCGATTTTTATTTATGTTGTGATCGATGATCAATATGATATTTGCATAATGATAAGAATCAGGATCAAAATAATTGTATAAAAGAATATAGATAATGGATAAATGGCAGAACCAAAGCACAAGATCATCATATATGATTTATAATTAATTTAAGCAATTAAAGAATTACCTTTTGAGAAATTATTTCTTCATTGATAGATCTTACAACATCTCTATGTTATACCATCATTGCCTTATAGGAATCAAGAATAGATTCCCTACAACAGTGATCCATACATGTTCCATGAACCTTCGAACATCACCATAGGGATCTCTAGGTGTTAGGATGGTAGATCCCAATACTTGCGTCATTTTCCTTTGATCGCCCTAATAACCACTTCAGGAAAGGGTTCTATTCAATCTCTATATACTTCATATTGGTGGTGGAGGAGGATAACTCTCTGTTCCTGAGAGCGTTCTTAGAGAGGGTGCTCTCTAGGGCTTTGAGAGGAATCTCTTCAGATCTCACTGTGCAAAGAAAATGAATCGGATCCCTTAGAAAAATAATATAATTGAGTTTATATACCACTATGTTTAGAAAATAACCATTGCACATGCATCCTTGTTATTTCTGTAATCCCTATGAAACCCCATATCCATAATAATAATAATAATAATAATATTTTACTTGACATGGACTAAACTCATAAATTAAATTAAATATTATTTATTCAAATAATATTTAATATATATTATTTCTCACTAGACCATTAAACTCAACAATCCATTCCTACACAATATTTATTGGTATTTGAATAAGGACTACTTATTTAATAAATAAATATCACTTCATTATTCACTAATAAATAACTAAATATTATATTCACTAACTAGAAAATAAATATTTATTAAATATTCTACTCAAATAATATTCTCTAGAATAAATAGTGACAGAATATATGAAATCCAGTAAAAATGAAGAATTATTAAACCACATGTGAGAATAATATTTATTCAACTTGTTAAATAATAAATGACAATAAATTATTTTACTGGGATTATGGATGTACTTAGTGTGTGACCCTCTAGTATTCTTTCTCAATGGAAATAGGAGAAACAACCTAAAGTCCAAGGTTAACATCTAGAAACACACTAAGATAGTCATAGAGAAAGAACATAATGTTGTAATGACATAATATCTAATACAAAAACATACTATGTAATATAATCCCTTTACCATGGTATCTCTAGTCAAACAGGTTGCATGCTAGTGCCATCAACCTATGTGATCGATGTCTATTTCTTTGAATTTCCAAAAATCGAATTTTCCTATAGAAAAAGATGGACATATATTTATTTATGCTATATCATTTCCATCAAAGGGCCTGATGTAACACTCCAAGGATTTAGAAATAAATTTAATATAGAATGTAATGTACACAACACTAAGTCTCTATAAAACAACACTTTGTTATTATAATCATTTAAAGGAGAAAGTTATAACCTAACCATTAAACATCATAATACAAATAGTAATAACTAATATTAAATGTTATTTACAATGGTTTTATATAAATAAAACATATATTAATCCAATGTAGATCATTGGAATCATTTTTTATATTAAAATTAGATATAAAAGCTTATTGAACTTTTAAACATTCTTTTTACCCACCTTCTCGCCACACCTGCGAGATTAGCATTAAACATAATTTTTCTATTCTATGAATTTAATTTTGAAAAACAGACATACACAGTTAAGATCATTAAGATATTTAGATTCTGATAGGATCAACTTATTTTTTTACTGAATAGTAACTTGACCCTTTGGAAGGGTAATGTTACCCTTATAAATAGTAATATAACCAAATGAATAATAAAATCACCCATGAAAGTATAAATAAAATTTATGTATCTTATAAATTAAGGTATACTATAATTATATCATAGTACAAGTAAGTGAATATTTTAAAAATTAATAATTAAGTGTTGATATTTTTGAAAGACATAAATATTTAATTACAAGTTTATAATTATTTAAAAGAAAATTTATTTTCATAAAATATATTCATAAATTAATATTTTGTTTTCTTATGATTATAGGATAATTTTATGAGAGCTTAGTTAATTTTTGAAAGTGTCATAAAACCATTTATAATATTAAAATTGGTATTTTTAAAATAAATGATGTTTTCATTTAAAAATTAAAATTCTCATATTTAGAAAATTATTTCCAAAAAGTGGAATTCATTTTTTAATTATCCAGGTCAAAAAATGGTTAGGATGAACTTTTGGGATTTTTCTAAAATACTTGAACTTTTTATGAATAGTAAAATACGATAATTTACGGTATAAATACATTATAAGTTAAATACACTATTACTTGAGTAATGACTGATGTAAGAACCATAATATCAAACCCAAATTTATTATTTTAATATATTTGGTAATAATTATCAAACTATTCATAGTCTTGATCCAAAATAATAAACAAATGAATAAAATATTCAGAAAACACCCCTCCCCTCCACTATAAATACCACCCTTATCATCACATCTATAAGCCTTGATTATTGTACAAAATTTTCCCAAACCATCTTTCCAAGTCTCTCCCCCATATCTATGAGGTTCTAGTCACAAAAAAAAAAACCAAACCAAGGTCCCTTAAGGTGGTACTCAAAGAGGAGGATTCAAAAGGTAAATCCTATTTCTTATTCTTTTAATTTCCTTTAAATTTCCTTTTTCATTTCTTATCCTATCCTCACCTCCTCTATCTAAATGATAATTATAACTCTAGTATAATATATACTAGAATTATATCATGTTAATGGAATATTCATCATCAAAATTCTTTCTCTCTCTCTCTCTCTCTCTTTTACTTTATAAATGAAAACATCTTCTGTGATGTGTCAATTTTCCAACATCATTGATGATGCATTTTTATTTTCCATTAACGCCTTCAAGTCTGGTCATAAAACCATAATTATTGTTAAAAAATATTTTATTATACATATTATAAGTTATTCAGTATTCTAGAACTAGTATATATACATGATATTAATTACTGAGACAAAACTATTTCATGAAGATCTAAAAACCTTCAAAATGATCTAAACGATTATCATTCAAGTTATATCTAATGAATAGTCATCATATCCGAAAAAATAATATATATGACCATTAAATCTTCTTAATGTTCATTAATAACATATAATTCCAATTCTATAGAACTATACTCATTTTACATGAACCTCAGTACATATAAACAAACAAACTGATCATAAAAACCAAGAAACTGAATACTCTTAAATGATGAAATTAAAATATATAACTCACCAAAAGGCCATAAATTAACTTAATAAAATTATAATAAATAAAATACATGTATTAAATATTATTAATTAATTAATTAATTGATTTAATTTGATTACCTATGACATTGAGATCAAGTTCAAAATACATTCAGACATAAGGTAAGGGACTTTCTCTCAATTCCCATTTCATTGAGACTTGGTTTTGTGCACTTAATCATTTTTATATGGTGTATCTACTACCCTTTGATATTATTTTTAAATTGAAATTATATTTCTATTAAATATCCATATTCTTGTATCATGAATATGATTGTTGTCTTAGCTATATACCATTTTACATATGATGTTTATTTTGAATGTCATTTTAACTGTGAAAATATTGATGAATCTGTATCCTCTACTCAATAAGAATATTAATAAGGAATATTTTTTATTGAATTAAATATATATATTAAGAATTATTTGGACTTTCAGTGATGGGAGAATCCCTCTATAGCACCTTTATGCATCAACAAGTCTCATGAGACAAAACAGTTGGCGATGAACCCTTCGTGTTTGTTTCCAAACAGAATTAGATATGTTTCTACTTTCAGACATAAACCGTCTTGACAGTATAATGATTCATGGGCTAGATACATGACATTCAATAAATAAGCATTCTCTCCATTCAGTACGCAGTTATTACTTTCCATGATATTTTTTACTTTGATAAAATCTATGAATGTACTTTCATTTCCCAATTTATTAATGGCATGTGTTTTTCAAATTATTTACCTTGCCATAATGTCTATGACTTATTGAATTTTACTTCGCTTATTATTGCTTCATATAACCCTTACTAAATGTTTGATCTCACCCTTATTATGTTTTCTTTCCCCAATTTATGAAGAAGAAAACTTGGAATAATATTTCAAGGATGCGGTTTATTACATTTTATTATGTAACATGTTTTATTTTCTTTTCCCAATGTATTATAGCTATCATGAATGTAATACAGTCTTCCAAGATTAATAAATTGACCGGTTCTTCCGGATTTGATTCCTTGTAATCATTATAATGTAATATAATTATGCACTAACTCATGGCTTCTGGGGTTGGGGAGTTACACCTGAGATATCAACTTCTGTTAAATAATAGAAGGGAAAAATCCTTTCTCACATTATTTATTAATGAAACATTACTTATGACACACCCAACATATCCTACCTCACCGTGAACATATATTTTTTCACATTTTTCATCAATACATCAAATTATATGACTTATAATACAAATTTATAATAATATCAAAGTCTAAGTATCATTACACATGTCCATAGATAGAAACATCAAATGACACATATAAATATAGATTTCCTACTGGTGGGTCTCATTCTCATAATATCTTACATTGGATATTACCAAGGGCGTACACCATGAGAAGGTGCATCAAAGTCCTATGATTATACCCCCTTGGTATACTATATAATATGTGTCCCTAAAATTATTTAATTAGTATATATAACATATATTTAAGAATATTTCCATGACACATCTGGGTTCTCATTATAGTGGGGAACTACTATGACCTTTTATTGTGACAAATACTTTTAGGAAATTATCACACACTAAGTTACATAGAAGAACAATCATGATGTAATAACTAGTTTATTAATATTAAAAAAAATGAATAAAATTTATCATAAAGTACCCAGAAGTTGGTTCTAGGTAACCAACTCCAACATAAGTTTCTCACTTTCCCTTTTTAAAATACATTTTATTATCCCTCAATATGAAGTGGGTTTTCAAAAAAGGTTGAATCTTTGATGACCAAGATAAAATTTCAAGGGTGAAATTTATTTAATGGGGGGATGTAACATCCCAAAAATTTAATTTAAAATAATAATAATCTCAATAGAATTATTAACACACAACACCGATATTTAAGCTAATTGTGATATACTATAAAATTTTATTATTTAAATGTGACCATTATAACATAGTTGGTAAATTACTGGGTATGAATACGAGTAACCAAATTATGAAATATATGTATAATGGTCCTAATAAATACATTTTTTGATTAACACTTAATAAATAAGCACTCAATTTTTTGTGTAGTCATTTTTAGTCTTTAAATATATGTTTTCTTCAAAAATGGTTTTTATTTCATTTTGTATGTGAATATTATAATTAATTTATGCAAATTTAAGAAATTGATTTTTTTTAAAAAGGATATAATTTTAGAAATTTGGATATCCAAATTATCTTAGGATGTTTTTTTTATATTTTTTTGAAAAATTATTTTTTGGGTGAATAGTGAAAATATTGATTTTTAAAGAAAAGTGTATTTTATTTTCTAGTATTTTAAAAGATTCATTTGGATCGGTATTGGGTTTAAAATTCCATCAGTTTATTTTTTTTAAAAATTATCCAATTTATAAATTTTGGATTAACATTATACTTCATTTGGAATAAAAATATTTCTAGAAATAAAAAAGCATTTTTAAGAAAACCATTTTCACTATGTTTTGTAGGATTATTATAAAATAATTTTTTGACACTTATAGAGGTTGAATTTGTTAAAATAGATTCTATATTTGGAATCATAATTTTTAATATTATTTAATAATCCCAACTTAATTTTTTATTATAATGAATAGTAAAAGCAGTAAAAATTTATTGCCATGATAAAAGGGTAAATCAGGTTAAACTAGATTTAAAATAAGTGAAAAGGCCACCATTTTTCATCATAATTATTATTGTATGAATTTATTTAAACACTTATCATCTTATTCTCAATATTTTATTATTTATGAGACACTTTTCTATGAAAATGACCTATATAATATTTTAAGTAAATAGAAATACAAAATATCACTCTCTTGCTTTTAGATATCTATTATATATTCACATAGGGATAAAAAATAATTTGTGAATTAATATTAAAGTTTATTTTGAGAATATATAAATTAATTTCATTATTTTAATTTATTTATAATTTTCAGTGATTATATATTTACCTTAAACAATGATATAATGCTGACTCAGTGCTTGTGTTAGTAGTGGAAAACTCAAAGTAAATAATTTTCAAAAAAATAAAAAGTAGTGTATTTGAAATGAGTTATGGTTAAAAATAATTTTATATTTAATAATAATGTATTATTTATATTTAAATGGACTATTATAATTCCCCAAACCCGCACTTCCAGACTCAACACATATAAATGATGTGTATTTTTTTATAAAAGAAACTAAACAAATACACAATATTTACTACATACTAGAAACTTGAACCAGTCTGGGTTTTGGAATTAGATACAATACATACAACTTAAAAAATTAAACAGAATAAAATAACTTAAACAAAAATACTTCACGTGTGCTTCCTCCTCAAATAAATTCTACTCAACTTGTGAAAATAAATTTAAAACATAGGGTGAGAATTAAATTGCCGAGTAAGGGGTTTCAAAAATATATTTTTGAAAATACATTTGAAAATACATTTAGAAATACCTTTTTAAAACATTATTTTAAATTACTTACAACTTAAAAATACTATAAAACTTTTTAAAATATTTATATTTGAAAATTGTTTTAAATATAATCCAATGATTTTTTTGAAAATAATAAGCAAGCCTTTGAAGACAAAACCATAAGGTCACTTGAAACATGGAAGAATCTCTAGGCCTAAAAACTTTATTGAGGGATGAGTTCACTCCCCACTGTATATCATGTTTACCATGTCCAAGTGACAATTTTATAAAATTATTTTGAGCTTGACTTATATATATACATTTATCATTGGGTTTTTGCTTTAAAACATAGCCATGTATTAAATACACACAATCTTTTATTTATATATAAGTATATATAAATATTAACTTTCCTTGAAAATCTCTAGTGAGTTTTGATATCACAAAAACTCATGTCATAAGGCTTTGCATGGACCATTAAAATAATAATTAACATCCATTTGTTCATTCCTTCATTCATGAACTCATGAAATACATATTACATAAAGTCATAAATTTTATCATTTTAAAACTAAATTTTGAATAAAAAATACTAGAAATAATTAATTATTTGATTCTATGCATAAAATAATGACATGATTTTATAAAACCTTCTCATAAATTAATAGAATTAATAAATTTCTATTCATATAAAATTTAGTTTTCTTAAAATAATAATAAATAATAAATAATTATGTTTTTCACATACAATTAAAAAAGCAACATTTTAAATAAAACATTTTAATAATTGAAGAAATACACATACTTAATAATTTTGGAAGTAAACCTTAAAATTTAAATTTAAATAATGAATTTATTATGAATGAAAGGTATTTTTATGTTATACATAACACATAAACATGACTATATGCAAACTTGACATACTTAATTTCAATCTAAAATGATGGCATGCTTAATTTTCTATGCAATCTCTTTTAGAAACATGAAAATAAAATTATAAACATGATAATAAACATTTAATCCTTATATATATATAAACCATCAATTTAAATTCTAAATAAAATAACTTGATATTTCCCATAATCATCACACACAAAAATACATACATACATACATACATACATATATATATATGACATGAAATTTATAGTACTTATAACCTTAGAATAAATTCATATATAAACAAAACTTTGATAAATAAAAATATCTCATACAGTAGAATCATGAAATAAAATTAGGACATAAATTTTAATAGTATATGTCCCTTATAAATCAATATAATATAAATTGAACAACATCCATTGCATTGAGAATTCTATAATTTTGGTAGATGCCAATCACTTAAGAAATATAATTTCCAAAATAAAATCATTAGAATAAGATTTTAGAAAACAAATTCACATTTAAACATAATGTTTGATGAAAACAAATATAACCCCTTCTTAATTTAGAAATACAGAACCATGAAATAAATAATTATAAAATCACCCTTAAATCAATAACTTAAATCATAAATTGATAAATGAAAATAATCCCTTTATAAGGATTCTCCAAAAAATAAAAATGTCACAATTATAAGAAAATTTTAAGAAGTATAAAAGCCATATAAATTCATAAATTGAAAATAAAATCAATCCCTTACTAATTTTTAAAATTTAGAAACAAGTTAAAAATAAATAAACTCAATGCCACCCTTACTTGAATTGCTGGAACAAAACAGAATATCTTCTATTTTTGTTTACTTCCTCTTTCTGGACTCTAAGTTTTTTTCCCTAATTTAAATTTATACGCTGGTATAAATGGAAATAATAGACATAAGTTCCAATATTTATACAATGTAATATATATACACAACTAGTTTATTTGTGAACCAGAGGTAGAGATAGATTCAAAATAGTGACACACAGAAGCTTGTGAAGCAAGATGATTAACAAGATGTAGATAGCTGAATAAAAACAACTACAAAAAAAGATAGAACAAAATAAAATTGTAGTCAAATTGAAATTTGTGAACCAAACAAAAAATCTTATATTCATAAACTAAAATCAAATCAAAATTTTGACAAAAAGGTTCACAGAGAATACACATCAATGAAGAACATAGGGTCTACATAAGGCGATGAACATAAGAGTTATACCAAAATAAAATTAGACACCTTAAGAGATAAATTGACAACACCTACTTAGAATAGATCTGAAATAATGGGATGAAGAATCGGCCCACATCTTTACCATGGTCGAGCCAAAAACACATTTAGAACTCCTTTGCATTCATACTACACTCACCGGTAGACGAACCATAAAACATTCCTAGATATCTTTTAATGTTCGAATCTTGCTTGATTCCATTGGTCAAAACCCCATAAAGACTCGATCTACTAAGTTTCTTCATCTGAACCCACCCCTCAGCTCCTCCCAACATGAACTACCCAAAGACTCGAAGCTTGGTCCCTCATACTCTCCCAATAATAACTTCTTGAAACCCCTAATGTAAGAACCCAGTTTTTGTCAATAAAAGACTTTGGAATATTCTTGATGTTATTCCAGAGCAGATTCTTCAAACACCGTGCGATTCCGAGCCCCGGTGTGGCTGGAATTAAATTTTCAGTGCGTTCACACTGGAAACGCCAAATAAATGAGATAACTCCTAAACGGAGTTTCTGATCAGAGATCCGAGTGCACAGATGGGTATGGAATGGGGTGTTTACCACAGGAATGACATAAAACATGTCGGTGCGGGACGTTTGGACCCCTCGCTTGCTATCGGAGCGTGGAACGGATAAATTAAATAATTAATTTATTCATTTAATAGCTTAACTCAAGTATCTCTTAAACAGTGGATCAAATTGGAAAACTGAGGGTACCGTTGAGTTCAGAGAGTGCCATTTACCCTAGGAGGGGTGTAAGTTTCAAGGGCGCATGCCGTCTGTGAAAAATGGCCCCAGGGGCGTTTTCGTAATTTGGCGGCCTCGGACGTTGAGTCTAAAATCCTTTGAATGGGGCCTCGGATTAAAATTAAGAGACCTCCGTTGCGTTCAGAGCATGGTTTTTAGCCTAGGGGAGGCTTAATCTCGACCCCGTTGGGAGTTCGGGTATGGGGCCGATGGGCGGGTGGTTAAGTGATTTCTATTTAAACACTTAACCCACCCGTCCCCTATCCCCCTTCTTCCCTGGCACCAATAGCTCCCAACGATGAAAGGGGAAGCTACTCCTCTCCTCCTCCCCTCTGACAAATCAACGGCATTGGCGGGGTCCTCTGGCGGTGGCCGTGCGCGACGACACGGGGGAGGCGGTGCCGGGGTCGCGGCATGCGACCCCGCGGGGGACACAAGACCCGCCAAAGGCGGGTCTTCACGCGGCAGGCGCGACCGGCCACAAGGGCCGATCTGCGCGTGGACCGCGGGTTCATGGCCGGCCCGCGAGTCTGGACCACGGGCCAGCGCTGCGAGCCGGGCCAGCCGGCGCTGGCCGGCCCAGGCTAGGCGGACCGGCCGGTCCAGCCCATGGGGCTTTGCCCCCTCAGTTTTCGGACGCCCGTATTTTCCGCTACAGGCGTCCGTTTTGCATGCCGTTTGGGGATTTGTAACTGTATCGTCGAGATGAAATTTTTGAGATGGTCTCGAGAATTTTTAATTCCTGATACGAGGGGCTCAGGGGCGCGGCCCGACCTTTAAGTGGACGGGCGTTCTTCCAGGAGATATTGTTTTGGACGGCGCAGACGCATATAACGTCTTTTCTTAATGCCGTCAACGGCGTTGGGACCCTGGTGCTGAGGAGGAGTTTTCCAGTGTGGTTTCGGGCCCCGAAACCGGAGTTGAGGTGTGGGCCCCACGGGCCGTCCTTCGAGCTGCAAGCAGCGACTAGTGACTTTATTATCGGACATCCGTTCGGGGCGTGCGAGCAGTCATCTTTGGGTGTTTTTCCGAGGGGATTGCAATGGTGCAATCTACCCGCTCTAATTCCACATGATGGTGCGGGCCCCGTGAGGGCCATTTTGGGAGTTGGAGGTATTTTCCAGCTTTATCATCGGGTGTCTGTTTTGGACGAGTGAATAGCCCATCTTGTGTACTTTTTCGAGAGGATTGCAACTGTGTGATCCGTTCATTGTGCTTTGGGATCGGGACGTGGGTCCCACGTAGCACCTCTCGTGTGTAGTGTGCTGAAATGCATCTTTTTCTCTGGATATTTGTTCCACTCAAGTGAGCAGTCCTTTTGACGTGTTTTCCTGAGGGGATCACAACGGTGCGATGCGCCCGACTGTTTTTGGGGCTGAGGCTCGGGATCACGAGACGCCATTCGGGCGTAAGGTGGTGTTGGCGACTTTTACGTCAGATATCCATTGGAGGTGAGTAAGTAGTCGATCTCTTGTGTTTTTCCAAGAGGATTACAACAGTGTAATCTGTTCAGGCGAGCATAGCCTCTTACACGATCTTATTAAATGTGGAAATATGAAGGTGCCCTAGTGGTGGTTCTTCTACCGTGTTTGTAGCGGACCCTTGGTGTGTGATCACGTGCAATCCTATGTGAGTGAAGTATATGCTTGAAGAGATGTAGTTGTCCGTGCCTGGGCTGATGAGGTGGCAAGTTGAGTTGTTACATTATGCCTTTGTGTTGACGTCGGGTATCGTGTCCAGTAGAGATGGTTTGGTTCCTCTGTTTCTTCAGCTGTGAGGGGTTTCAGTACCGTGTCCCTTTCATCAGACTGTGGCACCTTTTGCGACTACGGGTGTTCGTACTATGTGGGTGTTTTCCCCACATTCTAGGATGATTTGACTTGGTCCACTTTGACAGTGACTCAGCAGATTGGAGCATGATCTCCTTGAGAGGCTCGGGGAGTTTCTCCCGTTCCTTCGTGATCCATGGTAGAGTACTTGTGGATTCAGTGTGACCAACACTTCACGTGGGCACCGATCCTCTACCTAGGAGGTTGTTTCTAGTAGGGCTAAGGTTGTTTCTAGCAGGGATAAGGTTGTTTCCAGCAGGGCTAAGGTTGTTTCCAGCAGGGCTGAGGTTGTTTCCAGCAGGTCTGAGGTTGTTTCTAGCAGGGAAGAGGTTGTTTCGAGCAGGACTGAGTTGTTTCGAGCAGGTCTTGCTAGTTGTACCATCTATTAGGGATGGCCAGTGGGTTACCATCCAGTAGGGATGGCCAGTACATCAGTGTTCACCGAGCAGTACCATCCAGTAGGGATGGCCAGAGCAGTTCCTGGTTTACCTCCAACAGGGCTGGGCAGTGGTCCCCGATGTCGGGCTTACCTCTAGCAGGGCTGGGCAGTGGTCCTTGATGCCGGGTTTACCTCCAGCTGGACTGGGAAGTGGTCCCTGATGACGGTTCTGAGCCTCCCTCTAGTGGAGTACCCTTTTATGGGACTGGGCATTGGGACTCGTCGACGACGTTAGCCATGTATCCCTCCAATATATTACCCTATTACGGGACTGGGCAGTGTGGCACCCGTCGACTCTGGCTGGGTCTCCCTTCAGTGGGAACCCATCGACTTCTAGTGATTTCCCTCCCGCGGGGCTGGGCAGGGGGTCGTCTGTCGACTTTGAGGAGACCTCTTGACTATGGGGCAGTGACGAGGTGTGGCTTGATGTTCCCCCAGAAATCTCAAAAACGAGGGGCACTTTCCTCACTGAGATGCATCCTTGTGATGCGACCTAAAACCATGTGGGAAAGTCAGTGCCACCCAAAGCGGATAGTGTCAAGGTGTGGTGATTTGAGCCCCTTGACTTGCAGTTCGGGGAAGACGTGCGAGATACTGGGAATTGATGGTGTTTACTTCTGGGACTGTTGGCTACTCACCTTCTTGGGATGAGCTACGGGATGGAGATCCCCTTAAGACCTTGTTCAGGCTTCTTGTTGAGCATATGTATATGTATATACCTTGTTCTAGTACCCACTTCCTGGGTTTGGTTACTCTCCTTCTAGGAGAGGCAAAGACACACGGGGTATGCCATGTGCTTTCAGTGTCTAGATTCTCGTGGTTGGACGAGTCTACTCTCCTGTTATAGGTAGGGAAGACTCGAAGGGAATTTCATCTTCTCACCGTTTCCAGATCCTTGTGTTTGGACGAGTCTACCTTCTTTCCTCTTGTTGGGTTGAGCTGGACTCTTTACTGTACTCTTTACTGCACTCTCAGTTTCACCTCTTTTCTTTCCCTGTTCGATCTACTACTCACCCGTCGGTACCTCCTTTGTTGCTCCCTCGAGCCTTCGGGGTATCCTACTGAGTATTCTTATACTCACCCCTGCTTGGGCTTTGCCCGCACTTGGTGTACCCTTGCAGATGACAGACATGTTGGTCGTGACTTCAGTGGAGCTTAGGAGTTCAGGAGAGTGGACCGCGTGCAGTTTTCAGAGTTGGGTTCCAGGTGTGGGACCCTCCCAGCTGTTTTCTTTTTTTCACCTGTTGTTGGGTTGTGGCACTTTTTTGGTTGGGTGCATGTTTTCCCCTTTTATTTTTAGTTTACCTCAGCACTTGCTTGTACTGTTTAGAGGTCGATGCACTTTTGTGGTTTATATATATAGCAGTTTCCCATTTATTTACTTGTATTTTCTTTTACTCTACACTTTTGCATTGAGTGTACTGCGTGTGTGTGTGTACAGGTACTCAGGAAAAGGCCTCCCCAAGTTGTTTAGCCTTCGGCGCTTGTCGCCAGCCTCTGGCCTATGGAGGCGGGCTTGGGGTAGATGCGGCTCGAGCCCGGGTAGGGTCAGGTCATGACAAAGTGGTATCAGAGGTGGTTCGTTCCTTGAGACGCTGTTCGGACGCCCCTAAAATAAAAGGAATTGGTTGGGATTTAGGGAAACAATTTTAACGTGTCTCGAGAGCGGCTCTCAGGCTAGGGAGTCCAGTGATGGTGCGGCGGCTGACATATCCATTCACCAGGACCTTGATAACCCGCTTGTCGACTCGGCATGCTGAGACACTTGTTGCAGGAAAAAATTGGTTTGTTCATCACATAGGATTAAGTCCTTTACTGTCCTTCTTGAGTTAGCTCCCCATTGTTGTTATTGTTATATACATATATGATCATCTGACTGTGACACTCCTTGATAATATTCAGGATGTCTCCGCGAAGACAGCCAACCAGGATACCAACTTTGGTTCGTGATGATGACCCTGTGAGCTATGAGGCCATAGTCCAGGACCCATCATGCGAGCCCCTTTCTTCGGGTGGGCCGATAGCAGCACCCCCACCTGTTGAGAAGAAGACAACTTCAGCAGAGCAGGCTAAGCTTGAGCGCAGGTTGAGCACGCTCCGCGAGTTCCAGCAGCAGGGACCGCTGAGGTTCAGTGGTGAGCCAGACCCTCAGGAAACAGAGGTTTGGATGGAGATAGTGGTTTTACTCATCAGGCTTGTACATATTCCGGTAGATATTATGGTGGTTTTGGCCAAAAACCTTTTTCGTGGAGCATCTTCGCGTTGGTGGAGTCTGGTGACTCAGTTTCTTAACAAGTCGTCGTTTTCGTGGGGCGACTTTCAGTTTTTGTTTCGTGAGGAGTTTTTCACCTCCTGCTTACACTCCGTTCGGGTTCTGGAGCTCCTGTAGTTTCAGAAGGAAGGGATTACGGTGGACAAGTACGTGACTAGTTTCACAGACGGTGCACACTTTTACCCAGACTTGGTCCATGGCGACAACATCTGAGCGCAGAAGTTTTAGAAGGGTCTCTGTAGAGAGATTCATGCTGTCATAGTACCCTTGGGAATTTCCACATATACCGGGGTTCTAGAGCAGGCGCTGGTGATAGAGGGCTTCCTGTCGCGTTCTACAGTCGGTGGTGGTAGCAGGCTTGATAGAGCCGAGACGTCTGCCGCAGCTACTGGGCGTTGACAAGCAGAACCTCGACGCAGGTGGCTTTCTGACAACCAGACTCAGGGGCATGGTCTTACACCATAGTGGCGCCAGAGGGCACTAGTGCATCCTAGAGAGAGTCGGTGCTATGCTTGCGATGGACGAGGTCACCTGGCACGGGACTGCCCAACCAGGCATGTGGAGAGCTTCGGGCAGGTAGCTGGTGCACCACCACGACAGAGGCAGTGCCATGATCCGAGTAGTACCCAGAGAGGTGGTGCTAGTAGAGGTGCAGGAGGAGCTGGAAGTGGAGGAAAACCTTACGAGGTCTTCCCATCACCACTAGGCAGTCCACGTCAGGCTCCGAGAACTGACAGTTGGGACCACGGACAGCTGCGAGCTTTGGATTTCTACGATCCCGCAGAGGATGAGGTGATAAGAGGTACGCTCTATAACGCATCTACTTTTTGTAGTAGAATTTTTAGACTCTGTGAGTGTAATTCTTTTCTCCCTGCTCCTTGTTTGAGGTGTTACCAGGGTGACGCAGGGCGTCGGGTGTAACCCTGTGTTGGAAGAGTAGAAGGTGTGTAACCTTCCTCTTTAGTCGATGGTGCCGACTTCATCGCTCTCCAAGCGTGTAAGAGAGTATTGGTTGATAGACATCGACTGTGAAACCTTGCGCGACTAGATATCCTTGGGTGTTCCATCATATGGATATTCTGAAGGAGGGAATCACCGGGCCTTGTCCCAGGTGCGGGCGGTGATCCCAGTCGCGACGTGCGACGTAGGGGTTTGGCCGGGGAGGTGAGCTACCCTCGAGGGCCTTCGGGTTGTTTGAGGCTGTGGAGAGGGATGGCGAGGTTCCCTACCCGCCTTTCCCTAACCCCAAAGTCTGGAGTGGGTGCACGACATCTACCATGTGACTTACCCAAGGAGATGTGTGCATTCTCCTATACACGTCATCGGTGAGGGAAGACCTCGCGTGAATAGATCAAATCCTTTGGTCTGTGTGCGGTGGCGCAGAATTGTGCAAGAGTTCTTCTGGGTACGGAAGAGCCAGGTGTGGGCATAGTACCCTGAGTTGTTCCCTAGTTTTGCTTTTCGGGGATGAAAATATTGAAGGAGGGAATGATGTAAGAATCCAGTTTTTGGAAATAAAATACTTTGGAATATTCTTGATGTTATTCCAGAGCAGCGCCTTCAGACAGCGTGCGATTCTGAGCCCTGGTGTGGCCGGAATTAAATTTTCAGTGCATTCACACTGGAAATGACAAATAAATGGTATAAATCCTAAACAGAGTTTCTGATAAGAGATCCGAGTTCACGTATGGGTCCAGAATGGGGTTTTTACCCTAGGAACGACATAAAACAAGTCAGCGCGGGACTTTTGGACCCCTTGCTCGCTATCAGAGCGTGGAACAGATAAATTAAATAATTAATTTATTCGTTTAATAGCTTAACTCAAGTATCTCTTAAACGGTGGCTTGGATTGGAAAACTGATGGCACCATTGAGTTCGGAGCATGCCGTTTACCCTAGGAGGGGTGTAAGTTTCGCGGGCACAGGTCGTCTGTGAAAAATGCCCCCAGGGGCATTTTCGTAATTTGGAAACCTCAGGCGTTGAGTTTAATAACTTTTGAATGGGGACTCAGATTAAAATTCTGAGACCTCCATTGCACTCAGAGCGTGGTTTTTAGACTAGGGAAGGCTTAATCCGGACCCCGTCGGGAGTTCGGGTACGGGGCCGACGGGCGGGTGGTTAAGTGTTTTCTATTTAAACACTTAACCCACCCCTATCCTCTCCCCCTTCTTCCCTGGAGCCAACAGCTCCCAACGATGAAAGAGGAAGCTCCTCCTATCCTCATCCCCTTCGGAAAGGTAGCGGCATCAGTGGGGTCCTCAGGCGGCGACCGTGCGCGACGGCACGAGGGAGGAAGTGCCGGGGTCGTGGCGCGCGACCCCACGGGGGAGACAAGACCCGCCGAAGGTGGGTCTTCACATGGAAGATGCGACCGGCCATGAGGGCCGGTCTACACGTGGACCACGGGTCCATGGCCGGCCCGCGAGTCCGGACCGCGAGCCGGCCCAGGTCGGGCGGACCGGCCGGTCCAGGCCGGTCCAGCCCAAGGGGCTTTGCCCCCTCAGTTTTCGGACGCCCGTATTTTCCGCTATGGGCTTCCGTTTTGCATGCCGTATGCGGCTGTGGAATCGTATCATTGAGACAGAATTTTTGAGATAGTCTCAGGAATTTTTAATTCCAGAGACGAGGGGCTCGGGGGCACAGCACGACCGTTAAGTTGACGGGCGTTCTTCTGGAAGATATTGTTTTGGATGGCACGGACGCATCCGACGTCCGTTTTGAACGCCGTTAGCAGCATTGGGACCTTGGTGCCAAGGCAGAGTTTTACAGTGTGGTTTTGGGCTCTAAAACCGGAGTTGAGGCATGGGCCCCACGGGCCGTACTTCGAGCTGCGAGCAGCGACTAGCGATTTTCTCATCGGATGTCCGTTCGGTGCGTGCAAGTAGTTGTCTTTGGGTGTTTTTCCAAGGGGATTGAAATGGTGTAATACGACCGCTCTAATTCCGCATGATGGTGTTGGACCCGTGAGGGTCATTTTGGTAGTTGGTGGTGTTTTCTAGCTTTATCACTCGGTGTTTGTTTTGGACGAGTGAATAGTCCATCTTTTGTACTTTTTCGAGAGGATCGCAATGGTGCGATCCGTTCGTCATGCTTCAGGACCGGGATGTGGGTCCCACGTAGCACCGCTCATGTGCGGTGCGCTGGAATGCATATTTTTCTTCGGATATCCATTTCACTCAATTGAGCAGTCCTTTTAACATGTTTTCCCGAGGGGATCGCAATGGTGTGATGCGCCCGACTGTTTTCGGGGCCGAGCCTCGGGATCACGGGACGCCGTTCGGGCGTAAGGCGATGTTGGCGACTTTTCTGTTGGATATCCATTGGAGGCGAGTAAGTAGTCGATTTCACATGTTTTTATGCGAGGATTACAATGGTGTAATCTGTTCAGACGAGCGGATCCTCTTACGTGATCTTATTAAATGTGGAAATATGAAGGTGCCCCAGTGGCGGTTCTTCTACCGTGTTTGTAGCGGACCCTTGGCGTGTGATCGCATGCACTCTTGTGTGAGTGAAGTATATTCTTGAAATGATGAAGTTGGATGTTCCTGGGCCAATGAGGTGTTAAGTTGGAGTTGTTATGTTATGCCTTCACGTTGATGTTGGGTGCCGTGTGCACGTTAGCCTTTTTGGCTGGAGATGGGGTATACTCGGGGAGTATACGGAAATGCTTGGAGGTACATGTGGATGTTGGTACCTGAGAATGTTTGTGCGCTTGGTTGGGGTTGACTTGGGGTCACACTTCGTGTGGTCCCCATGTGCGTGCCATGTTCTTCTTTGTGTACCTTTGACCTCTCGTGATGTAGAGGGTTCCGTCTGTTCTCGTTTTTTGACCAGCAGGGTTGAGTTTTCCACTAGTTCTGTTCTCGTTTGGCCGGCAGAGATGGTTTGGTTCCTCTATTTCTTTAGCTATGAGGGGTTTCAGTACCATTCCCCTTTCATCTGACTGCGGAACCATTTGAGACTATGGGTGTTCGTACAGTGTGGGTGTTTTCCCCACTTTCTAGGATGAGTTGACTCGGTCCGCTTTGACAGTGAATTAGCAGATTGGAGCGTGATCGCCTTGAGAGGCCCAGGGAGTTTCTCCCATTCCTTAGTGATCCCTGGTAGAGTTCTTGTGGATTCGGTGTGACCAAAACATTATGCGGGCACTGATCCTCTACCTAGGAGGTTGTTTCCAGCAGGGCTGAGGTTGTTTCCAGCAGGGCTGAGGTTGTTTCCAGCAGGGCTGAGGTTGTTTCGAGCAGGGCTTGCCAGTTGTACCATCCAGAAGAGATGGCCAGTGGGTTACCATCTAGCAGGGATGACCAGTACATCAGTGTTCACCGAGCAGTACCATCCAGCAGGGATGGCCAGAGTAGTTTTGGGTTTACCTCCAACGGGGCTGGGTAGTAGTCCCTCATGTCGGGCTTACGTCCAGCGGGGCTGGACAGTGGTCCCCGATGCCGGGTTTACCTCCAGCTGGGCTGGGAAGTGGTCCCCGATGATGGTTCCGTGCCTCCCTCCAGTGGAGTACCCTTTTACGGGACTGGGCATTGAGACTCGTCGATGACTTTAGCCGGGTCACCCTCCAGTAGATTACCCTGTTACGGGACTGGGTAGTGTGGCACCCATCGACTCTTGCCAGGTCTCCCTCCAGTGGGAACCCGTCAACTTCCAGGGATTTCCCTTCAGTGGGGTTGGGCAGGGGGTCACCTATTGACTTTGAGGAGACCTCTCAACTACTGGGTAGTGACGAGGTGTGGCTTGACGTTCCCCCAGAACTCTCAAGTACGAGGGGTGCTTTCCTCACCAAGATGCGTCCTTGTGATGCGACCTAAAACCCTACGGGCGAGTCAGTGCCATCCAAAGCGGATAGTGTTAAGGTGTTGTGATTTGAGCCCCTTGACTTGCAATTTGGGGCAGACGTGCGGGATGCTGGGCATCGATGGTGTTTACTTCTGGGACTGTTGGCTACTCACTTTCTTGGGCTGAGCTACGGGATGGAGATCCCCTTAAGACCTTGTTCGGGATTCTTGTTGAGAATATGTATATGTATATACCTTGTTCTAGTACCCACTTCCTGGGTTTGGTTACTCTCCTTCCAGGAGAGACGAAGACACATGGGGAATTCCACGTGCTTTCCGTGTCTAGCGTCTCATGGTTGGATGAGTCTACTCTCCTGCTATAGGTAGCAAAGACTTGACGGGAAGTTCATCTTCTCACCGTTTCCAGCTCCTTGTGTCTGGAAAATTATACCTTCTTTCCTCTTATTGGGTTGAGCTGGACTCTTTACTATACTCTTTACTGCACTCTCAGTTGTACCTCTCTACTTTCCCTGTTCGATCTACTACTCACCCATCGGTAACTCCTTTGTTTCTCCCTTGAGCCTTCGGGGCATCCTACTGAGTATTCTTATACTCACCCCTGCTTGGGCTTTACCCGCACTTGGTGCGACCTTGCAGACGACGAACAGGTTGGTCGTGACTTCAGTGGAGCTTAAATGTTCAGGAGCGTGGACCGCGTGTGGTGGCCGGAGTCGGGTTCCAGGTGTGTGACCCTCCCAGCTATTTTCTTTTGTTCACCTATTGCTGGGTTGTGGCACTTTTCTGGTTGGGTGCATGTTTTTTTCCTTTTCTTTTCAGTTTACCTCAGCACTTGCTTGTACTGTTTAGAGGTCGATTCACTTTTGTGGTTTAAATATATAGCAGTTTCCCTTTTCTTTACCTGTCTTTTCTTTTACTCTGCACTTTTTCATTGAGTGTGCTGCGTGTGTGTGTTTACAGGTACTCAGGCAAAGGCCTCCCCGAGTTGTTTAGCCTTCGACGCTTGTCGCTAGCCCCTGGCCTATAGAGGCGAGCTTGTGGTAGTTGCAGATCGAGCCTGGGTAGGGTCGGGTCGTGACACCTACAACGCAACCCTTAGACCCTAAACCCACTTTACCTCATTTCAATTTTTTTATTGTTTATTATTTTTATTCTAAAAAAATTAATTCAGAATATAAATCATATTTTATATAATTATAATTATTATAATAAAAAAATATATTGGTTTATAAAAAAAATATTTATTTCAAATAATTTATATTAATTTTAATAAAAACATACTTGATAATATTATTATTATAAATTTTGTAGTTATAATTTATATAAATTTATGTATTTATATGATATAGATCATATTTAAGTGTCAAATTAAAATTCTCATAGATAAAAATATTATTCCATCATAAAAATATTTACCAAATCCACTTTACTTTTAGAAATGTTTTATTATATCAAAACATATTTATATTGTTTTCAAAATAATTATTTATAATACTTTTATAATACTTTTAAATAAAATATTTATTTATTAAGAAATCTTAATAAAATAAATATATTTATAATACAATAAAATCATGTTTATAAAATCTATATTAATTTATTATCAAGTATTATTTCTTTAAAATATTAATTTATTTAAAAATATTATAACATATGTTATGAAAAATATAAATTTCATAAAATCATAATTTAATAACAATAATAAAAATACCTTAATATTTCATTATAATTCATTTATTATAGTATGTTATAATTATATTCAAAATCCATTATTATCTTCATGAATTTAAATTCAAATTAATTGAATAGTGTTAAAAAATATATTAATGATATTTAATAATATATAATATAATATTAAATTATTTAAAAATCATAAAATCTTGAAAGATCCATTCATGAAGCAATTTTCAGCTTATAAGTAAAATTAAAACCCTTTAATATAGAAAAAGTCACTACCATAGTTTGGATGATGTGTGGTACAAATTTTATTGTATGATTTTATTAAGACTATATAATCCTTATATTTTAGTACATGTCATTTTGGAACCATTTTACATGAGTTAGACACATATTATATTATAATATTTCATGAATTTCTAAAACTACCCTTCCCACCTTATAAAAGGACACCCCTACTTTATCTTCTTTACACCACTTTGATCCATATATCTTGATTCCCATTTACCTTATAAACGTCCTTATCTATGAAATAGAGGTTATGGTCTTGTTAAATGACCATTCTATGGGTTTTTAAGAAGGGATCTAAAGGAAGTTTATCAAAGAATAAGTAATCATTTTTACCAAAACATTCAAAATTATTTCTTATTATAATTTTCTAAATATTTTTTAACCATACTAAAATAATAACTCCAGTATCATAAATATATTTATATTTTATGGTAAAACCATTTTAAATCGCTTTTCTATTTTACAAAAGAGTGAAAATATCACTCGTGTGTATGTACAACTTACCGTCTCCACATAGTGGTGTAACTAATTTTTCATCACCATTTTACTTGGATTGTTATAAAGATATAACTAATTAATATATATAATATTTATTACATAAATATTTTTCCATGTATATAATATATCATTTACCTTATTACCCTTCCACATGTTAAAAAATGATAACTTCGCTCGTGCGTACATGTGGACTATATCATCTCCATGAAGCGATGCGATTCATTTTTCATGTACAAATTTCAAGAATGATTTTTAAAAATTTATATAATAAATAAATATGATATTTATTAAATTAATATAATTATTTAGATGATGAAACTATAACCCATTCACAATAACTAGAACATCCATGATTAAACATACATGAGAAAACTAAGCAATTAACACCCAAAATAATGATGATTATAAAAAATTATTGATAAACTGGTGATAATATATTTCAAGTGGATAATATATGATATTATAAACATTAATATGTTTATTTTATAAATTAATAACATGTTTAAAACCATTATACAAGATGATTAATCATGTTCAACTAAGTGGTGGCGTGATGTAATGGATTTTGTCTCAATTTAAACTCCATTGGGACATATCCAGTATTATGCACCCATTTACTTTTATGTGGTGTATATACTACCCATTTGTTTTATTTATCATGAATATATATATTTATTTATAATTATTAATGTTTCAATTCAATTTTACACTTTCAAGCGGTTACAATTTAAAAGTTACCAAAGCGATAAGAATTTATTTTATAATATCATTTGTTGGGTCTACTTATATTTTTCATTGAAGGAATATTATAATATATCATTAATAAGCTCAAAATATTTTATAATACTCTATATATTTAAATATTACCCATGTATTATTCCATCTTATACAATCTTTTTCACTTTAATCAAGAAAGTACATGTTTAAAAGAAAACACAAACTTATTTTTGTTTTTTATTGAGTATATTTTTCTTCCATGTACATATTTTTTAAAATTAGTCTAAAAAATTCATTTTTATTCAAATTATTTATTAAGGAAATTATATGTTATCCTTTAATTTTTTAAAAGTTTTTAAATGAATATTTCTAATGTTTCCTAGTAAGTTCATTTTAGATTTATTTATAAAAAGTCAAAAGAAATGTTTCTTTTTAACATATATGGAATTAATGGATTTTACCACCACCATAACCATTTTATGTTATTTAGATTCTTATATAAGTTTTCAATGTTTTTATAAAGAAAATTATTTAATGAAAACTTATTTTAATTTTTTTTCTTCCATTTTATTTATTTCTCCAAAGGGAGTGATTTTATTTCAAAAACCTATATTTTTGATGAATTTATGGTCATATTTTTTCTCTTATTAATTGTGTGATCATTATATTTCTATCAAAACATTCCCTTTATTGTGATCTTTTTTCATTGGACATTACATTTCTCTTAAGTATCTATATTATTTGTATCAGGGATATTTTTATTTCCTAAATCGTATATCATTTCTAGATATGGTGTTTTACTATGAAAGTTATTTGATTGATAGGGGAAATCTTAATATTCCATATTATTTACTCAATATGGATATTTATTAATAAGACATATTTTTTATGAATTAAATTGATCATTTGATATATGAGTAATGAATTGGATATGTAGTGATGGGTGGGGCCTAGTTATAAATAGCCCCTCAATGCATCGAAAGGTCTCATGGGTAAAATAAGCTGGATAGACTTATTAAATGGGTTTTTAGTATATACCTACCCATAGTTTAAATTATGTTATTGAAAGGCATTGATGGTAAAGATATCATGATGTCTAAGACCATGACGTCTAACATTATAAATTTATTTCATTGAGAATTTAGTTATTATTATCCATGAGATTATTGCATTGATATTATCCATGGATGCATTACGTGATCAAGTTATTAATTGAATAGAATGTGTTTATAGTTATTTACCTTTCTATGTTTATTATTCCTTAATTACTCATGATAGATTTCATTGTATGTAAACCTTAATGAGCATTTAAGCTCATCCATATTTTATTTCATTTCCTATGATATGAATAAGGGAATCATTGAATGAGTTCAAGGATGAACCACATTTACCTTCATTATTTTTTTATATTTTATTTAAAATGTAAAATGGGAAGCATGTTTGTATTTAGTTTTTCAAGACTACTAAACTGGTTGATCCTTTGTAATGTGATCCCTTGTATCTTATGTTAATGTAATAAAGTAGATATCAGCTCTAAGTTACTAGAGTTGGGGTTATTACATACATGCATGTGTTTATATGTGTATGTGTATGTAGGTTTATGCAGCATGTGTATGTATGCATATGTATGTGTATGAATGTGCGTGCACATTTATGTAATTATATGTATGTGTATGTGTATATATATTTATATGCGTGTGTATGTGTATGTATATGAATATTCATTTGTATGTGTATGTATATATGTGTACATATGTATGTCTATGCATATGTATGCGTATGTATGTGTATGTGTATGTGTATGTGTATGTGTATGTGTTTGTGTATGTGTATGTGTATGTGTATGTGTATGTGTATGTGTATGTGTATGTGTATGTGTATGTATATGTGTATGTGTATGTGTATGTGTATGTGTATGTGTATGTGTATGTGTATGTGTATGTGTATGTGTATGTGTATGTGTATGTGTATGTGTATGTGTATGTGTATGTGTATGTGTATGTGTATGTGTATGTGTATGTGTATGTGTATGTGTATGTCTATGAGTATGTGTATGTGTATGTGCGCGCACGTGTGTGTTTATTTGTATATATGTACGTGTATGTGCATGTATGTGTACATATGTATGTCTATGCATATGTATGTGTGCATGTGTATGTGTGTATGTGTATGTGTATGTATGTGCATGTGCATGTGAATATGTATCTGTTGTGTATGTGTATGTGTTTGTATATATGTGCATGTGCATGTGCATGTATGTGTACATATATATTTATGCGTATGTATGTGTGTATGTGTATGTGTATGTGTATGTATGTTTATGTAGTATGCGTATGCATGCATATGTATGTGTATGTATGTGAATGCACATGTATGTAATTGTATGTATGTGTATACATACATGTATGTGTATGTGTATGAGTAAGTGTAAGTGTATGTGTATGTGTATGTGTATGTGTATATGTATGTGTATGTGTATGTGTATGTGTATGTGTATGTGTATGCGTATGTGTATGTGTATGTGTATGTGTATGTGTATGTGTATGTGTATGTGTATGTGTATGTGTATGTGTATGTGTATATGTATGTATATATGTGTATGTGCATGTATGTGTACATGTATGTCTATGCATATGTTTTTGTGTATATGTATGTATGTTTGTGTAGTATGTGTATGTATGCATATGTATGTGTATGTATATGCATGCACGTGTATGTAATTGTATGTAAGGGTTAATAATTAATTATATTTTTTATATACAATCAATACAATACATACATCAATAATTAACAATAATAATATTATTTATTTATTCATTTTTATTCATTTTTATGTTGCAATTTATGTAACTAATGTCATGAATTCACTTTTTAAAAATATTTGTGTAATTTATTCAAATTCTAATTTATTTTTAATATTATTTCATTTAATATTTTTATTTCATTTTTTATATTTATAATTTTTTTTATATTTTTAGAATTTATTCAATTTTTAAAATTTATACAAATTTATTTACCAAGTTTTACTAATTTCAATATGTTTTTAATTTATATGATTAATATTTATTCATTTTTATTTATTAAGTTTTAATTTTTTAAATATGTTTAAAATTTATATAATTGATTTTTATAAATTCAGTTTGATTTTAATAATTTTGTACAGTCATTATAATTCATTTTTAATAATTATTTTATTTATATAATTATTATTATTATCTATTTATTCATTTTTATGTGTTTGTAATTCATGTAATTAATGTTACCAATTCAATTTTTTTTTAATATTTTTTAATATTTTTTTTAATATTCCTTCATTTAATATTATTTATTCATTTTTAATATTTATTAATTTTTAATATTTTTTTTTGAATTTATTCATTTTTTAATATTTATTTATACTCAATTATTTAATATGTTTTAATATTTTCAATATGTTTGTATGGTATATGATTAATATTTATTCAATTTTATTTATTAAGTTGTAATATTTTTAAAATGTTTGAAATTTATTTAAGTAATTTATTTAAATGAATTTTTAATATTTTTTTAATTTAAATAAGTAATATAATTAATTTTTAATAATTTTTTATGTATATAATTTATATTATATATTTATTCATTTTTATTCATTTTTATAGGTGTTTATAGTTCATTTAATTAACCATACGAATTCATTTTTTAAAATAGTTCTTTAATCTATTAAATTTTATTTATTTATAATATTTTTTTTCATTTAATATTATTTATTTATTTTTTATATTTATAAATTTTAATATTTTTAGGAATTTAATCATTTTTAATATTTATCTACTATGTTTTAATATTTTCTATATGTTTGAAATTTCTATGAATAATATTTATTTATTTTTGTTTATTAAGTTTTAATTTTTTTTAATATGTTTAAAATTTATATAATTAAATCCATTAAATGTTTTTTAATATTTTTGTAATTTAAGTAGTTAACATTATTCATTTTTAATAATTTTTTTATTTATATAATTAATATTATTTATTTATTCTTTTTTATTCATTTTCATGCGTTTGTAATTTATATAATTAATGTTATGAATTTAGTTTTTTTAATATTTTTATAATTTATTGATTTTTTTTTTCATTTTTAATATTCATCCATTCAACATTATTTATTATTTTTTTAATATTTTTTGAATTTATTAATTTTATAATTTTAATGTCCCAGTTTTTTCCATATAAGACTTTGGAATATTTCTAAGAATATTCCTGGAGCCAAACATTGAGACGGTGTGAGATTTCGAGGCCCAGTAAGTACGAAATAAAATTTTGAAAAATATTAAATATATTAAATGTTACGCTCGTGCAGTTTTCTTGAAAAAGTGGAATAATTCCTAAACAGAGTCTTGGATTGAAAATCTAAGACCATTGTTGAGTTCAGAATGCAGAGTTTACCCTTGGCGTGACATAATCTTTGTTGGCATCAGACATTCCGATAAAGTACAATCACAAGCGCAAATAATAAAATAAATTAAATAAATTAATTTATTTCTTTATTTTGATGCAATGACATAGAATCATCTTTTTGAAAATGGTTATACATAATCCCTAGGGTTAGCCGTAAAACCTAAGGACTGAGAGGACCCATTGGAGGATCGTTGGTAGACGACATCAGATCAAGATGAGATTGAGGATCATACACAATGCAGCTTTTGGATATTATCAACTATAACAACGTGTGATTGTTCTTCTTCAGAAAATGATCCAAATCGAGGTTGGATATTTTTTTATGGATTTATCCACATTTTTTATCCCATGAAAAACATGAATGAATCGACTAACAAATTGATTCATGGATCGATCATTTTTACGAGTATGAGTTTGTTTGTCTGGGATTTGGGGATATAAATTATTTTTTGTTTATTGTTGTATATTCATTCGTCGTTCTAACGACAACATATCGAGGCCAATTCGAACAACGGAGGCTCATTTCTCATCTTGTGTTTTGTGGTTTTCTCTCCCTATTCTACGTGTGTTCATCATTGGAATTTACTTTGGCCTACGATTCGACAGATACCTGATGAATGATCATTGCACATTCAGTATTTGGCGTAATGGATTTCTACCTTGGGTTTGTAATGGAGATCTAAAATCACAGTTATAGTATACGACTATGGAAGTAGATCCATGGACAAATCAAGAGTTGTTCTTCGAGGTTTTAGTGTGTGACACCGACGAGGTGTGATGATGGGTGTTTCCTGAGCACCAGATACAACTAGAATCTGGCCAATGACAGTGAGAGAGTTTATCTAACACACATTAGGTAGCCTCTTCCCAACTACATGTCCTGTAGTCCTATGAACACACATCAGGTAGCCTCTTCTGTGCGGTGCTAGAGTTTCCACATAGAGATAAGTATGACACGATGTGTGACACATGTCACACTCCTTGTGACCCTTAGATGACTAGTTTAGTGTGTACAAGGAGTACACACCTAGGATCATGTGGCCCCGCATGCCTTGTGCGGCGGACTATATTCTGTATAATTAAGAAAGTACATGGGCACAGGTAGGATACATGCCAAGTTCTAGCCCATACACCTACACGCTGTGTACCTTAGAAACACACCATGTATTGTGGAAAAGTTCATGTCATGTAAGCATGATACACGGGCAGTGGTATGCTTATTAATACATGCCATGTAACCCTAGGGACATGCCATATACTCCTTTTAGAACGGGTTGGATTCCTCTTTCTTCTCAGCTCAACTTTGTTTTGAGCTTGTGTGAGTTTTCTTGGACCATTATCAGTTGAGCGTGTTCCTTTGGTTCATTCCTATGAGGGTTCAGTGCAACATCATGTTCCTTTCATAATGGGTGACACCTCTGTAGATTCCTGATGGTCAGTTCAGTGTGGGCGAGATACTTTATTCTAGAGTGAGTTGTCTTAGTCCACTTCGACATATACCCATGCAGACTAAAGCATGTATCTGATTATATGAAATTATATATACATATTGGATAAATTTATTTAATTTTTATTCTTGATTTATTCAATAATACATTGAGTTTTGGTTTGTTTTCATAGGAATTAAGAATTCTGGACCTAAAGGAAGAAGTGCTGAAAAAGTGCAAAAAATAGGTTTTACATACCATGTATCACATATACGATGTGTATACTTCATTCACAGCATGCCTGCAAATCAGAATACCAACCTATGAAGATTTTTCATGATTTTAATATAATACATAGTTTGTAAATCCATTACATGACATGCGTATTTCAAAAATCATAATCCCTTCAAAAGTGAATTTCATAGATGATGTGTAAGTTTTGAAGGCTCACCCAGTCAAATATATGAATAGATTCTTTAGCAGGAATAATGAATCCTAGTTACATGGAATGAAACCAACTTACATGATGTGTAGATACTAGGGCCCAAGTCAGTTAAGACAACACACGACATGCATGACTTTCACGCCGTGTACTTCTCAATTCTATTTATATTTTCAGCACTCCACACAAAACAAGAGATTTAAATGTCATTCTTTTCTATCATTTTTTCTACTATTTTTATTCATTATCATCTGAAACTAGATTCCTTTTATTTATTTTTTATTTTTTTATTGAATCCTTGTGAATTTTTAATCCTTCAACACCTGTTCTTCCCCAATTTAAATCCCTCTTTCATTTTTGATCTCTGTTTCCATCGTCTCATTCCGTTCTTCATCAAATATTTCATAATTATTCATACATTTCTTTATTCATATTAGTTTTGTTATTGTTTATTAGTTTTTTGGATATAAGATTTCTCATTCTTCATTGTTTCATCATGTGAAGTTAGTTTCAGTTAGATTTGCATTGCATGCAATTGTTTGACATTGATTCTTTCCTATTTAATCTTGGATTACCTCTTTTGAAACTATTTTATAATTATGCACAACATGATTGAAATTTACTTGATTTTGATCATCACTACCATTTTAAACCAATCCATATAGGGTTATGGGTTAAGATTAGGAGTGTTTCCCAAACTAATAAATATATAGGTTGAACATTGGTAACCCTATGGCTAGTAATTAGAAAATAATAATTGTTCACCACATTACTTCTCACAACCTTAACCATGGGAAGTGAAATTGAACTAACCTAACCTAATTGGAGTTGAGAAGGACTATAACCATTATCCAGTGACACTATCAATTATACCCTAACCATGGGATAGTTGTAGCATAGGTAGATCCAATTGGTTTGACCAAACCCAATTAGTGATCTTTTCACCGCTTCGCAGCCTATTCCATAGGACTATCACAATCTAAATCTAGAGTTAACTTTTTTCAAGAGCCCTGAAATTGACCCTGATCCCTTTATTTATTATCTAAAGTTAAACCAAACTACATAATCTTTGTTAAAACCAAACTCGAAGAGTGAAAGTGAGGAATCATTCAAAAGTGTTTTGTTTGAATGGTAGCTAACTTACCATTAGTCCTATTGGGATCGATATTGCACTGCCACTTTACTATAACCTATTAGTAAGTCTATCTTGGGACTATAAATATATAATTTGACCTCATCCTGTGTGAATTCAATGATGCGTGCGGGCGATTCAGTATCCCTCTGAGAGGTCTAGAGTGATCCGCACGTCCTTCGTGTTTCCTTAGATCAGGGTTTTTTGTAATGGGCATGACCAATATTTATATAGGCATCAATATCCTATCTAGGAGGATGTTTCTAGTAGGGTTTGGTGTCCACCTAGTGAGCCCTGGGAATTGACCCCTACTTTTGTATCATGATATGATCTTTGCGATGGGGTATTAGTCCGATGGAGTGTATATTAGATGAACCATCTAAGTTTTCCTATGTGATTTTTCTTAGATATATATTGAAAGAGTGACCTTTGGGATGAGTGTTTTCTATATCAATATAGCTCAGGGATTGGTTCCTCCCAGATGATTGTTACCTTGAAACCTCACAGTGGAACTATGACTGGAAGTGGTTGATACCTTTGAGGCCTGGAGTCTATTATGAGTATATCTAGATGTTTTATTGTATATATCACATCATTATTGACATATCCTATGATGATATAACTATTCTTGATGCTTTATACTTATGGATTTCAGGTTATCCTACTGGTTATTATTATAATCACCCCTGCATGGGCTCTTCCCACACATGTCATGTCTTATGCAGACGAAAGATCTTTTAAAGAGTCCTTGGAGGAATAGAAGTAGGTGGAAATTAGTTTGGTCTTGATATACCATGGTGTATACTAGTGTTTAATTTGATAGAAGTACCCTTCTTCTGAGTAGGCTGAACTTTATTTCCAGTTTTTGGTGGGATTTTATTTGGATCCTTTTTATGATTTATAGTACTTGATGTCTTACTATAATTTTTGGGATTATTGATTTATGTATGCATTGTTATGAGTTATTTTATATTTCAGCATTATATGGGCATGGATATGTGTGAATGTGTACATGTAATTTAGAATAATTCCTACCATGTGTGTAATATGCCTTCTCGACACTAGTAACTAGCCCCTGGCCTATTGGAGGTGGGATTGGGGTAGTTGCGGCTCAGACCCTGGTGGTTTGGGTCATGATAGAATGATATTAGATGGGGTTCCCAACATAAAGTGCTATGACATTTCCTGGGTTTTGGATTAGAGTTTGGAGTTTATTTTGTCAAGATGCAAGCATTGGTTTGGGAACTAGGGCAGCAATGTTAAATTTTTTTGAGTTTGGATCTCTGGACAGGGTGTCCAATGTTAGTGTGACGAATGACATATTCATTCACCAAGACCCTATTAAACCTCTTATTGAATCAATACATTTAGGTATTGGTTGTAGGGAAAACATTGGTACACGCATCATATAGGAATGAGTTGTGGTTTCCATGTCCTTCTTGAGTCTGATCATTAGATATACTAATTGACCATGGTATGTATTTTCTTCCTTCTAGATGTATTCAGGATGATATCCAATGAGGTTTCCATAGAAAGGTCCAGAGTTTGACTCGATGAGTGATGAGGTCACCATGAAGGATCCTGGTCACAAGTTAGATTATATTCCGAGTGGACAGATGCTAGAGCTTCCACCCATTGAGCAGTGTGTAAACCCACATCCGATGGTTCAGGTGGGTGAAACATGTCATATTAATACATAGATGGATATGTTGGTGCTGGATGATGATTCATAGGTATTGAGCACGTATCATGATCTTCCAAGGTAGGGATTGCTTATTATCTAGGTTGAGCATGACCCACACACAACAAGTGCGGGATACAGGTCATAAAACAAGAGGTTTTTATGTTCAAGAGGACTATAGGGACACCCCAAATATCTGAGGCTAAGGTGTTGTTATGCTTGTTATGGACATGGATATATTGTGTGGGATTTTCCAAACCCTAACACTGCTAGAAGAGAGACAATTGATGAAATTTTGAGGTAGAGGAATATGTTTTAGCAGGGAGGTTAGAAAGGTGGCAAACATGGAATATGAGCTAGAGGAGAATCAAGAGGTGGGTGGTTCATTGTTTTGTTTCCACCACCACCACCCCAGGTGGATCACTCTAGGTTTAGGAAGCTGGTGTTCATAATCCTAGAAATATGTAGGAACTAAAGGATTTTTAACTAGAGGCTCTAGGAGTGTTTCAAGGTATGATCTATGTTCTTTCTACTCTTGTTGTAGTACCATTAGACACTGGTATGATCCACTCATTTTCTTACTTTGTTTGATTTATTTTCTAGGGATACACATGGAATTGGTAGAGACCTGTATTGGTGATTCTTGGAGTCAATTTTGATGTGAAAGGAAGAGGGGCCCATCGAGACTCATTCTTGAGACACGATACAAAATCGTGCAGGTGAGTTAGTGCCGCCCAAAGAGGATAGGGTTGAGTTTTGGTGGATAAGTTCCTATGGCTTGTGTGTTTGAGGTTGGTTGTTATTTTAAGGTTTCGGAGAAATCCATGGTTTTGGTAAATAGGCAAGAAAGGGAAAGAATGAGTTCAAAGTAGTAGGAGCTCACAGAGGTTTTGGGTGTGGTCTGAGGTATGACGTGTGTCCTTGCTACAATAGTTTATATTTTTACACATATTTATAAGCTACTTATACCTAAGAGTATCCCCTATTCGAGACCCAATGATACCAGTAGAGCCCTTTTTCTCAACCCATGTGTTTGAGGATCCTACGTAGAGGATAATTGATTAAAAAATTATACCTATAGTGTGACCTGAATCTAGAAATACTACAAATATGTCCTTTAATAGTGCTAAAATTGGACATTGTCAGTGAAAAAAAGTGATGATTATTGGAGCATGATTAAAATCCCTAGGCTTTTATCAGTTCTAGAAAAGAACTGATAAAGGAATATTTTATCAGTGCTTATTTAAGTGATGATAAAGGGTCATACTGTTGTAGTGTGCTGTTAAAATTACATCACACTATAGTAGTAAAAAAACAACAAAAAATAGAAAATACAATTTTTAAATATATAATTTAAATGAAATTAAATTTAAAAATATATATAAGAAAACCACTATATTATAGACATTTCAAACACTAGTTTTTACAATTACATGAGTATGTAAAAATTATCATAGACATTCAAAAACATCAATGTTCCTTTCTATTTAGCCCCCAACCCCCGATCATGCTTTTGTCGAACTAACCACCCTAGATTGAGCAAAAAAATACACCTATATAAGAAAACAATTCTTATGTTAGTAATAATATAAAGAAATGAATTAAACACAAAGTGTCAATTTTAAACTAAAATAATATACTTTGAATCATACCAGGAACACCATGTATCAGATTGAGTTGTAGTTGATTCTTGCACATCACACAGTTTCTTGTTCATCTTCAAGAATTATATCTATGAAAATCAACTAAATAAGTATAAGATAAAAATTACAATGAAATTAATTAAGTAATATTAGATAAAATTATGTGAAAATAATCTAAGCTCGTTTAATTAGTTTTGGTGATGTGATACACATTTTAAATGAGAATGACACTTATATATTGAAAACACTCACTTTGAGTCATATGGACCACATCATGTGTTAGATCGATGCGAGTTCAATTTATATATATTAAAAATAAATTATGTATCATTTTACTAAAGTATAAAGACAATCCAAATGTGTTTTATCAGTTTTGAGTATGTCACTTGTGTTTTTTACTAAAATGTCATTTTGAACCGGAAACACACACTTTGAGTCATACCAGTCACATCGTGTGTTAGTTTGATATGAGACTAATTCCTACACATCAAAAACGACTTATTAATAATTTTAATAAATTATCAAGACAATACAAACATGTTTTATTAGTTTTCACTGAGTGACACACTTTTTGAACTAAAATGTCAATTTTAAAGTGATAACAAAAACTTTTAGTCATACCGGACACATCGTGTATTAGGTTGATATGCAGATGATTCATACATATAAAAAATGACTTATGGATTTTTTTTCCTAAATTATAAAACAATATGATTTCATTTTATCAGTTTTGAGTATGTCAGATGACTTTTTACTAAAATTAATGTCAATTTTAAATAAAAAGACACACTTAGAGTCATACTGGGCACACCATGCATTATATTGAGGTGAATACGATTCTTATATATAAAAAATGACATATGTATCATTTACCTAAATTATTAAAACAATCCAAATGTTTTTCTTAGTTTTGAGTATGTCACTTGTCTTTTTTACTAAAATGTAATTTTAAACTGGAAACACACACTTTGAGTCATACCCATTACATCATGTGTAAGTTTTATGCGAGACTAATTACTACACATAAAAAATGACTCATGAATCATTTTTATAAATTATCAAGACAATAAAATCATGTATTCTTGGTTTTTAGTTGGTGAAACACTTTTTGAACTAAAATATCAATTTTAAACTAATAACGAACACTTTGAGTTATACTGGTCACATCATGTATTGGATTAAGGTATAAATAATTCTTAAATGTCAAAAATTACTTATGAATTGTTTTTATAAAGTATAAAAACAATTTGAATATGTTTTCTTAGTTTTGAGCATGTCACTTTTATTTTTTAATAAAATTAATGTTAATTTTAAATAAAAAGACACACCAGGAGTCATACCAGTCACACCGTACATCAGATTGATGTGAATATGATTCCTAAATGTCAAAAATGACTTATGGATTGTTTTTCTAAAGTATCAAAACAATATGAATGTGTTTAATAATTTTTTAGTATATCAATTGTCTTTTTTACTAAAATGTCATTTTAAACTGGAAATGTCAATTAGAGCATGTTTTAGAGCATTTTTTCTTAGTTTTCAAAGAGTGACACACTTTTTGAACTAAAATGTCAAATTTAAACTGATAATGGACACTTTTATTTATAATGAGCATGTAACATCCCGATCCCAAGGACACTATCCGGTGCCTCGAGCCGGTGGGTCACACGACCTTAAGAGAATCTCCCCGAATGCTAGAGGCTGCTGACTAGAAGCGAGGGACTGGGGCGTGTCCATGGGGAGACTATGAACTCATGTAATAGTGTAACATAATGTAATAATAATAAAAATAAATATAGAAAGTATTAAATCAATCAGATAATAGATAAACATCCAAGAGATTGAAATAAATAATAAGACACTAACTAATAACCTGCTGTAGCGGAAGCATGAGAATAACATGAATATAACCAAACACTAAACTAAATAATAAACAATATTATGATCATGTAATATCTCTACAAATAATCAAAAATAAGTATACATGGCATGTGTACTGTATATATATATCAAAATTTACAAAAAAATGACAAAAATACTATCTCTAGATAGTATCATGAGCATCATATTGGTCATGTTCCCCCTTCTCATAAGTAGTAAAAAGTCAGGCATATAACTGTGGGTTCTTGCCTTATTCTCTTCCTTCATCCATATAGTCTTTCTAGGCACCCAATAGTGGCCCAAATAGGGTGTGAGATACAATCCTAGTAGGTCACTACCCACAGTGTCTATAAAAAATCTTGGTTGTGCAATATAAACTAAATATGAGTGCATAATATCACAGGTATAACAACAGTACAAGTGAAATGACCATGGGAAAATTAAAATAAGTAAGTGATCATGTATAACCATACAAGGATCCCTAAAAACAAGTGTTAGACTCTTATAAATAGGTAGTAGTAAAAGAAATGATGTATACACCACAACCATGAAGTATACATAATATATCATATCATCCATGAACACACTATATAATATATAATTTCACATCAACCATTACCACACCATATAATCCAAAGTTTCAGAACAACCATGACCGAGCCGTATAATCAAACACGTCACATTCACCACAACCAGGTTGTATAATAAAAAGTTTCAAACCCTAAGAATCCAGATAAAAGGTATAGTGAACCAAGGTATCCATATCGAGTCCTAAGATAATATTGTTGGAAACCCATTTAGACTTGAATTTGGGTCCAAGGAACATGTTAATAGACTATGTCCACTGCGATCCCAAACAAGCCAGATCCAATGGGTAGCAAGTCCCAAGCCATCCCATGGAATCAATACCCAAGGATAAATCTCATCCATGACATCCACTACAGCTATCATAACCCACGATGTATCACACCCATGTAATCATATATAATCATTCATCATTCATTCAATTTATAAATTTCCATGCGTTCAATTTCCATAAGTTTACCCACTCATATCACAAATCACATTCAAACAATTAAATAGTTTCATCATATATAACATGGAAAGGGAGTAAAAACATCTCATAATCAATAAATTTAATTCAATTAATTCATAAATCGGATTACTCTAACTAAGAAAGCTTAAGCTCACACCCCTTGGTCATTTTAACAAAGGAAAGGAAAGGGCACACCCCATGGGTGACCTAGGTTGGGAAACAACCTCAAACTAATCACAAAGTAACTAAAGGGCATCCATAATGGGTTCTATTACATTTAATTCAAGTATTAAATTCAGTTTAGGGGAGACAATAGAAAGTTTAGTGTGACTCACTATAGAAACTATATCTATAAAGGATCAAGAAACTTGGGAAAAGTATAGACCACCTTCCGTAGGTCCGTTGTAGAGTGATAATCAAATATCAACTTCTAATTTGATCCAAATTTGAAGAAACATAATGAATGAATGAAGAACCTAAAAATAAGGAATATTATCTTGCACCTAAATAGAACACCTGATACCTAGTCAAACTAATAATGGAACAAGAGGATTTTAGTACTTACCAGCATGGATCTAACGAGGATGACAATCTTTGATTCCAAGATTGGATGGAGAATCAGTGAAAAAAATATGGAATTGGATTCAAAAGTAGATCACAAGCCTATATTACTATACATTGGAGGAGAATGAAGTTAGATTTAGGTTTTAAGTGATTTAATTTTAAATTTGTAATTTTTCCTTAAAATACCTTGTCACACGGTTAGTGTGCACAAATTTACTAATTGTGTACAAATCGTGAAAAAGGCTACTGGAAAACTCTGTAGTTTTTTGCATGGTTGTGTGTCTCCCTCTACATGGTTTCTTCAAACCATGTAGCTCCTAGATACCTCTATCTAGCCTTACATGGTTTCACCATATCACGTGGCTTGGGTCGCACAGTTTCTCCTAACCATGCGGCCTAGGTATTTTTCTCCAAAAGTTGGGTTTCAGGCTCTAAATAAGCCTTAAATAGCTCTAATACCCCCAATAACTCAAAGTATATTCAGAATAGGCTATAAAAAGTAGTTAAACTAGAATTAAAATGATATTTACCTCATAGGAAAACCATGGATTTTATGATCTTCCCCCTTTAAAGAAAGTCATCCTCAAATTTCCACCTCAAGGGTGGCCAAGAATCACTAGAGAATATCTATGGCCAATGAACATGTATGTTGGCCTCCCGCTCCCAATTCTCATATTGTAAATGACCGTGCTTCCATAACACCCATACTAAAGGAACTGAATAGCCTTGGAGAACCTTCATGATCCTTTCAATGAAATTTATAGTATTCTCCTCAAAGGAAACATCTATATGTAACTCTATCTCATCCATTTATAGTGTGAGATAGGTCTGAGTGATAATAGTGTAACAAAGATGTGTGTAAGACGTCATGCATATCCCAATACCTTTTAGGAAACTAAAACTGATAGTTTACCGGTCCGACTCTCTCTAGAATCTCTAACGGATGGAAATATCTTGGTAAAATATTACCCTGTCTCCTAATCTATTTGCGTCCTAGCATCGGTCAGATACGCAACAGACCTGATCCCTGACCTCAAACTCTATAGGTCATATCTGATGACCGACATAAGATTTTGGTCAATACTTGCAGATACATCCAATTCCTGATCAATTAGACCTTCTTAGAAGTCTTCTACATCAGATGCAGTCACAATAAAGCTTCTTCACCTGCCTCTAACCAGCACAGGGGTGATCAACATGGACTACCATACAAAGCCTAATAAGGAGACATATTTATGGTTTCCTAATATACATTTTTGTAGGTAAACTCAACCATGTGTTTATAACTCTCCCAAGATCCCCCAAAATCCATGATGCATGATTACAATATGACCTCAATCAACTGAATCATACACTCTGATTGGACATCAGTCTGAGGGTGGTATGTTGTGCATAAAAGCACCAGTGTACCTAATACCCTCTACAAAATCCTCTAGAAACAAAACTTAAACTAAGTGTCCCTATCTAAAATGATATTATGAAGGAACCTGTGAAGTCATACTATCTCTTGGATATACAACCTCTCATTATCATTCACACTAAAGGTCTCCTTGATCATAAGGAAATGTTCAAACTCCATGAGTCTGTCAACAACAACCCATACAACATCGCTACCTCGAGGAGAACTCGGAAAATCAGTCATGAAATCCATCATGACATCATCCCATTTCCACTCGAGAATATGAACCTACTGTAAAATTCTGATTGGCCTTTGATGTTCTTCCTTCACCTACTGATAGGTGGAACACCTCATAACAAAACCAACCACATCACATTTCATACTCATCCACTATTACTGACAATGTAATTCACGATACATCTTGGTCATGATAGGGTACACTTCCCAAACTGAGGCATGTAACTCCCACACTAGCTCCTCACTTATGTCCACTAGAACCCAAATGTTACTATCGATATAGATAATTTCATCCTCTCCTATGGTTTAACCAGGAGGTGGGACCTCACCTGCCACATGCTCCCATAGGTCCAGGCCCTTAGAATCTGATAGATGGATCATACCAAATTTATCCAGAAGGGTAGAGGTCACAACTAAGGATGAAATAAAGGTCTAAACCTAACCATCCTGCACCTCCAAATGCATATCTAAAAATAGAGTCATAAGGTTCCACTCGCTACTAGCCTCCTGAACTACTTGTATCCGAGTATTCCTACTCAGTGCATTGGCCACTGTATTGCTCTCTCCAGGCATATAGGAAAGATAAAAGTCCAATGACTATAGGTAATCAACACACCTTCACTATATCATGTTCACATTACACTATGTAAATATATACTTGAGGATTTTTTGGTTCATGTACACCACAAAAATATCTCCTAGTAAATAGTTTCTTCAACAATGAAAATCATGAACAACTACAACCAACTCGATATCATGTTTTCAGTAATTCCTATCATGTGGCCTCAATTACTGAGACTCGTATGTAATGAATCTACTACCTACATCATCACTACTCCAATCCTAATACTGGATGCATCATAATACATAGTGTCACTTCTTCCCTACTCTGGTAGAATCAGGACAGGTGCTGAAGTCAATCTCTCGTTTAGCACTTGAAAATATTTCTCGCAGGTATCTGTCTATACTAGCTTCACACGCTTATTAGTTAAGCCCATAAACAACACTACTAAGCATGATAAGTCCTATATGAATCACCAGTAGTATCCACCTAACCTCAATAAACTATGTATATCAAATATGTTCTTAGGATGATCCTAGGAAACTATAGCTCTCACCTTCTCTAGGTTAACTGATACTCTTGTATTTGAGATAATATGAACCAGGAAGTGAATATTTTCTATCCAGAAGTGTATCTTTGTGATATTATCATATAAATGATTCTCTATCAGTGTATCCAAAATGATCTCAAGATGTTTGGAATGGTCACATTGATTGTGAGAATACACCAAGATATCATCCATGAAAACTACCACAAAATAATCTAGATAAGGATAGAAACTCAGTTCTTCATCACCATGAATATTGCTGGTGCATTTGTGAGATCGAACGACATAACCAAACACTCGTATATACTATACATGGTATGAAAAGTTGTATGAGGTGTGTTTGTAGGTCAAATACACACCTGATGGTATATAAATATCAAATTAATTTTTGAGAACACCTAAGCTCCTCGGAGCTAATAAAAGAGACAATCTATCCATGTAAATAGATATCAATTATTAATTATTAACTAGTTCAATTTTTGATAATCCACACATAGCCTAATGGTAACATATACCTTTTTTCTAAAAGGAATAAAAAAACCCCACATAGGTGAACTGGTTCATATAAACTCCTTTACCTCCAAATCCTTTAGCTACCTCTTGAGCTCCTATAACTCTATCATAGCCATCCTATAAGTCGGAATGGATACCAGTGCAACTTATAGAACAAGATAAATGGGTAAATAAATATCTCTCTCTCAGGACATAAACCAAAAAAGTCATTCAAAAAAAAAATCACTAAAATGATCAACCATTGGAGGGAATTCTACCTGACACACTCTCTAATTATCCAGATACAAACTAGAATTCTGGCCTATTATTATGCTCGTCCCATGATACTCCGGTTCATCTTAACTCTCATGGACCTCCCATTCACCCTTTTTAATGAACAATCCACCCTCCGGTGATGTTAAATTCACCCTCTTGTTATATAAATCAATGAAGGATACATAATAAACTAGCCATTCCATCCTGAGTATGATGTAAAACACTGTCATATCAAGGAAAAATAGATCCCATATGAAGAAAACCCCACCAATATCAAGGGAGAACCCCCTACACTATCGTACATCCACTGATTTGATCCCCAACGGAGTGTCAATCTTCATAACACCATTATAATATTGAATCACGAGTCCAAGGATCTCCACCATAGGCAAAAATATGAAACTATGTAATGAAACTATATAAAAAATAGTAGATACTATAGTAGAGGATATTAAGATCATAACTCTCACTATATTTGGTCTGACACTCTATGCCTCAAGTGTAGTCTATACAGAATATATCTGCCATGAACCACAACCCTATGAAATAACCTCACTTCCTGGAGAAAGCCTATTTTATTTTCTAGGAACCATCAGTGTCTGGATTCCTTGACCATGACCACCTCTTCAACATGACTGACCAAAACTACTTCATATCCCAACCTGACATGAAGCTCTAAAACTTGATCCTGGACCTGAAGTCATAGGTAACCCCTTCCACTAACTTCTATAGGGAAGGTATTATAAAAATGCTTCACATGGACCATCATGCCACAAGCTTGACACTTGAATAAGTCATGATCTCACTGATTCATCATGTGTCCCCATCTTCCACATTGATGATAGAAAAATACACTACCAACACTAGTGGACTAACTGGTACTGATATCATGGGAATCCTCAAAATGTTTCTTTCTTCCACTATAAGTCGAACTAATGGTTTGAGAGACTATACTACTTTTCTCTATGTCCCCATCTTACCTCAGGTTCCTCTATATAATTAGTGACTTATTACTATCTCAGTAATCATTATCAACTTGAACACATTAACCTGAGATAAAAAAAATTTATGATACCTTCCTCGAAGAATCTCACCCTCAATGCCTCATCATCAAGGTATATGAGTATAAAACACTACATCTCAATAAATTGTGCTGAATACTCCATAACTGTCATAACGTCCTTCTGTTAATGTACGAACTCACTGGCCTACTTTTCTCTTAGAGTCTTGGGAAAAAAGTAGTCAATGAATCTGGTTTGTAAATTCCTCCAAACCATGTCACACAACACATCAGCCTAGTTTAAAACATCCCATCAGTGATTTGCTACACCATGAATCATATAAGTCACAAGCTTCACTATCCTCTTAAGAGGTGTCTCCATTTGTTCAACTATCTATAAAATAGTCTCAATCCAAATCTCAGTATCTTATGGTACACCATACCTTGAAAAGGTGAGATAATGATGCTACTGGAACACATGTGTTAGCTTATCCATAGACAAGGAAGGCTACAGTGCTCCCTAAAAAGTCTACATATGGCGTAGAAAACCCTCATAGAACTTTTCAATTCAAGGAAATTTTAATTTTTCCTGTACGTGGGTTAGATACTCCCAGGAATAGTTCATTACCAAATTTTAATTTCTTTCTATCCTTATCTATTTTCTCAAAATAAATAAGCAGAAAAGAAAATACCACTGAGACAGTGGGTCACATGGCCTCAAATGCATCTCCCCAAACATCATAGGGTTTCGACTAGAAACAAGGGCCTAGGGTGTGTATGTGGGTAGACTATGCCCTCATGTTAGAGTTTAACACAACAAAACATTAATAAAAATTAGTAGTGGAAGCAGTAAATTAATCATACAATAGATAAAAATCTTGGAGACTGAAATAAATAATAAGAAACTGAACAGTAACGCACTGTAGTGGAAGCATGATAAAAGAAAGAATATAATAAAAAGTTTCAACTGAATCATATAAAATATGATAATCATGTCATGTATCTACCTGTATCCATACAGTCTATCTGGGTAACCAATGAATGCTCAAAGAGGGTGTAAGATACAATCCCAATTGGTCACCATCCATGGTGTCTATAAAAATTATTGGATTTACAATGAAAGCTAAAACAGAGTACATAATATAACATGTATAACAATAGTATACGTGAAATTCCCATGTAAGAAAGTAAAACAAGTAAGTGATCCAATATAGATATATAAGGCTCCATGCAAACAAGTGTCAAGATCCTATAACATGTTAGGAGTAAAAAAAGGAAGTAAAAAGCATGTCCATACCGTATACACATTATATCATATAATCCATGGAAACACCACATAACCAGTAATTTCACATCAACCATGGCCACTCCATATAATCAAAAGTGTTAGACCAACCATGACTAAGACGTATAATCAAGCATGTCACATTCACCACAACTGAGATGTATAATTAGAATTGTCAGACCCCATGGGGATAGATCCAAGGTATAGTGAACCATGGAATCCTAGTTGAGTACCAAGAGAATATAGATGGAAACTCAGTTAGACTTGAATTGGGGTCTAAGGAGCATGTAAACAGACCATATCCACCATGAGCCCAAACAATCTAGATCCAATGGGTAACCAGGAACAAGGCATCCCATGAAATCAAGACCCAAGGAGTAATCTGATCTAAGGAATCCACTACTTCCATCATGACCCATGGTGTAGCCAACCCATGGAATCCTATACAATCATTCATCATTAATTCCTTTTATCAATTCTCAAGAGTTCAATTTCCCCAAGTTTACACACTCATATCACAATTCACATTCAAACAATTAAACAGTTCATATCATGAATAACATGTAAAGGGAGGAAATCCATCTCATAATCAATCAATTAAATTAAATTCATTCATAACTAGGCTTCCTCTAACTAAGAAATCTCAATCACACACCCATTAGATGGTTCAACAAATGCAAGGCAAGGTCACACCCCATGGGTGGCTTAGGTTGGGAAACAACCTCCAAATAAACTCAAAGGAACAAAAGGGCATACCTAATAGGTTAGGTTACATTTAATTAAAGCATTAAATTTAGTTTAGGTTTGAAGCTAAAAACTCTAGCATGTAGTTCTATGGAAACTAGAACTATAAATAATCAAACCAATCTAGAAAATTATAGACCACCTACTATAGGTTCGTAGTGGAGTGCTTGTCTAGTATTAGCTTCTGATTTGATCCAGATTAGAAGAAAAATGAAGAATAAATGAAGAACCTAAAATACAGAGAATATTATCTTACAATTAAATAGTACAACTGATAAAAATTAAGATTAATAATGATACAAGAGGATTGTAGTACTTATCGGTACAGATCCAATGAGACCTATGGCGTTTGATTCTGAGATCAGACATAGAATCGGTGGAGAAAACTATGGAATTGGATTAAAAATGATCTATCAAGACTAGGTTGATGTCCAAAGGTGGAGAATGAAGTTATATTTAGGTTTTAAGTGATTTTAAGGGAACAATGGTTATTTTTCCTAAAAATAACGGGTTACAAAGTTAGTGTGCATAGTTTTCATAACCATGCAAAAACTATGAAAATTGCTAGTGTCAAAGTCTATAGTTTTTTGTATAGTTATGCTCCTCCCTCCACATAGTTTCTTCAAACCATG